>OW569413.2:42820666-45320666 GCA_937662695.2 Halyzia sedecimguttata | reverse complement strand
TAAGTTCGGTTTTAGGTCTGGTGGTTTCAGATTAATAATTTTTTGCACTCTGGTTTTGTTAAAATCGTCGCCTTAATAAGAAAATTGCCTAACTCCATTTTCTTCATGGACTTTTGAGGCGAAAAATGTCCAATAATATTTAGAGAAACTCGTCAAGTCCTTTTTTGCTACTCCGGATTTACAGAATAATGAATAATTAATACATGGTTGCGTAATCTATTATTTATTCAAAGATTTATCCAATATATAGGTATTAATTTTTGCTCATCCTGTGAAATTATCCAATAAGGAGTTAGGCCGCTTTCTTATTAATGCGACGAAATGATACTTTTTGGCGCTCTTGTTCCTCGGAACAGAGTGCTTATCAATTTGCCGAAATGTCTGTGATTTTCGAATTTTTGGCTGAAAATGACCTTAAACGATTTGGTTCGACTCACTGATCAAGAATCCGTGGCCGGAATCGATTCTGTTCGGCCGTTAACACGATAACTCTAGAACGGAATGAGCTAGACAATTGAAATTTTCCGAGTAGGTTTGGGACATAAACATCTCGGTTAAGTTCGTTATTGGGCAAAATCGATCAGATGGTTTCGGAGTAACAAAAAAAAATATTTTTTTTACATTACAAATTTCATAATAAGTTTTTCTCAAGATGCAATTTCACCATAGGAATCCATTGATATCAACATCAATATTTTTAACTCTAACAAGCTAATACTTTCGGAGATATGATTTTTCAAAATTTCAATGATAAATCGTACATCTGTGTTTTCACAGAATGCGATAATTATTCTATCTATGAATTATTATATGATCTGTGTTGATACATGTCAACTTATTTTCCTGAGACATGATATGTCAAATTTTGATATTCAACCCTTAACTACTAACGTTTCAAATATGTAACGTCGTCACTACCTATACGTCTCACAGACGGCTATGTATTAAATAGACATATTAATCCATAGATTGTAGTTTGTGAACTGTTTATCTGTTTAACTGTTCGCTTTAATATTCCGGAGGTGAAAAATATGCTCGGAAATGTAATAAAAGTTCAATATTCAGTGAAATTCACCATTTTCCAAAGGAGTTCCAAATATTCGGCATTTTGACATCGATCTTTTAAACAACTGCAATTAGATCGAAAGACTCTAAAAATATGTGAAATTTTTATTACTCTTGATACAATAAGAGTTAAACTGAAATGTAGTCAAAAGAATTAGTCAAAAACAAGTATTTTGAAAAAACTGACAATGCCTGTCTATCACGAATTTGATACACAATCCGGACACACTTTTTTCGCATACTCTCGGTGAATAGGATTCTGGCATTCGTAACAAGCATATGCCGTTCTTCTTTCCTTCCGATAAGAACATAGAGAATTTTTTTTTCTTTTTCCAATAGTGAAAATGGTTTCTGTCCGGCCGGCCGTTCGGCCGTCCATCCGTAATCACGATAACTCTCGAACAGAATGAGGTAGAGAGTAGAAATTTTCAGAGTGAGTTTGGGAGATGAATATCTCAGTTAAGTTCGTCATTGGGCAAAACCGGCCGGATAGTTTCGGAGTAACAAAAAAATTTTTTTTTACATTGCAAATTTCAAATAAAAAAATTTTTCAAGATGCAGTTTCACCATAAAAATCCATCGATATCATTTTTAACTTTGAAAGACTAATACTTTCGGAGATATGATATTTCAAAATGTCAATAATAAATCGTACTTCTATGTTTTTATTCTTACGTTAACGCTAACTATTCGTCTACGAGACGGCTATCGATCTTTCACTAGAGATATCTCGGAAACTAGACAATGTACGACAATCAACCTTAGGGTACTAAGTGAGTGTGGTACGATGATAAATTACATATAAGGGCATTGGCAGGAGTTGAAAGGGAGGGGTTATCTGACGAATCGGATGGGGTGATGCCGTCTCTGAGACGTATGATTAGTGGTTAAGGGTTAATGCCCATGGTTAATCCATAAGATGATGGGAATGGTAATGGTAAGTTAATACTATTGAGTTCAGAATATCTCCAGTAAAAACAAAACTTAAATATTGGCTAAAGTTTCAATTGATATAATATAATTTTCAGAGTGGATTTGAGGAAAAAATATATCGTTCATCATCGAATTGAGGAACTAATATCTCGGATGAGTTCGTTGTTGGGTGGAAATGGTCTATAGACCACATTAGTTAGGTTAGGCGGGAAATTTGAATTACGATCCATCCGCGGATCCGAGCACTGAATTCCCCATGCATTTCTTATGGACCTAAAATTTACGCGAATTTCTCTCGTTTTTAGATTTCTTCTAATTTCTTAAGGTTTATTTCGGTTGAAATAGATACTGTGAACCTTTCTCAACCATCTAGAATCAAGTTTTCATAACAAAATTGTGTATTTCCAAAATAATTGATAAATATAAAAGTGTTCACCAAATTCGATTGACGTATGTCTTAGCTCACTCGAAATCAGTCAAAAATAATAACATAACCCTAAATCGGCTTTGTAATGACGCACAACAGAAGTCATCTACGACATACGGAAATCTTTCGAACTACACTGGTTTCAATTTTGATTTAAGAATAAATAGAAGTAAATTTTAATGTGGAAATAACATGAAAACATGCACTAATGATGAAGGTACCCAATACTTGTTGTCTCTGTACTAACATTATCTTTTAAATAGGGTGGTTTCATCTCAAAGTTACAATTCCTTGTTAAAAAATTTGAATATGGATCTCCCGCCAAGCGAATGATCTAACCTAACTAACGTGGTCTATTGGTTTTGGATTAATAATTTTTGGCACTCTTGTTGAATTTAAATTCTTTTATGATGTTTGAATTCAATTTCTTCGATTATGAAGTTCTATCATAAGCATCCATTGATATAATTCCCAACTCTTACCAATACTTTCGAAGATATGATTTGTCAAAGTTTGAACAAGAGCGCCAAAGCTTCCGTACACAGGGCTTGAACCAATTTTTATCATAGGGTTTTCCATTTCTCCATTCCACTGGTCATTATTGAGAATGCATAATTTAGATGGAATTGGGAATATGCAATGGGAATCTCTTTCGGTGCAAGTGCATTGCAAATGGTACATTGCTAATACTTGCAATGCTGGAGCCACATTAGCGGGCGAAGATTTCTATGGCTTTCTCGCGATGAAATCATCGGGATCTTGTCTACATTAGCTGTCCACTTTCTCTGTAGTCAAGCAAGCAAATCATAAACAGGAGATAGAAGCGAATACTGCGTCGTAAAAAAACCCTTCGATGCATGCCAGTATATTCGTCTTCATCTGAATACACCGCCATTCGGCCACACTTGTCGCGAAAACACTAATCCCGCTAATGTGGCCCCAGTAGAACGGAGTTATATTCAACCACGCCTCCTGGAAACGAGTGTGGAAAGGCACAGATATTGTATGAAGTTGTGACGCATTAATGTAAGCCCTTAAGTAAAAGATCATCTGTCAGATTCTAGATTTATTTTAACTTTTTAAACTTCACTTTTAATCTATCTAAATTATGATCTCCTTGAGTTAATAAAGTATGTTGATTATCTTGATTCTATATTATTCAAGTGTTGTATTAATTATTATATAAATAAATAAAGCACATGTTATTGAATTGCTTCTTTCATCTTATAATCCTATGACATAACAGTCTTTGGTACAACTCTTCTTTTAAGTACAAATTTTCTCATCAATTTCTGAGGTTTGCATGCCCAAAGGCTTTCCATCCATTGGATGACATATAAAAATTCAACATATTTTTATCTACATATTAAAAAAAGATATCTTCCAGAAAAACTCCTAAGACCTGGAATGGTGTTGCATACACCCATTTTTCAACCTGAGCCATCAATAGATGAAGAAACAATCCACTTGACGTGTATTTTTGTTCACCCGCATTTTGAATCACTTTACGAGAAGAGGGGGTGGTGTTTGTGGTGATAAATATGGATGTCATTCGCCTCCTCCTCTCACTGTTACTTCTCTAAATAAAGAGTTGTCTGCTGGAAGAGGAGCTGTTTCAATTGTAGGCGAATCAGGTAAACTTTCAGGTCTTCTGTCTGGTTCAACAGATGTGTCCTCGGCCTCGGAATCAATATCTTCTGTCTTCTCTTGGGCATTTTCAGTTTCTTGCTCCTCTTCTTCTGGAATAGTTTGAGATACTTCTTCAGAAGATACATTCTTTCCAAGTTTAACATCCTGTAATGAATATCAGAGTTAATCCAATACTATAAGAAGTCGCTATTGTTAATTGAATAACAAAGGGGTTTAAAAATTCAGGAATGTATTATGATCCATTCCGTACCTGTGCTCTTACAGAAGACATTCCTTCAGGAGAATCGTCTTCACCACATGGCCTTAAAACAAGGTAAAGGAGAAGATCCGAGAGGGATATTATTCCTATAACCTTATCCTCGTCATCTACAACTACCAATCTATGGACCTGAAAATATAAATATTGTGTAAGTATAAGTCTTGATGCAATACAAATAAATGGTCTGCAATGCATTGATGACTAGGAACAAACCTCGAATTTTTTTCATATTTGAATTAGGATTCATTTTTGGCCTGACTATGAACTACAATTTGTGCGATTACAATAAAGGGTACCGTAGCATTATGACCGCCAAGGGATATTAGGTTCAATATTTACCAAAGGTCCAGAAATATTTAATGTCCAGGTCATCTTTCAAAAAAAAAATTCAATATTCATTGAAAAAACTCTAAATACAGTAAAACCTCTCTAATTCGGACACATTTAAATCCTGACATCCAGTTCTCCGGACGCCTGATTTCAAAACCCATAGTCCGAACGCATCTCTATAATCCGGACGCACACAAGCCACCCCGTCTGAAATTGACACTCTGAGTTGAGACACGATTCAGAAGATTGTTGGGTTGCGCTAGTGTACCAGAGTACGTTTAGTTTGTTGTTTCGCATGCAGTTCACAACAATTGTTGTCCAAAAATGTCAAATAGAAAGCACACAACGTTCGAAGATGCTGTTCGAAATGCAAAATATAGCAGTGAAAAACGAAGCCAACTCTATAGTTCAACAAGAATTTCAGATTAGTTCAAAGTTGTAAATAAATATATAGATAAATTTAAATGTGATGTCTTGTCTATGTAAACTTGTATTCAATTTATGTTTTCTGTTACCATTTTGAATAATATATTTTATTCAATAAACAAAATTTTAATAAATAAATTACAAGAATAATAAATAGATGAGTTCTATTTCTCTTGTAGTTCAGAATTTAAATTCTTTCAAAGGTTTGTAACTTTTATGAATAAATTATTTTATTTAATGAACAACCTATAACAATTCTATAATCCGGACAAATCGAAAATCTGGACAACTTCCTTACTATCAACTGTCTGGATTAAAGAGGTTACACCGTATCTATATAACTATTTCAGCAGAAAAAAATCTAGTCATTAACTGTCTAAAGTAAGGGAACGGCTCCTATTCACACAATTTACTTGTTCCGCAGTAAAGAAGATAAGTTTTGAAATATGGTATTAAAGCCTGTATGATCGAATTTGTGAATAGGCAAAATCCGCCAAACGGAGGTTTTGAGATACACAGATTTCCAGCAACTCCGCACCAAGAAGGACTTTTATTTTCTATTAATATTTCCGTATTTAATTTTCACAAATAGTTAGTACATGAAAAATGATTTAGAACTCAGCCTACTGCGACTTCCGGTTTGAGCATAAATCGCCATTTTTAAACAAAAATGTCAATTATCTTTCAAAATTCGAACATTTTATAAGAAATGCTCAAGGTTAACTTGTTTAAAATCACAATTTAGATCAATGTGCATAAATTCAGGTCGCAAAACGATGAAAAAATTTTTTTTATTGTTTCATCATCATTTTGAATAATTACCTAACGAATTGTTTTTTGGTGACTAGACAATATTAGTGTCAGCATGAATATGATTGTAACTAGAAAATTTCGTGTGAACTTGGTTTGTTCATATTATTTTCTGTGGTGGGGAATTTTTGTGTTAAAACTATGACAGTGCTAATTATGTCTTGATGATGTAATGACAACATTAGTTTCGTCTGTGTAGAGCATTGGTTTAACAGATTAATTTTTAGGAAATACATTGTGTATAAGTCGTTGAGGTAAACTATAAAGAGAAGCGGTCCAAGTATACTGCCTTGAGAGACTCCAACCGTCAATACCCTAAGTCTGATGCAACTGAAATATTCTTGTTCATGAAACTGTTTGAGATCTATTAGTGAGGTAACTTTCTATAAGCCTCAATTGACTGGAGTTTCGACCTCAGAAACAATATCTCCTCTACCCTCTGGTGGTCATTATGGTAACATTTACCAAACTGAAGATTCCAAACGATGTCGATAAGCCAAAAATTTCCTTTCAGAAATTACTGGTATGAAAACTATCAGTATGAAATTAAAACATAGAAGTTCAGTTAGTTCTTAGTCAATAAACGTATTGAGTGTTTTAGCACTGATCTTCAGCAATTTCTCTAGATTTTATACGGACTATAGATCACATTAGTTAATTTAGGCGGGAATTTTGAATTACGATCCAACCTTGATGGTTGGATGCTTTGGAGAATTTCTTATGATTTATTTCTGTTGAAACAAATTAATACACATAACCCTAAATCAGACATGTAATGATCACTACAGAAGTCATCTACGACATACAGAAATCTTTTGAACAACATAAATTTCGATTTAAGGATAAAAAAAGTAGATTTAGCTGTGAAATGGTCATTAAAACACGCACAAATGATGACATTTTTTGATGTCTCTATACTAACATTCACTTTTCAACAGTGTGGTTCATCTCAAAGTTGAACATCAATGATAAAAAACTTGAAAATGGATCTCCTGCCACGGGAATTATTAACTAACTAACTTAACTAATTTATTTATTACTCACTTCAGCCCTGACGATTTTCTCCATTATAGTGAACAGAGTTTCATCTAATTTACATTTATGTACACCTTCAAACCACTCATTCCTGTGTTCATTTGCTTTCTTCAAAGAAACATCCAAATCGTTATATGTTTTTTCAGCTGCCAAATTCTGAAATAAAAAAAAAATATTAGTTCATCTTATATATTAGTACAAATTATATTTCCGCCCTTATAATAGTAGACTTAAGATAAGCTTTAATGGTGTAGACAACGTGTACCGATTCGACGACGTATTTCTGGCGCCTATCCCCTGTCTGAAGACATTCCTATAACACGTAAAGATTAATCCGTCTAGAGACACCAAATACTTTTTCCCCGAATAGGAAATGCTAAGAGCAATATAATGTCATATGTCTCATAAATTCTGGAGCAACACTTATTTACTTAGTGTGAGGACCAAGTTCCATGAATTATAGTTCGGTGTAAGATTTCGTTCCGTGGGATGCCCTTGGCCCAAGCGAAGTATCTTGGTAATACAAACCTATGAGAGTGGTGAAATCTCATGTGGAATGTGAGTGCATCAGTAGTCTAATTGGTCGAATCCAGTGGGGTTGAGGTCATTACGGACCCATTTTTAAGAGGTTGAGATAGACGGAGTTAGCTCAGTTAGTTTCGTGATAGACTTAACTGAGAGTGTTTTAAGACGTGTGACGTGGAAATCTCAGTAATCGACTATATTTTAAGTATTTTTGATAACTACGGCGATAAATTGAAGATTGTAGAGTTCTGTAAATAAACCTGTACATATTAGCATACAGCGTTCTATTTAGTAACCCAAAAGTTTAGGCCAGAATTATTATACCCTAGACAACTATGAAATCCTACATATTTATCCTATTATAATTAAAATACTTGATACTCACTATAACATCAAATTTGGCATAAATATCTGATAGCCTGCCTTCAGAATCGACTATAGGTAATGCAGAAACTCGCCTCTCCACAAATTTCTTTAAAGCTAATATGATTGAAGTGTCTTCACTAGCTGTCTCGATATTATCATATGAACCTATTCTTAGCTCCCTCAAGGTTTTGTTCATATAACTTGGTTTTGGTAACTCATTAATCTGGAAATAAAATATTCGTTTAAATTACGTAAGGGAATAATGGTATCATACAAGATACAGAGAATGATGCTTAGTACTCAATTAGGATACAATTTTCTTTTGAATTTTAGTACATCTCGAAAATTAACGTGTGAACTTGATAACTAGTAAATTTGAAAAGAATTGCAACCACACGTGGGTGCAAAAAATTCGTAAATTGATATATTTTCAATCAAAAGTTCGTAAATATAAAAAATACAATATTTGTTTCATTTTCTTGAATGCAGATTGAAGTTCCACACTTATCCAGTGATGCCATTTTTGTACTCATACCTTTCCAACAAAGTGATTTTTGGGATTAACATCTGAAGTTCACGTTTTTTGTAAATTGGTCATCATTAATGGTTCAAATCGAATAAAAACATGGAAATCAGCAAAAAAAAGTGGGAAAGCCATGTGGACAGGAGCTTTGGCGCTCTTGTTCAAACTTCAACAATTCATCTCCGAAATTATTGGTTTCCCAGAGTTGGGAATGGTATCAATGGATTCTTATAATAGAACCGCATCATAAAAGAAACTAAATTAAAATTAAATAACGAACTTCTCCGAGATATTATATAACTATAATATTATATGAATTGAAATTTAGCCAATATTCCAGTTTTGTTTTCACTGAAGATATTCTGAACCAAATTTGATAAACTTACCAAATTGTATATTTCTATCATCATATGGATTATCCAAGGGCATATAGGGTAGGGGTAATTATAATATCCCATGATTGTTCATTCTGCATTCAATCATACTTTGTTTGTTGGAACATAAATACATTTGACATATCTGTTATACGTAGATAAGATTACATGCATGACCAGTGAACACAGACAGATACGAAGTACGATGAATTATTGAATATCTCCGAAAGTATTAGCTTGTTAGAGTTGAAAATGATATCAATGGATTCTTATGATGAAACCTCATCTTAAAAAAATTGAATTCGAAATTCGTAATGTAAAAAAAAATTTTGTTTTCGTTACTCCGAAAACATCCGGCCGATTTTGCCCAATAACGAACTTCACCGAGATATTTATCTCCCAAATCTATTCTGAAAATTTCAACTGTTTAGCTCATTCCGTTCGAAAGTCATAATGTGAACGGACGGCCGGCCGGCCGGACTGAATCGATTTCGACCACGGATACTTGATCAATGAGTCGAACCAAATCGTTTAAGACCATTTTCAGCCAAAAATTCGGTAATTACAGACATTTGGGCAAATTGATAACCACTCTGCACTCTGTTCCGAGGAAAAAGAGCGCCAAAAATTGTATTTATTAATAAGAAGTAGTCATGCCCGATCCACCGCCATGCAAGATATGCTCTTCAATGCAACATTCAAAATCTACACTCAGAGAATGCTCTGGAACGAACTGGAGGTTCGCAGGTCCACGTGGAGTCAGCCGTCAGCCGTCAAGCCGTCTTCTAACTGCCCCCCACTTCACTTTGGTTCTGTCCCGCATCAATTACTGCAACCACTGGTGTGGCTAGCTCTGGTGTTATCCTTGTTTCGGATGAAGAGGTAATCGATATAAGACCGAAGACCATTTAGTTAGGCTAAGCGGTGATATGCAAATGATAACAATTGTTTCCAAACGTACTCATTTTGTAGCAGTTTTAGAAACAAATTTTAGTTTAGGGGTAATTGCTACCCCTTATAATTTATTTGAAAGCCTACATTATGCATTTTGTAGGAGTTGAATTCAAAGTTGGGATCAAAATAAAAAATATATAAATTACAAGTCAAAGGACATAATTCTGCATGGACTGTGAAGTCGGAAGGAATCCCACACACGACAATATTGATATTGAAGCCGTGTCAATATTATTGACACAATATAGTCCTCACACGTTCAATATATTGTTCAATCTTGATATTGCCTCAATATTATCGACCGTGTAAGGTGCTCTTAGGTCTATGAAAGACCACCTCATATTCGCTGCAATTGCCGCATTATCAAACCAGTTTGAACTGAACCAGCGCATTCGCCATGTCGTGACTTGTTAGGGTCATTTTAGCATATCAACATGAAAATAGCATGTTATTCGACTTCGTGCCTTATTGGTTGATTGGAGCTGGCTCACCCATTAGCATGTTTTGTTTTTAAGGTGACGAAAAAGAGGTCGATAAGATATCATATCTGTAGTTTATTTAAGATTGATTAACAACTCTCGATTCTGTACGTCGATTTGGATTAGACAAACTCTAAATATTAGACTAAAGACTCACATCTTTCAGTAATTCGATTTAGAATCGAATGAGTGGCTTTTACCCGATACGCGCACAAACGAACAAATAAACCAACAAATAGACACGTTATTACTATATGTATAGATTATAGATAGATGTTTACCCTTCCACTAGCTGGTGCAATAACCTTGGCACTGAATTAGTACAAAAATATGTCATTTACCTCATAATAGTATTAAATGGTTGCTTTATGGGTTTTCTCTCCCTGAGTCCTTCGTTAGATACCAAGCGAAAATCTTCAATAAAAAATAATTCTGAAGATTTTCGCTTGGTGTCTGACGAAGGAGCATCTAGTCTCCGAAATGTTACGAAATAGTTGTTTTATCGTTGATATTGTTTCTTTATTGTTTGTTAGGCAACATGTTCTATACAATACTCCTGACAAATATCTTGTGTTTCTAACGTAGATATTTTGTAAAGTTTGGGAAAGAGAATCCAGAACGGAACCATTTAGTAATAAATATACCTCCCATAGAATCTTTTAATGATTACTTAAATGAAAGCCTAGTTTGAATAATCATTTTGCTGAAGTTTGACTGTTTTTCAGGGAGAATTCTATTCAATGAATATGAGTTTGTATTCTGGCTATCCACTGTGCCTGTTCGAGTTGAAAAAATTGGTTCAAACCCTGTGGACAGGAGCTTTGGCGCTCTTGTTCAAACTTTGACAAATCATATCTCCGAAATTATTAGTCTTTGGGAATGGATTCTTATGATAGAACTACATCATGAAAGAAATTACATTCAAACAGACCCAATATTCTCCCCAATAACGAATTTATCAAAGATAATTTGATTATCTATCTTACCAAAGGATATATATCCATCATCATATGGATTATCCACGGGTTTTATATTAACACCTTGAGAGTATAATATCATATCATCCACATAATTCTACGATAGCTGAGGTTATTTCATTGGTCATTTTGCATTCAATCATAATCATACTTTGTTTTCTAGAACACGAGGTGTATTTTATATTTTATATCAAGAATAACGAAACAGAAATACTTTTGACATTGATCTCTCATAGGAAAATAAGATGATATAATAATTCATAGATAGAATAATTAAGTAGGTACAGCATTCTATGAAAACATAGAAGTACGATACATTATTGAAATTTCGAAAAATCATTTCTCCGAAAGTATTAGCTTGTTAGAAATGAAAATGATATCAATGGATTTTTATGGTGAAACTCCATCTTAACAAAAATTGAATTTGAAATTTGTAATGTAAACAAAAATTTTTTTTTCGTTACTCCGAAACCATCAAGCCGATTTCGCCCAATAACGAACTTCACCGAGATATTTATCTCCCAAACCTACTCTGGAAATTTCAACTGCCTAGCTCATTCTGTTAGAGAGTTATTGTAGAAACAAAATTTTAAAAGTTTGAAAAATTGTTTCGACACTTTACGGCAATTCGATCACTACAAAATTCGCATGCATATAGAGGTCATTATTCTACAGTTTGATGCTAAATTTCAGATAGATCGAGTAATTGGTTTTGGAAATATTCATAAAAAATGTTTTTACTAAAAGCGGCCATAACTCCGAAACCGCTTGATGGATTTTGCCCGTTAACAAAGTCGACCGAGATATTTAGGCTCCAAACATATCCTGAAAATTTCAATCCTTTTACTCGTTTTGTTCGAGAGATATCGTGTTAACGGCCGGACGGCAGAACGGACAGAATCGACCACGGATTCTTGATCAGTGAGTCGAACCAAATCGTTCAAGACCATTTTCAGCCAAAATTCGAAAATTACAGACATTTGGGCAAATTGATAAGCACTCTGTTCCGAGGAACAAGATCACCAAAAATTGAATTGCTTGCCTCGGGAGGCAGCCGAGCTCTACTAAATTCATATCTACATATTGGCTCGCGAGGCAAATGAGCGTCGAACATTGTCTAGCGAGACAGCCGCGCGTAGTTTATACGCACCTTCATGCGAGCTGATGCTTCGCCGCTTGTTTATACAGGATGTTCTCCAAGCTCTATGGAAAACTTTGGCAGATGATAGCTGTGCTAATTCTAAACATTTTTTTCCATGAGCATAGTTCTGATTCGTTGTTGTTCAGAAGAAAAAAAATATTTTCATTCTCAAAATAAAAGTAGGCTCCCAAACGAATGGTTGATATGGCAAACTTGTATCATTTTATTGATACTTGGCTTACGTACTGAATAAACAATGCATTCTTTCTCAAATCGGGAGTATGCAGATATTGTGTTTGTATATGGGTATTGTGGAAACTCCAGAAAAGCAGCTTTGGAATACCGAAGGAAGTATCCAAATGTAATTGAAGCTGTTCTTGATAACTCTTCAATTAGTGTCAAGATGTACAATCTTTGCATAGGTAGAATTTTGTCGATGGTTACTTCAAGAATATGCTGGAAATATTAAATTTTTTTCGCTTGTCATGTGGTCTGACGAGGCTTGTTTTACTAGGGAAGGTATCAACCATCAATTATAACGAACATGTGTGGGCATTGCCAAATCCACATGCCATTAGACCAAGACGATTTCAGCAACGTTTTAGTGTCAACGTTTGCGGTGGCATTTTCAACAATGATTTGATGCCAGTACATGATATAAATGATTATGGCGCAGAGCTCAACATCGTTGAGAATATGTGGTATCAGCACGACGATGCACCACCACACATAGGACATAGGCCAAGAGACGAAGAGACCAAGTAATAGCTCGGTTAATCAATATTATCCGAATAGATTAATAGGTCGAGGGAGATATTTCAAACAATTTCTATAATCCAAAGACTTGTTCATTCACCATAATTTTTATAGTTCATTCTTTAAGAAGGTTGATGCCATACAAAATAGACAACTTAAACAATATATTTTTTCAAATGCTTTTATTTCTATACGAAAACAAATCGGATCTATGTCCATGGAAAAAAAAATGTTTAGAATAAGCACAGCTATCATCTGCCAAAGTTTGTCATAGAGCTTATAGAACACCCTGTATATCAATTTGTGTAACATGATTTGTTTCCGTTGCATTAATCGGAACGACAGTTTCTACTCATATCATACCATAGACAGGATATACTATCATACGCGACGATGTTCTGTCTTACGCTAGATACTGAACATCACGTATCTTCGACGCGTAACAAAAAATATTGATCGACGATATTACGATGCGAAGTTCTGTTTCATATGGAAATCAAGTATTTGCATGACTGTATCCACTTAAAAATTTTTCATTCCTCTGAGGACAGTTAAAAGTCTTATAGCGGTTGTAAAAATTTATTGGGTATATTCGAGAGTAGATTTCTATGGTGAAAACAAAAATTCGTTGTTTATATTGTTGTCAACTTTGAACTTATCGTGGTGTAGCGGTAGCAGGTACATACATTAGCTCTTCGAGCTAAAAATAAAGTTGTATTCCTTCAACATTCAAGAAAACAATACTTCTCTAAAGAAGTCACTACAGAACTATTTAATGTAACCGACAGTGTACGCAAAGGTTAAGATGGATTAATTACCGAGTGTCACTTAACTCGTTCTGTAATTAACGACTGCACGGTACTGTAGTTAATTATCCTGTTCTGAATACCTGATTTCGCTCAATTGACACCTTTGATAAAACTAATAGAGCAATGTATACCTTAAATGGAATTAACAGCATCAAATGAGCCGTCTCATTTCTAAAGCATGGAAATGCCAGTAGATGATTTAAAAGTGGAATTGATATCGATATTCTTTCAACCGTTTCATGTTATCGGATCGAAAAAAACGAGATATATTTTCAATATTTGTAGGCCAGGGTTGTGTTCGAGAATTAACTCCACGGAGTAGAGTTTGCGATGGTTTGACAGATTTACTCTGGAGTTTACTCTGACACTGACAGAAGGTGCCAATATCGGAAAAAAGGTTATGTTGGGTTAAGAAAGAACCTATTATTATTGTTTTCTTCACATATATATAACTCTAATCATAAATATATATTGTGAGCAGTATTAAAACTATTAAATTACCTCACAGAACATTCATAAAACAGTGAGAAAAAGATACTAGATTTTCCATCCCATGAGATATGTCAATTTTGACAGGAGTGAAATGAACTCGGAGTCGAATACTCTGACAATTCGAACGACAGT
The DNA here is from genome assembly GCA_937662695.2 of Halyzia sedecimguttata. Classification (NCBI taxonomy): domain Eukaryota; kingdom Metazoa; phylum Arthropoda; class Insecta; order Coleoptera; family Coccinellidae; genus Halyzia; species Halyzia sedecimguttata. The sequence continues at coordinate 45,306,203 of OW569413.2, read as the reverse complement.
CATGGAGTAAAATTTAGCCAACCTTTGAGTTTTCGAACGCATTGGAGTAAATATTACTCTACGGAGTAAATATTCGAACACAACCAAGTCAGCCAGTCACCACAGATAAATAAAAGGAATTGTAAGGACATAAATAATGGTCAAAAAACCTCGAAATTTTCGGACTTTTTTTGGATTCGGCTTTTAACTTGTGAAAGGAGAATATTTCGTAAATAATCATTCATCTCTATTCTGTTTGCTTCTTGCTATAAACATTGCTGTTTGACAGTGTCTTAACAATATTGCTATGGCATTCAGTATTTTGTTTGGTATACGGATGGATCAAAATCTCTGTGCCCTGGGTTGCGTTCGAATATTAACTCCGTAGAGTAATATTTACCAAATTGCGTCCGAAAACGGAAGAGTTGAGTAAATTTTACTCTATGACGGTCGTTCGAAAAGTCGGAGTATTCGACTCGGAGTTCATTTTACTCCTGTCAAAATTGACATAACTCATGGGACGGAAAATATCGTTATCTTTGCCTCACTGTTTTATGAATGTCCTGTGAAGTAATTTAATAGTTTTAATACTGCTCACATCTCACAATATATATTTATGATTAGAGATACATAATATATGTGAAGAAAACAATAATAATAGGTTCTTTCTCAAACCAACATAACCTATATTCCGATATTGGCACCTTCTGTCACTGTCAGAGTAAACTCCAGAGTCAAACTGTCAAACCTTCAAAAACTCTACTCCGTGGAGTTAATATTCGAACACAACCCAGGATAACCCCTCTATCTAACAGGCAGAGACACTAGCAATCTATATTTGTGCTCAAGAGTGTCTGAATAAATTGATACATTTAGAAGATTATGTATATATTTATCATATTTTCATTATTTTTGAATTTCTGGGTGAAAAAATGCAACATCTGTACTATTCCAAACCTTGTTCTGTTCTTGGCGAGAACTATTATGAGGGTGCTGAGATAACAATATGGATAGCAAGATTTCTGTAAAAATTACAGATCATATTTGTCTGTAATTTTCGAATTTTTGGATGAAAATGGTCTTAAACGATTTGGCTCGACTCACTGATCAAGAATCCGTGTTCAAAATTGATTCCCTTCCGGCCGGCCGTAGACACGATAACTCTCGAACGGAATGAGCTACACAGTTGAAATTTTTAGAGTAGGTTTGGGAGATAAATATCTTGGTTAATTTCGTTATTGGGCAAAATCGCTCTGATAGTTTTGGAGTAAAAAAAAAATTAATACTTTCGGAGATATGATTTTTCAAAATTTCAATACTGAATCGTAATTCTATGATTTCACAGAATGCTTCAACGTCCATATCTATGAATTTCATGATCTGTGTGCATACATGTCTTCACTGTCATCTCATCTACAGATAAGACACATGTCAAACAAAGTATGATTGAATGCAAAATGAACTATGAAATAACCTCAGCTATCGTATAGCTCTTGGATAATCCATATGATGAAATATATACTTTGGTAAGTTAATCAAATTGGGTTCAGAATATCTCCAGTAAAAACAAAACTGGAATATTGGCTAAGTTTCAATTGATATCATATAATTATTTTCATAGTAGATTGAAGGCATGAATATCTCGGATAAGTTCGTTATTGGGTATTATAGAATCGGTCTGGTGGTTTCGGATTAATAATTTTTGGTACTCTTGTTGAATTTAATTTCTTTTATAATATTTGAATTTCATTCCTTTCATGATGCCGTTCCATCATAAGAATCCATTGATATAATTCCCAACTCTGAGAAAGCAATACTTTCGGAGATATGATTTGTCAAAGTTTGAACAAGAGCGCCAAAGCTCCTGTCCACAGGGCTTTCCCACTTTTTATTAATGTGTCAAATTTTTCTATCATTTCTTACTCTCAAGACAGATTTGGAAGTTTATCTCAATTCTCACTGAAAAGTGATACCAAGAATCATGCGAATTCAGGAGAAAAATAATGTAACGTAAATATTCAAGCATTATAAGGTGATAATATTCATAATGTTAAAGGCAAGTAATGTACAATTATTGATGACTGATGACTGAATAGGTATAGGATATAATAATTTGTATATCGAAATTTAATTGTCCAAATCTGTTTTGAGAGTATTGAAATTTCAATAACACATTAACAACTCAGGATATTTATCTGAAATATACAAACATGAATTAAATGAACGGAAAATTTGAATACAAACAAAGATAATGTGAGTAATAAAAATAATTTTGAGTTGAAAAATTGCTCAAAGTTGTGTCTAAATAGTTATAGGATATATGAATTGGTATTATCATTGCAATACAGAATGGAATATCAATCTAGTTAGTTGAAAAAATGGAGTAAAAATCTATCTATTCAAAAATAGAATCTATTAGTCGCCCTCTGTATGATAGTGCCAAAATATTTTTTTGATTGATTTGTTGAATTACTTTTCTACGCACGAAATTTTCAGTGTTCACGTACAGGGTGAACAAATATAGTAACTGTCCGAATTCCGAGTAATCAGTCCTGGGTTTCTTATCAAAAACAAACAAGATGACAATTATTGCAATAATTTACCAGTTGCACAGTGAATTGATGGAATGGAAAACATATACTCCATTCACTTAGATAAAGTCTCCCGGTTGGCCATGATTTAGGTCTATCATGTTTTAGTAACAGCAGGTTGGCACTTCTGAAATATCGTCAATGTCAAAACAATTCTCTGAGACGTTGCCAATTTCTACTCTCAACAATCAACATAATGTTCCATCTTAGACAAGATATTATCACAGATCATCTTGAAAATGTCAGGAGCAGTTTTGAAGGAGCAGAGACAATCAGGAAGTGCTATACAGAACTGAAATCTGCAATAGGAAAACTTCATTCTGTCTTAGGAAATGTTGAACTCTCGAATGAAATTACTTACCTAGTTTCCTATCCTATCACGATATTTTATTAAGGTTTAACAGTGACTCGGGCTTCGTAGTACTACTACATTTTGAAACTGAAGTATTTCAAGTTGCGCAACAAGGTATTTAAATGTCTTCTATAGGCTCATTTGTTGAGAATTTCGAAAATTTGGGAATTCCGTAGGTACGTCCGTTCGTTTAGAAGTTTTCCTGTGGGGTTATTCAGATATGGCGCTCTAGTTCCTCGGAACTGAGTGCTTATCAATTTGCCCAAATGTCTGTAATTTTAGAATTTTTGTATGAAAATGGTCTTAAACGATTTGGTTCGACTCACTGATCAAGAATCCGTGGTCGAAAATCATTCTGTCCGGCCGGCCGGCCGGCCTGCCGGCTGTAGGCACGATAACTCTCGAACGGAATGAGCTGACAGTTGAAATTTTCAGAGTAGGTTTGGGAGATAAATATCTCGGCTAAGTTCGTTATTGGGCAAAATCGGACAGATGGTTTCGGAGTAACAAAAAAAAATTTTTTTTTTACAAAACATTTTTTTTTTTACAAAACAAATTCAAAATTAAATTTTTTTCAATAAGCAGTTTTACCATAAGAATCCAATGATATCATTTTTAACTCTAACAAGCTAATACTTTCGGAGATATAATTTTCCAAAATTTCAATCGTAAATCGTATTTCAACGTTGTCACACAATGATAAATTATTCTATGTATGAAATGTCATAATGTCAACTTATTTTCCTGAGACATGTCATTATCTAAACAATCGAAGAATTGTGAGCGAAGTGAGAACAATCTCAGTTGTTTGCTCCGAAATTAGTTTTTCTCAGAAAAGTCTTACATTTCGGAACGGAACATGAAGTAAGAGATCTGAGAGTAGTGATACTGCTTTTGATCCATAGACATAGATATAACTCTCGAACGGAATGAGCTAGGTAGTTAAAATTTTCAGAGTAGGTTAGGGAGATGAATATCTCGGTTAAGTTCGTTATTGGGCAAAATTGGCCAGATTTAATTTGATTTCTTCCATGGTGCAGTTCTCATTCTCATGATTGCTCATTTAATCTTGATAAATAAACTATCATTTGAATTGAACTTCCTTTATGATGCAGTTCTATCATATGAATACATTGATATAATTACCAACTCTGAGAAACCAATACATTCGGAGAATCGGAGATATAATTTGTATGTTTGAACTACAGCGCCAGAAAGCTCCTGTCCACAGGGCTTGAACCAATTTTTCAATTGAACTATCACAAAGTAACGGACTACTCTATCCACTATTTTTCATTAAAATTTCAACACTTGATTCTTGATTTCCGTACAAGAAAATAGCATAAATGAATATATAAAGCAGTTTATATACGTGAAATATTTCCAGTAACAACAGAGAACAAATTTTCTTCAACAGTCGCCAGCATCTTTTGAATTGTTGAATTGACATTGTGAAAAATACGTAATTACTACGACTTCTATGTAGAGAGGACAACGTTGCATAGTTATCTGACAGGAAAATAAGCATAACCTAACATTTTCAAAATATACACTGTGAAATGTGTCAAAATTTCATGGCCAACCGGGAGACTTTATAAATGTGAATGGAGTATATTTTAAGCTGATACTTACATACAAAAATAGGAATCTAAGTATCCTCTTATGCGTAAGTATGTACAGAACATTTCCTGTATCGGGATCGATGACAGGCAACCTGTGGATGCGGTTGTGGATCAAAGTTCTAATAGCCTCATAAAGCGACGCATCCGGTCCAATGTGTATGAGTGGTCTCTGATCTTGGAGCACTCTCCTCCAAGTGTCTAATTTGTGTTCTTCCAGTTCCTCCATAGTGACACTAGATGATCTGTAATACATCCTAAGGATTTTGATGAAATCTGTAATGGTCAGCATCCCCACGAATTCCTGCTTCTTGCTATCCCACAACGGAGCAGCTCTTACTCCTGCAAACAAGGATTTTTTTCAGTATTTAATTGGAAACAATTATTTTTATCACGGCTGATTGTGAAAGAAGTGCAACAAAATTAGTTTGATGATTAGAAATTGTTTTACGTTGTTTGAACTTTAACGTCAGGATATCTGCATTTTGCAAATTTTTGGCCGAAAATTGTCTGAAACGATATATTGGACCTACTGCAGGAACATCTGTTGTCAAATTTAGTTCTGTCAGCACGTCCATATACGTACATCCGTATAACTTAGGGATTAGATATAACATTCAAATGAATCTTGCTTGATCAAGGCTTTCCACTATATTGGTATTGAAAAATAAAAAATTAGCCGAATTATATCTCCGAAGGTATTGGTTTCTCGTAGTTGGGAATTATATCAATGGATTCTTATGAAAGAACTGCATCATGAAAGACATTAAATTAAAAAAAAGTGTCGTTTAAAAAAATGCTTCAAAAATTATCATTTAAAAAAAAGAGCAATCTGCAATGCTTTACTGCTTCAAAAATTGTCATTAAATTTATTTATCAAGATTAAATCAGCAATCTGCAATGAATCAACCTCGTGGAATGGGTTGTTGCAACTTACACTCGGTGCATAGTTTTCACAACTAGAAATACCTAAGGAAAATATCATCGAAATGTCTAGAGCGAGGCTGGAGACAATCATAACAGATTGTCCATTTATTCCTGATATTTGAGTAGGTAGAGACTGACGAACAAATTATTTTAATAGTTTAAAATCTATTAATAAAATACTATCCTCTTTTCATAATTTAAAATTTAATAGTTCATACCACTTACACATTCTATTCTGTATTATGGACCTTAACTCAAGAAAAAATGTTTGATACACAAATGTGGATCCATATTTCAGCATTTTTTTGCCAGCAATATTATGAAAATACTTTGTATAGGAACATGTCTCACATGTAAAAGGTAATATTAACCTCAGTGGTCAGCGAATAGTAATTTCTTTTGATGATTCCATCATCCCCAATATTTATACATAAATTATTCAATATGTAATCAGTCAATATTAATTTCGGTTTCAAAACAGTCTTATATATAATAATAATAATTTATTTTCAGGTATTATAAAGGTACAATAGTCTACAAATAATAGTGATTCCCACAAATTCAAGAATCGGATACTTGTTTTCCAACAGTAAATATTTTCAAACTACGAATTGACAAGTCTCTAATAGCTAGATAAGATGACATTTATGAACAGTGAACACAGACAGATTCTGTGTCCACATTCTGTGAATACATAGAACTTCGATGTATTATTGAAATTTTGAAAAATCATATCTCCGAAAGTATTAGCTTGTTAGAGTTGAAAATTATAACAATGGATTCTTGTGAAGAAACTGCATCTTAAAAAAAAATTGAATTTGAAATTTGTAATGTTAAAAAAAATCGTTCCAACGCTTTGAGTATCATGCAGGAGCTAGTAAATCATCCGCCGTATTCACAAAGCATTGTTAAGTGTTTGAATCTCCGTTAAGTCCTAACTGAGGTCCTCAGTTAAGGATAAATAAGAATCGCAACCTCAGTTTAAGTGAAAATTAACGTGAAACAGGCCTGTTTAAGCACCGTTACATACGTAAACTGAGGTTGCGATTCTTATTTATCCTTAACTGAGAACCTCAGTTAGGACTTAACGGAGATTGAATGCTTTGTGAATACGGCGGCATATGTCCGAAAGTATTAGCTTGTTAGAGTTGAAAATGATATCAACGTATTTCTATGATGAAACCGCATCTCAAAAAAAAATGATACTCCTTTTTCATACTATTAAACAATAATTGCTAAAATACAGAGCTGCTCGAGCTGAAATCCGGTACTCGATTATAAAATGGCGGCTTGAACGTTTGTGCGGAGTTTCAACGGAATCTGACATATAGTTTCTGAAACATAACATTTTTGTAAAATAAAATATTTTTTTTTTCTTAGTGATGATTTTGCACTAAGTTGTGCGTCGGCATTCTACTCAACTAATTATCAAGTTTCAATTAGATCGGATCTGTATTTTTTTGAGTTACTGAAGAAACAATATTACAGATCGGTATAACTCCGAAACCGTTTGATTCATTATGCACATTAACGAACTCAAGTGCAACATTGGGATGCGCAACTTACCCTGAAAAAGTGTAAGTCGCTATCTCTTTCGAATGCGACGTTCGATAATTATCGTGGCAACGGCCAGTCGGCCGGACAGAATCGATTTAGACCTCGGAATCTTCATTAGTGAGTCGAACCTAATCGTTTTCGGCAAAAAATTGGAAAATTACAGACATTTGGGCAAAATGATAGCAGGAATGGGGATTGGAGGAAAATTCTAATTTGTCTCCGAGAACTAAAGCGGCAAATAACAATACATCGCAAAAAACGGTGTTCATAAAATTAAAATTAGTGCACGAACGGAATGGAAATTTTTTCGACTGCAGAACTCAGTTTTGTGAAAAAATAATGGACCTCTGCAATGTCAATAAGGGTTTCCAGCTCGAATTTTATTTGGTTACCAAACAACTGTTTTTCTAAATGGAACAGACAAATCTGCCGCTGCTGGTCAGATCACAATCCAAACTGGATGATAGTGACCGACCGAAAGTTCGGTTTCGGTTTCGGCCAGTTTCGGCCAAGAAATCTAGTTTCGGCCTGAGTTTCGGTTTCGGCCCAAAATGGCCGAAACTTTCGGCCAGGCCGAAACTTGAATGTTCGTGAATTATCCTGGTCGTTTGGCCAGGAGTTAAAAGTAGGTATACATAATTGTCGTACGAGTTATTGTGATCTATCTATGTTAAGACTGAGAATTCATGAGAATTCACTTTAATGATTATTTAATTAGATTACATAGGGTGATTCCAAATAAGACGTGAAACTTGGAGTATGACTCATTAGCTGTTGTTTAATCCATATTTATTAATAACCGAAAATCAACGGTTTTTGGAGTTCGGGTGATTTTTAAAAGATTTCTGAACTTATAGTACATATTTCGTCAATTTTTTCTACGTTGTCCAAATTTGGTCATAATTTTGGTTTATTTTCATCAGAAAAGAATATGATATGTACGAAAAAAGCAAAACTATGCTTTATAAGAGGTTGAAAAAGAATTAGTATGATTTGAAATGTGGTATATGAATAAATGAAAAATCAATTTCAAATATCAATTTGTCTGCAACTTTCGAATTTCACAATTTTGTATACCAAAATTATTTTAAAAACTTGCCAAATTCCTTCTTCATTCTCTAAAAGATTTCGTTAGATTGCTTAACTAGTTTTGTTTCAGCAGATTTTTTATAAGCAACCTTTTGAGTGTCCGGCATTTAATATAGTGAATGTGTATCAAAAGACAGCGTGAGTAAATTTCAGGCGGAAAATAACAACTGAAGACATCAAAAAGACGGCACGTGCTAGCCTATGGAATGGTGGAACATAATTTATGAATACATTTTCTAATGTAATTTCGAGCTTAGTTGCAACAACAAAATATTGAATTTGTTATTTTCCTCTATTTGCTTATTATATCCCCTTTCAAATCATACTAATTCTTTTTCAACAGAACCAGTACTCAAATATCTCGGAAACCGTTGATTTTTGGTCCTCAATTAAAATAGCTCAAACCACAGCAAATGATCCTTACTAACACCTCCTCTAAGGTTCACGTCTGATTTGGAATCACCCTGTATACTTCGACTGATTATTTTGATAACTTGGTAATTCCAAAATAATAAATAAAGATCTCAAAAAAATGTCTTTTTATTTTATTTAACACTCCTTAACTATTCTTATGTATATGCGAATAAAATTGTAAAAAATTCAGTAGATTTCATATGAAATATAAAGTTTCGGTTTCGGTTTCGGCTGAAATACCAGTTTCGGTTGACACTACTGGATGATGGAGGCACATACACAATTTCCCGAAAACAGGGTTATAGAGCCTGTATTTATTTAAGGATCGCTAACAGATTCAAAATATTTGGATTAATTATGGTATGACCTGATTCCGGCGTTGGCGGATCTTTTTCCGAACGATACAGATCCAGATCTTCCGAATGAAACGCAATGGTTTCAACAAGATGGAGCTCCACTCCATTATTTTCAAGATGTACGTGATTATCCGAAGGAAGTGTTTCCGAACTGGTGGATCGGTCGGCGAGATTTTATAGAATGGCCGGTTCGGTCTCCAGATCTGACCCCGTTAGACTTTTTCTCATGGGGTTATATCAAAAGCAAAGTTCTCCTCAATATGCCAAACAACACCGAGGAGTTGAAACATATAATTGGGGGTGAAATAAGAGCAATACAGCATGAAACTCTCCAAAATGTTTGTTCAAAGTTTCAAGCTCGATTGGCGTATTGATATTTCAGTACGCAATTTACTTCTTTACAGTCTGTTAAGAAGAAAATTGTCATCAATTTGAACACTTACTTTGCTAATTTTTGTAAGCTATGACACCTTCAAGTATCGTTTTTGGCGCTCTTGTACCTCGGAACAGAGTGCTTATCAATTTGACCAAATGTCTGTAATTTTCGAATTTTTGGCTGAAAATGGTCTCAAACGATTTGGTTCGACTCACTGATTAGAGGATTGAAATTTTCAGGGTAAGTTTGGAGCGTAAATATCTCGGACGAGTTCATTTACGGGCAAAATCCACCAAGCGGTTTCGGAGTTATGGCCGTTTTTAGTAAAAACATTTTTTATGAATATTTCCGGAACCGATCACTCGATCTATCTGAAATTTATCATCTGATTGTAGAATAATGACCTTTATACGCATGCGACGTTTTGTATTGATCGGGTAACCGTAAAGTGTCAACAATTTTTTTTTTTAATTTTGTTTCTACAATAACTCTCGAACAGAATGAGCCAGGCAGTTGAAAATTTCAGAGTAGATTTGAGAGATTAATATCTCGGTTGAGTTCGTTAGTGGGTAAAATAGGTCGGATGGTTTTGGAGTAACGAAAAAAAGATCCATTTTTTGAAATCCATTGATATCATTTTCAACTCTAACATGCTAATACTTTCGGAGCATTTGATTTTTCGAAATTTCAATAATGAATCGTACTTCTATGTTTTCACAGAATGCTATAATTATTCTATTCATGAATATTCATACTCGTACTTGTCACCCTGTTCTATAAGAGAGAGTCAAATTCATTTAAGCTATTTTAATTTGATTTCTTCCATGGTAAATAAACTATTATTTGTATTGAATTTCCTTTATGATGCAGTTCTATCATAAGAATACATAATTCCCAACTCTGAGAAACCAATACTTTCAGAGATATAATTTGTCTGTTTGAACAAGAGCGCCAGAAAGCTCCGGTCCGCAGGGCTTGAAGCAATTTTTTTTTCAATAAAAATATTTTTATTTGGTGAAGACTTCATTTAAAAATTCCGGAGAATAAGTGATACCCAAATAGCATTACTGAATTAAGAATGTTATGATCTGTCCATGGCAAGACAATAAATAGGAGCTTGAAATTTTAAGAAACATTTCGATGACGTCACTGCTTGGAAACGGGAAATGGTAGAACAATACTTTGTGTTCTAGAACAGTAGGGGTATTTAATAACCTGAGTAACAAAATTTGAATTGAACATGAATATGAAATGTCTCTTATCGGTAAATAAGAAGACATGTATGAACACAGATGATGCAATTCATAGATAGAATAATTACAGCATTCTGTGACAACATAAAATTACGATTTGTTATTGAAATTTTGAAAAATCATATATCCGAAAGTATTAGCTTGTTAGAGTTGAAAATGATATTCTTATGATGAAACTGCAAATTGAGAAAAATTGAATTTGAAACTTGTAATGTAAAAAAATTTTTATTTCGTTACTCCGAAACTTCCTCAACCGAGATATTCATATCACAAACCTACTCTGAAAATTTCAACTGTCTAGGTCATTCCGGCCGGACTGCCCTTGACAAAATCGATTTTGACCACGGATTCTTGATCAGTAAGTCGAACTAAATCGTTTAAGACCATTTTCATCCAAAAATTCGAAAACTACAGACATTTTTGCAAATTGAAAAGAACTCTGTTCCGAGGAACAAGAGCGCCAAAAATGCATGCATCTCGAAAAACTCTGGATAACGAATCTGGATAAATCAGATGTTTTCAATATAATGGGAGTGTAACCGCATACAGCCGAATACCCAGGTCGCCCACATTTAAAATATTCTCAATTGTCATTACGGGGTGAATAAATTATTATGTATTATATCAATTATTTTATCAGTTCTCGAGGTCAGAGCCACCACTGGTTTTCATTAGCATTATATCCCATCCCACATTAAGATCGACATTTCTTCAGAGATAAACATGACAATCAACTTGTCGAAGAAACTGACAGAACGATCTTAAATTTAAATATTTTAAAACGATGAATCCGCTGAGAAAATACAAACTATATTCACTCTAATGTTTATTATTATTATTTCCTGCTGGAAACAACCAAACTAATAAGTTCTTTCTCTATGCACAAGTTATTTCAGTTCAGCTTGTACTTCGCTTAACCAATGGATTTTAAAATATATTCACGCCCCATATAATTAATTTTAATAAGTGGAAAAGTTTAACGGGTAATTCCGCAACAAAAGCAGATTAAAAATAATTCTGCTGGTACCTGCCGACACGTGTTTCTGCTAGTTGGCTTCTTCAGGACAGGGCAACCAAGAAACCAAGAAAGATGGAAATGATCCATATTTCTATTAATTTTAATGTTTTGTCCCTATTCCAAAACATTCGACCATCACATATACCATTTTAATTGATTGTACCTGTTTTATCACCAATGAAACATCTTTTATATTTTTGAAGTTTAATAGTTTTCGTTTTAACTGTCTTTCGTATCAATATGATATGTTTAATATCCCAACAATTTTGAGAAAACAATGATTTTTGAGGATCTTGGTTACTGTACATATTTATGGAAAATCCCGAGACATGTCAGATACAAATTTTAAATTGTCATTCTTCTTTGTGAGAATGCGAAACGTACCTTCCACCCCCTTCGAAAGACAGGTACAACCCCCAATTTTCGAATGGGAAGTATGGGCTTGTAATAACTCGCTTGAAAGATCTCGCAAACATCAAATTAGAAAAAAAAAAATTGTGATTACCGAAATTCATTATAATATTCCCTCGAATATTCCCAAATCTTATTACAATAATACTTAACTTACTTGCCTTCAAGATGTGAACACTTTTAACATCTACTTCATTAATATTCATAATTTCTTTGCTACATTTTAGTTTTTGATATTGTAAAAAATTTCGCTAATCACTTGATATTATGTTATGATAACTGATGGACAAGTCATAACATTTCTGAATAGAGAATGACGAGACCATTCAAACGATGTATCACAAGCCCATACTTACCTATTTGAAAAATTGGGGGTTGTACCTGTCTTTCGAAGGGGGTTGAAGGTACGGTTCGCATTTTTACGAAGAAGAATGACAATTGGAAATTTAAATTTGATATGTTTCGGAATTTTCCATAAATATGTACAGTAACCAAGATACTTAATTTATTTCATTTGGCTTTTCCACAATGTATGCGTATGTAGATATGTTGTACTCGGAGAAATTTCTTTTCATGTTCTATGATATGGTACTGTCAAACATTGGCATGGATACATGTAGTAAATACATAAACGTACATATTATAAGCAAATAATTATTTATTTTATTGAAGTTAATTATATTTGGGCACCATTAGAGGATTTTGTCGAGTGACATGAAGTGTGTGTTGTATCGCGCAAAAAACAGACACACTGAAGAAACGGCAGCTTTCCTAAAATTCATTTTGGCGCTCTAGTTCCTCGGAACTGAGTGCTTATCAATTTGCCCAAATGTCTGTAATTTTCGAATATTTCGATGAAAATGGTCTTAAACGATTTGGTTCGACTCACTGATCAAGAATCCGTGGTCGAAATTCATTCTGTCCGGCCGGTCCGGCCGGCCGTAGGCACGATAACTCTCGAACGGAATGAGCTAGAGAGTTGAAATTTTCAGAGTAGGTGTGGGGGATAAATATCTCGGCTAAGTTCGTTATTGGGCAAAATCGGACAGATGGTTTCGGAGTAACAAAAAAAAATTTTTTTTTACGAAACAAATTCCAAATTAAATTTTTTTTAATAAGAAGTTTTATCATAAGAATCCATTCATATCATTTTTAACTCTAACAAGCTAATACTTTCGGAGATATGATTCTTCAAAATTTCAATGTAAATCGTATTTCACACATTGATATAATTATTCTATGTATGAATTGTCATAATGTCAACTTGACAGAAGGGAATATTGTAACTTCAAAAATATTGGGGTTGAAATACTCGTATTTTAGCGATGCAACGGGGACCTCACCCGAAAATGTTTGAAAATATTACGTAAATATTGAAAGCATAATTCTGTAGTTCGAGAGAGGAGAAAATTTGGTGAACGTAGATCAGGAAATTTTTGATCGATTACAAGGTAATTTTTTATTTATTACTCATCTTCTTTCATATTATTACTCATCTTCTTTCATACATGTTTTATAGAATACCTACTATTTATAGGTACTTTAAACCTGTTTTGGGCAATTGTCATACGAAACTTGTTTTTTTGGCGCTCTAGTTCCTCGGAACAGAGTGCTTATCAATTTGCCCAAGTGTCTGTAATTTTGGAATTTTTGGCTGAAAATGGTCTCAAACGATTTGGTTCGACTCACTGATCAAGAATCCGAGTGCGAAATCGATTCAGTCCGGCCGGCCGACCGGCCGTAGGCACGATAACTCTCGAACGAAAGGAGTTAGCGGATTGAAAATTGCAAGGTGGTTTTGGAGCGTAAATATCTCGGACAAGTTCGTTCGATCTATCTGAAATTTAGCATCAAATTGTAGAATCATGACCTTTATACGCATGTGAAGTTTTGTATTGACCAGATTACCGCAAAGTGTAAAAAAAAATTTTTGAAAATTTAAAAAAAGTTTTTTCCACAATAACTCTCGAACGGAATGAGCTAGGTAGTTGAAATTTTCAGAGTAGGTTAGGGAGATGAATATCTCGGTTAAGTTCGATATTGGGCAAAATTGGCCAGATTTAATTGGATTTCTTCCATGGTGCAGTTCTCATTCTCATGATTGCTCATTTAATCTTGATAAATGAACTATTATTTGAATTGAATTTCCTTTATGATGCAGCTCTATCATATGTATACATTGATATAATTCCCAACTCAGAGAAACCAATACTTTCGGAGATATAATTTGTCTGTTTGAACTAGAGCGCCAGAAAGCTCCTGTCCACAGGGCTTGTTTAGTTCTGGAAATTATCGCACCTATGATACCTGAGGGACGCTGAAGCCACCGCGACTGGGCTTAGCTCTCTCCCATTTTATATATGGTAGGTACCATAGACTAACTAGGGAAATTACGGGCTTTCCTAAAATATGTGTTGTCTGCCGGCCACTGGCTCCTAGACTATTAAGATTTATACGCAGACTCCTATTCATGACTAGACATGAATAGATATGATATGATTCCTGAATACATGAATATCCATGAATAAAGCAAAACCAAAATAATTGAATAATATATAATTTTTTTTTCCGCTCGAGAGGAAAAGCTTTTATAGGCCCACCCATAGAGAGTCCCCTTCACTAGGAAGTGTGGGATTCCAGTGGTTGATTAGTTACCCACTAAAAAACCTCTTGCACGTTCCTTGGAGTAGTTCTTCGTCCTGCCCTTACACTGTCCCTTAACAAAAGAGATGAGCTGCATGCAGCCTTCACAGTTGATGGGACCTGATGATTCGAAGTGATCCGAGCAACGCTTTCTGCAATTTGTGCGCTCAATCCTTGGCGGGTGATTTGCAGGCCAGAATAATCTTCAATTCGGTCACTTAGTTTGCTCTCATTCTGCCTAGGCATCCTATTATTAGTACGACCATCCTAACTTTATGCCTAGGAAACAGGATCCCTAGTTCGAACATTAAATCCTTGTATTTTTCCATCTTCTGTTCTTCATTCATCACCACATTATTTTCTGCGGGGGAGGAAAATTCGACGACAAATAATTCTTTGAGTTCTTTGTCCAGCTGGAGTATATCTGGTTTTATAACGTGGATCTGCCGAGCTATTGGAATCGTATAGTTCCAGTAGAATCGAGCTCTGTCATTTTCAAAAACTGCTCTCTCCAGAGGTAACTATGGTAGCAATGGTTCGTTGTCTATACCATAAACCTCTCTCAGATGGAAGTAGATGGTTCAAAGTGCAGCATTGTGTCTTTCCACATATCCTGACGAAGCATGGACTCTGCAAGCAGACATAATGTGCATAACAGTTTCCTGCAGAATGTGGCATGCTCTGCAAGTTGTTGGGGTGCTGCCTTGGAAGGAGCGTATAGTTTGAAGTCGTCCATGTACAGGTGATGTGAGATCAGATGTTCTCTTGTGCTTGGTGTATCCTATTCTGCTTGCCCTCAACTCAGTTGTTAATGGTAGAAGTGTTATACAGAACAATAACGGGGTTAGTGAGTCCCTTCGAAATACGCCTCGCCTGTATCTCACCCATCCAGTATAAGAGGTCCGACCTTGGGATCGAACGACAAACTTAGTTTTCCATAGCGCTATGATAGTAGAGTTCACAAGGCATGAAAAGAGCTCTAAAACAGATTTTCGTGGGACCTTCATTGCTAAAATGTATAGACCACTGGGTATCATTCTCCATACCCTTACAATGTAAATTCAACTGGTCGTCAAAAAATCGTCGTGTGCAGGAAGGGGTGGGGGGAATTTTTCCAAAAATTGACAAAAAAATTTTTTCTGTTCATGGTCATCTATATACGGTGAACATCACTCACACAAACTTCTGTTGAAATATACGATTCAGAAATATTTTTTATTAATTGTCAAAAAAGTCGGATACAATGCTCTTAAATGGAATTCCTTAAGATATAAACGCTTGCCCTGAACACCCATATTAACTATTATGTTCCACTCGGTTTTACTCGAGATCTGTTAGGATTATCGAAAAAATGCTTTATATGAAAGGTCTGCTCCGAAAACCAACGATTCAGATGCTTCTTTCAAAATTACAATAGGTAGAATAGTTTCCTCACAAAATAAGAAATTGTGTTATTAACTCCCATTAACCGAAACCGAACCTGGAGACGCTAGTAAGGCGCAATTTGTAGCGTTAGTCCATGTTAGTGGCGACCTTATGGATTTGAGCTTTGATCTATGCACATAAGGTTCGTTATATCTATCCGACCAACTTTACAGTACTATTCCTGTGTGCCTTCAGAACGCATTTTGAAGATATTGTTTAAATTCCTAATTTTTTATATATATGAGAATTTTACATATAATTCATATAAATATATTTGATTTAATTTTGTTAATTCGTTAATAAATATGCAAATATGCGAGTTCAAACTTATATTCATTACTTCATAAATCAATTTTGTGACGTAATATTACCACATTTTTGAAATCATCGTTCATTCTCATTAGTAGTAACAAGATTTCCTGAATCCTAGACCAAAAATCTGGAAAAGAATTAAGAAGGTATATAGTTGGTATCTATGATATTTAGGGTCTAAAAATTTCTTACATGTCATGATTCATCTAATTCAACTATCACTATCAGATGAAGAATCATCATTTTGAAGATATTGTTTAAATTCCTAATTTTTTATGTATATGAGAATTTTACAGATAATTCATATATATTTGATTTAATTTTGTTTATTCGTTAATAAATATGCATATGCGAGTTCAAACTTATATTCATTACTTCATAAATCAATTTTGTGACGTAATATTAACACATTTTTGAAATCATCGTTCATTCTCATTAGTAGTAACTAGATTTCCTGAATCCTAGACCAAAAATCTAGAAAAGAATTAAGAAGGTATATAGTTGGTATCTATGATATTTAGGGCCCAAAAATTTCTTACATGTCATGATTCATCTAATTCAACTATCACTATCACATGAAGAATCATCAAGGGGAGGAAGATTTGAAAAATTTGAAGTACTCGTATTTGCACATGTTTTTTGGGCCATACATTTGCAGGAGCCAATACACGGAATTTGTTTTCTTTTACAGGAACACATTGATCCTGTGCAATCTGAAATGAGAATTTCCATTTCATAAAGAATATTTACGGATCTGATATTCGAAATAATATTTACCTTTCCTACAACTGCAGTTGCTAAGTATAGATGTTTCCTTAGGTAGGATTGGCATCGTCGTTAATTTTGGCAGAAGTTTTCCATTTTCTACATACCACCCACTAAATATAGGATCCGGTAAAGATGGTCATGGTACATTACTATTGATCCACATTTTTGTTTGGTAATGGACTCGAAGGCTGTGTTGTCTCAAACTATCCAATGTTGGAGGTAATTTACTTATGGATCTTGAAGAAGCTATAATATTCCCCTGAGCCTGTTGATACATTTCACATTTTCGTTTGTCGTATACAGACAGATTACAAATTCAACAATATCATTGAATACTTTCAAACATGGCACCGGAAGTACATGATGAATTCAAAAATAGGAATTTTGTCATTAAATGTTTGATTGGGAATTTTAACCAACTTTCTGTAGATCAGGCGCTAGAGCATATCAACAAAAATTCCAAAGCTGCAGGAGGAACAGTGGGATAAACTGAAAATAGTACTATAGAATGGATGAATGGTTCTTGAGTTTCAACAATATTGGTATGAAGTTAGTCACATTACGCTCATCTTTGCATCTTCATTCGGTCAAAATGTCGAAGAAGGTAAAAAAATAATGAAAATTGATGAAGATTCTGAGCAGATACTGCAGAGTGAACTTTCAAGATTTTGAGAATTTGAGAGAATAAGTATTCAATGATATTGTTGAATTTGAAATCCATCTGTATACGACAAACGAAAATGTGAAATGTATCAACAGGCTCAGGGGAATATTATAGCTTCTTCAAGATCCATAAGTAAATTACCTCCAACATTGGATAGTTTGAGACAACACAGCCTTCGAGTCCATTATCAAACAAAAATTTGGATCAATAGTAATGTACCATGACCATCTTTACCGGATCCTATATTTAGTGGGTGGTATGTAGAAAATGGAAAACTTCTGCCAAAATTAACGACGATGCCAATCCTACCTAAGGAAACATCTATCCTTAGCAACTGCAGTTGTAGGAAAGGTAAATATTATTTCGAATATCAGATCCGTAAATATTCTTTATGAAATGGAAATTCTCATTTCAGATTGCACAGGATCAATGTGTTCCTGTAAAAGAAAACAAATTCCGTGTATTGGCTCCTGCAAATGTATGGCCCAAAAACATGTGCAAATACGAGTACTTCAAATTTTTCAAATCTTCCTTCCCTTGATGATTCTTCATGTGATAGTGTTAGTTGAATTAGATGAATCATGACATGTAAGAAATTTTTAGGCCCTAAATATCATAGATACCAACTATGTATATACCTTCTTAATTCTTTTCTAGATTTTTGGTCTAGGATTCAGGAAATCTTGTTACTACTAATGAGAATGAACGATGATTTCAAAAATGTGTTAATATTACGTCACAAAATTGATTTATGAAGTAATTAATATAAGTTTGAACTCGCATATTTGCATATTTATTAACGAATTAACAAAATTAAATCAAATATATATGAATTATATGTAAAATTCTCATATATATAAAAAATTAGGAATTTAAACAATATCTTCAAAATGCGTTCTGAAGGCACGCAGGAATAGTACTGTAAAGTTGGTCGGATAGATATAACGAACCTTATGTGCATAGATCAAAGCTCAAATCCATAAGGTCGCCACTAACATGGTTTAACGCTACAAATTGCGCCTTACTAGCGTCTCCAGGTTCGGTTTCGGTTAATGGGAGTTAATAACACAATTTCTTGTTTTGTGAGGAAACTGTTCTACCTATTGTAATTTTGAAAGAAGCATCTGAATTGTTGCTTTTCGGAGCAGACCTTTCATATAAAGCATTTTTTCGATAATCCTAACAGATCTCGAGTAAAACCGAGTGGAACATAATAGTTAATATGGGTGTTCAGGGCAAGCGTTTATATCTTAAGGTATTCCATTTAAGAGCATTGTATCCGACTTTTTTGACAATTAATAAAAAATATTTCTGAATCGTATATTTCAACAGAAGTTTGTGTGAGTGATGTTCACCGTATATAGATGACCATGAACAGAAAAAAAATTTTTGTCAATTTTTGGAAAAATTCCCCCCACCCCTTTCTGCACACGACGATTTTTTGACGACCAGTTGAATTTACATTGTAAGGGTATGGAGAATGATACCCAGTGGTCTATACATTTTAGCAATGAAGGTCCCACGGGGTGACACGATAGAGCCCGGTTTGAACTCTACTATGATGTTTCCATCGTGAATTTTGAGCATCTATAGCAGCCGTAATATTAAGCTGTGTGTCGATGTGTCAAATGCTTCCGCGTAATCTTATCAAGATGTACATAGGTCGCGCTTGTAGTGCCTCGCATCTTGACAAATGCTCTTGTCTATAAGAAGATTGTCCTTGCACTCCTGTACATATTTCCTTGATCCTTGTTCGTAGATTTGGTTCGACTCTGGTCCAATGAATTATAATCATTATTATAATCATTCATGAATATTTGTTTGAATGATTTTTCAATGAATTATTCGGATAATCGAATAAATTTAAAAATGAATATTCGAGAAAAAAAATCCCAGTCCTAATGGGAGTACGTGTCGAACTGACGTAGGACTCCCAGAACGAGCATATACGGCGTTACCTTCCTCTGTGCACCGCCAACGATTCCACGATCTCGCGTTGATGTGTGTGGACCTTTCTGGAATTCCTCTCGCGTATATGAGAAAAACAGTCCAGGAAAACATTCCAATTCAATACAGCAACATTGATGATAACGAGGAACTTTTGCCAAGTAGTTCGATGGCTAGCGATATTGCATGTTGATCTTCCAAGAATGACGATCTGAAACCACATCTACCAATCTGCCAGCAGTTTGTTCTGCATAAATTACATTCAATAAGAAAATCTTGGACACATCGCGATCTGTTTGAACATCCCGTCTGCGATCGACGCTTATATTTTTTGTCCCTGCCTTCGATTGATCGATTGGTATTTTGCATCTTTTCTGGCCCGTGTTCAAGTTTTAATCGGTATTGCCACTGATGTAATGGGTAAAGCGAGCGGAAATAGGGCAACGGGCAGTTTGCGGCTCGCCTAATTGGAATGGAAACATTAAACCGACAGGATCTACATCCATATATATTAGATACGCATGAGGTTATCTACCAATAAACTGGTATGCAAATATCCTTAAAAATCTTTAATTACTATTTGAGGTTTTGTATTGAGACCTCTACAAATATAGCTATGCTCATTCGGTACATAAAACGCACGTTAATAAAACCAAATGCATGCAGGTTTGGAGCGTAAATATCTCTGACGAGTTCGTTAACGGGCGAAATCCACCAAGCGGTTTCGGAGTAATGGCCGTTTTTAGTAAAAACATTTTTTTAAAATATTTTTCTG
Source organism: Halyzia sedecimguttata (assembly GCA_937662695.2). Lineage (NCBI taxonomy): Eukaryota > Metazoa > Arthropoda > Insecta > Coleoptera > Coccinellidae > Halyzia > Halyzia sedecimguttata. The sequence goes on along the minus strand of OW569413.2, from coordinate 45,285,727 downwards.
AAACCGATCACTCGATCTGTCTGAAATTCAGCACCAAATTGTAGAATAATGACCTTTATATGCATGCGACGTTTTGTATCGATCGGGTTGCCATAAAGTATAAAAAAAAATTTTAAATTTTGTTTCTACAATAACTCTCGAACAGAATGAGCTAGGTAGTTGAAATTTTCAGAGTAAGTTTGGGAGATCAATATCTCGGTGAACTTCGTTATTGGTTTCGGAGTAACGAAAACTTTTTTCTTAAATAACAAATTGCAAATTCAATTTTTTTTAAGATGCTATTTCACCGTAAAAATCCATTGATATCATTTTCAATTCTAACAAGCCAATACTTTCGGAGATATGATTTTTCGAAAATTCAATAATGAAGCGTACTTCTATGTTTTCACAGAATGCTGTACCTACTTAATTATTTTCCTATGAGAGATAAATGTCGAAATTATTTCTGGTTCGTTATTCTTGATATAAAATTCACCTGATCTTCTAGAAAACAAAGTATGACTGAATTCAAAATGACTAATGAAATAACCTCAGCTATCGTAGAATTATGAGGATGATATGATATTATACTTTTTAGGTGATAATATAATGCCCGTGGATAATCCATATGATGATGGAAATATATTCTTTGGTATTATTTTATTATTATTGATAAGGGGTTACGTTGCACCGCGACCTTGAGATCTATTGTGCCCCCCATCAGAGCTGTTCTCACCATTACGCCATCTACAGCTCGCCCTCCAGTTCCAGAGTATAAATGAATATTCTTTGGTAAGATACATACTCAAATTGTGTTCAGAATATCTCCAGTAAAAACAGAACTGCAATATTCTCTAACTTTTAATTGATATAATATAATTTTCAGAGTAGATTTGGGAAATGGATAAGTTCGTTATTGGGGAGAATCGGTCTGTTTGAATTTAATTTCTTTCATGATTTAGTTCTATCGTAAGAATCCATTTATATCATTCCCAGAGACCCAATGATTTCGGAGATACGATTTGTCAAAGATTTTTAGTTTATTTATTTTCTCGTTTTTAATTCGATTTATCGCTGATTTATAATTATGCAATCATATTATTTTACACGCATGCATTATAATTCCAATATTGATAGTTCAATTACTGAAAAAAAAAACTCTACTACTATTCAGTGGAAAAAAATTATACATCTTTCACATTGCTCTCATCATGCTAACAGTGAGCACTTTGAACGATTTTTTAAGTATGAGGTTCTATGTTTGCCACATTTAACGAAGTTTTCTACTGTACATCAGTAAAGTTTTGAGTAATAACAACAACGATATGATGATGAAAGACGATCAAAGTTTAAGTCCATTAGTTCTTTGCGCAGAAATGATATTGAAATGTTGGAATTATTCCGTCCATTTCACCTAATGCTTCGCCGTTACATGGAGTTCTTCCTATTAACTTAGAGCAAACAAGTTCTTCAATCGTAATACCATCTAAAGACTTTCTACTAAGTGCCTCATAAGCTGGTCCAGCAGCAAACATTCGTGAGCCGATTGTGTCGCTCTAAATGTTTCACCCTTCTAGATAAATACGACAGACGCAAAAAGCGAGTGTCTTTATTCAGATATTTTACATCCGCTTAGGCGGCGGCGGCGGATTCTTCGCAGGCGCCAGAGCATAAGTTGCAAGAATGAACTGGACAAATACAAACTCTACGGCGCAAAATGGCGAAGGTGCTGACAACATGAAATTTATTAATCCTGGCGATCGCAGTCGGGATAATGGGATACTCTTATCAAATTATTGTAATGTCATCGGCTCCTGAAAAGTTTGCTAAGTTTAAATAAAATCTGATCCTCTAAGCTATGTCAAAATCGTGTTCAATAAGGTCGTTTACAAACAGACAAACATACAGTTTGCTAAAAAGGACTTTTTTGATCTGATTGAAGATTATTTCGAGGCGTATCATCGTACAGGATGTTAAGATTATATTTTCTAAAGAAAATTCATGGTGGAAGTTTGAAAAATAAATTGTTGAAACCGTTTTCAGGACAAGCAAAAAGTTTTGGAATTTTTTTTTCGGACCGGTATTACAGATTCTATAATCAGTAACAACCGAATGTTTTAAACTTAAGAGTTTTTACCAAAGGAAGTTAGATTCCCATTTATGTACTTAGAGTACATATAATGTTTCCTTTTTCTTTTATTAAAATAAATATATAATTTTTATTTTGACTGTTATGTCTTTAGGAAAATATAAATAGAATAAGGAAAATGTAAGTTTTATTGTTTGCTGGAAAGACGCATTTTATATCATGTTTTAGTGGCATGTGATTTATTTCATCGGTATGGCCCCGGACAATAAGAAGAAGAGATTTATGATTGTATTATCTGGAAGGTTTTATGGAACTCGGAGGATATAATTGAATGCCTCGGAGAGGTTTTGGATTTTATGTTTACTCTATAAATTCTATGCCTGTTTGATATTTTGGATGCCAGTTTTATTGATATGTAGATGAGGGGGGAGACGTAGAAGATTCGTGCTGCATCCGGTATGAACCAATTGAAATGGGAGTTTGCATGTAGTTAACAATCGTTATGTACTTTTTACGCCTTAATAGTCTAGTCAACAAGTGCTTTTTAGGTCAAAATTTTTGCGTATTCTCCGAAAATTATGATTCGGAATAGATAGTTTTTGAGAAAATGCGAATGCCGCTTGAAAAAACTGCAAGTTATAAACAATTAAGTGAAAAAAAAGAAGGGGGTTTAGTTTTTCGCCAATATCTAAAAAATTATCTTAGATAATTCAAATTTGAAAAAACATTCAAGAAGAGGAAGAAATTTCCTAAAAAAAAGTCATAACCCCCATGAACTAGGACCAATATTCATAATTTTTCCAGAGGTTTGAAAATACTCCCGAAAACGGGTACTCCGGCTTGCTTAAGCCTCGCCCCCTTCGGACCTTTCATGAATAAATATTTTTTAAACTAATTCAATATGAAAATAAAAAATTGAAAAAATTCAGGCACCTGCAGAATAGAATAATGAACAATAATCCGTGGTACAAAAATGTTTATCGCGACTTTTCAATCATGCGATAATTGTTAAACTATTGATCTGAGAATGTTTTCCTTTCGAGGATCTATTTTTCAAAGGTCTTAAAATAGATTTGCGTTGAAAAATTTTAAAAATTGTTAATTTTCGTTTTGTTATTAACAATTCACTTTAGTGAAAAATTATAAGCTTCAATTAAGTTTTCAAAAGAAAATTTTGAATTATCTCATAAACAACGCATTAGTTTGTAACAATTTTTCAAACAATAGGAGATAATAATTATTAAAAATCATTTTTTAGTAGTTTATGATCATAAGAAAACGGATCAATAGTAATATTATAAATTGAAGCTTTATCATTTTTCACTCAACTAAAATTTTCCAACAGGAATCTATTCAAAGACCTTTGAAAAATAGCTCCACGAAAGGAAATTAACTAATGGATAACTAATTGAAATATCGTGATAAACACTTTTATACCACGGATTATTGTTCATTGATCTATCCTGAAGGTGCCTGAATTCTTTAATTTTTTATTTTCATATTCAATACGTTTAAATAATATTTATTCATCAAAGGTACGAGGGGGTGAGGCTTGCGCAAGACGGAGTACCCGTTTTCGGGCGTATTTTCAACCCTCTAGGAAAATTATAAATATTGGTCCTGCAGTTCCGGCAGTTGGGACTTTTTTTCAGGAAATTTCCTCTATTTGAGTCTTTTTTCAAATTTGAATTATCTCGAATAGTTTTTGAGATATTGGCCAAAACCTAAACCTTCTTATTTTTTTTTCACTTAATTGTTTATAACTATTGCAATTTTTGCGAGCGGCCTTGGAATTTTATCCAAAACTATCTACATGCCATTCCGAATCGAATGACACCTCAATTATAATTTTCGGAGAATACGCAAAAATTTTGACCTAAAAAGCACTTGTTGACTAGACTATAAGGCTAGGCTAGACCAACGCGTTCATCTCTTGTTCGCGGTGGCGTGCACGGTAGCGATCACTGCGCGTAGTGCGCGTGCAAAAGTTGTACACACCGCGGCGTCTGTTCAGGCGTTCACCGCTGGTGTCGCTACAGTGTTGTCTGATACTGATGATGACATTGAAGATGTTTTACTTCTGTCTGCAATTATTGAAGAATAAGAGGAACAAAAAAGGTTAGTAGATTCTAATAACAGTATGTCCGCACTTGAGTTGGGTATGAAAACAGCTTCTAGTCCGTGAACTACTTCGTACGTATCTCCACTTTCAATTACCTGATCTCATCAACATGACAACTATAAATTTTGAACTGTCAAATGGTTATAGCCTCACTTTCGATCGCAAACATTAGCTAACTGTTTACGTCTGTTAGCATTTGCATTACTTTCATTTGTGGTTTTTTTCTACCTGAAACAACCTGGTTGCGATCTGTTTAGGTCAAACGAGCAAACATTCTCGGATATATGTTTGCTGTCATCTGTACGTTGTGACTTGTGAGGGAATTGGGTTATGTTACTAATTTATTAAGTTTCCTCAATTTATTTATTTCTATCCGCTTTTTTCACTCTAACGAGCGAATTGTCACCCCTTTGTATCTTATCTTTATATGACTGCCCAATTTTGTGTTTCAAAACTATCAGAAGTTATTCTGAAAAATTAAGTGAATGAAATAGCCAGTTTTATTTATGAAACAAATCTAATGTAAGTCCAGATACAACTCAAACCATAATACTTATGTAGGAAATCTTATAGTCTTACTAAGGAATAACTACCTGCAAACTGTACATTAGTTGGAAATCCCATTCTAAATAATTGGAAATCCCATTCTAAATAATTGGATAACCATTCTTCCATGAATGGGGTCAATCTTTCTCCGCCCCACATCATTTTTTCGCTGGGGGTTCATAATTATTGTGCAAAATATGACTTAATAAAATAAGTTCATCTTCCATAATTAGAGAATGACTCGTAAATTATGCTCGACTTCCTTGCACTATTCATTTTCGACTCAGTAACCAAAAACTCTGCCTATGAACTTAGCGAATAGAAATTTCAAACTATTTACATGCGTAAATCAACCAAACTGTTCAGAAATACACTTTCAATTCCGTTTGACATTAATGGCGTTTATCTTTCAAACTGAACCAAACGACAGCAAACGCAAATAGTAACCAGTTAGTTGAATGAAAAGCCTTACTTTCATATCTCCCAAACCTACTCTTAAAATGTTAACTGTCCAGCTCATTCCGTTCGAGAGTTATCGTGTTAACTGACGGAAGGCCGGACAGAATCGATTTTGTCCACGGATTCCTGAACAGTGAGTCGAACCAAAACGCTTGCATTTTCATCCAAAAATTCGTAAATTACAAACTTTTGGCAAATTGTTAAGCACTCTGTTCAGACGAACAAGAGGGCCAAACACAGTATATTTCTTCAATAACTGTCAATTCTAGAATGGATAGTGCCATCCCTGTACCCCCCTAGTTACACGCCCATGAACTTAGGATCGATATCTGCGACTCTTCTTTGTTATCAACGGAATAATGGAACTACAAGATTCAATTGTATAGGTCAGTTATTGAATATGGGTTGATGAAGTTGACTTTGAAGTCGATACAATAATAATATCCTTGATTATGATACATTGATGGAGCTCGGAGAGGAACTGAATTGAGTTCGGTAATTTCACGGCGTGTCGGATTTCTCAACAATACACGTCGACCTAGGTATAAATCGAGGGGTAAACCGCTAGGAATTCTGCTGTACAAGAAAGGAGAATTCCATGGAATTCCTATTGTATGCCGAGGAATTCCTATTGAATTTCTGGAATTCCTATTGAATTTCGAGGAATTCCTATTGAATTCCGTTGAATCCCTATTGAATTCCGTGGAATTCCTATTGAATTCCGTGGAATTCCGTGGAATTTTTATTGAATTCCGTGGAATTCCTATTGAATTCCGTAGAATTCCTATTGAATTATTGAGAATTCCTACTGATGTTAGAGTGCGACACCTATCGGGCAATCATGTATACAGTTCCAAATAGTTGGTTTTAACCGAGGGGTAAGCCGGTATGAATTCTGGTGTACAATAATATAGTATTATATATAATAGTATAGTATATAAATAAACTAACACAATGTTCCCCACCACAACGCAGGTACCTAACAATTTTAAACTTCCCAATCCTCCTCAGTTATTTATACAGGGGTGTTTAGGAGTCAGAAATGGTCACTAAAACATTGATTTGTCAACGTTTGAACAAGAGCGTCAAAGCGCTTGTCCACAGGGCTTTCCCATATTTTGGTTTTAAGATTTCTCTACCCCATAGGAAAAATGTGTGCCATTCGATTCGATTATTGATGTCCATAGCATTTTTATTTCTCTTCACGAAACTGATAACAAACATTTTTTTTCATGTACAGAATGATGTTTTGGTACCTGGAGGTACCTGGAGGTTTTAGTACGGTCCTGTTTGTTTTTCAGTTCCGCTTCCCGATTCTTTTATGTGTCTCAAAAACAATAACCTTTGCAAAATATTATAAAAATCGATTAAACAGTTTTGAACATATAGGGGTTTGAAAATGCTATGATTTTCAAGATACACCCCGTATCTCAGAAACAAGTAGGCATTAGAGATGTTTGGGTACTCATTTATGGCTCCTCATATGGACCTCTATCAACCCCTTCCTTATGGGTCATTGGCCAGAAATCAACCTATATTTGTTTTGGAGCGTCTTGACAATATTGGAAAATCCTTACATAAGCGCATTTGAGGCATGTTTTCAGGTCTCGTCCTAAGGGGGCATCCATATATTACGTGAGGCATTTTTGAGGATTTTCTGACCCTCCCCCCCTGGTGAGATGTCGTAAGATTTTCCTCGACTTCCTCCATTGCTCTAATCTCACGTGAGATTTTTGAAAATTTGTGTTTTGGATGTAAACGTGTTGAATCATTAAAAAAAAACAAAACATGATTTGGTTTACTACTTATGTTTAACTGAATTAATTATTCTCACTTACCATTATAAACTAATGCGAAGAAAGCCTTTTTCACTAGTAATTGGGTATCGAAAACGACCAATTTTGCTGATGTGGGTATCAGGTCGTAACATTTGTGGAATTTGAAAAATTTGACGAATATCTGCGATTCATCTTCCTCTGAAAAAAAAAAGTCAGTATTAGTGGAAAATATATGTAACTGATAGATATCCTGAAAAGGCATACTACATTGAATAATGAAACTACAGGGTGTTTGGTAATTCGACGTGATAACGGGGTTATACTAGACATCATTTGCTACGACTTGAGTCCAGTGAACCATGGTCCAAAAATCTATGGTTACTGTTACTGAAGATATATTGATATTTCCACATTTTGAAAGTTTTTAGACTTTGCATCGAAAACAATTAATTTTGTGGAAACCACTCAACATTGAATATAGAATTACGTTTTTCTTGAAAACTGACGAAATGAGGATCATTTCCAGAAAAAATAATTCACCAAAAAATCGAATAACCTGAAAAATAAAGAGTCTGAAGTGGCATCGATTGTTTTTGCGCGTATGTTCTGGGGAACATCGCGTTATAGCTTTGCTCAAATGTCTGTAACTTTCGAATTTTTTGACGAAAATGGTCTCAAACGATTTAGTTCGACTCCCCAATGAAGAATTCGCCGTCAAATTTGATTCTGTCCGGCCGGCCGTTACCACAATAACTTGAGAACGAAAAGGGCTAGCGACTTGAAATTTTCAGGGTGGGTGGCGCATCCCAATACGACGGACAAGTTCGTTAATGGGCATAATCGGCCCAGTGGTTTCCGAGTAATAATTTAATTTTCAACCAATATAAATTCGATCGAATTGAAACTTGGTGAGTAGTTGTAGAATATGAACCTTAGCACGTTTGTGAAATTTTGTGCGAATCGTATTGCTAGATAAATTTAAAAAAAATTATTAAAAAATATTTTTTTTGTCACGATAACTTGAGAACGGAGACAGATAGCGGCTTGAAGCTTTCAGGTTAGGATGTGCACCAAAACGCGACATTTCAGTTTGTTTATGAGCATAATCAGCCAAACGGTTTTAGAGTTATAGCCATCTGAAATTTGGTTGTTTTTTTTCCTCATTAACTCGAAAAATACTAAACCGATTGAATTCAAACATGGTAGTTAGTTGTAGAATGTCAACGCAAAAATTCTTGCAAAATTTCGTGAGGATGGAATTTGTAAAAAATTTTTAAAAAATCATTGAAATTGAAAAAAAAAATTCTATATATCAGTAACTATTCGTTTGAAATTGCTGAAATTTTGCAAGAGCCTTCATAACCCAACTCTACTGCCAAGTTTCCAGTTTTAACACGATTGGTTGAATATTGTTGGAGATTCGAGCATTCTTGTGTGAGTTCAGTAGATGGGTGACCGTTGCCTCGATAACTTTCGAACGAAAGGAGATAGGGACTTGCAATTTTCAGGGTAGGTTGCGTATCCGAAAGGGAGAGTTGAGTTCGTTTTTGGGCATAATCAGTCAGACGGTTTCCGAGTTATACCCACCTGGAATATTATTTCCTTGATAACTCTCAAAAAATAAATATTCGATCGAATTGAAACTTGGTAACTAGTAGTAGAAAATCATCATAAAGACGTGTTTAAAATTTTGTAAGAACCGTACCCCTAGAAAATTTGAAAAAAATGACGAAAAAAGAAATTTTAGGAACCGCACCCCTAGAAAATTTCAAAAAAATCACGAAAAAAAAATTGGTTCAAGCACTGACGTGAAGTCAGAAGCTTTTGCGCGTATGTTCTATTGTCCATTCTTCTTTATTGGTCACCCTTAATCGTATTTCCCATGGTAAATTATGTTGTCCATTCTCCTGTATTGGAACTTAATTCGAATTTACCATGGTAAATTCGAATTAAGAGTGTCCAATACAGGAGAATGGACAACATAATTTCCCATGGTATATTATGTTGTCCATTCTCCTGTATTGGACACTTAATTCGAATTTACCATGGTAAATTCGAATTAAGAGTGTCCAATACAGGAGAATGGACAACATAATTTACCATGGGAAATTCGATTAAGGGTGACCAATACAGAAGAATGGACAATAGAACATACGCGCAAAAGCTTCTGACTTCACGTCAGTGCTTGAACCAATTTTTCTCATTAAAGTTCCGTGAAACGATTTGGAATTTCTCGAAAAAATTTCAATTAACTTTGCGTACAAATGAGTGCAAAAACTTCCTTGGTTGATGAACTTTCCAAAAAAGTACATATGTGATGAATTTTTCTACGAGATCAGAAAATATAGCCGGAAATCCGAGCAAGTAACAGACTTTTTCGATACTTAGAATCCCCCTAATCTTCTCCTTTATTTGTGATTGATGAGATTATTAGTTGCTGATGGTTACGAGTAGGACTAGAACGAATAAAAAAAATCGGTTCAAGCCCTGTGGACAGGAGCTTTTTGGCACTCTTGTTCAAAGAGACAAACTATATCTCCGAAAGTATTGGTTTCTCAGAATGGAAATTATATCAATGGATTCCTATGATAGAAATGCATCAAGAAAGAAATTAAATTAAAAAAAGGGTCGTTTAAAAAAAAATGCTTCAAAAATTATCTTTAAAAAAAAAGGGCAATCTACAATGCTTCAATGCCTTAATGCTACAAAAATTCTCATTAAATTTATTTATCACGATTAAATGAGCAATCTGCAATGATTCAACCTCGTGGAATAGGTTGATGCAACTCACACTCAGTGCATAGTTTTCACAACTCGAAATACCTAAGGAAAGTATCATCGAAATATCTAGAGCAAGGCTGGAGAAAATCATAGCAGATTGTCCATTTATTCCTGATATATTTCAGTAGGTAGTGGATTACGAACAAATTATTTTAATAGTTCGAAATATATTAATAAAATACTATCCTCTTTTCATAATTTAAAATTTAATAGTTCATACCACTAACACATTCTTTTCTGTATTAAGAACCTTAACTCAAGAAAAAATGATTGATACACAAATGTAGATTCATATTGCAGTATTTTTCTGCAAGCAACATTATGAAAATACTGTACATAGGAACATGTCTCACTACTTTAGGAAGTAAAAGGTAATATTAACCTCAGTGGTCAACGAACAGTAATTTCTTTTGATGACTATATTATGTTCTTCTTTCCTATTACCTCCATAAACTACATCAAAACAGTCTTGTATATATTCACAAATTCAAGAATCGAATACTTGCTTTGCTAGAGAAAATAACAACTATGAATTGACAATCTCTAATAGCTAGAAAAGATGACATTTATGAATAGTGATCACAGACAGATTCTGTGTTCACATTCTGTGAATACATAGAACTTACGATGTATTATTGAAACTTTGAAACATCATATCTCCGAAAGTATTAGCTTGTTAGAGTTCAAAATGATAACAATGGATTCTTATGATGAACCTGCATCTTAAAAAAAAATTGAATACAAAAGTTGTAATGTAAAAAAAAAATATTTCTTTTGTTACTCCGAAACTATTAGACCGATTTTGCCCAATATCGAACTTAACCGATATATTATCCTCAAACCTAATCTGAAAATTTCAACTGTTTAGCTCATTCCGTTCGAGAGTTATCGTGTTAACGGCCGGCCGGACAGAATCGATTTCCACCACGGATTCTTGATCAGTGAGTCAAACCAAATCGTTCAAGACAATTTTCAGCCAAAAATTCGAAAATTACATACATTTGGGCAAATTGATAAGCACTCTGTTCCGAGGAACAAGAGCGCCAAAAAAGAGGAGAAAAATTGACCCAAGGTGCCTTCCTTCTGCATGATAATGCTCCAGTTCACAAGAGTCGTCTTGCGTTGGCTGCCCTGCACAAAGTGGACTTTGATATTATACAGGGTGATTTTTTTAAGTGTTTCATTAGACGTTTTCGAGGAAGGAATTGTAATACAGATTCAAGATTTTGGATTTTCGTTTTAGAGTACATGAACTTTAATTGTAAAATATTTTCAAGAGGAATCTAGTTCCGGTTTCACCGGAAACGAATGTAACTTCGCTATTTCAATTGTAACACCCTGTATATTTTTACGTATTCGAATTCTTCGTTTAATTCTACACTGATTTGATGTATGATATGTGCAACCATTCAAGCGGTTTTTGAATTATAGCCTGATTATCAAATTTTTCGAAAAAATGGTTGTCACAGATTAGTGTCCATATCTTAAAAATCCCTCATTACAAGAATTTCTTTTTGCGAAAGTGGAACAAAAGAAAGTACGCTGATACTGTTTCTTGTATAATTTATGAGGAAATATTATACAGGGTGTCTGAAAAAGGGCCCCAAAGTGAGCCTCAATAAAACTATGAAATCTCACTTTTTTCAAATGGCAACCCTATAATTTTGTAATTCCAATCGATTGCACGTCAAAAACCAGTTATGGTGTCCCGAACATTTCATGCCTCTAAAATCAGTATTTTTGCCGTTATTCAATAAAATTCGACTTACACGATTAAAGACAGGTTTCGCACAGTTTGTAAGCTTGCATTTTTTGAAGTAGGCTATGTTAGGAACTGTCATTCTTACTTTTTCTTACAGATCAAGCACTTAGCAAAACATGCAATAATAATTTCACTGGAACGATATATCAAGGGTATGTTCTTTATTTGCGGCAAATGATACAAATCCACATTTGATTCATGAGAAAAACCATCAACATAGGTTTGGTTTCAATGTCTTTTGCATGTTGATGGATGATAAACTATGTTATCATATTTATGATGAGAATTTAACCGGACAAAGGTATCTGGAAATCCTAAGGTCGGTGGTTTCCCCTTTTTGGAAGAATTACCTCTTAATGTGATGTTTCATTGCTGGTACCAATTAGACGGAGCACCGGCACATTGCACCAGACCTGTCACTAACGAACTGAACGCAATGTTCGGAGAGAGGTGGATCAGACTAAATGGTCCATTAGAGTGGCCCCCTCGTTATCCAGACCTAACACCCTTTGATTTTTATTTATGGGTACTATAAAATCAGAGGTCTACAAAAATAACATCGACTCAAAGGAAGAACTTGAAGCGAGGCTGAGGGGTGCATTAAGGGGATTACCACCTGAACAAATAAGAAAAGCTACATCAGATGGAGTTCGTAGAAGAATTGATGAATGTATGGCGGTAGGCGGCCAACATTTTGAAAATTTATTGTAGTAGTTGTTTCTTGTTGTGAATAAAATTTTTGTGATAGTTTTAAACTAAGAGATCATTCATTATCTATTACTGTATTCACTCGAGTCCGTTTAGGGTTAAGGCTTCCAGTACGGAGAAAATTGTTTTGATACCTCCTGAACTTTGATTCCGTTAAAGTCAGTAAATGTGAATTTCGTTCGTTGAATTTCTAATTACCTTTTCTAGGAATTTGTTACATTTGCCGCAAATAAAGAACATACCCTTGATATATCATTCCAGTGAAATTATTATTGCATGTTTTGCTTAGTGCTTGATCTGTAAGAAAAAGTAAGAATGACAGTTCCTAACCTAGCCTACTTCAAAAATGCAAGCTTACAAACTGTGCGAAACCTGCCTTTAATCGTGAAATTCGAATTTTATTGAATAACGGCAAAAATACTGATTTTAGAGGCATGAAATGTTCGGGACACCATAACTGTTTTTTGACGAGCAATCGATTGGAATTACAAAATTATAGGGTTGCCATTTGAAAAAAGTGAGATTTCATAGTTTTATTGAGGCTCACTTTGGGGCCCTTTTTCACACACCCTGTATAATATTTCCTCATAAGTTATACAAGAAACAGTATCAGCGTTTTCTTTCGTTCCACTTTCGCAAAAAGAAATTCTTGTAATGAGGGATTTTTAAGATATGGACACTAATCTGTGACAACTTTTTTTTCGAAAAATTTGATAATCAGGCTATAATTCAAGAACCGCTTGAATGGTTGCACATATCATACATCAAATCAGTGTAGAATTAAACGAAGAATTCGAATACATAAAAATATACAGGGTGTTGCATTTGAAATAGCGAAGTTACATTCGTTTCCGGTGAAACCGGAAGTAGATTCCTCTTGAAAATATTTTACTATTAAAGTTCATGTACTCTAAAACGAAAATCCAAAATCTTGAATCTGCATTACAATTCCTTCCTCGAAAACTTCTAATGAAACACTTAAAAAAATCACCCTGTATATCAATCACCCTAAAGTCCAAACCTGGCCCCGAGAGATTGAAACCGGTTCCTCACAATAAAATAAGAACATCGTAGGAAGAAATTTACAAGCGACGAAGAAGTACAATTTCAGCGTATTTTTCAGAGCAAGAGTCAAAATTTGGTTTATGAAGATGTAAATAATTAAATTGATATATGTGACGAGTGTATTAAGGTTGCAGGTGAATATATTGAACAAGCACTGACCTGAAGTAAGAAGCTTTTGCGCGTATGTTCTCTTGTCCATTCTCCATTATTGGACACTCTTAATCGAATTTACCATGGTGAATTCTCCTGTATTGGACACTCCGAAATTACCAAGGTAAATTCGATTAAGACAGAATCGATTTTGACCATGGATTCTTGATCAGTGAGTCGAACCAAATCGTTTAAGACCATTTTCAGCCGAAAATTCGAAAATTACAGACTTTCGGGCAAATTGATAAGCACTCTGTTCCGAGGAACAAGAGCGCCAAAAATGTTTTACTTCGACGTATCTAACCATTTTTCGATATTCATGAAACGGGAGAATATAAATCCATTAATCCATACTTTTGGCGCAAACGGTATATCTATTTCCTTTCATCTAGATAAATTGTCTGTTCTCCTGTATTGGACACTCCGAATTTACCAAGGTAAATTCGATTAAGAGTGTCCAATACAGGAGAACAGACAATAGAATTCACCATGGTTTATTCGATTAAGAGTCTCCAATAAAGGAGAATGGAGAAGAGAACATACGCGCAAAAGCTTCTGACTTCACGTCCGTGCTTGAACCATTTTTTTTTCAATGATTTTTTGGCGCTCTTGTTCCTCGGAACATAGTGCTTATCCATTTGCCCAAATGTCTGTAATTTTCGAATATTTGGCTGAAAATGGTCTTAAACGATTTGGTTCGACTCACTGATCAAGTGGTCAAAATCGATTATGTCCGGCCGTCCGGCCCTTAACACGATAACTCTCGAACGAGATGAGATAGAGGATTGAAATTTGCGAGGTAGGTTTGGAGCGTAAATATCTCAGACGAATTCGTTAACGGGCAAAATCCATCAAGCGGTTTCGGAGTTATGGCCGTTTTCAGTGAACAATTTTTTTATGAATATTTCCGAACCAATCACTCGATCTACCTGAAATTTAGCATCAAATTGTAGAATAATGTCTTTTATACGCATGCGAAGTTTTTTATTGTTCGGGTTGCCGCAAAGGGTAAACAAATTTTTTTTAATCTGAAATTTCGTTTCTACAATAACAGAATGAGCTAGGCAGATAAAATTTTCATAGTAGGTTTGGGACATAAATATCTCGGTTAAGTTCTACCCTGAAAACTGCAAGTCGCTATTTCTTTCCGATCTCAAGGAATCATGGGATACATAATATTTTTTCGTAATTTTTTGAAAATTTTCTAGCGGTACGAACCTCACAAAATTTTACACACGTCCTCATGTCGATATTCTATAACTAGTTACCAAGCTTCAATTCGATCGAGTCCATAATTTTGAGTTATCGAGTAAAATAATATTCCAGATGGGTATAACTCCGAAACTGTTGGGCCGATTATGGCCAACAGCGAACTTATCTCCATTCAGATGTGCAACCTATCCTGAAAATTGCAAGTTCCAATCTCCTTCCGTTCGAGAGTTGTCGAGGCAACGCTCACCCATCGAGCTACTGAACTCACACAAGGTTGCTCGGATCTCCAACAATATAGATCCGATCATGTTCAAACTTAGAACTTGGTTGTAGAGTTAGGTTCTGAAGGCTATCGCAGAATTTCAGCCATGTCGGATGAATAGTTTCTGATATATAGAATTTTTTTCAATAATTTTTCTTTGATTTTTTAAAATTTTCCTCACACAATTGTTCAAGAATTTTCGCGTTGCCATTCTACAACTAATAACCATGTTTGAATCGGATAGGTTCTATATTTTTCGAGTTTTTGAGAAAATAACAACCAAATTTCAAATGGCTATAACTCCAAAACCGTTGGATCGATTATGCCTATAAACAAACTCAAATGACGCATTCAGATTATCAACCTTACCTGAAAATTTCAAGTCGCTACCTCTTTCTGTTCTTAGGTTATCGTGACGTTAATCATATTTTTAAATAATTTTTTAAAAATTTTCTAACGATACGATGTTCACAAAATTTCACACACGTCCTTAGGTTTATATTCTACAACTACTCACCAAGTTTCAATTCGATCGGATTAGAATTGGTTGTAGACAAAATTATTACTCGGAAACCATTGGGCCGATTATACCCATTAACGAACTTGTCCGTCCTATTGGGATGCGCAACCTACCCTGAAAATTTCAAGTCGCTATCTCTTTCCGTTCTCAAGTTATCGTGGTAACTTGACCTCGAATTCTTGATCAGGGAGTCGAACCCAATCGTTTGAGACCATTTTCGGCAAAACATTCGAAAATTACAGACATTTGGTCAAAATGATAACGCGATGTTCCCCAGAACATAGGCGCAAAAAGAATAATAATATTTCATTTTTGGCGCTCTAGTTCCTCGGAACTGAGTGCTTAGGGGGCGTCCATTAATCACGTGATGTTTTTTTTATCTTTTTTTGACCCCCCCTCCCCCTTGGTGATATTTCGTGAGGTTCAAGACTAACCCCCCCCCCCCTATATCACGTGTATTTATTTAATACCAACAAAGAATTTCCATTTCTTAAAAAAATATATATAAATATAGGCTACAGGTATGAGTATTATCTATTTTTATTATACCAAATAATATACTGGTGTGAGTATGATCAATTTTTATTATAACAAATAAAAACAAACAATAATAATATAAAAAACCTGTTTTGCCTGGCAACGGGGAATCTGCGTCACACTGCAAGCCGCTTAAATCGAGTTTGTACGTGTTTGAAGAAAAAAAAAATACACGTGATATTATACTTAACCCCCCCTCCCCCTTCGTGATAATTCGTGATATTTTCATGGACCCCCCCTCCCCTTTAGAGCATCGCGTGATTAATGGACGGCCCCTTATCAATTTGCCCAAATGTCTGTAATTTTCGAATATTTCGATGAAAATGGTCTTAACCGATTTGGTTCGACTCACTGATCAAGAATCCGTGGTCGAAATTCATTCTGTCCGGCCGGCCGGCCGTCCGGCCGTAGGCACGATAACTCTCGAACGGAATGAGCTAGAGAGTTGAAATTTTCAGAGTAGGTTTGGGGGATATTATGTCTTCACTCCTACAAGTTTCCTGTCCAAAGCATTCCTTTCGCTGACTTGCAATGGCGAGGCATTCTGTAACAAGGTGAAGAGGAGTTTCTTCCTCCTCCCCACAGAATCTGCACTCGTCAGTATCTGATAAACCTATTCTCATCAAATGCTTCCTGAGGCGACAGTGTCCTGTGAGGAAGCCAGTGACCAGGTGTAACTTATTCTTGCAGAGATCCAGATACCTTTTGGATCTCGCTTCTTTAAAGTTCCTAAGGAACTTTTTGGAATGAACCAAACCTGGAAGATTCCGCCAGAGTGTCTCTCTTTTGGTTTCCTCCTTCTCCAGAAACTCTTTCTTGTAGGTGCATTTTCCTATACCGCAGAAAGGTTCTGGGCCGATAAAAGGAGTTCGTGCTGCCTTTCTGGCAAGTGTATCGGCCTCTTCGTTCCCCTTGACTCCCGAGTGACCGGGGACCCAGACTAAAAAGACCTTATTATTCTTGCCAATTTCATTTAGTTTTCTTCGGCACTCCCATATCAACTTTGAATCGATGGCATGGGAGCTCAGTGCTTTGATAACAGATTGACTATCCGAATGGATTGCTATGTCGCATTTCTGATATTTTCTTTCTAGGTTAATATCTGCACATCTTTCGATTGCGAGTAGTTCTGCCTGGAAGATACTCAAACGGGAGCCTACCGACAGTGCGCACTTGGTGCCTGTCCCATATACCCCAGCGCCAGCTCCCGTCGTGGTTTTTGAGCCATCTGTGTACAATTTTATGGTATTTTCTTTGAAAGTCTGGGTGGTGAACTCCCTTTCCCATTCTTCCTTTCTACTTATCATCGTGGTGAAGTTCTTCTCAATGCTTACTTTTTTGACCATTGCATCACTAGGAAGGTTCACTGATGGGATGTACTTAGTCAGAGAGGTCCAGGCTCTCTGACATTTAATCCTCTCAGTTCCTGTACCTTCCTTAGAGCATACCGTTAGATATACTATGCAGATCCTGAAAACGATGTAACACTAATAGGAGATAAAGAATTTAAGACTAAACCCCGACACTCTGGCGCCTCCAAGGAGGTCTGTGTTGTATAATTTCCCGAAGAGCGCTTGACGTGCAACATCGACAACGGCTATAGATTCCAGGAATTGCCTCAAAACCGTGGAATACTTCGCAGGGAATCCTATTGGTCTAAGGGTGGCAGTTCAACCAGAGAATCACCAATCATGGCACTACCCTCTAAGATCGAGGGCAAGCCAAGTGCGGGGTTAAAAACGGACGAGGTACCTAAAGTACGAGCAATCAAAAAGAATATGTTCTGAGCAGGGAAAGACGGTAGACGGTTCGGAAGTACGAGTTTTTATCTCTGAAACTTAGACGGTTTAATTGAATTCTGACTTAGACGAACTTCAGTGATTGCGGAAGAAAATACTGTCAGAGTTGTAAATATTTCTTTGAGTTGAATTGTAAATAAAGTGTGTAAAAAGTAGAACAAGTGTTTTGTTGAAATCCAGAGACGTTAAAGACAAATGTTAGGAAATTAACTCAATCAAGCCCTATGCGATTGATATAAAAATCCTACAGCACTATTGTACCAACAAATTGGGTACCTACAAAAAGTAGCCCTTCAAAAGGGGAAAATTGAGAATACATTACAAGTCGACTAAGTTAAAGGTCTTCTAAAAATTCATCACGCCGAAACAGATACCTTTCTCCAATATATCTGCTAGCCATTCTTTGTAAGATTGCGATACGTCCTCGAACTCTTTTATCTGATCCAAACTCCAAACTTCGTCTTCTGGAAGAGTGGGCAGCACTATCCTGAGCACATGGTTCGAATAGCAGTGGAGACGTATCATCACCCGGTCATCACAGAAAATCACTTTCAACGGTGGTGACGCGACGTCGTCAACCGTACCACCACGAAGATTAGTCACTGTCATGGATGATCCAGGAGAGATAACAATTCCTCCGACAATATTTTCGCGATTTACAGTAAACAGAAAAGTTCATTTTTGGGGATCAGTTTCTAAAGGATTGGAGAATTTCTCTAGAGTTCGCAATTAAGTTTACTAGCAGAAGTTCAGAAAGTAATATGTATCAAACAAGATGTTTTCAAAGGTCAAGTCATCAAATTACACCATTTCACCAAAAATAGCCTATATGAAAATGGCAATATATGGCCACCTAAACGCCATTATACCGTTAGCGTCAAAAGTATGGGATTATTGATTTATCTTCTTCCCTTTCAAGAATATCGAAAAATGATTTGACAGTTCAAAGTAATTTATTTTTTAAGGAACATTTTTCCGTAATTCTTATTTTTCTACCATTCCCTCAAACGACTAGGTTTAACTTACTGATGAAGAATTTGAGGTCAAATTTGATTCTGTCCGGCCGGCCGTTGCCACGATAACTTGAGAAGGGAAAGAGATAGCGACTTGAAATTCAGGGTAAGTGGCGCATCACAATACGACGGAGAAGTTCGTTAATGGGCATAATCGGCCCAACGGTTTCCGAGTAATAATAATATTTTCAACCATTACTGATCTGATCGAATTGAAACTTGGTGAGAAGTTGTAGAATATAAAGATAAAAACGTTTGTGAAATTGTGTAAAAATCGTATAGCTAGAATTTTTTAAAAAAATTATAAAAAAAAAATTATTTATGTCACGATAACCTGAGAACAGAAAGAGATAGTGACTTGAAATTTTCAGGTTAGGTTGTGCATCTGAATGCGACATTTGGGTTTGTTTATATGTAGATATAATCGGCCAAACGGTTCTGAAATTTGGTTGTTATTTCCTGAATAACTCGAAAAATTTTAAACCGATCCAATTCAAACATGGTTATTAGTTGTAGAATGCCAACGCAAACATTCTTGCAAAATTTCGTGAGGATCGTATCACTAGAACATTTTGAAACAAATAATATATATCAGAAACTATTCGTCGGACATCACTGAAATTTTGCGAGAGCTATCAGAACCTAACTCTACTACCAAGTTCCAAGTTTGAACACGATCGGATCTAAATTTTGAAGATCCGAGCAGCCTTGTGTGAGTTCAGTAGCTGGATGGGTGGCTGTTGCCTCGATAACTTTCCAACGAATGGAGATAGAAACTTGCAATTTTCAGGGTAGGTTGCGCATCCGACTGGGAGGGTTAAGTTCGTTTTTGAGCATAATCGGTCTTACGGTTTCGGAGTTAAACCCACCTGGAATATTATTTCCTCGATAACTCAAAAAACATATACACGAGAGAAACCCGCGGCAGGGTGTCTGCCCTTGAATGACGCTTTCCTCTTTGGAGGAACACTGAGCTATGAGGTGATCAAGCTCGGCTCACGCGAAATATTTATTGATGGTTAAAATCAATGAATATTTCACCGTGTGTATTCTTTAGTTATTGGCAATTAGCCTAAGTTCGCCTCATTGTATAAAAACGATACTAGTATTGATACTGGAAATATTTCAGACCAACCGGATGTACCCTTCAAGAAGTTTGTGATTATTTACATGAAAAATATCTTAATGCTGAACCTGTTACTCAGGCTGCAGTTAGTAAAATATACAGGAAGTATGAGGAGCTCGGATACGTGAAGGATCATCCAAAAAGTGGTTGATCGGCCATTCCAGAGGAGTAGCATTAAACATTTTATTTGAGTTGGGCGAAAATACTCATTTGTATTAGAGAACTCTAGCGGCAAGTTACAATATATCGCAAAAATCGATTTTGGAAAAATTAAAACGCCATGAAAAGCGCATTCAGGATTAATTTAGTGCACGGATTGAATGGAGATGATTTTGACCGCAAAATGTGAATAAATGATGGACCTTTCCAATGCTGATGAGGGGATTCCAGCTTGAATTCAGATCTGCATTGCAATGATTTTTTTTTATTTAGAGAAGATTTCCCAAATGTTTTCCAAATTAAAAAAAAAAATCTCGCGAATTATAGATATGAATGGCATGCGAATTACTGAATTCAGAATGTTATGATTTATCCATGACAAAAAATAAGAGCTAGCGGAAAATTTCCTTAAAAAATAAATTAATTTGACCAATTTTCACTATTCCTGAAAGGGAATCCCCTGGCCCGTGTGATGGGTTTCCCTCATCGAACACCAACTAGATCCAAGCCCTACAGATTTGATTCTTAAATGGGAGAAAAACTGAAGCAAGAAGAATAAGCTGTATTGTACTTATTATGTTAAAACGTTCAGTATCGGTCTACTGTATAAGGGTATTCTTTAGATACTTTAGAATATGCGCCCAGTCACTACTAAACATGAGGCATCGTTCCAGTCCAAGATATACAGCGGGGAAAATCCAAATGAAATAAATTCTTTATCTTGGTTACTGTTCATATTTATGGAAAATCCCGAAATACATTAAATTCAAATTTTAAATTGTTATTTTTCTTCGTAAAAAAGCGAACCCTACCTTCAACCCCCGTCGAAAGACAGGTTCAACCCCAATTTTTCAAATAGGAAGTTTGGGATTGTGATACATCGTTACAAAGGTCGCGTAATTCTCTATTCAGAAATGTTATCACTTTCATGTTTATTGCAAAAGTCAAAAAAAAAATAAAATCATGTTATTACCGAAATTCATTTAACATTACCTCGAATATTCCCAAATATTATTACAATAATACTAAACTTATTTGCCTTCGTGATAGAAATAAAATTAAAAAAAATCATAACATTGTGTTTTGTGCTGATATGTTGTACTTGTAAATTGCCTAATTTGTGTTTGAATGTCATTAACTTCAATTTTGAATAATGGTTCGATTAACCGAAATCCACAAAATAACAATTTTACAAATGATTGGTTACGGAGATAACACCCAAACACAAAAAGAAGTAAGTCGCTTGTTACATGAGAAATTTTCGAATTTGCCGCCTATAACACAATTGACAATAAGAAAAATAGAGAAACAGTTTCGCGAGATTGGGCATGTAAGGCAGATTAAAACAGCAGCTGCTAATACACTGTGTGAGGATGTGAAATTAGATGTGATGCTTGACTTTGAATAAAATCCACATATGTCGAGTAGAGATGTCTCCACCACATTCAATGTCAGCCATACATCGATTCTAAACATATTAGAACAAAATAAAATGCATCCCTATAAAATGATACCTATCCAGGAGCTCTTGGAAGATTTTGATTTTGATAGGAGAACTTATTTTTGTGATCAAATGATGGACATGTTGGATAACAATAGAAGCTTAGTTTTCTGATGAGTGCACTTTTTCTGTGATAGGCCATGCCAATCGTCAAAATTGCCGCTGATGCTCTACCGAAAATCCACACTGGATGAGAGAAGAATACACGCAATTCCCTCAAACGGTTAATGTTTGGGCAGGAAATGTTCGAAACCATATCATAGGCCCCTTTTTCATTGAGGACAATTTGAATATGATATCGTTCCAACTTCGGCAATTTATATCCTGATCAAGGAAATCATCAAGTTCCACGGAATACGATATGGTTCCAACAGGATGGAGCACCACCACATTACCAACGCAAAGTCCGGCAGCACCTCGACGCAATATTTCCAAATCGGTGGATAGGAAGGAGAGGAACGATCGAATGGCCAGCGCGATCCATTGATCTTAACCCATTAGATTTCTTTTTATGGGAAGAGCGTTGTTTACAACACTAAATCCCTCGATTTGAATGACTTAAAAGATCGAATAACGCTTGCAATTAGGTGATTAGGTCGATCACTCCTGAGATGTTGAATAATGTTGGAGGAAATGTTTATTTGAGATGAGCATGTTGCCAAGACGTTCGCGGTGAAAACTTTGAACATCTACTTCATTAACATTCATAATTTTTTTGCTACATTTTGTATTACATTTCACTTTTTGATATTGTAACAAATTCCTAATCACTTGATTTTATATTTTCTAGTGTGATTTTTGCAATAAACATGAAAGTGATAAGATTTCCGAATAGAGAATCTTAGCGATCTTTTAAACGATGTATCACAAGCCCATACTTTCCATTCGAAAAATTGGGGGCCTTTCGAAGGGTGTTGAAAGTAGGTTCGCATTTTACGAAGAATATTGATAATTTAAAATTTAAATCTAATGTGCTTCGAGATTTTCCATAAATATGAAGAGTAACCAAGATAATGAATTTATTCCATTTGTCTTTTCCACACTGTATAAGTTTTTTGAACATTAATCCTCAAAATGGCTAAATAAGGGAATTAGTATGAAAGTTCGTAACTTCTGAATAAAAGGGATATGGAAATTGCTGTTTGGTCCTCTGCTTATAATTTAAAGTCAGTGTTGGCAGTTTCGAATAAAACATCCCCTAAGGCAGGGTTTCTCAAACTTTTGGCTCCACGAACCCCTGTGAAAGTTTCCAGATAACAGCGAACCCCTTAACTAACTAATTAAGTATAATGCGGGCGCCACAAGGGGTGACGCACCGTTACTTAAATCTTGTCGCGAACCCCTACCGTCGAATGGCGAAAACCTAGGGGTTCGCGTACCACTTAGAGAAATCCTGCCCTAAGGGATTCAAATAAACTCCCGAACATGATTGAAAAGTTTCCTAATTTATTTGGACGTTCATGACAACTCTTTAGCATCCGTAACACATGAAATATGTCAAATGAGTTAGACGGTCTCTCACAACGCGAGTCTCTACCTACAAATAACATTTGTGCGGTTTCCTCACGGAAAAATAATAATGAAAAATCACTCTCATTTATAAGAACACGTAATTCCTCTCCCGATCACAAGAATTGATACTTCCGCGGGTACCGAGTTAATCCGCGAATGGCAATTTACTACTCACGAAGGGCCCATTCAGCGAGCAGCTTCCGCGCGTGCTACTTCAAATAAACTGTGCTCTTGTCCGCCAACTTAATATTCGCTGTCGAATCTGCTATTATTGGCCCAGCGCCGTAAAAACAGATGCCAAAATAGCGCCCATCCGTTTCTGAGCGTGGTCGCACGCCAAACGTACGAGGAACTCGCGATGTCTGTCTATTCATGGTCTATCTGTTATAATACATAGGCGTACAACTTTGTTTCCGCAGTTTCCTTTCCCCGAAATTGGAGGATTCATTTTAAGAACCGGTTATACATTTATGCAGTGTCGGATTCAGCGTGTAGAGCGCCCTAGGCAAGCAGCCATATAGGTATTTTTGGCGCCCTTGTTCCTCGGAACAGAGTGCTTATCAATTTGCCAAATGTCTGTAAAAGTTCGTTATTGGGCAAAATTGGTCAGATGGTTTCGGAGTAACAAAAAAAAAAATTTTTTACATTACAAATTTCAAAATAAGTTTTTCTCAAGATGTAGTTTCACCATAGGAATCCATTGATGTCATTTTCAACTCTAAAATCTCCTATTGTTTAAAAAATTGTTATAAGACAATGCGTTGTTTATGAGATAATTCAAAATTTTCTTTTGACAACATAATTGAAGCTTATAATTTGTCACTTGCGTAAATTGTTAATAACAAAACGAAAATTAACAATTTTTCAAATTTTCCAACGCAAATATATTCCAAGACCTTTGAAAAATAGCTCCTCGCAAGGAAAAAATTCTCAGATTAATAGTTTAACAATTATCGCACTTGCAATGTTAATGTTCGTGCATGCTACAAAAAATTGTTAATTAACTGATGGTTAACTAATTGAAAAGTCGTGAGAAACATTTTTGTACCACGGATTATTGTTCATTATCCTATCCTGCAGGTGCCTGAATTTTTTAATTTTTTAATTTTCATATTTAATTAGTTTAAATTATATTTATTCATGAAAGCTCCGAAGGGGGCGAGGCTTACGCAAGCCCGAGTACCCGTTTTCGGGAGTATTTTCAAACCTCTGGGAAAATTATAAATATTGGTCCTAGTTCCGGGAAATCTGACATTTTTTAGGAAATTTCTTCCTCTTCTTGAATCTTTTTTCAAATCTGAATAATCTCAGATAATTTTTGAGATATTGGCGAAAAACCAAACCCCCTTCTTTTTTTTCACTTAATTGTTTATAAGTACATATTGCAATTTTTTCGAACGGCCTTAGCATTTTCTCAAAAACTATCTACATGCCACTCCGAATCGAATGACACCTCTATCATAATTTTCGGAGAATACGCAAAAATTTTGACCCAAAAAGCTCTTGTTGACTAGACTATAATCCGCCACTGCATTTATGATTCCAGTCCGTCGTTGGCCACTACTTTTTCCTATATTTATGGCAGCGTACTGTCTTGAAATATACGATCATCTTTTTTTGGCGCTCTAGTTCCTCGGAACTGAGTGCTTATCAATTTGCCCAAATGTCTGTAATTTTCGAATTTTTCGATGAAAATGGTCTTAAACGATTTGGTTCGACTCACTGATCAAGAATCCG
Organism: Halyzia sedecimguttata; assembly: GCA_937662695.2. Lineage (NCBI taxonomy): Eukaryota > Metazoa > Arthropoda > Insecta > Coleoptera > Coccinellidae > Halyzia > Halyzia sedecimguttata. Next base: position 45,260,910 of record OW569413.2, on the reverse strand, counting down.
TGGTCGAAATCCATTCTGTCCGGCCGGCCGTAGGCACGATAACTCTCGAACGGAATGAGCTAGTGAGTTGAAATTTTCAGAGTAGGTTTGGGGGATAAATATCTCGGCTAAGTTCGTTATTGGGCAAAATCAGACAGATGGTTTCGGAGTAACAAAAAAAAATTTTTTTTTTACAAAACAAATTCCAAATTAATTTTTTTTTAATAAGCAGTTTCATCATAAGAATCCATTCATATCATTTTTAACTCTAATGCGGCCCATACACATGCTACTTTTTCGGCGTTCTGGCAGCTAGCGATGCCGCTAGCGACCAAAACGCCCAAAAGTCGCTCGAAAAACGCCTGTGTATGTGTATCCGCTGCCACGCTGGCGATTCGCCGAGCAGAACGCAACGCCGGACGCCAAGATCAGACGTCAGGATAGCCGGCAAAACGTTTGAAAAACGCTTGTGTGTGTGTGCGAACGTCAACAATGGCTGAAAATCGACGCTTTGCACACCTCTTGCGTCAGCGAATGGCGAGCTACTAAGACGCTTGTGTGTGGTCATAATTCCACGAGCGTCTAGGACGCTCGTAAAACGCCACCTACCAGAACGCCGAAAAAGTAACATGTGTATGGGCCGCATAACAAGCTAATACTTTCGGAGATATGATTTTTCAAAATTTCAATGTAAATCGTATTTCTACGTTTTCACAGAATGATAGAATTATTATGTGGGTATTCTATGAATTGTTATAATGTCAATTTATTCTCCTGAGATAGATGCATAGAATACATGGTGAAGACACTCTTTGACATATTTTCGGCCGATTTGCGGTCCAAATACTGTCAAAATACAAGGATTTTGTTTTACTTCAATTTTCGCCGATAGATGCCGGCAGTAGAAATTTTATGGACAAAATTACCGACATGTCAGATTAAATTTGAATCTTTGCTTATTCCAGTTTCTTGTGGAAAGTCGTTTGCCGCGCCGAAAGTAAGTCAAATGTTTGCTGTGTGAACTCTGAACGAGTATCCAGAACCATTTTAATCAAATACTATTTTCATTTCGAAAATATTTCGTTTTTATGCGAATATATTTTTTTAACAATAATTGTATATTCTTACCGGATCAGGGGCAGATTTCTAGTATCAAGATAGTTATTAATTTTAATATTAATAATATTAATATTATATATTATATATATATTATTATTATTATATATATTAATAATATCGTTAATTGTTAATAAATCAACATAGGAGAACGTAAGACTTGTTGATTTACTATAATCTTGCCGGTTGATGAACATAAACTGTTTTAACAGTTGAAATTAAGATATAACTCTATTGATTAATAATTATATTCATTATACAATTCAGTTATATATTGAGAAGTAATGAAATGCCATGTTATGAAAACTAACAATATTATTTGTGAACGATGAAAGGACTAGCAGAGAACAAAGTTCAGAGCAACCACACAGTGTGATTCCATCAATTTGAATAGCTTTCCTAAGGCGTCATTCTTTTTGGCGCTCTTATACTATAATATTATTTGTTTCAAGGATATTGTTAAACGACAAGAATGGCAACTGGCTTGTGCTAGAGGTAGGGTATCGAAAATTAGAACATTTGTTTGTTCAAAATATTTTTCTAGCGAATATATGTATATTGAATAAAAGATTGAAACGTAGTACACTACCCTCTATTTGGTTAGTTTATCAATTTAATGAATCATTTTTCGATATTTCATCAGTATATACTTAGTTCTGAATAATAGCTATCGAATTAAATATCTATATTCAGCAATCTAATTGCTGAGAACATGAAAAGTTGTCAAGGGGTATTGGGTGACTGAAAAAATGCTGTACCTATACATGAGAATGTTTTGATGAAATTTCAAATTATACATATAATATAATAAGTAAAATGCTCAATTTAAAAGAGCCTTACATGATAAAGGAATTACTACATTTGAATAATAATATGATATCGAAAGATATTGTATGTAGAGGTATAACAGAAAATTCTGTATCATTCAATGTATTTCAAAATACATAAATTAAATGCCTGTACTCTAATGACGTTGGATGTGATCTTTCGTAATGGAAAAATAATGATTTCACAGATTTCTTCATTTACAGTTCCATTCAAAATGTTCCAAAGAAACTCCTTTACTGATAAATCCCTTATTTGACCTCATTATGTCTTGGCAAGATGAAATTTCTGTTCCAAACCAATGTGGTTTACATATTATCTCCGAACAGATATCTGATTAATCAAAAAATGGATTGATTTTTCAATAAACTGCTTCATTATATTCTTTTAATTTGAATTTACGAACTAGCAACGGTGAATAGTGAACTTTGTCGCTTGTCAGTTTTCATTTATTCGCTTGTCAGAATCTTCGAAATCGACCCTAGCGGCACCATCGTTAATAAAGTGAAGTAGTACATAAAGTACGTGATTTGACAGTTCTTGGCCCGTTTTTCGGCCGAAAATTTTAGCAGGAATTAGTAGGGAGTGTCCACACCTTGTTATTCTATGCATCTTGCTCCTGAGAAATGACGTTGTTTCATTCCAGCAATCGTATAAATATGAGAATGATAATATAATATCATACTCTTTGTTGGTTGATATTTTCATGCCGATGGTCAATCCATATGATGATGGGAATGGTAATGGTAAGTTAATAATATTGAGATCAGAATATCTCCACTAAAAACAAAACTGGAATATTGGTGTATTGGGGTAAATTTGAGGAAAGATATAGTATATTATCGTTCATCATAGAATTGAGGAATGAATATCTCGGATGAGTTCGTTGATGGGTAGAATTCGTCTATTGGTTTTAGATTGATAATTTTTGGCACTCTTGTTGAATTTAAATTATTCTATGATGTTTGAATTCAATTTCTGCTAAGATGAAGTTTCTTCTAATCGAATTTACCATGGTGAATTATATTGTCTATTCTCCTGTATTGGACAACCTTAATCGAATTCACCATGGTAAATTCGATTAAGAGTGTCCAATACAGGAGAACAGACAATAGAATTCACCATGGTAAATTCGATTAATAGTGTTCAATACAGGAGAATAGACAATAGAACATACGCGCAAAAGCTCCTGACTTCACGTCAGTGCTTGAACCAAATTTTTTTTTAGTGAAGTCAGGAGCTTTTGCGCGTATGTTCTATTGTTTATTCTCCTGTATCGAACACTCTTAATCGAATTTACCATGGTGAATTCTATTATCTGTTCTCCTGTATTGGACACTCTTAATCGAATTTACCATGGTGAATTCGATTAAGACTGTCCAACCAAGTTCTGCTCAAATCGATAAATCACAAAAATTTATCTCAGAAACGAATAGCCTTAGACCATATTTCATTTCTGTTTTCGGGCTGTCCAGGATACCATCTATCTACCATGAAACATGTTACAGTTAATCGTGGACCACTATGTATAACATTTTTGCGCGTATGTTATGGGGAACATCGCGTTATCATTTTGCCCGAATGTCTGTAATTTTAGAATTATTTGCCGAAAATTGTCTCAAACGATTGGGTTCGACCCACTGATGAAGAATTCGAGGTCAAATTTTATTCTGTCCGCCGGCCGTTGCCACGATAACTTGAGTACGGAAAGAGCTAGCGAGATAATCGGCCAAACGGTTTTGGAGTTATACCCATCTGAAAATTGGTTGTTATTTCCTCGATATCTCGAAAATTATAGAACCGATCTAATTCAAACATGGTTGTTAGATGTAGAATGCCAACGCGAAAGTTCTTGCAAATTTTGAGAGGATCGTATCACTAGAAAATAAAAAAAAATTATTGAAAATTATTGAAAAAAATTCTCGACTAGCAAGTTCTGAGCTTGAACACGATCGGATATATATCGTTGGAGATTCGAGCAGCCTTGTGTGAATTCAGTAGATGGATGGATGACGGTTGCCTCGATAACTTTCGAACGAAAGGAGGTAGGGTGTTGGAATATTCAGGGTATGTTGCGTATCCGAATTAAGTTAAGTTAAGAGTTAAGTTCTCCTGTATTGGACACTCTTAATCTTAATTACCATGGTATATTCGATTAAGAGAGTGTCCAATATAGGAGAACGGACAATAGAATTCACCATGGCAAATTCGATAAGGAGTGTCCAATACAGGAGAATGGATAATATAGAACATACGCGCAAAAGCTCCAGACTTCAAGTCAGTGCTTGAACCAATTTTTTCTATGAGTTTTTTACATTTTCTAGTACTATGATCCTCACGAAATTCGGCCAATATTTGCGCGTCGGCATTCTACAACTACATGCAATTAAAATGGGTTCAATCCCTGTGAACAGGAGCTTTCTGGCTCTCTAGTTCAAACAGACAAATTATATCTCCGAAAGTATTGGTTTCTCAGAGTTGGGAATTATATCAATGTATTCATATGATAGAACTGCATCATAAAGGAAATTCAATTCAAATAATAGTTTATTTATCAAGATTAAATGAGCAATCATGAGAATGAGAACTGCACCATGGAAGAAATCAAATTCAATCTGGCCAATTTTGCCCAATAATGAACTTAACCGAGATATTCATCTCCCTAACCTACTCTGAAAATTTCAACTACCTAGCTCATTCCGTTCGACAGTTATATCTATGTCTATGGATGAAAAACAGACTCACTACTCTCAGATCTCTTACTTCATGTTCCGTTCCGAAATGTAAGACTTTTCTGAGAAAAACTAATTTCGGAGCAAACAACTGAGATTTTTGTCACTTTGCTCACAATTCTTCGATTGATTAGATAATGTCATGTCTCAGGAAAATAAGTTGACATTATGACACTTCATACATAGAATTATATCATTCTGTGACAACGTTGAAATACGATTTATTATTGAAATTTTGAAAAATCATATCTCCGAAAGTATTAGCTTGTTAGAGTTAAAAATGATATCATTGGATTCTTATGGTAAAACTGCTTATTGAAAAAAAATTAATTAGGAATTTGCTTTGTAAAAAAAAATTTTTTTTTGTTACTCCGAAACCATTTGTCCGATTTTGCCCAATAACGAACTTAGCCGAGATATTTTTCTCCCAAACATACTCTGAAAATTTCAACTGTCTAGCTCATTCCGTTCGAGAGTTATCGTGCCTACGGCCGGCCGGACGGCCGGACAGAATGAATTTCGACCACGGATTCCTGATCAGTGAGTCGAACCAAATCGTTTAAGACCATTTTCATCGAAAAATTCGAAAATTACAGACATTTGGGCAAATTGATAATCAGTTCCGAGGAACTAGAGCGCCAAAAACGGATAATTCGGTGAAGTATTAAGGTTTAACGGGTAATTGCGCAGAAGGAGGAGAAAAAAATCATTCTGCTGGTACATGCCGACACGTGTTTCTGCTAGTTGGCTTCTTCGGACAGGGCAACTAAGAAGCCAAGAAAAGATGGAGATAAAACTGAAAATAGGTGACACCACAACAGGAGCGAGGAACCAATTGAATCTTCAGCTCCAGGGCTCCAATTCGGAGGCAAACTATGGCATCGGCAAGGAGTAAGCATAAGCTCCTGTGCGATGCGACCTCAACCCGACGATATGAAATATATAAATATGGATCATGCGGAGACGTATATTTGAGTTAAACCTTCCCACAAAAACGTTATCGTTATTTGAGCAAATACTGAACCAAAATAAAATAGTTATGTCTAACTTTACACCTAGTTCTACAAGGAAACCGAAGGCGAAACTCCAAATTAATGACTTCAGGATAGATCGAAGGTTGATTCAAATTTTCATGACATTTTCTCAATTATCATTTGAATAAGATTTATGGCTACACTTACCACACATATGAAGCAAACTTCAGAGGGTATAGAACATAGGTTAAATTATTAATACAGGTTCTTAAACCTTCAAACATTTTTCCTATAATTACTTACGCCTAACAAGGTTGACTAGTTCGAAAACAAATTTTCAAGCACTTGAACTCCCAATGGGAAGGTGAATCGGATGAACGTGAACATGAAGATTTAATTTCACCACCTAAATGATTTACTGCTGTTAAGGCGACATGTAAAGGTCATCATCAAGAACAAAACGTCGGTAATTAGAAGATATGCACTATAAGATGCTTATAAACATGCCAGATAATTAATTACTTGTCTATGAGATTCAATAAGAACATAATAGTTAAATATTTTATTGGAAGTGACGTAAGAAAAGATAAGAAAATATTGTTTGATCACGTAACTCACAATGAAAGTATTCTTTTTCAGAAACCGCAGAGTATCTTAGGAAATATGTGAAATTTTTCTTAAAATGATTTATACACTAGTCACTAATAAATAACATAAAACAAAATTCCAAATCTTTGGGTGATTTCCAACAGGCTATAACTCGAAGAGAAATGATCATACAACAGAAAGGAATGAGTAAATTATAGCTCCGAGTGTCTAGGTTTCAGATCCGGTCATAAACAATTTTCAGTAAATAACGGTTTCAGATTAACCCCGAGAGAACAACCAAAAAAAAATTCCAAATATTTGCGCCATCTACGAGCTTCAAAAATTGTTTTTCAAAATTCTACCATAAAGCTTTTCTATGAAATGTAATGCCTTCAATTTGACTTAAGTAAAAAGTCTGTAAAATGATTTGCTGTTGTGGAGTTATCATCAAACGAAGTAAAAAAGTCCTTTTTGACTGATCATCAATATTTCGGAAAATAATCATAGTCCAGGAATATTGAAATTTATATCGAAAAATTCCACATTACGTTTATTTTTGACGAAAACGATACATTTAAAGCTTCGGGATACAGCGCTATGAAATTACCCGAGTTTTCTCGGGACACTTTACGGTTGGGGCATTATCGACGATATCCTTCGTTCATTCAGTATATCCAAAGTCATACCAAGCTATTCAAATATGAATTTTTATGTCTTTTTTCAGTCAAAATTATCGCTCCGAAAAAGTTTTATTCGCCAAAAGCATACTAACGGCGACTTATAGGGAATATTTTGCAGTTTGCAGAATCCTACTTGGATTTACTGTAAAATAGATATTTTGCGCGTATGTCTGTAATTCTCGATTTTTTTTTGCCGAAAATGGTATCAAACGATTGGGTTCCACTCATTGATGAAAAATTCGAGGTCAAATTTAAATCTGTCCGGCCGGCCGACCGTCCGTTGCCACGATAACTTGAGAATGGAAACAGATAGCGACATGAAATTGTCAGGGTAGGTGGCGCATCCCGATACGACGGACAAGTTCATTAATGGGCATAATCGGCCCAATGGTTTCCGAGTAATAATTTTGTTTTCAACCAATACTAATCCGATCGAATTGAAACTTGGTGAGTAGTTATAGAATACAAACCTAAGGACGTTGGTGAAATTTTGTGAGAACCGTATCGCCAGAAAATCAGAAAAAAAAATAACCTAAGAACGAAAAAAAAAGCTACTTGAAATTTTCAGCTTAGGTTGTGAATCTGAATGCATCATTTGAGTTTGTTTGTAGGCATAATTGGCATAACGGTTTTGGAGTTATACCCATCTGTTATTTGGTTGTTATTTCCTAAATAACTCGAAAAATACATAACCGATCCAATTCAAACATGGTTATCAGTTGTAGAATGCCAACGCGAAAATTATTGCAAAATTTTTAAAATCATTGAAAAAAATTCTACATATCAGAAACTATTCGTTCGACATCGCTGAAATTTCGCGAGAGCCTTCAGAACCTAACTCTTCTACCAATTTCCTAGTTTGAACACGATCGGATCTATATTGTTGGAGATCCGAGCAGCCTTGTGTGAGTTCAGTGGCTGGATGAGTGACCGTTGCCTTGATAACTCTCGAACGAAAGGAGATAGGGACTTGCAACTTTCAGGGTAGGTTGCACATCTGAATGGGAGCGTTAAGTTCGCTGTTGGCCTTAATCGGCCCAACGGTTTCGGAGTTATACAAATCGGGAATATTATTTCCCCGATAACTCAAAAAATATAGACACGATCGAATTGAAGCTTGCTAACTTGTTGAAGAATATCTACATGAAGACGTGTGTAAAATTTTGTGAGGACCGTACCACTAGAAAATTTTTAAAAAATTACGAAAAATTATTATGTATCTCACGATACCTTGAGAACGGAAAGAAATAGCGATTTGCAGATTTCAGGGTAGATTCAGCATCGGAATGCGACATTTAAGTTCGTGAATTAGAATAATCGGCCAAATGGTTTTGGAGTTATAGCAATCTGAATTTCGGTTATTATTTCTTCAATAAAAAAAATACGATGCCGATTCAATTCAAATATGGTTATCAGTTCTAGAATGCCTTGGCAAAAATTTTTACCTAATTTCGAGAAGATCGTATTACTAGAAAATTAAAAAAAAATCATTGAATAACTAGAAAATTTTAAAAAAATTACGAAAACAAAATTGGTTCAAGCATTGATGTGAAGTCAGGAGCTTTTGCGCGTATGTTCTATTGTCCATTCTCCTGTATTGCGACACTCTTAATCGAATTTTCATATTTCATAGTATTGGTACAATAACAAGATCTTATAATGAACCCGCTGCAATTTAAGACGAAAGTTTATTATTCCCTCATAGATTTATACCTACCCCTCAATTCTTTGTCTACATCTACTGATTTTTCCATATCTTTGCCACCAATTTTTATTAAAACTAACGAACTGCCGAACGTGTAACATTGTGGTGAAAATATTTGGATTTAGCCTGACAACATTAATGAAAATGTGACAGTACGATAATATAGTAATTTTTTCTTAATTTCCACAACCAATTCTGATACTCAATCATCAATTTCAAATACACAGACTAGATTTCAATTCGATCGGATCTGTATTTTGAAAATATTGGGAAAATAAAATTCGGCTTGAAGGTTTGTGCGGAATTTCAGCGGAGTCTGACAAACAGTTTCTGAAGTATAACATTTTTTAAGACAAATTTTTATTTTTTTACGAAGAAATATTTTTATTTTTTTTATAAGGATATGATGCTCACGAAATATTGCAAAAATTTGCGCGTCGGCATTCTTGGACTAATTACCAAATTGCCGAAGTGTAAATTCAATCGGATCTGTGATTTTTGAGTTATTAAGGAAATTAAAACAAAATTTCAGATGGGTATAACTCCGAAACCATTTGGCAGGTTATGCACATTTACGTATCTACTCTACCGTCGCATTCGGATGCGCAGCCTACCCTGAAAATTGCAAGTCGCTAGCCCTTCGGTTGGAGACCATTTTCGACAAACATTTCGAAAATTAGAGACATTTTCGGGCAGAATCATAGCACGCTGTTCCCTAGAACATGCGCGCAAAAATATGCTTCGTTCTTTTTGCGCACGTTGTCTTTAATTTCCGAATTTCTTATCGTAAATGGTCTCAAACGATTAGATTCGACATCCAATTCAATTCTATACGGCCGGCCAGCCGTTCATTGCCACGATAACTTCCGATCGGAAAGAGATAGCGACTTGCCAATTTCCGGGTAGGTTGTGCATCCAAATGCGACGGTTGGTAGTATTCGGCCAAACGGTTTCGGAGTTATACCCATCTGTAGTGTTGTTGTTATTTACACAATAACTTATATCTGATAACTAGAAAACAATTTTCAAAAATTTCATCAGAAACTATATATCAGATATGTCTAGATGTCAGAAATTCCGCGCAAACTTTCAAGCAGTCATTTTCATTTTGGAATTTGAATTCAGTTAATGCCCAATGTATTTTTTCACGTGTTAACGATCCCTTTATACTTAACTCCATGCAGTATTTCGTGAGGGTGTATGAGCCAGAAATAGATATTAGAACATGCGCGGAAAAAGCACGTCAGTGCTTTTTAAGAATTTTTATTCTGTATATGATTGTAAAATTACATTATTTATATGTTTGAAGGGTCCAATAAAGATTGTATTGTATTGTAAATAAATCAGTGAAACATATCGGTCATTTAATGCACGAGCGTGTTCAAGCAACTGACGTCAAGCGGATGCTTTTATATTTTTTTATTGTAATCGACCACGCTTACAACCACGCATTAAATACTTCGAAGGAAACCGCAAAGAAAATCTCATTTTCGAATCCATGATTAGTCATGGCACGACGCTCACCAAAAAATAAAGTGGTTTATAAATGCAAGAAATACTATGAGCAGCGGGCTTCCACCCCCATATTTGATGTTGATAGAGACCGAGTCTCATTACCAATAACTGAATTCCCAGAGAAATCTACAATAACAAGCGAAAAGGAGCTAACGCCATTGCAGCCGGAGACTACTGAATATCGAGAACGTGGGTTTGACAGTTATTGATTAGACAAGGTTTGTCGAGAACACATCGACGAAGAAAAAGACGTGTTATAACCTTAGACTATAGAAACTTATAACAGATAGACCGGGCGAGTAGTAATACTACAGGGTTTCCCGATCAAACAATAGAAATCATGACGTCACATTTTGGGTGACCGCTTTGTAGGAATTAATGAAAAAGTTCTCGGAAATGACTGGATTCGAACCCGGAATATTTTACTATGAGACCGGTGTGTTAACCGATCGGCCACAACCACTAACCTTAAGAGGTACCTTTTTGGTCCCACATCAATCGCGGGTATATCCCTTTGCATTGTGCGTCTCAGGGGGGCCTTTTTCAGGTAATTAATATGGGGGGATTGGAATTATTCTATCAGTCATATGAAGTTTGATGCATGAGGATCCTTTTTTCGAATTGGGGAGGCATTTATCGTTTATATGAAATGGAATACCTGGGATTATCGGGATAGAATAATTTCTTTTCAGCAGACCCATTACGAAATAACGAATTTTGTGTATCTTTTTTATTTTCAAGTCGACGTTATGGAACCGTCTTGGAACTACATATAGAGATCGAGCAGGTAGCGCCTTTTCAGAGGAACATTCTAGAACTAATTAGCATGTTTGAATAGGCATTGTGGGTGGGGTCGAGTATTTTCATTGTGAAATGCCTGTTATCGGAATCATTCAATAACATATTCCTATATACTAGTTATGATTGAATGCAAATTGACCAATGAAATAACGTAATCAGCTATGATTATATAATTTTCAGTATATTTGAGTATATTTGAGAAATTAATATCGTGAATAAGTTCGACATTATTGGGTAAAATCAAAAACAATTTTAAAGGCATTAAGTATTTTTGGGCGCATGTTCTAGGGGAACATCGTCCTATCATTTCGTCCAAATGTCTGTAATTTTCGAATTTCGAGCTGAAAATTGGCTAATGGACTAATTCGGACTCCCTGATCACGAATCCGGTGTCAGATTGGGAGCTAGTTTGGAAGAATTAGCGTCGACATTAATTCTTGACAATTTTCAAAATTTAAAAAAAGAATTTGCAAGTTTTTGTGATGACGACTTTGAACTCCTAACAAGGAAGGGTATTTTTTTGTTATGATTACATGACGGACTGGGACAAGTTGAATGAAACAACACTACCATCAATAGACAAATTTTATAATAAATTGAACGATGCGCACATTGACGTGAAAAGATATCGTCATGCTCAAAACGTTTGACAAAAACTCGGTATAAAATCATTGGGTGAATACAGTGACCTATACATGAAAACAGATAGACTTTTGCTCGCTGACGTGATGGAAAATTTTAGGCAAACAGCATTAATGACATACAAACTTGACCCAGCATGGCATTATACTATGCCTGGGTACAGCTGGGACTGTATGTTAAATTATACTAAATGTAAACTGCAATTACTTAAAGATATCGATATGATCATGTTCGTGGAAAAGGGCATACGAGGGGATATGAGCTGCTGCATGAACAGATTGTCTGAAGCCAATAATCCCCAGATGCCTAATTATGACGTCTCAAAGCCCGAGTATAGATGCATAGAATACATGGTGAAGACACTCTTTGACATATTTTCGGCCGATTTGCGGTCCAAATACTATCAAAATACAAGGATTTTGTTTTACTTAAATTTTCGCCGATAGATGCCGGCAGTAGAAATTTTATGGACAAAATTACCGACATGTCAAATTAAATTTGAATCTTTGCTCATTCCAGTTTCTTGTGGAAAGTCGTTTGCCGCGCCGAAAGTAAGTCAAATGTTTGCTGTGTGAACTCTGAACGAGTATCCAGAACCATTTTAATCAAATACTATTTTCATTTCGAAAATACTTCGTTTTTATGCGAATATATTTTTTTAACAATTGTATATTCTTACCGGATCAGGGGCAGATTTCTAGTATCAAGATAGTTATTAATTTTAATATTAATAATATTGAAAGATCGCTGATACCGTTAATTGTTAATAAATCAACATAGGAGAACGTAAGACTTAGCCCACTTATGTTATGAAAACTAACAATATTATTTGTGAACGATGAAAGGACTATCAGAGAACAAAGTTCAGAGCAACCACACAGCGTGATTTCATCAATTTGAATAGCTTTCCTAAGGCGTCATTCTTTTTGGCGCTCTTATACTATAATATTATTTGTTTCAAGGATATTGTTAAACGACAAGAATGGCAACTGGCTTGTGCTAGAGGTAGGGTATCGAAAATTAGAACATTTGTTTGTTCAAAATATTTTTCTAGCGAATATATGTATATTGAATAAAAGATTGAAACGTACTACCCTCTATTTGGTTAGTTTATCAATTTAATGAATCATTTTTCGATATTTCATCAGTATATACTTATTTCTGAATAATAGCTATCGAATTAAATATCTATATTCAGCAATCTAATTGCTGAGAACATGAAAAGTTGTCAAGGGGTATTGGGTGACTGAAAAAATGCTGTATACATGAGAATGTTTTGATGAAATTTCAAATTATACATATAATATAATAAGTAAAATGCTCAATTTAAAAGAGTCTTACATGATAAAGGAATTACTACATTTGATTAATAATATGATATCGAAAGATATTGTATGTAGAGGTATTACAGAAAATTCTGCATCATTCAATGTATTTCAAAATACATAAATTAAATGCTTGTACTCTAATGACGTTGGATGTGATCTTTCGTAATGGAAAAATAATGATTTCACAGATTTCTTCATTTACAGTTCCATTCAAAATGTTCCAAAGAAACTCCTTTACTGATAAATCCTTTGAATAAAAAATCCATTATTTGACCTCATTATGTCTTGGCAAGATGAAATTTCTGTTCCAAACCAATGTGGTATACATATTATCTCCGAACAGATATCTGATTAATCAAAAAATGGATTGATTTTTCAATAAACTGCTTCATTATATTCTTTTAATTTGAATTTACGAACTAGCAACGGTGAAAAGTGAACTTTGCCGCTTGCCAGTTTTCATTTATTCGCTTGTTAGAATCTTCGAAATCGACCCTAGCGGCACCATCGTTAATAAAGTGAAGTAGTACATAAAGTACGTGATTTGACAGTTCTTGGTCCGTTTTTCGGCCGAAAATTTTAGCAGGAATTAGTAGGGAGTGTCCACACCTTGTTATTCTATGCATCTTGGCCCGAGTCATATCTGCTTTATCTTGATGTTAATAATTTGTATGGCTGGGCAATGAGTCAATATTTACCATTTGGGGGTTTTGAATGGGTAGACATATCTGTAGATGTGAGCATCATGCCTGACGATTCTCCTGAAGGATATATTCTTCAAGTAGACCCGGAATATCCTCACCACCTACATGATCTGCATAAAGACCTCCCGCTGTGTCCGGAGCACAGCATCCCCCCGGGCTCAAAGTTTTTCCAAATTACTCTGCACACTCTCTGATAAGAAAGACTATATAATTCATTATCGGAATTTGAAAACTGTTTTAGAATTAGGTTTGAAAGTAACACAGATTAAACAAGTTTTGAAATTTAAGCAGTCTCCCTGGCTAAAACCCTATATTGACCTTAACACGGAATTGCGAGCAAAAGCAACAACAACATTCGGAAAAAATCAATTTAAATTTGCAAATAATTCAATTTTTGGTAAAACGATGGAAAATATTAGATTGCACAGAGTTGTACGCCTGGTATCCAAATATGAAACCAGGTACGGGGCAAAGCATTGGATTAGTTCGCCAAGATTCCATAGTCGCACAATTTTCGGTGAAGATTTGATGGCAATCGAACTTAATAAGAATGAGCTCTTATTTAACAAACCACTTTACATAGGTCAGGCATAGTATGCATTACCAATACTTTTTAGCAATCGACAAATGAGAGTATTGTTGAAACATATCTGGGGCGGTTTTAAGATCGAAACACCCAAATAATTGTTAATATTTCCCCTTTTTTACCCAGATGAAGGAACCTCCTATATTTCCTTCTATCTGGGCTTTGATATACATTTTGAGACTGAAACAACTCACTACTACAAATAACATTGTAACTATTACATCTCTTAGTGCAAGAGACATAACTATTCTTGATCTGTCGCGAAACAATAACATTGTCTTGTCTTCGTTGGCAACTTAGTAGTCACTTCTGCCCTTTTCCTATAGAATGGAGATTTTATATTGTATCAATAATGCATTGTACAATAATTCGTGCTTGTTATCGAAGTAACGGTAACAACAAAATACAGTTAATTGTTTATTAAAAGTGCGTTCGAATATTTCACCACTTCCCATCCTCGTAATTGTTACTTTATTACAAGTAACAACTTACGCAGTAATCAATGAGATTACTACTGGGTGCTTAATGTTAAGTATACCCCCTTCAAGCATCACCCTGATAAAACAATCAGGGTGTATAATTCTGGTCCTTCGAAAATAATTATATCCTGATAAAAGCATCAGGACTCACATATTGTCCTTCGAAACCATAACAGTCCTGATAAACTAATCAGGATACAACAAGAGTATTTTTAGCAATTCTTGAAAATTGTATGTACAGGATGTTTTACAAGATGTGGAATACAGAAAATAATTTTCTCAGTCTAGACCAGCGCTATCAACAAGTCATTATGAGTAAATATTAGGCATAGGCCTATACTCATTCCCTGAAATTGTCATCAAGATCCATGCAGGCTTTCAAGGATTATGCCGAATGAAAATTTTTGATGAAATACATCATGTATCTCTTAAACGAATATAGTTAGGACACATTGCGAACACTGATTTAGACTCCCCAAAATGTCCTGCACCTGTACTGAAAGCCTGCACCTGTACTGAAAGCCTGCACAATCATTCGTGAAACACCCTGTATATATCGAATACCACACCTATAATGGACGATTACGTTGGAGGACTGATAGTTAATTTAACGACAAATTTGATAATGTCCATCCGTGGGACCGTTTGTACGCACTGTAACTTTAGAAATTACTTAGGTACTAACTGCATAGCTGGGCATGATGCACCCAGTAGGTCTCAAAATAAAATCCTTCAAATTTTAATTATATAATGGAATATTTTACGAAAAACGAATTGAACCAAGTTTGAAGCCGCTTTAACTTTATGCCGAATTTCATCCATATCAACCGAAGAAGCTTAGATAAGCTTATTTTAACAAATTTTCTCTTTAAAGGGTTCTGTTAAAGTGCGTTACGCTGACATAGCGGCCAAACCAGACTTTTTAGAAATTTCCTTTGAAAGCATTTAAAAAATCACTCATTTGTTGAATAATTTTATTTGGGAACACCCTGTATATTAGAAAATAATTTCCTGAGATACAGAATTCAAACTACAAAGGGCGTGCTTTCAAACGAAATTTCTAAAAGGTCGGGTTTGGCAGCTATGGAAGCGTAACGCACTATTGCAGGACCCTGTATACCTCGAGAACAACTCTCCATGTGCATCTTGGAATTTGTATACAAGGTGTTAAAAACAACTGTAAAAGAGCTCAAATACGTCTAGTTTGTTATATAAAACTTTTTCGAATTCACACCCTAGCTGAGTTATAAACCCTTGAAAGGATGAATTGATTTTTCGGTTTTCAATTTTAATGTACCGACCCAAAATATTCAGACACATTCATTTTAAAAAGTATTAATATACGATACGTGGTATTAGTACCACTAATTTTTAAACCCGCTACTATATTTACTTGGGGTTGAAACAAACAAGCCCTTCTATAAATTATTCCATAACTTCTCAGACATTCGTGAAATTAGAAAAGTGAATATATTTTCCGAAAGAAAATGCAATTATGGAAATGTTTTGTCTCTCGTATTTAATTCGTAACTTCGGTAGTTTCGGAGGCAATTATTGAAATGTAAGATCAATTTTTCTACGGTTGATACCAGGACCCCGAGATATCTGTAACTTTTAACAACTTACCCCCCTTAACGGGGTGTGCAAGTCGGAATATTAAACTCATGAAACTGGGGAAGTTTCCGAAGATCCAGAAACATTTAATCTTGTAGGTAAAGTAAAATTAGCGAACAAACAAGATAAAAATTATTAAAACTTTGTGTGGGTCTGTGTAGGAAACTAGGATAGAATCCTAGAAAGCTGAGATTTGGTACCTAGGCTAGAACAAGCATACAAACAACAACAAAAAATGAGAAATTTATAATTTTCTCCCTCTATTCCCTTATTAAGGGGAGTGTAGTTTTGTATATAATTTTTATTAAATTCAATTACATTTGATGTAAATCCGGATGCAAAGATTCACAAGAAGCTTTTACAGTTAAAAAGCTATCAGATCACATAAATATGGAAGCCTCTAGCTATACAAGCAGTTTTTCTAGAAGGTCGAAAAATAGGGCTAGGCTAATTCATAGAACTATTGCATGACACACCTTTCTAACAGTGAAAGCTTCTTGTGAGACTTGGCAACCATCAGTTTTACATAAAATATTTTTGGTGCTAAAAGTATATCTGTAAGATAGTAAGTTTTTGAAAATATAATTTTTTGATGTACAATCATTTTCATTGAAATTCAATTGATACCACTTAAGGACTCAAAATGAGATAGCAGTTCACAAATGACTTATTAATTTTTTCACAGGAAGGATAATGAAAAAATATACTAATAGATGTATAAACATATTTCAACTGTATCCGCTTTGTATCCGCTTTGTGTGAGCTTTGTATCCGCTTTGAATCCGCTTTGTGTGAGCTTTGTATCCGCTTTGAATCCGCTTTGTATCAGCTTTGTATGAGCTTTGTATGAGCTTTGTATGAGCTTTGTATGAGCTTTGTATGAGCTTTGTATGCGCTTTGTATGAGCTTTGTATCCGCTTTGTATGCGCTTTGTATGAGCTTTGAATCCGCTTTGTATCAGTTTTGTATGAGCTTTGTATGAGCTTTGTATCCGCTTTGAATCCGCTTTGAATCCGCTTTGTATCAGCTTCGTATGAGCTTTGTATGAGCTTTGTATGAGCTTTGTATGAGCTTTGTATGAGCTTTGTATGCGCTTTGTATGAGCTTTGTATCCGCTTTGTATGCGCTTTGTATGAGCTTTGAATCCGCTTTGTATCAGTTTTGTATGAGCTTTGTATGAGCTTTGTATCCGCTTTGTATGAGCTTTGTATGCGCTTTGTATGAGCTTTGTATCCGCTTTGTATGAGCTTTGTATCCGCTTTGTATGAGCTTTGTATCCTCTCATCCGTTGTAAGTTTACTTTTGTAAGGCGAATTCTCCGTTTGGGCGGCAGACGAGCGTTACATGCAATGCTCGTAGACCCGTCCACACGGACATTTCGCCTTACATTACGCGTTACATTACACTCGTCTGGATCCCAGCATTAGAATGAGTTATCGGACAAGCTTGAGCCCAATTCAGAATCACGTTCCTCTTCATCTTAAAACATAATAATGTCACACCTGGAAATAAACTTGCCATCCCTAATATATTTTTGTGTGTAGTGCTAAGAATGCCTGCTTGATCTGAGATGCTGGTTTGACATGCGTTGTCAAATTTTGGATATTCGAAGTTCGAAATTGCTTCAATTAATTCAGTTGCTTTATTTATAGAAATTAAGAAAGAATTTACAAAATATTTGATGTGAGAGACTGGTTGACCAGAAGTTTGCTTAGTAGGTATATAGTTATTTTTGTCATGACTACAATTAACAGTGCTGTGCCTAAGCTTCCTGAAGGATACAGCAACTGTTTTGGCGCGCCAAAACAGTTGCTGTATCCTTCAGGAAGCTTAGGCACAGCACTGTTAATTGTAGTCATGACAAAAATAACTATATACCTACTAAGCAAACTTCTGGTCAACCAGTCTCTCACATCAAATATTTTGTAAATTCTTTCTTAATTTCTATAAATAAAGCAACTGAATTAATTGAAGCAATTTCGAACTTCGAATATCCAAAATTTGACAACGCATGTCAAACCAGCATCTCAGATCAAGCAGGCATTCTTAGCACTACACACAAAAATATATTAGGGATGGCAAGTTTATTTCCAGGTGTGACATTATTATGTTTTAAGATGAAGAGGAACGTGATTCTGAATTGGGCTCAAGCTTGTCCGATAACTCATTCTAATGCTGGGATCCAGACGAGTGTAATGTAACGCGTAATGTAAGGCGAAATGTCCGTGTGGACGGGTCTACGAGCATTGCATGTAACGCTCGTCTGCCGCCCAAACGGAGAATTCGCCTTACAAAAGTAAACTTACAACGGATGAGAGGATACAAAGCTCATACAAAGCGGATACAAAGCTCATACAAAGCGGATACAAAGCTCATACAAAGCGCATACAAAGCTCATACAAAGCGGATACAAAGCTCATACAAAGCTCATACAAAACTGATACAAAGCGGATTCAAAGCTCATACAAAGCGCATACAAAGCGGATACAAAGCTCATACAAAGCGCATACAAAGCTCATACAAAGCTCATACAAAGCTCATACAAAGCTCATACAAAGCTCATACGAAGCTGATACAAAGCGGATTCAAAGCGGATTCAAAGCGGATACAAAGCTCATACAAAGCTCATACAAAACTGATACAAAGCGGATTCAAAGCTCATACAAAGCGCATACAAAGCGGATACAAAGCTCATACAAAGCGCATACAAAGCTCATACAAAGCTCATACAAAGCTCATACAAAGCTCATACAAAGCTCATACAAAGCTGATACAAAGCGGATTCAAAGCGGATACAAAGCTCACACAAAGCGGATTCAAAGCGGATACAAAGCTCACACAAAGCGGATACAAAGCGGATACAGTTGAAATATGTTTATACATCTATTAGTATATTTTTTCATTATCCTTCCTGTGAAAAAATTAATAAGTCATTTGTGAACTGCTATCTCATTTTGAGTCCTTAAGTGGTATCAATTGAATTTCAATGAAAATGATTGTACATCAAAAAATTATATTTTCAAAAACTTACTATCTTACAGATATACTTTTAGCACCAAAAATATTTTATGTAAAACTGATGGTTGCCAAGTCTCACAAGAAGCTTTCACTGTTAGAAAGGTGTGTCATGCAATAGTTCTATGAATTAGCCTAGCCCTATTTTTCGACCTTCTAGAAAAACTGCTTGTATAGCTAGAGGCTTCCATATTTATGTGATCTGATAGCTTTTTAACTGTAAAAGCTTCTTGTGAATCTTTGCATCCGGATTTACATCAAATGTAATTGAATTTAATAAAAATTATATACAAAACTACACTCCCCTTAATAAGGGAATAGAGGGAGAAAATTATAAATTTCTCATTTTTTGTTGTTGTTTGTATGCTTGTTCTAGCCTAGGTACCAAATCTCAGCTTTCTAGGATTCTATCCTAGTTTCCTACACAGACCCACACAAAGTTTTAATAATTTTTATCTTGTTTGTTCGCTAATTTTACTTTACCTACAAGATTAAATGTTTCTGGATCTTCGGAAACTTCCCCAGTTTCATGAGTTTAATATTCCGACTTGCACACCCCGTTAAGGGGGGTAAGTTGTTAAAAGTTACAGATATCTCGGGGTCCTGGTATCAACCGTAGAAAAATTGATCTTACATTTCAATAATTGCCTCCGAAACTACCGAAGTTACGAATTAAATACGAGAGACAAAACATTTCCATAATTGCATTTTCTTTCGGAAAATATATTCACTTTTCTAATTTCACGAATGTCTGAGAAGTTATGGAATAATTTATAGAAGGGCTTGTTTGTTTCAACCCCAAGTAAATATAGTAGCGGGTTTAAAAATTAGTGGTACTAATACCACGTATCGTATATTAATACTTTTTAAAATGAATGTGTCTGAATATTTTGGGTCGGTACATTAAAATTGAAAACCGAAAAATCAATTCATCCTTTCAAGGGTTTATAACTCAGCTAGGGTGTGAATTCGAAAAAGTTTTATATAACAAACTAGACGTATTTGAGCTCTTTTACAGTTGTTTTTAACACCTTGTATACAAATTCCAAGATGCACATGGAGAGTTGTTCTCGAGGTATACAGGGTCCTGCAATAGTGCGTTACGCTTCCATAGCTGCCAAACCCGACCTTTTAGAAATTTCGTTTGAAAGCACGCCCTTTGTAGTTTGAATTCTGTATCTCAGGAAATTATTTTCTAATATACAGGGTGTTCCCAAATAAAATTATTCAACAAATGAGTGATTTTTTAAATGCTTTCAAAGGAAATTTCTAAAAAGTCTGGTTTGGCCGCTATGTCAGCGTAACGCACTTTAACAGAACCCTTTAAAGAGAAAATTTGTTAAAATAAGCTTATCTAAGCTTCTTCGGTTGATATGGATGAAATTCGGCATAAAGTTAAAGCGGCTTCAAACTTGGTTCAATTCGTTTTTCGTAAAATATTCCATTATATAATTAAAATTTGAAGGATTTTATTTTGAGACCTACTGGGTGCATCATGCCCAGCTATGCAGTTAGTACCTAAGTAATTTCTAAAGTTACAGTGCGTACAAACGGTCCCACGGATGGACATTATCAAATTTGTCGTTAAATTAACTATCAGTCCTCCAACGTAATCGTCCATTATAGGTGTGGTATTCGATATATACAGGGTGTTTCACGAATGATTGTGCAGGCTTTCAGTACAGGTGCAGGCTTTCAGTACAGGTGCAGGACATTTTGGGGAGTCTAAATCAGTGTTCGCAATGTGTCCTAACTATATTCGTTTAAGAGATACATGATGTATTTCATCAAAAATTTTCATTCGGCATAATCCTTGAAAGCCTGCATGGATCTTGATGACAATTTCAGGGAATGAGTATAGGCCTATGCCTAATATTTACTCATAATGACTTGTTGATAGCGCTGGTCTAGACTGAGAAAATTATTTTCTGTATTCCACATCTTGTAAAACATCCTGTACATACAATTTTCAAGAATTGCTAAAAATACTCTTGTTGTATCCTGATTAGTTTATCAGGACTGTTATGGTTTCGAAGGACAATATGTGAGTCCTGATGCTTTTATCAGGATATAATTATTTTCGAAGGACCAGAATTATACACCCTGATTGTTTTATCAGGGTGATGCTTGAAGGGGGTATACTTAACATTAAGCACCCAGTAGTAATCTCATTGATTACTGCGTAAGTTGTTACTTGTAATAAAGTAACAATTACGAGGATGGGAAGTGGTGAAATATTCGAACGCACTTTTAATAAACAATTAACTGTATTTTGTTGTTACCGTTACTTCGATAACAAGCACGAATTATTGTACAATGCATTATTGATACAATATAAAATCTCCATTCTATAGGAAAAGGGCAGAAGTGACTACTAAGTTGCCAACGAAGACAAGACAATGTTATTGTTTCGCGACAGATCAAGAATAGTTATGTCTCTTGCACTAAGAGATGTAATAGTTACAATGTTATTTGTAGTAGTGAGTTGTTTCAGTCTCAAAATGTATATCAAAGCCCAGATAGAAGGAAATATAGGAGGTTCCTTCATCTGGGTAAAAAAGGGGAAATATTAACAATTATTTGGGTGTTTCGATCTTAAAACCGCCCCAGATATGTTTCAACAATACTCTCATTTGTCGATTGCTAAAAAGTATTGGTAATGCATACTATGCCTGACCTATGTAAAGTGGTTTGTTAAATAAGAGCTCATTCTTATTAAGTTCGATTGCCATCAAATCTTCACCGAAAATTGTGCGACTATGGAATCTTGGCGAACTAATCCAATGCTTTGCCCCGTACCTGGTTTCATATTTGGATACCAGGCGTACAACTCTGTGCAATCTAATATTTTCCATCGTTTTACCAAAAATTGAATTATTTGCAAATTTAAATTGATTTTTTCCGAATGTTGTTGTTGCTTTTGCTCGCAATTCCGTGTTAAGGTCAATATAGGGTTTTAGCCAGGGAGACTGCTTAAATTTCAAAACTTGTTTAATCTGTGTTACTTTCAAACCTAATTCTAAAACAGTTTTCAAATTCCGATAATGAATTATATAGTCTTTCTTATCAGAGAGTGTGCAGAGTAATTTGGAAAAACTTTGAGCCCGGGGGGATGCTGTGCTCCGGACACAGCGGGAGGTCTTTATGCAGATCATGTAGGTGGTGAGGATATTCCGGGTCTACTTGAAGAATATATCCTTCAGGAGAATCGTCAGGCATGATGCTCACATCTACAGATATGTCTACCCATTCAAAACCCCCAAATGGTAAATATTGACTCATTGCCCAGCCATACAAATTATTAACATCAAGATAAAGCAGATATGACTCGGGCCAAGATGCATAGAATAACAAGGTGTGGACACTCCCTACTAATTCCTGCTAAAATTTTCGGCCGAAAAACGGACCAAGAACTGTCAAATCACGTACTTTATGTACTACTTCACTTTATTAACGATGGTGCCGCTAGGGTCGATTTCGAAGATTCTAACAAGCGAATAAATGAAAACTGGCAAGCGGCAAAGTTCACTTTTCACCGTTGCTAGTTCGTAAATTCAAATTAAAAGAATATAATGAAGCAGTTTATTGAAAAATCAATCCATTTTTTGATTAATCAGATATCTGTTCGGAGATAATATGTATACCACATTGGTTTGGAACAGAAATTTCATCTTGCCAAGACATAATGAGGTCAAATAATGGATTTTTTATTCAAAGGATTTATCAGTAAAGGAGTTTCTTTGGAACATTTTGAATGGAACTGTAAATGAAGAAATCTGTGAAATCATTATTTTTCCATTACGAAAGATCACATCCAACGTCATTAGAGTACAAGCATTTAATTTATGTATTTTGAAATACATTGAATGATGCAGAATTTTCTGTAATACCTCTACATACAATATCTTTCGATATCATATTATTAATCAAATGTAGTAATTCCTTTATCATGTAAGACTCTTTTAAATTGAGCATTTTACTTATTATATTATATGTATAATTTGAAATTTCATCAAAACATTCTCATGTATACAGCATTTTTTCAGTCACCCAATACCCCTTGACAACTTTTCATGTTCTCAGCAATTAGATTGCTGAATATAGATATTTAATTCGATAGCTATTATTCAGAAATAAGTATATACTGATGAAATATCGAAAAATGATTCATTAAATTGATAAACTAACCAAATAGAGGGTAGTACGTTTCAATCTTTTATTCAATATACATATATTCGCTAGAAAAATATTTTGAACAAACAAATGTTCTAATTTTCGATACCCTACCTCTAGCACAAGCCAGTTGCCATTCTTGTCGTTTAACAATATCCTTGAAACAAATAATATTATAGTATAAGAGCGCCAAAAAGAATGACGCCTTAGGAAAGCTATTCAAATTGATGAAATCACGCTGTGTGGTTGCTCTGAACTTTGTTCTCTGATAGTCCTTTCATCGTTCACAAATAATATTGTTAGTTTTCATAACATAAGTGGGCTAAGTCTTACGTTCTCCTATGTTGATTTATTAACAATTAACGGTATCAGCGATCTTTCAATATTATTAATATTAAAATTAATAACTATCTTGATACTAGAAATCTGCCCCTGATCCGGTAAGAATATACAATTGTTAAAAAAATATATTCGCATAAAAACGAAGTATTTTCGAAATGAAAATAGTATTTGATTAAAATGGTTCTGGATACTCGTTCAGAGTTCACACAGCAAACATTTGACTTACTTTCGGCGCGGCAAACGACTTTCCACAAGAAACTGGAATGAGCAAAGATTCAAATTTAATTTGACATGTCGGTAATTTTGTCCATAAAATTTCTACTGCCGGCATCTATCGGCGAAAATTTAAGTAAAACAAAATCCTTGTATTTTGATAGTATTTGGACCGCAAATCGGCCGAAAATATGTCAAAGAGTGTCTTCACCATGTATTCTATGCATCTATACTCGGGCTTTGAGACGTCATAATTAGGCATCTGGGGATTATTGGCTTCAGACAATCTGTTCATGCAGCAGCTCATATCCCCTCGTATGCCCTTTTCCACGAACATGATCATATCGATATCTTTAAGTAATTGCAGTTTACATTTAGTATAATTTAACATACAGTCCCAGCTGTACCCAGGCATAGTATAATGCCATGCTGGGTCAAGTTTGTATGTCATTAATGCTGTTTGCCTAAAATTTTCCATCACGTCAGCGAGCAAAAGTCTATCTGTTTTCATGTATAGGTCACTGTATTCACCCAATGATTTTATACCGAGTTTTTGTCAAACGTTTTGAGCATGACGATATCTTTTCACGTCAATGTGCGCATCGTTCAATTTATTATAAAATTTGTCTATTGATGGTAGTGTTGTTTCATTCAACTTGTCCCAGTCCGTCATGTAATCATAACAAAAAAATACCCTTCCTTGTTAGGAGTTCAAAGTCGTCATCACAAAAACTTGCAAATTCTTTTTTTAAATTTTGAAAATTGTCAAGAATTAATGTCGACGCTAATTCTTCCAAACTAGCTCCCAATCTGACACCGGATTCGTGATCAGGGAGTCCGAATTAGTCTATTAGCCAATTTTCAGCTCGAAATTCGAAAATTACAGACATTTGGACGAAATGATAGGACGATGTTCCCCTAGAACATGCGCCCAAAAATACTTAATGCCTTTAAAATTGTTTTTGATTTTACCCAATAATGTCGAACTTATTCACGATATTAATTTCTCAAATATACTCAAATATACTGAAAATTATATAATCATAGCTGATTACGTTATTTCATTGGTCAATTTGCATTCAATCATAACTAGTATATAGGAATATGTTATTGAATGATTCCGATAACAGGCATTTCACAATGAAAATACTCGACCCCACCCACAATGCCTATTCAAACATGCTAATTAGTTCTAGAATGTTCCTCTGAAAAGGCGCTACCTGCTCGATCTCTATATGTAGTTCCAAGACGGTTCCATAACGTCGACTTGAAAATAAAAAAGATACACAAAATTCGTTATTTCGTAATGGGTCTGCTGAAAAGAAATTATTCTATCCCGATAATCCCAGGTATTCCATTTCATATAAACGATAAATGCCTCCCCAATTCGAAAAAAGGATCCTCATGCATCAAACTTCATATGACTGATAGAATAATTCCAATCCCCCCATATTAATTACCTGAAAAAGGCCCCCCTGAGACGCACAATGCAAAGGGATATACCCGCGATTGATGTGGGACCAAAAAGGTACCTCTTAAGGTTAGTGGTTGTGGCCGATCGGTTAACACACCGGTCTCATAGTAAAATATTCCGGGTTCGAATCCAGTCATTTCCGAGAACTTTTTCATTAATTCCTACAAAGCGGTCACCCAAAATGTGACGTCATGATTTCTATTGTTTGATCGGGAAACCCTGTAGTATTACTACTCGGGCGCTAGAGGTAAGTGAGTATGCATAATATGAGTGATGAATTTTGCCAACGGATTTGAGGGAAGAAAATGCCAAAGATCAAGAATGTAAATCTTGCCATTAAATTTTTCGGCCATTTAATTTTTAACCACTCTTCTCTTATTCGTAAAGTGAATGTATTGAGTACATGATATAAAATCTTTTAAATTATTATTTCCGTAATAATTTATAGTTTGTTCTAATAGTAAAAGTGAGGAGGGATTTTTAAATGATAAAAAAAAAACCGAAAATAAAGTAATAATTTCTTTTATTAATAAAAAAAAGTTACATATACAAATCCAGAGAATTAAAGTATGAATGTACTTAAAGTAGGTAAAAAATTACCCAATTTTATTTTGACATTCGTTATTGATGCATTTGCATAATGAAATACAAAATAATTCTGATTTTTCGCAACTGCAAGACATAGTGCGACAATTTGCAATAACTTTGCAGACTCTGGTAAAGACGGCTTCGTCATTTGTCGTGGACGTAAGTCATCGTTCAGCTTTTCATAACCAAATGACCAATAATCAATGGGTGGTAATTGTGTTGTGATAATTTTTCCGTTTGTTTGTACTGTAGCCCTTTATAAATACAAATGCAGAGCATCTGAAGTGCATATCACTTTCATCAAATTGAAATGGATACCTATATTTTGAGATATTAGTTTATCCGCCGTATTCACAAAGCATTCAATCTCCGTTAAGTCCTAACTGAGGTCCTCAATTAAGGATAAATAAGAATCGCAACCTCAGTTAACGTATGTAACGTTGCTGAAACAGGCCTGTTTCACGTTAATTTTCACTTAAAATGAGGTTGCGTTTCTTATTTATCCTTAACTGAGAACCTCAGTTAGGACTTAACGGAGATTGAATGCTTTGTGAATACGGAGGAATATCTGAGTTCATTAGCATATAATTTTTTCTTTGAAAATAGATATGTTAAATCTATTTCTAACTGTTTGAACTGCTCATTATTTAGGTCAAGGTTTTCCAAAGGCATGAGAGCTGTTTGTACAAAATCTTCAGACGCAGCTTTCAAACATTACATTTTACTTCCAAATCTCCTAGTAGTGTCGCACTATTGCAGATTGAATCCTTACTGAGTGAAATATGCGGACAAACATTCTTGAATGAGCTTCTAAGGCAAGCCTTATACAGCCGGAATGTCTCTCTGAATTCATACTCTTAATTCATATTATTAATTCAGAAAACACAGAATTACATGCTAAATTACTATTCTCCTCACACATTCTGACTATTTTTCAGATTATTAATATCTAGATTTTGCAAGCTTCAGAATTCAGATTATGAATTAAGAATATCAATTCAGAGAGAAATACCAGGCCGTATAAGGCCGTGGTTTGATTGCAATTCAAGTACCTACCTCACAAATTAAAGATCCATGCAACTTGAAACATTTAGTTGGATCATCGAATCTTCCACAAATATAAATCTAACAGTCTTCTTTTACTTGTGCATATTTTGGAGCATTAGCGCAAAGAAATCGAACGAGTTGCAATTTATTATGAGCGTTAGCAAGAAAAGCTTTACAATCAGCAGGAGTATTCGTTGAATGGATGGAGATTATAATATTTTTCATGATCCGGCCTTTACTCCGTAGTTTTGTCTCCAAAAATTTTATATCAATTTCGTCATATCTATCAAATATTACATCTATCCTCTTAACGCCAGGCAAAGTAAAAAATTCCATAATTTTTTTGAAGAAAGCCTCGGCAACATCAGCAAAAGTATTGAACTTATTTAACTGAATTTTATGAATAAGTGCCATACCATCAATAATATAATTGAATTAAGTAATTAAACGAATAATTTGACTAATTCAATGATAAGCTAAATAAATAAACTAATAAATGTGTTATGAATGCTCCATATGGCCTCCACTATCTTGTAAACATCGGTTGATCCTTGTATAAACAGCTTCTGTACAAGCCTTGGTCTGTATTGAATAGACGGAATGCTGTCCTGACTCCTGACGTATTCTTCCAATTATTCTATGGTTTTAAGCGGACTCTGATACACCGTATTCTTAATAATAAATATGATGCTTATAATTTTGCATCGAAATCGACGAAAAAAAGCATAGCATCGTATTTAAAAAATAAAATTTTGTTGGCTTGAAAATGCCTTGAATGGAAATTAAATTTCGAGCACTCTCTATATGCTATATCATTTTGCAAAATTGCGATACAAAAAAATTGGTTCATACCCTGTGGACAGGAGCTTTGACGCTCTTGTTCGAACTTTGACAAATCATATCTCCGAAATGACTGGTCTCTGGGAATTATATAAATGGATTCTTACGATAGAACTGCATCATGAAAGAAATTAAATTCAAACAGGCCGATTCTCCCCAATAACAAATTTATCCGAGATATTCATTCCTCAAATCTACTCTCAAAATTATATTATATCAATTTAATCTTAGACAATATTGCAGTTTTGTTGTTACTGGAGATATTCTGAACCCGATTTGATGATGTATTTTACAAAATAATATATTCCCATCATCATATGGATTATCCACGGGCATTATATTATCACCTTAAAGCTATAATATCATATCATCCTCATAATTATACGATAGTTCAGGTTATTTCATTGGTCATGTTGCATTCATACTTCATACTTTGTTTTATAGAACCGGAGGTTTATTTCATATGAAGAATAACGAACCAGAAATAATTTTGACATTTATCTCTCATAGGAAAATAAGATGACATGTAATAACTCCTAGATGGAAAAATTAAGTACAGAATTCTGTAAGAACATAGAAGTACGATTCATTATTGAAATTTCTAAAAATCATATCTCCGAAAGTATTAGCTTGTTAGAGTTGAAAATGATATCAATGGCTGTTTATGGTGTAACTGCATCTTAAAAAAAATTTAATTTGAAATTATTAATGTAAACAAATTTTTTTTCGTTATTCTGAAACCACCAGGCGTCGATTTTGCTTAATAACAAACTTAGCCAAGATATCTATCTCTCATACCCACTCTGAAAATTTCAACTACCTAGATCATTCTGTTCGAGAGTTATTGTAGAAACAAAATTGGAATATTTAAAAAATGTTTTCGACACTTTACAGCAGCCCGATCAATACAAAACTTCGCATACATATAAAGGTCATTATTCTACAATTTGACGCTAAATTTCAGATGGATCGAGTGATCGGTTTCGGAAATATTCATAAAAAATGTTATTACTAAAAACGGCCATAACTCCGAAACCGCTAGGTGGATTTCACCCGTTAACGAACTCGTCCGAGATATTTACGCTCCAAACCCACCTTGAAAATTCCAATTCTCTAACTCCTTTAGTTCGAGAGTTATCGTGTTAACGGCCGGACGGACGGACGGACAGAATCGATTTCGACCACGGATTCTTGATCAGTGAGCCAAACCAAATCGTTCAAGACCATTTTCAGACAAAAATTCTAAAATTATAGACATTTGGGCAAATTAATAGCACTCTGTTTCGAGGAACAAGAGCGCCATAAATAGTGCTTCTGCTGCGCATCTCTCCAATTTTAGCGCTGTATCTACGAAGTTGACGACGCTAGATGACTTCAAGCGTGATATTACAAATGTAAAAAAATATATTACAGGGTGTTATATGTTAATTCTATTCCATTTTTTCGCGTATGTTCTGGGGAACATCGCGTTAAAATTTTGCCCAAATGTCAGTAATTTTCGATTTTTTTTCGAGGTCAAATTTGATTCTGTCCGACCAGCCGGCCGTTGCCACGATAACTTGAGAACGGAAAGAGCTAGCTGAAATTTTCAGGGTAGGTGGCACATCCCAATACGACAGACAAGTTCGTTAATGGGTATAATCGGCACAATGGTTTCAGAGTAATAATTTTGTTTTCTACCAATACAAATCCGATCGAATTGATACTTGGTGATTAGTTGTAGAATATAAACCTAAGGGCGTTTGTGAAATTTGCCATTTTTGGAAAAAAATTCTAAAATTACAGACATTTGGGCAAAATGATAACGCGATGTTCGTCAGAACATCGCGCAAAAATGGATTAGAATTAACATAAAACGCCCTGTAGATCGCTAACGGTTTAAAATGGGAAAAAATGGTATTCGGAAATAAAATTTAGAATTGAAACACCTTTCGAATGGCATAACAAAAAAGGTATGTTCCTGGGAAAAAAAATTTAACGGCACCGCGACGCCAGCCATCTTTATTTTTTACGCCGACTTCTACACGCATCCCAAGTCAACATTGACTTGTACAAAACGGTGTTTACAGAATTAAAATATATTCGGCCGTTTCGGAGAAATTTGGGGTGACCAAGATAAGTGAATCACCCTGTACGGTTTCAAACAATCACTCTGTATATTCTCGTAAAATTCAGTTTCTTGAACTGAGGTCCCCATTTTTCGATTAAAAGCGGTAAATTAATTTCTATTTATGGCCAGTTGAATCTTTCGGCTTTATATATTTAGGTATTTGTTTTTCGAAATTCAATACAAAATGTGAATTTTGAAACTTTCTAACTAATTGTGCGGTATCAAAAAACTCAACTTTTCTCCAATTCAACCAACTCATATCTCATACCATTTCCTAGATGTACTATACTATACTCTCGAATTCTCATCTTGAACACACTGTAAACATGTTCTCATACGTATAATGAGGGTATGTTAAAGATTTACTTGTTTAGAATACATTGAAAATTTCAATAAATCAATGCGCCGGAAATATTTACAACATTGCCACTTTGACGTTTAATTCCTAAAATTTGTGAGATTTTGCGAATGTTTCTCCCCTGTAGAATTCATGTCTTTCGCAATTATATTCATGAGGAATATCTCATGTATGTACATTTAATTATCATGCACTTTTTAATCAATTTGAAAAATACAGTTTGACGGTTAGTTATATTATATAATATTCGTATATAGAATTAAAAACTTGATCAAACTATATGAAAATATAAAGGGTGTCCCATAAGAAAAATCACATGATTTGCAAATATCTCCGTAACGAATCTTCATGCATGAATCATATTAGACGTATAATATCAGTGTAGAAAATGAAAACAAACTTACAGGATCGAAAAATTAGCATGAACAAAAAAGTTTTACTGGAAAAATTCGAAATCAGTCTGTATCTCGAAAACGATCATCGATATCGAAATAAAGTTTCTCTATTTCAGTATCGTAATGAGTTCATTACAGCACTAAAAGCAGTGCTGTAATGAACTCATTTCCGCATTGTTTCTAGTTATATTTTTCGTTTTGTGGTAGTCAGCACTGATATTCGATCCTATCAAATTTCAACACACGTCAATTGTAAATATTATATAATCTGGATATAGTGAAATAATTGTTGGGAGGAAAAGTTATATTTTCATTAAAAAATAAGGTACTACAGATTTCCTTCTTGCTAATTTTGAATCATTCATGCTATTAGGAAACTGTTGTAAATCTGATCTCCATGCCCTACGTACGATTCAAACTCAAATTCCGTAATCTGTCAACTTTCGTAACAGTCACACCAACTGCCAAGACACAATACAAAAGTCACTAGGATGTCTAATCTGAATTGTTCAATAAATTTTAACAGTAGTTTACAAAACTTGCCTGAAATAGAGAAAATATCGTCTAAGACTCGTTGCAGAAGGCAATTCCAACACTCATGCGTTCGAAAAATTTCGCATTCCTGTTCGAAAAGGAGCCAATTCTGCAACTTGTTTTAGAATATACTATTTCAGCATTACATTCGTCTTCAAAATCGAGATCGACAAAGTCAACTTCGTTTTCTCCGAACGTTTGTTGATTCCGAGATTTCATCAATGGACATCGAATTTGGGACACCCTTTACAAAACTAAGTTCCCTAAACTTTATTATTAACCTAAACGACAATTTCAGACTACGGTTGAAATGTTACCAACTCGCGCCGTTTTTTAAATTTTAGCAATAACTGCCATTTTAAATAGTTTTAATCATTATACATTGAATAGAAGGAATAAGAAAATTGACATACAGTATGTGGATAAAATAAGGAACAAAATTCATAATTTGGAAATTCAACTTACCTAAATCTGCTATATCTACTTTTTCCAGGAAAGGGTCCACTACAGGCAACTGAAACCAAAAAAAATCATTATTATTGCTATATCGAAGAATTACTTGAATAGATTTAATTAATTGAATAATGATGTAACACAATTGGTAATAGATATACAGATTGAATAGAGTGGAAAGGCTCCGTCGCGTCGGTCGTTCAGTATAACATAAAACGAGAGCATTTCACCCGCAGCATTAATACGAAAAAGCAAATTACTTTCTCCCTGTTATGGTTGAAATATAATGCAAATTAAATTTGTTCAATTCGTTGAAATATTCGTATTTCAACAAGTCAAGAGCGTTCCTGCTAATCGGGTCCGGCTCTGAGAGGCTTAACCCGGGTCAGTTTAGTTGAATTTGTTGGGAAAGATACAGGGTACTGATGAAGGCCAAGAAGCCAGAAACGCGTCTAATCTTGCTTTCTCGGCAGATCAATGAACCCCCTGGGGGTCTATTTGATTTGTGAAATATATGCATAAGTATATTTATTATACGAAGCCATTCAGGAAGGACCCGATTAGCAGGAACGCTCTTGACTTGTTGATTTTTTAACAACGGTATCGCCATTTTTCATTATTATATTCGTATTTAGCAGGAAGTTTGAAATTAACACCCTCGATAATTGTATCCTCGGAAAATACATTATGTGGATGGAATCGCGAATGTGAACAGTATACAGGGTGAGTTTTTAAGTTGTGCATTTATTTTAACCATACATTCCTCTCATCAAATAAAACACTTTTGTCATTTACCATTTTTCCAAATTCGGCACAGGAAAAAAGATACAGGATGTTGAAATTTTAAAAAATTCAGTTTTCCTTTTGTAGCCTTGACATGGTTACTCAGAAGGAAATGAAATTTGCTGTGAAGTTTTCCATAACTATATCACATAATCTCCAATTAAAAGTTTTTTCCTACTTCTAGTGGTTTCCTCGTTATAGACTCGCGAATTCATAAAACTATGAGAAATTACCATGCATAATGAAAGCAGATGAAGGTTATCTCGAGTCATTTTTAGAATACTCAATCATTTTAGAAAATCAAATTACTCTTCATCAATTCTCCTAAAACGTACAGTTTTCGAGATACTCAATATTGAATGACATAAAATATGATAATAATTCCAGAAATTTAATTGTTTTTATCAACCCGGACCTGGAATAGGATGACATATGATCTGCGCTCGAAAAAAGACATAGACTGAGTATTGATCTCAAAGCTGACACTTACAGAAAGAGGTATATTTGGTATAACCTCTATAACTCACATAATATGTTTATACTAAACCATTCAATCATAATAAGAACCATAAACAAAAGCCAATAATTATTCAAATAATTTGAATCGCAGGGTAATCAGGGTCTATTCATAGTGTTCAAAATGTTTAATACCAATTATAAGTATCATTCCACATATCCATACCATAGACATAGAATAACATGGACTGGCCCTCACGTAACTTTATCACACAGTTCGTTGCGGAATACATGAGAGAGAGAGATGTTATGAAGGATAGAATAATTAAAGGCAAATAATGGTATAAAAACAATGGTCTTTTTATACCATGGGCAAAATACACAAATTGGAAATTGGGGTATATTGGAAAATCCCGATTTTTTTAAGAGGAATATTGATTATTTTGAATGAGTATCGAAAAAGCTGAATGAATTACAGTAAGGAAGTTTATGAGAAATAGTTTCAGATTATAAGTATCAGAATATTCAGAAACGAGTCTCGGATTTAAATGAAAATATTTTGCCTTTAACTATTCTGTCTACAAATCACCAAAACACATACACAATACATGAAACCAAACAATACAGTATACAAGAAATGTCAAAGGATAAAGGAAAGCAATGTTTCTTATTCTGTGATTTTGCCAATCGCCAAATTATATGAATATATTCTTATACTATGGTTTGCCTTTAACTATTCTGTCTTTTTTCAATGCTGATATCAATGGTCTCTTTCTCACAACCAGTCCATGTTATTTTATGTCTATGATCCATACCAATTATTATTGAAGGTTAGGCTAGGACCACAGAATACATTCGTTGGCTAACCATTTCTGTGCCTGCTGCACAGTATAAAAGTATTATACTATGTGTATAGGAGGTTGTCACTTGTCTGATTGTTTTCAGAATTCGACGGTATTCATCAAGGTTTTCTTATCTAAGAAACTCGGGTTTTGATATACTTATGGTGGGTTTCACGAAGCTTAGATTAGCTTAATTGTGGATTTAATTCGGTGGTTACGTCAAAAATGTCCCAATTTTAGCTATCTGTGGATATAATCGAAAAGCTTTATGATACCCGAAGTCCGTTAACCTGCTTGTTAAATATGGCAGAGAAATCAGTAAATCGTGAACTGAACGTATCTTCGTGAAACGCATGTCCAGATTCTATGCTATCTATTAGACCATATATTGATAGAGGTTAGGTTATAATTATTGTTTATTATTTTATTATAAATTGGTTGAATGATTTATAATATAAAGTCATTTATATGATGCATATTAAAATATTTAATGGATGACCGAATAGACGATGAAGATATTGTGGATATTCAATGAAAACTAAGTTGGAGTCAGTGTTTTAATATTCAGGAAGAATTTTTTGCAAAAATGCACAATGAAGATTATTTAAAACCATTTCATTAGTCTTTTATATCAAACCATTTCATTGAAATTCGAGCAGCAGATAATAAAGCTTTCATACAATTATGCGATATTGAATCCCAGTGTATCTGTGTTCAAAATTTGAAGACAGTTCAAGGCTGGCTTTGCACATAATTAAATCTTTAAACGCATACAACTTTTTACCTGAGCCGAATCTGGAAAAATGGTAAATG
The DNA here is from genome assembly GCA_937662695.2 of Halyzia sedecimguttata. Classification (NCBI taxonomy): domain Eukaryota; kingdom Metazoa; phylum Arthropoda; class Insecta; order Coleoptera; family Coccinellidae; genus Halyzia; species Halyzia sedecimguttata. The sequence goes on along the minus strand of OW569413.2, from coordinate 45,226,206 downwards.
AAAATCTTGTGTCAATTGATGAGAGGAACCCATGGTTAAAATTAATGTACAACTTAAAGACTCACCTTGTATATATGAAGCAGCAAACTAAGAATATTTCAAAGCCAACTGCGATGTTACGATCATTTATAATGACCCTGTATTTAGATATAAAATGAATCGCGTAATGAAATGGAACTAAATGAATACAATTCAGAATTCCGCGACATTTGAATAGCGTTGTTGTTTGCGATGACAATCAGAGGAAATTGAAAATTTTGCAACGAAGTTTATGCCACATTTCATCGCAAATATGTGGAATTTGATATCTTGAATCCGTCGAGGCCTATCTGCTAATGGCCTCATTGTGCCAAGCCTCTCAATCACTTTTATGGCTATTTTGGCAGTTTTGACACGGGAGCGAGAAAAGTGAGAAATTAGAGCAGCCCTGGTGTTCACTTTAACGACTTGTTGAATATGAGGATTCCCCTCATTAAATTATGAATTTTCGTTGACAACTGGGTGGTTGACAGTAATGGTATTTGGGTTGAGGGCAGTCATACAAATTTGACGATTGGGATATTACAGATTTTTCAGGATATCCCAGATAACACACCATATCCGTATCAAGTCTATTTCAGGTCGAGATATCATCGTAAATAGAATGAATCCATAAGATATCCATCAACAGATAGTAAATAAGGTTGAAAATCACTACAAAATTAACAATGTACCTAATATAGATATTTCAGTACAGTATATGGTAACTACTGTGATAGTGTGCCGAAAAATTTAGATGTCAACATAGGTCATCATATACTGAAAAAGGTAGATTATCACAAATACTTGGGTTTATACTTCGATTTTAATATGGGATGGAAAAAACATATTTATTATATTGTTAAGAAAACTAGATACCTGAATTTTATCTTTGCCAAAATTAAAAAGTTTATGGCAACTGATGCTTTGAGGGTAATTTATCATGCATTTTTTCAGAGTCTAATGAACTATGGAATAGTTGCCTGGGGCGGAGCTTATGATAATAACTTAAACTTTATTCAAAGAACTCAAAAAAAAAATACTAAAAATAATAAATAAGAATAATACTCAGACGCATTACAATACTCTAACTCCACGCCAACTCTTCCATTTAGAAGCAGTATCATTACACTATATTGGGTTAAAAGATGAGTACAAAAATTCTAGAAGCAATACAAGGAATAAGAGCCTAAAGTTAGCAAGAATAAACAAACGAATAGGTACGAAAAATAGTTATTATGTTGCTATAAAAGTGTTCAACACGTTAACAGATAGTCGAAAACTGTTGAAGACAGATAGAGCAAAAATAAAGAAGAAATTGAAAAGTTTCATAATAGAAAAATATTAGTTGGTATTCTCGTTATTATTTAAAAAACGTCTTGCTTATGAGGCTAGTAGTGTGTAATTTTGATTTATTAGAATTAAGTTAGTTTTAGATTGGCCAGCCTATGTACAAGTAACTAAGTTTACTTCTGTAGGATTATTACATCTAATATTGTACGGGTGACCAGTTCACCTGGAAACTTCATGTAATATTTTGGTTAATAATAAATAAATAAATAAATAAATATCATTAATAACATGAAAAGTATGCCTCCGCCCTGTTGGTCTTTTGCATGTACTTTATGGCTGTAAAGTATGGTTGGCTAGCGTGCTATCCAGTGTTTTTCTTGGGTTAGTATTGAAAAGAAAAGTTGAGATAAATTTCATAAATAGCAACTTTTCGAAACCCGCTGTATTATATTTGTTAATTTCAGATGACGGTCCTGTGGAATATACTAACTGATGTTTTGAAGGAAATGAAAGAAACTAATGAGGCCTGTCTCAAATATATAATTTTCCTATATGACTTCTTAATGAAGTGCCTGAATCAAATAGTATCGAACTATACGTTGATTATTATAGCTGGTTATAGCAATTCTGATATTCACATTTCGTATGATTCAGTTGTTCACTGGTCACATAGAATAGCCAGGTTACATTTCCTCGTCAACCGGTTATTTAATATTCAGCAATGTAAACTTCAAGTTAAAAAGAAATATTATTTTCCAAATTGCCGAAAGAAACTGGTAATGTCATCACCTAGTTCAGAAAATGATCAACAAACGTAAAGATGTAAATCTCTTCAGTAACATGACCCTACCGAAAGAAGTAAAAACGGTAAAAGGTTTCCAAGCTTCCATGTTCCATCCGAAAACAAACAACAAACATATTTTTGAAACGGTTAATATAAAACTGGCTTTCAACACTTTTAGGAAATACATTCGATAAAACTCCGGAAATGTTAGAAGTAGGTATATATGAAATTAAATGTTTAGTTTGCAACAAGTGCTACTTGGCAAACAATCAGAAATATTCTCAAACGTTACAAAGAGCATACGGAACACATTCGGAACAACATCATCCATAAATCTGCTTTTGCAAATCACGCTTCAACAACTTTCAGAAAATTGAATCAAATTGTAGGAAAATTCCAATAAATTGTACTTAAAGGGATCGAAATGTATAAGAGAAAATATATTGTACTCAATAATGATTAAACCCCTATTAACAACTCATTTTTCTCACTAATCGGTGTATGACTAAGGGTAAAATGTCAATCCATACTTGAGCGTAGAAATTTATAGCATGCTTTAGTAACGCTTCGTCTTTGAAGATAGAATAATCGTTTCCGAAACATATGTCAGACGACACGATTCGTAGAGGACAAGAGTGTAGTTACTTTTGTAGTGCACAAAAGGAGAATTTTTGACTGGAATACAGCCTGTCAAATATCACCGAAAAATTTTGAAAATTTGTTTGACGCTCTAATTTTTCCATTATTGTATAATATTCATATCACGACGCAAAAACCACCTGCTGTTCCATTATTTATTCGTCGAGTAAACTCATTCAACGTGAACATAAACCTATATTTCTGCAGCGATTGTTTTTGGCACTGTATTTGTCAGAAACACGATCTCAATGAGATAAATAGCGATTAAATAATTGAAACGGAATTATTATTCTACAGTGGTTTGGCAGACGTGAGTGAATGCGATATCTGGAACAAATTTCGTAATTAGTTGATGAATAGTTCTGGAATATAATCAAAACTACTGTAGACAATTACAGAATTCGTTACAATGAAAACATAATAATGAATGCTATTCAGTGATTGTAATTACGGTAAATAGAAATTTCCAATATTCATATAGTAGGTGCACACAAAATTTCACGACTTCATTATGAAAACCCCTGAAAAGTATTTATCATTTTTATTTGTTCAGGAAATTGAATCACCGCTATGGAGATTGTAAATTTATTTTCTGCGTTGATTAGATTTATAGAAATATGTATAATTAAAAAATGTGGGAAAGCCCTGTGGAGAGGAGCTTTGGCGCTCTTGTTCAAACTTTGAAAATTCACCTCCGAAGTGATTGGTTTCTCAGAGTTGGGAATGATATCAATGGATTCTTATAATAGAACTGCATCATAAAAGAAACTGATTAAAAATTCAATAACGAACTTATCCGAGATATTCATTCCTCAAATCTTCTCTGAAAATTATATTATATCAATTAAAACTTAGACAATATTCCGGTTTTGTTTTCACTGAAGATAATCTGAATACATTTTCATCATCATATGGATTATCCAAGGGCATATAGGGTAGGGGTAATTATGATATCCTATAATTGTCATTTTGCATTCAATCATACTTTGTTAGAAAATGCATCAATATATTTGACATATCTGTCATAGGTAGATAAGATTATATGTATGAACAGTGAACACAGATAGAATTCGCATTCTGTGATAACATATGTATAACAATGTATTATTGAAATTTTGAAAAATCATATATCCGAAAGTATTAGCTTGTTAGAGTTGAAAATTATATTAATGGATTCTTATGATGAAACTGCATCTAAAAAAAAATTTATTTTAAATTTTAAATGTAAAAATTTTTTTTTTCTTCGTTACTCCGAAACTATCAGGCTGATTTTGCCCAATAACGAACTTAGCCGAGAGATTTATCTCATTTATTTTCATTAAATATCCACTATAAGATTATCCACAATATCTTCATCGCATATTCTCACATTCATTAAATATTTTAATTCGCATCATATAAATGAATAAAATACCTTATAATATCCAATCTCTCTATAAACAACAATAACAATTATTATAACCTCTATCAGTCTATGACCCATAGATAGCATAGAGCCTAGACATATTATGTTTGTGGTAGGTTTCCGAAGATACGTTCAGTTCACAATTAACCAATTTCTCTGTCATATTTTCATATTTAACAAGCAGATTAACAGAATTCGGGTTCCACAAAGCTTTTCGGAAATATCAAAACCCGAGATTCTTAGATAAAAAAACCTTGATGAAAACCGTCGATTACTCGAAACAATCTGACAAGTGACAACCTCGTATACACACAGTATAATATTATTATACTGTGACAGAAGCAGGCACAGAAATGTAATAATGATTAGAATATTAGGTTAGCCACAGAATTTCCCTTCGGTGAGGTTAGCGTCAGTTCGTTTATGTTTCTTGTTTACATAATTCCGTAGATTCAATGCAAGAATTTCGCGTCAACAGTAATTGGGATGAATATATTGTGGAATGATACTTATAATTGACATTTAACATTTTTAACACTATGAAAAAATTCGATTACGGACAAGTTCTCTTATGCATACTAATATGATACAAACTTATGATTCAACTATGTATTTGGAATTAAATAATTAGAAGTGACGTGAGTTATATCTATAGAAGAATTGAATGTGTTACAAGATGAAATTATGATCCATATATGAGATACATCCTTAGAATGGTTGAGCAGAATCGAAGCAGTATGAAAATAAATGTTTAGATGATAAGGATAACAGATAATCTAAAAGTTTTATATAAATAGAGAAAAAAAAGATTAATACAGATCATGGTAAGCCTATTAATCTCTTTCTCAAAAGATAACTACCCTGCGAATCAAGTTGCTTGAATAATGATTTCCTATGTCTATGGTTTTTATTATGATAAATAATCTGTTTCAAGTTGTTTGAATGGCAGGTGAAGTTGCACAATCCACAAACAAGCTGAAATTTTAAACTAATCATTCATCAAAAAATTGAAATTTGATTACTAGATATTCTTAAGTTAAACCTTATTAACTTATGCCGTTTTAGGTTGGTAATATAACCAATCAATTTGGAAACAAGCGAGATTGAATTGAAATGCATAAAAATAAAATATTATGTGAGATAAGGAGGTTACAAGCCCTGCCAACCACAACGTTAACATAACGTCTAATCTTATGAGGTATAAATCCAATAAATTGTTCAATTTCAAGACAAAAATGCCTTTTATATTGGGGTTTAAATAGAATGATAAATCAATGAAATATTGTCATGACTATTCCACTTGTTCGATATTTAGTTACGAAGTTCCCATAGCAACGCTCGTTTACAGTGATAAAATAAGCAACCTGGCAAAACCAACCCCATGCTTTTTCAGCGGCAAAATTTTGACATTTCACAAATTGAAGATAGCATAGAAATTGAATATTTGTCAAACTTAAATTATCTTCTTGCTGTTATTGTATTTATAAAGGTACGTCGATTTTGGCGCTCTAGTTCCTCGGAACTGAGTGCTTATCAATTTGCCCAAATGTCTGTAATTTTCGAATTTTTCGATGAAAATGGTCTTAAACGATTTGGTTCGACTCACTGATAAAGAATCCGTGGTCGAAATTCATTCTGTCCGGCCGGCCGTCCGCAGGCACGATAACTCTCGAACGGAATGAGCTAGACAGTTGAAATTGTCAGAGTAGGTTTGGGGGATAAATATCTCGGCTAAGTTCGTTATTGGGCAAAATCGGACAGATATTTTTTTTACAGAACAAATTCCAAATTAAATTTTTTTTAATAAGCAGTTTTACCATAAGAATCCATTCATATCATTTTTATCTCTAACAAACTAATACTTTCGGAGATATGATTTTTCAAAATTTCAATGATAGAATTATTCTGTGGCTATTCTATGAATTGTTATAATGTCAACTTTGACGTTGTCTCATTGTCATTCATTCCAGTAATGGTATAAATATGAGAATGATAATATAATATCATACTTTTTGTTGGTTGATATTTTCATGCCGATGGTCAATCCATATGATGATGGGAATGGTAATGGTAAGTTAATAATATTGAGTTCAGAATATCTCCACTAAAAATAAAACTGGAATATTGGTGTATTGGAGTAGATTTGAGGAAAGATATATATTATCGTTCATCATAGAATTGAGGAATGAATATCTCGGATGAGTTCGTTGTTGGGTAGAATTCGTCTATTGGTTTTGGATTGATAATTTTTGGCAATCTTGTTAAATTTAAATTCTTCTATGATGTTTGAATTCAATTTCTGCTAAGATGAAGTTCTAAATTTCAATAATTATTATTATTATTATTATTATTATACTGATCCTCCTGGGTCTTCCACAAGGAGACCCCTCATAAGCTCTAAGAGCTATAATTATTCTATCTAAGCTTTATTATATGATCTGTGTTCATACTCGTACATTTCATCCTGTTCTATAAGAGAGAGTGACATTCATTTCAGCTATTTTAATTTGGTTTCTTCCATGGTGCAGTTCTCATTCTCAGATTGCTCATTTAATCTTGATAAATAAACTATTATTTGAATTTAATTTCCTTTATGATGCAGTTCTATCATAAGAATACATTGATATAATTCTCAACTCTGAGAAACCAATACTTTCGGAGATATAATTTGTCTGTTTGAACTAGAGCGCCAGAAAGCTCCTGTCCACAGGGCTTGAACCCATTTTTTTCCATTTATATTCTCGCGAACTAGCAATATCGAATACATCTCGAGATAAAATTATTCCTGGTAAAATTTCTCTTTTGTTATATTCAAGTTTGTTGCTTTTCGGCAATTTCGCTCTTGACTTTTATACATCATCATTCGCGAAATTGCCAAACAACAAACTCTCATATTATATTTATCAAAAATTTGTTCCGGCAAAATTGTATATCTAGAGGTATAATATAATATTAATATCTAATCAAAAAATTGCCGGTTGGTCTACGTATTAATAAATATACGAAATATTTTCAGTCGTTTCTAGATGCAATTGTTGAGTCAGCCATATTTGTTGTTTGTTTAAATGAAACATAGACGTTTACGAAAATGGCGCATTATAGCTTGGAAGAACGTTTGTTAACAGTGAAAACCCATGAAGGTGGCGCCGTGACTGTCGACCGGCATCGTTACCGGGCCATGTTGAAAACTTTTTTCGGGCAAGAATGGACTTAAATGCGATGTGATATCAACAGGATGGCGCTACCTGTCACACCGCAAGGGAAACAACGACTTTGTTACAAACCAAGTTTTCAGGTCGAGTAATTTCTCGCTTCGCACACCAAAACTGGCCGCCAAGAAGTTGTGATTTAATTTGTTTGAACTATTTTCTCTGGGGTTTTTTGAAAAGTAAGTTCTATGCGAAACATCCTGAGACAACTGAGGAACTCAAAGAAGAAATTGCACGTCAAATTCGTCAAATCCAGCAGCCCTTACTGCAAAATGTAGTGCAAAATTTCATCAAAAGAGTGCATACCTGCCAACAGAGGAACGGTGGCAATTTAACCGATATTTTGTTTCATGTCATCACTGCCTCCATACATATGTAGAAAAAAAATGTTAATAACATATTAGATAAATATACAATTTTTAAAATTCAAGTTCTTGCTGAGACACCCTTTATATGTACAATACAGGATCCGAGGCCGCCACACCGACACGGGCAAGGAGGTGATGGGGTACCATTAGGTTGTCACACTTCCTGCTGTCCTCCGGGTCTTCTGATGGAAGTTAGGGATGGTTTAAGCCAGGGGTGAGTATCCTTATTTTGTAAACATTTTAGAGACCAGTTGAGCTAGAGCAATTAAATTTGACGGTTTGAGTAAGCAGCTCGAGTACTTTGAAACACTGGTGAAATAAGTTTTTGCAACCCCCACTAAAACAAATGGTAGGGGCTAGGGTTACTTTTTAAAATGAATTAATTTTTTCCGCGGTAACGTTCTAATAATAAATTAGATTCCATTACTGCGATCTTTTATCTTTCGGTTGGGGCTCAAGCGGTTACAAAGATGTTATCAAAATAATTTCCGGAACACAAAGTATTTTCGATAAAAGTTTTCCTCACAAACTTGTGTTAAAATTTGTCGAAGAATTAAAAAATTACAATGTATACAGGGTATCACATTGAAAATTTGGAAGTTGCGAGATGACTAGCCTTTTTTGGAACAACATGTATACTTCTTAACATCTTGAAAATATGGAGACTATGGTCCCTAACAACACTCGCAAGAGAAAACATTCAATTTGGTAATGGGAAGTTGGAAAACGCCGATCTGAAGGTAGTGCTCTACTCCGTTATCGAAAATGTTGTGCGTTCGGGACATTCTTTTGATAACATCTTTGGAACAGCTTGAGCCCCAAGTGTCAATGATACACCAAATGAAAGTTAAAAGATCGCAATTTGGGAATCTAATTTATTATTAGAACGTTACCGTGGAAAAAATAATGTATTTTAAAAAGTAACCCCACCCCTACCATTTGTTTTAGTGGGAGTTACAAAAATGTATTTCACCAGGGTTTCAAAGTACTCGAGCTTCTTACTCAAACTGTCAAATTTCATTGCTCTATCTCAACTGGTCTCTGAAATATTTGCAAAATAAGGAAACTCACCCCTGGCTTAAACCATCCCTAACTTCCATCAGAGACCCAGTTTAACAACAGGAAGTGTGATAACCTAATGGTACCCCAGCACCTCCTTGTCCGTGTCGTGTGGCGGCCTCCGACGCTGTATATAATATCGTTAATGGGCATTCATATCAATGATAGCAAAATATATTACCATGAATTTCCTTATGATCGTTCTTGGAGACGGCAGGTGCTTCCTCCTTAAACTGTGGCCAAATTTTGAGTACCAGTTCCATACGCCGTTAGATACAGGTGGCGTACTAGGTGGTGAAGGAAGCGGACACAGTTGCCGAAGAGTTTTTGATCTTCCGGACGTTTCGTCCAAAGAGTTCAAACGGCGAAACACCATTTTTAGTTTATTAATCGAATTAACTAGCACTCACACCACCCGGTCATAATATAAGTCGATAAACGATAATTTGTCTGATTGTTCACTTGATATCATGAGGAATATTGTTTTTCTCTTTGGACCTCAGAAAACAGAACATCACCGTGCGTTTGATCTGAATCTTTCGTAATGGGCAATGAGTAAGTTGACATTTCAATCCAGAAAAGGGTTAGTGAACTCGTTCGGGGTAGAGGTTGGATTGCAACATTCCATAGAATATCAATAAGACCTTATATATTGCTATGCGGAATCTATACGATATATGTAGGCCACCATATGATATTATTGATATTCTTTTCACCAACCTCAACTGAGATGAACTGAGGTTCCCCGCACAGCTCAACAGCTCAGTTGTAGTATTTGTTTCATGTACAGGGTGATTCACGAAGACCGTACGTTAGGACATTTCAAAGAGAGACTCCAGATAAACACTTGAAATTTTATTGCTTTGTAAGGAGAGAAGAATTCTTGGAAAAAAATTCAGATTCGTTCGACTTCCGTTTTCACCGTAAATGATACCAACTTTCGTTTTTTAAATGTAATACCCAGTTTTTTCAATGATAATCAGATTACCCATTGAATTCAACATTGTTTTAATGTGTCACTAACATATTATTCTCAGAAACATTGTGTGAAATCTGAAAAATCTCTTTAAATTTTCTCAAATAGGGCTTCATTCAAATGTTAATAACTTGTAGATTTTTGCATGAAAATTACTGATTTTCTGGCTTCTATCAAAAGACATACCAATGCTTCTTATTCGTTAATTAAAATTTCAATTAATTGAACATACAGGGTGCTTCTATGTCAATGTCAAAGTCAGTTGACAAAAATCTCAAAACAATTTTTTTTCAAATGAGAACCCATTTTATTTATTGGTCAGCTGGAATCTACTCTAAAAAATTGGTTCAAGCCCTGTGGACAGGAGCTTAGTGGCGCTCTCGTTCAAACAGACAAATTTTATCTCCGAAAGTATTGGTTTCTCAAAGTTGGGAATTATATCAATGTATTCTTATGATAGAATTGCATCATAAGGGAAAATTCATTCAAATAATAGTTTATTTATCAAGATTAAATGAGAAATCTGAGAATGAGAACTGCACCATTCCTAGCTCATTCCGTTCGAGAGTTATTGTAGAAAAACTTTTTTGGCGCTCTAGTTCCTCGGAACTGAGTGCTTATCAATTTGCCCAAATGTCTGTAATTTTCGAATTTTTCGATGAAAATGGTCTTAAACGATTTGGTTCGACTCATTGATCAAGAATCCGTGGTCGAAATTCATTCTGTCGGGCCGTCCGGCCGGTCCGGCCGGCCGTAGGCACGATAACTCTCGAACGGAATGAGCTAGACAGTTGAAATTTTCAGAGTAGGTTTTGGAGATAAATATCTCGGCTAAGTTCGTTATTGGGCAAAATCGGACAGATGGTTTCGGAGTAACAAAAAAAAAATTTTTTTTACAAGGCAAATTCCAAATTGAATTTTTTTCAATAAGCTGTTTTACCATAAGAATCCAATGATATCATTTTTAACTCTAACAAGCTAATACTTTCGGAGATATGATTTTTCAAAATTTCAATAATAAATCGTATTTCAACGTTGTCACAGAATGATAATGATAATGTCAAATGATGTTCCTGAGACATGTCATTATCTAATCAATCGAAGAATTGTGAGCGAAGTGAGAAAAATCTCAGTTGTTTGCTCCGAAATTAGGTTTTCTCAGAAAATTCTTACATTTCGGAACGGAACATGAAGTAAGAGATCTGAGAGTAGTGAGACTGCTTTTCATCCATAGACATAGATATAACTCTCGAACGGAATGAGGTAGGTAGTTGAAATTTTCAAAGTAGTTTAGGGAGATGAATATCTCGGTTAAGTTCGTTATTGGGCAAAATTGGCCAGATTTAATTTGATTTCTTCCATGGTGCAGTTCTCATTCTCATGATTGCTCATTTAATCTTGATATATAAACTATTATTTAAATCGTTAGTTGTTAAAGTTCTATCATATGATTACATTGATATAATTCCCAACTCTGAGAAACCAATACTTTTGGAGATATAATTTGTCTGTTTGAACTAGAGCGCCAGAAAGCTCCTGTCCACAGGGCTTGAACCCATTTTTAAATTTTGAAATTTTTTTTTGACACTTTGCGGTAATCTGGTAAATACAAAACTTCACATGCGTATAAAGGTCATGATCTACAATTTGATGCTAAATTTGAGATAGATCGAGTGATCGGTTTCGGAAATATTCATAAAAAATATTTTTACTAAAATCGGCCATAACTCCGAAAGCGCTTGATGGATTTCTCCCATTAACGAGCTCGTCCGAGATATTTACGCTCCAAACCCACCTTGCAAATTTCAATCCGCTAACTCCTTTCGTTCGAGAGTTATCGTGCCTACGGCCGGCCAGACAGAATCGATTTCGACCTCGGATTCTTGATCAGTGAGTCGAACAAAATCGTTTAAGACCATTTTCATCGAAAAATTCGAAAATTACAGACATTTGGGCAAATTGATAAGCACTCAGTTCCGAGGAACTAGAGCGCCAACAAGTTTCGTATGACAATTGCCCAAATAAGGTTTAAAGTAGGTACCTACAAATAGACGATTTTTCATAAAACTTGTATCAAAGAAGAGTAATAATGAAATTACCTTGTAATCGATCAAAAATTTCCTGATCTACGTTCACCAAATTTTCTCCTCTCTCGAACTGCAGAATTATGCTTTCAATATTTACATTCTATTTGCATTCTAAGTCTATGGATGAAAAGCAGTCTCACTACTCTCAGATCTCTTACTTCATGTTCCGTTCCGAAATGTAAGACTTTTCTGAGAAAAACTAATTTCGAAGCAAACAACTGAGATTTTTCTCACTTCGCTCACAATTCTTCGATTGATTAGATAATGACATATCTCAGGAAAATAATTTGACATTATGACAATTCATACATAGATTAATATCACTCTGTGAAATACGATTTATCATTGAAATTTTGAAAAATCACATCTCCGAAAGTATTAGCTTGTTAGAGTTAAAAATGATATCATTGGATTCTTATGGTAAAACTGCTTATTGAAAAAAATATAATTTGGAATTTGTTCTGTAAAAAAAAAATTTTTTTTTGTTACTCCGAAACCATCTGTCCCATTTTGCCCAGTAACGAACTTAGCCGAGATATTTATCTCCCAAACCTACTCTGGAAATTTCAACTGTCTAGCTCATTCCGTTCGAGAGTTATCGTGCCTACTGCCGGCCGGCCGGGCAGAATGAATTTCGACCACGAATTCTTGATCAGTGAGTCGAACCAAATCGTTTAAGACCATTTTCATCGAAATATTCGAAAATTACAGACATTTGGGCAAATTGATAAGCACTCAGTTCCGAGGAACTAGAGCGCCAAAAATAGTATATTTTTTACAATACATACTACTACTTCACTTGCAGAATATCGCGGGAAATAAGCATTTTAGGGCAGTAGTAGTTTTATTAGATTCCAGCTGACCAATAAAGAAATGAGTTCTCTTTTGAAAAAAAAAATTAGTTTTGAGATTTTTGTCATGACTAACTTTGACACTGAAATAGAAACACCCTGTATGTTCAATTAAATGTTCAATTAACGAAGGAGAAGCATTGGGATGTCTTCTAATAGAAGCTAGGAATTTTCATGCAGAAATCTACAAGTTATTAACATTGGAATGAAGACCTATTTGAGAAAATTCAAAGGGTGTTTCCAGATTTTACACGAATTTTCTGAGAATAAAATGTAAGTGACACATTAAAACAATGTAGAATTCAAAGGGTAATCTGATTATCAATGGAAAAACTGGGTATTACATTTAAAAAACGAAAGTTGGTATCATTTCCGGATAAACCGGAAGTGGAACGAATCTGATTTTTTTCCAAGTATTCATCTCTCCTAAAAAAGCTCAACTATAAAATTCCAAGTGATTATCTCGAGTCTGTCTTTGATATATTCTAACGAACGATCTTCGTGAATCACCCAGTATCTTAGTTTGATGAGATTTATCTTAGAATTTACCACGACAATTTCTCCCCCTTACAGCATTTTAACTTGCTTTTCATTATGAGCTTTACTGAGTATTATTAATTATTAGAACGGGATCGGTTGGCTTGGCCCAGCCCTTCAGAACTGGGACCGATACGTTTTTTTTTTTCTATAAACCTACCTATTAAATCCTAAGGACATTGTTAATGGTGTTGACATAACTGATGACGTCCTTAGGAGCCATGGCAATCACGTCGTGAGGATTTAGAACTCGCTCACCCATAAGTAAAATGATTAGGCTGGCCAGTTCTGGCCAGACTATATGTTAAGCAGTGTCCTTTTCCGATTCACAGAGACTGTCTGCTTCGTCTGCTGACTTGCCCATGACAATGGTACCGACAGTGCCTGTCAGCAGTCCTACCATTATCCGATGCTCAGCTCGTGGCAGCCGCAGGAGCTTTCTGGTATAGAATGGTGAGAAATCCACGAATTGTTTTGCCTGTGTTGGACCGCTGCACTGTAGTGGCCATTTCTAAGCTCACAGAAGGATTCTGGTCCAGGTGTTACCCTGAAGGCCGATTTCGCAAGATCAAGAACCTTCTCATTTCCTTCAATACCACAGTGGCCTGGCACCCATAAAAAAGCCACCTTATTGCGTCTAGCCAGTAGCTTCATGGTATTCCAGTATTCCCAGGATAGTAGGAAACCATGGATGCGTGATTCCAGGTCTCTCAATTGTTCATGTCCTTTATATCGCGCCGCCACTGTACGGAGAGTATTTTATGACCTTGATCATTCTGCCATGTCTCATTACTCTCATTAATTCATTGATTTAATGTTTGCCTGCGAACTGCTAATTTGTGTGTATTGTTTTTTAAATTTGACATCTCGTTCCTTGTTGTTTATATTCTATTTTAAATACATATTGACGTTTTATATATTGAATGTTTTCTCATCGATTGTTCTGCCCAATTTTGGAACTGCGACAGGACTACTGCATCGTGAATTTATAATTCCTTATTTCCCTTTATAGTTGTCTTTCTACTCTGCTCTTGAAAATGGCGAGTAGGAACGGCTGAAACCAGTCGAGCGGACAATGTTTTATGGTCGTAAATAAATAGTTCTACCAGAAATAAGGCTTGATAGTGTGCATCTTTCCCTGACGAAAAAAGATTCCATGCATCGAACTATCAGGAAAATATGTATAATACCGTTTATCTACTCCTATTAAATAATATATTCATTATTCAAATACTTTCATTCAATTAATAGTATCTATAAACAAACACCGTGAGTAATAATAACTCACCGCTATAACTCACTACTATTCGCGGAATTATTCACCAGTTGAATATCAAGGTGGGTCTGTGCTTCTGTCACCTGAATAATTTTGACGTTTTGAAATTGAGTTGATACCTAATTACTGTGAATATTTTGCTGAAAACGATGAATTCTGATAGTGAAGATGAATTATTATGTGCACCTCCAGAAATAATAGAAGCAGCTAATGTCACCATACAGAATTTATTGCCGAAAGATCTCAAAACAAGTATAAAGTTGTATACAAATATTTTCAAGATTGGTGTAGCGGCAAAAACAAGTAATCGTTTACATTGAATGTTCTTTGGCACATTTTAGTGAACTCAGCACCGTCTCTATGGACTTTCTGCTCCATGCCAAAAAGCACACTCATCATATGATGATAATGGAATCAATATAGATAATTATTTAAAAATACGTGCGTTTCTTAAACGTCAATCAGAGAAACATGTAGCTGAAAAGGCAGAAAGTTTGACGCCAGAACAACTCAATGATTTCATAAATGAAGCTCCTGATCAGAAATATTTGGCAACAAAGGTAGTAGATCTCATAATAATTCAATCGTTTTCATCATCTAGTTAATATCATAATTTATTTTAGATTTTGTATTTATTGTTATAGTCGTAGATAAAGTATAGTATTCAACTTGCGGTAATGGCCATAACTCACTTGATGAATTACAGCACTCGCCTCCGGCTCGCGCTGCAAACTTCATCTGCGTGAGTTATGACTTACATTACCGCTCGTTAAATAATATACTATTAGATGCTTTTCTCTCGAAACTATGTTTTCCAAGTCGGTGACCACTATAATTCAACAACCACTCGATGGATTTGAATGAGATTTTGATTGCACATTAAAGCTATCAATATAACGAGATTATTATGCGATTTCTAATAGTCGAGGACATTGTTAGCTTACGGGCGACAGCCGAGCCACACGCAATGTCCGAGACGGTGATAAATCGCTAATAATCGTGTTACATTAAAAGCGTTATCGAATCATTGACAATGGCGATGCGAAAATAAAAGCAACAAGGTTTCATGTCATTTCATTTTGGCATTTCCAAAAGTTACCATGCAAGATTTTGATATTCCTGAAGATATATTAGCTGCAGCCAACACTATAAGATTGAACTTGCAACAAACCTAAAATCCATTTTGAAAGAGAATATCGGCAGTGTGAGTGGCGAAACAAAGTACATATTCAAGGTGCAGAACAAACGGTGTTGCTGGCGTATTTCGTAAAACTCTCACCAGCGCTACTTATCAATTTGCCCAAATGTGAGTAATTTTCGAATTTTTCACTGATAATGGTCTTAAACGATTTGGTTCGACTCACTGATCACTGATCCGTGGTCGAAATAGATTCTGTCCAGCCGTTAACACGATAACTATCGAACGGAATGAGCTAGAAAGTTGACATTTTCAGAGTAGGTTTGGGACATGAATATGTATCTCGGTTAGGTTCGTTATTGGGCAAAGGTTTCAGAGTAACAAAAAAAATTCTTTTTTACATTACTGCGTCTTAAAAAAAAGTTAATTCGAAACTTTTTTTTAAGAAGCAGTTACATCATAAGAATCTATTGATATTATTCTCAACTCTAACAAGCTAATAACTTCGGAGATATAATTTTTCAAAATTTAACAATACATCGTACTTCTATGTTTTCACAGAATGCGAAATCTATCTGTCTGTGTTCAATCTGATCGCGGTAGCTGTTATTTGGTCCAGTTTTGTAAGATAAAGGTCATTAATGTCAAACAAAACTGAGTGTATTTCTGGAGAGTTTGGTTGATGTAAGCCTGTAAACGATTTTAAATTTGGATTCGCTTAGTTCATAGGCAGAGTTTTTTGGTTACTGAGTGGAAAATGAATGGTGCAAGGAAGTCGAGCATAATTTACGTCCATTCTCTAATTATGGAAGATTTAGAAAGGGATTTTCAACTAATGCACAGGTAGTTATTCCTTGGTAACACTATTTAAGATATCCTACATAAGTATTCTGGTTTGAGTTATCTCTGGACTGATTACATTAGATTAGTTTCATAAATAAAACTGGCTATTTCATTTACTCAATTTTACAGAATGACTCCTGAAAGTTTTGAAACACTTACAGCCAAAATTGGACCGTCATATAAAGATAAGATGCAAAGGGATTTTAATTTCCTTCATGATGCAATCAGGTAATTCTATCATAATAATCCATTGATATCATTCGAAACTCTGAGAAACCAATACTTTCGGAGATATGATTTGTCAAATATTGGACAAGATCGCCAAAGCTCCCGTCCACAAGGCTTTCTCACTTGTTTTTGAAATTTTGTAAAATTCAAGTTTAAATATAATATAAAATACTCTGTGTAATCGGTTATATAAAATTATCTCAATTATTGTAAAAACAATATTAAAAATAGGTAACCCAAATCTTTAGGAATTCTTCGAAGATTTCAATTTTCTTTCAGATATATGAATTTTATAATACACCGATTTAATTCAAAGATATCGTCAGTCCGTCTGATAAAACTATTTTTAATATACAATTATCCATCTATATTATCTCTTTCCCTACACGTCTGTTCCTCAAAGGTGAATATGTCAATTATATACTGAGCGATAATAATCGCTACCTTTCACAACAAACACATCTATTTCTGAATTCAAACATGTTAACAACGGATCGAACATATTTACTCATCAAACCAGTTATGATGTCATTCCGTTTATTTGTGCAACTCGAATCCTGAACGTACTGAATTGCTGAAGATTAAAGATATCGCTGAAACATAAATTATGTTTGTTTTTAATCATGTCAAGCGATAGATATATTTTAACGCCTTCGCTCTCTTATAAAATCTATGGCTGCTCACGGGTAATCTGTGTATTTTTCACTATGTGTAATGTGTATATTGTAATACATACGAACTTTTCATCGCTCTTTCACTGCAAAATATTTCAACATTCCAAGACTGCAGTTGTATAATTTCACTCGTTTCATTTAAAGTTAAGGTACACGAATCTTTTTTTGATTCAACAATATTCCTCTCTTGAAGAATCTATTTCCACTACAGTTTGATCTTCCTTGATTGAATTATAGTAATAATACCAAAATATGAACTAGTTTTCAGACTTTATGAACAGTTTATAGTATAAACTTGAACATTAATTAATTGATTAATTACATTAAATTTTGAAAAACTGATATGCTTTTTCATAATTGAATTAATATTGGAAAATTCAAATTTCATAAATAAGTCCGAGACCATTGGCCGGTTCACTTAATCGGCGTAAAATTCGAAAATTACCGACTGAATTTAGAGGAAATTACGGCTCCTGGGACCAGCGCAATGAGCAATGAAATATCATAGTTGTTCCAAACTCCCCAACAACTTCGAATTGTTATGGATTTCTTTCAGATTTATATTACATTGATTTTTAGTGGTAATATCCCTAGGGCCTTTATAATAACCGAGATAATTTTGCCATAGAGAATGCTCAAAGCGTGTTGCTCGATAATTATCCTATTATCCTTGAGCAACACGCAACAGCAAGGATCCTCTATGACAAAATTTTGAGTATTTATCAAAGCCCGAGGGGTATTCGACAAGATAATTTTTACTTTGTAGATTGATTGTCAATCTGACGTTTAAAATTTTCAATACAATAATTGATTGTCAATCTGAAAACACCACATGTAGAAAAAAATTATCAGTAAAAATATAACAAGAGAGTGAGAATAAATTGAAAATAATTTGACAGATTTTTTTGAAAACTTGTTGCCAGGCAATAGTCACGAGAGCCCGCAGGCCTCGAGTTGCTATTTCCAAATGGCAACAAGTTTGAACAAAATCTGTGAAATTATTTTCTAATTTATGGAACTCGCGTATTATATTTGACTAGATTATTTTTTTATTCACAAATTTTTACAATAACAAGCCCTGTGGACTGGAGCTTTCTGGCGCTCTAGTTCAAACAGACAAATTATATCTCCGAAAGTATTGGTTTCTCAGAGTTGGGAATTATATCAATGTATTCATATAATAGAACTGCATCCTAAAGGAAATTCAATTCAAATAATAGTTTATTCATCAAGATTAAATGAGCAATCATGAGAATGAGAAAAGCACCATGGAAGAAATCAAATTAAATCTGGCCAATTTTGCCCAATAACGAACTTAACCGAGATATTCATCTCCCTAAACTACTCTGAAAATTTCAACTACCTACCTCATTCCGTTCGAGAGTTATATATATGTCTATGGATGAAAAGCAGTCTCACTAATCTCAGATCTCTTACTTCATGTTCAGTTCCGAAATGTAAGAATTTTCTGAGAAAAACTAATTTGGGAGCAAACAACTGAGATTTTTCTCACTTCGCTCACAATTCTTCGACTGATTAGATAATGTCTCAGGAACATCATTTGACATTATGACAATTCATATTCATACATAGAATAATATCATTCTGTACAACGTTGAAATACGATTTATTATTGAAATTTTGAAAAATCATATCTCCGAAAGTATTAGCTTGTTAGAGTTGAAAATGATATGAATGGATTCTTATGATAAAACTGCTTATTAAAAAAAATTTGATTTGGAATTTGTTTCGTAAAAAAAAATTTTTTTTTTGTTACTCCGAAACCATCTGTCCGATTTTGCCCAATAACGAACTTAGCCGAGATATTCATCCCCCAAACCTACTCTGAAAATTTCAACTCTCTAGCTCATTCCGTTCGAGAGTTATCGTGCTTACGGCCGGCCGGCCGGCTGGCCGGACCGGCCGGACAGAATGAATTCCGACCACGGATTCTTGATCAGTGAGTCGAACCAAATCGTTTAAGACCATTTTCATCGAAATATTCCAAAATTACAGACATTTGGGCAAATTGATAAGCACTCAGTTCCGAGGAACTAGAGCGCCAAAAATGGGTTCAAGCCCTGTGGACAGGAGCTTTCTGGCGCTCTAGTTCAAACAGACAAATTATATCTCCGAAAGTATTGGTTTCTCAGAGTTGGGAATTATATCAATGTGTTCATATAATAGAACTGCATCCTAAAGGAAATTCAATTCAAATAATAGTTTATTTATCAAGATTAAATGAGCAATCATGAGAATGAGGAAAGCACCATGGAAGAAATCAAATTAAATCTGGCCAATTTTGCCCAATAACGAACTTAACCGAGATATTCATCTCCCTAAACTACTCTGAAAATTTCAACTACCTACCTCATTCCGTTCGGGAGTTATATCTATGTCTATGGATGAAAAGCAGTCTCACTACTCTCAGATCTCTTACTTCATGTTCAGTTCCGAAATGTAAGAATTTTCTGAGAAAAACTAATTTGGGAGCAAACAACTGAGATTTTTCTCACTTCGCTCACAATTCTTCGACTGATTAGATAATGTCTCAGGAACATCATTTGACATTATGACAATTCATATTCATACATAGAATAATATCATTCTGTGACAACGTTGAAATACGATTTATTATTGAAATTTTGAAAAATCATATCTCCGAAAGTATTAGCTTGTTAGAGTTGAAAATGATATGAATGGATTCTTATGATAAAACTGCTTATTAAAAAAAATTTGATTTGGAATTTGTTTCGTAAAAAAAAATTTTTTTTTTTGTTACTCCGAAACCATCTGTCCGATTTTGCCCAATAACGAACTTAGCCGAGATATTCATCCCCCAAACCTACTCTGAAAATTTCAACTCTCTAGCTCATTCCGTTCGAGAGTTATCGTGCTTACGGCCGGCCGGCCGGCCGGCCGGACCGGCCGGACAGAATGAATTCCGACCACGGATTCTTGATCAGTGAGTCGAACCAAATCGTTTAAGACCATTTTCATCGAAATATTCCAAAATTACAGACATTTGGGCAAATTGATAAGCACTCAGTTCCGAGGAACTAGAGCGCCAAAAAGATCAATAAAACTATCATAAAATTATACCTGTTATACTAAATAAAGTAAAGTTCTTGAACTAATTTTGCCGTTTTATTCCACATTGTCTTTATTACTGCTTCTTTATAATCATTTCCGTCTTTTCTTTTCATGTTATAAGCCCAATCTTTCAAAATCAATGCCAGAGTAGCTGTAGTAGATTGCTCCAGAATATAATTTCTTTCTTTGATGAAGGTCTCAAATTGTCTCCATATAGACTGATTACTTATTAGAGTATTTTTCGAAGTAGTTTCTAAAATCTTTTTTGTGATGTCTGCTTCAGAAAAGGTACTAAACCGATAATTTTCAACCATTTTATATATCGCGTTGACACAATTAGGTAATTATTTTGACAACTATCTGACATTTGCTAGGCAAATAAAAGTCACAGTGATTATTCCCGAGAATATTCACAAGAGATTTATTCCCACTATAATGATGACATAATTGGTTGAAACTTACTCTTGTGACAAATAAAGAAGCATTTCATTGGTTTTAAGATACGTCAAAAAATAATCAATATCAAAATCGTAATTGTGTCACCAGTCACATTTCCCAATTTGTTTTGTTCAATCGAAAGAATATCGACATTTACTGTGATATTTATCACCCAAACCAAGCCTAACTCATTCCGTTTGAGAGTTATCGTGTTTTTGCGCGCGTGTTCCGCAAGGAACAGCGTGCTATCATTTCGTCACAATGTCTGTATTTTTCGAATTTTTTTTCGAAAATGGTCTCAAACGATTGGGTTCGACTCCCTGATGAAGAATTCGAGGTCAAATTCAATTCTGTCCGTCCGGTCCGGCCGTTAGCACGATAACTCTCGAACGGAACGACTTAGAGCGTTGAAATTTGCAGGGTAGTTTCGTAGCGTAAATATCTCGGACAAGTTCGTTAACGGGCAAAATCGACCAAGCGGTTTCGGAGTTAAGGCCGTTTTTAATAAAAACGTTTTTTATGAATATTTCCGGAACCGATCACTCGATCTTTTTGAAATTTGGCATCAGATTGTAGAATCATGACCTTTATATGCCTGCAAAGTTTTGTGTTGAACGGACGGCCCTAAAGTGGCAAAAAAAAATTTTGAAAATTTGAAAATTTTATTTTCACGATAACTCGAGAAATACTGATCTGATTAAATTGAAACTGAGTAGTTAGATGCAAAAGACCAAAGCAAACACTTTTGCAAAATTTCGTGAAGATCACGTGACATGAAAAAAATAAAAAAATTACTACTATTTTGCGGAATACTTTGCTTTTAATGCCGAAACATATGTTATTGAGGTTCATGCTGCCCTTTCCGGGCATTTTCCGTATTGCGCATGCGCAGATGAGAAGTCCTTTAACTGCTGTAGTTTTCGTCAGAGAGGATTGGGGTTTTGGGGTGGCGGATGCTATTCCTCCATAGACTTCAGATCCCTGATGAGGGTCTGCGCATGCGTAGATTAAAGATGCGATATCTTCCGAACCACTAGTGTTGGAGAATCGGAGTTTTTTGTAAGGTGTGTTATTTTGAGAGGACTTTTAGCCGCCAGTAAATTGCGCATGCGCAGAAGAGAAGTGACTGTTTTTGGGTTGGATGGGTTATGTTGGGAGTGCTGAGTCGATATTATGAGGTTTTAAAAGAATATTCATAGCAGTTCAGTGCAAGGACAAGTCAGTTTGGAGGATGTAGCGTTGTTTCCGAGTTAAAGTGTCCGTACTGTGGCCCTGGGGCTAATTTTGAAATTGATGTTACCCCTTACAGGCATTTTTCGTTATGCGCATGAGCAGACCATCAGTGATTTAACTGGTGGTGTTTTCGACAGAGAGGATTAGGGTTTTGGGGTGGCGGATGCTATTCCTCTATAGAATCCCTTGTTGAGGGTCTGCGCATGCGTGGATTAAAGATGTGATATCTCCTGAACCACTAGTGTTGGAGAATCGGAGTTTTATGTAAGGTGTGTTATTTTGAGAGGACTTTTAGCCGCGAGTAGATTGCGCATGCGCAGAAGAGAAGTGACTGTTTTTGGGTTGGATGGGTTATGTTGGGAGTGCTGAGTCGATATTATGAGGTTTTAAAAGAATATTCATAGCAATTCAGTGCAAGGACAAGTCAGTTTGGGGGATGTAGCGTTGTTTCCGAGTTAAAGTGTCCGTACCGTGGCCCTGGGGCTAATTTTGAAATTGATGTTACCCCTTACAGGCATTTTTCGTTATGCGCATGAGCAGACCATCAGTAATTTAACTGGTGGTGATATCGTCAGAGAGGAGTAGGGTTTTGGGGTGGCGGATGCTATTCCTCTATAGAATCCCCTGTTGAGGGTCTGCGCATGCGTGGATTAAAGATGTGATATCTCCGGAACCACTAGTGTTGGAGAATCGGAGTTTTTTGTAAGGTGTGTTATTTTGAGAGGACTTTTAGCCGCGAGTAGATTGCGCATGCGCAGAAGAGAAGTGACTGTTTTTGGGTTGGATGGGTTATGTTGGGAGTGCTGAGTCGATATTATGAGGTTTTGAATGAATATTCATAGCAATTCAGTGCAAGGAAAAGTTAGTTTGGGGGATGTAGCGTTGTTTCAGAGTTAAAGTGTCCGTACCGTGGCCCTGGGCCTAATATCGAAATGGATGTAACCCCTTACGGGCATTTTTCGTTATGCGCATGAGCAGACCATCAGTGATTCAACTGCTGGTGCTTTCGTCAGAGAGGATTGGGGTTTTGGGGTGGCGGATGCTTTTCCGCTATAGAATCCCCTGGTGAGGGTCTGCGCATGCGTGGATTCAAAAAGCGATATCTCCTGAACCACTAGTGTTGGAGAATCGGAGTTTTTCATGAGGTGTGTAATTTTGGGAGGACTTGCAGCCACGAGTATACTGCGCTTGCGCAGACGAGAAGTGAATGGTTTTGGGTTGTTTGGGTTATGTTGGGAGTAAAGAGCTGATATTGTGAGGTTTTAAAAGAATATTCATGTCAATTCAGTGCACGGACACAAGTCAGTTTGGGGGAAATAGCGTTGTTTCCGATTTGAAATGTCTGTATGGTGGCCCTGAAGCGAATTTATAAATAACTATATTCGGTAGATCTATATTAAAATGCGTTCGGATTTGGAGAAGATGCAATTGCGTCCCTAACGGAGGACCCACAACCGAATTTTTTTCTGATCTACGGTAAAGCTAACAGCCAAACTGTATTGATAGCTATATTTGTTAAAGGAACTTGAAAAAAAAAAAAAAAAGCACTGACGTGAAGTCAGTACTCTTTGGCGCGCGTGTTCACGGTGGCTAATTTGAATTGAATGATTCAAAAATTAACAGTGCTGTATCTAAGCTGCCATCAGGATAGAGTAACAAAGTTGGAAAAGAACACAAGTGACTCTCCTTAGTCGCACAAGCTCCTAGAAGATTTGGGAGGGTCAGTATAATCCTAATCATGTTTATAGCACGCGCGCAAAAGCAGATTGACTTAACAATGAAAGAAAAAGTGTAAAAAGTCAATCTGCTTTGGCGCGCGTGCTATAAACATGATTAGGATTATACTGACCCTCCCAAATCTTCTAGGAGCTTGTGCGACTAAGGAGAGTCACTTGTGTTCTTTTCCAACTTTGTTACTCTATCCTGATGGCAGCTTAGATACAGCACTGTTAATTTTTGAATCATTCAATTCAAATTAGCCACCGTGAACACGCGCGCCAAAGAGTACTGACTTCACGTCAGTGCTTTTTTCATTTTATTAAATGGCTCACTCGGTCTTCCGATATGACTCCGTTAGACTATTCTTATGGCGTTATATCAAAAGCAAATTCACCTCAATCAGCTAAGGAATCGAAACCGAGAATTTGGCACGAAATATGAGCAATACAGCCTGAAACTATCGAAAATGTTTGTATCCCTTTGATAATTTTTGCAAGCTATGACACCTTCAAGTATCGTTTTTGCAATAAAAATTTGTTTATTTGGAGTAGACTTAATTTCGAAAATTTTCAGATGTTTTTCAAGTTCAAAAAATTAATATCTCGAGAATGATTGGCCCCAAATGGCGTTATATGTGCATTACTGAATTCAGAATTTCATGATCTATCCATGGCAAGACAAAAAATAGGGGCTTGTAATTGAAATAATATATCAACGACGTCACGGGAAGAGGTTCTCTAAAAAAATTAATTAATTTGACCAATTTTAATCAAACCATTTTTCGCTATTCCTGAAGGGGGAGAAAGTAAATCCATTATTCCATACTTTTGACTCTCACTGTATGGATAAAGAATTGTAAGGATTGATCAGTCTAAACTCATTTCATTTCAACTGATAAACTCTTCCTGGACACCGTAGATATTTTTGTACAATTTATATAGTGCAAAAATCAGTTGAAAATGCTTTAATGATACCGATCAAGTAGGCAATGAGGAGGTGATAAACATGGGACGAAATTGGTTTAAATAAATTATATCATAAATGAGACATCCGAAAAAAACGAAACTGCCGCATATTTATTTTCTGGACGAATCACACTTTTATTTTTCACTACCGATTGGCATGAGTTCAGGAATTTATCTCTGGTCGAAATGAACAATTGCTGCGTAGAATATGACTTGAAACAGGTATTGTATGCACAAACAACCACAAAGTTCCTCGTGTAGAATATAATAACTATAAATCACTAGATCGATTCCATGCTATTCGATAATAAATGCAGGCGTTAGCACCTTATCCTTTCTGAGGATATTACGAACAACTAGTTTTTCCGAGAGGTGTTAGATCACACGACTTTCAAAAACGACTGAAACATCGAAATTATCCGATGCTGGCGAGCCGGTTCATTTCAAACTGTTCTTAATAAAATTACGATCTAACGAATAATCGAACGTTTTATGTTTTCGCCAATTGAAAATGCGAAGAACCACATGAAACTTTAATAGTTTTATAGCTTGTTTTGGATTCTAGTCGGCTGTATTGAAATGTTCCATTACCCACGTAATAATAAACAGTGCGAGTCTCTAACTTGGAATAAATTCAGTTAATCCTTGATCTTGCTAGTGTAGACCAGGGTCGATAATTTTTGAAACCGAAAAATTATAGTAGAATGAAACCCACTGTAAAAGGAAGAGAATATAACAAAAATGATAGGAAAAATAATTTACGGGCGATCTGAGGTCGGTAAGGGGAAGGGGTGAGTTTTTAAGAGTAAAAAACGGTTTATCTCGATTTCCGGAAAAACTACGAGTCCTATGGAAAAAAGTTAAATGGCAAAGTTGTAGGTAATAAAAGGATCTACAACTTTTGTATTTACACTTTTTTCGCATAACCTCAAAATTTTTGTGAAAAATTCAAATGAACTCATGTATGCTGCAATGAACTCATTCCCGCATTGTTCCTAGTTATATTTTTCTTTTTGTGGTAGTCAGCACTGACATTCGATCCTATCAAATTTCAACACACGTCAATTGTCAGTATAATATAATCTGGATATAGCGAAATAATTGTAGAGAGGAAAAGTTTTATTTCCATTGAAAAATAAGGTAGAAGAGCTTTCCTTCTTGCTAATTTTGAATCATTAATGCTATTAGGAAACTATTTTAAATCTGATCTCCATGCCCTACGAACGATTCAAATTCCGTAATCTGTCAACTTTCGTAACAGTCACACCAACTGCCAAGATACAATACAAACGTCACTACGACGTTTAATTCGAATTTTTCGTTAAATTTCAACAGTATTTTATAATACTTGCCTGAAATAGAGAAAATATCGTCTAATACTCGTTGCAGAAGGCAATTCCAACACTCATGCTTTCAAAAACTCGCTCCTTCGTCGCTCGTTTTCGAATTTCGCATTCGTGTTTGATTAGAAGCCCATTCTGCAACTTGTTTTAGAATATACTATTTCCTATCATTTTTGTTATATTCTCTTCCTTTTCCAATGGGTTTCATTCTACTATATTTTTTTTTTCACTTTTAACCATGCTTCGACCCTGGTCTACTGGAGAACTGAAGGCTTCGGCGAGTGTGAGATATTTGGGTCTCCTGTTCGTTAGGAGCTTAACTTGGCAGGTCATGATGAAAGTCTACATGAAAGTCTACAAGAGGTTTAGCAGTGCATTTCATGCTATCAAACGCATCAAGCACGTGTTGCCATTGTACTCTTTTATACAGGTCTATTATTTCCACGCATATCCTCATCTAAACTAATGCGGCCCATACACATGCTGCTTTTTCGGCAAAACGCCCAAAAGTCGCTCGAAAAACGCCTGTTGTGCATGTGTATCGGCTGCCACGCTGGCGATTCACCCAGCAGCACGCACCGCCGGACGCCAAGATCAGACGTGTTTGATTTTAGCGTCAGGATAGTCGGCAAAACGTTTGAAAATCGCTTGTGTGTTTGTGCGAACGTCAACAATGGCTGAAAATCGACGCTTTGCAGAGTCAGAAGAGTTTATTTCCTCTTTCATCGAACTATTTAAAAAGAAAAAGTGTTTATGGATGATTGAAGCCAAATAATATTCCAACAGAATTTTAAAGAATAAAACTTACCAGGAATTATTAGCTTTATGTAAAGAACACAAATAATGAATGCGATATTGATTTCGTATAGAAAACAATAAAAAGCCTCCGAGATTCATTCAGAAAAGAATATAAAAAGGTTCGAAGGTAGCGTAACAATAAGTTTCTCTTCTACACTAATAGCTCTTCTCATATATGTATCCTGTTTTTTTAGCAGTGGAAGTACTTTATGCAATAATAATTTAAAAGTGTCCTCATCCATTCGTAGATAGTTTATATAATCATCCGAATGTAATTTTAATTCATTTAACAGATTTATATGGGATAAGGTATCCTTTTTCAGCAACCAATATTTAACCCATATTCGACGTTTTTTGGATTCCCCCTTTTCACTTATTGAGATTATGGCACTGGCTATTTTTTTTTGCTTGAGCGACATTTTCAAACCTCTCTCGTCAGCGAATGGCGAGCTACTCAGACGCTTGTGTGTGGTTATAATTCCTCCAGCTTCTAGGATGCTCGTAAAACGTCAGCTATCAGAACGCCGAAAAAGTAGCATGTGTATGGGTCGCATAACGGGTCTTTCATTAAGAGCGCCCCATTTTGTTTTGTAAATGAAACACATTATTTATTTGAAAATTATTTAAATTTTCATTATAAATTACAATGAATAACATTAGTTATGAAACAAAACATCATTCAAATGCCCACCACGGAAACGCTGGCAGGAAATAAGCCGTTGAACCAAATGACTCCCTCACACAAATCTCGTTCAATATTGATCTGTAAATCGTCTAAATTTGCAGGACGATTGCTGTAAACCAATGACTTAATGCAACCCCAAACAAAGAAGTCCAATGGAGTTAAATCGCAGGAAAGAGGCGGATAATTTATCGATGCATTTCTTGAAATAATCGAATCACCGAATTTTGTTTTCAATAAAGTCATTGTTTCATTGGCAGTAAGACAAGTGACACCGTCCTGTTGAAACCACATGTTCTGCAAATCAAAAAGAACCAATTCAGGCCATAAAAAATCAGTCAACATTGAACGATAATGATTTCCATTGACAGTTATCGCCTTGTGAGTTTGTGGATCATCTTCGATGAGTTTCTGGAGGATTGTCATTTTATAACGATGAAATTTTTGAGTTTTATGAATTCTCGTCAATGACGACTAGCTAATTTCGAGTTTGAAAAAATTATCGATGACGTTATATCTCATATTTGGGACACGATGTATAACATCAAAAATGTGGGAAAGCCCTGTGGACAGGAGCTTTGGCGGTCTTGTTCAAACCTTGACAAATCATACCTCCGAAAGTATTTGTTTCTCAGAATTGGGAATGATAGCAATAAATTCTTATGATAGAACTGCATCATAAAAGAAATTAAATTCAAAAAATCATATCTCCCAAAGTATTAGTTTGTTAGAGTTGAAAATGATATCAATGGATTTTTATGGCGAAACTGCTTCTCAAAAAAATTGAATTTGAAATATGTAAGATAAAAATTTTTATTTTTTTCGTTACCCCGAAAGATGCAGTTTCACCATAAGAATCCATTGATATCATTTTCAACTCTGAGAAAACAAATACTTTCAGAGATATGATTTTTAAAAATTTCAACATCAAAGTCTGTTTTCACAGATGCTGATATCGGAAATTAACGTCCGTATCTATGAATTTGATGATATGTATTCTTATATGTCATCACACAGAATATACCCTAGGTAAGGTATATTCAGTGAGTCATCATTGTCATATATTAGTGTTCTATGAATGTCATCTCATATAGGAATAGAAGGTATTGTTTCTGTCAAAATTCTTGATAAAAAAAAGCACTGACGTGAAGTCATTACTCTTTGGCGCGCGTGTTCACGGTGGCTAATTTGAATTGAATGATGAGTACTTCAAGCTCAGTGGATAGAGCGAGTCGAAGATCTACCCAAAGGATAGTGGACACCATTAACTGTCGGTTCAAAAATTAACAGTGCTGTATCTAAGCTGCCATCAGGATAGAGTAACAAAGTTGGAAAAGAACACAACTGACTCTCCTTAGTCGCACAAGCTCCTAGAAGATATGGGAGGGTCAGTATAATCCTAATCATGTCTATAGCACGCGCGCCAAAGCAGATTGACTTTTTACACTTTTCTTTTCATTCTTAAGTCAATCTGCTTTGGCGCGCGTGCTATAAACATGATTAGGATTATACTGACCCTCCCAAATCTTCTAGGAGCTTGTGCAACTAAGGAGAGTCAGTTGTGTTCTTTTCCAACTTTGTTACTCTATCCTGATGGCAGCTTAGATACAGCACTGTTAATTTTTGAACCGACAGTGAATGGTGTCCACTATACTTTGGGTAGATCTTCGGCTCGCTCTATCCACTGAGATTAAAGTACTCATCATTCAATTCAAATTAGCCACCGTGAACACTTCACGTCAGTGCTTTTTTTTTAAGCTTTAAAGCATTGCAGATTGCTCATTTAATCTTAATAAATAAACTATTATTTGAATTAAATTTCCTTTATGATGCAGTTCTATCATAAGAATCCATTGATATCATTCCCAACTCTGAGAAACCAATACTTTCGGAAATATGACTTGTCAAGGTTTGAACAAGAGGCCCAAAGCTCCTGCACACAGGGCTTTCCCACTTTTTTTTTCTGAATTTATTCCAACTTAAAGACTCGCACTGCATTGAATTTCATGTCTTTCTCACGATATTTTGTATATTGCTTTTGGTCAGAAAAAAACCAACATGGGTGCTTTTATTTCCAGATATGGATCTGTGAAGAAAACACTATACCACAATACCGGATGTGAACTAGACCAGTCTTAAAAAGGCTGCAAATATCTATTAAATTCAAAGCAATACATACTCACTGTTCTGGGGAATATCCTTTTAAGTATATCTATCTCATTTCATTAAACTACCATGGTAATGAATATCAATTGCAGAATTAACCTTCGTTTGTAGATACCTATACTTGTCACTATATTGTGAACGAATTACAATTTTAAACGTTCAACTATATTTGTCATCTAGATTTATCAAATTCGACTTCGGCTAGCTATTGAAATATAATATCACAGTTGTTCAAGGAAATCGTGTGAATTCTATTAATATTATTTCAACATCTTTTGTTGTCTAAAATTCAGTTCGATGAAATTCTAGGGATCAGGTGGAACTTCAACTAATTATGTAGCTACCAATTTCTATCATCGTTTTATATGCATATTTTGTTTGTCGAGTGTAAACAAGTGCACCAAAAAATAGTGGCTGTATTACAAAGTTATAATTTTTCAATATTTTCCCAATATCTCGAACGATATACCCAGCAACTTTGCATCAGAATGAAACGATGAAAAGTGCTTGAAAAAACAAGAATGCCAAAAATTCTTAATCCGAATCCACCAGACCGATTCTACCAAATAGCGAACTTATCCGAGGTATTGAATCCTCAAATCTACTCTGAAAATTATATTATATCAATTTGATTAACTTGCCAAAGTATATATTTCCATCATCATTATATGGATTATCATACTCATATGGATTATCCAAGAGCTATCTCCGATAGTTGAGGTTATTCCAGGGAGGGAACGATGCGACAAAAATATTGTTCTTGGTTTTCCGGCCAGAATTTTTGCACATTGACCTAAACTGTAACTTCAAACAAGTTAGAACAAACAAAAAGTTCGAATTTTTGTAAGAAAATGTCTTAGAAAGCGATGACATGAAGTCAGGAGCTTTTACGCGCACGTTCCATTGTCACGCCACATACAAAGTCGATCTATCTGAAATGCAGTACTCGACTGTAAAATGTTGGCTCGAAGGTATGTGCATAATTTAAGCGGATTCTGACGGATAGCTCCTGAAATAAATTTTTGAAGAAAAATCTTTTATTTTTGTTCTAAAACGCGCAAAAATTAGCGCGGCGGCATTCTACAAGTAATTATCAAGTTTTAACTTCCTTCGGGGATAAGTGTTGGGTCAGAGAACCCACACCTCCATTAATCAATTCACCCAGAGGACTGACGCCGTGTAACGCATTCGATAACCACCATCTATTTCAACAAATTAGTTGAAGCTTTGCAGATACCCCCTTTTGACAAAAATAAAGGCTTGAGACTGCGTACATGTTAAAAACATAAATCTAAAAGGGTCTCGCTAAGCCAGACTAATCAACATTGTTCCCGATACTCAAGAAAGAAGACTCCAGACGACCTGCTGAGATAGACGAACCACCATGGACCCGACGCCGGCCGCACAAAACACACCTGTTGAACATCCAGACGCCGTATAACGCATTCGATAACCACTATCGATTTCAACAAATTTCTGAAATTTGTAGTACCCCCTAAGTTGAATTACTTATTCGTTTTCACTACTATTTCATCACAAAATGTTAGCTTTGCCTGTTCATGTAGGTAATCTGATATTACGTGTTTTTGAATTGATCTATCGAATTGAGTACATGTACTATTGAATTGAACACACAAAGAATAAAATAATAGATTCGTTTCCATGAATACAATTCTGAATAATTCGAGAGGATTTTTCAATTTTCTGAAATGACACCTATTTCGCCAATACCAGACTGTAGAGCTGCAGAATATGGGAACGACCATTCAACATTTTCCCCGTATTCATTTCACTGGATTGGTTATTTTGATTATAAATCGTATCTCTAAATCATCCTAAAAAAATATTATGCTATTTTCGGTATATGGGACGGAATCCAAAATCTTATTTTCAGTCAACAGATCATTTCTAGCTCTGGAAAATAATAAAGCGCAGTAGTGTGGACATGAAGAATATCAAGACAAATGTGGATACTGACAGAAATTATGTACTGTACGGAAATATACAGTGTCGGAAAGAATACATCTTAAACATTCTGGTTTAATGAGAGCGTAAAGAATAGCTTGCAAAATATTGAGAGAGCATTAACATTAGAGCGAAGAAGGGATTTCAATTTGTTCGGCATATAATTGAGATATAATTTCTTTTCCTTGTTACTATTATAGTTTTCTGTATACAGGGTCCTGCAATAGTGCGTTACGCTTCCATAGCTGCCAAACCAGACTTTTTAGAAATTTCGTTTGAAAGTACGCCCTTTGTAGTTTCAATTCTGCATCTCAGGAAATAATTTTCTAATATACAGGATATTGCCAAATTAAATTATTCAACAAATGAGTGATTTTTTAAATGGACCACCCCTTATATTTTCGCATATTTTCAATGGTCTACAATACCTCTATTATGACGCAAAATATTGGTGATATTTTTCCAACAGTACAGATCTTATTCACAGAAAACTGCAAAAATTTGAGGGAACAGGACAGTAGTTTGCTGAAAGTCCTCTACCGATTTTCAAAAGCGATAGTAACATGAATTTTATAAGTATTATTTTTAACTCAAGAATTTGCCTAGTCATTGTTCCTAAATGATCAACCTGTCGTATAGAGGTGTCCGTTATTAATGTCCAAATCTTAAGAATTTAAAATTGTTATTTTTCGATTTTTTCAAATGTAACACCCTGTACGTTTTTCCATGGTGATGTAGACAATTGAATACCTTAAATTTTCTCAGAAGTAACCTTAGGACTATTTTCACTCCTGTGTATAGCAGACACGAAAAATTACAAGATGGCCTGCTAGATCATCGGATCTCACCAAACTAGATTTTTTTTGTGGGGATACATAAAGGAAATGGTGTACGATGAAGTTCCAACAACAGCTCCTAATATGCGAAAGAGGATTGTGACTGCTTTCCGAAACATTACTCCAGCCATGCTGATGAGGGTAAGTGGGCCATTCAACGATCGGATGGCTTTGTGTCGACCATCTTCTCTGGAACACAAAGAGATCCGATCGTTGAATGACCCAATAACCCTCATCAGCATGACTGGAGTAATGCTTCGGAAACCAGTCACAATCCTCTTTCGCATATTAGGAGCTGTTGTTGGATCTTCATCGTACACGATTCCCTTTATGTATCCCCACAAAATAATCTAGTTTGGTGAGATGTGATGATCTAGCAGGCCATGTTGTCATTTTTCATGTCTGCTGGACACAGGAGAGAAAATAGTCCTAAGGTTACTTCTGAGAAAATTTAAGGTATTCAATTGTCTACATCACCATGGACACACAAACAGGGTGTTACATTTGAAAAAATCGAAAAATAACAATTTGAAATTCTTAAGATTTGGACATTAATAACGGACAGGGTTGATCATATAGAAACGATGACTAGGCAAATTATTCATAAAAAAAAATTCTGATCAAATTCATGTTACTATCGCTTTTGGAAATCGGGAGAGGACTTTTAGCCAACTACTATTCTCTCAACTTTTTGCAGTTTTTTGTGAATAAGATCTGTACTGTTGGAAAAATATCTCTAATATTTTGCGTCATAATAGAGTTATTGTAGACCATTGAAAATATGCGAAAATATAAGGGGTGAAACAACAGAGGGCGTGTTTTCAAACGAAATTACTAAAAGGTCTGGTTTGGCAGCTATGGAAGCATAACGCAGGACCCTGCATATACAGTGCGCGTCAAAATTATGGAACAAATAAATTTTCTCAGAAGAAAAATATTTGGCAACAAAATCCTGAAACAGGTCAATTTTTGTTTCACTTTTACCACATTTCTATGCATTTTTGAAGGATTTTTGTTGCACCCTATGCCATCCCCATCAACCCTCTAAATTTTATGAATAGGGAAAGTGGGTCATGTGGTAC
This sequence comes from Halyzia sedecimguttata, assembly GCA_937662695.2. Classification (NCBI taxonomy): domain Eukaryota; kingdom Metazoa; phylum Arthropoda; class Insecta; order Coleoptera; family Coccinellidae; genus Halyzia; species Halyzia sedecimguttata. Next base: position 45,192,501 of record OW569413.2, on the reverse strand, counting down.
TTTTTTGGCAAGGTCTTTGTATCTTCTTTACAGGCGTGCAGAAATTTTCAAGAAAAATTTTTTCTTTTATAAAACTAGTTAGCTCAAAGTGGTTTTCAGTATGTGCACTTTGTCATGGCTCATTTACTCTGAGACGATGGTACCTGATGAAATTTGTCACCGAATGAAAGTCGACCATTACAGTTTTGTTCATGCACAACTGTCAACCCCTACGAACTCTTTAATGGGAAAAAAAATGGAGTGACATTGGAAATTTATTTCGGCATTGAAGTACCACCCGGAGAATCATTGTGCATTACAAGATAAGTTAAATCCATTTCACAATGATTCTCCGGGTTGTACTTCAATGCCGAAATAAATTTTCAATGTCACTCCATTTTTTTCTCCATTGAAGGGTTCGTAGTGGTTGAAAGTTGTGCATTCGGTGACATTCGGTGACAAATTTCATCAGGTACCATCAACTTAACTGTCACATTTGGATGCGCAGCTTCCCCTGAAAATAGCAAGTTGCTCTCTTTCCCTTCGAAAGCTATCGAGGAAACGGTCACTCATCCTGCTATTGATCTCGCACAAGGCTGCTCGGCTTATTTTTTCAATACATGCAATAATATAGATCCGATCGCGTTCATATTCAGAACTTAGCTGTAAAATTAGGTTTCGAAGTCTCTCGCGAAAATTAAGCGATATCGCTAGGATAGTTTCTGAAATACATCATTTTTTTTTAGAGTTTTCTGATGATACAACTCTCACGAAATTCCGCAAAAATTTATGCTCGGATCTGTATTTTTCGAGTTATTGAGGAAATGACAAGAAAATATCAGATTGGTATAACCCCAAAACCGTTTGGCGATTATGTCTTTTAAGTAACTTAACGGTTGCAATTGGATGCGCAAACTATACCCTGAAAGTTACTTCTCCTTCGAAAGTTATCATGGTCATCCATCCAGCTACTGAACTCGCCCAAAGCGGTTCAGCTTCCAGCAATATATATCCGATGGTGTTCTAATTTGGCTTCAATTTTGAAGGCTCTCAAAATTTCAGCATTATCGGACGAATTGTTACTGAGAAACAGAATACATATTTTGTAATATATTTCTTTAAATGTTTTAGTGGCATTCTCCAACTACTACTCAAGTTTCACGTTATTTTTCACGAAACGAGAATATTAGAATAATGTGCGAAAAAATGGTAAATTTTTGGCGTTTCCCAAATCCACAGAAATAAGCCAACCTGACCGAATCGTTTTCGAATATACGCAGGGATCTATAGTTCTGAGTAGCTGCAGCGACGAGCTTGGTTGATTGAACGCCAGGTGTCACTTCTGTTTAATTTGTACTCTGAAGTGATTGCTGGATTTTGATCAAACCGGCTTCTTCGTAGTGATTTTTTCATCATCGTTTAATTATGATTCAATGATGATTCCTAATAAGGATGAAACCGGTATGGTGCTATTCAACTTTGAGGGACCTATAGGGAAAACAAAATTTCAGATGGTTATAACTCTGAAACCTCTCCGTGGATTTTGCCCATAAACGAACTTAGCCGGCGCATTTGGACTCCAAACCTACTCTGAAAATTTTCAACTCTCTAACTCATTGCATTGGAGAGTAGCCGTGCTGGCGGCCGTACAGAAACAATTTTGACTTAGGATTTTTCATCAGTGAGTCGAAACTAATCGTTTGAGACCATTTTCGGCCAAATATTAATGAATTACGAAAATAAGGACGATTTGACCTGAACAGCGCGCCAATATAGACATTTAGACGAAATTTGGCGCCTTGGTATAAGTTTCTCCAACGCAGAAACAACGTATGGAGCAAAATGGATCGCCCAACTCGATTAGAAGGGAAATCTTTAAGCGGGCCTGCAAAAACACTTCGATTAATGCAGATTGCCCCAGGAAAAACAGACGAGCAATTTGATATTCATTCACCGAGCAGCTCAAATCGATAGAGAAAATGGATGCACAGGGAAGGAAAATAACATCCTTAAGCCTGATGGAATAACGCGGAGAGCCATAGCGAAGTTTCCACCCACGGTTGCCCGATAAAATTGATTTGACTGATAGCAAGATTGAATTTTCCACTCATTCGGTACGAATTGAGAATAAATTAGGGAAGGAGCACGATCCTTGTTGATGTAGAAGATTTATAAACAAGCGGGAGTTTTCATTTACACCAGTTGAATCGTTACTGATGAACGGCAAACTTGATTCGCATATTTCAACTCCAAGGCGAGTTTGATTTGCAATTTTTGGCGCTCTAGTTCCTCGGAACTGAGTGATTATCAATTTGCCCAAATGTCTGTAATTTTCGAATTTTTGGCTGAAAATGGTCTCAAACGATTTGGTTCGACTCACTGATCAAGAATCCGAGGTCGAAATCGATTCTGTCCCGCCGGCGGCACGATTACTCTCGAACGAAACGAGTTGGAGGATTGAAATTGGCAAGGTGGGTTTGGAGCGTAAATATCTCGGTTAAGTTCGTTAATGGGCAAAATCCATCGAGCGGTTTCGGAGTTATGGCCGATTTTAGTAAAATATTTTTTATGAATATTTCCGAAACCGATCACTCGATCTATCTGAAATTTAGCATCAAATTGTAGAATCATGACCTTCATACGTATGTGAAGTTTTGTATTGACCAGGTTAGCACAAAAAAATTTTTGAAAATTAAATTTTTTTTTTTACAGTAACTCTCGAACGGAATGAGCTAGGCAGTTTCAGAGTAGGTTAGGGAGATGAATATCTCGGTTAAGTTCGTTATTGGGCAAAATAGGCCAGATGGTTTCGGAGTAACGAAAAAAAAATTTTTTTCTAAGTAACAAATTTCAAATTCAATTTTCATTTAAGATGCAGTTTCACCATAAAAATCCATTGATATCATTTTCAACTCCAACAAGCTAATACTTTCGGAGATATGATTTTTCGAAATTTCAATAATGAATCGTACTTCTATGTTTTCACATAAAGTTATCATTATTCTATCTAAGCTTTATTATATGATCTGTGTTCATACTCGTACATATCATCCTGTTCTATAAGAGAGAGCCAAATTCATTTCTGCTATTTTAACTTGATTTCTTCCATGGTGCAGTTCTCATGATTGCTCATTTGATCTTGATAAATAAACTATTATTTGAATTGAATTTCCTGTATGATGCAGTTCTATCATAAGAATACATTGATATAATTCCCAACTCTGAGAAACCAATACTTTCGGAGATATAATTTGTCTGTTTGAACAAGAGCGCCAGAAAGCTCCTGTCCACAGGGCTTGAATCCATTTTTAATATTACAGGACTCATACAGGGTTTTTTCAAAGGCGAGTCTTTTTCTCGCATATTCTGGGGAAAATGGTCTGAAACCATTAGGTTCGACTCGCTGACGAAGAATTCGAGGTCAATTTGACTATAATTTGAGAACGGAAAGAGATAGCGACTTGCATTTTTTAGGATAGGTTGCGCATCCGAATGCGACACTTGAGATTGTTGATAGGCCAAACGGTTTTGGAGTTATCATTTTTTTTTGTAATTTACTCAATAATAAAAATACGAAACCGATCCAATTCAAACATCGTGGTTAGTTGTAGAATGTCGACGCGCAATTTTTTGCGAAGTTCCGTGAGGATGGTAACATTCATATCGCTAGAAAATTTCTGTATATTCGTCTGGCCTCGCTGAAATTTTGCGAGAGCCTACAAAACCTAACTTTCCAACCAAGTTCCAAACTTGAACCGAGCAGCCTTGTGTGAGTTCAGTAGCTGGATGGGTGACCGTTGCCACGATAACTTTCGAACGGAAGACAAAGCGACTTGTAATTTTCAGGGTAGGTTGCGTATCCGGGTGGGACCGTTAAGCTCGTTGATGGGTATAATCAGCCCAATGGTTTCGGAGTTATACCACTGGAATTATTATTTTGTCGATAACTCGAAAAATACAGATCCGATCGTATTGAAACTTGGTAACTAGTTGTGGAATACCGATATTCATGCGAAATTTTGTGAGGATCGTAGTACTAGAACATTTAAAAAAATTGGTTCAAGCCCTATGGACAGGAGCTTTGGCACTCTTGTTCAAAACTTTGACAAATCATATCTCCGAAATTATTGGTCTCTGGGAATGATATAAATGGATTCTTACGATAGAACTGCATCATGACAGAAATTAAATTCAAACAGAGCGATTCTCCCCAATAACGAACTTATCCGAGATATCAACTCTGAAAATTATATTATATCAATTAAAACTTAGACAATATTACAGTCTTTTACTGGAGATATTCTGAACCCAATTGGATTATGTATCTTTCCAAAGAATATATTTCAATCATCAAATGGATTATCAACGGGCATTATATTATCACCTTAAAAGTATAATATCATATCATCCTCATAATTCTACGATAGCTGAGGTTATTTAAATGGTCAATTTTTTTAATTCAATCATAATTTGTTTTCTAGAACAGAAGGTGTATTTTATATCAGGAATATCGAAACAGAAACAATTTTGAAATTTAATTCTCATAGGAAAATAAGATGACTCAGAAAATTTTTTGGACACTTTACGGCAACCCGATCAATACAAAACTTCGCATGCATATAGGGGTCATTATTCTACAATTTGATGCTGAATTTCAGACAGATCGAGTGATCGGTTTCGGAAATATTCATAAAAAATGTTTTTACTAAAAACGGCTATAACTCTGAAACCGCTTGGTGGATTTCGCCCGTTAACGAACTCTTCCTAGATAGGTACGCCCCAAACCTACCCCTCAAATTTCAATCCTCTAACTCCTTTCGTTCGATAGTTATCGTGTTAACGGCCGGACGGACGGACGGCCGGCCGGACAGAATCGATTTCGACCACGTATTCTTGATCAGTGAGTCGAACCAAATCGTTTAAGACCATTTTCAGCCAAAATATCGAAAATTACAGACATTTGGGCAAATTGTTAAGCACTCTGTTCCGAGGAACAAGAGCGCCAAAAATTATGAAAAAATAATATGTATCTCACAATAACTTGAGAACGGATAGAGATAGCAACTTGCAATTTTAAGGGTAGGTTGCACATCCAGATGCGACATTTGATTTCGTTAATAGGCATAATCGGCAAAATGATTTTGGAGTTATACACATCTGAATTTTTGTATTATTTCCTCTGTAACTCAAAATAAACAAATCCGATCCACTTGAAACCCGGTAATTACTTGTGAAATGGCGACGCACAAATTTTCTCGGAATTTCGTGAATATCTTATGCTGAAATAACTTGAGAAGTAAGTTTTTTCGTATATTATTAGATATTTGAAGAATTTCAATTTCGATAGAATACAAATGTCAGAATTGAAAATTCTGAGATCATAGACGATTCTCTCATTAGTCAAGTTTGTCATTAAAATGGTATTCATATCTCATAAAAGCTGAGAAAACGGTATAAATTCCTTTATACCTCACCAAAATATTTTCGAGCTGTGGCCATCTACTCGATTTCATATCAAAAGGAAGAATGCATCTTAAACCATAGAATGAGGTGAACTGCCAAATAGCCAATAACTAAAAAAGACACACGGTGGAATATTCATTGATTTTAACCATCAACAAATATTCCCCTTGAGTCGGGCTAGGTCACCTCATCGCTCAGTGTTCCCCTAAAGAGGATAGCGTAATTCAGGAGCAGATACGAACCGGTTTCATGGTTATTACCAATCGTCAGCGTAACTTAGCGACACTGAATGATACCAGAAGGAGTTCTAGGAAACTTAATTCCATTCGTTGCGAACTGGTAGGGAGTAAATCCCACCAGCGGCACCTATGGAAATCCTTACGAACTCCGACCCTCTGCGATGAAGACACCTTGAGCGATGTTTGGTGACGTTCATTCTTTTATCGTAAGAGGGTTTAAATCCATCTTGTTTTCACTCGGAAAAACTTGGAGAACCTCATTTTCATCTATTCAAATTTGAGATTTGAATTGCCTGAACCATCAACTATCCTATTCCAAATTTCTTACAATGATCATTCAACAGTATATTTAAATTTTGAATATTAGGCATCTGAAAAGCACCATATTTTAATCCATTACAATATCCACCCTTTCTAGTGTGGATAATATTGCAGTAGATCAAAATAGGATTTGGACGTCTTTAATAGGTAATTTTTTTTTGAACGAATATAATGTTTGGAAATAAAGGGCGAGTTTTTAGGTTGTACATTAATTTCAACCATAGATTCCTCTAATCAGATAAAATACTTTTTCATTTACCGATTTTCCAAATTCGGCACGGGAAAAAGATACAGGCTGTTGAAATTTGAAAAAAAAATCACTTTCTGTAGCTTTGACACAGTTACTCAGAATGAAATGAACTTTGGTTCCTCGTTGTAGACTCGCGAATTCATAAAACTATGAGAAATTAGCATAATAAAGCAGATGAAGGTTATCTCGAGTCATTTTTAGAATACTCAATCACTTTAGAAAATTAACTTATTTTTCATCAATTCTCCTAAAACAAACTGTTTTCGAGATATTTTTCATCGAATGTTATAAAATATGATAAGAATTCCAGAACTTTAACTGCTTTTATCAATCCGGACCTGGAATATAATAACAGATGATCTGTGCTCAAATAAAGACAGACTGAGTATTGATCTGAAAGTTTACAGAAAGAGGTATAGCAATCTCTTTATCCCACATAATATTTATGCATTTCAATTCAATCTCGTTTGTTTCCAAATTGATTGGTTCAATTACCATCTTAAACGGTATAAGTTAATAAGGTATAACTTAAGAATATCTAGTTTTCTCTTTCTTCATGAATGATTAGTTTAAAATTTCACCTTGTTTGAGAATTCTGCAAATTCACCTGCAATTCAAGAAACTTGAAACAGGTAATTTATTATAATAATAACCATACAAATAGGCAATCATTATTCAAACTACTCGAATCGCAGGGTAGTTATCTTTTGGGAAATTGATGAATAGGCTTATCATGATCTGTATTAATCTCTGATCTTTATTTTTCTCTATTTATCCCCAATAGTGAATATAAACGAATTTCTGCATAGTAAAAAATGTTAAATATCAATTATATGCATCATTCCACATATCCATCACAATTATTATTGACGAGAAATTGTTAATCTGAATCTACAGAATTATGTAACAATAAACTAACCTCACCGAACGATATATTCTGTGACTAACCTAATGTTCTAATTACATTTCTGTGCCTCCTTCTGTCACAATATACAAAATATTATAATACTATGTGTATAGGAGGGTGTCACTTGTCAGATTGTTTCGAGAAATCAAAGGTTTTCTCATCTAAGAATCTCGGATTTTTATATAATCGAAAAGCTGAAGCACGAATTCCGTTAATCTGCTTGTTGAATATGAAAAATTGGTTAATTATGAACTGAACGTATCTTCGTGAACATAATAAGTCTAGGTTCTATGCTATCTATAGGCCATAGACTGATAGAGGTTATAATAATTGTTGTTGCTTATAAAGTAGTAAAATGGTTTATTGAGTTATTTATATGATGCGAATTAAAATATTCAATGAATGTAAGAATAGCCGATGAAGATATTGTGAATATTCAATGAAAATTAAGTTGGAGTCTGTGATTTAATATTCAGGGAGAATTTTTCAAAAAATTTAAAACCATTTCATAAGACTTGAGTGAGTAAATAAGATTCCTCAGAAAATTTCGTTGAATTTCAAGCATCAGATGACAGAGCTTTCATATAATTATGCGATATTGAATCCACTAAGTGTTTCTGTGTTCAACCGTTAAAGACAGTTCAGGGGTAGATTTGCACATTGTAAAATCTCGGAACGCTCATAAATTTTCACCAGAGCCGAATCTGGAAAAAAGGCAAATGAAAAGGGTGTTTTCTTTGATGACAGGAATCCATGGTTAAAATTAATGTACAACTTGAAGGACCACCCCGTATATATAGGCCAATATGGAAAAATTGATGGAACTGAGTTTTTATTCAAATTCGAAAACCTCAAAGGTTCTTTGTAATCGGGCCATCTTCAAGTGTAAATACGTCTTATTTGGTATTCGGAATTTAATTGAACAAACAGATGAAATTTGGGAAAGAGTCCAATTTGTTGCGAGAGACCAATTCATATTTGAATTGGGGTCCTTCGGAAATATAAAAATAGACCCCTACCCATTTTAATTCAACTCCTGTTACACAACATCGATAAGGCATTGAATCAATAAATAACATTCAAAAAGTGATCACTTTTACACACTAAAAACTCATTATCACTCGTTTGACATGACATGGAATTTATTGATCATGTTTCAACGTGGCGATGAAAACCGATAAAAAGAACGTCTGTTGAGGGCGTTGCTGTCAAGTTCAACGAAGTGGTTAATTTTACACCGTAAATTATCCGATATGACCTTAATATTTGACACCGTGCCAATCACAAATTGAATCACCCTTACTAAGTGTAATAGACAACTATGAAATTAAATTTAAGATACATTTGGAGTTTTCTCGATGAATGTTCACCTTGAAACTTTCATTCCGATCAATGCATGGCAAGGAATGAAACTGAATTCAAGAATATTTCATTGAATAATATACAAACTGACAAAGAAACTGCAACACCCAGAAGGAGCTGTTTAATTTTTTTTTTGGTAAAACATTGATAGTATAGCAAGAAGTAAAAGATTAAAATTTGGAGAACAAAATCGTGGAGGATTTTTCATGTAAACATTTTATGTTACTTACATATTGTAGTCGTTTTTTGCAAATTTATTAAATTTTACAACAAACCAGCTGTTCGAGGAGATCCAAAGTCGATGCTTATTTGTTGTTAAAATGCATAGAGCACTTGTACGCGGCATTTATCGCCAGCTAAGTGAATTTGAAAGAGGTCGAACCATTGGTCTACGGGAGGATGGGTTGTCATTTCGAGAAAGCGCTAACCGTATCAACAGAAATCCAACTACTGTTATGAGATGTTGTCAAGCGTAGTTTGATAATGCCCAAAATCGAAGAAGAGTAGGCACCGGACGTCGAAGGGGCACAAATGAAGAATTGCGACAACTCGATTTTGGCTGATGAGTGGTTAGGAGAACAAGGCCATCCTGTAACTGTCCGAACGGTTTACCGCCGGATAAGGTCTTTTGGACTGCAGCATTATCGACCCCATATATCTACTTATATTTCCTCTATTTGTTCAGTTTATTCATATTTCTTTTCTATTGTGAGAATTTTTGTTTTTGTTGTATTTTATATGAATAAATATTATTATTATTATTATTATCTTGTGTTACCTCTGATGGTTGAGCATCGCCTGCAACGATTATAGTGGCCCAGAGAACGTCAACATTGGAATGTGAAATGGCATGAAGTCGTCTTTCTTGATGAATCTCGATTCACCTTGGGTGCGCATGATGGCCGAAGAGGGTTACCCGACGTCGGGGAGAAAGACGTGAACCTTAGTTTGATATTGTACACCGGACAGTAGGCGTTATGGTATAGTGTGTTATTGCACATGCAAGTAGGTCACCTTTAGTCTTTATTCGAGGTAACATGACAGCGCTACGTTATCTTCGAGAAATAGTGGAGCCATATGTTATCCCTTACCTTAACCGGCTTGAGAATCCAATATTTCAGTAAGATGATGCTCGACCAGTTGCTAGAGTTAGTTTAAACTTTTTTGAAGCGACCCATGTGAATCTTTTGCCATGGCCGCCCAGTCCCCCGATCTTTCGCCCATAGAGTATGTACGGGACATCATGGGTAGAAGGCTTGGAAATTTACCCCAGCCCCCACGGACTTGAGCGGCTCTGAGACATGAACAACAGGTAGACTGAGATAGTATCCTTCGAGATGAAATAGACCATCTTATTCCATCTATGCTAAGACGTGTTGGGGAGTGTATAGATAATCGCGGTAAAGAAACACATTATTAACAAATTTATTAACAAAAATTGTAAACCCTTCGTTTTTTTTCTTCAAATTTCAAACCTTTACTTCTTGCTATACTATCTATGTTATACAAAAAAAAAATAAAATTTAAACAGCTCCTTCTGGGTGTTGCAGTTTCTTTGTCAGTCAGTATAAGTAGAGATGGAATGGAAACATTGTAACCAACAAATTACGGTCAAGTCATTTCTAGACAATCTGCATGATTAGGATTCGGTAGGGCGTACTACTAGCAGAATCAGAAGCAGTGGAATAGAGGGCAGAAGAATATTTAGATATTGACGATGAAATAATAAACCTTTGGAGAGCAATTTCCCGGGATTTTCTTTCAGATCACTTTCACAAGATGCACACGCAAACACCGAGCTCACTACACTTCTAGAACCAAATAATCCAATCAATTAAAAATCCTATCACGAAACCACCCTCTACGACATTTCCTCCACCCCAACAACAATCCATTCATAAGTGTCCGATATTACGCGACTGGCTGCCGGCCTATTATCATGTAAACAAACAGGACGACGGGTATGGAACAACAAATACCAAAACGCAGCACCAAGAGTGCTGGCTTACTAATGCGAGTGGGCTCCACAAAATAACAAAGCGGTGCCCCCCGAGAGAAGTGTTTTTTTGTTGTTTGTACGTTAGAATTGAACGAGATAAATATTGGCGGATGCGCTTGCGCGAAAATCAGATGAATACCGGACAACAAATTTTATTACATCAACTTAACGTGACAGGGACCCGTGCGGTATCGATAAGATTACAGTTTGTGTTCCGCAAGAAGATACCAGCGTAAATCGATCGATGCCTTAAACGAATATGATCTACAGGGCCTTTCACGAGGAACCTCACCCATATTTATACGGGAAACTACTGAACGTATTTTCATGAAATTCAGCACTTATAAGAACTTCACGATGCTGATGAAATCTAAAATAATTTCAAGGCATGAGCACCTCCGGTTTTTCCGGAAATGACGTCAACTTCCGTTTTTCAAATTAGAACACCATTTTTTCATTGCAGAAATAGATTCCTTAGAAAATTTCAAGTTATTTTGATGTAACATTTTTCAGTTTTGGTTGGAAAATTCTCTCTGAGCGGGAAAATTCGAAAAAAAAAATCGAAAATAGAGCTCCGCTGAAACAAGAATAACTTCGAGGTTTTTGGATGGAAAATTTTCATTTTTGGGATTTTTCAAGATGTAAGATTGATGTATCCACTTTAAAAATCGAAATCGTGATTCATGATACAGGGGGTGAAAAAATCGCTTTCAAAGTTAGGGATGACAAAATCGTGAAAAATCAATTTTTTCAAATTAGAACCCCATTTTTTTATGGCAGATATTGAATATACGTTAAAAAATAATATGAGTGTATGCATCACACCCTTGCCCTAAAGTGGATATTTTCTGAGTTATTCACAAAAAACTGTATTTCGTCTTGAATTTTCAGCTATTTCTTTTCCCTTCACGCCAAAAAGATGAAATTTTCAGGAACTGTTACTTAAACCATGTTTTAGATTTTACTACCCTAATATGCAAGAGCAAAAAGTTACAGTTTGTTCCTAAATAGATGGCGAATTTTGATTCGAATTTGCATCGGAAACCTCTTTATTTCAACTAATCGGCCATCGGTTTTCTCTCCAGTGATAAATAAGTAATTCCTTATGAACCATATGCAAAAACTTACCATGTTTTACATTCTTTTTTTTTAATGATAGCTATCATTAATTACATTTGCCAAATTCCTCTTTATTCAGTAGCATTTTGTGTTTACTATTAATTTGGTGATAATTCGTATTAAGTTATAAAATCGATCACTATGCCTAATTTTACCAATGAAGATTATTTAAATCTCATTCTACTTCATGGAGAATGTAATAAAGTTGTAGATAGAACGATTCGACTGTTCATTGAGAGGTTTCCTGACCGACCCAGACCAACGAGAGATACCATTAACAGAACCATGACAAACTTGAGAAATGTCGGATCTTTCGTTAAGAAAACTATACACAGAGAAAAAAGTGTAGTAGAAGATGAGAACAACGAAATTACAGTTCTTGCATATTTTCGTGTGAATCCTCAAAATTCTCTCAAAGATGCCGAGATTGATCTGGGATTATCTCAATCGAGTGTTTGGAGAATATTAAAAAAACATAAAATGCACCCATATAAATTCAATAGGGTACAGCATTTGAAGGAAACTGATTTCGTCAGGAGAACAGAGTTTTGCGAAGCTATGATGATTCGATTTCAAGAGAATGAAAACTTTTTGGACTGTATAATTTGGACAGATGAATCTAAATTCACAAAAAATGGTTCTTTCAATAGGCATAACAGTCATTATTGGGATGAAGAGAACAACCACCACTTCAGACAATGGAACTTTCAAGAGACCTGGAGTTTCAATGTTTTTTGCGCCATCAAAAATAATGCAATTCTCGATGTTCACATTTATGATGGGACTTTAACTGGTAAGATAGAACACTACACATGTTTGCATTATTTAAAGAATGTTCTCCCTTAGGAGATAGATATTCTGACATATTGACTCAAATAATTGAGCCGCTAGTACAGAACCATAATGACTTATGGTATCACACAATTCACTCAATGTGTCAAATATCCTCTACAGGCTATTTGGAGATCGATGGTTGGCGAACAATGGTCCACATCTTTGGCCACCACGTTCTCCCGATTTAACTCCTTTAGACTATTATGTTTGGGGTAGGATAAAAAATATTGTCTACTCAACTCCCCTGACTGATAAAGAGGACTGCATAGAACGAGTCAGAAATGCTTTCAGGTTTGTTTAGATTTTTAGATTCATAGTTTTGAAACTCAATTTGGTTTTTAAACACTTTTGCAGATCTCTTCCTCCCGATGAAATAAGAAGAGCAACGCACGAAGCATTCCTGAGACGTATAAATAAATGTCTAGAAATTAACGGTCAAAACTTTGAGCATCTTCTCTAGTTATAACTGCGAGAGTTTGCCATGGTTCTCCTAATAGTAACTTGAAGTCGGTTTCAAGAAGGGGTGAAAAATCTACAGCATGGTTCAAATAACAGTTCCTGTAAATTTCATCTTTTTGGCGTGAAGGGAAAAGAAATAGCTGAAAATTCAAGACGAAAAACAGTTTTTTGTGAATAACTCAGAAAATATCCATTTTAGGGCAAGGGTGTGATGCATACACTCACATTATTTTTTAACGTAGATTCAATATCTGCGATAAAAAAATGGGGTTCTAATTTGAAAAAATTGATTTTTCACGATTTTGTCATCCCTAACTTTGAAAGCGATTTTTTCACCCCCTGTATCATGAATCGCGATTTCGATTTTTAAAGTGGATACATCAATCTTACATCTTGAAAAATCCCAAAAATGAAAATTTTCCATCCAAAAACCTCGAAGTTATTCTTGTTTCAGCGGAGCTCTATTTTCGATTTTTTTTTTCGAATTTTCCCGCTCAGAGAGAATTTTCCAACCAAAACTGAAGAATGTTACATCAAAATAACTTGAAATTTTCTAAGGAATCTATTTCTGCAATAAAAAAATGGTGTTCTAATTTGAAAAACGGAAGTTGACGTCATTTTTCCGGAAAAACCGGAGGTGCTCATGCCTTGAAAATATTTTAGATTTCATCAGCATCGTGAAGTACTTATAAGTGCTGAATTTCATGAAAATACGTTCAGTAGTTTCCCGTATAAATATGGTTGAGGTTCCTCGTGAAAGACCCTGTATATTGGATCGAATGGAGGAATGCACATCACGGAATGAGCTGTTGTTTTGATAACATAACGTGACGTCAGTAGATGTTTACTTCTGACTTGGATTCTGCGAGCGTCTATTATCGTTGTAAAGCAAAATAAATACGAGATTTGAGTGGCGAATGTAGTGATTGGGACTGAGATATTTATGGTGCAAATCGTTGCCGGATTTTTATTAGATTGTTATTAACATGAGCTAACAACAATGTATCGCTGATAGTAATTGGAAGTAGCGAATAAATTAGAGAACAAGTGAATAATATACTTTATTGACAGATTATCGACGGGCATTTCTCGACTAACATGATGTATAGTTTCCGTATTCATTGTTGATAATTAACCAGATCATAGCAGCCAATAAGCGTATCACATTTAACACGTTAAAGTGCACACAAACCCTTTCGGAAGTTCATAAATAGAAGAGTTGAGATACACCAAATAGAACAGGGTCAAGCCTTTAAAAATGGTAAAAGTGAAAAAAAAAAAAAAAAAAAAAATTAGAATGAAACTCATTGGAAAAGGAAGAGTATTTAACAAAAATTACAGGAAAAATAATTTACAAGCGATCTGAGTTCGGGAAGGAGAAGGGGGTGAGTTTTTAAGGGTAAAAAACGGTTTATCTTGATTTCCGGCAAAACTACAAGTCCTATGGAAAAGAGTTAAATCTCAAAGTTGTAGGTAATAAAAAGGTCTACAACTTTTGTATTTACACTTTTTCCACATAACCTCAAAATTTATGTGAAAAATTCAAATAACCGCGTTATTGGTTTATAATTTTTATCTTTTACAAAAAAAAATTTTTTTCACCAAATTTGGTAAAAACTAACCTTTTTATGTGCCAAATACACTGTAATTTTTTGGATTAAATTTTTTTTTTCACCTTAATTTGACTTAATATCGAAAAAGCAGCCTAATTTTCAATCAAAAATTCTCAGGTCAAAATATCCGCTTTTTTTATAAGTCGGTGGGCTTTTGTTCGTTGAAATCTCTACTTTCTGATGGTCTAACTAAAATAAAATATACATAACTATGGTAAATTTTCTCAGAAAATGCCAAGAAAAATAATATTTAGTAAGTCATCTACAATATTTCGAGAAATATTATATATTATATGCCCATTTGTTGCTATTTTATGATAACTTTTATACCTGAGTGACCTAAAAAATTTCAGCCCATCAAAAGGTTATTTCATAGAGAAGTGGGGAAAGAACTAGGAGCGTCTGGGCCTTATTGCCCGTTATTTCGTAGAATTCTCTGTGAAAATTTACCAAGATAATGTATATTTTTTAAGACCATCAGAAAGTAGAGATTTCAACGAACAAAAAGCCCACCTACTTTTTAAAAAAAGCTGATAATTCGAAGTGAGAATTTTTGATTGAAAATTAGGCTGCTTTTTCGATATTAAGTCAAATTAAGGTGAAAAAAAATATTTGAAATCCAAAAAAATTTTGTGTATTTGGGACATGAAAAGGTAAGTTTTTACCTAATTTGGTGAAAAAATTTTTTTTTGTAAAAGATATAAATTAAAAACCAAAGACGTGGTTATTTGTATTTCTCATAAATTTTGAGGTTATGTGTAAAAAGTTGTAGATCTTTTTATTAGCTACAACTTTGCCATTTAACTTTTTTCCATAGGACTTGTAGTTTTGCCGGAAATCGAGATAAACCGTTTTTAACCCTTGAAAACTCACCCCCTTCATCTTCCCGACCTCCAGATCGCCCGTAAATTATTTTTCCTATCATTTTTGTTATATTCTCTTCCTTTTACAACGGGTTTCATTCTACTATAATTTTTTTGCTTTCAAAAATTATCGACCCTGGTCTAAAAAGCACTGGAACTCCATACTTATGGCTCTGCAACCGAGGTTCTGAAGAGCGGAGAGGACAGAGTGGCGCTACTCAAGGGCAGGAATATTAGCGCTATGGTTTAGGCAGAACTGGCAGAAGAGAGAACACGGTTGAATTAATAATAAATAAAAATATGTTGATTTCCTCTATAATTCAAAAGATACAAATCTGATCCAATTAAAACTCGATGATCACTTGTAGAATGCCGACCCACTTATTCCAATTAAATTCTGGTGATTACTTGAGGAATGCTGACTCGCTCATTTTTGCGAAATTTCGAGAATCATATCACTAGAAAAAAAAATAGAAAAATGGCGTTCTTCAAATGTTTGATATTTCAGAAGACCAGTAGACCAGTAGATACTGAATTTCAGCTTGATCGACTTTGAATGAGGCATTTTAATGGACAATGGAAAATGCGGGCAGAAGCTCCTGACTTCAAAATATCTGAATAAATCATGCCCATCCTATTCATTGCCTTTCAATTTCCAGTATAATTTACTTGAATAATAACTAAAAATTGGTTCAAGCACTGACGTGAAGTCAGGAGCTTTTGTGCGTATGTTCTATTGTCCATTTTTCCTGTATCGATTTTAATCGAATTCACCATGGTAAATTCGATTAAGAGTGTCTAATACAGGAGAATGGACAATAGAACATACGCGCAAAAGCTCCTGACTTCACGTCAGTGCTTGAACCAATTTTCGCTTCGTTAAGTCAGGATAGAAAGCAATGATGAAATAATTAACACATTATTGTCTACCTTCAATTCTTCTTTAGGAGAAGAATACATAATTATTCTTGAAAAATATTACTGGAATTAATGTCATATTTAAATAATCAAAGTAAAGAAAATTATAAGTTTAGTTACTAACATATTGAATGAAATTCAATTGAATTCCAGTAATATTCAATTACTTATTCTTAACCAATAAATGTCCATTGATAGATCTAAAGGTGATGAGGTGAAACATAAAGATATATTCTCATTAGTGATAGAAAAACTGGCCTAAAATTCCTCTCTACCCATCACGAGATTTAATATCCACAAATGAGCCTCTCACCTTACAAGATCAGAAGCCTTCAGCAAAATTTCAGCGATATCATATTAAAAATAATACATAACCTTTTAAAAGTCCCCTCTCGCAAATATACTCCTCTGAAGGCACATGGATCTCTTGAAGAAGAATCGCCTTCTCTATTTCTCAAAGATATTCACTCTTGTTCATAGAAATCCCTTCAATATTTAGTTGCCTCCTCCTAAGGAGGATCTCTTTCAAAACCAGGTCTGACCGCTAATGTAGGGCTATCATCTCCCATAGATTTGTGATGAAATAACACGATTTTCCCATAACATACGCGCGAAAATATGTCATCATGACATTCATATTTTTGAAGGTTCTCGCAAAAATACGACCATAGACAACATATCATACGACGATTCGCATCCAGCTTCCGAACTCACAAAAGGCTGCTCGGTTCTCCAACAATATAGATCCGATCGTGTTCAAACTTGGAACTCTGCAGTAGAGTTAGGTTCTGAAGGCTCTTCGAAAATTTCAGCCATGCCGGACGAATAGTTTATGATATATTGAATTTTTTCAATAATTTTTAATTATTTTTTTTAAATTTTCTAGTTACACCATCCTCACGAAATTTTACAAGAATTTTTGCGTTGGCATTCTACAACTAATAACCATGTTTGAATTCAATCGGTTTTGTATTCTTCGAGTTAATGAGGAACAAAAAACAACCAAATTTCAGAAAATTTCAGATGGCTATAACTCTAAAACCGTTTGGACGATTATGCTCATAAACAAACTCAAATGTCGCATTCAGATGCACAACCTAACCTGAAATTTTCAAGCCACTATCTCTTTCCGTTCTCAGGTTATCGTGACAACAAAAATATTTTTTAATAATTTTTTAATAATTTTCTAGCGATACGATTCTCACAAAATTTCTCAAACGTGCTTAGGTCTATATTCTACAACTATTCACGAAGTTTAAATTCGATCGGATTTATTTTGGTTGAAAACAAAATTATTACTCGGAAACCATTGGGCCGATTATACCCATTAACGAACTTGTCCGTCGTATTGGGATGCGCCACCTACCCTGAAAATTTCAAGTCGCTAGCTCTTTCCGTTCTCAAGTTATCGTGGCAACGGCCAGACGGCACCACAGAATTAAATTTCACATTTGGGCAAAACTATAACGCGATGTTCCCCAGAACATACACGCAAAAATCAGTTGAGCGTACGCCGAATTTGTTTGGCCAGTTTGTTTCCTATTTCCTATCCTAAATAAAATTATCCTGACAGATATTTGCCCAAACTGTTATGCACGAGTACGAGTGCGCAAAAATGTTATTGCAACGTTTCGATAGCTCCAGTTTGATATTTTAATCCAGCTTGTTTCGAAATATCAGCATCTCGATAACATCTTCCTGAATGGATGAAACCCATCAAGGATAATATTGCTTAGGCTTAGATAATAGATAAACACGAGATATAAGTTTGATCGAATACTATGTAGGAAATTAATTGTTTATCATGTTCGGGATAACCACTAAAAATACCTGCGTTTTCTTATTGGCTAGAAACGACACACCTTGTTATCACCTCGACACAAACAGCTGATGTAACCGACGTAAGTGGATTGACGGGTCTTGGGTGACGAGTGAAATGGGTAAACAACATTCATGAGATATTAAGTCACGCGAACGAACCTAATCGTTCATTATTTTCCCAAATAATGAAAATAAGTGTTACATTTTTGCGCTCATGTTCTAGGGAACAGCGCGCTTTCATTTTGACCGAGTGTCTGTAAAGTTCGAAATTTTTGCTTGGCCGTCCGTTGCCAAGATAACTTTTGAACGGAAAGAGATAGCGAACCGACATTTTCAGGGTAGGTTGCGCATCCGAATGAGACGGTTATTTTCGCTAATAACGCAAAAAATATAGATCCATCGAAATTAAACTTGGTAATTAGCTGAAGAATGCCGTCGCGCAAATTTTTGCAGAATTTCGTAAGGATCGTTTCACAAAAAAATATGAATGTTTTTTTTTAAATTGATATCTCAGAAACTATCTGTCAAATTTCGTTGAAATTCCGTCCAAATATTCCAGTCGCTATTTCACAATCGAGTACAGGATTACAGCTCGATCGGCTTTTCATTTTAGCAATTATTGTGAAAATGAAAATTCGAACTGGTATCTCCTTCTTCACGTCAGTGCTTTTTTAATGCTCTTGTTCCTCGAAATCGATTCTGTAGGCCTGTTAACACGGTAACTATCGAACGGAATGAGCTAGACAGTTGAAATTTTCAGAGTAGGTTTGGGAGATAAAGATCTCGGTTGAGTTCGTTATTGGGCAAAATTGACCTGATGGTTTCGGTGTAACGAAAAACATTTTTTTTGTAAACTACCAATTTCGAATTCAATTTTTCTTAAGATGCAGTTTTATCATAAGAATCCATTTATGTCATTCTCAACTGTACCAAATTAAAACTTTCAGAGATGAGATTTTTAAAAATTTCAATATTAAATCGTAACTCTATTATTTCACAGAATGCTGTATAGAAAATTAACGTCCGTATCTATGAATTTCATAGATCTATGTGCATACATACATACAAAATCGTCATCTCATCTACAGATGAGAGATATGTCAAACAAAGTATGATTGAATGCAAAATGACCAATGGAATAACCTCAGCTATCATAGATAGCTCTTGGATAATCCATATGATGATAATGATGATGGAAATATATACTTTGGTAAGATAAATCAATGGAACCAATGGAATAACCTCAGCTATCCTAGATAGCTCATGAATAATCCATATGATGATAATGATGATGGAAATATATACTTTGGTAACATAATCAATGGAACCAATGGAATGACCTCAGCTATCGTAGATAGCTCAAGGATATAATATAATTTTCATAGTAGATTTGAGGAATGAATATCTCGGATAAGTTCGCTATTGGGTAGAATTGGTCTGGTGGTTTAGGATTAATAATTTTTGGCACCCTTGTTGAATTCCATTTCTTTTATGATGAAGTTCTATCATAAGAATCCATTGATATCATTCCCAACTTTGAGCGCCTAAGCTCTTGTTCACAGGGCTTTCCCACTTTTATATTTTGGACTCGTGTAAGAATACCGACGGCAATCATAAAGTCAAGTCGACTCCATATTGAGATACGTGGTCAATACAGAATAGGTCTTGCATGTTACACGAAATACCATATATTTATGTTTTTCTGAATCTACTTCAATGCCAGATAATCATGTATGGACTCTTACACTTTCATAATTTATAAAATTTGAATATTTCGGTATTGAACATCGGTAAATCAAGAAGCAATAATTGCAAACGAGGTGAAACGCTTCTGAATCGTTGCTATGACGGATGACGTAATCAAATTTTACCATCTGCTTCTTACAGCCAATGCTGACTACGAGCCCTTTATAGGGAGCTGTGTTACACTGTAATAAAGAGTGAAACGGACACGAGAAGAGTAGATATGACGGGTTATACGTCACGGACAGGCACCAAGTCTGAACACGCATTATGTGCAACCAAAATTGAAATTTTTTTACGTCGGTTGAACTTTTCCAGTATTCTTATGGATATAATAATTGATTCCAATAATAAAATAAAAAAATCACGAAATAAAAAATTGGTTCAAGCACTGACATGAAGTCAGAAGCTTTTGCGCGTATGTTCTATTGTCCATTCTTCTGTATTGGACACCCTTAATCGAATTTACCATGGTAAATTATGTTGTCCATTCTCCTGTATTGGACACTCTTAAATCGAATTTACCATGGTAAATTCGAATTAAGTGTCCAATACACCCTTAATCGAATTTACCATGATAAATTATGTTGTCCATTCTCCTGTATTGGACACTCTTAAATCGAATTTACCATGGTAAATTCGAATTAAGTGTCCAATACAGGAGAATGGACAACATAATTTACCATGGTAAATTCGATTAAGGGTGTCCGCTACAGAAGAATGGACAATAGAACATACGCGCAAAAGCTTCTGACTTCACGTCAGTGCTTGAACCAATTTTTTATTTCGTGATTTTTTTAAAATTTTCTAGGGGTACGATTCTTAAAATTTTTACTTCGTCATTTTTTTCAAATTTTCTAGGGGTACGGTTCACACAAAATTTTAAACACGTCTTCATGTTGATTTTCTACTACTAGTTACCAAGCACCAATTCGATCATCTATTTATTTTTTGAGTTATCAAGGAAATAATATTCCAGGTGGGTATAACTCGGAAACCGTTAGACCGATTATGCCCAAAAACGAACTCAACTCTCCCTTTCGGATACGCAACCTACCCTGAAAATTGCAAGTCCCAATCTCCTTTCGTTCGAAAGTTATCGAGGCAACGGTCACCCATCTACTGAACTCGCACAAGAATGCTCGAATCTCCAACAATATTTAACCCATCGTATTAAAACTTGAAACTTAGCAGTAGAGTTAGGTTATGAAGGCTCTTGCAAAATTTCAGCAATTTCAAACGAATGGTTACTGATATATAGAATTTTTTTTTTAATTTTCAATGATTTATTAAAAATTTTCTACAAATGCTATCCTCACCAAATTTTGCAAACATTTTTGCGTTGGCATTCTACAACTAATAACCATGTTTGAATTCAATCGGTTCAGTATTTTTCGAGTTAATGAGGAACAAAAAACCACCAAATTTCAGAAAATTTCAGATGGCTATAACTCTAAAACCGTTTGGCCGATTATGCTCATAAACAAACTGAAATGTTGCGTTCTGGTGCACATCCTAACCTGGAAATTTCAAGCCGCTATCTCATTCCGTTCTCAAGTTATCGTGACAACAAAAATATTTTTTTATAATTTTTTTAAAATTTTCTAGCCATACGATTCAAACAATATTTCACAAACGTGCTTAGGTTCATATTCTACAACTACCCACTAAGTTTCAATTCGATCGGATTTATATTGGTTGAAAACAAAATTATTACTCGGAAACCACTGGGCCGATTATGCCCATTAACGAACTTGTCCGTCGTATTGGGATGCGCCACCTACCCTGAAAATTTCAAGTCGCTAGCTCTTTTCGTTCTCAAGTTAAAGTGGCAACGGACGGCCGGACGACCGGACGGCCGGAAGGATAGATTCAAATTTGACCTCGAATTCTTCATTGGGGAGTCGAACTTAATCGTTTGAGACCATTTTCGTCAAAAAATTCGAAAGTTACAGACATTTGGGCAAAACTATAACGCGATGTTCCCCAGAACATACGCGCAAAAATGCAAGAGACCTATTGATAAGATTTGAAATTGATGGAAACCATCAAATTACAGTGGAGCCCCGGTAGTCCGACAAACATTTTGCAAGGCAGTGTCCGATTATAGAGAACCTACTGCTTAAGACCCCCTATAGTCTGGAATTTTTTAGAAAATGTTACCTAGTAATTTGAAAAATTTCAGATCAAAATATGTAATAAGATTCTATCAAATAACGAATACAATTTGCTACACGTTTAATGATGTACATAATATGTACATATATTAAACAGTTATAGGCATGTCGGATTACAAGGGGTCCACTGTACTAGTATAATGGAGAGCCTTCGTTTGATTCATATTTCTATGTATTCCGTGTAGGAAACTAGTGAGACCTTACCCAAAGTTGGTATTTTTTCACATTTTTAATCGATAATGTTTCATAAATATATCATATTTTCAATTTTACTTGCACCATCATTCTTTTTTTGAATTATAATCTCAATTTGGAACTATCCAAACAAAACTCCACAGGTGCGAATCGTAAATATAAAGGAAACCATTATAGCAACCACATCTGAAATAGGACCGGTGTTGAATTTTCGAGGTGAAACAATACGAGAATGGATTCTTCACTTCTCGTTTTTCATTGGCGAGGCAGCGGAAGAGAGTTTAACCTTGAACAACATTCGACGCTGACAAGCATCATTCGCGATATTCGATCTATCCCAACTGCCTGAACTTGAAAAGAAAAAATTGCCAAGGTCTAGGGAATATATGCGATAAATGCAAACCGGTTGCAAATTGCCGACCAAAAAATTCGAGAGATGCGAACGATGTTTTCTAACTGCGGCGATACTATGTGCCTACAAAATAAAAGCAAAAAAGCTTTTCAAATCAAGACTTCCTCTATAGCCCAGGAAAGTTAGTGCTAAAAAAGGGTTTAGCCCCTAAAAATTGCTCCAGAGCTGAAAATCGTGTTAAGCCCTTTTGGGGCTCCTGAATAACGGGTATCTAAGTTTGCGACGGTTTCTAGGTTGTGCTTCAGATTTTTAGATTTGAGAGCCTAAAAACCACGAAATTTTCGCACTTTTTTTCAGTATTTCGCTTATAACTCGAAAAGTACGCATCCTGCTGAAAACTTTATCTACTTATTATTTATTATATTTGAGGAACATTATATTTAACGTATAATGGCGGTATAATGACAGTCTTAATCGAATTTACCATTGTAAATTCGATTAAGTGTCCAATACAGGAGAATGGGCAATAGAACATACGC
Source organism: Halyzia sedecimguttata (assembly GCA_937662695.2). Classification (NCBI taxonomy): domain Eukaryota; kingdom Metazoa; phylum Arthropoda; class Insecta; order Coleoptera; family Coccinellidae; genus Halyzia; species Halyzia sedecimguttata. The sequence goes on along the minus strand of OW569413.2, from coordinate 45,169,348 downwards.
GCAAAAGCTCCTGACTTCACGTCAAGTACCAATTTCTTTTTCGTAATTTTTTAAACATTTACTAGTGGCACTTCTTCATGTCGATATTCTTCAACTAGTTAACATGCTTCAATTCGATCGAGTCTATTTTTTTTGAGATATCGAGGAAATAATATTCCAGGTAGGTATAACTCCGAAACGGTTAGACCGATAATGCTCAAAAACGAACTTAACCCTCCCATTCAGATGCGCAACCTACCCTGGGCCGATTATGCCCATTAACGAACTTGTCCGTCGTATTGGGATGCGCCACCTACCCTGAAAATTTCAAGTCCATATCTCTTTCCGTTCTCAAGTTATCGTGGCAACGGACGGCCGGACAGTATCGAATTTGACCTCAAATTCTTCATCAGTGAGTTGAACCTAGTCGTTTGAGACCATTCTCGACACAAAATTCGAAAATTACAGACATTTGGGCAAAATGATAAGGCGATGTTTCCCAGAACATACGCGCAAAAAGTTCGAAAGAGACCTGCGCGCAAAGTTCCTGTGGAATTTGAGGGAATTTACAGGGGTGGAAAACTTCAGATATCATGTGAAATATTCCTGTTCATTTCAGACTATATAATTTAGCGGAAGGATTCCTTCTAATATCTTCAAGAAAACAATAAGTTTTATCGCCATTATACTCAAAACTCTTGAATGAAACTGGAAACCTACATATTCCAATGTAGAAGTACTTCAAGAAACTACGATCGACCGCAGTCAATGAAAACAACAATTAGAAGGATATAAAAGCATGGTATGGGCTATAAAACAACATCAAATACTGACCTAGTAGTAAAATTCAACGCATAATCGCAACCCGGCTAAACATAATTTCGAATAAATAGATATAGCCTTGACTTCTTATTTGAGATATGTTGCCAAATCTGTTGTTATGCAAATATTTGGTGTGAATATCTTCAAACTTCTTCATTTTAGAATGAACTGTTTTAATATTAAACGATGGGAATATAACAAAACAAATATAGAAAAGTGAAGTCAAGAGTTTTTGCGCGCATGTTCTATTATCTATTCACATCTAACACTCCACGAACTACTGCTTGAAGTGGCAGCGTTAAAACATGACAAAAAAATAATGATGAAATATACAGAAATATTGAAATTCCAAAAATACAACGCCGATAGAGTTGAAAAATTCTGATTGAAACATTGCGGGTTGAAGGTTTGCGCGGATTTTCAGCGGAATCGGATCCATAGTTACTGGAATAAAATTTCAGAGGAAAATGTCACTCCTACCTGATAGTGCAAACAGAAAGTTCCAGTAGCTGAATAAGTTAACTACCGTCTTCATTTAAGAGCCTAAAATCTTAATCAAATTAATCAAACTAAAGCTGAAGTCCAAGTCTTCGATCCTTTGTTTTCGTCAGAAACAGAGTTAATACTTGGTCCTAATTCAGACTTCTCAGAGGTTTTAAATAAAACGCCCGGAGAATCGCTCAGCCTTACTAATTTTGTTCTTTTTGTCTCATCCCCAAATCCTTATTTTCGTCGAATGGTCTACGTATGCAAATGCTTATGTGTCTCGAAATTCTGCATTAAAAAAAAAAGTTTTGTTTAAAATTTTCTGTACTCTGGTTTCTCAGAGTTGGGAATTATACCAATGGATCCTTATGATAGAACTGCATCATGAAAGAAATTAAATTCAAACATCATAAAAGAATTTAAATTCAACAAGAGTGCCAAAAATTATTAATCCAAAACCAACGGACCGATTCTACCCAATAACGAACTTATCCGAGATATTCATTCCTCAAATCTACTATGAAAATTATATTATATCAATTGAAACTTAGCCAATATTCCAGTTTTGTTTTTACTGGAGATATTCTGAACCCAATTTGATTAACTTGCAAAAGTATATATTTCCATCATCATCATCATCATATGGATTATCAAAGAGCTACGATATCTGAGGTTATTCCATTGGAAGCATTCAATCATACTTTGTTTGACATGTCTGAACGCAGATGAAATTCATATGTATCTTTGGTTCGATAAGCTTTCTGTTCCGAGGAACAAGAGCGTCAAAAACATTCGTTTTATGATGTAAACATATGCAACTGTTTAACACGTTTTTTTCACACTCACCTTTTTCAGAGATGGTGTCCTCTCTAGCTCAAAACCTATTAATAATAATAATAATAATAATAATAATAAAGTTTATTTCCCGATATTGAACCGATCCTCTTGGAATGTTGCACACTCTTTCTTCACTTGGACTAAAAGGACTAGTTGCGATTCACAAGTTCGTTAATGGGCATAATCGACCCAACGGTTTCCGAGTATACTAATTTTGTTTACAACCAATACATATCCGATCGTATTGAAACTTGGTTACTAGTTGTAGGTACGATAACTTGAGAACGGAAAGAGATAGCGTCTTGCAATTTTTAGGGTAGGTTACGCATTTGAGTTCGTTAATAGGCATAATACAGATTTATACCCATCTGGAATATTGTTTTCTCTATAAATACCGACGCAAAAACATATAAGTGAAATTTCGTGAGGATTGTATCACTAGGTGACATTTAGGTTCGTTAATAGGCATAATCGGCCAAACGGTTTTGGAGATATACCCATCTGACATATTGTTGTTATTTCCTCTATAACTCAATATATGCAAATCCGATCCATTTAAAACTCGTTAGTTACTTGTATAATGGTGACGCGCTGATTTTCGCGAAATGTAACTCCTGACTTCACGACAGTGCTTTTCTCAAATTTTTCATACCGAATTAACCTTACTCGCCCCTTAAGATTAACATACGTGCAAGTTAAATTAAAACACACTAGCTATGTAAATACTTCCTTCGCTGTATTATCTCCCACGGTATACCAACAGTCAGCAGAAAGGAAAGCGCTAGCCGATCAAATATAGACAACAAACAATACAACATCTCCTGTTCAAGAGTTGCCATCCTAGAATCCAATATCAGTATCACATGACCCTACTTGGTCACTTTATTATCGTAACAGTCGAAGCGTTCAATAATTCATGTAATGATTATGATTTTTCTTCCTCAATTCTGATTATGATTACACTAAAACTCCTATGGTACGTTTCACGAAGCTTTGATTAGCTTAATTGTGGATTTAATTCGATCGTTGCATCAAAATTGAACTGGGAATCTACATAGAATCGCACTAATTTGGCAATTAAGAGCCGTCGAAGCTTTGTGAAACCCACCGTTAGTCTGCCAGGAGACTCCTCATCCTCATAAGATAACAGTATTTTTCGTAAACATCGGCAACCCAGACTGTCATAGTTTCCAACGAACACTCAGGATGGAGCCACCTAAACGAGAATAGGAATCTGATCTAAGGTTGTTACGCGATAACACGATGACCTTGTTAAAGAAACACTTTAGTTCACCTACACGGTATAATCTGCGCGAAATTTTCATCAGTACAGTACCTACAGTACATAATTCATTCAGTAAACAATATGAAAACTAAAAAATTGGTTCAAGCACTGACGAGAAGTCTGGAGCTTTCGCGCGTATGTTCTATTAATAATAATAATAATAATAATAATTGGCCTTTATTGAATCTGTAAAATTACAATTTATAATCATAAGAAAAACATATTCATATCACAAATTCAATCCCAGGGCGGAGTTCAGATAGGTTATTCACCCTCTGTTCTACCACTCAAACCCTATACAAAAAATGAAAATCAATTCGGTAATGTATCATCCGCATAACAATAGAGTCATACAACATTTTGTAATATTAAAATCAATAGCAAAGAAAAAAAAAAGTAAGAACCATGAATGAACTAAACAGCATTACGCACACACTGCCCGTCAAACAATCTTCGAAAAACAAATCTCCTGAACGAGGTATCAGACGTAGCGCCACAATTTACGTAAGCATTGTAGTACTTATATATGCAATACGAAAACGATCTCTCGTAAATGACCAATCTATGAGGAGGGGGAGAAATTAGTCCCCTGCCTCTTGTGTTCAAATTATGCACGTCCGTACGGAAAGTGATCTTCCGATGAAGATAATTAGGTTTCTTGTCATGAATAATGCGATGGTAAAGAATGAGGGCAGCCCTCTCAAATCTATTACTCATATTCAACCACTTAGCGTCTTTGAGTTTATGGCTTATGTGGTCAAACTTGCGAATGCCGTAGATGAATCTCAGACATGAATTTTGAATTTTCTGAACTTTATAGAGTGTCGCCCGATCCAAACCAGAAAAATATACCTGTGAACAATAATTAAATGATGACAGAACCATGGTATCACAAAGGTTCCTCTTCAACGCCTGTGGCAAGGATTTTCGATGAGGATATAAGAGACGGAGACCATAAATTGACCTCTGAATACACTTCCCTATGTGCAAGCGGTACCGAAATGTATTGTCCATCAAAAGTCCTAAGTTACAAATGTCCCCCACAATAGGTATACTTTCACCACCTACCATAAATGACACTGAATGCCTCAGGGCCTCACAAATGATTTCATTACCAAACAATATTGCTCCAGACTTGATCGGATTTATCATCAGTTGGTGGGATACAGAAACATTATGAATGCTCTCCAAATCTTCGTTCATCCTCATTATACCTTCCTCAACCATATCACTAGGGAAGCTGAAGTATATTTGTGTATCATCCGCGTAAAATTGAATGTTGCAATATCTTACATAATGCTTAAAGTAGTGAGTATACACAATGAATAGGAGCGGACCCAATATCGATCCCTGAGGAACTCCGACAGAAACACAGCTAGGAGGTGAGATAGCATCCCCGACCCTTACACGCTGACTTCTGTCCTTCAGGTAGCTTTGTATTATAGAAATTGCTTCCTTCGAGAAGCCCACAAAATGTAAAATTGCAAAAAGTAAGTTATGAGATAGTGTATCGAAGGCTTTAGTATAATCGAGCAAAATGAGAGCCGTAACGAAACCGCGGTCAGTTGCTGTGAGTATATCATCAGTTAATTTCAGAAGAGAAGTCGTGCAGCTGAAGCCGCTTCGGAAACCAGATTGACTCTCGGGGATGATATCAAACTTTTCTAAGTGCTCCCTCATTTGCAAATTCAAGACCTTTTCCAATAATTTGGACATTGTCGGAAGTATGCTTATGGGCCTAAGATCTTTACATTCTCTAACATTATTAGTTTTTGGTAGTGGTAAAATCACAGCTTGTTTCCAGGCCGTTGGAAAATAATTTTCAAGAATGCAGCAATTCACAATATGAAGCAGGTATTTATGAATGAATGGACAACACATACAAATCATCTGAATATTTATTCCATCCAACCCAGTGGATTGGGATTTGATTGCTTTAATTAAATCAGCTAATACAGACTCATTAATAAGCGAAAAAGATTTTCTTTCTGAGAATTCACAAAATTGACCCTCCTCGTAAAACTTGACCATATGACGAGAGGCGTCTTCATTTGTTTTAGGAATACATTTTACAAAGTAATCATTCAACATTTCGGCATTCTGCAATTCAGCTGGAATAACCATCGACCCCCTCCCACCAATATTGAGATGTTTCAGTTCTTTCCATGTCTGACCAGGTTTCCGATTAGATAACAATTCAGTAAAATGTTCAACTTTAGCTTTTTCAATTTTCAAGTTTACCAAATTGCGCAAGGACTTATATGCGATCCAATCTACTTGACTTTTGGATTTTCTATACTTACTTTTCATCTTGTTCCTAGACTTCATAAGGGCCTTTATATCAGAGGTTAACCACGGAGCGGGCTTCTTTGTCACCCGACGAGTTACAATAGGAGAGTAGTGATCAAAAAGTTGAATAAGTATTCCATTCAGATAAGAGATCTTCTCATCAATACTATGAATTCGAAATATTCTATCTAAATTCGCAGCTTCAAGGGACGAGTAAAAGCTATCAACAGAAAAGTTTCTAAAATTCCTATAGCGTCTGAAGCCCTGATATTTAGCCATAAGGGGAACATCGATAGAAAAACTCACTATATCATGATCACTTGAATGATAATCAACAACTTGAACATCCGAAATCAAATCTGCTCTATTGGTAAGAATATGATCGAGAGCTGCATCCATCCTAGTAGGCTCCTCCACCAACTGGGATAACCCAAATGTATCCAAAGTACTCACATAACTAATGCATTCTGGACTTGTATTCTTCAGAATATCTACATTCATATCACCTACAATTACAAGTTTATCAGAAATAGAAACAGATTTCAAGACCAAGTCCTCCACATCATCAAGTAGATTATTGTCCATTCTCCTGTATTGGACATTCTTAATCGAATTATCCATGGTGAATTATATTGTCCGTTCTCCTGTATTGGACATTTCGAATTTACCATGGTAAATTCGATTAAGAGTGTCCAATACAGGAGAGAAATTTACAGACATTTAGGCGAAATGATACTGTGATGTTCCCCAGAACATACGCGCAAAAAATTTGATGAATATTGAACCTGAAAACAAGAATCCATTTTTGGCGCTCTTGTTCCTCGGAACAGAGTGCTTATCAATTTGCCCAAATGTCCGTAATTTTCGAATTTTCGGCAGAAAATGGTCTTAAACGATTTGGTTCGACTCAATGACGAAGAATCCATGGTCAAAATCGATTCTGTCCGGCCGGCCGTTAGCAAGATAACTCTCGAACGGAATAAGCTAGACAGTTGAAATTTTCAGAGTAGGTTTGGGAGATAAATATCTCGGTTAAGTTCGTTATTGGATAAAATCAGCCAGGTAGTTTCGGAGAAAAAAAAATAATTTTTTTTACCTCAAAAAATTTTAAATTCAATTTTTTTTAGTATGCAGTTTCATCATAAGAATCCATTGATATCATCGTCAACTCTAACAAACTAATACTTTCGGAGATATGATTTTTCAAAATTTCAATAATTATTCTCAATCTATATATCGTCGTTGCGCCTTCAAAACGCGACATGTGCATATATTGTACAAAATGCGTTAAGTGTATATTTCGATTAAGAACTGCGCAAGCTGGATATTTCGTTAAAAGCTGCCATGTGATAATCACACTAGTTTCGGTTCCAGTTGGATTTTATCGATAAGCGACAAGTACGAATCGAAAATATGCTCCTGCAAAACATGCTAAGTGTATGAATGCACAATTTATCAAAATTCACATGTCGCATTTTGAAGGCGCAACGACGATATGCCATGTTCCGATATTCCTGAACAGTACTGAGCAGTAAATTGAAACGTCAAACATTACTGAAATTCACTGGCGATGCTTACTGTCACTAAAGAGCGTTCCGAAATTACTAACTGCGGCCAGTACTGCCAGTAATATCGGAACACAAGGGTCATAGAATACTCTAATTATAATTTCCTGATGTACCTATGTAAATCAAACATCAGATAGGTCATAGACCTACGTTTTGAACTCAATTACGAAAATTCTTGAAAATTGACGCATAGAAGCCAAATTTAAAAAGTGGGAAAGTCCTGTGGACAGGAGCTTTGGCGCTCTTGTTCAAACTTTGACAAATCATAACTCCTAAAGTATTGGTTTCCACGTCGGGAATGATATCAATGGATTCCTATTTAATTTAATTTATTTTATGATGCAGTTCTATCATAAGAATCCATTTTTATCATTCCCAACTCTGAGAAACCAATACTTTCTCAGATATGATTTGTCAAAGTTTGAACAAGAGCGCCAAAGCTCCTGTCCACAGGACTTGAACCAATTTTCCACTTGCTTCCGAACAGTTTCCTCTTTCGAACTCACAGCGATAATATTTAACGATATGGTTGATAAGACAACGGAGGTTGGCTAATGAATGGAATAAAACGATACTTTAGTCGAATTAAATTATTAACGATTCACATTTATGTGTCAGAATCGATAGTTTCTGGCTCGATGTTCAGGTGAAAATAGTTCTTATCAATTCTTGATTCTGTAGGTCCGTCCGTCAGCACGATTACGCTCGAACGCAATTATTATTATTATACTGATCCTACTGGGTCTTCCACAAGGAGACCCCTCATAAGCTCTAAGAGCTTGAGTTGAAATTTTCAGAGTAGGTTTGGAGTCCAAATACGCCGTTCGTTAATGGGCAAAATCCACCAAATGGTAACAGAGTTATAGCCATGTGAAATCTTGTTTTCCAATAACTCCAAAAATACTGATATGATCAAATTAAATAGCGGAGGTCAGTTGAAAAATACCGATACGAAGACATATGCAAAATTTTGTGACGATCGAATGACTGGAAAATTAAAAAAAATATTAAACAAAAATCTGTATCTCAGAAACTATCCGTCAGATACGCAAACTGCGGTTTGCGATTCAAATTTATCCTTAACTGAGAACCTCAGTTAGGACTTACGGAGATTGATTGCTTTGTGAATATGGCGGAGAGTTTTCTATCCCAAGTTAGGTAAAACAGTATATAGATTGAATATTGGACGGAAAGGTGACGTGGTGAAAGAAAAGATCTTCAATTTTCTATGGAAAGGCATGTTTACCACACTGTTGGAATTATGGTATGGGGGGCTATTGCTCATGGAAGCAGGTCATCTTGGTGTTCATCAGAGGAAACATGACCGCCTTTCGTTACATCTAGGAGGTGGCGAAATCAATTTTCCAACAAGATAATGCACGACCACGTATAGCCAGAATTACGTTGGTCTATTTTGAAGACAAGTCGATTTCTTGCCTTGGTCTCCTATATCTACCGATCTTTCACACACTGAACACGTCTGGGACATTATGGGAAGGAGATTACTCCGTTCACATATATACAGGGTGTCCCTAGTTCGAGTGCCTATTAGACGTTTCTGGATAAATGTAAATATTTGAGATCTGAAAATTGGGATTATGATATTGATCGAAATTCTCTACAGAGCTAAAATATTTTCGATGCCTAAGCACTTTCGGTTATACAGGGAGTGAAAATTAATTTGATGAAAATTTTTTTTTCAAGTTTTGCATTCCTTGTATCATCAAGTATTCAATGCTGAATACGTTTTTGTTAAAACCTTTGTATTCATTCGAATAGTTTTCAAAATATCGGAAAAAAACCGGAAAAAAAGGCAAATATGTTTAGTTAGTATTATGTTCATTATTCTTATTTTAAACATCCTGAGCGTGAAACGCTTTTACAACATCGAAGGGGAAGAATGTGGAAAGGTCATGCATCTTTTGAATTTCAGATATATCATCACAGGGTGTTTCAAATTTTGTGTCGCAAATTGTGATCAAAAATTGGCCATAACTTCTGTTTTTTCAAATTAGAACCCTATTTTTGGCGCTCTAGTTCCTCGGAACTGAGTGCTAATCAATTTGCCCAAATGTCTGTAATTTTCGAATATTTCGATGAAAATGGTCTTAAACGATTAGGTTCGACTCACTGATCAAGAATCCGTGGTCGAAATTCATTCTGTCCGGCCGGCCGGCCGTAGGCACGATAACTCTCGAACGAAATGAGCTAGAGAGTTGAAATTTTCAGAGTAGGTTTGGGGGATAAATATCTCGGCTAAGTTCGTTATTGGGCAAAATCGGACAGATGGTTTCGGAGTAAAAAAAAAAAAATCGTTTACAAAACAAATTCCAAATTAAATTTTTTTTAATAATCAGTTTTATCATAAGAATCCATTCATATCATTTTTAACTCTAACAAGCTAATACTTTCGGAGATATGATTTTTCAAAATTTCAATAATAAATCGTATTTCAACGTTGTCACAGAATGATATAATTCTATGTATGAATTGTCCTAATGTCAACTTATGTTCCTGTGACATTACATTATCTAATCAATCGAAGAATTGTGAGCGAAGTGAGAAAAATAAATCTCAGTTGTTTGCTCCGAAATTAGTTTTTCTCAGAAAAGTCTTACATTTCGGAACGGAACATGAAGTTAGTAAGAGATCTTAGAGTAGTGAGATTGCTTTTCATCCATAGACATAGATATAACTCTCGAACGGAATGAGGTAGGTAGTTGAAATTTTCAGAGTAGATTAGGGAGATGAATATCTCGGTTAAGTTCGTTATTGGGCAAATGTGGCCAGATTTAATTTGATTTCTTCCATGGTGCAGTTCTCATTCTCATGATTGCTCATTTAATCTTGATAAATAAACTATTATTTGAATTGAATTTCCTTTATGATGCGGTTATATCATATGAATCCATTGATATAATTCCCAACTCTGAGAAACCAATACTTTCGGAGATATAATTTGTCTGTTTGAACTAGAGCGCCAGAAAGCTCCTGTCCACAGGGCTTGAACCCATTTTTTATGATTGCTTTAGATTTTGCGGTGAAAAATACTGATAGTTTTCTAACATGATTATGTTCCTAAATTAAAAAAAACTCAGAAATTATTGAATTTAGGGGAATAATCATGTTAGAAAACTATCATTATTTTTCACCGCAGAATCCAACGCAATCATAAAAAAATAGGGTTCTAATTTGAAAAATAGAAGTTATGGCCAATTTTTGATCACAATTTTCTACACAAAATTTGAAACACCCTGTAATGATATTTCTGAAATTAAAAAAATACATGACCTTTCCACATTCTTCCTCTTCGATGTTGTAAAAACGGTTTACGTTCAGGATGTTTAAAATAAGAATAATGAACATGATACTGACTAAACATGTTTGACCTTTTTTCCGGTTTTTTTTATTAGATATTTTGAAAACTATTCGAATGAATACAATGGTTTTAACAGAAATGTATTCAGCATTGAATACTTGATCATACCAGGAATGCAAAACTTGAAAAAATGTTTTTTCATCAAATTTATTTCCATCCCTGTATAACCGGAAGTGCTTGGGCTTCAAAAATATTTTAGTTCTGTAGAGAATTTCAAGCAATATCATAACCCCAATTTTCAGATTTTAAATATGTCCAGTTCTCCAGGCACTTGAATTTGGCACACCCTGTATATTATTACATATCATTAGGAAATAGGTCATCTCATTCGGAGTACGATCAGAAGTGATTGTGAGTGCATAAGAAATTGTGGAGGTCCAACAAATTATTTTTTTTTTAATTTGTTCCAACTCTAGGATTTTTCTGAAATTTTCATTAATTGGTAACTTAACTCTAAAAGACATGTACCTTCACCAAAAATAGTTTTGAAAAATCTATTATTACTGGGTGTTCTTTTTTCCATTGTAGTATATTTCGAAATATGTAATAAAATAATTATAGTTCACCACGAACTAATATTCAAATTCAACAGGGTCAAGGTTGAGCTGGTGGAGGTCAAGTTACCTAGGTGTCGGTAGCCTATTTTTCTCAAACATCACCTTAATATTTGCCGTCTAAGGGGAATTGTTGAGCTAGGAAATTGAAATGGAGCACCTAATATAGTTTCCTTATATTAGCAACCGTTTGCCAAAACCCGAACTTTTTACTATGGTTCCAAGCAGTTCAAATGTTCTACGATGAAAAATATAATAACTTACCCCTCTAGAATCTCTAAATAGTATGGCCGCGTGATGAGGATCCACGAAAGCATCTGAAGCTCTATGGGGTAGAGTACCCAAAGACTGGCGTCTTCTTTCAGGGTCCAATGATTTCTGTCGTATATGAGCGCCTGTAAGAGGAATTAATACTGATAAGCAAAAATGTCAGAAAGTTAATAGAGATACGGATTAAAATATAAGAGACAGTTTAATGAAGAATATCTCGAGAAAAGCGCGTTTCAAAGAGGATGATGAAGAATAATTCAATTTTTTAACATGATTGAGTATTCTTGTTCAAAAGAATATACGAATGACTCGTAAAGAACTTTATCTGCTTTCTTTATGCTAATTTCATTAAGTTTCATGAATCCGCGGGTCTATAACTAGGAAACCAGCAAAACTAGGAAATAACTGATAATTTGGGACTATGTGTTATTATATTGAATGGTTTCTTTCTGGATTTTCTCTCCCAAACTCTGAAAAAAATCTCTTGAAATCAAAATTATTATTTTGCGAATTGCTTCTGCGTAAGAAACACAAGATATTTGTCAGAAAAAGCGGTTCAAAGTTCAATATAAGAACCGTGTTCAAGACATAAAACTATCGTAGGTCTTTATTAACAAAGACAAAACCCATTAATGAAAAACAAACAAAAAAACTGTTTATATAATATTCACTCAATGAAAAATTATATACGATTTACACTTATTTATTCAATATTGTGACGCGTTTCGTCGACACAGCGACTTCATCAGACTACATCATACTAAATTCTTAACAAGTTATTATCTCCCTATACCTAGATGACATGGACACAGAATCATTTAAAACTAATTACATGAGAAACTTATTTAAAACAAATTACATAATAGACTTATTTAAAACTAATTACATGAGATTTCACTGCTGGTTTCTTTGTACACATTAACAATAATTCATTCCTAATGCTTTTATTTATAAATTGATTCTCTATTTGAATAGATTGAGTAACGGTGAAAAATTTAGATCTAATTGTTCATTAACTAAATTACCCGTATGTTTTTCCCTATTTATTTCGACCATTTCCCAGTAATTAAGTTGCGCACCTTTATTCAAATTGTGTAGAATTTTGAAATCCGGGGTAAACTTATGTCCTTCTGCTAATAAATGATTCGAATAATTTGAATTAATTTTGTTGTTTTTGAAGCTGTGATGATGTTCCTTTATTCTTATGCCAAAATTTCTACCAGTTTTTCCTATATATGATTTGTCACAACTCCCGCAATTTAATTTATAAACACCGGATTTATCTTCTTTATTCCTTTTCGATTTATTGTTTTTTATGAATTTGGCAAGGTTATTATTTGTCCGGAATGAGATATTCACCTGTTGGTTTTGAAGAAACCTTTTAAGTTGTTGACTCGTTGTACCAAAATATGTTAAGCTATTGAATATTTTATTTTTATCCTTAATTTCTGGAAATACTAAACTAATTGTTTTTCTAAATTGTTTTTTCGTCAACATTTTTCTGATTAACTCTGTGTTATATCCGTTGTTCACCGCTGTTTCAAAGGAACAGACCGGCAACTGAAAATATTTGTAGATTTTATTAATAGCATTCATCCAAATGTCAAATTCACAATTGAAATGGAAAATAATGGTGCAATTAATTTTTTGGATTTAACAATAACGCGGAAAAACAATCAACATGATTTTTCAATATTTAGGAAACCATCCCATACGGATACAATCATTCATCGATCCTCGTGTCATCCATTCGAACATAAAGTCGCGGCATTTCATAGTATGTTACACCGGCTAATTAATATACCTTTATCCGAAGAAAATTATGGTACAGAATTAGAAATTATCGAACAAATAGCGGTGAACAACGGATATAACACAGAGTTAATCAGAAAAATGTTGACGAAAAAACAATTTAGAAAAACAATTAGTTTAGTATTTCCAGAAATTAAGGATAAAAATAAAATATTCAATAGCTTAACATATTTTGGTACAACGAGTCAACAACTTAAAAGGTTTCTTCAAAACCAACAGGTGAATATCTCATTCCGGACAAATAATAACCTTGCCAAATTCATAAAAAACAATAAATCGAAAAGGAATAAAGAAGATAAATCCGGTGTTTATCAATTAAATTGCGGGAGTTGTGACAAATCATATATAGGAAAAACTGGTAGAAATTTTGGCATAAGAATAAAGGAACATCATCACAGCTTCAAAAATAACAAAATTAATTCAAATTATTCGAATCATTTATTAGCAGAAGGACATAAGTTTAACCCGGATATCAAAATTCTACACAATTTGAATAAAGGTGCGCAACTTAATTACTGGGAAATGGTCGAAATAAATAGGGAAAAACATACGGGTAATTTAGTTAATGAACAATTAGATCTAAATTTTTCACCGTTACTCAATCTATTCAAATAGAGAATCAATTTATAAATAAAAGCATTAGGAATGAATTATTGTTAATGTGTACAAAGAAACCAGCAGTGAAATCTCATGCAATTAGTTTTAAATAAGTCTATTATGTAATTTGTTTTAAATAAGTTTCTCATGTAATTAGTTTTAAATGATTCTGTGTCCATGTCATCTATGTATAGGGAGATAATAACTTGTTAAGAATTTAGTATGATGTAGTCTGATGAAGTCGCTGTGTCGACGAAACGCGTCACAATATTGAATAAATAAGTGTAAATCGTATATAATTTTTCATTGAGTTAATATGGATTTGCATCAAGTAAAAGCCACAAGCATTAAATTTTTTATATAATATTCCTTGTATTTGTGGTAAATCATATACAGGAGAAATATCGAGACCACCAGGAGTAAGAAAGTCTGAACATAAGAACAACTTGAGAAATAGAGACATACAAAAATCAAAAAGAACATGTATGTACAATCCAAGGAGATCACATGATGCATTGGAGTAACACAGAGATTTTTCAGAGTTTGGGAGAGAAAGCCCAGAAAGAAACCTTTTAATAATGAATATAAAAGTACCTCCCCCATTATCCTTAAATGATTATGTGCTATTATAGTTATAGAAAACTTCAAACCAACATTTATTTCAATTGGAAAAACCATGTCGGAGCTATAAAATAGAAACTATTTTTTTTTTGAATTTCGACAGCATGTATCTTTTTTCTGAGCCAAATTTGGAAAAATGGTTAAGATTAATGAACAACAATAATCATTTTTTACCGCTTAATACCGGTATCAAACGGTTATAATTTCTACATTTTAGTGGTTACAAGCGGTAACGGAAGTTCCTCTCCAAAGCTGTCATTTTGACATTTGATACCGGAGTTACTAGCGGTTGACATCTGTTGAAAGTTTGAAATTGTCAAAAGTATTGAAAGTTTGAAACTGTTGAAAGCAATTTAAATGGCTGTGGCAAAGGAAAACGTGGAATTTTTTCAATATACTCTAAACTAACAAGGAGTGGATTAGTTCGTCATTATAGACCACCACAAAACGGCGAATGTTTTATTAAAAGGTTATAGAATGAATGCAATCTGGATTCTGGCTTGGATATTTACCACAAAAAGATTAGTAGACTACGTTCTTATTGTACTGGTTAGTGCCCACCTCTTTAATTTTTCTTAATTAGGTGGAGAGAATCATTTTCTATAATTTCATCAAACAAATTTAATCATGGAAGGTTTCTTTTTCTATTCGAAACAAATGAAAAAATACAATTTCAGTATATATTTCAAGCCAGATATCTCTAGGTCTAGCCAAAAGTGAATTATCCATAATTTGAATAGTGCTATCATCACTGAGAAGTGGGACTATATTTGGATGTAATACACTTTTGAGAAATTCCAATAAGACACAATAATTCTCATTAGTGAATAGCATTTCGTCAAATAAATTGAACATTTGCATAAAATTCATGTTAATTGTTTATCAAACGTTAGAATAAGTAAGGTTTGCATAATAGAAAGTAAACAAAACGAAGATTAACCGTTGACGTTTTAGTGACAACACTGACAACTTCAGTAACATTTTGCGATTATGGGGTGGGGGATAAACTTTTGAGATAGATGACAAACCGTTGTTATTAACCGGGTTATAAGCGGTATCGTCGCTAAAAAAATGGTTCAAGCCCTGTGGACAGGAGCTTTTTAGCGCTCTTGTTCAAACAGACAAATTATAAGTATTGGTTTCTCAGAGTTGGGAATTATATCAATGGATTCCTATGATAGAACTGCATCATGAAAGAAATTAAATTTAAAAAGTGTCGTTTAAGAATAATGCTTCAAAAATTATCTTTAAAAAAAAAAGAGCAATCTACAATGCTTTAAAAATTGTCATTAAATTTATTTATCAAGATAAAAGGATCAATCTGCAATGATTCAACCTCGTGGAATGGGTTGTTGCAACTCACACTCGGTGCATAGTTTTCACAACTCGAAATACCTAAGGAAAGAATCATCGAAAGGTCTAGAGCAAGGCTGGAGACAATCATAGCAGATTGTCTCACTACCACTACTTAAGGAAGTAAAAGGTAATATTAACCTCAGTGGTCAACGAACAGTAAATCCTTTTTGATGGTTTCAGTATTCTTTCCTATTGCCTCCATAAACTACATCAGAACAGTCTTGTATATATTCACAAATTCAAAAATCGAATACTGCTTGCTTTCCAAGAGAAAATATACGAATTGACAATCTCTAATAGCTAGAAAAGATGACATTTATGAATAGTTACACAGACAGATTCTGTGTTCACATTCTGTGAATACATAGAACTTGTAAAATTGAAACTTTGAAACATCTTAACATACCGAAAGTATTAGCTTGTTAGAGTTCAAAATGATAACAGTGGATTCTTATGATGAAACTGCACCTTAAAAAAATCTGAATTCAAAAGTTGTATTGTAAAAAAAAAATTTTTTTTTTCGTTAGTCCGAAACTATCAGACCGATTTTGCCCAATAACGAACTTAACCGACAAATTTATCCCTCAAACCTACTCTGAAAATTTCAACTGTCTAGCTCAATCCGTTCAAGAGTTATCGTGCCGGCCGGCCGGACAGAATCGATTTCGACCACGGATTCTTGATCAGTGAGTCGAACCAAATCGTTTAAGACCATTTTCAGCCAAAAATTCTAAAATTACAGACATTTGGGCAAATTGATAAGCACTCTGTTCCGAGGAACAAGAGCGCCAAAAATCATAAATGATCTGAGCTTAATATAATTCTCTGTTTATCATCATTATTGATGACATTACACCGAGCATTACACTCATATTGGTTGGACCAGATTATAAGAAAACAAAATCTCGAAGTGTCATGTATCTCGATCCAATGGGTTTTACACGAACTGGATCATCTGCTTCACTTACAATCTAAGCAGGATATTATATCAAGTCTCGAAGTATTATTTAAGCCAACTCTTAGGTAACACTAATTTTGTTCAAATATGACTTTAACGCACGCAAAACTCTGAATTCGTATATTGATTAAATAATGAGTTTATAGCTCACGAATTATTTCAAAACAAAATAACAGGTTCAAGACAGTGTATATCTATGCATGAATATTCAGGTGATTCACAAATTTGAATTGGGATCCTAAAGTTCGAATAAATTCAGCGAGTTAAAAGGTCGCAAAACGATTTGCAAATGAATGGAAATATGTATTTATAGATAATCACCAGCACGTGCCGATATTATAGGAAAAACAACAACGACGAATGAATATTGCTATCAGATGGAGTGCCGTACATAGGTAATTCAACAAATTACAGAGGTTTCTCCGTTATTTGTTATTATACGAAACATACTTGCAATAATTATAATAGCACCTAGGTGAGCTACGACTTCGTTTAATGTTCAACTAATAATACAAAGTGCCTAGCCGACAGCTCGCTTCTGGTAAGAATGTACCTTAGCAGCAAAGTGCAAACCCGTTAGGAAGATTACCAGGTAGTGAACATAAGCCGCCGTATTCACAAAGTATTCAATCTCCGTTAAGTCCTAACTGAGGTCCTCAGTTAAGGATAAATAAGAATCGCAACCTCGGTTAACGTATGTAAAGGTGGAGAAACAGGCCTGTTTCACGTTAATTTTCACATCAACTGAGGTTGCGATTCTTATTTATCCTTAACTGAGGACCTCAGTTAGGACCTAACGGAGATTGAATGCTTTGTGAATACGGCGGATTGTATTGCATTATGTCACTTAATCATTAGCTGACCATACACGGACGTTCTTCCGCGCGGTTTATCGTGTTATCTACAAAATCATGTGGAAAATCCCTTGCGTGAGTGGGCATTCCAGCACGCCATGATAGAGCGTTAAGGGATTTCACACGTGCTTTCCTCCGGAATGGCTTTTCATCGCCATACACACACATGATCGAGCGGTCAGGGATAAAACGTTTTTGCGTCCATCCTTAAGTGATTCTGGAAGTCATCGGGATTATTATCCCTTAATTCCCGCAAAAGCGACATGTGACAATATTTTTCTTTGTCAGCCAGCAACTTTTCTGCCATATACGTCGTTTTTGGCGCTCTTGTTCCTGGGAACAGAGTGCTTATCAATTTGCCCAAATATCCGTAATTTTCGAATTTTTGGCTGAAAATGGTCTAAAACGTTTTGGTTTGATTCACTGATCAAGAATCCGAGGTCAAAATCGATGCTGTCCGGCCGTCCTTTAACACGATAATTCTCGAACGGAATAAGCTACACAGTTGAAGTTTTCAGAGTACGTTTTGGAGATAAATATCTCGGTTAAGATCGTTATTGGTTTCGGAGTAACAAAGAAAAAATGTTTTTTTACATTACAAATTTCAAATTCGATTTTTTTAAAGATGCAGTTTCATCATAAGAATCCATTGATATCATTCTAAACTCTAACAAAGTAACACTTTCGGAGATATGATTTTTCAAAATTTCAACAATTAATCGTAATTTTATGATTTCTGAATTTAATTTCTTTTGTGGGGTAGTTCTATCATAATAATCCATTGATATAATCCCAAACACTAATGAACAAAAACTTTCGGAGATATGATTTGTCAAAGTTTGAACAAGAGCGCCAAAGCTCCTGTCCACAGCTTTCCCACATTTTATTTCTTCTTTTCTTTAATTCTCATGGCCATAACCACACATGCAACAATAGAAATCTGTTTCTTTTTATCCATGACTTTACGTCTTAAACCAGAGAACACGAAAATATTCAACTAAATAAAATGAATTGGATGGTGAAACGATTCTTTCGTGTAGCGGAATCGCCAATAATTCAGTTCATCATCTTCAAAATTTCAAGATGACTGAATGCCGTTCTAAATGACACTTTTCCGACGTTTTTCGGCCATATACACACGGTTTATCCTTTCAAATGATTCGCTACGAACCATCACGTGTAAAATCATCTGAATAATTCATAACGTGTATGGGCGACGACGGTTTTTTCGCCACGCCGTTCTGTTCGGCATGATAACCGCCACGTTACAACGCGCCACGATAAACCGCGTGATAGAACACACGTGTATGGCCAGCTAATGAAGGATACTTTGGGAGGTACATTCATTATTAAAAGGTTCGTTTCTGATTAAAGATTCAAAATTTGATGCTAATGATATTATGGAAATGCCTGATGTATGTTTGAATACCACCTACTTCCAACTAGGAGATATTTTTGCGCGTATGTTCTGGGGAACATCGCGTTATCATTTTGCCCAAATGTCAGTAACTTTCGAATTTTTTGACGAAAATGGTCCCAAACGATTTAGTTCGACTCCCCAATGAAGAATTCGAGGTCAAATTTGATTCTGTCCGGCCGGCCATCCGTCCGGCCGTTGCCACGATAACTTGAGAACGAAAAGAGCTAGCGACTTGAAATTTTCAGGGTAGGTGGCGTATCCCAATACGACGGACAAGTTCGTTAATGGGCATAATCGGCCCAGTGGTTCCCGAGTAATAATTTTGTTTTCAACCAATATAAATCTGATCGAATTGAAACTTGGTGAGTAGTTGTAGAATATGAACTTAAGCACGTTTGTGAAATTTTGTGCGAATCGTATGACTAGAAAATTATTAAAAAATTGGTTCAAGCCCTGTGGACAGGAGCTTTTGGGCGCATGTTCATCTTCCTTGTGGCCCGTACTGACCAGTAAAGAAAAAAAGAAAAAAAGCAGTATCATGTTGAATACCTTAATACTCGTATTATTGAATATTATATAATAATCGATGAAAATACTGAGAGAGACCCAGGAAATTTGACACATTTTGTCTTATATCTCCAGAAATTTAAATCGTATAGAGCCAAAATTTTGCACAATGTTGCAAAATACTACAATTGACGTTAGTACAAGTTTTTGTTGCAATCAGATGAATAGTTCACGAAAAAAAAATTTTTTTTTCGAAAAAATTAAAAGAAATATTTTTTTAAAAATTACCAACATTTCGATCATAACAGAATTTTGCCAAAAGTTGCGCGTTTATATCCTCGAACTGACTACAAAGTTTCGATTCAACATCTTCTTTAGTTCCTGAAATATCAGGGAAATAACCTCAAAATTTTAAATGTCTATAACTCCTAAACCGTCCGGCCGATTTTGCCCGTTAACGAACTTAACCGTCGCATTTTGATCAGAAACCTACCCTGAAAGTTTGAAGTCGATAGGACCTTCGGTGCTCCTGTTATCGTGCACACGGCCGGACAACCGGCCGGCCTGCCGGCCGGCCGGCCGGCCGGACGGCACCCTAAGATCTGACACCGGATTCGTGATCAGGGAGTCCGAATTAGTCTATTAGCCAATTTTCAGCTCGAAATTCGAAAATTACAGACATTTGGACGAAATGATAGGACGATGTTCTCCTAGAACATGCGCCCAAAAATTATTAAAAAATATTTTTGTTGTCACGATAACTTGAGAACGGAAAGAGATAGCGGCTTGAAGTTTTCAGGTTAGGATGTGAATCAGAACGCGACATTTCAGTTTGTTTATGAGCATAATCGACCAAACGGTTTTAGAGTTATAGACATCTGAAATTTGGTTGTTTTTTGTTCCTCATTAACTCGAAAAATACTAAACCGATCGAATTCAAATATGGTTGTTAGTTGTAGAATGCCAACGCGAAAATACTTGCAAAATTTCGTGATGATAGTATTTGTAGAAAATTTTTGAAAAATCATTGAAAATTGAGAAAAAAAATTGTATATATCAGTAACTATTCGTTTGAAATTGCTGAAATTTTGCTAGAGCCTTCATAACCTAACTCTACTGCCAAGTTTCAAGTTTTAACACGATCGGTTAAATATTGTTGGAGATTCGAGCAGCCTTGTGTGAGTTCAGTAGATGGGTGACCGTTGCCTCGATAACTTTCGATAACGAAAGGAGATAGGGACTTGCAATTTTCAGGGTAGGTTGCGTAGCCGAATAGGAGAGTTGAGTTCGTTTTTGGGCATAATCGGACTAACGGTTTCCGAGTTATAACCACCTTTAATATTATTTCCTTGATAACTCAAAAAATAAATATTCGATCGAATTGAAGCTTGGTAACTAGTAGTAGAAAATCAACATAAAGACGTGTTTAAAATTTTTTAAGAACCGTACCCATAGAAAATTTGAAAAAAATGACGAAAAAAAAAATTTTAAGAACCGTACCCCTAGAATATTTCAAAAAAATCACAAAAAAAAATTGGTTCAAGCACTGACGTGAAGTCAGAAGCTTTTGCGTGTATGTTCTATTGTCCATTCTTCTGTATTGGACACCCTTAATCGAATTTACCATGGTAAATTATGTAGTCCATTCTCCTGTATTGGACACTTAATTCGAATTTACCATGGTAAATTCGAATTAAGAATTTTCTTTCCTCTTTTTCCTATAAAACTGTTTAAAATAGAATAATTATATAACAGATTTTTTTTTAGCAACTCGACAATATTAGTGTCAGTATGGATATAATTGTAACTAGAAATTTTTTTTGGAACTTCGTCTTTTGACAATTGTTCTAATTTTCACTCAAAAGTCGTTTCATTCTGGTGCAAAGTTGCTGGGATGCAATGTAGATATTTTAGGAGAAAAAACTCAGAAAGGAACCATTCAATAATTATATGTCGTGCATGTTAGCGGGACATTTTTTGAAAACCGATAACATAATTCGAGGGCAATTTGTATTGTTACAAAAAAAAATTGGTTCAAGCCCTGTGGACAGGAGCTATTGGGCGCATGTTCATCTTCCTTGTGGCCCGTACTGACCAGTAAAGAAAAAAAGCAGTATCATGTTGAATACCTTAATATTATTGATTATTATATAATAATCGATGAAAATACTGAGAGAGACCCAGGAAATTTGACACATTTTGTCTTATATCTCCAGAAATTGAAATCGTATAGAGCCAAAATTTTGCACAATGTTGCAAAATACTACAATTGACGTTAGTACAAGTTTTTGTTGCAATCTGATGAATAGTTCACGAAAAAAAATTTTTTTTTTCGAAAAAATTAAAAGAAATATTTTTTTAAAAACTACCAACATTTCGATCATAACAGAATTTTGCCAAAAATTGCGCGTTTATATCCTCGAACTGACTACCAAGTTTCGATTCAACATCTTCTTTAGTTCCTGAAATATCAGGGAAATAACCTCAAAATTTGAAATGTCTATAACTTCTAAACCGTCCGGCCGATTTTGCCCGTTAACGAACTTAACCGTCGCATTTTGATCAGAAACCTACCCTGAAAGTTTGAAGTCGATAGGACCTTCGGTGCTCCTGTTATCGTGCCTACGGCCGGAAGGCCGGCCGGCCGGCCGGACGGCACCCAAAAATCTGACACCGGATTCGTGATCAGGGAGTCCAAATTAGTCTATTAGCCAATTTTCAGCTCGAAATTCGAAAATTACAGACATTTGGACGAAATGATAGGACGATGTTCCCCTAGAACATGCGCCCAAAAATGTCGCGCCATGCCAAAAAAATGATATGGGATATTTCGCTTACATCATATAAAGTTAGCAAGGCAACTTTGGAAATCCGAAAAACTGATTTGTAGTTTATTTGGCGATAATATTTTTCATATTCGTATTGTCGTATTGTAAGGACAATATTTATCAAACTATTCCTCGCGAAAAGATATAATCCATGGCCTGTTAGTCTATATTTATAAAGGAGCTTGTCCTGACTGAGTCTTTAAGTTCTACATTAATTTTAACCATAGATTGGTCTTATCAAATTAAACACTTTTTCGCGCTCTTGTTCCTCGGAACTGAGTGCTTATCAATTTTGCACAAATGTCTGTAATTTTCGAATTTTTGGATGAAGTTGGTCTTAAACGATTTGACTGGACTCACTGATCAATAATCAGTGGTCAAAATCGATTCTGTCTGGCCGTTACCACGATAACACTCTAACGGAATGAGCTAGTGAGTTGAAATTTTCAGAGTAGGTTTGTGAGATAAATATCTCGGTTAAGTTTTTTTAAGATGCAGTTTCATCCTTAAAATCCATTGATATCATTTTCAACTCTAACAAGCTAATACTTTCGGATATAGAGTTTCTCAAAATTTCAAAAATTAATTCTATGAATTCGCAGAATGCTGCAATCCAAAATTAACGTCCGTATTTGTATCTATGAATTTCAAGATCTGTGTTCATCTTATCTACAGATAGAGAGGTGTCATACTAAACTCTAGTTCTATTCCCCATGATATTACCTCCTGTTCTAGAAAACAAAGTATGATTGAATGCAAAATGAACAATGATATAACCTCAGCTATCGTAGAATTATGAGGATTATAGGATATTATAATTTTTGGGTAATAATATAATGCCTTTGGATAATACATAGGATGATGGGAATATACTTTGGTAAGTTATTCAAATTGGGTTCAGCATATCTCCAGTAAAAACAAAACTGGCATATTGGCAAAGTTTCAATTGATATAATATAATTTTCAGAGTAGATTTGAGGAATGAATATCTCGGAAAAGTTCGTTATAGGGTAGAATCGGTCTGGTGGTTTCGGGTTAATTATTTTTGGCACTTTTGTTTTTTTTTAAATGACTTTTTTTTTAATTTCTCGTATGCAGTTCTATCATGAGAATCCATTGATAGCATTCCCAACTCTGAGAAACCAATACTTTCGGAGATATGATTAGTCAAAGATTGAACTAGAGTGCCAAAGCCCCTTACTCCAGGGCTTTCCCACATTTTTTGGCGCTCTTGCTCCTCGGAACATTATTCCAGATTCTGTTATAGGCTGTTGAAATTGTCAAAAAAATCAGTTTTCCTTTCGTACCTTTGACATAGTTATTCAGAATTAAATCAATTTTGGTGTGAAGTTTTCTATAACTATGACACAATTGACGGTTTTTTCCTACTTTCCATTGGTTTCCTAGTTATAGGCTCGCATATTCATAAATCTATGAGAAATTAACCTCAAGAAAGCAGATAAAGTTCATCTTAAAGTCATTATCAGAATCTTCAATCACTTAAGAAAATTAGAACATTCTTCATATTTATCTTAAAACACAGTTTCAGAAATATTACTCATTGAATGTTATGAGATCTGATAAAAATTCTACAAATTTTACTGCTTCTATGAATAAATCAACAAGTCCAGAGCGTTCCTCAATAGGGTCTTCATAATGGCTTCGTATAATTAATACACTTATGCATATAGAGCGAGAGGAGACGCGTTTCTGGCTTCTTGGCCTTCATCAGTACTTTGTAGCTTCCCAATAAATTCAACTAAACTGAACCGTATTAAGACTCTCATAGCCAGCATGATCAGTTATACATAAATGCCTACGCCACCTATGAGACAAAACAAGGAATTCAGCCTTTCCCCACCAGTGAAAATTTCAGGCGCGAAATCATATGCCACTATTCGCTCGATTTCAATCGAGAAAAGAGTCCCGAAGAGCTCAGACAGCCTTCATTATTTCATTATTATTGCTTTTATGACGCCGGCCCTGAACTAGAATCACAGATGATCTGTGATAGAATCCTCGAATAAATGCATAGACATAGGCTATACTGACTGGTGACCACTTCTTGGTCGTCCATAGAATAGAACGCTCATATAAAGAGGTAGAGCTAGTTAAGTATCCTCCTTATCTCACACATTGGTGCAGTTAAATCTCGCTTGTTTCCAAATTGGTTAAATTATCAACTTAAAACACGACAAGTTAATAAGGTATAACAAAACATCTCATAATCAAGTTTTAATTTCTTGATAAATGATTACATACTGGGGGTAAAAAGAACTGAAGTTCATAGAATAATGTAGGTATTGGTGAGCCTATTCATCTATTTCCCAAAAGATAAATAACCTACAATTCAAGTAGTTTGAATTGCAAATGAATTTACACCTTTCACAAAGAAGCTGAAATTTGAAACTATGTAGTAAATAAAACTTGCAAATTATCCGTTATCCATATCACCAAAACATTTCTTTTCATACTGCTCTGATTCTGCAAAATCATTGGAACAATTTCTGTCATATATGGAACATAATTACATCTTGTAACACACATTAAATTAATAATTTTCTACCGATATAACTCACGTCCCTTCTAATTATTTCATTCTAACTAGTTGAATCATAAGTTTGTAGTATGTGTGGAAGTTCATGCACTCGTTATAACTATTATTCCCATCGTAGATACTGTGGGACAACCCAATTATTGTCGACGAGAATTTTCTTATAATTGTAATTTAGCTCAAATATAACGAATTATGGAACTATGTAAACATAAAAAATGGACGCTTCGGCATGGAAATACTAGATAAATTAGATTATAACCTAATAATTAATACATTTCTGTGCCTGCCTCGGTTATATTAGAGTGAATGCGAGGTTGTCGGATTGTTTTCCCAGATTGATTAATCGACGGTTTTGATCAAGGTTTTTCTTATTTAAAACCAAAGGTTGTGATATCATCGAAAAGCTTTGTGAAACCTAAATTCCATTTATCGCCTTGTTAAATTTGACAATTGCTTCATTGTTGATAAAATATATCTTCGCGAAATCTACAACAAATATAATATGTCTACCTATGACTCTATACTATCTTTACTGGTCGGTCATATACGTATATAGTTTATAATTGTTGTTTATAATGTGGTTGAATATTATATGATATCTTTTATATAATGGGAATTAGAATATTTAAGGAATGTCGAATAGATGATGATAACATTGTGTATAATCTTATAGTGGATCGAAGAGTGGATATTGAAAAAATGAGTTGAACTTGAGTGAGTAAATAAGTTTTCTCATAAATTTCATTGAATTTCGAGGATCAGAGGATAAAGCAATCAAATAATTATAAAATAATGAATCCAGTGAGGGTTTCCGTATTAGACAGGTAGAGAGAGTACCTGGGTGTATTAGCACATTGAAAAGTGGTGAATGGAAAAGGCGTTTCATTTGATGAGAGGAATCTAGTGTTTAAATTAATGTACAAATTGAAGACTCACCCAGTATATACAAATATGCGAATGCGGTAATGTATTATAACCTTAAAAAAATCAGTTTCACTCGTTTAAAATTGATAAATTGTCCTCAGTTACATCCACAAAACCGAAATGAAATGATGACATAATGTTCATCTTGAACAAAATGCTAAATAACAATAATTCAATGAAATATTGATACTGACCCAAGTCGTGCACACTATGCCTCGGAAATCTCTGAACGAAGGTGCCCGACATTTCTAAACTCATAAAAAATGTACAGTAATTTCACGAGGACTTCCGATAATAATTGACTTAATCGCGACGCAACTGATACGTTCACCACAGGCTCG
Source organism: Halyzia sedecimguttata (assembly GCA_937662695.2). Taxonomy (NCBI): domain Eukaryota; kingdom Metazoa; phylum Arthropoda; class Insecta; order Coleoptera; family Coccinellidae; genus Halyzia; species Halyzia sedecimguttata. Next base: position 45,143,104 of record OW569413.2, on the reverse strand, counting down.
CGATATAAAAAATGCCGGAAGTGGAAAAAATATAAAGGAAAAACTCATGTCATGTTTTCGTTGGTGCTCCTCTGGGTGTTCTCGTTGAAGCAAAATTAAATGAACATCAGTTGCGAGACCGATTTGGTCAGTTCGAGTTTCTCATTGATATCCGATTACACCAAGCACTAACCTGATATCCTGAAAAGCTTTGCTGAGACCTTATCAATAATGTGATAGTAAAATACCTTTTGTGACGATATCCGTTTATAGGCTGATAAATCGCACAAATAACAACAGAATGTATGTAATAATTGATAATGGATTGGCTCGAACAATTGCTCAATTTATTCTGAAATGGGGCGATTTAAACGGTCAACTTAAAATCACTATTTGTGTTTACCGATTAATATAGTGTGGAAAAGCCTGATGGAATAAATTCATTCTCTTGGTAACTTTACATAGGTTTTTAAGGAAAATTCCGGAACACGTCAAATATTAATTTTAAATTGTCCTTCTTCTTCGTAAAAAATGCGAACCCTACCTAACCCCCTTCGAAAGACAGGTATAACCACCAATGTTTCAAATAGGAAGTATGGGCTTGTGATAGATAGTTTGAAAGATCTCTTCCTTCTCTATTCAGAAATTTTATCACTTTCATGTTTATGGCAAAAATCAAATTGGAAAAAAATAAATCAAGTGATTAGCGACGCAACAAACAAACTAAAATGTAATACAAAATGTAGAAAAAAAAATTTGTTCAAGCCCTGTGGGCAGGAGCTTTTGGGCGTACTTGTTCAAACAGACAAATTATATCTCTGAAAGTATTGGTTTCTCTGAGTTGGGAATTATATCAATGGATTCTTATGATAGAACTGCATCATGAAAGTTGAATTTAAAAACGTGTCATTTAAAAAAAATGCTTCAAAGATTATCATTTAAGGAAAAAAAGCAATCCGCAATACTTTCATGCTTCAAAAATTGTCATTAAATTTATTTATCAAGATTAAGTGAGCTGTCTGCAATGATTCAACCTCGTGGAATGGGTTCTTGCAACTTACACTCGGTCCATAGTTTTCATAACTCGAAATACCTAAGGAAAATATCATCGAAATGTCTAGAGCGAGGCATATATTCCTGATATTTGTGTAGGTAGAGGCTGACGAACAAATTTTAATAGTTCAAAATATATTAATAAAATACTATCCTATTTTCATAATTTAAAATTTAATAGTTCATACCACTCACACATTCTTTTCTGTATTATGGACCTCAACTCAAGAAAAAATGTTTGATACACAAATGTAGATCCATATTTCAGCATTTTTTTGCTAGCAACATTAAATACTTGAAATAATTGAAAATACTGTACCTCAATGGTCAACGAACAGTAATTTTTTTTTATGATTCCATTATGTTCTTCCTTCCTATTGCCTTCATAAACTACATCATTAAAATGATCAAATTCTAAATCTCCTAAAATATCATCCCCAATATTTAAACATAAATTATTCAATATGTAATCAGTCAATATTATTTTCGGTTTCAAAAAAATCTTGTATATATTCACAAATTCAAGAATCGGATGCTTGTTTTCCAACAGAAAATATTTTCAAACTACGAATTGACAAGTCTTTAATAGCTAGATAAGATGACATTTATGAGCAGTGAACACAGACAGATTCTGTGTTCACATTATGTGAATAAATAGAACTACAATGTATTATTGAAATTTTGAAAAATCATATCTCCGAAAGTATGTATTAGCTTGTTAGAGTTGAAAATGACAACAATGGACTCTTATGATGAAACAGCATCTTAAAAAGAGTTGAATTTGAAATAAGTAATGAAAAAAAAAATAATTTCGCTACTCCGAAACTTTTAGACCGATTCTACCCAATTACAAACTTAACAGAGATATTTATCACCCAAACCTACTCTGAAAATTTCAACTGCCTAGCTCTATCTGTTCGAGAGTTTTTGTGGAAACAAAATTAAAAAAATTTCAATTTTTTTTTTGACTCTTTACGGCAACCAGATCAATTGATGCATGACGCATGCATATAAAGGTCATTATTCTACAATTTGATGCTAAATTTCAGATAGATCGAGTAATCGGTTTCGGAAATATTCATGAAAACCCGTTTTTACTAAAAACGGCCATAACTCTGAACCCGCTTGGTTAACGTTAACGTTAACGAACTCGTCCGAGATATTTACGCTCCAAACCTACCCTGTAAATTTCAATTCTCTAACTCCTTTCGAGAGTTATCGTGTTAATGGAGGACCGGCCGTATAGAATCGATTTTGACCACGGACTCTTGATCAATGAGTGGAACCAAATCGTTCAAGACAATTTTCATCAAGAAACTCGAAAATTTCAGACATTTGGGCAAATTGATAAGCACTCTGTTCCGGGGAACCAGAGCGCCAAAAAGTGGGAAAGCCCTGAGAACATGAGCATTGGCGCTCTTGTCCAAACTTTGACAAACCATATCTCCGAAAGTATTGGTTCTCAGAGTTGGGAACGATATCAATGGACTATTATGATAGAACTGCATCATGAAAGAAATTGAATTGCCTTTGCATGTTATATTTATATGACTGTCCAATTTTGGCTACAAGTGTCACAAAACTATCAGAAGTTAAGAAATCATTAAAGGATACTGTGAGAGGTATACTCATTATTAAAAGGTTTTTTTCTGGGTTTTCTCTCCCAAACTCTGAAAAATATCTATGAAATAAAAAATAATTATTTTGTGAATTGCTTCTGCGTAACAAACACAAGATATTTGTCAGAAGCAATCAATTGAACAATGTTGCCTAACAAACAATAACGAAACAACATCAACGAAGAAACAACTATATCGTAACGTTTCGGAGTCTATATCAGACTCCTTCGTCAGACGCTAGATGAAAATCTTTAGAATATTGTTCAATTGATTGCTTCTGACAAATATCTTGTGTTTCTTACGCAGAAGCAAATCACAAAATAATTAATTTTTATTTTATAGATATTTTTCAGTGTTTGGGAGAGAAAACAGAGGAAAAAAACTTTTAATTATCAGGAGTTATTCTGAAAAATTGAGTAAATGAAATAGCCAGTTTTATTAATAAAAAAATCCAATGTAATCAGTCCAGAGGGAATTCTAACCAGAATACTTATAAAGAAAATCTTAAATAGTGTTACTAAGGAATAACGACCTTTATATTAGTTGCAAATCCCTTTCTAAATGACCCATATATAATTAGAGAATGACTCGTAAATTATGCTCGACTTCCTTGCACTTTTCATTTTCGACTGAATATCCAAAAAACCGTGCCTATGAACTTAGCGAATACAAATTTCAAATTGTTTACGTGCGTACATCAACCAAACTTTTCAGAAATACATTTTCAATTTCGTTTCACATTAATGACGTTTATCTTTCAAACTGGAACAAACGACAGCTACCGCAAACAGTAACCAGTTAGATGAACTCAAGTAAGGCTTATGAGTACCGAACCAGAAAATGTGTCTCTTGTAGGAAAATAAGATGGCATGTGTTAACACATATCATATGATAATTCATAAATAGAATAATTGGAGCATTCTGTGAAAACATAGAAGTACGATGTATTATTGAAATTTTGAAAAATCCTATATCTCCGAAAGTATTCGGATTCTTATGGTAAAACTGCATATTAAAAAATTGGTTCAAGCACTGACGTGAAGTCAGAAGCTTTTGCGCGTATGTTCTATTGTCCATTCTTCTGTATTGGACACCCTTAATCGAATTTACCATGGTAAATTATGTTATCCATTCTCCTGTATTGGACACTCTTAATTCGAATTTACCATGGTAAATTCGAATTAAGTGTCTAATACAGGAGAACTGGATGGACTGTTGTCCATTTTTCTGTATTGGACACTTAATTCGAATTTACCATGGTAAATTCGATTAAGGGTGTCCAATACAGAAGAATGGACAATAGAACATATGCGCCAAAGCTTCTGACTTCACGTCAGTGCTTGAACCAATTTTTTTTTCGTGATTTTTTTGAAAATTTGTAGGGGTACGGTTCTTAAAATTTTTTTTTTCGTGATTTTTTTCAAATTTTCTAGGTGTACGGTTCTTACAAAATTTTAAACACGTCTTTATGTTGATTTTCTACTACTAGTTACCAAGCTTCAATTCGATCGAATCTTTATTTTTTAAGTTATCAAGGAAATAATATTCCAGGTGGGTGTATAACTCGGAAATCGTTAGACCGATTATGCCAAAAAACGAACTCAACTCTCCCATTCGGATACGCAACCTACCCTGAAAATTGCAAGTCCCTATCTCCTTTCGTTCGAAAGTTATCGAGGCAACGGTCACCCATCTACTGAACTCACACAAGGCTGCTCGAATCTCCCACAATATTTAACCGATCGTGTTAAAACTTGAAACTTGGCAGTAGAGTTAGGTTCTAAAGGCTCTTGCAAAATTTCAGCAATTTCAGACGAATAGTTACTGATATATAGAATTTTTTTTTTAATTTTCACTGATTTTTCAAAAATTTTCTACAAATATGTATTGACAATTGACGTGTGTTGAAATTTGATGTCAGTGCTGACTACCACAAAACGAAAAATATAACTAGAAACAATGCGGGAATGAGTTCATTCCAGCACTGTTTTTAGTGCTGGAATGGACTCATTACGATACTGAAATAGAGAAATACTCTTAGGGAACACCTAATTTGGGATGCACTGTACAGTAGACGCACCCTTTGTTTATTTTGTGACCAAAACGTAAAACAACGAGTAAAAGTAAAATGTTATCCGTTTTCAATCAACTAAATGTTGAACATCCATAAATTCAGTAGTTTTTGATATAATTCTAGCAGTTTTTTCACAACCTGGCTTTTGTTTCAAATTTTAGGGTCGGCGTCAATTGAGCAATAGTAGCTCAAAGTCTGATTTTAAGTAGAAAGACTGAGGTTAATCCAGAAGTCAAGCTTATGATATGTTGAGATTTTGTTGATTCTTTTGTTTGTGTATTATAAGAAGAATATTACTCTAAGTTTATGTTTACGATTCTTGAAGAATGTTTAATGGTCCGATGAGTCGACATTCAGTAATGACGGTTACATGGATCTACACATCTGACATGAATGGCATGTTGAAAATCCACATTTAATGAGATCACAGCATCGGTTTAAAATGAACATGTGGACCAGAAGTTTGAATTAAAAAATAATTGGACCTTTTGAGCTGCCAGAGATAATGCTTGGAAAATCTAGTACCGAATTTATTGGAAGACGTGTCAGTAAGCTTACGTAGAGATATGTGGTTCCAGCAAGATGGCTGCCCCGAGTACTATTTCCGCTCGGTTCGAGAACATTTCAATGAAGTATACCCGGGCAGACGGTCTGACACTATCTCACCTGATTTAAATCCATTAGATTTTTTTTACTGGGAAGCGGCGAGTTCGATTTTTTTTTACTTGGAAGCGGTATGATTCGGAGGATCAAATGTTGAGTCCTGATTCTTTTATCAGGAAATAATGTTATTTCGATTTGAAAACCCTCGACAAAGTACAAAGGCTGGCCTGTGTATGTATCACTGGAGCTATAGGAACCTGTCCTACCAGGGCACTTGAGATTATATCAAATCTTACACCACTTCATCTAGTGATAGAGAAAATGGCCCATGAAGCCATTCTCAGAATATCTAGGAAAGGATCAATATTAAAAACCAGAAAGCCTGATCCTCTCTTACCAGGTACATTTCATCAGCCAATCTTCCTAGTGACGAAATGATCAAGAACGTAAGCATCGAAACTTTACCACGATGCTTGGAAGAAAAAATGGGTTCAAGCCCTGTGGACAGGAGCTTTTGGGCGCATGTTCCTTGTGGCCCGTACTGACCAGTAAAGAAAAAAAGCAGTATCATGTTGAATACCTTAATATTATTCTGGAACACAAATTTTCCATTACAATAATCTTCATCTAGCTTCTATTTAGTATCAATTCCTGTAGAACGTGATCATAATAAGTGTTTTCCATATAATAAAATGTGTTTGAACTTGGTATGTAGGAAATCTGACATCAATCATTGGAATTAATTGATTTGACAAACAGCCGTCAAATGAGGTAAATAGATTTTTGTGACGATTTTCTGTGACCATAAAAAAAATTAAGCATTTCATTATTGCATTTCTTGAAATAGGTACCTTTTCAAGTCGATCAACATCGTCCTTCTTTCGACGTCTAAACTATGACTTGATTCTTTATGTTTATGTCTTTGAATTTGTTTTCGGTGGAATTCAAAGAGTTCATAGAATAATCGATGAAAATACTGAGAGAGACCCAGGAAATTTGACACATTTTGTCTTATATCTCCAGAAATTGAAATCGTATAGAGCCAAAATTTTGCACAATGTTGCAAAATACTACAATTGACGTTAGTACAAGTTTTTGTTGCAATCTGATGAATAGTTCACGAAAAAAAAATTTTTTTTTCGAAAAAATTAAAAGAAATTTTTTTTTAAAAATTACCAACATTTTGATCATAACAGAATTTTGCCAAAAGTTGCGCGTTTATATCCTCGAACTGACTACCAAGTTTCGATTCAACATCTTCTTTAGTTCCTGAAATATCAGGGAAATAACCTCAAAATTTTAAATGTCTATAACTCCTAAACCGTCTGGCCGATTTTGCCCGTTAACGAACTTAACCGTCGCATTTTGATCAGAAACCTACCCTGAAAGTTTGAAGTCGATAGGACCTTCGGTGCTCCTGTTATCGTGCCTACGGCCGGCCGGCCGGCCGGCCGGCCATACGGCACCCAAAAATCTGACACCGGATTCGTAATCAGGGAGTCCGAATTAGACTATTAGCCAATTTTCAGCTCGAAATTCGAAAATTACAGACATTTGGACGAAATGATAGGACGATGTTCCCCTAGAACATACGCCCAAAAAATACTGGGACAGGAAATCCACCACCCAAGTTCTTAAATGAAATGCTATTAGATGGTGCACAGACAGTTCAAAAACCACTACAAGAGCTGGCGCTGGAATATATGGGCCAGGCACCAAATGCTTACTATCGCTAAGCTTCTATCCGAGCATCTTTCAGGCAGAAGTACTTACAATAGAAAGATGCGTGGAAATGAACCTAGAAAGAAACTATCAGAGATGTGATATAGCAATCCACTCTGAAAGTCAAGCTGCTATTAAAGCTCTGTGGTCCCATGTTATCGAATCTAACGGCCGGTTTCATAATAAATTTCAAAGTTCCTTTAAATTTAAAGCATCCTTTAGTTGGATATTTTGAACCAAAATGTCACTTTGAAGGATACCTTACGGCCGGTTTCATAATAAATTTCAAAGTTCCTTTAAATTTAAAGCATCCTTTAGTTGGATATTTTGAACCAAAATGTCACTTTGAAGGATACTTTAAATTTAAAGGAACTTTAAAATTTATTATGAAACCGGCCGTAAGCTAATATGGGAGTGCCAAAGAAAACTCAATGAAGTAGGCAAGAACAACAGGGTTTCCTTGGTCTGGGTTCCTGGTCACGCGGGAGTCATAGGAAATGAGGAGGCAAACACAATTGCCAAGAAAGGAGCACAAACTCCCTTTATTGGCCCGGAACCTTATTGTGGGGTTGGTAGACACACCTACAAAAGTGAATTCCGGACGAAAGAAGAAACTGAGAGAGATATTTTCTGGAGATCTCTGCCCGGAATGCACCACTCCAAGAAATTGCTAAGGAACTTTGATACTGTCAGATCCAAGAAATAGTTGCACCTCCTCACAGGGCACTGCGGCCTCAGGAAGCATATGATGAGATTAGGGCTAGCAGAAACTGACTAGTGCAGATTCTGTTGGGAGGAGGATGAAACTCCTGATCACCTGCCAACGGAAAGCCTCGCCATCTCAAACCAACGCAAGGAATACTATGGGCAAGAAATCTGCAAGAGCGAAGACCTAGCCTCCATGAAGCCATCCCAGATAGTGGAGTTCATCAGAACCCTGGAACTGGAAGGCGAGCTGTAGATGGTAATGACATCGACAGCTCTGAAGGGGGGGGGACACAATAGACCTTAAGGTCGCAGTGCAACGTTAGCCCCTACAAAAATATACAATATATTTGGAAGGACCAGATTTGTACACCCTGATTGTTTTATCAGAGAGATGAGTAAAGCGATATACTTAACTTTAAGCACCTAGCAGTAATCTCGTTGATTACGGCGTAACTTGTTACTTGCAATAAGATACCAATTATGAGGATAGAAAGTGGTGAAATATTCGAACGCACTTTTAACAAACAACAAAATGTATTTTCTTGTTACCGATACTTTGGTAACAAGCACGAAGTAATGTACAATGCAATATTAATACAATTTAAAATCTTCCTTCTATATGAAAATGTATAGGAAGGAAGAAGTGACTACATATTTGGAAGGAGAACTAATGAGGTATTAGATTCGCGACATACCAAAATATAAATGAAGTCTCTTGCACTTAGAGAAGTCGTAGTTGTAGTGGTAGTATTTGTAGTAGTAGTAAATTATTTCAGTGTAAAATGTTCATAAAGGACCAGATAGAAGAAAAATAGGAGGTTCCTTCATCTGAGTAAATATGAGAAATATTTACATTGATTGGGGTTTCGATGTTAAAACCGCCCCTGATGTGTTACAACAGTACTCTCATTTGTCGTTTACGAAAAACTGAATTTCCGATGCCATCACCAATGAGTGAACTTCTGGGGTGTTTAATCTTAGGAATACGAAATCCCGATTTTCTCCCACTATCTGCACTAACTTTACTTGCTTTCTGCATACAATCTATCAGCAAAATCTGATAAATAACTTCCACATATTAGGGGTTTCCAAATCGTCTAGACGAGAAGAATACCAGCACTGGGCAATGTATTAGAAACCTGATAAGTTCCTTACCACTTCAGTTGTTGAATGCATTTTAGCAGGAAATAGGCCATAAATCGCTCTACAAAGGTCGAAACTTAACAATAAATTCTACTCGCAGTTATCTTTTCACAAAAGTATTATTTTCAAGGGTGGGACAACCACCATGGTAAACTAAAACCTAGTTAACTCAATAGACAAATATTCACGTTTTACAAGCGAGCTCCTTTGTTGAGAATAACAAATCTACGTTTCACAAAATGTGCCGTCATGAGACGTAACGAATTCTAAAATTACAAACTTTCGGCCAAATTGATAGGCACTCAGGTAAAAGATGAAAGGATGATATTCCCTCCTCTAAATTATTCGTTGTGCGCAGCATATAAAAATCAGATCACATACGAATTCGCATAATATTTTATGTGCTTTTTATCACGTAATGGACTTCTCATTTCCGCAGAGCGACGATAGAATGGAATAGCCGTGTGCACTTTATTCCCAACTCATTAGCTTGATGCTGAAAGCATCCGATCCAAGCTTCAAATACAACAGTATTACAAAGTTTAATCCAATTAAGAAGTTTAATTTAGTTTTACCGTTCTTTGGTCCACGTGGATGAAAGTTGAATTACGTTCACAGTATTCGAAATCGGAGCAGATACGAGAGCAAAACCAATTGAAAGCAAGTGAAAACGAATAGGAAAAAATGTTGAGTTATTGAAATTTAATGATTCCGTTTAAACGTGGAACAATATAAAAGCTTCAATAAATTCCTACAAAAATAATATACCATAGTGTCCCAAAAGTGCCTCAGAAATTGTAGAAGATGCACAGAGAACAACCCAATGAACTTCACCAACGCTGAATCCAATTCTCGAAAACTTTTTGCGCGTATATTCTGGGGAACATCGCGTTATCATTTTGCCCAAATGTCTGTAATTATCGATTTTTTTGCTAAAAATGATCTCAAACGATTGGGTTCGACTCCCTGATCAAGAATTCGTGGTCAAATTTGATTCTGTCCGTCCGGCCGGCAATAACTCGAGAACGGAAACAGATACCGACTTGCAATTTTCAGGGTAGGTGGCGCGTCCCAATACGACGGACAAGTTCGTTAATGGGCATAATCGGCCCAACGGTTTCCAAGTGGTAATTTTGTTTTCAACAAATACAAATCCGATCGGATTGAAACTTGATGAGTATTACTAGAATACAAGCCTAAGGAAGTCCGCAATATTTTGTGAGAATCGTATCGCTAGAAATTTAAAAAAAAATTATTAAAAAATATTATTTATGTCACGATAACCTGAGAACGGAAAGAGATAGCGGCTTGGAATTTTCAGGTTAGGTTGTGCATCTGAATTCGACATTTGAATTTGTCTATAGGTATAATCGGCCAATCGGTTTTGGAGTTGTACCCATCTGAAATTTTGTTGTTATTTCCTCAAAAATTTGAAAAATACAAAACCGATATAATTCGAATATGTTTAATTAGTTGTAGAATCTCAACACGAAAATTCTTGCGAAATTGCGTGAGGATCACATCACTAGAGAATTTAAAAAAAATCTTTGAAAATAATGGAAAAAAATGCTATATATCAGAAACTATTCGTCCGACATTCAGACACTATATCTACAGCCAAGTTCCAATATGAACACGATATTTTGAAAACGGAAAGGGATAGCGACTTGAAATTTTCAGGGTAGGTGGCACATCTCAATATGACGGACAAGTTCGTTAATGGGCATAATCGGCCAAATGGTTTCCGAGTAATAATTTTGCATTCTACCAATCCAAATCCAATCGAATTGATACATGATGGTGATTAGTTGTAGAATACAAAACTAAGGACGTTTGTGAAATTTTGTGTGAATCGTATCACAAGAAAATTTAAAAAAAAAATTGAAAAAAAAAAAAGGTTTGAGCACTGACGTGAAGCCAGAAGCTTTTGCGCGTATGTTCTATTGCCCATTCTCCTGTATTGGACACTCTTAATCAAATTTACCATGGTGAATTCTCTTGTCTGTTCTCCTGTATTGGACACTCTCCATCGAATTTACCAAGGTAAATTCGATTAAGTGTGTCGAATATAGGAGAACAGACAATAGAATTCCCCATGGTAAATTCGATTAAGACTGTCCAATACAGGAGAATGAACATACGCGCAAAAGCTTCTGACTTCACGTCAGTGCTGGAACCAATTTTTTGTCATAAATCGGTATGGCAGTCAGCGTCTTCGTCGTTTTTTTTTTCGCCGCTTCGATACCGCGCATGTTCTAAGGAAGAGCTTGCTATCATTCTGCCAACTGCTGCAATTTTCGAATTTTTTGCCGAAAATGGTCTCAAACGATTAGGTTCGACTCCCTGATGAAGAATTCGGGGTCAAATATGATTCTGTGCGACCAGCTGTCCGGCCTTTGCCGCGATAACATTCGAACGGAAAAATATAGCGACTTGAAATTTTCAGGGTAGGTTGCACATCCGAATGCGACGGTTAAGTTTGTTAATGGTCATAATCGGTCAAACGGTTTCCGAGTACCTACTTAATCTGTTTTCATACAATATAGATGCGCTCGAATTGAAACATGGTTACTAGTTTTAGAATACTGACACAAAGACGTATGTGAAATTTCTTACACTAGAAAATTTTAAAATAAATATTAAAAAATATTATTTATCGCACGATAACTTGAGAACGGAAAGATATAGCGACTTGGTTTATTTAGGGTAGGTTAGTCAGCATCCGGATGCGACTTTTGACTTTGTTTATCTGAAATGTTGTTGTTATTTCCTCAATAACTCAAAAACTACATATCGGATCTAATTCAAACATAGTATGTATCACACTTTGTGTTTTACATTTGATTTAATGGAGAAACCGTCAATTGATAGTTCAAATTGAAAGAATTGCAGTAGGATACGATATTCTGTGTAGTATTGATTTTGAGTTCGATAATCAAGATCAATAAAAAAACCTTCTTCAAGTTGAAATCAACTATGTATTTTACCGAACGTTAAACAAAGAATGAATAGTAAAAAGAATAAAAATTGGTTCAAGCACTGACGTGAAGTCAGGATCATTTACGCGTATGTTCTATTGTCCATTCTTCTGTATTGGACACCCTTAATCGAATTTACCATGGTAAATTATGTTGTCCATTCTCCTGTACTGGACACTTAATTCGAATTTACCATGGTAAATTCGAATTAAGAGCGTCCAATACAGAAGAATGGACAATAGAACATACGCGTAAAAGCTCCTGACTTCACGTCAGTGCTTGAACCAATTTGTTTTTCTGTGATTTTTTTGAAATTTTCTAGGAGTACGGTTCTTGCAAATTTTTTTTTCGTCATTTTTTTCAAATTTTCTAGGGGTATGGTTCTTAAAAACTTTTTAACACTTCTTTATGTTGATTTTCTACTACTAGTTACCAAGCTTCAATTCGATCGAATCTTTATTTTTTGAGTTATCAAGGAAATAATATTCCAGGTGGGTATAACTCGGAAACCGTTAGACCGATTATGCCGAAAAATGAACTTAATTCTCCCATTCGGATACGCAGCCTACCCTGAAAATTGCAAGTCCATATCTCCTTTCGTTCGAAAGTTATCGAGGCACCGGTCACCCATCTACTGAACTCACACAAGGCTGCTCGAATATCCAACAATATTTAACCGATCGTGTTAAAACTTGAAACTTGGCGGTAGAGTTAGTGTTGAATCCTGATTGGTTTATCCAGGATGTTATGGTTTCGAAGGATCATATGTTGAGTCCTGATGCTTTTATCAGGATATAATGTATTTCGAAGGACCAGAATTATACACCCTGATTGTTTTATCAGGGGGACGAGTAAGGGGGTATACTTAACTTTAAGCACCCAGTAGTAATCTCGTTGATTACTGCGTAAGTTGTTACTTGTAATAAAATAACAATTACGAGGATAGGAAGTGGTGAAATATTCGAACGCACTTTTAAGAAACAATTAACAGTATTTTGTTGTTACCGACAATGTGATAACAAGCACGAAGTATTGTACAATGCAATATTGATACAATATAAAATCTTCCTTCTATATGAAAAGGGAAGAAGTGACTACTATGTTGCTAACGAAGACAAGGCAATGTTATTGTTTCGTGACAGATCAAGAATAGTAATGAAATTGAACAGTGCAATTGTATATAAAAGTCCATATAGAAGGAAATATAGGAGGTTCCTTCATCTGGTTAAAAAAGGGGAAATATTAACAATGATTGGGGTTCGATCTCAAAACCGCCCCAGACATATTACAACAATACTCTCATTTGTCGATTGCGAAAAAGTAGTAGGAATGCATACTAAATGCACCAATCAGTGAACTTCTAGCGTGTTTAATCTTAGAAATTCAAAATATCGAAGTTCTCCCCCCATTTGGACTAATTTTCACTAGTTTTCTGGATATAATCTATCAGCGAAAGCTGATAAATGACCTTCACAGACTAGGGTCTTCGAATAGTCTAGACAAAAAGACTAACAGCTCTGGCAATGTGTTAGTTGTTGTAAGCATTTTATCAATATTTCACAGGAAATAGGTCATAAATACTTCTACAAGGGTTGAAGTATTACAAGATATTTTACTTGTGGTTATCTTTTCGTGGAAAATATTAATTTCAAGGGTGAGACGACACATGGTAATCTAAAACAGTTAACCCAAAACATTTAAGTTTTCCTAGAGAGCTCCTTTGTTTAGAAAATTGAATCTGCGTTTCCCAAAATGTGAAGTCATGGGACGCAACAGTTAGGTTCTAAAGGCTCCTGCAAAACTTCAGCAATTTCAGACGAATAGTTACTGATATATAGAATTTTTTTTTTCAATTTTCAATGATTTTTTGAAAATTTTTTACAAATACTATCCTCACGAAATTATGCAAGAATTTTCGCGTTGGCATTCTACAACTAATATCCATATTTGAATTCAATCGGTTTCGTATTTTTCGTGTTAATGAGGAACAAAAAACAACCAAATTTCAGATGGCTATAACTCTAAAACCGTTTGGCCGATTATGCTTATAAACAAAATCTAATGTCGCATTCAGATGCACAACCTAACCTGAAATCTTCAAGCCGCTATCTCTTTCCGTTCTCAGGTTATCGTGACAACAAAAATATTTTTTAATAATTTTTTAATAATTTTCTAGCGATACCATTCGACAAAATTTCACAAACGTGCTTAAGTTTATATCCTACAACTATTCACCAAGTTTCAATTCGACTGGATCTATATTGGTTAACAACAAAATTATTACTCGGAAACCATTGGGCCGATTATGCCCATTAACGAACTTGTCCGTCGTATTGAGATGCGCCACCTACCCTGAAAATTTCAAGTCGCTAGCTCTTTCCGTTCTCAAGTTATCGTGGCAACGGCCGGATAGAATCAAATTTGACCTCGAATTCTTCATTGGGGAGTCGAACCGAATCGTTTGAGACCATTTTCGTAAAAAAATTCGAAAGTTACAGACATTTGGGCAAAATGATAACGCGATGTTCCCCAGAACATACGCGCGAAAAGTTCTAAAGAGCGCCAAAGCTCCTGTCCACAGGGCTTGTACCAATTCTTATTCTATACATTTGAACAAACATCAAGTTTACTGGGATAAGTCTGTTCTCGGAAAAGTTCTATTTACTTTGTACGTTGCAACCACTTCTATAGTTCTAAGAGTATTTGATTGTAAGTAAAAACGGATGATTAGATTAAAATCGGAAAATTACGCGGATTACTGAGAAATCCTAGTATGATAAAATTTTAATCTCCGTACCTGTTTAATTCATTAGAAGTAAAAACAAATTTGAAATGAACTCGTGGGTGGGATTACTGCGCGTTTCAACATAATCCGATAAGAAATTTATTGTACACTGAAAGAAATGATCCAATGAGATAGGTTTATCAAAAATATTTTAACTAGGGTACAGACATTTCTTACTATTCGGTTAAAATAGCACTATAGGTATAGTAAATTGAGTTGCTTTAGTTGTTGATTCAATTATACTACGATTTTCTTAAAATAATAATAACAGTTCTTGATTGGAAAAACATTCCAAAAGGCCATCGACCGAAGTCCTTCAGCCTAATTTTCTTATTAAACCAATGAAAGTGTTTCATCATCTCATTCAAATGTGGAATTGCCACGGAAAACCAAAGTTTTCTAACCGGCGTCCAATTGCCATAACAATTTAGCGATAGTATGCGAGATGCTTCAGTTCCATAAATTTACTACTGCATGTTGATTCATTAAACCAGTCGATATAAGCGATTATGCTCTAATGTAGGGTTGCGCGCCACCCGATTCATACGGTCATCCACTCATCGTTAGTCTATCGAGTTGAGACGATCTGCTAACGCGATTAAACTAATTTAATAGTCCAGTCCAAAAAATGTGAGTGAAGGTACATAAAATCCGAACAAGCTGAAAATCAGTAAAATTGTCAAAACATAATTCTAAATAATATTCAAAAGCTCCTCATCATTCCCGTGTGTATGGAAAATTTTTTATTCAAGGTCAAAGGACAAGAAAATGAGTTTTTCGCAATTTTCAGCAAAACGGTAAGTTTTATCATGAAAGTACCTTACACAAAAATTGTAGATCATTAAATTATCTATAAGAAAATTGGTTCAAGCACTGACGTGAAGTCAGTAGCCTTTGCGCGTATGTTCTATTGTCCATTCTCCTGTATTGGACACCCTTAATTCGAATTTACCATGATAAATTCAAATTAAGTGTCCAATACAGGAGAATGGAGAACATTATTTACCATGGTAAATTCGATTAAGGGTATCCAATACAGGAGAATGGACAATAGAACATACGCGCAAAAGCCCCTGACTTCACGTCAGTGCTTGAACCAATTATTTTTTCGTATTTTTTTTTTAAATTTTCTAGGGGGACGGTTCTTACAAAATTTTTTTTCGTCTTTTTTTTCAAATTTTCTAGGGGTACGTTTCTTAAAAAAATTAAACGCGTCGTGATGTTGATTTTCTACTAATATTTACCTAGCTTCAATTCGATCGAGATTATATTTTATGAGTTATCGAGGAAATAATATTCCAAGTGGGTATAACTCCGGAACCGTTCGACCGATTGTGCCCGTAAACGAACTCAACTCTCCCATTCGGATACGCAATCTTCATTGAAAATTGCAAGTCCCTATCTCCTTTTGTTCGAAAATTATCGAGGCAACGGTCACCCATTTACTGAACTCACACAAGGCTGATCGAATCTCCAACAATATTTAACCGATCGTGTTAAAACTTAAAACTTTGCAGTAGAGTGGGGTTCTAGAGGCTCTTGCAAAATTTTAGCAATTTCAGACGAATAGTTACTGATATATAGAATTTTTTTTTAATTTTCAATGATTTCTTAAAATCGTGACAACAAAAATATTTCCTAATAATTTTTTAATAATTTTCTAGCCATACGATTCGCACAAAATTTCACAAACGTGCATATTCATATGTTCATATTCTACAACTACTCACCAAGTTTCAATTCGATCGGATTCATATTGGTTGAAAACAAAATTATTTCTCGGAAACCATTGAGCCGATTATGCCCATTAATGAACTTGTCCGTCGTATTGGGATACGCCACATACCCTGAAAATTTCAAGTCGCTAGCTCTTTCCGTTCTCAAGTTATCGTGGCAACGGCCGGACGGCCGGCCGGACAGAATCAAATTTGACCTCGAATTCTTCATTGGGGAGTCGAACCAAATCGTTTGAGACCATTTTCTTAAAAAAAATTCGAAAGTTACAGACATTTGGGCAAAATGATAACGCGATGTTCCCCAGAACATAAGCGCAAAAATGTATCAATACTTTTTTTGCTACGAGCCACCGTTTCTGAGATCTAACGATTCAAAAAGTTATAAAAGTTGTTATCGTCATAATATGCATGAGTACGGGCCGGTTTCTGAGGAAACATGTGTTTTATCTTTCGTTTATCTGTCCAATTCAATAGAATTTAGTAGATAAACTGAAGATAAACTCCATTCAAATGCTTCAGAAACCGGCCTTACGCCACGTATATTCATCTCTAGAGTTGTTATGCGATACATCCCTACTGACGCAATTTACTTGCATCCAAATTGAAGATGAAGAAGAAGCAGGAGAAGAAGAAAAAGAAGAAGAACAAAAAGAAGATCAAGAAGATGAACAAGAAGAATTTGAAACTTATATATATTATATCTCAGAAAATGGTCTTAAACGATTTGGTTCGACTCACTGATCAAGAATCCGTGGTCGAAATTCATTCTGTCCGGCCGGCCGTAGGCACGATAACTCTCGAACGGAATGAGCTAGAGAGTTGAAATTTTCAGAGTAGGTTTGGGGGATAAATATCTCGGCTAAGTTCCTTATTGGGCAAAATCGGACAGATGGTTTCGGAGTAAAAAAAAAAAATTTTTTACAAAACAAATTCCAAATTCCAAATTTTTAATAAGCAGTTTTATCATAAGAATCCATTCATATCATTTTTAACTCTAACAAGCTAATACTTTCGGAGATATGATTTTTCAAAATTTCAATAATAAATCGTATTTCAACGTTGTCACAGAATGATATAATTCTATGTATGAATTGTCCTAATGTCAACTTATGTTCCTGTGATAATTCTATGTATGAATTGTCCTAATGTCAACTTATGTTCCTGTGACATTACA
The DNA here is from genome assembly GCA_937662695.2 of Halyzia sedecimguttata. Taxonomy (NCBI): domain Eukaryota; kingdom Metazoa; phylum Arthropoda; class Insecta; order Coleoptera; family Coccinellidae; genus Halyzia; species Halyzia sedecimguttata. The sequence goes on along the minus strand of OW569413.2, from coordinate 45,125,530 downwards.
TTATCTAATCAATCGTAGAATTGTGAGCGAAGTGAGAAAAATCTCAGTTGTTTGCTCCGAAATTAGTTTTTCTCAGAAAAGTCTTACATTTCGGAACGGAACATAAAGTTCGTAAGAGATCTGAGAGTAGTGAGACTGCTTTTCATCCATAGACATAGATATAACTCTCGAACGGAATGAGGTAAGCAGTTGAAATTTTCAGAGTAGATTAGGGAGATGAATATCTCGGTTAAGTTCGTTATTGGGCAAAATTGGCCAGATTTAATTTGATTTCTTCCATGGTGCAGTTCTCATTCTCATGATTGCTCATTAAATCTTGATAAATAAACTATTAATTGAATTGAATTTCCTTTATGATGCGGTTATATCATATGAATCCATTGATATAATTCCCAACTCTGAGAAACCAATACTTTCGGAGATATAATTTGTCTGTTTGAACTAGAGCGCCAGAAAGCTCCTGTCCACAGGGCTGGAACCCATTTTTTATAGATAATTTCATGATCTACAATTTTTGTCCAAGGCACCTTTATGATAAAACTTACCGTTTTGCTGCTATATTATTTATAATTATGTTTTGAACAATTTTACTGATTTTTCAGCTTGTTGGAATTGCATGCACCTTCGAATGTCTAAATTGAACGGACTATAAAGTAAATGAATCCTAGTTTATTCATTCTATTAATCAACAAGCATAATCATAATGTAGTTGAAAGCGTTTAGTGAGTACATTCGAATATCACCATTTTTGTTTTGTATGTCTACAATCAATCTTCCTGCACATATTCGAACAGAAGTTTGCAGAGTTGTTAACTTCCTAATGGAGAGTTGCAAATTCATTGCAAAGTTGGGGAAGACTATCAAAAAATGTATAGGTAGCTAAGTTATATTCTTAATTATTACTAGAGCATCAATCAGAATTCACCAACCATTGAATTTTCATAACAACAATATTGGTCGTTGGATCTTGAAACAATGACGGACATGCGTTCGGAATGAATAATAATTCATCAAGGGCATGAATGCTAGTATGAAATCATTTTATAATTTCTATTGATCTCATCACATTGATAATTCAATTCATTTCGAAATTCTAAATAATCAATTATTGAAAGATCTCATTTTTTTAAATAGATTATTGTTCTTCTGTTGAATCAATTGTTCCTTATCATTGGAATGTGTTTTGTTTGCTCCATAATAATTGTTATTTTGAATATATTTTTGTTACCAATATTTCAGAAAGTGTGCAATTAATTTCTCATTCAAACTGAGTAACTTTTTTTCGTTATATGAATAAGTTCAATCTCAGTGTTTGTTCATCTGTAATAATCTATTTGTTCGTTTTTCAATAAGGTATTGTGATAAGAAGCCCTTTATATTTGAAATATTTCGATACACTTTCCGTATTTGCTCTCTGTGTAATAATGTATATCTACTAATTGAAACCAAAGAATGTGATAATTACCAGCAATAAAATGTCTTGTTATGCTACTATATTTTTAAACGTATATCCACCCAAGAATGCTGACAGTAGACAGTGGAGATAATATGTTCTTCATATGAAATGAATAAAGTACTGCTCAACATAGACAATTCAAAAAATAGAAATATAGACCATTACAATTCATAAAAGAAATTGTATAATTTGCAAGTATAATTGAGAAAGACCTTATTAATAATTCGACAGAGATAATTAGATAAAGTTTTAGAGTTAGTTGTATCAATTTAGCTCATTAAAATACACTATATAGTCAACAAATGAATGAGTGTTTCCTAGATGTCAGTCCTTCTAGGCTTATTAATCAATATGATGAATTCTCAATTTGAAATTCGAGTTGATATGTTTCGCAGGTAGGTATGAACTTTCGACACACAATTTATCATTAGAGAAACTGTCAGATATATTATGTAATTTATTCTCTTCATAATATGGTTAATCTCTTAATTCTGACTGCCTTTGTCAACTTGCACACTTTAGTTAATTCATTTAACTGCCATTTTACTAACTGAGCCAACGTAGCACAACAATTTGACCCATTTATTTCTATGTCTTAGTAATAAATTAGAAATGTATTAAAGTACAGACATAATATTAAATTGGCCATTGTATTTTGTCAGATTAGGTCAGTTTGTAATATGGCAGTTAAAAAATGATTACAATTGCAAATTAAGCTGATAAAGGCAGTCAGATGAGATTACAAGAGCGGTAACATAGGCTCACTAGGGCCGTAAAATAGTAGTTATACAATATTACTTTGGTTGTGAAACGAAGTTACAAGTGCAGTTATACCAGATTACTAAGATAGTAATTCGGAGTTACAATTTACAAACGCAGTTATTTAAGTTTAGTACGGTGAAGAGACGCAGAGTTTCAAGACCACTAATATAAAAGTAGAACTATAGTATGATCACTTCAATACCTGTTGTAAAAGGGTAATTCCTATTATGAAGAATTAAATCATATAGCCATTATTAACTAAATCGTGGTAAGAAATCGTGTGAGAAATAGAAAGTTTTGTTGAGGCATATAGTATATGAATTTCCTCATTGCTGTTATTATATTTTTCTTTCAGTGTATAATACCTTCTTTCAAGATGCTCTCGTATATCCTATATGTGGACTCGCAATCGCCCAAAGGCCGCACATAAGGCCTTCTGAGCGCGCCATCCAAGGACTTGCTCCTACTTCTAAAATCGCTATCAGCAATCTGTTTCGGACCGTTCTGATCTTCACTAACACTACAACTGTTCCTTCTGTAACCCTCGCTGGACCTCCAGTTGTGCATCTTCTTGCCGAAATGTCTTATGAGCTCCTGGATGGAATGATGATGGTGGTTGTGGTTCTTGAACAGATTCTTGGGGGACGAGGAGTATTCGACACGTGGAGACGAGCTGCCCAACGAGGAACTATCCGAACTGTCACGTCGGTGGTCGCAATCGATACCGTTCTGCGAACTCTGCGAGTTTTGGGACTGCAGCTGATTTTGGTAGAAGCCGTTCGTGCATTGAACATTGTTCGTCGGCATGATTTGTCCCGGGTAGCGCTGTCCGCTGAAATTTTGTTGCGGAGCGTAGAAGTCGCGACATGGGGAATGGGAGTAACTGAATAAGTTGCTGAAACTGTTCATCTTTGGGATATGGAACTTCTTACATATTCACACAATCGAGCACTCGTCACTGAAATTGAATGTAGCACTACAATCGAGGTCACTTATAAACCGAAAATTTCGCGAAAATCCAAATCTCGAAACTGTTCCGAGGAAAGTTGGGAAATATTGGGTTCGCGTGGCGACTGTGGAAAAATATAGCAATTATTGATATGGTTAAGTGTTGTGTTCGTTACAAAGAGCATTCACTGTTATTAATTGTCGAGTATCAATAGTATTAGTAGCAGTAAGTACTAAAATATAGCTTTAGTAACAATTCAGTTTAACATTATACAGAGTCTTTAAAAATGATTGTAACATACTAGTTGGTTCTGAAACCTTCTCATTTTGCCGCTTCATATGCATGCTGAACACATTTGCAATTCCAGCCACAGAATTCATCACAGAATATACTCGAATTCTTCATAAGTGAGTCGAACCTAATTGGCAAAATGATAGCACGCTGTTCCCTTGAACGTGCGCGCAAAAACTTCGTGTTCCTAAGCTGATCAATACTAGTGTCATGTCCAGACGAAATTTGGCAGAAGAGTCTGTACCTATTTTTCGTGTGATTGGTGAAGAGTATAATAATGTGGTTGTAGATCACATACCTATACCTACGTAACTTCTTTAAGTTAATAACTATATGAAATACTGACTTCAGTACTGCAGCTAACGAATCCCACAATGTATAGTTTTTAATCACATTTCAAAAGCCTTCACACATTATTTACACTTCAATATAATATGCGTTGAACATAATTTTTACAGACAGCGTAATCCTATGACTGAACTTGAAATTAATAACGACTGTCACAGTGACATCTCCAAATCTCAGAGATGTTAGAAGAGAAGGTTGTTCTAATAACTGGATCAGCGCATCCGCCATTTCGTACTACAGAACAAAACCCATATTATGTATAAACCTGATTGCAGCGCCCCCTACTGGGTCCGATTGTGACTAAACCCACTCAAAATCACACACAAAAATCGGTCTCGTCATTTAGGTTTAGTTCCAGGACATACACATTTACAGTAGAATTTTATTATTAAGATAATCGCGTAGCCTCACGAATTTCTATCGTCGGGGGATTTTTCAAGAGTAGATTGGATATTGAGTGTTGTACCTTTTGATACGGGATAAATCTCTCTCACTTGCATAAATGGTGATTCTGGTGATGTAGCAAAAAAAAATATGAATGTTATTGAAGTAGATGTTCAATGTGTTCACCGCGAACGCCTTGGCAACATCCTAACCTCAAATAACAATTTTTCCAACATTTTTCAACATCTCAGGAGTGATCTTTTTTTTATCACATCTTGAAGGCAAATAAGTTTAGTATTATTGTGATAAAATTTGGGAATATTCGAGGGAATATTATAAGGAATTTGGGTAATCACATGATTTTATTTTTATCTAACTTTATTTTGGCAATAAACATGAAAGTGATAACATTTCTGAATAGAAAATGACGAGTCCTTTCATACGATGTATCAAAAGCCCATACTTCCTATTTGAAAAATTGGGGGTTGTACCTGTCTTTCGAAGGGGCTTGAAGGTAGGGTTCGCATTTTTACGAAGTAGAATGACAAATTGAAATTTGAATTTGACGTGTTTCGGGATTTTCCATAAATATGTGCAGTAACCAAGATAATTAATTTATTCTACACTGTATATACATAAAATATAATAAATATTCCAACTTTTCAGTAATACACCCAGGTAACTTAGTTGATTATATTTTTTGTCAACCAGAAACGAACTAAATTGTCGAAAGAGAAAAACGTATTTGTCATGAAAGGAAAAAAATTGTCGCGCTCATAGTTTTTGGCGCTCTAGTTCCTCGGAACTGAGTGCTTATCAATTTGCCCAAATGTCTGTAATTTTCGAATTTTTCGATGAAAATGGTCTTAAACGATTTGATTCGACTCACTGATCAAGAATTCGTGGGCGAAATTCATTCTGTCCGGCCGTAGGCACGATAACTCTCGAACGGAATGAGCTAGACAGTTGAAAATTTCAGAGTGGGTTTGGGAGATAAATATCTCGGCTAAGTTCGTTAGTGGGCAAAATCGGACAGATAGTTTCGGAGTAACAAAAAAAAATTTTTTTTTTACAAAACAAATTCCAAATTAAATTTTTTTCAACAAGCAGTTTTATCATAAGAATCCAATGATATCATTTTTAACTCTAACAAGCTAATACTTTCGGAGATAAGATTTTTCAAAATTTCAATAATAAATCGTATTTTTACGTTTTCACAGAATTATATAATTATTCTATGTATGAATTGTCATAATGTCAACTTATTTTCCTGAGACATGACATTGTCTAGTTCCTTGCTAATAGTTGGTTCGAGAAACATCAAAATCGACTTAGAGAGACAAGGGTAAAAAACCGTCAAATAAACCCCCATGTGGCGATTTTATGTCGAAAAGTGAAAATTGTGAATATATATCCCAGGTAAGTACCGACGTTTTATTCTAATACCGGAGATCGACAAGATCTTACGAGGGGCCCGATAGCCGGTTGGTCTATGACGCCGTCGGGTTTTCGGTTTGCCCAAATGTCTGTAATTTTTTTATTTAAGATGCAGTTTCACCATTAAAATCCATCGATATCATTTTCAACTCCAACAAGCTAATACTTTCGGACATATGATTTTTCTAAATTTCATTAATGAATCGTACGTACTTCTATGTTTTCACAGAATGCTATAATTATTCTATCTAAGCTTTATTATATGATCTGTGCTAATACTCGTACATTTCATCCTGTTCTATAAAAAAGAGTCAATTTCATTTCAGCTATTTTAATTTGATTTCTTCCATGGTGCAGTTCTCATTCTCCGATTGCTCATTTAATCTTAATAAATAAACTATTATTTGAATTTAATTTCCTTTATGATGCAGTTCTTTCATAAGAATACATTTATTTAATTCCCAACTCTGAGAAACCAATACTTTTGGAGATATAATTTGTCTGTTTGAACTAGAGCGCCAGAAAGCTCCTGTCCACAGGGCTTGAACCCATTTTTAATCTCTGTTTAGCCCTGCTAACTTAACTAATATTAAGTTAGCAGAGCCATATGGGAAATCTCGATAAAGCTAAATCCCTTCAGTCTTCGATGCTACCGACGGAGTAACATGCTTGTAATTATGTAGGGAATTTTGTACGCTTTCGTTTTATTTTATGAGAAGAATTATTTTTTTTGTAAGTTTTGATTGAAAAACTTTATTTTTGATAAGTTTTAAGTTTTTTTATTTCATAAATTGAAATCACTCCAATAATCCGGACGCCTCTTTAGTCCGGGCATGTCTCGGAACGATATCCCCCCGGATTACTGAAGTTATACTGTACGTCTTCCTACTTCTTCTCCATATGAACTTTAATTAAGCCATATCCGAGGAGGAGATCACTCGTGGATATTATTGTACCAATTGTGGATATCCTTGGATTTTGATTAAAGGATACTGTGGGAGGTATATTCATCATTAAATGGTTTCTTTCTGAGTTTTCTCTCCCAAACTCTGAAGAATATATTTTAAATAAAAATATATTATTTTGTGAATTACTTCGTCTGCGTAAAAAACACAGATTTGTCAGAAAAATCAATCGAACACTGTTGCCTAACAAACAATAACGAAACAACATCAACGATGAAACAATTATATCGTAACGTTCCGGAGTCTATATCAGACTCCTTCGTCAGACAGTCAACGAAAATCTTCAGAATTATTTTTTGTTGATATAGCTATTCGAATTTAAGTAGAGTCTGATTTAGAATCCGAATCGTTACGAAATAGTTGTTTCATCGTTGATGTTGTTTCGTCATTGTTTGTTAGGCAACATTGTTCGTTTTGTTGCTTCTGACAAATATTGTGTTTTTTACGAAGAAGTAATTCACAAAATAAAAAATTTTCATTTAATATATATTTTTCAGAGTTTGGGAGAGAAAACCGAGGGGAAACCCCAGAATGAAACCATTTAATAATGCTTGGGTATATTCGGATATGTCATATTATGTTTGGATATCTTATTTGGATATGCTTGGCTGTATTTTGATGGGTTTGGATATATTTGGATATCCTATTTGGATATATTTGGATTTACACGGTGTTTCTGAATAATTGCGATAAACATCAAGGGGTGATTCTGTGATGAAAATTAAGGCGGGTATTTGGAATACAATTTATTGAAAAGATTAACAAAAAAAATTTTTCTCTTTTTGCGCGTATGTTCTGGGGAACATCGCGTTATAGTTTTGCCCAAGAGTCTGTAACTTTCAAATTTTTTGACGAAATTGGTCTCAAACGATCAAGTTTGACTCCCCGACGAAGAATCCGAGGTCAAATTTGATTCTGTCCGTCCGGCCGGCCGGCCGTCCGGCCGTACGGCCGTCCGTTGCCACGATAATTTGAGAACGAAAAGAGCTAGCGACTTGAAATTTTCAGGGTGGGTGGCGCATCGCAATACGACGGACAAAATCGTTAATGGGCATAATCGGCCCAGTGGTTTCCGAGTAATAATTTTGTTTTCAACCAATATAAATCCGATCGAATCGAAACTTGGTGAGTAGTTGTAGAACATGAACCTAAGCACGTTTGTGAAATTTTGGGCGAATCGTATGGCTAGAAAATTTTAAAAAAATTATTAAAAAATATTTTTTTTGTCACGATAACCTGAGAACGGAAAGAGATAGCGGCTTGAAAATTTCAGGTTATGTTGTGCATATGAATGCCACATTTGAGTTTGTTTATGAGCATAATCGACCAAACGGTTTCAGAGTTAAAGCCATCTGAAATTTTCTGAAATTTGGTGGTTTTTTGTTCCTCATTAACTCGAAAAATACTGAACCGATTGAATTCAAACATGGTTATTAGATGTAGAATGCCAACGCGAAAATGTTTGCGAAATTTGGTGAGGATAGCATCTGTAGAAAATTTTTAATAAATCATTGAAAATAAAAAAAAATATTCTATATATCAGTAACTATACGTTTGAAATTGCTGAAATTTTGCAAGAGCGTTCATTACCTAATTCTACTGCCAAGTTTCAAGTTTTAATACGATCGGTTGAATATTGTTGGAGATTCGAGCATTCTTGTGTGAGTTCAGTAGATGGGTGACCGTTGCCTCGATAACTTTCGAACCAAAGGAGATAGGGACTTGCAAATTTCAGGGTTAATTCGAATTTACCGTGGTTAATTCGAAGTAAGAGTGTCCAATACAGGAGAATGGACGACATAATTAACCATGGTAAATTCGATTAAGGGTGTCCAATACAGAAGCATGGACAATAGAACATACGCGCAAAAGCTTCTGACTTCACGTCAGTGCTTGAACCAATTTTTTTTTCGTGATTTTTTTTAATTTTCTGGTTTTTTATTTTTTTCTATTACTGAATACACGAAACTTGGTAAATATTATTTTTAAACTCTTAAATTAAAGTATGCTTAGAAGGGGTTTAAATAGTCAACTCTCAAGATATTTTTCTTACAACTTTTTTTGGATGAAAATTTTCTTTTTAAAAAATATGGCTGAAAAGCCCAATTCATTTACTAACTTTTTTATCTCCACAAGTTTTCTCGGACACCTAAGCATTGACGAGAAAAAAATACAATGCATTTTCAAAAAGCCCCGAGGTGGAATCGTTTAGTAGTACATCGCTGTATTTAAAATCACGTGGATAAATAACTATGACGTATATACAGTGTGGAAAAGCCAAATGGAATTAATTCAATAGAGAAACTGCGTAAACACTAGTGGCGCCTCTTTCGGTAATTTCGTAAGTTCATAGGTGATGTTGAATACACGAAACTTGGTAAATATTATTTTTAAACTCTTAAATTAAAGTATGCTTAGAAGGGGTTTAAATAGTCAACTCTCAAGATATTTTTCTTACAACTTTTTTTGGATGAAAATTTTCTTTTTAAAAAATATGGCTGAAAAGCCCAATTCATTTACTAACTTTTTTATCTCCACAAGTTTTCTCGGACACCTAAGCATTGACGAGAAAAAAATACAATGCATTTTCAAAAAGCCCCGAGGTGGAATTTCCCTGACCTAATTTTTTTTTATAGTTCGAATATTTGACAAGTTTTGCTTTATTTTCTTCATCCCCCATTCTATTACCTTTCTTGAAGAGAAACTATTTTTTCGTTAATCTTCGGAGGGGTGTAACTTTTCCGCGTCGAGATTTTTCAAAAATTTGTATACCAAATGCCCACCTTAATTTTCATCACAGAATCACCCCTCAAAGTTTATCGCAAGATTTCAGTACCTAGTGCAGGTGTTTCAAATTCGTGAGATTATGAATGATTATTCATCATTTAAGCTACTAAAAAGACTTCAATCCCTCCCTTAGCATTACTTTTGATTTAATAATTCAGAATTTCAAATAGATTATTGCCTTCTTGGTGACCATAAAGTTAAATGACATTCCAATAACAACAGCGGCTGCGTGATAAAAGGTACGCAGGCTCGTTATTTAATTGCCACACGTCGTATAACTTCTACACATATTCGAGAACAAATTATAACATAACTTATTGTATAAACTATCAATTAATACTCAGATAGAAATACATTGTATGATGATCACTATCACACTTAAAATAATAAAACAAATATTAAATGACAAATACTACACACAATTGTTTATTATGATTCTTAACGAATTCACCGATTAAAGAAAATGCACAGAAAAATTTTCAAGGATATTCATATCTATAGACCATCTGTTCCATATTTGCCAATGACCATAATTACATAAGACGATAACAATTCAGCTCGAACACTCCAGATGGGAATAATAACAGATAAGTCACCTTTTTAAGAGCTCGACTACACTATACGTGGAAGAATTGATCGGAATGAAAAGTATAACATAATTTTTTATCTCAACTGCAGCGCCCAGCGAACAACCAGATTGTCACGTATCTTGAAATTATGAGAAATCACTCTCAATTATTATCATCCAGAATGTTGAATGTTTCTAACACAATTAGATTAAAGACGACCTTCACGTCAATCGCATCCCATCAAAATTTCCTTCAACCCAGTCTCTTCGAACACAAACCACAATAAGGAATGAAGGCTACTGAAAATATGAAAACACCTATTATGGGATTTCATCAAGGTCGACGGAAATATAATCACTAATCAGCCTCGAAATAATAAATCCACTGTTAGATGCTCATTTTAATCGATTAATTCGGCGATAAAGGTAAAATAAATAACAAGCACCGACATAGCGTCCGGAGCATCATGGCGCCCTAGTCATTAATGGTTAGTGGTAATAAATTTCATTGTTTTGTAGTACATAACTGTAGGTTACTAGTAATGTATTGCATCGTTTAGTAGTACATCGCTGTATTTAAAATCACGTGGATAAATAACTATGACGTATATACAGTGTGGAAAAGCCAAATGGAATTAATTCAATAGAGAAACTGCGTAAACACTAGTGGCGCCTCTTTCGGTAATTTCGTAAGTTCATAGGTGATGTTGAACTCTCACTTAACGTAGAAATCCAAACATGTAAAATTATAATTGAGTGATAATGATTGGAAATAAAGTTAAAAACAAATTCAGATCTGGTAACACAAGTTGTTGTGTTGTATCATGTCATATACTACTTATGGAAGACATACAAATGTAACATTTTATTCAAAACCAACTTTGTTAGAATGTCAACAAACGTGAATGAAAGCCGTACATCGTATCAAGTAAGTATAAATGTGTTGAAATTATCTCTATTATCACATTTATTTTTTTAGTGCCGATGGTACCCCATGGCTATCTACAAACAACTCAAGAATATGCAGTAAGCAGTAATCATCTCATTGGCGGAAACACCAGGTCATCCAGCAAATCATACGACAATTTTTCAAACTATGTAATTATAGATTTAAAGAGCGTTAAACATTCAATGTAGATCGTTTTAATCGTTGGAAAAAAGGAAAATTAGTATCTGAAGTGAAGTGTCATGTGATGAAAGTGAAGAAATTAATAAATGATTAATCTGAAGGTGTTCAGTTAGCTACAAGGATCAGTGCAACAGTCGATAAATCGATTCCAGTGGTGCCATTTGAGCACATAAATGATGACTTTGTTTTTTCATGTGACATTGATCGTGAGTCAAACAGTGTTTTGTGGACCTAACATACCAATTTCATTATCTAAATTTCGAGGATGTACTTCTATAAAAAATGAGAAACAATTTTGGCTATTATCGCTGTAAGGGGAAAAGTTTTTAAATTATTATTAGATCTGTAAATACTCATCAAAATCCAACAAAATATGTCTGGAAACAGATTATTAATTTTTATACTTAAAATCACAGGTCTATTTTTTTATGGTACATAATTTTTTTATGTATATCCATCATGTAGATCTAGATTCACTAGCACAGAAAACAAAAAATAGGTATATATTTTCTGGCCTAGTAAAAGAGAATATGTAAGAAACTGTGCCACTACCACTATCATTTAGAGTATATTACATTGATCTTGTGCTGCACTTTGCCTATATAATTATTCATATATTCTGTGTACTAGTAAACTTACAAAAACCTATTTTCAAAATAGTAAAATAGAATTAAACGTATTTTTACAAGGTCATATCTTTATTTGTTATTTTAAATGATATTAATAAATAATAATAATCAAATGCTGTTTAATAGTAGTTTGTCTTCCATTCTTAAGGCTGGTTTATGCTGGCTGGTAACTTTAACTTATTCCCTAACTTAAAAATTGAAACATAGATTTCTAACGCTATGGTTGATACTGAGACTGAATAATCCGTTTACTTATTATTAATAATAATAATTAATAAGTTAACGGATTATTTAGACTGATTATAAAGCATAACACTAAAAATAAATGTCTATATATATTATATATATATGATTAAGTTAAAGTTACCAGCCAGCATAAACCAGCCTTTATACATTTTCCGCATGGTTACTTCTGAATACATTTTCATATTTTTTGTTTGATAACCTCTTTTAATAATTAAAACGTTTGAAATTTTTCAAAATTCATAATTACCATAGACTAGATATAATTCTTATTAATAATAACTAATAATTACTTTGTATGGTAATCAGTACAACATCTTATTCCTCTCACCTAATGAATGCTAAATTTCGCCACCATGAGCGCTAGTGTCGAATCTCAAGGTCACGCAGGTTCTCTATATCTTGTTAACTATACATCATTTGTGTAAAATCCCGAAACACATCCAATTTGAGTTTTAAATTGTCATTCTTCTTCGTAAAATGCGAACCCTACCTTCAACCTCTTTCGAAAGACAGGTAAAACCCTTCTTGATCAGTGAGTCGAACCAAATCGTTCAAGACCATTTTCATCAAAAAATTCTAAAATTACAGACATTTGGTCAAATTGATAAGCACTCTGTTGCGAGGAAAAAGAGCGTCAAAAAATAATGCATTCCTGAGAGATACTCAACAGTCTCCCTCAAATGTTATTCACCCATTTCAATAAAATCAAAATTCACTCATGAGTCAAATGTATATAAAATAAAACCAATTCAAACATGTTGTAGTGCAAACAATTATTACCCATTTCTAGAATTTTCCAGGCCATGCAGAGCCCTCATCGAAAAGATATTGACCATCAAACGTTCAACCGTATACCTGTCGCCCTTGTCGGATTTCTTAAAAAATAATTAAGTTTATTGTGTGTACTGGCGCGCTGGGTTCATAACATTCTTTTCGTTATATGCGGAATTATCCAAAATGAGAACTGAAGCATGTATTTGATCCAAGGAGATATTCACGACCGACTTTGATGATTCATTGCATTTTGTCTTATTTCATACACTATCGAATTACCTATTATAGAGTTTACAGGGTGATTCACTTATCTTGGTCACCCCAATTTTCTCGGAAACGGCGGAATATATTTTATTTCTGTAAACGCGGTTTTGTACAAGTCAATGTTTACTTCAGGTGCGTGTGGAAGTCGACGTAAAAAATAAAGATGGCTGGCGTCGCGTCAATTTTTTTCTCCAAGGAACATATCTTTTTGCGCGTATGTTCTGGGGAACATCGCGTTATAGTTTTGCCCAAATGTCTGTAAATTTCGAATTTTTTGACGAAAATGGTCTCAAACGATTTAGTTCGACTCCCCAATGAAGAATTCGAGGTCAAATTTGATTCTGTCCGTCCGGCCGTTGCCACGATAACTTGAGAACGAAAAGAGCTAGCGACTTGAAATTTTCAGGGTGGGTGGCGCATCCCAATACGACGGACAAGTTCGTTAATGGGCATAATCGGCCCAGTGGTTTCCGAGTAATAATTTTGTTTTCAACCAATATAAATCCGATCGAATTGAAACTTGGTGAGTAGTTATAGAATATGAACTTAAGCACGTTTGTGAAATTTTGTGCGAATCGTATGGCTGGAATATTTTAAAAAAATTATTAAAAAATATTTTTGTTGTCACGATAACTTGAGAACGGAAAGAGATAGCGGCTTGAAGTTTTCAGGTGAGGATGTGCACCAGAACGCGACATTTCAGCTCGTTTATGAGCATAATCGGACAAACGGTTTTAGAGATATAGCCATCTGAAATTTCGTTGTTTTTTGTTCCTCATTAACTCGAAAAATACTAAACCGATTGAATTCAAACATGGTAATTAGTTGTAGAATGCCAACGCGAAAATTCTTGCAAAATTTCATGAGGATAGTACCTACTCGTAAAAATTTTTAAAAAAATCATTGAAAATTGAAAAAAAAAATTCTATATATCAGTAACTATTCGTTTGAAATTGCTGAAATTTTGCAAGAGCCTTCATAACCTAACTCTACTGCCAAGTTTTAAGTTTCAACACGATCGGTTGAATATTGTAGGAGATTCGAGCATTCTTGTGTGAGTTCAGTAAATGGGTGACCGTTACCTCGATAACTTTCGAACAAAAGGAGATAAGGACTTGCAATTTCCAGGGTAGGTTGCGTATCCGAAAGGGAGAGTTAGGTTCGTTTTTGGGCATAATCGGTCAAACGGTTTCCGAGTTATACCCACCTGGAATATTATTTCCTTGATAACTCAAAAAATAAATATTCGATCGAATTGAAGCTTGGTAACTAGTAGTAGAAAATCATCATAAAGACGTGTTTAAAATTTTGTAAGAACCGTACCCCTAGAAAATTTGAAAAAAAAATAAAAAAAAAAATTTTAAGAACCACACCCCTAGAAAATTTCAAAAAAATCACGAAAAAAAAAATTGGTTCAAGCACTAACGTGAAGTCAGAAGCCTTTGCGCGTATGTTCTATTGTCCATTCTTCTGTATTGGACACCCTTAATCGATTTTACCATGGTAAATTATGTTGTCCATTCTCCTGTATTGGACACTTAATTCGAATTTACCATGGTAAATTCGAATTAATGTGTTATTAATATGTTCTATTGTCCATTCTTCTGTATTGGACACCCTTAATCGATTTTACCATGGTAAATTATGTTGTCCATTCTCCTGTATTGGACACTTAATTCGAATTTACCATGGTAAATTCGAATTAAGAGTGTCCAATACAGGAGAATGGACAACATAATTTACCATGGTAAATTCGATTAAGGCTGTTCAATTCTGAAGAATGGAAAATAGAACATACGCGCAAAGGCTTCTGACTTCACGTCAGTGCTTGAACCATTTTTTATTATGTCATTCGAAAGATGATTCAATACTAAATTTTATTTCTAAATACCATTTTTTCCCATATTAAACAGTTAGCGATCTACAGGGTGTTTTATGTTAATTCTATTCCATTTTTGAGCGTATGTTCTGGGGAACATCGCGTTATCATTTTGCCAAATGTATGTAATTTTCGAACGTTTTGCCGAAAATGGTCTCATACGATTGGGTTAGACTCCCCGATGAAGAATTCGAGGTCAAATTTAATTCTGTCCGGCCGGGCGTCGCCACGATAACTTGAGAACGGAAAGAGCTAGCTGAAATTTTCAGGGCAGGTGGCGCATCGCAATACGACGGACAAGTTCTTTAATGGGCATAATCGGCCCAATGGTTTCCGAGTAATAATTCTGTATTCTACAAATCCAATCGAATTGAAACTTGGTGATTAGTTGTAGAATACAAACCTTAGGAGGTTTGTAAAATTTGCCATTTTCAGCAAAAAATTCGAAAATTACAGACATTTGGGCAAAATGATAACGCGATGTTCCCCAGAACATACGCCCAAAAATGGAATAGAATCAACATAAAACAACCTGTAGATCGCTAACGGTAAAAAATGGCAAAAAATGGTATTTAGAAATAAAAATTAGAATTGAATCATCTTTCGAATGGCATAATAAAAAAATTGGTTCAAGCCCTGTGGACAGGAGCTATTGGGCGCATGTTCATCTTCCTTGTGGCCCGTACTGACCAGTAAAGAAAAAAAGCAGTATCATGTTGAATACCTTAATATTATTGATTATTATATAATAATCGATGAAAATACTGAGAGAGACCCAGGAAATTTGACACATTTTGTCTTATATCTCCAGAAATTGAAATCGTATAGAGCCAAAATTTTGCACAATGTTGCAAAATACTACAATTGACGTTAGTACAAGTTTTTGTTGCAATCTGATGAATAGTTCACGAAAAAAAAATTTTTTTTTCGAAAAAATTAAAAGAAATATTTTTTTAAAAATTACCAACATTTCGATCATAACAGAATCTTGCCAAAAGTTGCGCGTTTATATCCTCGAACTGACTACCAAGTTTCGATTCAACATCTTCTTTAGTTCCTGAAATATCAGGGAAATAACCTTTGACAAGGATTTACCCCCAAATTTTTTTCGCAACTATTCATATCCTGTATACCGAGGTCACAATTTTCTGGATTATTGGAATATCCGACTAAAATATCAAACGAGTATTCGAAAACCTAAATTTTCAAAATTATTTAAAATTATAGTTCTAAAACCCAATTGGTAATGGTTTTCCGTGAAACTCTTTCACTGCATATTTAACTGTACTTCTCCGGAATGTGTTAACCTAAATCGATTCCTCAGCAGATTCTGGTTCTTCCAAGATACTACAACGGATAAACTGGTCTGATTAATCAACTGAAATAAACTATAAACAAATTATGAGGTCAAAGTAACTCTGATCCGCATGAATCTTTTACATCAAAAAAAAATTTAGCTCGGAGGGCAGTCGGGGCAAAGCAAATAGTATTATTTTTAATTTAGCCAAACTTCCGAGAATACATTTTCCCTTCTCCAGGAGCAGCTAATAGAAATGGAATACTCATTGGTTTGTACCGACTACTTCCTTTTGATATCTCACAAGCCAATCAACTTTTTCTCGTTCCTATTTACAACGATTTATACATTAAAATCCGCAAAAATAATGAACAGAACTGTACGCTTCACAGTCACTAACAAAACATCATTGTTTATGACAGAAATTATTGATGAGAGCTGCTACCTTTGGTCAGTGACTGAACGTTTTGTTTTTATCATTACGTATAAGGATGTATTATTTATGCCGTTTCATAATACTGCTGAATACAATAGCAATACGACACTTATTGAAGCAAACATGATTTCCTTATTTCAATTAATATGTTACTACTTTATATGAGTCACGTTCATTATGCTCATTGATGAGGGCCTGAGCGAACATTCCAACTATTACACAATGGAGAATTTAGTTGATAGTTTTTTCAGAATTTCACATATTTACGAACGAAACGAATTTAAAATTTTATTTATGAAATAAATGAAAATCATCGAAAATAATAAATTCATCTGATGCGTTTTTATTGGCGCCCTCGTTCCTCGGATCAGGGTGCTTATGAATTTGTCCAAATGTCTGTACTTTTCGCATTTTTCACTACAAAAGTAACTACACTCTTGTCCACTACTGTTTTTTTTTGTGGTCAGACGACAAAAAATGTAGTGGACAAGGGTGTAGTTACTTTTGTAATGTTCATAATAAGTCCACAGTGAAGTAAAACTAGAATATTTCGAATACGTGGTCAAAATTGGTTTCAGAGTATAGAAAAAAAATTTTTCTCACTAATTCAATTTTTTTCAAGATGCAATTTCATCATAAGAATCCACTGATATCATTCTCAACTGTAACAAACTAATACTTTCGGAGATATGATTTTCCGAAATTTCGAGAATAATTCACAGATGTCACAGAATCCTTTAATCGAAAATTAACGTCCGTATTTTTATCTATTAATTTCATTATGTGTTTTTACATGTCCCGTTACTGATATAAAATACCTCCTGTTCTAGAAAAGAAAGTATGACTGAATGCAAAATGACCAATGAAATAACCTCAGCTATCGTAGAATTATGAGAATTACAGGATATTATAATTTCTGAGTGATAATATAATGGCCTTGAATAATGCATATGATAATGGAAGGGCAAGCTCTTAGAGCTTATGAGGGGTCTCCTTGTGGAAGACCCAGGAGGATCAGTATAATAATAATAATAATAATAATAATAATAATAATAATAATAAGATACCGTAAAAGGTGGTGACTTGAAATGGATACAAACTTCCAAAAGTGATAAAATTAGAGAAAAATTTGATAAACGAAAATTGATACTTTTATATCAAAATCTAGAATCTAACGAACATATTCGGTTGACCGAAATATTATTTAGTCGACTATATATGTACTTTTTTTAAAAAATATCCGTCATTTCAAGTCACCACCAAAAAGGGGTGACTTGAAATACGCATTGTGTCCCATAGATATTGCATGTCTTGCTGCAGTATAGGCGTCTTGAAATGCATACCGTATTCTAAAAATTATACCTGATTATATCATAAGTAGATAAATATTTTGAAATGAATGAAATATCAACAAAATCACAGAAAAGTTTAATATTCAAATAAGGAACAATTTTATTTTATTATTTTAAATCAACGTGATATCTCTGAATTGAAAACCACCTCGTCGCATTCTTCCAGGAGTGTGAAGGACAGAATCTCACTCTTCCCACTCTTCCGTTTATCAATGGCCCGTTGCAGTTGTTCTCCTTCATAATTCACATAGTGTCTAGCTCTAATCTTTCGTTTATACGTCTTCACCATTTTGTTTCAAGTGACCACTGAAATTACCAAAATAAATAAAGCCGGTTCTGTGTTCTGTTTTCATTATATTGAAAGATGTTCAAGGGATATAATCTCTTGTCAACAGTATGCGAATTCGGAAAAAAAATATTACTCACAATTAAATTTCTTGGATTGGTCTGTATACACGGAAGTATTCACCCCAAATATTTCACTAGATTTCAGTTTCAATAATATTGATTTCTTCTCAGGCGAACGATTTATTATCGGCGGTTGAAACACAGTTATTTAAGGTTAGGCATACTTACTCAAGGAATGGTCCGACACTGAACCTTCCACTACTCACCAACTCATGTCAGTAGAGGTATCAATAAAATTGTGCAGAATGTTTCAAGACACCCCCGTGATTTCAAGTCACCACCTTTTACGGTACTTCGGTAAGTTAATCAAATTGAAATAAAATAATTATCAGAGTAGATTTGAGGAATGAATATCTAGGATAAGTTCGTTATATGGTAGAATCGGTTCTGGTGGTTTCGGACAAATAATTTTTGTCACTATTGGTTTTTTTTAAATGACACTTTCTTGAAATTTAATTTCTTTAGTGATGCAGATCTATCATAAGAATCCATTGATATCATTCCCAACTCTGAGAGACCAATACTTTCGGAGATATGATTTGTCAAAGTTTAAACAAGAGGGCCAAAGCTCCTGTCCACAGGACTTTCCCACCATTTTCATGGCTATTTGTCGGCATTATTAAACCACGCTTTTTGCTCGCTTGTTTCAGGCAGTAATTTCAGAGCTGCGAGCATTCTTGTTCTTGTTTTGTTCGTACATTTTTAAAACAATACCATAGTGTGTATTAATATAATAATAAGGACATGAAATGAAATTAAAACTGCTATGACCCCAGTAAGTGTTATTTTGAAGAGAAAAAAAATTTCTTAAAAAACGGTTTAAATGACTTTTGAAATTTGCCGATAGGCCCATTTGAATTGACAGGCAGCATGGCATTCTCGCTCTCCAAACCTTTTTCAAATATTTAAATTCGAAATCGTAAGGATTTGTCCCATTTTGATCCAACACGTAGGATCATAACTAGTATTTTTTTACATTTTTCCAACTAACCGTTTCAAGTTAAAGGAAAATACTAAGGTGTTAAACTAATTTGCAATGCATGTCAAATCATGAGAATTGATATAAATTTCCTTTTACATATCAGAATAATAAAAATTGTCCTGCTTGATGATCGTTATCAAACCTTATTTGCAATTAAGGTGTTATCTTGAGTTCCTTATAATATAATCATAGTATCATAATAACCCCACAATTTTGAAGATTAATAACTTCAATATTTACAATTTGGCCGATACAAATGAACTTCAGTACAAGAAGGATTATGAATGAACTTAATCGTCTGGTTATAAAATCATTGTCTAATTCTCACCAGTGGCGGAGATAATTGAGGGGAAATCACTTCTTATTTTTGAGCATGGTCAGTATTGCATCTCATCAAAAAGTTATTGTTTTCTCGAGAATGATGGCCTATAACGCTTTCAACCAAGCATACTGTTTTCTTCAGCATTTTAGGACCTAAGTTAATATGAAGTTTTCTTCATATTTTAACCTCTAGAATTACCTCCTGAAATATATAAACGTTAAATCCGGTATAGTATACGCAAACAGAAAATGTTTTTTGGCGCTCTTGCTCCTCGTTTAGAATGCGGAATTGGAAATGGGGTGTTTGAAGATTATTATCTCTAGTTCGTTATAGTTTTTGAGGCCACTTCTAGGATGCGAAACATTTTCTAGGCATCATTAAACACCACACTGTCATATTTTATACTGTAATTCATCTTTTACTTCAAGTAATAACAAACTTTGACAAATCATATCTACGAAAGCATTAGTTTCTCAGAGTTGGGAATGATATCAATGTATTCTTATGATATACTTCAATCATACAAGGAATTAAATTAAAAAAGTGTCATTTAAAAACAAACAAGGGTGTCAAAAATTATTAATCCGAAACCACCAGACCGATTCTACCCAATAACGAACTTATTCGAGATATTCATTCCTCAAATCTACTCTGAAAATTATATTATAGCAATTGAAACTTAGCCAACATTGCAGTTTGGGTTTTACTGGAGATGTTCTGAACCCAATTTGACTGACCAAAGTATATATTTCTATCATAATATCGATTATCTAAGGGCATTATATTATCAGCCAAAATTTTTAATATCCTATAATCCTCATAATTCTACGATAGCTGAGGTTATTTTATTGGCAAATTTGCATTCAATCATACTTTGTTTTCTATCATTCTATATCATGAGTGACGAATTTTGAAGAGAACCAGAAGTAAATATGACAGTTCTCGTATCGGTAGATAAGATGACATGTATGCACACAGATCATGAAATTCATAGATATAAATACGGACGTTAATTTTCGATTACAGCATTAGGTTAGGTTAGGTGAGAATGACTCGTTAATTATGCTCGACATCCTTGCATCATTCATTTTCTAATCACTAACCAAAAAACAACGCCTATGAACTTAGCAAATCCAAATTTCAAATTGTTTACATGCTTACATTAACCAAGCTCTCCAGAAATACACTTTCAGTTTCGTTAGACATTAAATATCTTTCAAACTGGACCTACCGCAAACAGGTAGAACACAGAGATATAATTCGCATTCTGTGGAAACATAGAAGTACGATGTATTATTGAAATTTTGAAATATCATATCTCCGAAAGTATTAACTTCCTAGAGTTGAGAATAATATTAATGGATTCTTATGATGGAACTGCATCTAAAAAAAAATTGAACTCGAAATGTGTAGTGTAAAAAAAACATTTTTTTTGTTACTCCGAAACCATCCGGACGATTTTGCCCAATAACGAACTCAACCGAAATATTTAGGTACCAAACTTACTCAGAAAATTTCAACTGTCTAGCTCATTCCGTTCGAACGTTATCGTGTTAACGGATGGCCGGCCCCACAGAATCGATTTCGACCACGGCTTCTTGATCAGTGAGTCGAACCAAATCGTTTAAGAGCATTTTCATCCAAAATTTCTAAAATTACAGACATTTGGGCAAATTGATAAGTACTCTGGTCCGAGGAACAAGAGCGCCATTAAGGATTAGATTCCGAAAATCTGGGGTAATCGAACTCTAAGTGTTGAAGTATGCCCACTAAGTCGTTGCCCTTCTAGAGTGGAAAAAATACAGCTGCCAGACTAAACTACCTTGAGATTAAAAGGATATGCGGAGATCACAATATCTACCAAAGAGAATGCTCACTTGATAGATCTTTGTTATAGAGCAAGAGCCCACGACGGCCAGACCTTCGTTATTTTATAAAAGCTGAAAGTTTGTCTGTGCATGCCCCCTATACAGGTAAGAACGGCCAGCGACTATAGAGTTTGGGTTGTGGTTACTTTGGCAGGTAACAGGTAGTAAAGGTGTAAAAAATAGTACCTTACTTTCGTTAAAGTATAAAGGCCAATTTTTGCATATTTTCGTCGGAATATCGTTAGAAATCTCATCGTCCATTGCCGGACACTTGTGATGGTTGCTACCCCCTGCCAGACAACCCTAAACATTAATAAATTATACGTAATTATACTTTCGTCATAATATAAAAGCTGAATTTTATATACGTTACTTGAGGACCAATGAGAAAATGTTACCTCAATAGCCGGACAGTTTTAATGGTTCTTACATCTAGCCAGACATATTGAAAGTCCGGTGTAGGTGCGAGCGGGAGTGCTTAGTCGATTGCGATCGTTATAACGAACTAGATATAGGTAATATAACGCCACTGCTGCTCCATTTCACTTCGCAAGAATAATCTTCAAGTCACGGTGACTGCTAATGTAGACAAAAAAATTGCGATGACAACATCGCGATGTTTTCAATACATCACTAACCGAAAGATTATGAGCAGTAAAAGATCGCAATCGACTAAGCGCCCTATCACATGCGCACCCGCTTGAAGTTTCAATGTGTCTGGCAAGATGTAAAAACCATTAAAACTGTCCGGCTATTGAGGTAACATTTTCTCATAGGTCCCCAAGTAACATATATAAAATTCAGCTTTTATATTATGACGAAAGAATAATTACGTATAATTTATTAAAGTTTAGGGTTGTCTGGCAGGGGGTAGCAACCGTCACAAGTGTCCGGCAATGGATGATGATATTTCTAACGTTATCCCGAAGAAAATATGAAAAAATTGAGCTTTATACTTTAACGAAAGTAAGGTACTATTTTTTACACCTTTACTACCTGTTATCTGCCAAAGTAACCACAACCCAAACTCTATAGTCGCTGACCGTTCTTATCTGTATAGGGGGCATGCACAGACAAACTTTCAGCTTTTATAAAATAACGAAGGTCTGGCCGTCGTGGGCTCTTAGGCTATTAGATCTATTCGAAAATATCCCGTATAATGCAGGACGAAATATTGTAAATCAAGTGAATGACCCTGCCCCACTAACAGAAACGTGGAAAGGTTTGCGTTCACACCAGTGAGATTTCTGAATATTTCATCGGATTAAATACCTACTGGTGATCTACGATCTATAATAGAATAGCGGCCCATACGTGCTTCGCTACGTATAAAGTGGAATAATAAAAAAAAAATTAATCGGAACATGAAATTAATTTATTCCAACAAAAAAATTTTTATTAATTGCTAGCTATTTCAAAACTTAATCCAAAACATTTGGATAAGCAATATTTTTTTTCCCCATTTTGAGCATGAATAAACAAACGGCTGGGGGTTTTTCATTTTGGACCGTTAATTTTCATTGGATGTTTGATTATTTTGAGTAATTTTAATGCAAGAATTCGCCCGATCGAACGGATATTCATTATATTTTTTCTACAAACGTCAAAAAATGACAAGGTTCGCGCATTGAAAACAATATGCGAAGTGACCCTTTTTTTCATTTTCCTTCGTTACCATGACACCGTGCGCGAAGTAGTGTGCGAAGTACTTACTTCGCACACTGCATGTAAACTATATGGAGTTTTTATATTTTAACCTTTATGTTCCTCAATCAAACAAACAAATGCCATTTTATTTTCATAGTTACAGTATTTACTTGATTTGGAAAAACATTTTAAGCCAGTTCAATACTATTTTTCATATAAAGCTATGCATGTTACTTATTTTAGAACAATATTTTTGGCGTTTGTAGAAAAAATTTTGTTTGCATCTCATGCGCGAAATACTTTGGTGATCTCGACTTTTTTTTTAACTCGGCTGCGCCTCGTTAAAAAAATCAGTTTTCGATCACCAAAGTAGCATTTCGCGCACTAGATACAAAAATAACTATTTCGTAACTTAACGAAAAGATTCAAATCCCAAGATACATTTACTGGAGAAACGCTCCTTTAAGCTTTTCATTGGGTAAAAATGAAGAAAATGTAAGAGAAAGCTATTTCGCACGCTCCGAGATTCGATCCCGCCGCCCCGCTAGGCTCGGGAGCTATAAATTCCCAATCCAACGCCTCAGCTCACTCAGCCACGTTGCCTACGTGAATCAAATACGATTATGTATATGTAGCAAATAAAGATTTTTAGTACTCGGACGATTTCCGTCTTTCGATTTTCAGAATATCGTCAATCCTGCCAAACGATCGATCAAAATCGGTTACTCGTTCATATTTCTCGCAGTTTTTCTAGCCGATTCCAAGATTTTCGAGTAAATCCGTTCGAAATTCAAATTCGATGTGACATTTCTCGTCGTTCGTTCAGACCGAAAACGTCGACCTTGAAGGAGCCGCGTTAAAATTCGCCACAGAAATACGTGAAACGTCAGAATTTTGTCGATTTTCGCGAAAAGTCACATTTTCTTATCGTTCTTCCAGGAAAACGAAAGAGAGGATCGAAAAAAGAGCCTCGTTACGGACTAATTTCGAATTTCGTCTTCGCGTTCACGCAAATACCGAATTCCTTTCCACAATTTTGCTCCTTTTGCCATCGGCGGTTTTTCGCCTTTTAGCGATTTTTTTAAAAATACACCCCCATCTTTTCGCTCCGAAAACGGGAAACTCTACGAAACTTCCGTATTTTTCCTCGATAAACCCCTGTCGAATAGCAGTTGAAATCTTTGTCAATCGACTGAAAGTACATTGTTCAATGTCTTGTTTTGGAGAGTCAGAAAATACTGATATTTTGTACTATCCCTTATTGTCTGATTGGAATGCCTCAGCAGCCGTTTGCCACATTGGAGCATTTTTGCGCTTATGTTCTGGGGCACATCGCGAAAATGCCGAAAATTGTCTCAAACAATTGAAAAAGTAGGTCTATGACTCACTACATATGTTGGATTTGCATACATCGGCAAATTATAATTAGAGCATTCTATGAAATCATAAAAATACGACTTATTATTAAAATTTTGAAAAATCATATCTCCAAAAGTATTAGTTTATTAGAGTTGAGAATTATATCAATTGATTCTTATGATGAAACTGCATCTTGGTAAAAGTTTAATTTAAAATTTGTAATTTAAAAAGAATATATTTTTCGTTCGTCCGAAGCCATCAATAACGAACAAAAACAAGATATTTATCTCCCAAACCTACTCTGAAAATTTCAACTGTCTATCTAACATTTGAGACCATTTTCAGTCAAATATTCGAAAATTACAGACATTTGGGCACTCTGTTCCGAGGAACAAGAGCGCCAACAACGATGCAAGCCACGATGTGACTCCAGTTTTCCTAATTCTCTAATTTCCAGAGGAATGAAACCTCATACCGAAGAGGTGTGCATATACGAAACAATTCGTTGTCGAGACTATCCTTGTTTTGGTCACGTACGCAAAGAAAATCGCTTCGTATTGTAGAACAGTTTTGTAAAATGGGATGCGAGAAGGATAAAAATATCATCCTTGTTCGAGGAAATGCTCGGTTGCACAAAAGCTTCCATAGATACTGATCGCACTTTACATTGTTTTTGTTAGCTCGTCCCCTGGTTGCGGGTAGTAGAAATCCCAATCTGAAAATCTTAGTATGTTCCCTTCATTATACAAAACCCTTATGCGATTCCCATCTTATCGTGAGCCAGACTAATACAGTGCCAAATAATTATTAAATGTTAGGTTGGTGGCCATATGATTCAGATATAACTGTAATTTGGCAACATGGAATAATAAAAAAGAGTTAGATGAATATTTCGATTTCCTAAATTCAAAAGAACCTACAATACAATTCACTCTCGAACTAGAGAAGAGTAATGAGCTTTATTTTTTAGATAATAATAATAATAATAATAATAATGTTTATTATCTCAGGTTTACATCAATTCTTGTACATATATATATATATATGTTTCGATAATTGAATATTCGAACCATTTTGAAAGTGGCTTCAGAAAATATACACATACAAATATGTGACTAAGTGTGAAAAATTGGTTCAAGCACTGACGTGAAGTCAGGGGCTTTGGCGCGTATGTTCTATTGTCCATTTTCCTGTATTGGACACCCTTAATCAAATTTACCATGGTAAATTATGTTGTCCATTCTCCTGTATTGGAAACTTAATTCGAATTTACCATGGTAAATTCGAATTAAGAGTGTCCTGTATTGGACATCCTTAATCGAATTTACCATGGTAAATTATGTTGTCCATTCTCCTGTATTGGAAACTTAATTCGAATTTACCATGGTAAATTCGAATTAAGAGTGTCCAATAGAGGAGAATGGACAACATAATTTACCATGGTAAATTCGATTAAGGGTGTCCAATACAGGAGAATGGACAGAAGAACATACGCGCCAAAGCTCCTGACTTCACGTCAGTGCTTGAACCAATTTTTTTTTCGTATTTTTATTTAAAGTTTCTAGGGGTACGGTTCTTACAAAAACTTTTTTCGTCATTTTTTTCAAATTTTCTAGGGTTACGGTTCTTAAAAAAATTTAAACACGTCTTTATTATGTTGAATTTCAACTAATAGTTACCAAGCTTCAATTCGATCGAATCTTTATTTTTTGAGTTATCGAGGAAATAATATTCCAGGTGGGTATAACTCGGAAACCGTTAAACCGATTATGCCCAAAAACGAACTTAACTCTCCCATTCGGATACGCAACCTACCCTGAAAATTGCAAGTCCCTATCTCCTTTTGTTCGAAAGTTATCGAGGCAACGGTCACCCATCTACTGAACTCACACAAGGATGCTCGAATCTCCAACAATATTTAACCGATCGTGTTAAAACTTAAAACTTTGCAGTAGAGTTGGGTTCTAAAGGCTCTTGCAAAATTTCAGCAATTTCAGACGAATAGTTACTGATATATAGATTTTTTTTTTAATTTTCAATGATTCCTTAAAAAATTTCTACAAATACTATCCTCACGAAATTTTGCAAGAATTTTCGCGTTGGCGTTCTACAACTAATAACCATGTTTCAATTAAATCGGTTTAGTATTTTTCGAGTTAATGAGGAACAACCAAATTTCAGATGGCTATAACTCTAAAACCGTTTGGCCGATTATGCTCATAAACAAACTCTAATGTTGCGTTCTGATGCACATCCTAACCTGAAGACTTCAAGCCGCTATCTCTTTCTGTTCTCAAGATATCGTGACAACAAAAATATTTTTTAATAATTTTTTAATAATTTTCTAGTCACACGATTCACACAAAATTTCACAAACGTGCTTAGGTTCATATTCTACAACTACTCACCAAGTTTCAATTCGATCGGATTCATATTGGTTGAAAACAATATTATTGCTCGGAAACCATTGGGCCGATCATGCCCATTAACGAACTTGTCCGTCGTATTGGGATGCTCCACCTACCCAGAAAATTTCAAGTCGCTAGCTCTCTCCGTTCTCAAGTTATCGTGGCAACGGCCGGACGGCCGGCCGGACAGAATCCAATTTGACCTCGAATTCTTCATTGGGGAGTCGAACTAAATCGTTTGAGACCATTTTCGTCAAAAAATTCGAAAGTTACAGACATTTGGGCGAAATAATAACGCGATGTTCCCCAGAACATACGCGCAAAAAAGGTATTATTAATACTTTCGATAGAGCTAATCTAATTTGTTCTACCCTTGAAATAATGAAATTGATTTCAAGTATTCAAACAGTCGCTTATTGAAAAATCAGATCTCCCAAAGTATTAATTTGTTAGATTCGAAAATGATATCAATTGATTCTTATGATGAAACTGCACCTTCAAAAAAATTGAATTTTATATTTATGTGAACAAAAATGTATTTTTCGTTACTCCGAAACCATCAGGCCCATTTTGCCCAATAACGAACTTAACCGAAATATTTATCTTTGAAACCTAATAACATTCAATAACAAATAAACCTGAAGATTTCGCTTAGTGTCTGATGATGGAGTTTGATTTGGTCTCTGAAATGCTACAGAAAAGTTGTTTTATCGTTGTTGTTGTTTCGATACTGTTTAGTATGCAACATGGTTATATTATATTGCTTCTGACAGATATCTAGTGATTCCAAAACAGGATCAATTTCAAAACAATTGATAATTTTTATTTCATAGATATTTTGCATTGTTGTTAGGTATCAAACTTTTGCAGAATTACCCAAAACTTTCAAAGGAATTAAGATCTTATATCTTTGGAAAGTACGATCCTTTGATGGGTGCGTTTTCTGAGGAACAGCGTGCCATCATTTTGCACAAATGTCTGTAATTTTCGATTTTTTTTTGCCAAAAGTTTCCGACTACTAATTTCGTTTTCAAACAGTACAGATCCGATCGAATTGAAAATTGGTAATTAGTTGTTGTATACCGACAAATAGACTTATGTGAAATTTCGAGAGGATCGTATTACTAGAAAATTAAAAATAAATTATTCCTTACGATAACTTGTGAACGGAAAGAGATATCTATTCAGCGATTTTCAGGGTACTTTGCGCATCCGAATGCGACATTTATGTCCATTAATAGGCTTAATCGGCCAAACGGTTTTGGAGTTTCTAAAACTTTGTTGATATTTCCTCAATAACTCAAAAAATAAGTATCCGATCCAATTCAAATATAGCAATTAGTTGTAGAATGGAGTAATACCCATCTAAAATTTTGTTGATATTTCCTCAATAACTCAAAAAATGAGTGTCCGAACCAATTCAAACATAACAACCAGTTGTAGAATGCCAACGAGCAAATGTTTGCGAAATTTCGTTAGTATCACTAGAAAATTTAAAGAAAATTATTGAAAAATAACCTGTATCTCAGAAACTATTCGTCCGACATTGACTATATTTTCGAGAGCCTTCAAAATCTAACTTTACAGCCAAGTTCCACAATTGAACACGATCGGATCAATATTGTTGGAGATATGAGCAGCCTTGGGTGGGTTCAGTAGCTGGATGGGTGACCCTTGCAACAATAAATTTTGAAGGAAGAGATAGCGACTTGCACTTTTCAGGGGGCATATTTTACATATGCGATTTTTGGGGAAATAATTTATTTTCATAAGTTCTATCTTCTGTTGAAAAAAAATGGTTCGTTCACTCGAAAATATGATGATCGTGTTTTTGTTGATAATAATAGTAGTAATTTCAAACATTTGAATAAAGGTCTCCCACAAGGATCAGTTTTAGCACCTCTTTTCAATTTATATCTGTGTGATATTCCTGCTACTTCTACTGAGAAATTCATATACGCTGATGACATTGCCCTTGCATTTCCTCATTCTGATTTCCAAAGGATAGAAAATAATCTGCAGATTCAGAAATCCAGAAAAATTACCTATTTCAGTGGCGTTTGTGTCCGAAACGAAATAAAACTGCTGTTTCTTGCTTCCATTTGAACAATCATCAAAAATATAGAACATCGAGTGTAACTTTCGGTGATTCTTTCCAAGACATAATTTTAATCCAAAATACTTAGGAGTGAAACTAGATCCCTTGCGTCTGAAGTTGAAAACAAGAAATAATATTCTGCAGAAATTAGCTGGTACTTCATGAAGTGCTGACGCAGCTACTCTTCGAACGGCAGCCTTAGCCTTAGTTTTTTCTGCCGCTGAATATTGTTGCGCCGTCTGGTTCAATAGTGCTCGACTCAAAAATTATGGATCATCACTGGAACTATTAGATCTACACCTATTCATTGGTTGCCAGTTCTTTCAAACATAGTTCCGCCCCACATTCGCAGGCAGACTGCATTATTTTCCGGATTCATTTCCGATTCTCTCCTATATTCCAGGCAATAAGATTCCCAGATTGAAGTCACGTAACCCATTATGGTCCAACTGTTTCCTCAATTTGAAAAAAAGTGACAAGGAAGTCTGGCGGTCTGAATGGATTACTTGCGATTTATTCAACAAAGATTTAATTTCTGATCCTTCAAATAGAGTACCGGGGTCTATTCTGAATCGTTTAAGATCCTGTCATGGTCGTTGCAACAGCATGCTTTTCAGATGGAACTCAGTTGAGAGCCCTAATTGTGAATGAGGGGAAGCAGAGGAAACCATAGATCATTTAGTTAATAATTGTCCCATATATAGATTCCAGGATGGGTTAAAGGCTATTCATAATGTTTCTGAATCTCTTTGAGAATGGGTAGCGAATTTAAAATCTATTTTATAAAACATGGAATATTCCATTTTTAATTTGTTCGTTTTCACCTTTTCCAGATTGAGTTTCGGGAACCTTGGAGAAACCTCTCTGTTGAAGGAAGAAGCGATAAAGAAATAGATTCCCTTCAATATTTAATATTTCAGCATATTTTGTTAACAATTTCAATTTTCATAAATCACAACACTAACGGGGAGAAAGGGTTTTTTTGCTATTATATATATATATTGAATTATATGGTACCTCGTTACGCTTACCTCTGCTAACACTTTTTTCATACACATGCTTTATTGTTATTGTAATGCTCGAAGTTCAAAAGGATATTTATAAATATATAATAAGTATATCATTATTATGATAACAATAATTGTTGATTCGTCAGAGGATTCTTCAAATTGCATAAAAATTCTTCTAAATCATTATAACGTGATTATGAATAGGAGTATAGACGAAGTTAGTATGAAAAAGAAGTCCAAATATATCGTACAAACAACCCCATTAATATCTTAGGAATTTCGATTCACGTAAATTCCGTAACATGAATCGACCCTTTTCTATGATTCGATACAAAGATCAAAGGATATTATATGAAAAATGGGTTCAAGCCCTGTGGACAGGAGCTCTCTGGCGCTCTAGTTCAAACAGACAAATTATATCTCCGAAAGTATTGGTTTCTCAGAGTTGAGAATTATATCAATGTATTCTTATGATAGAACTGCATCATAAAGGAAATTCAATTCAAATAATAGTTTATTTATCAAGATTAAATGAGCAATCTGAGAATGAGAACTGCACCATGGAAGAAACCAAATTAAAATAGCTGAAATGAATTTGACTCTCTCTTATAGAACAGGATGAAATGTACGAGTATGAACACAGATCATATAATAAAGCTTAGATAGAATATTTATAGCATTCTGTGAAAACATAGAAGTACGATTCATTATTGAAATTTAGAACTTCATCTTAGCAGAAATTGAATTCAAACATCATAGAATAATTTAAATTCAACAAGAGTGCCAAAAATTATCAATCCAAAACCAATAGACGAATTCTACAAAACAACGAACTCATCCGAGATATTCATTCCTCAATTCTATGATGAACGATAATATATATCTTTCCTCAAATCTAGTCCAATACACCAATATTCCAGTTTTGTTTTTAGTGGAGATATTCTGAACTCAATATTATTAACTTACCATTACCATTCCCATCATCATATGGATTGACCATCGGCATGAAAATATCAACCAACAAAAAGTATGATATTAAATTAGAATTCTCATATTTATAGGATGGCTGGAATGAATGACGATGAGACAACGTCATATCTCAGGAAAATAATTTGACATTATAACAATTCATAGAATACCCACAGAATAATTCTATCATTGTGTGAAAACGTAGAAATACGATTTACATTGAAATTTTGAAAAATCATATCTCTGAAAGTATTAGATTGTTAGAGTTAATTTTTGTTACTCCGAAATCATCTGTCCGATTTTGCCCAATAACGAACTTAGCCGAGATATTTATCGCCCAAACCTACTCTGAAAATTTCAACTGTCTAGCTCATTCCGTTCGAGAGTGATCGTGCCTACGGTCGGCCGGACAGAATGAATTTCGACCACGGATTCTTGATCAGTGAGTCGAACCAAATCGTTTGAGACCATTTTCATCGAAAAATTCGAAAATTATAGACATTTGGGCAAATTGATAAGCACTCAGTTCCGAGGAACTAGAGCGCCAAAAAAACTTTCAATTAAAGTTGAATAAACAGACTATCTGTTCCATAATAATAATAATAATAATAACCTTTATTCAATTCATAGTACAAATTTAGCAGTTGTACAAGAAAAAATGTCAAACAAAATTACCCTCGCATAGTAGGTAACAGTTACAGAGCATTATAAGATGTTCTCAAACATTGTATATTAATATGTGTTATCTTAATTTTTCAAGAAGTGCTTATTTGATTCAGCTTACTGGATTTGTTTTGTCCATTGAACGAAAAAAATTTCTAAAACTGAATTCTCTGACAACAACTCCCTCAGGCCAAAATTCATCCGTACAGATAGATTTGAAATCGTCTTCCCTAGTTACACCAATAGTAAATGCAGAATTACCACCTCTCGTTTCAAGTTTTTTAACTTGCACATCGACAATTTGTATTGTTTGCTTAACGTATTTCATCACATCCTCTTCTGTTGTTTCTTTACCTGCAATTTTCCCTAGATATATCCATTTCTTTTTCTTAACCCCTTGAATTAATGCATCACCTGACTTGGTTCCAGTGCATATAACTTTATTAAACTTATTGTCTCTTTTTTTCCTGGTAACTGTAAGCCAATCTCCATCTTCCTGCGTTATTTTCATGTTATCAGAAATAGGATTTCTTCCTTGCACTAATTTCAAACTTTGATCTGCTTTGCCTTCAATATTCTTCACAACCTCATTCCACTTCTTATCAGTTTGTTTGGTTGAGACACCATATGACTGTCACTTTGAGTGACATTCACTGCATGTTTCTGTGGATTCTGTTGTTTCTGTGGATTCTGTTGTTTCTGTGGATTCTGTTGTTTCTGTGGATTCTGTTGTTTCTGTGGATTCTGTTGTTTCTGTGGATTCTGTTGTTTCTGTGGATTCCGTTGCTTATTTGACATTTGGGGATATGAATTTTCTACGTTGTAGGTTGGTACACTGTCATTGTTTACAGTTTTTATCGATTGTTTATTACCACTTTTTTCCATTCCCTTTATTTTTTCAAGTAGCAATTCATTGTTCAGCATTAGCACTTCATTCTTACTTCTACTTTCAAATAATAAATCCTCTAGATATTTTACTTTCAACCTCAGTAGTTTTATTTCAAATTGAGGAGTTTCTTCTTCCTGGATTTCCGGAACTTCTTCAACATCATTCGACTCATGAACACAGCTAGTATTTCTCCTTCTTGCGGCCAAAATTAAGCACGATCGATGAAATATTTCACCACATTTCATGCACAATACTGCTTCAAGAACACTTTTCTTGCAATAAGCACAGGTACTGCCCTTTTTCTCTGACATATCCATTACTCTATTCGAGCATTCCCCGCTCTGGCTTCCATTCACTGACATAATTCAAGATATAAGAAATTTGTCTTGTTTGGCACAATTAATTACGTATATTACTGTAGTATACCAGCTCGATCAATCCGGGTTTTTATGCCCGGAGTCGGTGGCTGGTAACTATCATACAATATTTTGAGAGATAAGATCAACACGTCTGGCTCGGTTGAACACACGCTTGAAAATGCATATGGTGGTTTAACAGAAAAAAAATTCGAACCGTTGGATCGAGAAAAAGAAGGCTAAAAATTTGGAAAATTCTATTTTTGCTCTACTCCTTCGGTTTAGGTGAGAACCGCAGCTTTGAATTTTTTTCCCAAACAGTTGAGTTTTGGAGTTTCAAAATTATTTTTTCTAATCCTTGATAAGTACATTTTTCACTGGCATACAGCCCGTCAAAAACCACTGAAAAATTTATATTTAAATTTTGTTCCATAAATTTTTTTTTGTAGAGTATTTCATAAGAACCAAATTGTACACTATTTGGTCCTATTTGGTGCTAATACGTATGTAGGATTATGTGTCTATCTATGAGACCAGTAGTTTAAGAGATATAAAGGAAAATTAAAAATCATTATATAAGTCGAAAAGGTCAAGATTTTCACAGAAAGATTTAATATTTTTTCATCGAAATAACACTATTCCGTACCACCAATTTTGTATAGTTTGCTAAGCACTCACGTCCAGATGACGCACAATCCAAACGTATGTATACACACCCTTGGGAATGCAATTAGGTGTTAGTAATTTCCTAATACTGAAACACCGGAAATTAATCCAGCAGGAAACTGGAATATACTGATTGTATGTTATCGAATCCTTAATTCTAATCGTTTTGTACCATATACGTAGAATGAGACTCGAAAATAGATAAAAAATATATAGACATTGTGCCAACGCACTAATTTTTGCGAAATTTCGTGATGATCGTATCACTAGAAGAGAAAAATGATAATGTTTCTTCAAACAAAAATAAAAATTTTTCTTCATAAATGTTTTCATTCAGAAACTATTTGTCAGATTATGATGAAATTCCGAAGGTTCGTGCTGTTTTTCGTGAGGGTGTCTGAGGCGTGAATAGACAGAAGAACATGCGTGCAAAAGCTCCTGACTTCATGCAAGTGCTTTCTAAGTATTTTTCAATGAACGAATATAATTTGAAATAATTACAGAAGTATATTTCATTGAGTTGTATAAGCTATCATTACTGAAGTTTATATTCTAGTTTGAGTTCAATGTGGACTTATTATGAACACTATAGAAGTAACTACACTCTTGTCCACTACAGTTAATGTCGTCTGACATGTGTTTCGGAATAGTATATTTAGTAGAGTTCACAAGGCATGAAAAGAGCTCTAAAACAGATTTTCGTGGGACCTTCATTGCTAAAATGTATAGACCACTGGGTATCATTCTCCATACCCTTACAATGTAAATTCAACTGGTCGTCAAAAAATCGTCGTGTGCAGGAAGGGGTGGGGGGAATTTTTCCAAAAATTGACAAAAAATTTTTTTCTGTTCATGGTCATCTATATACGGTGAACACCACTCACACAAACTTCTGTTGAAATATACGATTCAGAAATATTTTTTATTAATTGTCAAAAAAGTCCGATACAATGCTCTTAAAAGGAATTCCTTAAGATATAAACGCTTGCCCTGAACACCCATATTAACTATTATGTTCCACTCGGTTTTACTCGAGATCTGTTAGGATTATCGAAAAAATACTTTATATGAAAGGTCTGCTCCGAAAACCAACCATTCAGATGCTTCTTTCAAAATTACAATAGGTAGAATAGTTTCCTCACAAAATAAGAAATTGTGTTATTAACTCCCATTAACCGAAACCGAACCTGGAGACGCTAGTAAGGCGCAATTTGTAGCGTTAGTCCATGTTAGTGGCGACCTTATGGATTTGAGCTTTGATCTATGCACATAAGGTTCGTTATATCTATCCGACCAACTTTACAGTACTATTCCTGCGTGCCTTCAGAACGCATTTTGAAGATATTGTTTAAATTCCTAATTTTTTATATATATGAGAATTTTACATATAATTCATATATATTTGATTTAATTTTGTTAATTCGTTAATAAATATGCAAATATGCGAGTTCAAACTTATATTCATTACTTCATAAATCAATTTTGTGACGTAATATTACCACATTTTTGAAATCATCGTTCATTCTCATTAGTAGTAACAAGATTTCCTGAATCCTAGACCAAAAATCTGGAAAAGAATTAAGAAGGTATATAGTTGGTATATATGATATTTAGGGTCTAAAAATTTTTTACATGTCATGATTCATCTAATTCAACTATCACTATTAGATGAAGAATCATCATTTTGAAGATATTGTTTAAATTCCTAATTTTTTATGTATATGAGAATTTTACAGATAATTCATATATATTTGATTTAATCTTGTTAATTCGTTAATAAATATGCAAATATGCGAGTTCAAACTTATATTCATTACTTCATAAATCAATTTTGTGATGTAATATTAACACATTTTTGAAATCATCGTTCATTCTCATTAGTAGTAACAAGATTTCCTGAATCCTAGACCAAAAATCTAGAAAAGAATTAAGAAGGTATATAGTTGGTATCTATGATATTTAGGGCCTAAAAATTTCTTACATGTCATGATTCATCTAATTCAACTATCACTATCACATGAAGAATCATCAAGGGAAGGAAGATTTGAAAAATTTGAAGTACTCGTATTTGCACATGTTTTTTGGGCCATACATTTGCAGGAGCCAATACACGGAATTTGTTTTCTTTTACAGGAACACATTGATCCTGTGCAATCTGAAATGAGAATTTCCATTTCAGAAAGAATATTTACGGATCTGATATTCGAAATAATATTTACCTTTCCTACAACTGCAGTTGCTAAGGATAGATGTTTCCTTAGGTAGGATTGGCATCGTCGTTAATTTTGGCAGAAGTTTTCCATTTTCTACATACCACCCACTAAATATAGGATCCGGTAAAGATGGTCATGGTACATTACTATTGATCCAAATTTTTGTTTGGTAATGGACTCGAAGGCTGTGTTGTCTCAAACTATCCAATGTTGGAGGTAATTTACTTATGGATCTTGAAGAAGCTATAATATTCCCCTGAGCCTGTTGATACATTTCACATTTTCGTTTGTCGTATACAGACATATTACAAATTCAACAATATCATTGAATACTTTCAAACATGGCACCGGAAGTACATGATGAATTCAAAAATAGGAATTTTGTCATTAAATGTTTGATTGGGAATTTTAACCAACCTCTGTAGATCAGGCGCTAGAGCATATCAACAAAAATTCCAAAGCTGCAGGAGGAACAGTGGGATAAACTGAAAATAGTACTATAGAATGGATGAATGTTTCTTGAGTTACAACATTATTGGTATGAAGTTAGTCACATTACGCTCATCTTTGCATCTTCATTCGGTCAAAATGTCGAAGAAGGTAAAAAAATAATGAAAATTGATGAATATTCTGAGCAGATACTGCAGAGTGAACTTTCAAGATTTTCAGAATTTGAGAGAATAAGTAATAAGTATTCAATGATATTGTTGAATTTTAAATCCATCTGTATACGACAAACGAAAATGTGAAATGTATCAACAGGCTTAGGGGAATATTATAGCTTCTTCAAGATCCATAAGTAAATTACCTCCAACATTGGATAGTTTGAGACAACACAGCCTTCGAGTCCATTACCAAACAAAAATTTGGATCAATAGTAATGTACCATGACCATCTTTACCGGATCCTATATTTAGTGGGTGGTATGTAGAAAATGGACAACTTCTGCCAAAATTAACGACGATGCCAATCCTACCTAAGGAAACATCTATCCTTAGCAACTGCAGTTGTAGGAAAGGTAAATATTATTTCGAATATCAGAACCGTAAATATTCTTTATGAAATGGAAATTCTCATTTCAGATTGCACAGAATCAATGTGTTCCTGTAAAAGAAAACAAATTCCGTGTATTGGCTCCTGCAAATGTATGGCCCAAAAACATGTGCAAATACGAGTACTTAAAATTTTTCAAATCTTCCTTCCCTTGATGATTCTTCATGTGATAGTGATAGTTGAATTAGATGAATCATGACATGTAAGAAATTTTTAGGCCCTAAATATCATAGATACCAACTATATACCTTCTTAATTCTTTTCTAGATTTTTGGTCTAGGATTCAGGAAATCTTGTTACTACTAATGAGAATGAACGATGATTTCAAAAATGTGTTAATATTACGTCACAGAATTGATTTATGAAGTAATGAATATAAGTTTGAACTCGCATATTTGCATATTTATTAACGAATTAACAAAATTATATCAAATATATATGAATTATATGTAAAATTCTCATATATATAAAAAATTAGAAATTTAAACAATATCTTCAAAATGCGTTCTGAAGGCACGCAGGAATAGTACTGTAAAGTTGGTCGGATAGATATAACGAACCTTATGTGCATAGATCAAAGCTCAAATCCATAAGGTCGCCACTAACATGGACTAACGCTACAAATTGCGCCTTACTAGCGTCTCCAGGTTCGGTTTCGGTTAATGGGAGTTAATAACACAATTTCTTATTTTGTGAGGAAACTGTTCTACCTATTGTAATTTTGAAAGAAGCATCTGAATCGTTGGTTTTCGGAGCAGACCTTTCATATAAAGCATTTTTTCGATAATCCTAACAGATCTCGAGTAAAACCGAGTGGAACATAATAGTTAATATGGGTGTTCAGGGCAAGCGTTTATATCTTAAGGAATTCCATTTAAGAGCATTGTATCCGACTTTTTTGACAA
This sequence comes from Halyzia sedecimguttata, assembly GCA_937662695.2. Lineage (NCBI taxonomy): Eukaryota > Metazoa > Arthropoda > Insecta > Coleoptera > Coccinellidae > Halyzia > Halyzia sedecimguttata. The sequence continues at coordinate 45,087,761 of OW569413.2, read as the reverse complement.
TTAATAAAAAATATTTCTGAATCGTATATTTCAACAGAAGTTTGTGTGAGTGATGTTCACCGTATATAGATGACCATGAACAGAAAAAAAATTTTTGTCAATTTTTGGAAAAATTCCCCCCACCCCTTCCTGCACACGACGATTTTTTGACGACCAGTTGAATTTACATTGTGAGGGTATGGAGAATGATACCCAGTGGTCTATACATTTTAGCAATGAAGGTCCCACGGGGTGACACGATAGAGCCCGGTTTGAACTGTACTAATTCTAAAACAAGTTGCAGAATGGGCTGATATTCAAACACGAATGAGAAATTCGAAAACGAGCGACGAAGAAGCGAGTTTTCGTACGCATGAGTGTTGGAATTGCCTTCTGTCAGATTTGACAAGTCTATACGTCAGTAATAACATTTGTTCAGTACCTAGTGAGAATTGGTATACCTTATTTATAATGTGGAACTTATTTTACAGCCAAGTACTCGATTTAAACTTGATCGAATAATATGTAACATGATAATATATTCCCGAAATTTAATTTATAAACAAGGTATCAAAGGTCAGTAATAACCTCGGTAATAACAAAGTTGAAGTTACGGAATTCACAGAAATATTTTAGTCGTCCTATAGCCCAGTGATAATGATTTGGTGTCTTGGCAAGTAGGTACCGGGATCGATTCCTGTAGCCGAAGTTATCGATCTCCTTCATTTTTGTTTTTAATTGCATCGGAACTTTGTGAGAAGGGAATTAAGTCTATATTTTCATAAAATTCGTTAGTATTTTCGTATATTTGGTATTAAAAAAACTGCTATACAAGGAGATTCTGACAAAATGTCAACAGTGAATGTTAGATATGTATTTGAGTCGAAACTAATATCGTTTGATACCATTCTCGGCCAAACAGTGGACCAGTTTTTTTTTACGTTTGTGTTTACAGTCGTATTTATATTCTTGGAAATATTATTTTTTTCCTGGAGTTAACCAGTTCAGTGCCTGGATGGGTGACCGCTCTGGCTATAAATTAAAACAAGCACGCCAAAGCTGCTGACCTCAGTGATTTTCCAACTAGTTACATTTTTATATCGTAGGACACGAGTAGATTTTTCGGTGGAATTGTGCCAACCATGAAATGAATAAACAATGATATTTCCGAATGCCTTCGTTCTATACATACATTTTGTCTCGACTAGTTCTAGTCAGGCTTCTCCTCTCTCTTCAATATTTTTTTAATAGGATTAAAATTCCACACGATTAAATTTTCAGTGTTTATATTTATTGACACAGTAATTCTGATAGGTTCACAACGGATTACAATTACATATATATATTCCTCCTGGTTTAAACGAATGTAGTTTTCGATTTCACTTCGAGAAAAAAACTACGATATACATAATACTCCTGGACAACACAGTGAATGCTCTTAGTGTTTGGAAATTAAAAATTTGAAACCAATATCGGATGCTCATGAAAATTCAATCTTCTGATTTCATTTGTAGTGAGTACAACGAAGTAAGACTTTTTAAGGAATAGATTGAGTGAAAAAAAATTATTTACATCAGAATTACACATTCAAGTAAATTCTTGTGGTACTCCATTTATTTTTCATAAACCAAGTTCGGTAAAGAGAGTGTAGCGGATAAAAATTTTAGATTCCGGAGGTCGCAGGTTCGAATCCTGCTCAGTCATGGGTGGTGTTTATGTCAAGAAATTTTTGAAGAATTTCGTGACAATAAATGAGAAGAACATACCTTACCGAGTTCAACAAAAAAATTATAATTTTTCATTTCAAATGCATAATTGCATCGTGCGAAAAGATGGTAGTCATTCGTATAATAGAATAGACATTGTTTCTAAGGCTTTTCTGATTAAATTTTGAGGAGAATGTTTGAGATAAATTAAATATAATACTGCAAATATTATATTTGCATGGACAAATGTGATCACTCAACACAAATAGGTATTAACTATTTGATATTTGAGATATTTGAATTGAATCATTTTCATCATAATAGTATTAAATTGTTGATTTATTGGTTTTCTCTTCCAAACTCTGAAAGATATTTATAAAATGAAAAAAATTATTATTTTATAAATTGCTTCTGCGTTAGAAACACAAGATATTTGAGGGAAGCAATGTATAGAACAATGTTGCCTAACAAGCAACATCGAAACAACGATAAGACAACTATTTCGTAACGTTTCGGAGACTAGATCAGACTCCTTCTGACAAATATCTTGTATTTCTAACGCAGAAGAAGCATTTCACAAAATAATATTTTTTTTATTTTTCAGAGTTTGGGTGAGAAAACCCATAAAGGGTATCATCCTTTTATGATTGTTGAACATTCACAGCATGGAAAAGCCAAATGGAATGAAAGTATTATCTTGGTTACTGTACATATTTATGGAAAATCCCGAAACACATCAAATCTAAATTTTAAATCGTCATTCTTCTTCGTAAAAATGCGAACCCTTCCTTCAATCCCCTTTGAGATACAGGTACAACCCCCAATTTTTCAAATACGAAGTATGGGCTTTTGATACATCGTTTTAATGGTCTCGTCATTCTCTATTCAGAAATATTATCACTTTCATGTTTATTGCAAAAATCAAATTAGAAAAAAATCAAATCAAGTGATTAACGAAATTTGGAACAATATCAAAAATTAAAATGTAGCAAAAAAAATTAAGAATATTAATGAAGTAGATGTTCGAAATGTTCACCGCGAACGCATTGGCAACATCCTAACCTCAAATAAAAATTTCTTCCAACATTATTGAACATCTCAGGACTGATCATTTTCTTTCTATCACATCTTGAAGGCAAATAAGTTTAGTATTATTGTAATAAGATTTGGGAATATTCTAGGAAATATTATAATGAATTTCGGTAATCACATGATTTCATTTTTATCTAATTTGATTTTTGCAATAAACATGAAAGTGAAAACTTTTCTGAATATAGAATGGCGAGACCTGTCTTTCGAAGGGGGTTGAAGGTAGGGTTAGCAATTCTTTCAAAGAAGAATAACAATTTAAAATTTGAATTTGACGTGTTTCGTAATTTTCCATAAATATGTACAGTAACCAAGATAATGAATTTATCTCATTCGGCTTTTCCTCACTGTATAGTAGTAGTTCCTAAAATACGAGGATAGTTTACAAATTGTTGTCCTCATCATAGCTTGTGTTGATTGAAAAATGCAAATGCAGTCTCATGGCAAAAGCTTATTGTTGGACATTATTGTGTGCCAATTAGCATCAGCGTATCAAGTTCGCGTATGTTAAATATTATTTTTTTTCCATTGGGGTATGCGTGATTTTATTAAAATGGACAAAATTGAAATAGTTGGTGCGATGAAGTACTTTTGTAAAAAGGGGTTATTACCGCAAGCTATTTATAAGGGCATAGTAGAATTATTGGGTGACTCCACCCCTTCGTACCTATTAATCAAGAACTGATCAATAGATTACAAACTGGGAAGCGAGTCCTGTCAACATGCATCAGGTTCAGGAGCCACCAAAACTGTGGTGACCAAAGCAAGGGCGCCCATATGAAAATTCTTTAGGGGGGCTATACATAAAGATATTCGATATGAGTATAATTATTTGACAAATAATTTTTCCACATATGATGATTTTTTTTTCTTCCCCTAAAAGCTAGGTAGGGGGGAGGGCGGTTTCGATTTTAGGGACAATATAATTCGTGAGCTATCCTCGTACACTTTAGGCGATGTCCAAGAGCCGTCATTGTCAACATTAAGTCATTATAAACATTCAAAGTAACGGTTATTTTCAATATTCGTATTTTCCCAGCGGGGATACTGATATTGATCTCTCCGATTGAAATTGCAATTCAAAATATTAGTCACGTTTTTTCAGTCAATAAGTTGTTGATAGAAATTGTTTTCAACGGTGACATAATGTTGGTGTTATTTATGTATGAAAATGAACGAATTTATTTCCTGATTAAGTAAATTTGTGATCAACTCGTCTCCGATGGAAAAACCTCAGGTATCTCAAACGAAGTTTATGGAAACAAAAATTCGGTACTTCAACCCCCCATAATTTTTTGGTAAGATTAAAAATCCGTCGAGACAAACAACACACTCAAACATTATCAGATTTTTAGAATGAATACTTGAAATGATATCAACAGTTTTCCAATTCGTACAACGCTATCAAAATACCATTTTACCACGATAAGAAAAATACATAGTTTATCACATGGCCGACTCTCAAAACCGAACATAGAATATACGAAAACCCATTTCCTACATAGATTAAATTATTATGAGCAAACGAAATTGATTTCGCAACAGTTCGAACAGTTTAATTCCATCAAAACTCACCGTACTGAATCAAAATTACGGTTTCGAGATAACACATAAACACACAATTTAACCGTGTAAAATGGATTATCGGCCGGATCCGGGACGAAAATTCAGACACCACGTGGTTATATTTATGTCGCGGAACCGCGACGCACACCGTATAAAAACAAAACGCGGAATAAATATGGAGCGAGCGTGTTCGGAAGAAGTAAGATATAGAGGTCTGTTCGGTCACTTTCACTGTTTCGCAGTTCGCGCCGTGAGAACACAAATCGGTTTATTTACCTACGGGCCGACCTGCAGGTGTAGGCTGGCCGACCGACAACGGAGGCAGTTGGAGTCTGTTGGGAGTGTAGTCGCACGCGATGTCGATCGCGAGCGCGGGAGAGATCAGGAGGATGGAAGAGAGCGATAGCGCCTACAGAGGGCCGAAGAGAAATGCCATCATCGCCTCCGAAATTAGGGTGATATGCCTGCGCAAGGCTCTTGAGGCCAAGGTCAAGTTCGGAGTATTCAATGAATGTTGTCCTGATTCGACACGTGATACGTGATGCTTTTGTTGGTAGAACAATGGGAGGTCCTTTTGACCATTATTCGAATACTGTCTTTAGAGTAGAGATGTGAATTGTTGGAAAAGTACATGCAGGATGCGTCACAATAAAAAAATTAGAGGGGATTCTTCAGAAATTATTTCAAATAAATTGGTTCAAGCACTGATATGAAGCCAGAAGCTTTTGCGCGTATGTTCTGTTGTCCATTCTCCTGTATTAGACAATCTCAATCGAATTTACCATGGTGAATTATATTGTCTGTCCTCCTGTATTCGACACTCGAAGTGGAGGGAGAATTAATAATATATCATACGCGCAAAAGCTTCAGACCTCACCTCAGTGATTGAACCAATTTTTTTTCCTAATTAAAAAAAAAAATTATACATCTCCATCTCGATATTCTACAACTAGTTACCAAGCTTCAATTCGATCTATATCGAGTATATATTTTTTGAGTTATCGAGGAAATAATATTCCAGTTGGGTATAACTCTGAAACCGTTGGGCTGATTATGGCCAACAGTGAACTTAACTCTCCCATTCAGATGCGCAACTTACCCTGAAAATTGCAAGTACCTATCTCCTTTCGTTCGAGAGTTATCGAGGCAACGGTCATCCATCCAGCTACTGAACTCACATAAGGATGCTCGGATCTCCAAGAATATAGATCCGATCGTGTTCAAACTTAGAACTTGGTAGTAGAGTTAGGTTTCAAGGCTCCCGCAAAGTTTCAGCAAATGTCGGATGAATAGTTTCCGATATATATAAAGTTTTTCAATGATTTTCAATGATTTTTTAAAAATGATCTAGTGATACGATCCTCACGAAATTTTGCAAGAATTTTCGCGTAGACAACTAATAACCATGTTTGAATTTGAACGGTTTTGAATTTTTCGAGTTATTGAGGAAATAACAACAAAATTTCTGATGGGTATAACTCCAAAACCGTTTGGCGGATTATGCCTATGAACAAACTCAGATGTCGCATTCAGATGCACAACCTAACCTGAAAGCATCAAATCGCTATCTCTTTCCGTTCTTAGGTTATCGTGAAATAAATAATATTTTTTAATACTTTTTTAAAATTTTCTAGCGATACGATTCTCACAAAATTTCACAAACGTCCTTAGGTTTGTATTCTACAATTAATCACCAAGTTTCAATTTGATCAGATTAGTATTGGTTGAAAACAAAATTATTAATCGGAAACCGTTGGGCCGATTGTGCCCATTAACGAACTTGTCCGTCGCATTGGGACGCGCCACCTGCCCTGAAAATTTCAAGTCGCTATCTCTTTCCGTTCTCAAATTATCGTGACAACGGCCGGACAGAATCAAATTTGACCTCGAATTCTTCACCAGTGGGGGCCGGTTTCTCAATTGCGAGTTTACTCGGGGTTGCGAGTTACGCATGTATTTAGCGATATTCATGAAGGCGTAACACTCGGGTTACCCGCAACCTCGAGTTGACTCGCAATTGAGAAACCGGCCCTTAGTCGAATCTAGTCGTTTGAGACCATCCTCGGCAAAAAATTCGAAAATTACAGACATTTGGGCAAAATGATAACGCGATGTTCCCCAGAACATACGCGCAAAAAAAGTCCCATTAACGAAGGTCCGCGAATGATTTCTATACCAAAATAGAGGGTGTTATTGAAGTTTGAAAAAAAATCATAACCATAAAAATTATCAAAAAGATTTTTGAAACATTGTTATAACTTTGCAAACTCTGTAAAGTAGTACAGAAATGAAGTTATTTGACTTCCTCGTCTTCGACCAGCCCCACAGAAGCAGACGACTTCGTCGTCTTCGGACCCTATCCACTATGTTGCACTGATGAGGTGAAATAACACCGAAATCGCGATCTGCTTCTGTGGGGCTGGTCGAAGACGAGGAAGTCAAATAACTTCATTTCTGTAAAAATTTCGCACACCTCGATCTTAGGTGAAATAGCGTGGCGTTGGCAAAGAGAAGCTGATTTAGTTTCTCGCTTCAGTTTCTATTAATGTTATTAATAGATCTGAAGTTATCCACCGTCTTCAAAGATGGAGCCACTTACTTTTATTTCAATGACAAGCACTCTGTAAAGTAGTGTTGAATTTTGCTGAAAAAATGGTTATGGGCGGAGAATACGGGGTGCTCGTTATTCTAAAACTAGTTACCATGTTTCCATCTGTTCGGATTTATATTTATGAGTTATCTTGAAAAAAATGTTCGAGTTTGACAAGAGATTTCACATGGGTATAACTTCAAAACCGTTTAGCCTTTTATGCCTTATTGAAATTGCAAGACGCTATCTCTTTCCATTCTCAAGTTATCGTGAGATACATAATATTTTGTAATAATTATTTTAAATATTTTCAGTGATATATACTCACAAAATTTCACATAGGTACGTCTTTTTGTCGGTATTCTACAACTAGTTACCAAGTTTCAATTTGATGGGATCTGTATTTTTTCAAAACAAAATTAGCACTCGGACACCTTTCGGCCGATTATTGCCATCAACGAACTTGTCCGTCGTATTATGACACGCCACCTCCCCAAAAAATTTCAAGTCGATATCTCTTTCCGTTCTCAAGTTATCGTGGCAACGACCGGCCAGACAGAATCAAATTCTTCATCAGTGAGTCGAACGTAATTGTTTGAAACCATTTTCTTCCAGAAATTCCAAAATTACAGGCATTTGGGCAAATTGATAAGCACAAAAAAGCGCGAAAAATGGATTCAATTATATTTTGTTTGCAAAAGTTCCCAGCCTCACAGACGGCACCCTTACCTGTTCAGAAATGTCACGTTACCACTTAAGGGTTAAATGTGCATTCTGAAATTTGAACGGAGCATAGAATAACATTTGGCCAAATTATAGCAAGCTGTTCCATAGAAGATGCGCGCAAAAACCTAAGAGCTTGAAAAAATATTTTTTTCGCTATATATTTCCAAAAATTTTATATGACAATGTAGGTATAAACCGAAAATTCTACAAATGTTCATTAATTCCTTAATTTTCAGGATAAAACATATATTTTTTCGCTGTATATTTCCAAAGGTTTGCTATTCGCGAAAGTATGTAATAACCCGAAAATTCTACAATTGTTCACTTATAATTCCTTAATTTGCAGAATAGGTTTGAAGCCTGAATATGCCTATGGAGTTCGTGAATGGGCAAAATCTGCCGAACGGTTTCCGTAATTTATATTTGAAATTTCCCAAGAATCGTATCACTAAAGAGGAGAAGTGAAATTCGAAATCCAGGAAACCTATTGCCAAAATTACCTTGAAATTTCTGGCTTTTTATCATGACTGAACATAAGGATTTTCTGGAAACTACATAACTTATATTGATGGTATCTAAGCGAACGATTTATTCGTTGCTATGAATTTGATTTACTAAATTAATATTTTTTTAAGTAACCGGAAAATTCCAAAGACGACGTATCTTGGATAGATTCTCTTATATAACGGATCCCTAATAACCATAAATGACAGTAGCGGACAGTGTTACAATTCAATGGAATATATTAATAATTAAATGAACGAGCGCGCAAAAGTCCCAGACATCAAGTGGTAGCTGTCAATTTTTATTTATTCTAGAAACGGCCAAACGTAAACTGTAAAAAATCAGGGAAGTTTATATTTTTGTCGGAGCTAATAGAACAATTATGAAGAGCCGGGAAAATGCCCAATTATAAGTTTTATCCACATTTAATATTAGTTTTCCGATATTTTGCCTCCTATATTCAAATACAAATTCATGTGACGGACATATATCCCCCTCAATATTTTCTTTTACTCGATGTAAAAACAACGCAATAATTTTTTCATTGCATATTCTCATGGTCAAACTTTAATGGCAGAGTGGAAATTTCCTCAGTACAAACCATACTGTTCTTCGTGGGATATTTTTAGCAGAACCGAACTATCCATATATCTTACTTTATGAATCAATAAAATTAATATATTGGTAATATATCCTATATCTGTAATTAAAAAACCGGAAAACAATAATTATATTGACCACTAAAGACGGAATTTTTTTGAAAGATTACCGGGCATCTAACATATTAATCACCGTTTGTTTCGAAGACCCCACGTTATATGTTATTTGGATTTATAGTTCTATTTCTTTTCGTCAGTGATATTGAAAAAAAAATCGAGCAAACTGATAAAGTTGTAAGTGAGTGAGTACAATCCGTATACACGATAATATACCGAAACATGTTAACATCGTATTGCTAAGTAGATAGATATGATAATTTTTTGCGCGTATGTTCTGGGGAACATCGCGTTATAGTTTTGCCCAAATGTCTGTAACTTTCGAATTTTTTGACGAAAATGGTCTCAAACGATTAAGTTCGACTCCCCAATGAAGAATTCGAGGTCAAATTTGATTCTGTCCGTCCGGCCGTTGCCACGATAACTTGAGAACGAGAAGAGCTAGCAACTTGAAATTTTCAGGGTAGGTGGCGCATCTCAATACGACGGACAAGTTCGTTAATGGGCATAATCGGCCCAGTGGTTTCCGAGTAATAATTTTGTTTTCAACCAATATAAATCCGATCGAATTGAAACTTGGTGGGTAGTTGTAGAATATGATCTCAAGCACGTTTGTGGAATTTTGTGCGAATCGTATGGCTAGAAAATTTTTAAAAAATTATTAAAAAATATTTTTGTTGTCACGATAACTTGAGAACGGAATGAGATAGCGGCTTGAAATTTTCAGGTTAGGATGAACACCAGAACGCGACATTTCAGTTTGTTTATGAGCATAATCGGCCAAACGGTTTCAGAGTTATAGCCATCTGAAATTTTCTGAAATTTCGTGGTTTTTGTTCCTCATTAACTCAAGAAGTACTGAACCGATTGAATTCAAACATGGTTATTAGTTGTAGAATGCCAACGCGGAAATGTTTGCAAAATTTGGTGAGGATAGCATTTGTAGAAAATTTTTAATAAATCATTGAAAATAAAAAAAACAAATTCTATATATCAGTAACTATTCGTTTGAAATTGCTGAAATTTTGCAAGAGCCTTCATAACCTAACTCTACTGCCAAGTTTTAATACGATCGGTTAAATATTGTTGGAGATTCGAGCATTCTTGTGCGAGTTCAGTAGATGGGTGACCGTTGCCTCGATAACTTTCGAACGAAAGGAGATAGGGACTTGAAATTTTCAGGGTAGGTTGCGTATCCGAAAGAGAGTGTTGAGTTCGTTTTTGGGCATAATCGGTCTAACGGTTTCCGAGTTATACCCACCTGGAATATTATTTCCTTGATAACTCAAAAATTAAATATTCGATCGAATTGGTGCTTGGTAACTAGTAGTAGAAAATCAACATAAAGACGTGTTTAAAATTTTGTAAGAATCGTATCCCTAGAAAATTTGAAAAAAATGACGAAAAAAAAAATTTCAAGAACCGTACCCCTAGAAAATTTTTAAAAAGTCACGAAAAAAAAATTGGTTCAAGCACTGACGTGAAGTCAGAAGCTTTTGCGCGTATGTTCTATTGTCCATACTTCTGTATTGGACACCCTTAATCGAATTTACCATGGTAAATTATGTTGTCCATTCTCCTGTATTGGACACTTAATTCGAATTTACCATGGTAAATTCGAATTGAGAGTGTCCAATACAGGAGAATGGACAACATAATTTACCATGGTAAATTCGATTAAGGGTGTCCAATACAGAAGTATGGACAATAGAACATACGCGCAAAAGCTTCTGACTTCACGTCAGTGCTTGAACCAATTTTTAATATTGCGTTACTTACTCGATAATTATTATATTATGTTTTATGAAGACGCAATTCTTGCACCTTGAGCGATGCTTAATTAGGACTTCTTTAGTTGTGATGAGATCAATATTGTATACAGTGGTATTCCTTATTTTTGGCGCTCTTGTTCCTCGGAACAGATTGCTTATCAATTTGCCAAATATCTGTAAATTTCGAATTTTTGGATGGAAATGGTCTTAAACAATTTGAATCGACTCACTGATCAAGAATCCGTGGTCAAAATCGATTCTGTCCGGCCGGACGTAGACACGATAACTCTCGAACGGAATGAGCAAGACAGTTGAAATTTTCAAAGACCTTGAACGTGGTTCGACTCACTGATCGAGAATCAGAATTAAGAGTAATATTTTCGGAGATATGATTTTTCAAAATTTCAATATTGAATCGCAACACTATGATTTCACAGAATGTTGTATCGAAAATTAACGTCAGTATCTAAGAAGTTTATTTGTGTTCATACATTTCATCATTATCATCTCATCTACAGCTAAGAGACATGTTAAACAAAGAATGATTGAAGCTCTTGGTTAATCCATATGAAGGAGGATGATGGAAATACCTATATAATTTGACAATCAAATTGGATTCAGAATATCTCCAGTAAAAACAGAGCTGGAATATTGGCTAAGTTTCAATTGATATAATATAATTTTCATAGTAGATTTGAGGAATGAATATCTCGGATATGTTCCTTATTGGGTAGAATTGGTCTGTTGGATTTGTATCAATAATCTTTGGCACTCTTGTTGAATGCAAATTCTTTGATGATGTTTGAATTTAATTTCTTTTAGGGTGAAATTCTATCACAAGAATCCATTTATATAATTCCAAACTCTGAGAAACCAATACTTTCGGAGATATGATATGTCAAAGTTTGAACAAGAGCGCCAAAGCTCCTGTCCACAACGCTTGAACCAATTTTATTTTAAATTACGCAACTTTTCACGTATAATTGAGGAGTTTGTCATGCAGCCTCTACGAGAAGTGGAGCGTTTTTCAGTTTTTCAAATGGCAACCCTAACTTTATGTGCCAGAAATAGATGAACGTTTTTATGCTGAAGATGATTTGGTCCTTTATGGGGTTTTTATCAACCCTTTTATTATTAAATGGATGAGATGGTTAATTTTATTTCAGATAATTCATCAAATACTACTCTACGAAAAAGGCATGTTTTCGATAACATCAATCACTCCTAAAGTGTATGATATTGACATCAAAGTACGTAAAGAAAGGAAGAATTCGATTTCAATAAGTTTAACCATCCTATAAAGAAATGTTGGAACGACCTGTGCACAGGAGCTTTGGCGCTCTTGTTCAAACGTTGACAAATCATGTACAAAGTAATGGTAAGAGTTGGGAATTATATCAATGGATTCTTATGATAGAACTTCACCATAACAGAAATTAAATTCAAACATCATAAACGAATTTAAATTCGACAAGAGTGCCAAAATTTATTAATCCAAAACCAATAGACCAATTCTACCCAACAAAGAACTTATTTCAGATATTCATTCCTCAAATCTATGATGAACGAGATATTCATTCCTCAAATCCACTCTGAAAATGCTATTATATCAATTGAAACTTGGCCAATATGTATTTCATTTTTGATTTTACTGGAGATTTTCTGAACTCAATATTATTATCTTATCATTACCATTCCCCATCATCATATGGATTAACCATGGGTATTAAAATATCACCCTAAAAGTATGATATCATATTATAATCCTCATAATTCTACGAAATGAATTCGACATGTCATGTGTCTTATAGGAAAATAAGTTGACATGTATGAACACAGATCATATAATAATTCATAGAAAAAATAATTATAGCATTCTGTGAAAGCATAGAAGTACGATTTCTTATTGAAATTTAGAAAAATCATAACTCCGATGGTGAAACTGCATCACGAAAAAAATTGAATTTAAAATTTGTAATGTAAAAAAAAATTGTTTTTGTTACTCCGAAACCATCTGGCCAACTCTGCCCAATAACGAACTTAGCTGAGATATTTATCTCCTAAACCTACTCAGAAAGTTTCACCTATCTAGCTCACTCCGTTCGAGTGTTATCGGCTGGACCGGCCGGCCGGACAGAATCAATTTCGACCACGGATTCTTGATCAATCTTGATCAGTGACATGAAAAATATTTTTTAATAATATTTTTTTAAATTTTCTGGTGTTACGATTCGCACAAAATTCCAAAAAAGTGCTTGGGTTTATATCCTGAAACTATTCACCAAGTTTCAATTCGATTGGATTTATATCGGTTGAAAACAAAATTATTACTCGGAAACCATTGGGCCGATTATGTCCATTAACTTGTCCGTCGTATTGGGATGCGCCAACTATACCCTGAAAATTTGCAGTAGCTATCTCTTTCCTTTCTCAATTTATCATGGAAACGGGCCGGCCGGACAGAATGGAATTTGACCTCAAATTCTTCATCAGGTCGAACCAAATCGTTTGAGACCATAATCGGCGAAAAATTCGAAAATTGCAGACATTTGGCAAAATGATAACGCGATGTTTCCCAGAACATACGCGCAAAAAATAGTTACAGCACTATTATCGTTGCATTGTTGTATTTACCTAGCAAGCAGTGTTTTCAAGCAGGGATTGCAGAGTTGCTTGTTCTATTTTGAAACTTAGTAACAAGGGCGAAAATTTTATTCTTATTTAATTTTGTATACGAATTCAAAATAGTGCACACGAGTTATCAATCACCCTGTATACCCATATTATTGTTTCTCAATGAAAAATTATATATGATTTACACTTATTTATTCAATATTGTAACGCGTTTCGTCGACACAGCGACTTCATCAGACTACATCATACTAAATTATTAACAAGTTATTATCTCCCTATACCTAGATGACATGGACACAGAATCATTTAAAACTAATTACATGAGAAACTTATTTAAAACAAATTACATAATAGACTTATTTAAAACTAATTACATGAGATTTCACTGCTGGTTTATTTGTACACATTAACAATAATTCATAAATTGATTCTCTATTTGAATAGATTGAGTAACGGTAAAAAATTTATATCTAATTGTTCATTAACTAAATTACCCGTATGTTTTTCCCTATTTATTTCGACCATTTCCCAGTAATTGAGTTGCGCACCTTTATTCTAATTGTGTAGAATTTTGAAATCCGGGTTAAACTTATGTCCTTCTGCTAATAAATGATTCGAATAATTTGATTTAATTTTGTTGTTTTTGTAGCTGTGATGATGTTCCTTTATTCTTATGCCAAAATTTCTACCAGTTTTTCCTATATATGATTTGTCACAACTCCCGCAATTTAATTGATAAACACCGGATTTATCTTCTTTATTCCTTTTCGATTTATTGTTCTTTATGAGTTTGGCAAGGTTATTATTTGTCCGGAATGAGATATTCACCTGTTGGTTTTGAATAAACCTTTTAAGTTGTTGACTCGGTGTACCAAAATATGTTAAGCTATTGAATATTTTATTTTTATCCTTAATTTCTGGAAATACTAAACTAATTGTTGTTCTAAATTGTTTTTTCGTCAACATTTTTCTGATTAACTCTGTGTTATATCCATTGTTCACCGCTATTTGTTCGATAATTTCTAATTCTGTACCATAATATTCATCGGATAAAGGTATATTAATTAGCCGGTGTAACATACTATGAAATGCCGCGACTTTATGTTCGAATGGATGACACGAGGATCGATGAATGATTGTATCCGTATGGGATGGTTTCCTAAATATTGAAAAATCATGTTGATTGTTTTTCCGCGTTATTGTTAAATCCAAAAAATTAATTGCACCATTATTTTCCATTTCTATTGTGAATTTGACATTTGAATGAATGCTATTAATAAAATCTACAAATATTTTCAGTTGTCGGTCTGTTTCTTTAAAACACGCGAGCACATCATCTACGTATCTAAACCAATATATGAATTTGGAAAAAATAGGATGTGTTTTAGCGATGGCTTCTAGATTGTCCATGAATATTTCTGCCAAAAGGGGGCTGAGCGAATTCCCCATGACGAAGATGGTGTGCTCGCGTGTTTTAAAGGAACAGACCGGCAACTGAAAACATTTGTAGATTTTATTAATAGCATTCATCCAAATGTCAAATTCACAATAGAAATGGAAAATAATGGTGCAATTAATTTTTTGGATTTAACAATAACGCGGAAAAACAATCAACATGATTTTTCAATCTTTAGGAAACCATCCCATACGGATACAATCATTCATCGATCCTCGTGTCATCCATTCGAACATAAAGTCGCGGCATTTCATAGTATGTTACACCGGCTAATTAATATACCTTTATCCTTTGAAAATTATGGTACAGAATTAGAAATTATCGAACAAATAGCGGTGAACAATGGATATAACACAGAGTTAATCAGAAAAATGTTGACGAAAAAACAATTTAGGAAAACAATTAGTTTAGTATTTCCAGAAATTAAGGTTAAAATAAAATATTCAAAAGCTTAGCATATTTTGGTACACCGAGTCAACAATTTAAAAGGTTTCTTCAAAACTAACAGGTAAATATCTCATTCCGGACAAATAATAACCTTGCCAAACTCATAAAGAACAATAAATCGAAAAGGAATAAAGAAGATAAATCCGGTGTTTATCAATTAAATTGCGGGAGTTGTGACAAATCATATATAGGAAAAACTGGTAGAAATTTTGGCATAAGAATAAAGGAACATAATCACAGCTACAAAAACAACAAAATTAATTCAAATTATTCGAATCATTTATTAGCAGAAGGACATAAGTTTAACCCGGATTTCAAAATTCTACACAATATGAATAAAGGTGCGCAACTCAAATACTGGGAAATGGTCGAAATAAATAGGGAAAAACATACGGGTAATTTAGTTAATGAACAATTAGATCTAAATTTTTCACCGTTACTCAATCTATTCAAATAGAGAATCAATTTATGAAAGCATTAGGAATGAATTATTGTTAATGTGTACAAAGAAACCAGCAGTGAAATCTGATGTAATTAGTTTTAAATAAGTCTATTATGTAATTTGTTTTAAATAAGTTTCTCATGTAATTATTTTTAAATGATTCTGTGTCCATGTCATCTAAGTATAGGGAGATAATAACTTGTTAAGAATTTAGTATGATGTAGTCTGATGAAGTCGCTGGTTCGACGAAACGCGTCACAATATTGAATAAATAAGTGTAAACCATATATAATTTTTCATTGAGTTAATATGGATTTGGATCAAGTAAAAGCCACAAGCATTAAATTTTTTATTATTGTTTCAATGAAACACTACGACGATCGATATCTTGACCAATATCGACAATGGCGCAATACAATATTGATCGTGTAAGGCAGGTCGAATGTATAACGAATGAGAGAAATTTATTTATAATTCAAAGAAAATGCGTCCTGATGCTCCTGACTACACCTCATTGCTTTTATATAACTATTTCGACCAAGATTATTCATAGAATATTATTATCGAATTGTTGTTATCTCAATGATGTTTGTACATCGAATGGGCTTGCATAATTTGTGCATTACCCGGAAAATGCATCTTGAAAAACATATATAATTTCCGAGAAACACTACCATTAGTACCATTCACAGAGCAGGACTCTAACCTCCAACCTCCGCTGTCGTAAAAATGACTAACGCTACCCCACCGGGGCGGCGTTGTTTCACAATACCATATTATTCAGATCAAAATACACAGGCGCATTGTTATGTAAGTAATGGTAAGTAATGGTCAGTTTTTCATGATCACACGTTTTATAACATGTACAACAAATATCGCATGCCTGGCATTTATGAAACAATTGCGCCTCACAAACAAGCTCCATGTATTTTCCAGAAATGCAGTAGTCAGCAAATTTTTTAAAATTCCGAATACCTTTTTTCATTGTCGTACATGCTAAAAGTTCACTGAGTATTCAAAATTGATATCAGTTTGTTAATGGCTTTTTCACATAACAATTAATCATAATTGAATAAGGTGTGGAATTGATTCATTATGCACAGAGGAAAACCAATTTTTTGCATGAAATGCAGTTCTACTGTTAAACGTTCAGTGATAACAAAGACGAGTTCACCGAAACTGAAGTAATAAATTCAAGCATAGACTCCCTGAGCGCCAAAATTCGATGAATCTGAAAAACTTGATATATATATAATATAGGAATTAGTGGAAAAAATGATAACGTACAATTTTTATAAAGAGCACGTACGTCAGAAACTTTTGCGTGCATGTTTTTGGCGCTCTTGTTCCTCGGAACAGAGTGCTCATCAAATTGTCCAAATGTCTGTAATTTTCGAATTTTTGGATGAAAATGGTCTTAAACGGTTATGTTCGACTCACCGATCAAGAATCCGTGGTCGAAATCAATTCTGTCCGGCCGGCCGTAGGCACGATAATTATCGAACGAAAGGAGTAAGAGGACTGAAATTTGCAGGGTAGGTTTGGAGCGTAAATATCTCACGCGAGTTCGTTAGTGGCCGAAATCCACCGAGCGGTTCCGGAGTTATGGCCGTTTTTCGAGTTGGCATTGTACCACTTATTACCAAGTTTCAATTCGATCGAATCTTTATTTTTGAGTTATTGAGGGAACAATATTTCAGATGGGTATAACTCCGAAACCGTTTGGCCGATTATGTCCATTAACGCACTTAACCGTCGCCATTAGCCAAGTCAGTCAGCGCATTTCAACATGAAACCTTTCTGCAAATTTCAAGTCTTAATGTTTCTTCTTTCGGAACGAGCGGACAGAACCGAATTTGACTGCGGATTCTCAATCAGCAATGGAAACTTTCAAAACCATTCATGGCTGAAAAGGCGTAAATTACAGACATTTTGGCGAAATGATACCGCGCACACAAATAAAGCACCGATGTAGAGAATACATAAATTAAACTCTCAGTATAAATCGTTTTCCACTAGATTCCTGAGATTAAATTCTATTTTCGTTCCACATTGAAGGTTTATATGCAGGAACAATAAACCAGTAGGAATCGAATCAATAGAGGCAAATGAGGAGATCATAAACACAAAGGCCGATCCAAAGACAGATAACAACTGCGTTGATGAAACAAAGTAATAATAATGACACAATAGCTTTGTATCTTAACCTCAAAATCTCAAGCCTTGCCTGCCGCAGTTGCACAGCCAGCCATCCAGGTCATTTATTTTGGAGGCTCGTCCCCCGGAAAGAGTCGATCGATAGATAGAATGTGTGACGTCATTTCGACGCAATAGTACGTTTGATGCAATGTTGACCCATTTCTGGAGGAGCCAGGAATGTGTGGAAAGAAGGACGCAAAAATCGAATCGTTCTCGCTAGTTCCTAGAGTGAAAATAAAGTTCCTATACTGTGCATTCCCCAGCGTCTTTTCTTGTTGTAGATATCCAACGAATTATAAATAGGTCTCTTGCATGATTCTTTTATTATTGGAAACGATTATTATATCCATAAGAATACTGAAAAAGTTCAACCGCCGTCAAACATTTCAATTTTCAACGAGAAAACGGTCATTCAAATTTGGTTGCACAAAATGCCTGTTCAAACGATCAAAATTTGGCGCCAGTCCGTGACGTAACCCGTCATATCTACTCTCACTCTCTTCTCGTGTCCGTTTCACTCTCTCTTCCAGCACCCTATAAAACGCTCGTTGTCGGCATTGGCTGTAACAAGCAGATGGTACATTTTGATTACGTCAGCTGTCATAGCAACGATTCAGAAGCGTTTCACCTCATTTGAGTTTGCTTCTTGATTTACCGATTTTCAATACCGAAATATTCAAATTTTATAAATTATTAAAGTGGATGAGGGCATACATGATGATCTGGTATTGAAGTAGATTCAGAAAAACATAAACATATGGGATTTCGTGTTACATGCAAGAGATCTATTGATAGTAACTTGGTTAATTCAATTTTTCACATAAATTTAGAGGTTTTGAGAAACGTATCTTAGCCTCGAGTTCCAAAGACTAGGGTGCTTCAACATGTTATTTTTAAATCATTCATTCGACCATTCTTCATTTGTATCTCAGAAGATATTACTGCAGAAACTGTAATTAACAATGTAGAATCTGAGGTGGTAATTGCTAAGGAGAATAGTGTTGCAATAATCGAAGAAAAACCTGGATATATTGTGACATCTAACAGTCAAACTGTGGATGAGGCTCTTAGAAGGTAATAGCAGAAGTAGCTAAAGCTGACACGTCTAAAGTCCTTCCACCAGCACCGAAGGCACCACATGCTCAACCACCGAATTTCAGCGGCAAGGTGAAAAAAAAACAGAAAACCAGAAAAACAGAAGAGGCAGATATAAAAAGCTATTTCGACGATGGCTCAGACAACGATAAATGATCCCAATAAGCAGTCAGGAAATAGAAATAGACAAGTAGAAAAGAGGTTCATACTGTTGGTTTATTGAAAGCTAGCATTCCTGAAATGCATGTTTGTTTATTCTGAGTTCATACATAGCCATTTCCCAATACATACATCATGTGCTGATTGATGGACCCAAGAAGACTAAAAACTTCGTCTGTGAAATATGTACAGGGGTTGATTTGCGAAGACCGTTCGTTAGAATATTTCGAAGAAAGACTCGAGACAAACACTTGAAATTTTATAGTTAAGCTCTGATAGAAGAGATGAATTATTGGAAAAAATTTCTAATTCGTTCGACTCCCAGTTTTTATTGATAATCAGACTACCCACTGAAATTTAAATTTGTTTCACCTACCTATTATTCTCACAAAATTCGTTTAAAATCTGAAAAAAAACCTTTAAATTTTCTCAAATAGGGCTTGATTCCAATGGTAATATCGTGTAGATTTTTGCATGAAAATTCCTAATTTTCTAGCTTCTATCAAAAGACATACCAATGCTTCTCCTTCGTTAATTTAAAATTCAATTGGACATACAGGGTACTATTTCAATGTCAAAATCAGTCATGACAAAAACGTCAAAACTATTTTTTTTCAAATGAGAACCCATTTTTTTATTGGTCCGCTGGAATCTTTACAATACATACTATACAGGGTGTTTCCTAAACATGCGGCAAAAATTCAGGGGGTTGTTCCTTGGACTATTTTAACCATGTTTTGTCCTTGGATGATTTTTGAAAAACCTCTTTGTTTCGAAGATACAGGGCGAACAACATTTTTCATATTTTTAAAATTAATAATAGTTTAAATAAAAATGCGTACCGCACTGTGTTTACTAAGTAGGTACAATTTATTTTTAAATTTGTTTAACAACATTCCAATTACTAAAAACGGCCAGTTTTTTGACTAAAAATTGATAAGTGCAGATGGTAAAGGAATACAGATTAAACACGGTTTTCATTTGAATTCGTTTTGTGATGTATTAGCAATTAACATTTTATCTTTGACTATTATGAATCGCTATACAAACGCCGAGATGACTGACATGCATTTCATTTATGGACTTGCTGATGGAAATTCATTAAAAGCTAGGAGGTTGTACATTGAACGATTTCCTGGGCGTAATATTCCTGACAGAAAATTGTTTCAAAATATTCATCAACGTCTGCATGAAACAGGCGCATTGAAAAAAATGGGGGGACCAGGAAAACCAAACACAGTAAGAACGGTGGAACTGGAAGAGAATGTGCTGGACATGATCGAAGAAGACCCTAGTACTTCTACTCGAAAAATTTCCAATACTTTGAATGTGAGTAATAAGACTGTTTGGAAAATTATTAAAGACAATTTGTTATACCCATACCATATGCAACGCGTTCAGGCACTTATTCCTACTGATTTTCCCCCACGTATTGCATTTTGTCAATGGCTTTTAACCACATTAGTTCAAATTCCTCAATTACTGACGCTGATTCTTTTTACCGATGAAGCGAATTTCTCAAGAAATGCAATAAGAAATTTTCATAACAACCATGTATGGGCCGACGAAAATCCACATGAGGTAATTGAAGATCGTTCTCAACATCAGTTCTCATTGAATGTTTGGGTTGGTATTGTGGGTGACTGCCTAATAGGGCCGATATTTTTACCAGAAAGACTTACCGGGGACGTGTATCGCAACTTTTTAGAACAAACGTTACCTCTGTTTTTGGAGGATGTACCATTGGCAATAAGACATGCAATGTGGTTTATGCACGATGGTGCACCAGCGCATTTTAGTTTGGTTGCTCGTGAGTTTTTAACATTAACATACGGAGATCGCTGGATTGGAAGAGGTGGACCTCATTTATGGCCTGCTCGTTCCCCGGACTTAAACCCCTTAGATTATTTCCTATGGGGCCATCTAAAATCATTAGTTTATACCACTCCAGTAGAAAATGTGGAAGACTTGCGAAATCGGATCATTGCTGGGTGTAACTTAATAAGAAATGATCCTGGTGTTTTTGAAAGGGTTCGGCAGTCAATGAGGAGAAGATTGGATGCTTGTATGCTGGGTAGAGGTGGTCATTTTCAACAGTTTTTGTAGGTTGAGTTGAATTTTCATGTAATTTTTCATAATAAAATGTTATTATCCAAAATTTTGTTTCCCCTATATCTTCGAAACAAATAGGTTTTTCAAAAATCATCAAAGGACAAAATATTCTTAGAATAGTCCAAGGAACAACCCCCTGAATTTTTGCCGCATGTTTAGGAAACACCCTGTATACTTACTATATCTTTACAATACATACTATATACTATACTGCTATACTTACCGAATATCTCGGGGAAATAATCATTTTAGAGCAGTAGTATTTATCATGAAAAATACGCTAATTTTTAACGTAGATTTCAGCTGACCAATAAAAAATGAGTTCTCATTTGAAAAAAATTAGTTTTTAGTTTTTTGTCATGACTGACTTTGACATTGAAATAGAAACACCCAGTATGTTCAATGAATTTTTAATTAAAGAGGGAGAAGCATTGGTATGTGTTCTGATAGAAGCTTGAAAATTATGAGTTTTCATGCAAAAATCTACAATATATTAACATTGGAATGAAGCCCTATTTGAGAAAATTTGAAGTTTTTTTTTAGATTTCAAACGAATTTTCTGAGAATAAAAAGTAGGTGACACAATAAAAAAATTTTGAATTCAATGGGTAATCTGATCATCAATGGAAAAACTGGGTATTACATTTAAAAAACGAAAGTTGGTATCATTTACGGTGAAACCGGAAGTCGAACGAATCTGAAATTTTTTCCAAGAATTCATCTCTCCTAACAAAGCATAACTATAAAATTTCAAGTGTTTATCTCGAGTCTTTCTTCGAAATATTCTAACGAACGGTCTTCGTGAATCAACCTCTGTATATTATGTACTACATAATTTTTGTTTTTGAAATGTGCATATGCAATTTTTCCCGTACTACATGGACAAAATGATGAAAACCAAATTTCTAATCCTTGGTATTGGTATTAATTTTTAAAATTGTTAATAAGCAAGCTCCTTCTTACTTGCAAGAATATATAATCAAACGGTCAGATATGATTAATTACAATTTGAGGTTCAAAGATCAGTTCTATATACAAGGTTTCAACACAAATGCTTTGGAAAAAACCCTCTTCATTGAAGGATTGAGAACATATAATGATCTACCCCTGTTAGTCAAGAAGTCAGAAAATGTCAATATTTTTAAAAAAAGATTAAGAAAAATGTATTTTAATGTATAGATTATATTGTTTATGTCAAATGTAAGATTAATGTATTGTTATATAATAGCTATCAATGCTAAATAAAGTTCTATTCTATTCTGGTGTTGTGGTTTACATGGCACTGAGTATTAATTATACTCTTACATTGATCCATCTATATTCATTCTGTTTGTGCGACTTCCTATAAAAAAATTGGTTCAAGCCCTGTGGACAGGAGGTTTCTGGCGCTCTTGTTCAAACAGACAAATAATATCTCCGAAAGTATTGGTTTCTCAGAGTTTTGAATTATATCAATGAATTCTTGTGAAAGAACTTCATCTTAGCAGAAATTGAATTCAAATATCATAGAAGAATTTAAATTCAACAAGAGTGCCAAAAATGATCAATCCAAAACCAATAGACAAATTCTACCCAACAACGATCACATCCGAGATATTCATTCCTCAATTCTATGATGAACGATAATATACAGGGTGAGTCTTTGACAACTGCATTAATTTTAACCAAAGATTTCTCTCATCAAATAAAACAGTTTTTTCATTCACCATTTTTCCAGATTCGGCTCAGGTAAAATGTTACAAGCGTTTAAAGATTTCACAATGTGCTAATACACTCCTGCATATAAATCATCTATGACATTGTTGGCGGACGAGAAAAAGGCATGGTAACGTGGTTTACAGCTTGATTCGGGATTTCAACGCTCAGGGACGGATCCATAAAGGTAGTGAAATTTCTGTTTCTGTTTTCCATTTTAAAACATTCAATGAAGAATATCTCGAAAACGGAGCGTTTAAGGAGAAATGATGAAGATTAATATAATGTTCTAAAACGATGGATTATTCTTGAAATTACCCAAGAAAAACTTTATCTGCTTTCTTTATGCTAATTTCGTTTAGTTTTATGAATCCACGAGTCCATAATTAGAAAACCAGTAGAAGTAGAAAATAACTAATACTTGGAAAATATGTCTCGTAGTTATAGAAAACTTTACACCAATATTCATTTTATTCGAAAAAAGGATGTCAAAGCTACAAAATAAAAACATTTTTTTTTCGAAATTTCAACAGCCTGTAACTTTTTACCTACGCCGAATTTGGAAAAATGTTGAATGAAAAAAGAAGAAGAATCTACGGTTAAAATTAATGTACTACTTAAAGACTCACCCTGTGTATTCTTTCCTCAGATCCACTCCAATACTCCAATACACCAATATTCCAGTTTTGTTTTTACTGGAGATATTCTGAACACAATATTATTAACTTACCATTACCATTCCCATCATCATATGGATTGACCATCGGCATGGAAATATCAACCAACAAAAAGTATGATATCATATTATAATTCTCATAATTCTACGTTCCTGAAATGAATTAGACAATATCATGTCTCAGGAAAATAAGTTGACATTATGACAATTCATACATAGAATAATTATATAATTCTGTGAAAACGTAGAAATACGATTTATTATTGAAATTTTTAAAAATCATATCTCCGAAAGTATTAGCTTGTTAGAGTTAAAAATGATTTCAATGGATTCTTATGGTAAAACTGCTTATTGAAAAAAAAAATTTGGAATTTGTCATTTAAAAAAACTTTTTTTTTTGTTACTCCGAAACCATCTGTCCGATTTTGCCCAGTAACGAACTTAGCCGAGATATTGTCTGTCTAGCTCATTCCGTTCGAGAGTTATCGTGCGTACGGCCGGCCGGACAGAATGAATTTAGACCACGGAATCTTGATCAGTGAGTCCAACCAAATCGTTTAAGACCATTTTCATCGAAAAATTCGAAAATTACAGACATTTTGGCAAATTGATAAGCAATCTGTTCCGAGGAACAAGAGCGTCAAAAACCTCAATAAAAATATTTGGTGTAAGGTCTGGCGATCTGACAGGGTATTCAATTGGACCTCGTGTGATGTGTGCTATTAAATAAATATCAGTCATCTAGCAGTTAAATGAAGTATGAATTTGTTATTCAATAATGCAGTTCATTGAGCATTTGACCTTGTTATTTCCCTAGAGTAGCTCCGAATATGCATATGTTGATAAACAATAAACGCAGCACATTTTTCAGATATCCTGTTTTACAAAGTTTCCGAGCAAAACATTGATATTCGATTCGATGAGAGTATTGTGGCATATGAAGTTAACTTCTTTTTAAACAGGACCTTATAAAATGATTCCCACCTGAAGGTGTTTGTCTTCTGTGAACACGGATATAAAAAAAAATTATTTGGGTAATATTACAGAATATTATATAGGGTGTCCTGAATTGCAGGTACAAACGAAGATGGGAGATTCCTTAAGTAATTTCAAGAAAAAAAAGTATCATAAACATGGGATCGCAAACGTTTCGTTTACGAGATACAGGGTGTTTTTCTTGTAGTCATACATTTCTTGTAATGATTATACTTACGAGTTTATGAAGTCTTTGCGGTCCCATGTTCATGAGACTTTTTGACGCTCTTGTTCCTCGGAACAGAGTGCTTATCAATTTGCCCAAATGACAGCCAAATTTTCGAGTTCTTGGCTGAAAATGATCTTGAACGATTTGGTTTGACTCACTGATCAAGAATCCGTGGTTGAAATCGATTAAAAATTTTTTTTTTAACATTACAACTTTTGAATCCAAATTTTTTCAAGATGCAGTTTCATCATAAGAATCTATTTTTATCATTTTCATCTCTAACAAGCTAATACTTTCGGAGATATGATGTTTCAAAATTTAAATAATACATCGTAAGTTCTATGTATTCACATTATGTGAACACAGAATCTGTCTGTATTCACTGTTCATAAATGTCATCTTTTCTAGCTATTAGAGATTGTCAATTCGTAGTTTGAAAATATTTTCTCTTGAAAAACAAGTATCCGATTCTTGAATTTGTGAATATATACAAGATTGTTTTGAAACCGAAAATGATATTGACTGATTACATATTGAATAATTTATGTATACATATTCGGGATGATGTTTCAGAAGATTTAGAATTGGATCATTTGAATGATGTAGGTTATGAAGGCAATAGGAAAGAAGAACATAATGGAATCATCAAAAGAAATTACTGTTCGTTGACCACTGAGGTTGATATTATCTTTTACTTCCTTAAGTAGTGAGCCATGTTCCTATATACAGTATTTTCATAATGTTGCTAACAAAAAAATACTGAAATATGGATACACATTTGTAAATCAAACATTTCTTCTTGAGTTAAGGTTCATGATACAGAATGACAATTTTTGAAGCATTAAAGCATTGAAGCATTGTAGATTGCTCTTTTTTTTTTAAGATAATTTTTGAAGCATTTTTTTAAACGACCCTTTTTTTAAATGACAATTTTTGAAGCATTAAAGCATTGAAGCATTGTAGATTGCTCTTTTTTTTGAAGATAATTTTTAAAGAATTTTTTTAAACGACCCTTTTTTTAAATTTAATGACAATTTTTGAAGCATTAAAGCATTGAAGCATTGTAGATTGCTCTTTTTTTTTAAGATAATTTTTGAAGCATTTTTTTAAACGACACTTTTTTTAAATGACAATTTTTGAAGCATTAAAGCTTTGAAGCATTGTAGATTGCTCTTTTTTTTTAAGATAATTTTTGAAGCATTTTTTTAAACGACCCTTTGTTTAAATATAATTTCTTTCATGATGCAGTTCTATCATAAGAATACATTGATATAATTTCCAACTCTGAGAAACCAATACCAATACCAATATCGGAGATATAATTTTTCTATTTGAACAAAAGCGCCAAAAAGCTCCTGTCCACAGGGCTTGAAACAATTTTTTGCTCAAGGAATCTCCTCTTTTCTCCAATATAGAAACAGCCTGTATATCCCAGAAAGGTCAATTCCGTACAAATCTCCGACTAAACTTGATTCTGAGAATTTTTTTTTGTTATTATTATAATCAAACGCCTGTATAGATTCCTTTTACTTTGCAATGAAGAATTGAGAAAATAGTTCTATTATCTCCGATAACAGCAGACTCACAATATTGCTCATAGCGAATCAGGTATGGTATTATTCACCTTGAGTGTCATATTTATCAATAAGATTTATTTGTTTTGATATGCTTTTGCTCATTCGATAGCGTTTATTTGTAAAAGTGAAAATGGAATAACAGATTCGAGAATTTTTATCAAAAAAATTAAGCAGTACGTATTTATAACCCTTTCCGAATTTAAAGCGAGATAGTTATCTGAAATTGAATTTTCACGATATCTCATTTAAATCGTACTATTTTGTTTTCTACGCTACGTGGTAATCACATTCATATAAAACAATAGACCACAGATGAACAAGGATCATGGTCGCCTCAGCATTGTTCACCTCATAATCAAAATGTAATAGATAGATCAAATTAATACATATGAAACAAGTGCAAGAAATCAATTCAAGGAAATGTAATTAGTCGCCATCTAGCGTCCGCATATGTAAACATCTACGCAAGCGCTTGAGCTGTATATATAGGATCCTGTACTTACCGCCACCAGGAAGTTGATGTGCTTTCTGCAAAAAAAAAATTCATTAGATACAAATATATGGTGATATCACATCATACAGTTTTCAAATAGCCATTGAGAAAATTTGCTGGGATATTTGGAAGTTATTATTTCCACTACCATTATTCGAGAGTATTAATGGTGGATGCGCATTTGAGGAGATAATATTATGTTCTTCCATTATTTTGACCGTATTGCATGAAATCGCAGAAAAAAATTGAAAGCACTCACGCGACGTTCACAGCTTAAGCGCGCTCATTCATTCAAATGTCGATATATTTCACAGATTTGTTACAACGTTACAGCTCTAAAATGTATGGTTACTAGAAATCTGTTAGGTATATCACGAAATCAAAATTTCAAATGTGCCATCTCAATATCTCAATGTGTTTAATTTCCAATGCATGTAGAAAAAAAATACTATGAACGAGAAATATTTCCCTTAAGTGGATACAATATATCTATATCAACTAAGGTAAAAATTTCATGAGATATCAGGACATAAATCAGGACATATTATGTCCGATATCTCACAAAGAAAATTCTTCTCTTTACGTTCGTTTCTAAGATTATTGTAACCTCATATCTTCGGAGTTCTTTCGTTGGGAAAGCACTGACGTGGTGTCAGTCAGCTTTGGTGCACTTTTTCAATTTCATAGCCAAAGCGGTTGCCCATCCAGGTACTGCACTCACCCAAAGCTGATTGGCTTCCAGGAAAGAGATATAATATTTTCACAATATTTCCAACAATATAGATCCGAGCGGGTTTAAATCTAGAACTTGGCTGTAAAAACTGGTTTTCACGGCTCTCGTTAAATTTCAGCGCTATCTAAACTGTGATATAAATCATAAAATGACAAAAAAAATCTGTGAAATCATTGAAATCGTGAATATTCCATTAGTGGTGCACTGGTGCAGCATATTTTTCAATTCAACCTTAGAGTAAAGAACTATTTTCTAAGAATTCAACTAATCAGTTAGCATATTCCATATTCATAATTCAGAGAATATTTTTTTCAATTCATTACATTACGTCTAATATACCATATGTTAAGCATTTCGAGCTAGTTAGTGTTGATCTAAATATCGATTTCAAATCATTTTCACAAATAAAACGTTCATTCAGTAAAGAACAAAAATGGTGGTAAAGCCCTGTAGACAGGAGCCTTTGACAAATCATATCTCCCAAAGTATTGGTAAGAGTTGGGAATTCTATCAATGAATTCCTATGAAAGAACTTCATCATAAAAGAATTTAAATTCAACAAGAGTGCCGAAGATTATCAATCCAAAACCAGCAGACCATAATAATTATACCCAATAACGAACTTATCCTAGATATTGAAACTTAGCCAATATTCCAGTGTATTTTTTACTGGAGATATTCTGAACCCGATTTGATTAACTGGCCAAAGTATCCATCATCACCATCATATGGATTAACACCATCATATGGATTATCCTAGAGCTATCTGCGATAGCTGAGGTTATTCCATTGGTTATTTTGCATTCAATCATACTTTACAATGATAAAATGTATAAACAGAGATGAAAATCATAAATACGGACCTTAATTTTCGATACAGCATTCTGTGGAATCATAAAGTTACGATTTAATATTGAAATTTTGAAAAATCATATTTCCGAATGTATTGATTTATTCGAGTTGAAAATGGTATCAATGGAATCTTATGATGAAACTGCATCTTCAAAAAAATTGAATTCGAAATTTGTATTGTAAATTTTTTTTTCCGTTACTTCGAAACCATCCTACCATTTTACCCAATAACAAACTTAGCCGAGATATTTATCTCCCAAACCTACTCTGGAAATTTCAACTGTCTAGCTCATTCCGTTCGGAAGTTATCGAGTCTACGGCCGACCGGACCGGCCGGACAGAATCGATTTTGACCACGGATTCTTTATCAGTGAGTCGAACCAAATCACTTAAGACCATTTTCTTCCAAAAATTCGAAAATTATAGACATTTGGGCAAATTGATAATCACTCTGTTCCGATGAACAAAAGCGACAAAAACCTACTGCAGCATCTCTGGTGTGAAAATATCTGTTTCAAATCATAAATATTCTTCCAATATACCATATTTGATATCTCCCACATTTTTGGCGCTCTTGTTCTTCGGAACCGAGTGCTTATCAATTTGCCCAAATGTCTGTAATTTTCGAATTTTTGGGTCTAAACGATTTGGTTCGACACACTGATCAAGAATACGTGGTCGAAATCGATTCTGTCCAGCCATCCGGCCGGCCGTTAACACGATAACTTTCGAACGGAATGAGCTAGACAGTTGAAATTTTCAGAATAGGTTTGGAACATAAATATCTCGGCTAAGTTTGTTATTGGGCAAAATCAGTCAGATGGTTTCGGAGCAACAAAAAAATTTTTTTTTTACATTACAAATTTCTAAATGAGTTTTTCTCAAGATGCAGTTTCACCATAGGAATCCATTGATGTCATTGTTAACTCTAACAAGCTAATACTTTGGGAGATATGATTTTTCAAAATTTCAATAATAAATCGTACTTCTGTGTTTACACAGAATGCGATCATTATTCTATGTATGAATTATTATAATATGATCTGTGTTGATACATGTCAACTTTTTTTCCTGAGACATGATATGTCAAATTTTGATCTTTACTGCCCATGGTTAATCCATATGATGATGGGAATGGTAATGGTTAGTTAATAATATTGAGTTCAGAATATCTCCAGTAAAAACAAAACTGAAATATTGGATAAAGTTTCAATTGATATTTAATATAATTTTCAGAGTGGATTTGAGGAAAAAATATATCGTTCATCACAGAATTGAGGAACGAATATCTCGGATGAGTTCGTTGCTGGGTATAATTGGTCTATTGGTTTTGGATTAATAATTTTTGGCACTCTTGTTGAATTTGAATTCTTTTATGATGTTTGAATTTAAATTCTGCTATTATGAAGTTCTATCATATAAGAATCCATATAATTCCCAACTCTTACCAATACTTTCGAAGATATGATTTGTCAAAGTTTGAACAAGAGCGCCAAGGCTCCTGTCCACAGGGCTTGAAAAATTTTTTTCTTTAAAAGAGTGGCACGATTCTTATGACATTTTCGATGAACCTTGAATTCGATAATTTATAGACCTAGTTACAAACTTTTATCTCGATTGGATATATTGTTTCGGAAATATTGGGAAAATTGATCTTCAAATGGGCAACATCCGAAATCATTGGCCGGATTTTGATTCTTTATTCGTAGTCAGTCCTTTTGAGGCATGTTGCACGCACATGTTGGCATAGTTGAAGTTATTATTTTTATATTGAGAAGGAGTGCAGAAAGTTTAAAATTCTACATAATATTATGTGTTAGAAATACATTAAAAAAAAAGCACTGACGTGAAGTCAGTACTCTTTGACGCGCGTGTTCACGGTGGCTAATTTGAATTGAATGATGAGTACTTCAAGCTCAGTGGATAGAGCGAGCCGAAGATCTACCCAAAGGATAGTGGACACCATTCACTGTCGGTTCAAAAATTAACAGTGCTGTATCTAAGCTGCCATCAGGATAGAGTAACAAAGTTGGAAAAGAACACAAGTGACTCTTCTTAGTCGCACAAGCTCCTAGAAGATTTGGGAGGGTCAGTATAATCCTAATCATGTTTATAGCACGCGCGCCAAAGCAGATTGACTTTTTACACTTTTTCTTTCATTGTTAAGTCAATCTGCTTTTGCGCGCGTGCTATAAACATGATTAGGATTATACTGACCCTCCCAAATCTTCTAGGAGCTTGTGCGTCTAAGAAGAGTCACTTGTGTTCTTTTCCAACTTTGTTACTCTATCCTGATGGCAGCTTAGATACAGCACTGTTAATTTTTGAACCGACAGTGAATGGTGTCCACTATCCTTTGGGTAGATCTTCGGCTCGCTCAGCACTGAGCTTGAAGTACTCATCATTCAATTCAAATTAGCCACCGTGAACACGCGCGCCAAAGAGTACTGACATCACGTCAGTGCTTTTATTTTTTCAAGTTCCTTAAACAAATATAGCTATCAATACAGTTTGGCTGTTAGCTTTACCGTAGATCGAAGAAAATTGCGGTTGTGGGACCTCCGTTAGGAACGCAATTGCCTCTTCTCCAAATCCGAACGTATTTTAATATAGATCTACCGAATATAGTTATTTATAAATTCGCCTCAGGGCTACCATACAGACATTTCAACTTGGAAACAACGCTATTTCCCCCAAACTGACTTGTGTCCGTGTACTGAATTGACATGAATATTCTTTTAAAACCTCACAATATCGGCTCATTACTCCGAACATAACCCGAACAACCCAAAACCATTCACTTCTCGTCTGCGCATGCGAAATACACTCGTGGCTGCAAGTCCTCCCAAAATTACACACCTCACAAAAAACTCCGATTCTCCAACACTAGTAGTTCAGGAGATATCGCTTCTTGAATCCACGCATGCGCAGACCCTCACCAACGGATTCTATAGGGGAATAGCATCCGCCACCCCAAAACACCAATCCTCTCTGACGAAAGCACCAGCAGTTGAATCACTGATGGTCTGCTCATAACGAAAAATGCCCGTAAGGGGTAACATCAATTTCGAAAT
This sequence comes from Halyzia sedecimguttata, assembly GCA_937662695.2. Classification (NCBI taxonomy): domain Eukaryota; kingdom Metazoa; phylum Arthropoda; class Insecta; order Coleoptera; family Coccinellidae; genus Halyzia; species Halyzia sedecimguttata. Next base: position 45,056,265 of record OW569413.2, on the reverse strand, counting down.
TAGCCCCAGGGCCACGGTACGGATACTTTAAGTCGGAAACAACGCTACATCCCCCAAACTGACTTGTCCTTGCACTAAATTGTCATGAATATTCTTTCAAAACCTCACAATATCGGCTCAGCACTCCCAACATAACCCATACAAGCCAAAAACAGTCACTTCTCTTCTGCGCATGCGCAATCTACTTGCGGCTGCAAGTCCTCCCAAAATCACACACCTTACAAAAAACTCCGATTCTCCAACACTAGTGGTTCAGGAGATATTGTATCTTTAATCCACGCATGCGCAGAACCTCACCAGTGGATTCTATGGAGGAATAGCATCCGCCACCCTAAAATCCCAATCCTCTCTGACGAAAACACCACCAGTTAAATCACTGATGGTCTGCTCATGCGCATAACGAAAAATGCCCGTAAGGGGTAACATCGATTTCAAAATTAGCCCCAGGGCCACGGTACGAACACTTCAATTCGAAAACAACGATACATCCCCCAAACTGACTTGTCCGTTCACTGAATTCCCATGAATATTCTTTTAAAACCTCACAATATTGGTTCAGCACTCCCGACATAACCCGTACAACCCAAAAACAGTCACTTCTCTTCTGCGCATGCGCAATCTACTTGCGCCTGAAAGTCCTCCCAAAATCACACACCTTACAAAAAACTCCGATTCTCCAACGCTAGTGGTTCAGGAGATATCGCATCTTTAACCCACGCATGCGCAGACCATCACCAGGGGATTCTATGAAGGAATAACATCCGCCACCCCAAAACCCCAATCCTCTCTGACGAAAACACCAGCAGTTAAATCACTGATCACTTATGCTCATGCACATAACGAAAAATGCCCGTAAGGGGTAACATCAATTTCAAAATTAGCCCCAGGGCCACGGTACGGACACTTCAACTCGGAAACAACGCTACATCCCCCAAACTGACTTGTCCTTGCACTGAATTGCTATGAATATTCTTTTAAAACCTCACAATATCGACTCAGCACTCCCACATAACCCATCCAATTCAAAAACAGTAACTTCCATTCTGCGCATGCACAATCTACTCGCGGCTAAAAGTCCTATCAAAATAACACACCTTACAAAAAACTCCGATTCTCCAACACTAGTGGTTCGGGAGATATCGCATCTTCAATCTACGCATGCGCAGACCCTCATCAGGGATCTGGATTCTATGGAGGAATAGCATCCGCTACCCCAAAACCCCAATCCTCTCTGACGAAAACTACAGCAGTTAAATGACTTCTCATCTGCGCATGCGCACAACGAAAAATGCCCGGAAAGGGCAGTATGAACCTCAAAAAAATAGGTTTCGTTATTTTAAGCAAAGTATTCCGCAAAATAGTAGTAATTTTTTGATTTTTTTCATGTCACGTGATCTTCACGAAATTTTGCAAAAGTGTTTGCATTGGTCTTGTGCATCTAACTACTGAGTTTCAATTAAATCAGATCATTATTTTTCGAGTTATCGTGAAAACAAAATTTTAAAATTTTTGAATTTTTTTTTTGCCACTTTAGGGCCGTCCGGTCATTATAAAACTTCGCAGGCATATAAAGGTCATGTTTCTACAATTTGATGCCAAATTTCAGAAAGATCGAGTGATCGGTTCCGGAAATATTCATAAAAAACGTTTTGACTAAAAACGGCCTTGACTCCGAAACCGCTCGGTGGATTTCGCCCGTTAACGAACTTGTCCGAGATATTTACGCTACAAAACTACCCTGCAAATTTCAACGCTCTAAGTCGTTCCGTTCGAGAGTTATCGTGCTAACGGCCGGCCGGACCGGACGGACAGAATTGAATTTGACCTCGAATTCTTCATCAGGGAGTCGAACCCAATCGTTTGAGACCATTTTCGAAAAAAAATTCGAAAAATACAGACATTGTGACGAAATGATAGCACGCTGTTCCTTGCGGAACACGCGCGCAAAAATTAAATTGAATGAAACTGTGTTCGTTGCTACTGCCAATGTCAAACAAATTATAGTTTGTGGTTAGTTTACGTTTCAGCTGCCAATTTCAAATATAAAATAGTCAGAGGTTAACCAGGTTAACATTCTTTAAACATTAATTTTCAACACGTTTTGAAAACTTTGAAGGAGAAAATGAGGCAATCTGATTTGGTTTTTTACAAAGGCGGATAAGGGCTCTTGTTTGGTAGTGTTGGAAAGGGCTCATTTCGTTGATAAGGCTTTGGAATTTTTGAACTCTGATGACTTTGAGCGTTTGGGTAGCGATCCAAAGGACACATATTTTCAACTTTTGAAGAAGACTAGACTAAACACTCCTGACCATCGAATATTTTATATAATCTCTCTGATTAGGGAAGAGAAGGGATACCACATGACGTACTTCGCAACGCTATCAATCTGAAACCAAAACTTTGACAGTTTGGTGGACACCAAAAGATGTAGTGGACGCGTGTTTCTTGTGTTTACCTGAGCGTTTACGGACTGTTTTGTTATAAAACTGTGTTACACATTATGGTAGGGTGTGCAGCTTACGGCTATAAAAAGGTACAGCAGGAAAGAGGAGCCAGGTTCTGTGGACAGGTTGTATCCTATGCATATTAGAACTCCACTCTTTGTATGTTTTGCCTAATATCTAAGTTCCATAAACCGAACATTTCCATCAGACCTTTAAGGCTGGTTTATGCTGGCTGGTAACTTTAACTTAATCATTTATATATAATATATTTAGACATTTATTTTTAGTGTTATGTTTTATAATCAGATTAAATAATCCGTTAACTTATTAATTATTATTATTAATAATAAGTAAACGGATTATTCAGTCTCAGTATCAACCATAGCGTTAGAAATCTATGTTTCAATTTTTAAGTCAGGGAATAAGTTAAAGTTACCAGCCAGCATAAACCAGCCTTTAGTTTCCTTTGTCAATTCTTTAAACTTTCTCATGGCTTAATGTTATTTTGAGACGTGTAACAAGTTTTGATGCAACTATTTCGGTCAAAAATTCAGTTCATATTTCGAGATATATCAAAAACTTTTTTACGCCTGATACGGCCCGCTCAATCTCTTTGGATGTTACGCATTTATTTCCTAGCATTTCACCATCGGATTGCATTTTGCTGGTGAAGAGACTATTAATCAGTAAAATTTCAATTACTGTAATTGAGGTCTGTCTCCAATCCCAAGTGAGGAATTTATGGACAATTTGGAATATAAAATGGTTTACAGTGCTTAAGGCTGGTTTTCCTGTCACGCTGACGGTCGGCGCTGACGGTCAGCGCTGATCGGTCATCTCGGATCACGCTGATCACATTGAGAAATAGAAGGATGCTATTGTCTCTGGCTCACTGAATGTGGAGGCTTGTCGGCGCCAGCTAGTCAGCGGCGCCGACGCGCCGGCGCGTACGTGCGCGAATATAGCTCAGCGCTGACAGCCGTCAGCGCCGCGTGACTCGAAAACGCTACCTATAGCTACATACATATTGACCCATCAGCGCCGACCGTCAGCGTGACAGGAAAACCAGCCTAAAGCACTAATTTATTATTATAAAAGATTTGTATAATTTGGGACGGAGACGACAAACAGCTGTCTAACATTATAAATTTTATGTATACATTATATCCTAAAATTGAGGTCAACGTGGAATTCGAAAACGAGGGATCCCTCCCATTTTTGGTCTTCTTATTAAACAGAGAAAGAAACAGGATACAGTTTGAAATATACAGAAAAACTTATACCACTGATGACATTATTCAGTTTGATTCTAATATCCCTTCAAGCCACTAGGTTGCTAGCTTTAGTTCCCTCTTATATAGGCTTTTTAATATCCTCTTGTCCAGTTCATTGCTCAGAGGAATCGTTTTCCTCAAAAAACTATGAACAACATTACTATAAATATCTCAATAAAGGGTTTTCCAATAAGAGGTGTTATTTTGATATTCAAAGAAAAATACCATTTTTCAATATAAATGATCGGATGTTTATTTCATTATAAAGAAGAAGCTATGTCGTTAATAGTGGAAAATAACATCAGGCAAATGACCACCACGACCACGCTTACAGGACCATATCCTTTTAATAAAATTTTCCATAACCATATCGCAAAGTGGCTGCCCTATGTCCTCGATAGCCTCACGAATTCCATCTTTGAGGTATTGAACCGACGCTGGGCTATTGGCGTGGACCTTCTCTTTCACGTGGCCCCAAAAGAAGAAGTCGCAAGGTGTTAAATCACAAGATCTCGGTGGCCATTTGTGATCACCTCTTCGAGAGATAACACGGTCCGGAAACTTTTCTCGCAAAAGATCAATGGTTTCGTTGCTTGTGTGGCACGTAGCGCCGTCTTGTTGAAAGTAAACGTTGTCCAGATCAATACCATCCAATTCCGGCCATAAAAAATCATTAATCATCTCTCGATAGCGCAATCCATTCACCGTAACTGTTGCTCCAGCCCCATTTTTGAAAAAGTAAGGTCCAATGACTCCGCCGGACCATAAACCGCACGAAACAGTAACACGTTGAGGATAGAGAGGCTTTTCAACAATAACTCTTGGGTATTTGAGCCCCAGATGGGACAATTTTGCTTGTTGACGAAGCCTCCGAGGTGGAAATGGGACTCATCACTCAAGATGATTTTTCGATGGAATTCCGGATCATTTTCATGCATTTTAACGACCCAATCAGCAAAGACACGACGTTGTTGATGATCGGCCGGCTTGAGTTCTTGTGTTAACTAAACTTTATAAGCCTTAAGACCTAAATATTTATGCAAAATACGGTGTAATGACGTTTGTGGAATGCCTAATTACAAAGAACGACGAGGAATGGACAAACCTGGGTTTTCTTCAACACTTTCGGCTACAGCAGCAATATTCTCGGCTGGTCTTGAACGACGTGCACGGGTTTTATTCTTCACATAACTAACTTGTCCCAACAGCTCGAATCAAAAAACACCAATTTCTTTATTGCGGTCCGACAAGGTGCTTCACGACGACCCAAAAATGATCGAGTTTTACAAACCGTCTCTGCCAAATAATCACCATTTTTATAGTGAATTTTAATAATTTCAATGCGTTCTTGAAGATTGTATCGTTCCATTTTTATTGATGGTGTAGTTTCTACTTGTCAAATGTCAAAAATGACAGCTTCAAAAGTGACATCTACCGAAATAGCGGGCTATTCAAAATAACACCTCTTATTGGAAAACCCTTTAGATACAAAATGTCTTTCAACTTTGTTATTGCCAAAAAACTGACCATGATAATACAGATCTCTGTCATACTTTGGTAGAATCTCTTGACGGATGGCAAGGATCTTCGCTCCCCTTAATATTGATTGCTCCTTCAAGATTCAAGTCCCTAAAGAATCATCTCTTGAGGTTAAAGAACAAACTGCCCCCCCTCACTATCTTCAGGTGTGTATGAGCTCAAATGCCCAAATTGTTCTGCTGTTTATGTAGGTCAGTCTGGCCGTAAAGTGTCTCAGAGGTTCAAGGAACATAAAGGCCAGTTTTCAATACGAGGAAACTGATATAGTTGCTTAAAAGTCGGCTTTTGCCAACTTTTAACGGAATAACATTCATTTCCATCGGGGAATAATACAATAATACTGCACGTCTGTGATAGGGGTAGAAAGTTGGATCTTCTGGGAAAATGGAAATCCATAGAGACCTTACGAGACGCTGACGTCACATATGTAAATGAATGAATGACAACCGTTCAGCGCTCATTTTATGTTCAACAGTTTGAAAGATTGAGGTGTTAGAGTTTCTTTTACTTTAAGTTAATTTTCTGTAGTTTAATTTATCATTTTGTTGTATATTTACATATTTTATTTATACCAAAGATGTCTTTTGTTGCGTATTCGTCATTTTATCATTTATTAATTCCTTTTTCTGTATTATACGTCTGATGATGCCCATAGGGCGAAACATGTCATCGAATATCAAATTTTAGTGGATATTAATGATACTGTAGATTTTAGGTTTTTGTTTCACACAGATATTAGAGGATAACCAGTCCCACAGAGGCCTACTCTTTGATAAAAAACCACAATATCGTTCAAACTTGAGAACTCTGGTCGAAATCGACTACTGGACCATCAGTAGTAGTCGTATATTTTATATTTATAGTAAAATGATATTCCCCCCATGAACCAACCACAAGTCGCTGATTCAGAAATAATTTAATTGAATAAGTCATTACTTTTCCAATAAGCAATTATCGGACATGTATCAATTACAAATCGGGACTTTCCTTTCCATATCTTCATGGTCGAACGATTCTTCTATTCGTTTCGGATCCAGCTAATAATTATAATATGCTCATCTTTTGATCATTATATTTAAATAAATTCAATTAACTATTCCTGCAAAATAAGATTATGCATACAGATTCATGTTTTATAGAACAGCGTGCCCAAAGTCGAAGTCAAATTAGATTCCGTCCGGCCAGCCTTCCTTTGCCACGATAACTTTCGAACGAAAAGAAATAGCGACTTGCAATTTTCAAGGTAGGTTGCGCATCCGGATGGGACGGTTAATTACGTTTATAGGCTCGGCCAATGATTTTGAAGTTATTTTGTAATCTCCTCAATAACTCAAAAAAAATTCAGATCCGATTGAATTGAAACTTGGTAATTAGTTGTAGAATGACAACGCGGAAATTTTTGCATAATTCCGTAAGCATCCTATCACTATAAGGAAAACAATTATTCTCTCGATTTTGCGGAATTTCAGGAAATTCTGATGTATAGTTTCTGAAATAAAAATTTTTTGAAGCAAACAATTTTTTTCTAGTGATACGATATTGACCAAATTGCGCGAAATTTGACGCATTCTACAAGTAATTAACAAGTTTTAATTGGATTGGATTCGAGTATTTTAAGATTTCTATTGAGGAAATAAACACAAAATTTATGATTGGTATAACTCCAAAACCCTTCGGCCGATTATGCCCAACAACGAACTTAACTATTCCGTTCGGATGCGCCACCTACCCTGAAAATTGCATGTCATTATCTATTTCCGTTCGAAAGATATCGTGGCAACGTCCACCCATCCAGCTACTGAACTCACCCAAGGCAGCTCAGATTTCCGACAATATAGATTAAATATAGTGATTAAATTCAAAACTAGGCTGTAAAGTTAGTTTTTGAAGGCTTTTTCAGAATTTCAGCAATATTGAACTGATAGTTTCTGAGTTAAAGATTTTTTTCAATGATTTTTTCAAAATTTTCTAATGATACGATCTCCACGAAATTTCGAAATTTTTTTTACATCGGACACTCTACAACTAATTACCACGTTCGAATTGGATCAGATCCGTATTTTTTTAGTCATTGAGGAAATAAAAACAAAATATTAGATGGATTTATCTCCAACACAGTTTAACCAGTTATGCCTATTCACGAACTTAAATTTCGCATTCGGATGCGTAACCTTCCCTGAATTGCAAGTCACTATATCTTTCCGTTCGCAAGTTATCGTGGCAACGGACGACAGAATCTAATTTGACCTCCAATTTTTCATCAGTGATTCGGACCTAATAGTTTGAGACCATTTTCGCCAAAAAATTCGAAAATGACGTTTAGACGAACTGACAGCACGATGTTCCCCAGAACATGCGCGCAAAAGCTCCTGACTTCACATCAGTGCTGTTTAAGCATTCATGAATTATTCCTAGGCAAATTATATGAAAATCTATATAGTTATATCTCTTTAGCATAGCACATTTTATATTTCGGTTCCATCGAATGTAATGTTGTAATGTGATTTAAGATTCATCCAATATTGTATTGCATTGTAGATTATTATACTGATCCTCCTAGGTCTTTCCCAAGGGGGGTCTCCTTGGGAAAGACCATAAGCTCTCGAAGAGCCTTATACGCATAACTACACAAAACATGAAATGTTCGAGGTTTCGATAAAATAAATGAAATATCATACTTTAAGTAATCATTAAAGGATACTGTGGGAGGTACACTCATTATTGAAAGGTTTTTTTCTGGGTTTTCTCTCCCAAACTCTGAAAAATATCTATAAAATAAAAATTAATTATTTTGTGATTTGCTTCTGCGTAAGAAACACAAGATATTTGTCAGAAGCAATCAATTGAACAATGTTGCAACGAAGAAACAACTATATCGTAACGTTTCGGAGTCTATATCAGACTCCTTCGTCAGACGCTTAATGAAAATCTTTAGAATTATTTTGTTGATAGTTATTTTTGTGAAATTCAAGAATTGTCACATTGGCAGTATTTCAATTCTTGAATTTCACAAAAATAACTATCAACAAAATAATTCTAAAGATTTTAATTAAGCGTCTGACGAAGGAGTCTGATATACTCCGAAACGTTACGATATAGTTGTTTCTTCGTTGATGTTGTTTCGTTGTTGTTTGTTAGGCAACATTGTTCAATTGATTGCTTTTGACAAATATCTTGTGTTTCTTTCGCAGAAGCAAATCACAAAATAATTAATTTTTATTTCATAGATATTTTTCAGAGTTTGGGAGAGAAAACCCAGAAAAAAAACTTTCAATATCATACTTTGTTCATTGATACTGCGAAAATCAAGAGGTGGGTGGTCATAATAAAAAATATCATGTTGAAATGGAGATATTACAGTAGAACCTGGTTTATTGGCGAAACTCTATAATTGGCGGAAAAATTGCGGTCCCACCCCCTTCAGGCACTAAAACCTCTTTAAATAGATGAAAGATACTTCTCTAATTGAAATTCGACATTCTCGCCCTAAACCTCTATAATTGAAGAGCACTGATTTCTCCACCTCTATAATTGGTTCGGGAGAGAAACTGTGCCCAGAGTCCAAAGTTGTTCCAATATTTTCCTACAATTAGGTTGATTGTTCTCCAGATCAATCCTGTGCTAGAAGCGGTATTCGCTTGAATAGAACAGAATAATGATCCGCAAGAACAGGAAGTGGTGGCTGAATGTTCGAGTTGGGAAAAAAATCTGCATTATTGAATCGAACCTTATAATTTGAGACCATTTTTAGCAAAAAAAAATAGTTCAAGCACTGACGTGAAGTCAGAAGCTTTCGTGCGTATGTTCTCTTGTCCATTCTCCTGTATTGGACATTCTTAATCGAATTTATCATGGTGGGTAAATTCGATTGAGAGTGTCCAATACAGGATAATGGACAAGAGAACATACGTGCAAAAGCTTCTGACTTCACGTCAGTGCTTGAACCAATTTTTTTTTCGATCATTTTTTCAAAATTTTCTAGTGCTACGATCCTCACGAAATTTTGCAAGAATTTTCGCGTTGGCATTCTACAACTAAAAACCATATTTGAATTGGATCGGATTTGTAATTTCTTCAGTTATTGAGGAAATAACAACCAAATTTCAGATTGATTTAACTCCAATACCATTTGGCTGATTATGCTAGTTAATGCACTTGAATGTCGTATTCAAATGCGCAATCTACCCTGAAAACAGAAGGTCGCTATTTCTTTACGTTCTCAAGGAATCATGAGTTACATAGTATTTTTTCGTAATTTTTTTAAATTTTTCTAGTGGTACGGTTCTCACATAATATTACAGACGTCTTCATGTCGATATTCTACATGTAGTTACCAAGCTTCAATTCGATCTAGTCTATATTTTTTAAGAAATCGAGGAAATAATATTCCTGATGGGTATAACTCCGAAACCGTTGGGCCGATTATGGCGAACAGCGAACTTAACTTTCCCATTCAGATGTGCAACCTATCCTCAAAATTGCAAGTCCCTATCTCCTCTCGTTCACGAGTTGTCGAGGCAACGATCACTCATCCAGCTACTGAACTCACACAAGGCTGCTCGGATATCCAACCGTATAGATCCGATCATGTTCAAACTTGGAACTTGGTAGAAGAGTTAGGTTCTGCAGGCTCTCGCAAAATTTCAGCGATGTCGGAGGAATAGTTTTTGATATATAGAGTTTTGTTCAATCATTTTCTATGATTTTTAAAAATTTTCTTGAAATACGATCCTCACGAAATTTTGCAAGAATATTTGCGTTGCCATTCCACAACTAATAACCATGTTTGAATTGGATAGGTTCTGTATTTGTCGAGATATTGAGGAATTAAGAACCAAATTTCAGATGGGTATAACTCCACAACCGTTTTGCCGATTATGGCAATAAACGAACTCAAATGGCGCATTCAGATTATCAACCAAACCTGAAAATTTCAAGTCGCTATCTCTTTCCAGTCTTAGGTTATCGTGACGTAAATAATATTTTTCAATATATTTTTTTAAATTTTCTAGCTATACTATTCTCACAAAATTTCACAAACGTCCTTGGATTTATAATTTACAACCACTCACCAAGTTTCGATTCGATCCAATTAGTATTGGTTCTAGACATAATTATTACTCGGAAACCATTAGCGAGCTTGTCCGTCGCATTGGGATGCGCCACCTACCCTGAAAATTTCAAGTCGCTATCTCATTCCACCGAAAACGAATGAAGGCCTTTCACACATATACGGTTCATATTAGGTTTTATGTTATCTTCCGACACGGGCTCACAATTCCAATTTTTCCGCGAAGTCAGATTCATCAAAGCCATTCAAAATTGAACACATACATCTTTGAATGTATCCTACGTCTTTAATTGATCTTTGTATTTTTCGGAAGTTTTGTCCCGCAGCACCGGTTTAGATTTACAGCAGAAATCAGTCGATCCACATTTGGTAAACCATCATTTTCTCATGAATACTGAGATAGCAACAATATCCCGAAAATATTATTATTATTATTATTATTATTTATTTGGCAAAAGTTTAGAAATAATTCTATAAACTCAAAGAATAACAAAATAAAAGCAAATGTACAATGCAAATAGTAAAAAAAAAAACAGTTTGAATTATGAATGAAGTTTGAAGGAAAAAAAAGAGAGCATCCTCCTGAAATTGGCGATGATCAACCCTGCATCCACCCGTCGTACTGGTTCTTGAATGAATTGACAGAGGAGGCCACCACAACGGCAGGTGGTAAACGATTCCAAGCAGAAATGTATGAATATGTATGTTTATATTTCTATATTTGAACAATTCGAGAAATATTGAAAGATATCTGCTCGATTTGAGGTTAGAACCACAGAACGAGACAGAAAACATATGTAAATATTTATTACTTTATGGTTAAAACCGAAACTAAACCGTATTTGCGTGAACGCCCCGGTTGATACGTATTCCCTACACACGAATCCAAACCTGATAGAAACCTATTCGTGTCGAGGGAGTATTCGGTGCTGTACGGTTTCTATACGGTACCGAATCTAAACCGGAGCACCGTTTCACACTTGTCGCCAGCGACCGAATTGAAACCGAAAACGAAACGAACCGAATGGAAGCGTATGCATGTGAAACAAGCCTTAGGAACAACTGAATTCAAATATTAAAATAAATGACATAGTGAACTTACTTAGCGGGGATTCGAACCAGGATCCCTACACGGCACGCGAGCTCGCTAGCATCTCGGCAATCGAAGTGTTGTTCAAATTCTGAGATTCACATGATTTGAAGTTCAGAAGAAGTATAGATACCAGTTCAGACTTTCCAGGATAATTACTAGAATACGAAACCGATCGAAATTCGGCACTTGAGTTAAAATGGCGGCTTGAAGGTTGCGCAGAATTGCACAATTTCAGAGGAATCTGACAGAAAGTTTCTGTCATAACATCTTTGGAGATACTTTTCTTCAGTGATCCTCACGAAATTTCGTAAAAATTTGCGTGTTATAGGCAACTAATTAGTTGCATAATGCCGACGCGAAAATTTGAGCAAAGTTTCTTAATTACCTGGCATCTGCATTTTTTTTGGGTTATTGCAGAGACAATATTTCAGATGGGTATAACTCCGAAACCGTTTGGCCGATTATGCCCATTAACGAACTTCACAGTCGCATTCGTATGCGCAACCTTCCCTGAACATTGCAAATCGCTATCTCTTTCCCTTCGAAAGTTATCGTGGCAACGGCCGACATAATCGAATTTGAATGACGAATTTTTCATTAATGGGTCTAACCTAATCGTTTGAGACCCTTTTCGGCAAAAATTGCGGAAATTACAGGATTTTGAGCAAAATGAAATCATGCTGTTTCCTAGAACATGCGAGCAAAAATAGCTCATTTCATTTGGAGGAGAAGAGACGTTCCATGGGTTGCCTTCTATTACCCGCCCCACTCCGTTTACCCGCCGAACGGAGTGGGGCAGGTTAACTCAGGCGCGGCATGAAAAGTCACTCCTCTCCTCCATAATTGTATACTGTATAATTAGTGGGAAAAGCATAATATTCCCAAACGACTGTGATAATTACCAGACGAGGAGCGTAGCGACGAGTCTGGTAACACAGGAGTTTGGGAATATGTTTTTCCACGAATTATACATACTATTTTTTCTTCGATCGTTGATTTATATTTAAAAAAAGAACAAGCCCTGTGGACAGGAGCTTTCTGGCGCTCTAGTTCAAACAGACAAATTATATCTCCGAAAGTATTGGTTTCTCAGAGTTGGGAATTATATAAATGTATTCTTATGATAGAATAGCATCATGAAGGAAATTCAATTCAAATAATAGTTTATTTATCAAGATTAAATGAGCAATCTGAATTTGACTCTCTCTTATAGAACAGGATGACATGTACGAGTATGAACACAGATCATATAATGAAGCTTAGATAGAATAATGATAACATTCTGTGAATACATAGAAGTACGATTCATTATTGAAATTTCGAAAAATCATATCTCCGAAAGTATTAGCTTGTTGGAGTTGAAAATGATATCAATGGATTTTTATGGTGAAACTGCATCTTAAATAAAAATTGAATTTGAAATTTGTTGCTTAAAAAAATTTTTTTTTTGTTACTCCGAAACCATCTGGCCTATTTTGCCCAATAATGAACTCAACCGAGATATTCATCTCCCTAACCTACTCTGAAAATTTCAACTGCCTAGCTCAATTCGTTTGAGAGTTATTGTAAAAAATTTTTTAAATATTCAAAATATTTTTTTTTACACTTTGCGGTAACCTGGTCAATACAAAACTTCACATACGTATGAAGGTCATGATTCTACAATTTGATGCTAAATTTCAGATAGATCGAGTGATCGGTTTCGGAAATATTCATAAAAAATTTTTAACTAAAATCGACCATAACTCCGAAACCGCTCGATGGATTTTGCCCATTAACGAACTTAACCGAGATATTTACGCTCCAAACCCACCATGCAAATTTCAATACTCTAACTCTTTTCGTTCGAGAGTAATCGTGCCTACGGCCGGCCGGCCGGCCGGACAGAATTTCGACCTCGGATTCTTGATCAGTGAGTCAGACCAAATCGTTTGAGACCATTTTCAGCCAAAAATTCGAAAATTACAGACATTTGGGCAAATTGATAAGCACTCAGTTCCGAGGAACTAGAGCGCCAAAAATAATTAAGAAATATCTCATTCAAGATGTAATCAGGAAAGTTTAAATAGGTTTATCTATGTTCATATTGAAATATAGAAGTGGTAACCATGGAAATTACTTTGTTATGACAAAAGTAATAGTATATTCTAAAACAAGTTGCAGAATGGGCTCCTATTCAAACACGAATGCGAAATGAGTGTTTGAATTGCTTCTGCAACGAGTATTAGACGATATTTTCTCTATTTCAGTCAAGTTTTGTAAAATACTGTTGAAATTCAATGAAAAATTCGGACTATACATCCTAGTACTTTTGTATTGTATCTTGGCAGTTGATGTGACTGTTACGAAAGTTGACAGATTAAGGAATTTGAATCGTACGTAGGACGTGGAGATCAGATTTAAAACAGTTTCCTAATAACAGGAATGATTCAAAATTAGCAAGAAGGAAATATCTAGTACCTTATTTTATAATGAAAATAAAACTTTTCCTGTCAACAATTATTTCACTACATCCAGATTTTATTATATTGACAATTGACGTGTGTTGAAATTTGAAAGGATCGAATGTCAGTGCTGACTACCACAAAACGAAAAATATAACTAGAAACAATGCGGGAATGAGTTCATTCCAGCACTGATTTTAGTGCTGGAATGGACTCATTACGATATTGAAATAGAGAATAGTATATTCTAAGACAAGTTGCAGAATGGGCTCATATTCAAACACGAATGCGAAATTCGAAAACGAGCGACGAAGGAGCGAGTTTTCGTACGCATGAGTGTTGGAATTACCTTCTGTAACGAGTATTAGACGATATTTTCTCTATTTCAGTCAAGTTTTGTAAAATACTGTTGAAATTCAATGAAAAATTCGGACTATACATCCTAGTACTTTTGTATTGTATCTTGGCAGTTGGTGTGACTGTTACGAAAGTTGACAGATTACGGAATTTGAATCGTACGTAGGGCGTAGAGATCAGATTTAAAACAGTTTCCTAATAACAGGAATGATTCAAAATTAGCAAGAAGGAAATATCTAGTACCTTATTTTTTCCTGAAAATAAAACTTTTCCTCTCAACAATTATTTCACTACATCCAGATTATATTATATTGACAATTGAGGTCTGTTGAAATTTGATAGGAACGAATGTCAGTGCTGACTACCACAAAACGAAAAATATAACTAGAAACAATGCGGCAATAAGTTCATTCCAGCACTGTTTTTAGTGCTGGAATGGACTCATTACGATACTGAAATAGAGAAAATAATTTTCAAGCTAGTTTTGTTTGATTTTTTGTATTTGATAAGGAATTTAAAAAGAATGAATAACACTGATAGTGCTTATTTGTTACCTTGCACTCCTCCTGAACTAGTAGAAGCGAACGTGGCTTCACTTAATTTACTTCCGGCGAAATCCACAGAGAAGTATGAACTTGCGTACCAACGCTTCATGGATTTTTGCAGAAAAAACAACAGTGTATCCTTTTCTGAGAATGTACTGATGGCGTATGTTGCTGCATTGGCTAAAACAATGAAATCTTCGACGTTGTGGGCACATTATTCCATGCTTCGATCAACTTTGTCAGTACCAAAAACTGAGAGCATTTTTAAAATATCAAGCTACAGGATACAAACCGAAAAAATCCAGAATTTTAACCCAGGAACAAGTTCAGAAATTCATTTTGGAGGCCTCAGATGACATATTTTTATCGACGAAGGTAAGTAGATATAGATAAAATATACAATTTTTGATTACCTTTTAGGTAGCTCTAATATTTGGAATAACAGGAGCCTGTCGACGAGATGAGCTTGTCCGAATGGAAGTTCAGGATATAGAAGATTTTGGTTCAAAATACTGGTAAAAATACCAGAAACAAAAACAAATAAACCTAGATCATTTATCATTAACGAAACCTATTTAAATGTTTATAGAAAGTACGTATCATTTAGGCCTAATGATTTCGAAAATCCTAGATTTTTTTTTAAATTCAACAAGGGAAAAGGATGGAAGACAGTCATTGGAATAAATCAATTTGGAAAAATGCCGCAAATTGTTTGCAAGTTATTTACAGTTGCCAAATCCGACAGAATATACAGGACATTGTTCCCGAAGATAATCGGCAACACATTTTGTAGATGCTGAAGATGATATTCTTTCTTTAAAGCGCCGCGGAGGATGGAAATCTTCCAATGTGGCGGAAGAATATATTGACGAATCACTTAATAATATAGTAGAAGTGGCTAATAAAATATTCAACACCCCTGCCTGGACTTCAAAAGAAAATGATCGAAACTAGAAAAACCAAACAATTAGCCATGCAGCTTCAACGTCTATAAATTCTCGTTGCCCTCCAGTACAATTTACAAATTGTACAAACTGCACAATAAATGTAAATATTAACAACATTTAATTTGTGTTCAAGAATATCGTTCTAAATTAGATGTTTCTTTCATACATCTTTATCAATATAAAAATTAAAACCATACTTTCTTTCATTTTATTATGACAATCCATTTGTAACATTACCGCACGCTACAGCAGTGCTGTAAGAATATTACCGCACTGTTATTTCCAAATTGCTTAGCAACTGCCCACTATTCTGGAATGTTGAGCTTTGCGCATAGAAAACAGGTCAAAATAGTTTCACTTTTCCCACGATCGAAGAAAAAATAATATTTATATATATATATACTATTATTAGTTCTGTCCATATTTCTTTACGAAAATAATTTCCGTGCTCCTTGAAAATTATCGCCAAATTTGACATTTCGTGGAACACGGCAACTGGCGTAAGGTATTACAAAGTGGAAATTGTTTAGAATCATTCAATCAATCAACTCAATGCTAGTGCTTTATCTTTATTTTTAGATTCACATTATCTTTTGTCTATCTGAATCATTTTTCTGATAGTGTGTTTATATCCATTATTCCAATTAAGAACACTGTTGTTTAAGTTTATCTGAACCCCATGTTCTCTTCAGTCGATCAAAATGATTAATTGTTGCAAAACTCGTAAACAAATGATGCACCTACTCATTATAAAATAATACGATATAGTCGGAGCTGAAAGCATTTTCCTGCTTCGATAAATTACCATATCCTTCAATAAATTCGAGAGAATGCATCAATTGACATCCCTAATGTCCACATTGTTCAAATTATACTCCGTTATTTCCTCAATAACTCAAAAAATAGAGATCCGATGGAATTTAAACTTGGTAATTAGTTGACTCAATCGAACATTGGGCAATAATGCAATCCTTAGATAACGCCAGGATAGACTCAAGATATACAGCACTCCTCAAGTCTATATACGAGACATCCGCAATAATAGTAAAATTAGACGAAGACCTGAAAACGAAACAAATAAAAGTGAGAAAGGGAGTAAGACAAGGTGATACCATCTCACCCAAACTATTTACGCTGGCGTTAGAGGACGTGTTCAAGGGTCTGAACTGGGAAGGAAAGGGAATCAGAATTGATGGCGAAAATCTTCACCACCTACGTTTTGCGGACGACGCGAAGACCCATCGGAGCTGAGAAGTATGCTCAAACAACTACACCACGCCTCTCAAAAAATAGGACTCGAGATTAATATTACAAAAACAAAAATCCTTAGCACGCAAAACATACAACTCTTAATCGACGGAAAAGAGATCGAGAATGAAGACGAATATATATACCTAGGACATAAACTCAAAGTTGACAAAGAAAATCAAAGAGCAGAAATACCGCGAAGAATAGGTCAAAGTTGGGCTGCATTCAAGAAACTAGGATTTATACTCAAGAACAAGGATGTCCCTACGAGCCTAAAAAGGAAAGTATACGATAGTTGCATACTTCCAGTAAACACTTACGGGCTTGAAACAATGACCCTCACAAAAGACAGCCTTCGACGTCTACAATGTACGCAGAGAGCTATGGAGAGACAGATGTTGGGAGTAAGTTTGAATGATCATATTAGAAATGAAGAACTAAGAAAGAGATCCAGAGTGACGGATTTGACCGAGAGAATAGCCAGACTAAAGTGGCAGTGGGCAGGGCACGTGGCTAGGATGGATAACAACAGGTGGACGTTTAGAGTATTGAAATGGAGACCCTGGGAAAATAAACGAAAACTGGGAAGACCAATGAAGAGGTGGACTGACGATATTAAAGCTGCGGCGGGAGCAAACTGGACACAAAGAGCGCAAGATAGAGACATCTGGATTAAACTTGAAGAGACCTATCTCCAGCAGTGGAGAAACTACGGTTTATGAAGAAGAAGAAGAAGAATTAGTTGTAGGTTGCCGACGCGCAAGTTTTTGTAAAATTTCGAGAGAATCGTATTACTGGAAAAAAAATAAAACTGTTCTCCGAAAATTTTATATTTCAGGAACTATCTGTCAGATCCTGCTTAAATTCTGCACAAACCTTCAAGCCTCTTTTAATTTTCCCGATAGGTATATCCATACCCAACTAACAACTTTATATTTTATAAAAGTTGTGGAAACGTTTTCAACCAAAATCTTATAAAACATTCTTAGTCGCTGAATTGTTTTCAATACGTTTATACAACAGATATAAACCCAGAATTGGCACATTTTATAAAATAATTTTGTCATTCGAAACATTTCATAAAGCTCTTCATAAACATTACAAAACTATTTCATAAACATTCTGGTGCCATCTAAAAAACTGTTTTGTAATAGCTTTATAAGGTTTTTCATATGAGCGTTCTGAAATAAAAATGTGACATAGAATGATATCTATAAAATTAATTGATTTTAAGTTGGCAAATGACAATCCTGAATTATAACAACATAGCGAAAATATAGATGTCATGTGTCATTATGGTTTACAGGAAGCCATTTTATTTATATATACTTCTACTCTTACAGACACATGTTTGGATACACACAACGAAATTCTCAATGCAAATGAAATTTCTTCGTGAAATGTAGCACCAAAATGACATATTTTAAACGCGCCTCCTTGTTTCGAATGTTTCACACAAAAAAATGGAACAAAACAAAAATGTGACTTGTCAGTCTAATGATCCTTTGTACGAAAATGTATTCCATTTTGTTCTACAGATTATTTTCGAGTCATTTCATGCTCTGAATGGTTGAAATATCTACACATTGGCGATTTTTAGTGTGTTTAAAACTCTCCGCACTCTGAGTCATCACAAATGCCGCCATGTTTAATGGCGTTCTCTTATAAAATGATTTTGCATCAGTTTCAAGCATTTCGTTGTAATTTAGCTACTTAACAACTACTATAAAACATGTTATTATGTCCAACCGCGTGAAAGTCAACATAACCTGCAAAATCAGTGAAACAGTTAACGTTTTCCTGTGGAATATCTGATAAAAACATATTTGGATATTCAAAAGGAGAAATGACAGTTAATCTAAGCATGATAGCATCTGCTGTGAACGTGTACGGACGTATCGTTTCGTTGCTCCTGATAATAAAGCGAAATTCAGTGCATAAAACATTCTTGAAATTTGTTTGAAGTGTCTTGATTTCATTTAGAATTTCCGTTGTTTTTATTTTCCGCTCAAAAAAAATGAATGGTCAGTGCGTTGCTTGCCTGAAAACAATAAATGGTGGAAAACATCCCGGTATACAGTGTAATTCCTGCAAAAAATGTTACCATGCAAACGGCGTATGTTCGGATATGAGTAAACAACAAATATCACTCATTGATAAGATGCCTGGTACCCTCTGGGCTTGCCGTGGATGCCGTGAGTCACCGGATTCTCCCCTGCGTCAACATAACACCAGGTCCCGGACTGAGGCCGAACCGGTTTTTGGTGATCCGGTACTTTCTGAGGATGGCGATCTTTCAGGCGCCGCTCCAGGGACGGATCTTCTTTCCTTGCGGGACGAAATACGTGAAATGAAAAGGAGTGTGGACTTCTGCTCTAATAAGATTTCGGATTTTGAAATGGTGGTCGGCAGAATGAATAACCTCCTTAAACTAACTGAAGAATTGAAGGCCGAAAACACCGAACTTAAATCACAGGTATCATCTTTAAACTAAAGGCTGAACTCCTTGGAACAACACAGTAAATCCAAAAATATCGAGATACAGGATGTCCCTGAAAAGACCGGTGAAAATTTATTTCACATTATTGATAGGATTGGTAATTTTATTGGTCAGCCAGTCAAAAAGGAAAATGTTGATTCCATCTCAAGGGTAAATACCAAATTGGCGAACAAACCGAAACATATAGTCGTGAGATTTACATCAAAGTTTCTAAGAGACGAATTCTTGGCAAAGGCCAAAATCAAGCGTAATCAATGTGAAGGTCGTAGTTTGATGCTGGATGGTATTTCGAATAAATTTTTCATCAACGAACACCTCACAATTACCAACAAAATTTTGCTCAGAAAAGTCCGTGATGTGGCCAGGGAACGTAAATTCAAGTTTGTCTGGGTTCACGATGGAAACATATTAACGCGAAAGGATGAGCGAAGTAAAATCATCCAGATGTCCAACGAATCCGATATTGCAAGGATCAAGTAAGATTTTACAATTTAAATAGTTCATTTTGCTAATGGCTATACATTTCTTTTATCAAAACGTCAGAGGATTAAGGAGCAAAACTCATGAGTTCAGAAGGAATTGTCTGTCAAATAACCACGACATATTATTCATTACCGAAACTTGGCTGAACAGTACTGTGTTTGATGCTGAGCTGATCGACACGGATTGATATTCCGTTTTTCGAAGAGACCGTGAATCTTCCGCATCTTATAAAAGGAACGGAGGAGGAGTATTAATTGCTGTTGGAAGGAAATTTGATGCTTGTCTGATCCCCCGGTTCCACAGTGATGCTGAGGATCTTTGGGTGCAGGTGAGGCTTGGATCTCTAAAAATGTTCCTGGGCTGTGTCTATCTCCCTCCTGGGGATAAGGTTGCTTCTTCTAATTTTGCTGCAAGGCTATGTGACATCAAGCGTGAAGTTGAGAATGACTTAATTATTCTTTGTGGTGACTTTAATTGTTCCAGTGTTCAGTGGACTGCAGACTTGGACTCCAATGGTGCATTTCTCCAACCGGGTAATGTTGAGGATAAACATTCTGAATTGATTGATGCTCTTACTGTTTGTGAATTAATGCAATTTAATAGTACGCTTAACGCTAACCAGAGAACCCTAGACTTAATTTTATCCAATCAATTCGTTTTATCTCATTTGTCTACTTGCGATAGTCCCTTGGTTTGGGAGGATCGTCATCACCCTTCTTTGGAGTTCTGGGCTGATGTCAATTCCAAATTCCTTTCTAATCGAATAAAACCGACATATAATTTCAGGAGGGGTGACTATATTAGCGTGGACCGAGAATTGTTGGAGATCTCCTGGTGCAGCGTTTTTGGGGGGGTTGATATTAACGATGACCTTGATTCATTTTATAATGTTCTTTATGATATTTTGGACAAATATATACCCAAAAAACACGTGGGTGCTGGTTTCCCAGCTTATTTTTCTGGTGGTACTATAAAATTAATAAAGCGAAAAAACAAAATTCATAAGAAAATCAAACTCTATAATAATACTAGAGATCTGTTGGAGTTTAGGCGTCTTCGTACGTTGTCGAAAATAATGATTCAACAGGATCATCTCAATTATATCAAACACGTAGAAGATGGACTACCCCAAAATCCTAAACTGCTGTTCAATCTTACTAATTTGAAGAAAAAGAATAATGTCAGTAAATTTCCGTCCTCAATGACATATGATGATAAAACATGTGACGGTGGTGAGAACATTTGCAACGGATTCGCCGAATTCTTTCGTGGTGTTTTCGTGCCACCAGCGCGGAGTTCATATCCTGCAGTCGTTTTGGTCGATGCACCTGCTTACATCTCTAATATTGTGGTAACCCAAATGGATATAGAGAAATCGATAAGATCCCTAGATCAGACTAAGGGGGCTGGTCCGGATGGAATTCCTGCCTACTTTGTTCGCCACTGTCCTGCTTTGAGCGGGCCGCTTCTTCATATTTTCAACCTCTCTCTGAGTACTGGTACTTTTCCCCGTCGCTGGAAGGTGGCGGCTGTTTTCCCGGTCTTCAAGGGGGGTGATAAGCGCTCTGTACTCAACTATAGACCGATCAGTAAATTGTGCATATTCTCTAAAATATTGGAATCTTTTGTGTACAGTCAATTGTTACATATTGTAAAGAACCAGATAATTCCCCAACAGCACGGCTTTTTGAAAGGAAAGTCTATCGAAACTAACCTCCTTGATTTTGTCACTTTCTTGCACGGGGCTATGGATGAAAGTCTTCAAGTTGACGTCATCTACACAGATTTTAGCAAGGCGTTTGATAAAATATCCCACGACTTACTCATTAGGCGTTTATCTGAGGTTGGTGTGATTGGCGAATTGCTGAGCTGGTGTAAATCATATATTTCCGAAAGAGTGCAGTACGTTTCATTCGATGGTTTTGTTTCTTTGCGTTACGCTTGCACTTCCGGTGTACCGCAGGGATCCCATCTGGGACCCCTATTTTTCTTGATCTACTTAAACAATATTTCTACTGTTTTTAAGAGGTGCAGGTTTCTCATATATGCTGATGATGTGAAGGTTTTTCTCCCTATCAGATCCGGTGACGACTGCGCTATTCTTCAAGAAGAGTTGAGGAAGTTCGAGTTATTCTGTAACTGTCACCACCTTTATCTTAATGTGTCGAAGTGTCAAGTGATTTCTTTCTATCGTGGGAGGGTTCCTGTACTTTTTCAGTATTGCCTCGGCGGTTCGTCCTTAGTCAGGGTCGATCTGGTCAGGGACTTGGGTATATTACTAGATCAGAAGCTGACTTTCATTCCACACATTGATAACATCGTTAACAAGGCCAACGGAATGCTCGGATTTTTATTCAGACATTGTAGAATCTTGAAGAACGTCAAATCTATCCTCAGTGTTTATTACGCATATGTATTCAGCAGAGTCAATTTCGCATCGGTAATTTGGAGTCCCCACTATAAGGTTCATATCAATAGAATTGAGCGTGTTCAAAACAGGGTACTTAGGTTTTTAAGTTTGAAATGTAACTTTTCTGTTCGTGAGAATGAAGATTTTTACAACTTGGCACGCAAACATTTCAATCTTCTGTCCCTTTGTGACAGGCGTAAGGTTAGCGATTTCCTTATGATGAAGAAAATTGTAAGTGGTGAGTTACAGGTACCGAGTCTGTTGCAGTGTGTTAGCCTTAATGTTCCTTCATTCAATGTAAGAGCATTAGAAACTTTTTTTATCCCTTTGAAACGAACCAATGCCTCAATGAATCAACCATTAATTCGTATGCTCCGTGCCTGTAATGAACTTCAGCAGGTCACTGATATTTTTCATGGTAATATTCTGAATTCAAAATTGCTCCTCAAAAGATATTTTCTTTTAATTTAGTTTAAGTGTCATCTTTATATATTTTTTTTTTTTTTTTTTGTATTGGATAATGTTGTTCATTTGATCTTAATGTTGATCTTTTGTTTTGTTTTCCACTGTTAATTTCGCTACTTAGGGTAAACTGTGAATACTATTTATGGGTATAACCTGTTTGTATTCCTTGTACAATAAATAAATCTGATGAAGGTATCTTATTGATGAGTCGATATCTTGAACACGAACATGATTAATTGTTTAATGGCGTTCTCTTATAAAATGATTTTGCATCAGTTTCAAGCATTTCGTTGTATTTTAGCTACTTAACAACTACTATAAAACATGTTATTATGTCCAACCGCGTGAAAGTCAACATAACCTGCAAAATCAGTGAAACAGTTAACGTTTTCCTGTGGAATATCTGATAAATACTTATTTGGATATTCAAAAGGAGAAATGACAGTTAATCTGATGAAGGTATCTTATTGATGAGTCGATATCTTGAACACAAACATGATTGTGGTGATAATTTTGCACCTACAGAAAATTGTCTTCAGCAGTAGCATAATGCTTCCTGAACCTCATGCATAGGTAAGAAATTTGTGCTTTTAGCTAGAAAACTAATATGCATTTGCTTCATGGTAATCATAACTTTTTTAGAAACGTTCAAGATTAGGGTTGCCAACCGTCCTTTATTTCAAAGGACAGTCCTTCATTTTGAAAATATGTCTTTTGTCCTTTTGAAAGGTGTCAAAGGATGGCAAATGTCCTTTGAAATCATTGGAAGATATGAATAAAAACAATATTGTAATAACCCCAAAAAACTTTCATTGTGGGAACAGAATGATCAGCTGCTTTTGGATGATATTGTCATGGAAATTGAATACCATAAAATAGTTATGAAGTGGTTACCGAAACGACAATTTACTTCTGGAAGCAAAATTGTAACTAAAAGCACTTCTATAAAACTGTTTCATTAGGTTATACAGAACATCTTTGAAATGGTTTTTTAATATATTTGAAATAAAATTATAAATATCCCCAGAATTAATAAGGAAACCATTAAAAAGCAATTCATTTTTATAAGCAGAATTGTTGTATAAGTTAGTTATAAACCTCTTAACAAATGGTTAAGTAACAGTTTTATAATATATTTCATAATTCTGCTGTATAGACGTTTTCAGGATAAATTTATAAAGTATTTCGATTATCCACAACAGAATGATGTTTATGTAGCTTTAATAAAATGAATTGATATTTCGGAAGCACTAATATGATACTTATGAAATATATTAGTCGCGAATCATTGGAGTTATAAGACAACTTTGCTGGTTGGGAATACAGTGAGTGTCAAAATTATGGAACAAATTCATTTTCTCAAAAGAAAACTATTTGGCAACAAAATCCTGCAACAGGTCAGTTTTTGTTTCACTTTTACCATTTTTGTTGCACCCTGTGCCATCCTCATCAACTTTTTTGGCAAGGTCTTCGTATCTTCTTTACAGGCGTGCAGAAATGTTCAAGAAAAAATGTTTCTTTTTTGAAAAATAGTTAGTTCAAAGAGGTAGAATAACTCCAGAAACTCTCCAGAAGGTACAGGAAGAATGTGTCAAGCTCTTTGATTATTGCATCCAGAACGATGGTAGTCATTTTGAATCATAATTTAACTTATCTTGTAATGCACAATGATTCTCCGGGTGGTACTTAAATGCCGAAATAAATTTTAAATGTCACTCCATTTTTTTTCTCCATTAAAGGGTTCGTAGGGGTTGAAAGTTGTGCATGAACAAAACTGTAATGGTCGACTTTCATTCGGTGACAAATTTCATCAGGTACCATCGTCTCAAAGTAAATGAGCCATGACAAAGTGCACATACTGTAAACCTCTTTGAACTAACTATTTTTCAAAAAAGAAAAATTTTTTCTTGAAAATTTCTACACGCCTGTAAAGAAGATACAAAGACCTTGCCAAAAAAGTACCACATGACCCACTTTCCCTATTCAAAAATTTTAGAGGGTTGATGGGGATGGCATTGGATGCAACAAAAATCTATAAATCGACTGAAAAAAGTCGACTTGAAGGTTCATTTCGAGATGGTGTGTGAGGCATGAATACACAAAAGAACATGCGCGCAAAAGCTCATGACTTCACGTCAGTCCTTTTCAGGAATTTTTTTTTCGACGAACTATTTTTGGCGCTCTTATTCCTCGAAACAGAGTGCTCCTCAATTTCCCCAAATGTATGCAATTTTCGAATTTTTGGATGTAAATGGTCTTAAACGATTTGGTTCGACTCACTGATCAAGAATCCGTGGACAAAATCGATTCTGTCGGGCCGGTCCAGCCGGCCGTTAACACGATATCTCTCGAACGGAATGAGCTAAAAATTTTCAGAGTAAGTTTGGGAGATAAATACCTCGGTTAAGTTCGTAAAAATCGGCCTTATGGGTTCAGAGTTTCCTTTCCTGGACATCAAAACTTATTTTCCGAAATTGTGACTCATCTATTTCTATTATTAAAAGAAAGGAGCAAACTGCGTACTTACATATTTACGTTGCTACATTCAATAGAAATAATAGCTTTTTAAAATCTCTATTCCAAGGAACAAGAGCACCAAAAATACCGACGCGAAAACTTATGCAAAATTTTATGAGGATCACAGATCCTCAGAAAACTATCCTTCCGATATCGTTGAAAATTTGCAAGAGCTTTCAAAACCATTTATTTACAGTAAAGTTCTAGATTTGAAATCGTTCGGATCTATATTGTAGAAGATATTAAGGAAATACAGAAAAATCACAAAACAGTCGAACATTATTTTGGAACGTTTGTTATTACAGTCGAAATTATATTCTTGGAAATAATGAGAATATTATTTTTTTCCTGGAGCTCAGCCGCTTTGGGTGAGTTCAGTACCTGGATGGGCGACCGCTCTGGCTATATATTCGAACAAGCACGGCAAAGCTTCTGGCCACAGTGCTTTTTCAACATGTGTGATTATACACTTTCATTATTTTCCTCCCGCAACACTTACATTATTTTCCTTCCGCATCACCTTTAAGGCTCCCCGAACCTACGCGGAAAATCCGCATCACTTACGAATATCCAATCCGCAACATTTTGTTTCTCCGGCACTCAGTGGAGATCTTCAGACTGGCATGGTGTATACCGTTAAATATTGAATGGAATATTCCCTACGATTTTACGCCACGAATAATTAGTGTTGATTTGGGAGAACCTTTAAGGGTCCCCAAACCAACACGGGAGATCCGCATCACTTATGAATATATGCAACGCATCCAAGCCACAACAATTTGTACCCCGGCACTCAGTGGAGATTTTCAGACTGGAACGGTTTATATCGTTAAATATTGTATGGATTATTCGCTACGAATGTAGTTTGGGACAACTTTTAATTAAGGCTCCCCCAAACCAACGCGGACAATCCGCATCACTTACGAATATTCGCACCGCTTCCAATCAGCAACAGAACAGAATATTCATTTTTAGACTTAATAGAATAATTACTTGCTGATCGTATCTAAATCGTATCCTTTGGATTCCAGAATTCTCCAAACTCTTTGGGTCCAAAGAATGTCTCCTTGGTTTTATGTAGCATGGTATCTCTATATCCTTCTTGCTCTTCAACCAATTGTAATAATAAGTCATCGTTTGCACATTTTCATCAAAACTTAATTATTTCAAATAGTTTCCATTACGGAATTAAAAAACTTTTAACCACACTATCCACCTACGCAAAAAATAAATCATAACTTGAAATCCATCTTTATCACATGCGCTATAACCATTGTAACTACCCTTTAGCAAAAATTTATTGCCGAGTATAAAAACAAACTTATCTACATCTTCAGGACAATACATATAGCTTGATTGAACTTGCTAACAAGCATCTAGCTTGTCGCAATTCATCTGCAGACTACACAAGGTGAGAATCCTCACATAATGATTTCCTCGACTTGCAGTTATTGTCGAATTAATTAGCAGCCCAATTACCGAAATGATTAATCGTATAAGAGATGCCATAATATAAGAGTTTTTCTGGACAATAAATCATCAATACGAAATGGACGAATTAAATTCTGGAATGTGATTTGCAGATAAATCTCAATTATGTGTCATATTGAACAATTTATCTTCAACTATGTAAAAAAATATGATCAGGAATGCCTCATGGATCAGTACACGGGCCCAGACTTTTTTAAATGTACATACTGGATTTGTATGATATAATGATTATACCGTGCTATATACGATCTGACCTCCGATATGTGCATATTTTCATGCCGCAAGCTGTACACACTATAGGCCAACTATAAATAACTATCAGAATCAGGAGTACAAATAAGTTTCCGCCGATTTAAGAAAGATGGAGCTCAACAAGGTTTAGGTTAAATTGTCAAATTTAAAACATTGGATTCGGAATATATAGAATACAGCTGTCGTTATGTATGAACATATCAGTGAAATCTATCGATCATTCAATGATCTAGACTCCCCTAATGTCACGCCCACTTTCATATTTTTGGCGCGCTGTTCAGGTGAATAGAGTGCCTATCAATTCGTCCAAATGTCTAAAATTTTCGAATATTTGGCTGAAAATGGTCTCAAACGATTAGTTTCGACTCACTGATGAAGGATCCGAGGTCAAAATTGATTATGTACGGCCAGCCGTGAGCACGATTACGCAACGACGAGAGTTGAAATCTTCACATTAGGTTTGGAGTCCAAATGCACAGGCTAAGTTCGTTAATCCACCGAGTTATTCAAGTAGGCATAGCCATATGAAATTTGGTTGTCCCAATAACTCGAAAAATACTGATCTGGTCGAATTAAAACGCGGTAGTTAGTTGAGAAATACCGACATGAAGGATCACATGACTGGAAAAAAATATTTAAAAAAATTCTGCATCTCAGAAACTATCCGTCAGATATCGTTGAAATTCTGCGTGAGCCATCAAAACCTTATTTTACAGTAAATTTCTAGATTTGAACTCGATAAGATCTATATTGGTGAAGATATTGCCGTAATATCGAAATATACCAACGATCGAGATGTAGGTACTGGTCCTCTGGATTTACACTCGACCAAGGAAGTTGCCAACAGTTTAGAGCATCACGCGAGAGCGAGATTTTTCTCGTCTCGTCTGGTATCGTCTCGTTCTCGTCTCGTAAAAGCGAGACGAGACGAGACCATCTCAAAAATATTAAAGGCGATACTGAGACCACATACAGCAGCGCAACACGAGAATCTCGTTTTTGGTCTCGTTCAATTGTTTGTTTGAAGTTTTGTATACGACTCGATTTTTTCAATACCCACAGAAAACAATTGAATATGAAGAGTTTCCACTACAATTCCCAATATATTTTGTCTATATTATGCATCGATCGTTCTAGAAATACACGAATTTTTAGAAGATTATTAATTCGTTATGACCTTGCGATAATTGAGATTATTTTTCAAGAAAAAATAGAAACCACAACCATAAAAACGGATGCCATTATGAATTTAACAATTTACGGACAACTTTTATGGCCCCTAAATCCCAATGCTTTGAACATTTTGTCTCTATCTGAACATCTGGAAAAATTTATTCTCTTCTGCTCCTTGTAGTGAAGATTTGAGCAATTATTGTATACATCTGTGGAACTACGTATAATAAAACTGTTAAAGAAATGAAGCTATTCAATGCAATTCAATGTTTCGAAAAGTGTTATGAGGAATACGCCAAGAACACCCTCAATGATCTACCCACTATGAAGGTATTCTTTGATAACTATACCAAATTGTTCAATTCTATTAAAAAATATATTGACATCGATAGCCTATTTAAAACATCAACAAAACTTTCGAAATATTGGAAAGCTGAGTTTGAAGAATATTTGCTGTTTGAAAGAGCAAATAGGAAACAAAATATTTTACAGTGGTGGAGAGTTCTTCCTACACTTTCCAAGATGGCCGATGATTTATTAATGGCTACATCCATACCTGTTGAAAGATTATTTTCCTCAGCAGGTATGATCATGGCAAAAACACGTACATCATTGAAAAATGATGTGATGCAAGCGTGATTATATTTGAATTCTTGGTCATCCAGTAATTTAAAAGTTGAAATTATCAGTGTTTAAAATTAAAAATAATAAGTACATGTACAAATATTTTTGTATAAGAGCGTATAAATATAGCTCTACAAAATTATTCATTATTGTATACCATTTCGTTTATATATTATAATATTTATTATCGTTATTCGGAATTAAGCGAGACGAGACGAGACAACTGATAACGAGACTTTAAACGATACTTAATTTTTTTGGAATTGGCGAGACCGAGACGAGATTTTTAATACTCTCGCCTACTCTCGTCTCGTGTGAAGCCCTACAACAGTTTTTGATGTGTTGGAGAGAATTCAATGAATTAGATCAGCCGAAGTCAAATTGGACAATTCGTCCCGTCAATAATAACATTCGTTCAATACCAAGTGAGAATAAGTGGTATATCTTGTCCATTTTATGCAACTTATTTTACAGCCAATTTCCTGATTTAAACTTGATCGAATAATATGTAATATGATAATATCATTCTAAAATTAGAAATGAGAAAAAAAGGTATCAAAGGTCAGTAATAACATACGAATATCATAGGAATAATTCTCGGAATTAATTATTGAAAATAAAACCACTACTATACATTACGCTGCCACAAACAAAGCACTATTTATTTTCAACCCAAAAGTAAATGAATGTATTCGAATGGGTCCTCACGCCAACAAAAACAGCACTTTTTATTTATGACGTACAATGAATGGTATGTATTTGAGTCGGAACTAATCATTTGATACCGTTCTCGGCCAAACAGTGAACCAGTTTTTTTTTGGACGTTTGGGTTTACTGTCGGATTTATATTCTTGCAAATATTATTTTTTCCTGGAGCCAAACAGCTTTGGGCAAGTTCAGTATCTAGATGGGTGACCGCTCTGGCTATAAACACGAACAGCGCACCAAAGATCCTGGCCACAGTGCTTTTCCAACTTGTTTCATGCATGATAGTCAGATTTTATCCATCATAGAGATCATACGACAGGTGACATGAGAGAGTAATATTTATGATATTAGTTGAATAATCAGTAGAGTCATCAAGTACACAAATTTATTTCACAACAATTTCATAATCTTAAATCTAAATTTAACATCATAAATAAATCCAAAATTGAAATTTTTCACGAGAGCATTCAAGGTTTTCGGTCGCTGTCTGCAAACAAGGTTCACCGAATCTTAATTAATATCTTAATACAAAATCAAGAGATTATCTTCTAATTATTTGGATATTTTTGCTACACACATACCTAATATACAGGGTGTTTCACGAATGATTGTACAGGCTTTCTGTGCAGATGCAGGACATTTTGATGAGTCTAACTTAGTGTTCGAAATATGTCCTAACTATATTCGTTTAAGAGATACAGGATGTTTTATGCATTTTATCAAAATCCTTAAATCGGCATAACTCTTGAACGCATGCATGGATCTTCATGAAAATTTCAGGGAATGAGTATAGACCTATGCCTAATATTTGCTCTTAATGACTTGTTGACAACGCAGGTCTGGACTGAGAAAATCATTTGTTTCAATTAACATCTTGTAAAACAACCTGTACATCAAATTTTCAAGAAGAGAAATATTTCTCTGAATCTACAATAGATACTCTTTCAAACAAGTATATT
This sequence comes from Halyzia sedecimguttata, assembly GCA_937662695.2. Taxonomy (NCBI): domain Eukaryota; kingdom Metazoa; phylum Arthropoda; class Insecta; order Coleoptera; family Coccinellidae; genus Halyzia; species Halyzia sedecimguttata. Next base: position 45,025,721 of record OW569413.2, on the reverse strand, counting down.
GGCAATAATGGCACCCTTCGCATCAACGTTTTATGAACCATTGAATATCTGAAATTTTCAATTCATAATAAAGACGGACCTGTGTGCCTCCGAATAATGCGATAATTCATCTTATTTCACCCAATAACCCAAATGAGTTTTTCAAAAAATATTGCTATGTTCAAAAACATGGTTCAAATGATAGAAATTCTCATTCTCGAATTATTTATCTGACCCGTGAAATAGGAGCGCATTTGAATGGAGTTTATCCAGATCATTGGTTTGGTAGAAGGGGACCTTATGACTGGCCTGCAAGACCTCCAGATCTTATATGCTTGGATTATTTCCTCCGAGGACATTTGAAAAATAAAGTTCACTCCGAAGAAATCGTGGATAGGGAGCAACTGATTAATCGTACTCAAGCTTCATGTGAAGAGATACCATATCAACCAGAAACTATGAAGAAAGCTGTAGCGAATTCGATCACAAGAGCTAGAAAATGTTTATGAGATATAGTGGGTATTTTCGAAAATAAATTGAAAATTCCAAATATTCAATGGTTCATAAAATATTGATACGAAGTGTGCCATTATTACCAATAGGCTTGTTTGAAAGAACATTCATTGTAGATTCTGAGAAAAATTTGACTTCTGGAAAATTTGATGTACAGAGTATTTTACAAGATGTGGAATAAAGAAGATAATTTTCTCAGTCCGGACCTGCGCTATCAACAAGTTATTATGAGCGAATATTAGACACAGGCCTATGCTCATTCCCTGAAATTTTCATGGAGATCCATGCATGCGTTCAAGAGTTATCCCGATTGAAACTTTTTGATAAAATACATACAACATCCTGTATCTCTCTTGAACGAATATAGTGAGGACATACAATTTCAACCACTGATTTGGACCAAAATGTCCTGCATCTTCACAGAAAGCCTGTACAATAATTCGTGAAACACCCTGTATAATTCTGACAGTCGTGAAACCTTAAGTTTAACACAGAGGTATATCAATATCTGCAAGAATAGAAACAAACTTATGAATTCGCATTGTATCTAAATAGGAAAATAACTGATACCCAAAGAGGAATATATATTCAATATTCACTTCTTTTCAGGAAAATAGAGTGTGAAAGTTTTCAAAAAGAATTATTATTATTTCAGAAGATAGATAGCAATATGCGGAAAATTCTTGAAAAATGTATATATTATTCTTGGTATAAGTGAATTTCTTCCATTCATTATACAGGGTTGGGATAAATTATGGAACCAAGTAAATATCTTTTAAACTAAAAGAACGATATTTATCAAAATTTGCAGGTAAGTGCAATCGAACAAAATGAATCTGATGTACATTTTTTGTTAATAATATTCTTCCGGTTTAACCGGCAATGCCATTAATTCTTTAATTTAAATGGGACTTTAAATGACTTAGAGAGACGGGGTATGAAACCTCCGTTCTAGGCAGATTTCGGGCCTGAAAGTTGACGAAAAGCGAAGATAAGGGTAAAAAACCGTCAAATAAACCCCCATGTGGCGATTCTAAGTCGAAAAGTGAAAATTAAGAATATATATCCCAGGTAAGTACCGACGTTTTATTCTAATACCAGAGATCGACAAGATCGTACGAGGAGCCCGATAGCCCGGGGGTCTAATCCGTCGAGTTTTCGGTTTCGGAACGAGAGAAGGCGGGCTCAAATCCCGGAAAGGGAATTACACTTTTTGGCGCTCTAGTTCCTCAGAACTGAGTGCTTATCAATGCCCAAATGTCTGTAATTTTTTTATTTAAGATGCAGTTTCACCATTAAAATCCATCGATATCATTTTCAACTCCAACAAGCTAATACTTTCGGACATATGATTTTTCTAAATTTCATTAATGAATCGTACGTACTTCTATGTTTTCACAGAATGCTATAATTATTCTATCTAAGCTTTAATACATGATCTGTGTTCATACTCGTACATTTCATCATGTTCTATAAGAAAGAGTCAAATTCAGTTCAGCTATTTTAATTTGATTTCTTCCATGGTGCAGTTCTCATTCTCAGATTGCTCATTTAATATAGATAAATAAACTATTATTTGAATTTAGTTTCCTTTATGACGCAGTTCTATCATAAGAATACATTGATATAATTCCCAACTCTGAGAAACCAATACTTTCGGAGATATAATTTGTCTGTTTGAACTAGAGCGCCAGAAAGCTCCTGTCCACAGGGCTTCAACCCATTTATTTTTGCTATTTTAAGATAACTTACATACTTGAGTGACCTATGGAAAATTTTAGCCCGTCAAAAGGTATTTCATAGAGAAGTATGGAATGGGCTAGGAGGGTCTGGGCTTTATACTATCTGCTAATTCGTAGTATTGCCTGAGGAAATTTACCATAGTAATATATGTTTTTTTTTACACCATCAGGAAGTAGAGATTTCAACGAACAAAAAGCCCACCGTATTTTTTAAAAAAGCAGATATTTTGACGTGAGAATTATCGATTGAAAATTAGGGTGCTTTTTCGATATTAAGTCAAAATAAGGTGAAAAAATGAATATTTCAAATCAAAAAAATTACAATTACATTTACATTTTTTTGTTAAAAGATAAAAAACCAAAAACTTGGATATTTGAATTGTCAACGTAAATTTTTAGGTGTAAAGTGTAAATACAAAAGTTGTAGATCTTTTTATTTCCTAAAACTTTGCCATTTAACTTTTTTCCATAGGACTTAGACCTAGACATAGGAAATAGCTATTCTGAAATTCTCGAATTTTGGAATAGCTATACAGGGTGAGACTTTGACCACTGCATTAATTTTAACCAAAGATTCCTCTCATCAAATGAAACACTTTTTTCATTTAACATTTTTCCAGATTCGGCTCAGGTAAAAAGTTACAAGCGTTTAAAGATTTCACAATGTGCTAATACACTCCCGCATATAAATTTTCTATGACATTGTTGGTGGACGAGAAAAAGGCATGGTAACGTGGTTTAGAGCTTGATTCGGGATTCCAACGCTCAGGGACGGATCCATAAAAGTAGTGAAATTTCTGGAGTTTTCCATTTTAAAACATTCAATGAAGAATATCTCGAAAACGGTGCGTTTAAGGAGAAATGATGAAGAATAATATAATGTTCTAAAACGATGGAATATTCTTGAAATGTCTCATAGAAACTTTATATGCTTTCTTTATGCTAATTTCGATTAGTTTTATGAATCCAAGAGTCCATAACTAGAAAACCAGTAGAAGTAGAAAATAACTAATATTTGGTAAATATGTATCATAGTTATAGGAAACTTTAAGCCAACATTCATTTTATTCGAAAAAAGGATGTCAAAGCTACAAAATAAAAAATGATTTTTTTTCAAAAATTCAACAGCCTGTATCTTTTTACCCGAGCTGGATTTGAAAAAATGTTAAATGAAAAAAGTGTTTCATTTGATGAGAGGAATCTTTGGTTAAAATTAATGCAGTGGTCAAAGACTCACCCTGTATATATGAACAAAAAATAATTCTGAAGATTTTCGTTTAGTGTCTGACGAAGGAGTCTGATTCAGACTCCGAAACGTTACGAAACTTAGTTGTTTCATCGTTGATGTTGTGTCGTTATTGTTAGTAAGGCAACATTGTTCGATTAATTGCTTCTGACAAATATCTTGTGTTTCTTAGGCAGAAGCACTTCAGAAAATAATGAATTTTTAGTTAACAGATACTTTTCAGAGTTTGGGAGAGAAAACCCAGAAAGGAACCATTTAATAATATCTGGATAATCAAATTAACTTTCGATTTTACAAGGCCTGAGATAAGTTATTCTCAGTTCGAGTATGGTTTTTGGGTGGTAGTAATGTATTTTTTGTCATTTGACTATTTGTATAACGAAAAAATTTTTTCTGCTCCTTCTAAAGGTTAAATGGTTTGAATTAACCCTAATTTATAGTTAATTTCAATATCAAAAGTTAACAGAAGCCGTCAATTTGATTCCCGGAAAAAAAATGAATTAGAATCCAAATGAGCCATGAATGCTAATTTCCATATTATTAGTATGAAATTAAGACATTAACTTCAAATTATTTGGACATTTTTACTACACATAAATATAATATAATTCCGACGCTTTTCGAACAGAAGGTTATTTGAGATGAATGGAAAAGATATATATTAATTTGCCATTGCCTTGAAGATAACGAAATCTACAATAATAAATAATCGAGAAACCAGCCATTTGAAAGCCTCGTGCAGAATGCACTTACGCATACATTTCGTATAAAACATAGTCCAACACATTTGAGACAAGCAATTGCAAATTTAAAGTTAGGTGTGTAAATAAATTTGGTTAATTTTTGGCGCTCTTGTTCCTCGGAACAGAGTGCTTCTCAATTTGCCCAAATGTCTATAATTTTCGAATTATTTGATGAGAATGTTCTTGAACGATTAGGTTTGACTCACTGATCAAGAATCCGTGGTCAAAGCTAATACTTTCGGAGATATGATTTTTCAAAATTTCAAACATAAATCGTTCTTGTGTTTTCACAGAATGCTATACCTCCTCATAGAAAACTATACTAAGTTAGTATAGAGTTCATTGGCTGTACTTAATTATTCTATATATGAATTATTATATGATCTGTGTTCATTCATGTCATCTTATTTTGCTTTAAGTGACATTTTATATTTATTTCTGGTTCGTTATTCTTGATATAAAATACCCCTCCGGTTAAAGAACAAAGTATGATTCAATGCAAAATGACCAATGAAATAACCTCAGCTATGGTAGAATTAAGAGGATGATATGATATTGTACTTTTAAGATGATAATATAATGCCCGAGGATAATCCATATGATGCTGGAAATATATACTTTGGTAGGCAAATTGGGTTTAGAATATTTCCAGTATGAACAAAACTGGAATATTGGCTGAGTTTCAATTGATATAATATAATTTTCATAGTAAATTTGAGGAATGAATATGTCGGATAAGTTCGTTATTCGGTCAAATTGGTCTATTGGTTTTGGATCTATGATTTTTGGCACTCTTGTTGAATGTAAATTCTTTTATAATAAAGTTCTATCATGAGAAACCATCGATATAATTCCTAACTCTAAAATCCAATACTTTCGGAGATATGATTTGTCAAATTTTATATTTTTTATATTTCAGAATTTATTCGTCAGAGTCCGCGCTTGAATTCCGCACAAACCTCCACGCCGAATTTTATTTTCGCAGTATTTTCAAAAATACATATCCGATTGAATTTAAATTGAAAGACGGCTTGAAGGTTCATGCAGTATTCCGTGAGGATGTAAATAGACAAAAGAACATGATTTCACGTCAGCGCTTCTTAAAAAGAGAGAATTTTAGAGGGCTTTGAAATGTTTTTTTCGGTGCTAGTATTGGTTTCTCAGAGTTGGGAATTATATCAATGTATTCTTATGATAGAACTGCATCATAAAGCAAATTCAATTCAAATAATAGTTTATTTATCAAGATTAAATGAGCAATCTGAGAATGTGAACTGCACCATGGAAGAAATCAAATCAAAATAGCTGAACTGAATTTGACTCTCTCTTATAGAACAGGATGAAATGTACGAGTATGAACACAGATCATATAATAAAGCTTAGATAGAATAATTATAGCATTCTATGAAAACATAGAAGTACGATTCATTATTGAAATTTAGAAAAATCATATCTCCGAAAGCATTAGTTTGTTAGAGTTGAAAATGATATCGATGGATTTTAATAGTGAAACTGCATCATAAATAAAAATTCAATTTGGAAGTTGTTGCTTAAAAAAAAATTTTTTTTTTCGTTACTCCGAAACCATCTGGCCTATTTTGCCCAATAACGAACTTAACCGAGATATTCATCTCCCTAACCTACTCTGAAAATTTCAACTGCCTAGCTCATTCCGTTCAAGAGAAAAAAATTTTAAAATTTTGAATTTTTTTTTTACACTTTGCGGTAACCTGGTCAATACAAAACTTCACATGCGTATAAAGGTCATGATTCTACAATTTGATGCTACATTTCAGATAGATCGAGTGATCGGCTTCGGAAATATTCATAAAAAATGTGTTTTACTAAAATCGGCCATAACTCCGAAACCGCTTGATGGATTTTGCCCATTAACGAACTTGTCCGAGATATATACGCTCCAAACCCACCTTGCAAATTTCAATCCTCTAACTCCTTTTGTTGGAGAGTTATCGTGCCTACGGCCGGCCGGCCGGACAGAATCGATTTCGATCTCGGATTCTTGATCGGTGAGTCGAACCAAATCGTTTGAGACCATTTTCAGCCAAAAATTCGAAAATTACAGACATTTGGGCAGATTGATAAGCACACAGTTCCGAGGAACTAGAGCGCCAAAAATGAGCAAATACTATGTAGTTCAGTTCCAATTAGAGCATCTTCAAAGTGCACCTCTAAAGATTTTTGGCAATTACACTATTAAGCCAGATATAGGTGCATATTATTTATAGCAAGGCCTATTTGTATTTATTATTCAAAAAATAAACTAAATTTCATACATACTGATATTCCATGAACAAAATGAAAAAATTGGTTCCAGAACTGACGTGAAGTGAACGTAAATTTACCAGTGTAAATTCGATCAAGAGTGTCCAATACAGGTGAATGGACAATAGAAAATACGCGCAAAAGTTCCTGACATCACGTCAGTGCTTGAACCAATTTTTTTTTCGTAATTTTTGCGCGTATGTTCTGGGGAACATCGCGTTATAGTTTTGCCCAAATGTCTGTAACTTTCGAATTTTTTGACGAAAATGGTCTCAAACGATTAAGTTCGACTCCCCAATGAAGAATTCGAGGTCAAATTTGATTCTGTCCGTCCGGCCGTATGGCCGTCCGTCCATCCGTTGCCACGATAACTTGAGAACGAAAAGAGCTAGCGACTTGAAATTTTCAGGGTAGGTGGCGTATCCCAATACGACGGACAAGTTCGTTAATGGGCATAATCGGCCCAGTGGTTTCCGAGTATAATTTTGTTTTCAACCAATATAAATCCGATCGAATTGAAACTTGGTGGGTAGTTGTAGAATATGAGCCTAAGCACGTTTGTGAAATTTTGTGCGAATCGTATGGCTAGAAAATTAAAAAAAAATTATTAAAAAATATTTTTGTTGTCACGATAACTTGAGAACAATATAGCGGCTTGAAATTTCCAGGTTGGGATGTGCACCAGAACGCGACATTTCAGTTTGTTTATGAGTATAATCGGCCAAACGGTTTTAGAGTTATAGCCATCTGAAATTTTCTGAAATTTGGTAGTTTTTTCTTCCTCATTAACTCGAAAAATACTGGACCGATTGAATTCAAACATGGTTATTAGTTGTAGAATGCCAACGCGAAAATGTTTGCAAAATTTGGTGAGGATAGCATTTGTAGAAAATTTTTAATAAATCATTGAAAATAAAAAAAAAATTCTATATATCAGTAACTATTCGTTTGAAATTGCTGAAATTTTGCAAGAGCCTTCATAACCTAACTCTACTGCCAAGTTTCAAGTTTTAATACGATCGGTTAAATATTGTTGGAGATTCGAGCATTCTTGTATGAGTTCAGTAGATGGGTGACCGTTGCCTCGATAACTTTCGAACGAAGGGAGATAGGAACTTGCAATTTTCAGGGTAGGTTGCATATCCGAAAGGGAGAGTTGAATTCGTTTTCGGGCATAATCGGTCCAACGGTTTCCGAGTTATACTCGAATCAACATAAAGACGTGTTTAAAATTCTGTAAGAACCCTACCCCTAGAAACTTTGAAAAAAATGACGAAAAAAAAATAATTTGAGAACCGTACCCCTAGAAAATATCAAAAAAATAACGAAAAAAAAATTGGTTCAAGCACTGACGTGAAGTCAGAAGCTTTTGCGCGTATGTTCTATTGTCCATTCTTCTCTATTGGACACCCTTAATCGAATTTACCATGGTAAATTATGTTGTCAATTCTCCTGTATTGGACACTCTTAATTCAAATTTACCATGGTAAATTCGAATTAAGTGTCCAATGCAGGAGAATGGACAACATAATTTACCACCCTTAATCGAATTTACCACCCTTAATCGAATTTACCATGGTAAATTATGTTGTCCATTCTCCTGCATTGGACACTTAATTCGAATTTACCATGGTAAATTTGAATTAAGAGTGTCCAATACAGGAGAATTGACAACATAATTTACAATGGTAAATTCGATTAAGGGTGTCCAATACAGAAGAATGGACAATAGAACATACGCGCAAAAGCTTCTGACTTCACGTCAGTGCTTGAACCAATTTTTTAGAATTTTCTAGGGGTATGGTTCTCACAACATTTTACACACGTCTTTGTGTCGATATTCTGCAACTAGTTACCAAGCCTTAAGTCGATCGAGTCTATATTTTTTGAGTTATCAAAAGGCCAGGAGAATCTCTTTCAAAACCAGCTCTGGCCAATCCAAACGATGATTATTCCGAACTTCAGATGTTCGAAGACCGCTATAGGACCCTAATGTAGGGCTATCATCTCCCGTAGATTATATTGTTTTGTGGAAAAATCGGTTTATATTTATTTATGTTATAATTTAATGTCATCATGACATTCATGGTTTTTAAGGCAACATTTCAGCGATGTCGGACAAATTTTTGCATCGGCATTCTAGAACTAATTACAATTACCATGTTGGAATTGTATTCTTTTGGGTTATTTAAGAAATAATAACCAAATTTGAGATTGATATAACTCCAAATCCATTTGGACGATTATGCTAATTAACGAACTTAAATGGCGCATTCAGAGGCACAATCTACCTGAAAACTTGCAAGTCGCTATTTCTGCCCCTTCTCAAGGTATCATTGAGATGCATAATATTTTTTCGTAATTTTTGCGCGCGTGTTCCGCAAGGAACAGCGTGCTATCATTTCGTCACAATGTTTGTATTTTTCGAATTTTTTTTCGAAAATGGTCTCAAACGATTAGGTTCGACTTCCTGATGAAGAATTCGAGGTCAAATTCAATTCTGTCCGTCCGGTCCGGCCGGCCGTTAGCACGATAACTCTCGAACGGAACGACTTAGAGCGTTGAAATTTGCAGGGTAGTTTTGTAGCGTAAATATCTCGGAGAAGTTCGTTAACGGGCGAAATCCACCGAGCGGTTTCGGAGTTAAGGCCGTTTTTAGTCAAAACGTTTTTAATGAATATTTCCGGAACCAATACCTCGATCTTTCTGAAATTTGGCAGCAAATTGTAGAATCATGACCTTTATCTGCCTGCGAAGTTTTGTTTTGATCAGACGGCCCTAAAGTAGCAAAAAAAAATTTCAAAAATTTTAAAATTTTGTTTTCAGGATAACTGGTGTAAGGTGTGTTATTTTGAAAGGACTTTTAGCCGCGAGTAGATTGCGCATGCGCAGAAGATAAGTGTCTGTTTTTGGGTTGGATGGGTTATGTTGGGAGTGCTGAGTCGATATTGTGAGGTTTTAAAAGAATATTCATAGCAATTCAGTGCTCGGACACTAGTCAGTTTGGGGGAAATACCGTTGTTTCCGAGAAGTGTGCATACCGTGGCCCTGGGGCCAATTATGAAATTGATGTTACCCCTTACGGGCATTTTTCGTTATGCGCATGAGCAGACCATCAGTGATTTAACTGCTGAAGTTTTCGTCAGAGAGGATTGGGGTTTTGGGGTGGCGGATGCTATTCCTCTACAGAATCCCCTGGTGAGGGTCTGCGCATGCGTGGATTCAAGAGGCGATATCTCCTGAACCACTAGTGTTGGAGAATCGGAGTTTTCTGTGTATGGTGTGTGATTTTGGGAGGACTTTCAGCCGCAAGTAGATTGCGCATGCGCAGAAGAGAAGTGACTGTTTTTGGGTTGTATGGGTTATGTTGGGAGTGCTGACCCGATATTGTGAGGTTTTAAAAGAATATTCATGGCAATTCAGTGCAAGGACAAGTCAGATTGGGGGATGTAGCGTTGTTTCCGAGTTAAAGTGTCCGTATCGTGGCCCTGGGGCTAATTTCGAAATTGATGTTACCCCTTACGGGCATTTTTCGTTATGCGCATGAGCAGACCATCAGTGATTTAACTGCTGGTGCTTTCGTCAGAGAGGATTGGGATTTTGGGGTGGCGGATGCTATTCCTCTATAGAATCCCCTGGTGAGGGTCTGCGCATGCGTGGATTCAAGAAGCGATATCTCCTGAACCACTAGTGTTGGAGAATCGGAGTTTTTTGTGAGGTGTGTAATTTTGGGAGGACTTGCAGGCTAAAATAGTGTCCATCCTGCAGCCTCCTCGTGGCGAGAACCGGGCAACGCTTCCTCGGAAGCGGCTAATAGCAGGCCATGGTGAGGGGTGTTCTCTGTAACTCAGGGGGTTCACCCATGAAACTGGCGTGGTTCCACCCAATTCCAGGCTTGTCTGGCTAAACGGGCGAATACGTCAGAGATGATCTGAGCTAGCCATAGGGGGAGTCAACGCTTCAGGTGTCGGAGTCCTGTGCTTAGGCACAGACCACTAGTATCCGAGTTGAACTCGCTACAGGCGACTGTAACTATTCTAAGATCCATTTTGATGGTAACAATAGTACCACGGGAGAGGGGATGCCCACCAGGTCGGTTACTGGTGCCCCTCTTGGGTGATGGCCTCGTGGGGGCAAGGTTTAGCGCTAGTACGTTTAGACCCTCCGGGGCAGTTGACGGGTCTTGTGAAGCCGCCATGTGCATGCCCTTGAGACCAGGTGGGGGAGTTAGTCCAATATCGTTTGAGGTGTCGGAGTACGGGCACCCGTACCACTAGTATCCGAGATAGCGGGCTGGAAATTCCTATCCACCCATACTATGAATGCTTCCAGCGTTTGAGGTGTCGGTCCCTGGTGCATGGGGACTAGTATCCAAGTATGTTGTGCTAGGATGTAACAATGAAGTGTCGGGGTCGTTCTGACTACTAGTATCCGAGTTACGTCGCACCAAAGGTACGGTCATGCCGATGTATGTCGTACCGATGGAGCACAGCATTGCTGAGTTGGTGCAGTAGTATGAGCGCTAGTAGACCGCTACATAGTCTACACATAGGAGTCGTGGTAGGTGTCGACTTCGCATTCCGGCCGAGGGTGGTGCTTGTCCTGCCGGACACGCGATCACGCGTGCCAGACGGTGTAACTTCGGGGGTGCGCCTCCTAAGGATCGGAAGACTAAACACAAATCGATCGCCGTCATCGTCAAAGAACACAAGTGACTCTCCTTAGTCGCACAAGCTCCTAGAAGATTTGGGAGGGTCAGTATAATCCTAATCATGTTAATCGCACGCGCGCAAAAGCAGATTGACTTAACAATGAAAGAAAAAGTGTAAAAAGTCAATCTGCTTTGGCGCGCGTGCGATTAACATGATTAGGATTATACTGACCCTCCCAAATCTTCTAGGAGCTTGTGCGACTAAGGAGAGTCACTTGTGTTCTTTTCCAACTTTGTTAATCTATCCTGATGGCAGCTTAGATACAGCACTGTTAATTTTTGAACCGACAGTGAATGGTGTCCACTATCCTTTGGGTAGATCTTCGGCTCGCTCTATCTACTGAGCTTGAAGTACTCGTCATTCAATTCAAATTAGCCACCGTGAACACGCGCGCCAAAGAGTACTGACTACACGTCAGTGCTTTTTTTTTTTAATTTTCTAGTGGTACGGTCCTCACAAAATTTTACACAAGTCTCCATGTCAATATTCCACAACTAGTTAGCAAGCTTCAATTCGATCGAGTCTATATTTTTTGAGTTATCGAGGAAATAATATTCCAGATGGGTATAACTTCGAAACCGTTGAGCCGATTATGGCCAACAGCGAACTTAACTCTCCCATTCAGATGCTCAACCTACGAAAATTGCAAGTCCTTATCTCCTTTCGTTCGAGAGTTATGGAGGCAACCATACAATTACTGAACTCACACATGGCTGCTCGGATCTCCAGCAATATTGATCCGATCGTGTTCAAACTTGGAACTTGGTAGTAGATTTAGGTTCTGAAGGCTCTCGCAAAATTTCAGCCATGTCGAATGAATAGATTCTGAATTTTTTTCTAAAAAATTTTTCGGTTTTCTATTTTTTGAGCCGTTTGGCCTTTTACGCTTATAAACAAATCCAAATATCGCTATCTATTTCCGTTCTCAGGTTATCGTGACATAAAAAATAAGTTTTAACAATTTTTTTTTGATTTTCTAGTTATTCGATTCTCACAAAATTTCACAAACGAGCTTAGGTTTATATTCTACAACTATTCACCAAGTTTCAATTCAATCGGATTTATATTGGTTGAAAACAAACTTATTACTCGGAAACCATAGAGTCGATTATGCCCATTAACGAACTTGTCTGTCGTATTGGGATGCGCCACCTACCGTGAAAATTTCAAGTCGTTAGCTCTTTCCGTTCTCAAGTTATTGTGGCAACGGCCACATGAATTCTTCATCGAAGAGTCGAACCCAATCGTTTCAGACCATTTTCGGCAAAAAAAAAATCGAAAATTACAGACATTTGGGCAAAATGATAACGCGATGTTTCCCAGAACATACGCGCAAAAAACTTTTCTCCAGAAAACTAAACCTCGCTGAAACCATTTTTAATCCATATTAAATTTCTCGCCAACTCTATACTTCGTTTCGGAAATTCACAACAAGTCAAACAACTCGTCGAACAAATTATCGCAGGTAATGGATCAATTTTAGTGTGCAATCAAGTTGACAAAAGTGTTGTCGGTTTGGAATATCTAAGCTTCATTTCCAATATCGACGACAATTTTTACGATTGACGATAATGGCAATCACATCTGCAAATCTTTGAAGTCTTTAACATTACAATGAAGTCTATGTAGAAAAATACATTCATTTTGTGGAAAATTTCACGACATCGCAGGCATTTGGACTGTTGAAGCCATGTAGTAGGATCATTAAAAAAATTGTTTCGAATAAAACAACAATCGCATCGATATAAAGTACCTATGTCAATTCCAAAATATTGAATACTAATATGTGATACGTGATATTTCCAATCTTCCATTGTAATACTTCGTATTTTTAGAGTGTCATACTTGTATGCGATGATTTCGTCCAAATGTCCGTGTTTTTAGCCGAAAATTATACTCTGGTCGCAAGTCTCCCTGTTTAAGCGATTTTGACCACGGAATCTTCATCAGTGGGTCGAACCAAAAGGTTTAAGACCATTTTCAGTCAAAAATTTGAAAATTACAGACATTTGATCCAATTGATAAGCACTCTGTTCCGAGCAACAAGAGCGGCAAAAAGTATCATAAACATGGAACCGCAAAGACTTCATTAACTCGTGAGTATAATCATTTGAAACTTTGGTTTTAGGGAAAGTTGGTGCTCAAGAAATGATGATATTTGACAAATATGTCATTGATCGTGTTACTCTGCAAACCTGTCAAAATTGACATTTTTTTTTAACAAAAGTGACCAAAAGACGTAGAAATCAGAAAAATTTAAAAAAGTTTCTGAAATAAATGTTGCTCAGAATTTCATTTCATAACAAACTGTCAAATTTCATAGCGAAATTCCGAAATTTTTTGATATTAATATTTTGATGACAGCACGCTAGAGGGATTTGGGCTTTGCGAAAATTTGAAAAATTATTCGGAATGCAATTCCAATGAACGAGACATTATCACGATTCAAATAAAGTTGAATTTAAAGTTCCCCATAAATTATGATTTATATAATGAAAACCTCACAATCTTGATGCAAACCGAATTATACTTGAGAAATAAATGCGCAAAGAGCTAATATCTTGCTAATTATTCTTGGAACATCATAAGAAATTAAATTTTTCGATTTCATATCTGAAGAAGAATATTCCAATCCTCTGAAATCCCTTGTGAATTTATTAACTCGAATACCACTAAAAACGCAATACAAACCTCATCTAAAAAATTTTTTCTAGTGAAAATGAAATCAAGGTGACAGGCACAATAAATAAATAAATAATATGTAAATATATTATTCTGAGCGCCTGTCAAATCGATCTCATTTTATTGTTTTCACAGGTATCCTTGTTTTAGATAAGGTCTGTATAATGGTATATTGAGTGAATATATTCAAAAACCTATTTAGAGGGTTGGAAAATTATTCTTCAGTTGTGATATCGAAGAATTTAATTTCTTATGATGTTCCAAGAATAATTAGCGAGATATTAGCTCTTTGTGCATTTTATTTCTCAAGTATAATTCGGTTTGCACCAAGATTGTGAGGTTTTCACTAAAGAAATCATAATTTATGAGGAACATTAAATTAAGATAAACTTTATTTGAACTGTGATAATGTCTCTTTCATTGGAATTCAATTCCGAATAATTTTTCAAATTTCCGCAAAGCCCAAAGTTCCCTTTATCGTGCTGTCATCAAAATATTAATATCAAATAATTTCGGAATTTCACTATGAAATTTGGCAGTTTGGTATAAAATGAAATTCTGAGCAACATTTCTTCCACAAACTTTTTGCTATTGTTCTGTTTTCTACGTCTTTTGGTCATTTTCAATTTGACAGGTTATCAGAATAACACGATCAATGACACACATGTCAAAAATCATCGTTTTTTGAGCACCAACTTTCCCGAAAACCCAAATTTCAAAAAACTATACAGCCAAGAAAATTTCCTCTTGGCGCGTACTTTTTGAAACGCACTGTATGTATAATAGACCAGGGTCGATAATTTTTGAAACTGAAAAAAATTATAGTAGAATGAAACCCGTTGTAAAAGGAAGAGAATATAACAAAAATGATAGGAAAAATCATTTACGAACGATCTGAGGTCGGGAAGGGGAAGGGGGAGTTTTTAAGGGTAAAAAACGGTTTATCTCGATTTTCGGCAAAACTACAAGTCCTATGGAAAAGAGTTAAATGGAAAAGTTGTAGGTAATAAAAAGATCTACAACTTTTGTATTCACATAACCTCAAAGTTTATGTGAAAATTAAAATAACCACGTTTTTGGTTTTCAATTTTTATCTTTTACAAAATTTTTTTTTTTTTACCAAATTTGATAAAACTTACCTTTTCATGTCCCAAATACACCGTAATTTTGAGGATTTGAATTATTTTTTCACCTTAATTTGACTTTATATCGAAAAAGCACTCTAATTTTTAATCAAAAATTCCCACGTCAAAATATCTGCACTTTTAAAAAAGTAGGTGGGCTTTTTATTCGTTGAAATCTCTACTTTCTGATGGTACAAAAATATAGGTACATTACTATGGTAAATTTTCTCAGAAAATTCTACAAAAAACAGGCAAAAAGGCACAGACCCTCCTAGTTCCTTCCCCACTCCTCTATGAAATACCTTTTGACGGGGTGAAATTTTTCGTAAGTCACTCAGGTATATAAGTTATCATAAAATAGCAATAAATAGGCATCCATACGCATATAATTTAGAGAAGATTCCGAGGAGGAGTGACTTATTAAATACATATTAACTTTCTTAGCATTTTCTGAAAAAATTTACCATAGTAGTGTATGTTTTTTTTTTAGTAGACCATCAAAAAAAAAAGAGATTTCAACGAACAAAAAGCCCACCTACTTTTAAAAAAGCAGATATTTTGACGTGAGAATTTTTGATTGAAAATCAGGGAGTTTTTTCGATATTAAGTCAAATGAAGGTGAAAAAAAATTTTAATCTAGAAAATTACAGTGTATTTGGGACATAAAAAGGTAAGGTTTGACCAAATTTGGTGAAAAAGAAATTTTTTTGTAAAATATGAAAATTAAAAACCAAAAAAGTGCATATTTTAATTTTTCACATTAATTTTGAGGTTATGTGAAAAAAGTGTGAATACAATAGTTGTAGATCTTATTATTTCCTACAACTTTGCCCCTTAATTTTTTTCCATAGGACTTGTAGTTTCGCCGGAAATCGAGATAAACCGTTTTTTACCCTTAAAAACTATCCCCCTTCCCCTTCCCGAATTCAGATCGCCCGTAAATTATTTTTCCTATCATTTTTGTTATATTCTCTTCCTTTTCCAATGGGTTTCATTCAACTATAATTTTTTTCACTTTTTACCATGTTTAAAGGCTTGACCCTGGTTTATAATTTTGTGCTCTTAATAGCTATTGTCGAATCGAAACATACAATTTAGGTACTACTGGTAGTACAGCCATGTGATAAAAATGGAATCGTTATTGAAAAATATTCACACTTCGATTATATCACACGCGAAAAAATGTACACCAGTATATAATACAGCCGATCACTTTTCACGTTTCAAATTGCGAACTGACTAGTAGATGAACCGTCCACGCGACAGGAGCCGCTGGTACTGCCTCTGAGCTGAGCAAAATCGAAGGAGTACCATGTAAACGACATAAAAACAGAATCATTTGTTCTATGGAGATACCGACACGATGTTCATGTACTGGTATTACCGGAGATGTATTGGTAATTTAGATTACCAGCAATAGTCGTTGCGCAACAACGGGAGTAGAAGGAATCACAATTATTTGTTTATTAGCAGTTGATAAATGTGCGATTGACCTGGGCGATATCTTAATGGAGATGGTGCGAGGATGCATCGAAAATTGACCCGAATGGCGAAGGACAGGACAAGGTTGTCAACGGAGAAAGTGTTCAAATATATACTATGTTATGATAAGTTTGTACAGGTTTTGGGAAAAAAAAGAGCAATAAACAATGAATCGAAGTTAGATTAAATTCAGGTCTATGTACTACATCATTAGACATCAATTAATTAAGGCCGATTATTATTATACCTCCCGGTCTGCTCAGCTCAGGCACGCTCATTCATATTTCAATGGGTTTTTAGATATACGGTGGGTTTCACGAAGCTTTGACAGTTCTTAATTGCCAAATTAGTAGAATTCTATGTCGATTTCCAGTTCATTTTCGATGAAACCATCGAATTAAATCCACAATTAGGCTAGTCGAAGCTTCGTGAAACCCACCAATAGTCTAGCCAACAAGTGCTGTTTAGGTCAAAATTTATGCGTATTCTCCGAAAATTATGATTGAGGTGTCATTCGATTCGGAATGGCTTGTAGATAGTTTTTGAGAAAATGCTAATGCCGCTCGCAAAAATTGCAATAGTTATAAACAATTAAGTGAAATAAAAATAAGGGTGTTTGGATTATCGCCAATATCTAAAAACCTATTTGAGATAATTCGAATTTAAAAAATTGGTTCAAGCCCTGTTGGCAGGAGCTCTTGTTCAAACTTTGATAAATCATCAGCCGTATTCACAAAGCATTCAATCTCCGTTAAGTCCAAACTGAGGTCCTCAGTTAAGGATAAATATGAATCGGACCTCAGTTAACGTATTTAACGGTGGTGAGACAGGTCTGTTTCACGTTAATTTTCACGTTAACTGAGGTTGCGATTAATATTTATCCTTAACTGAGAAACTCTGTTAGGACTTGACGGAGATTAAATGTTTTGTGAATACGGCGGCATCTCTTCGAAAGTATTGGTAAGAGTTGGGAATTATATCAATGGATTCTTATGATAGAACTTCATAATAGCAGAAATTAAATTCAAACATCATGAAAGAATTTAACCCTTTACTGCACAACTTTTTATTTTTTTTCGAAAAAAAAATATATGAGTTCAATAAATGCTTTCAGATATCGGGAAAAATAGTGGAAAAATCCAGATGTAAAAAACTAGTCTATTTTTGTGATTTTTCTCATGTTGCAGATATGCTACAATGCACTTTGAGTGGCCGTCTCTATAGTCGTCTTTAAAAGTTGTCTACGTGCTTTCTACACTATATAAGTGCTTTGAATGCAACTGAATTATATCTCCGTATGTAGTTTTCATCCCTCCAATCCAGCTTTGATGAGATATCTCTTACTTTCTTCTGGTCCATACGCAGATTTTTTTTTCCACATCAGCGATTTCTAAGGCGTTCTTGCGTTTTTGATGAGATCGCTAATGATTTTTACGTTTTCTGACGTTAATGGATCTTCAGGTGATATGATTTCCAAGAAATCAGATCCTTTGGGAGGATCCGGTGAAAAATTATACAATATTAGCATTTTGTCCATGTCGAAAAGTAAATCACTTTCAATTTCAGTATCGCAAGGCAGAAGGTTTCCTCAATCTTGAAGAAGAACGTCAACTGCATCATCTCCTGAGAAAATTATTGCCTATCTTCACTGAGTTCTGATAAATGATCAGCGGAGTATTTCAAGCTCCGCCAGCGTCAGAATTTAGTTTTTCGATTCGTTTTCCTGAAAAAATATAAGACAATGTAAATTCTTCTCGTCGGAACTACAATGGGCACTATTACAGATAGGCTACACTCCAATGAAAATATTTCATGCTCAACGGGGCAATGTAGCATAAATGCAACGCTCATTCAAAAAGCGCTGAAAACTTCTAGCTAGATTTTATTTTCACGAAAATACGAATTTCTAATACTACTTACCTTATTCAAGCTCCCTATATTTTTTTTACTCTAATTCACTCCGAAATTAAACTCCAGGAAAGCAAAAAACTTAGACGAATTTTAGTTCTCTCACTTGTCTGTTAACGTTTGTAATTTGAACTGACATTTACCGTTAGATAGACCTCCACCTATGTGGTAATTCTATGAATTATGAAACATATTAGTTTACGAGTAAAGTAATCTTCACAGATTTCTCTAATATGAATCTTTTGCCGAAATAAAGAGTATGAAAGCTAGCGTAGCATATATGCTACGTTGCGCAGTAAAGGGTTAAATTGAACAAGGGTGCCAAAAATCATCCGAGATATTCGTTCCTCAATTCTATGATAAACGATATATTTTTTCCTCAAATCCACTCTGAAAATTATATTATATCAATTGAAACTTTAGCCAATATTTCAGTTTTGTTTTCACTGGAGATATTCTGAACTCAATATTATTAACTTACCATTCTCATCATCACATGGATTAACCATGGGCATTAAATATCAAAATTTGACACAGATCATATTATAATACTTCATAGATAGAATAATTATCGCATTCTGTGAAAACACAGAAGTACGATTTATTATTGTAATTTTGAATAATCATACCTCCGAAAGTATTAGCTTGATAGAGTTAAAAATGACATCAATGGATTCCTATGGTGAAACTGCATCTTGAGAAAAGCTTATTTTGAAATTTGTAATGTAAACAATTTTATTTTTGTTACTCCGAAACCATCTGACCGATTTTGACCAATAACGAACTCCGCCGAAATATTTATCTCCCAAACCTATTCTGAAAATTTCAACTGTCTAGCTCATTCTGTTCGAGAGTTATCGTGTTAACGGCTGGCCGGACGGATTCGATTTCGACCAAAATTCTTACAAAATTTTAAACACGTCTTTATGCTGATTTTCTACTACTAGTTACCAAGCTTCAATTCAATCGAATCTTTATTTATTTAGTTATCAAGGAAATAATATTCCAGGTGGATATAACTCGGAAACCGTTAAACTGATTATGCCCAAAAACAAACTCAACTCTCCTTTTCGGATACGCAACCTACCCTGAAAATTACATGTCCCTATCTTCTTTCGTTCGAAAGTTATCGAGGCAACGGTCACCCATTTACTGAACTCACACAAGAATGCTCGAATCTCCAACAATATTCAACCGATTGTGTTAAAACTTGAAACTTGGCAGTAGAGTTAGGTTATGAACGCTCTTGCAAAATTTCAGCAATTTCGAACGGATAGTTACTGATATATAGAATTTTTTTTTTTATTTTCAATGATTTATTAAAAATTTTCTAAAAATGCTATCCTCACCAAATTTTGCAAACATTTTCGCGTTGGCATTCTACAACTAATAACCAAGTTTGAATTCAATCGGTTTAGTATTTTTCGAGTTAATGAGGAAAAAAAACCACCAAATTTCAGAAAATTTCAGATGGCTATAACTCTAAAACCGTTTGGCCGATTATGCTCATAAACAAACTCAAATGTCGCATTCAGATGCACAACCTAACCTGAAATTTTCAAGCCGCTATCTCTTTCCGTTCTCAGGTTATCGTGACAACAAAAATATTTTTTAATAATTTTTTAAAAATTTTCTAGCCTCACGATTCGCCCAAAATTTCACAAACGTGCTTAGGTTCATATTCTACAACTACTCACCAAGTTTCAATTCGATCGGATTTATATTGGTTGAAAACAAAATTATTACTCGGAAACCACTGGGTCGATTATGCCGATTAACGAACTTGTTCGTCGTATTGCGATGCGCCATCCACCCTGAAAATTTCAAGTCGCTAGCTCTTTTCGTTCTCAAATTATCGTGGCAACGGACGGCCGGACGGCCGGCCGGACAGAATCAAATTTGACCTCGAATTCTTCATTGGGGAGTCGAACTGAATCGTTTGAGACCAATTTCGTCAAAAAATTCGAAAGTTACAGACATTTGGGCAAAACTATAACGCGATGTTCCCCAGAACATACGCGCAAAAACAGACAAATTATATATCTGAAAGTATTGGTTTCTCAGAGTTGGGAATTATATCAATGGATTCCTATGATAGAACTGCATCATGAAAAAAATTAAATTTAAAAAGTTGTCGTTCAAGAAAAATGCTTCAAAAATTATCTTAAAAAAAAGAGCAATCTACAATGCTTCAAGGCTTTAAAAATTGTCAAATTTATTTATCAAAATTAAAAGAGCAATCTGCAATGATTCAACCTCGTGGAATGGGTTGTTGCAACTTACACTCGGTGCATAGTTTTCACAACTCGAAATACCTAAGGAAAGTATCATCGAAATGTCTAGAGCAAGGCTGGAGACAATCATAGCAGATTGTCCATTTATTCCTGATATTTGAGTAGGTAGAGGCTGAAGAACGAATTATTTTAATAGTTCAAAATATATTAATAAAATACTATCCTCTTTTCATAATTTAAAATTAAATAGTTCATACTACTTACACATTCTCTTCTGTATTATGGACCTCAACTCAAGAAAAAATGAATGATACACAAATGTAGATTCATATTCCAGCATTTTTTGCTAGCAACATTATGAAAATACTGTATATAGGAACATGTCTCACAACTTAAGGAAGTAAAAGGTAATGTTAACCTCAGCGGTCAACGAACAGTAATTTTTTTTTATGATTCCATTATGTTCTTCTTTCCTATTGCCTTCATAAACTACATCATTAAAATGATCCAATTCTAAATCTTCTGAAACAGCATCCCCAATATTTATACATAAATTATTCAATATGTAATCAGTCAATATTATTTCCGGTTTCAAAACAGTCTTGTATACAGGGTGAGTCTTTGACCACTGCATTAATTTTAACCAAAGATTCCTCTCATCAAACGAACACTTTTTTCATTTAACATTTTTCCAAATACAGCTCAGGTAAAAAGATACAGGCTGTTGAAATTTTGAAAAAAAAAATCAGTTTTTATTTTGTAGCTTTGAGATCCTTTTTTCGAATAAAATGAATGTTGGCGTCATGTTTCCTATAACTATGATACATATTTTCCAAATATTAGTTATTTTCTACTTCTACTGGTTTTCTAGTTATGGACTCGTGGATTCATAAAACTAAACGAAATTACCATAAAGAAAGCATATAAAGTTTTTCTTGAGTCATTTCAAGAATATTCCATCGTTTTAGAACATTATATTATTCTTCATCATTTCTCCTTATACGCACCGTTTTCGAGATATTCTTCATTGAATGTTTTAAAATAGAAAACTCCAGAAATTTCACTACTTTTATGGATCCGTCCCTGAGCGTTGGAATACCGAATCAAGCTGTAAACCACGTTACCATGCCTTATTCTCGTCCGCCAACAATGTCATAGATAATTTATATGCGGGAGTGTATTAGCACATTGTGAAATCTTTAAACGCTTGTAACTTTTTACCTGAGCCGAATCTGGAAAAATGGTAATTGAAAAAAGTGTTTCATTTGATGAAAGGAATCTTTGGTTAGAATTAATGCAGTGGTCAAAGACTCACCCTGTATATTCACAAATTCAAGAATCAGATACTTGTTTTCCAACAGAAAACATTTTCAAACTATGAATTGACTCTAATAGCTATATAAGATGACATTTATGAACAGTGAACACATTCTGTGAATACATACAACTACGATGTACTATTCAAATTTTGAAAAATGATATCTCCGAAAGTATTAGCTTGTTAGAGTTGAAAATAATAACAATGGATTCTGATGATGAAACTGCATCTTAAAAAATTAATTTGAAATTTGTAATGTAAAAAAATTTTTTTTTTCGTTACTCCGAAACCATCATGCCGATTCTACCCAATAACGAACTTAAACGAGATATTCATCACCCAAACCTACTCTGAAAATTTCAACTGCCTAGCTCTATCTGTTCGAGAGTTATTGTAGAATTTTATTTTTTAATTTTAATTATTTGATACTTTAAGGCAACCCGATTAATACAAGACTTCGCAGGCATATAAAGGTCATTACTCAAATTAATGCTAAATTTCAGATAGATCGAGTGATCGGTTTCGGAAATATTCATAAAAAACCGTTTTTACTAAAAAACGGCCATAACTCTGAAACCGCTGGGTGGATTTCGCCCGTTAACGAACTCGTCCGGGATATTTACGCTCCAAACCTAGCCTGCAAATTTCAATCCTGTAACCTGTAACTCCTTTCTTTCGAGAGTTATCGTGATAATGGAGGACCGGCCGGACAGAATCGATTTCGACCATAGATTCTTGATTAGTGAGTCGATCCAAATCGTGTAAGACCATTTTCAGCCAAAAATTCGAAAATTACAGACATTTGGGCATATTGATAAGCACTCTGTTCCGGAGAACAAGAGCGCCAAAAATTGGTTCAAGCACTGACGTGATGTCGTGCTTGTGCATTATTCTATATTGGACACTCTTAATCGAATTCACCATGGTAAATTCGATTAAGAATTGGGTAGATGGCGCATCTCAATACGACGGACAAGTTCGTGGGGCATACTCAGCCCAATGGTTTTCGATAACCTTAGAACGGAAAGAGAAAGCGACTTGAAATTTCAGCGCATCTCAATGCGACATTTCAGTTTATTTATAGCGAGGTTTATAGGCATAATCAGCCAAACGGTGTTGGAGTTATACCCATATGAAATTTGGTTGATATTTCCTCAATAACTTGAAAAATACAAAACCGATCCAATTCAAACATGGTTATCAGTTGTATAATGCCCACGCCGAAATTTCGTGAGGATCCTATCACCAGAAATTTTTTTAAAAATCATTGAAAATCATTAAAAGAAATTCTCTATATCGGAAACTATTCATCCGACTTCGCTGAAATTTTGCTAGAGCCTTTAGAACGTAACTCTACTGCCAAGTTTCAAGTTTGAACATGATCGGATCTATATTTTTGGAGATCCGAGCACCCTTGAGTGTGTTGAGTTGCTGGATGGGTGACTGTTGCCTCGATAACATTCAAACGAAAGGAGATAGGGACTTGCAATTTTCAGGGTAGGTTGCACAACCGGATGGGAGAGTTAAATTCGTTTTTGGGCATAATCAGTCTAACGGTTTCGGAGTTATACCAACCTGGAATATTATTTCCTCGATAACTCAAAAAATATATACTCGATCGAATTGAAGCTTGGTAACTACTAGTAGAATTTCGACATAAAGACGTGTGTACAATTTTGTGAGAACCGTAACCCTAGAAAATTTGAAACAAATTACGAAAAAAAAATTAGTTCAAGCACTGACGTGAAGTCAGGAGTTTTTGCGCGCATGTTTTATAGTTCATTCTCCTGTAGGTATTGGACAGGAGAATGAACAATAAAACATGCGCGTAAAAGCTCCTGACTTCACATCAATGCTCGAACCAATTTTTTATTATTAGAAATGAACTCTATCCAAATCCAAGCTCTGAGTATGTACGAGAACTGAATTTGACTGGTTTTAGCCAAGTTGAATTTTATAAATTGATCTTTTCACCAGATTTCGTAAAAATTAAATCTTTTTGTAAAATATAATATTCGCCCAGTATGCTAACTGGGAGTTTCTAAAATAATAATTAGCATACTTTCAAGTAATCAAGTATGATTTCAAATTGAGGACTAGAAAATTTTGAAGAGAAAAAAGAGAAAAAAATTCTTCATCTGAGAAACTATCCCGTATGATATCTCTGAAATTTTGCAACAGCCTTCAAAAGACATTACTGTACAGCCAACTTTTCGAGTGTCAAACTCGATCGGATCTATATGCTTGGGAATATTGGGAAAATATTTTTTATTTTCCTGGAAGCCAAGCAGCTTTGGGCGAGTTCAGTATCTGGATATTAGCACTCTGGCTATAAATTTGAACAAGCTTGCCAAACTAGACTGACTTCCCGTCAGTGCTCGGTCGCTTACTTCGGCATAATGAAAATGCCAACCTTGACTAAAGTTTTGACGTTGACGGATACGGAACGTTCAAGGATGCGTTACCTTTGGAATACAAACTTGCTATGTTCCTACTGGGAAACCCGATATATAACAATCCTGTAGTGTAAACCGAAATTTAATTTTAATATTGTGGTTAACCGAGTACCTTGTCCTCTCGGTTAACCAATAATATTATTGATTTTGAATAGAATTCAATTCTTACTTATTTATTCTATATAGGTACATCTATACAGGGTGGTCCAGATCTTAACCAAGAAATTATAACCACGTATTCTACGTCAAAAATAAGCTCAAGTTTGTCTTATGGACATATGTCGAGAAATGATTCCTCTCTGAGATACAGGGTGTTAAAATTATAGTAAAAAAATGTTTTTTATTAATAACTTTTAAACTTCTAAAAAATATTTCCATGAAATTTGGGACATAGGTTTTAAGGATCAAGGAGCACTTTTTGCATAAAATAATATTTTTTATTTTACCAGAGGCGTCCGTACTGCGTCGAGAATGAATATTTTCAGACAAAAAATGATACGCCACTGGTTTTTCCGACAATAAAAATTACTCTTGACATCCTTATTCAATTCGTTCTCTTGACTTTTCGACGTACGAGGCACCGTTTCCGACTAAAAAAATTAAACACATTCTCATGCATGAAGAAATTACTAAAATTTGTTATGGTACATAATAATAAAAATAATATCTTTGTAAACGAAACGTGTAATTAAAAAAGGGTAAGCTTCAACAGCCACACTTTAATACGAATTTAAAGATGTTCGAAATGAAAAAAAAATAATTTTTTTTTTCTAATAATTTTAACACCCCGTATCTCATGGAGGAAGAATTTCTCGACATATGTTTATGTGACAAACTAGGGCTTATTTTCCACGTAAAATACGTGGTTAAAATTTCTTGGTTAAGATCTAGACCACTCTGTATAGATATTTATTCTTTTAATTATGAGATCCTTCATTGCTTTTTATGAATTATATATTGGGTTTATGGGGCGTGAATGAAAATGTAATTATTCATGAACACAAATCAAAACAAATTCAAATTTAACAAGGTCTCCAAAATTCAATTTCGAACAGACGACAGACATAATAGGTACCTAGGTCTAGTATTATGTTATTCAGGAAGTGAAAAACAGGAGTTTATACTGGCTGAAGATATCATTTTTATATTTTGGGACGCTATCATGTATTGTGCATTATTTATGATATCAGCTAGCGGAACATGAGTATATCCAATTAAAAACACTCGCTTAATGACAATACACGGTTTTTTACCCCTGCAGAACCACTTATTCGGTAGTTTACTTTGGCGTTTCCAATTAATTATTTATACATATCTAACAAAATCGTGAAAAACAATCCAATAATAAATATAACTTACGAGAATCATTTTCAAGATTTTTTTTGGAATTATTTCGTTATTCCATTAACAATGTATTTATTTTATTGAAATGTCAATTAAATCCAGATATACAGGATGATTCATAACTCGTGTCCGCTATTATGGATTCTGATGCAAAATTAAATTTAAAACAAACTAAGAAGAATAAATTTTCCGCGTTTTCACCTTTGTTAGCGATAAGTTTCAAAATATAAAGTTTTCAATACAGAAATATTATTGTTAATAGTAATAAGGATTAGGCAAGACATTTGTCATGGAAATGCAATGATGCAAATTAAGTCAATTTGACAATTGAGGAATTTATCCGAATAAATGGTAATCATTTTGAGAAATTATTATACAGTGCTTCTCAGCAATTCCGCACCAAGAGGGACTTTTCATGTTGATATTTCCGAATTTTATATTTTACAAAAAGTTGGTGCATCAAATATGATAAAAAAAAAACTCAGCCAATCGCGACTTCCGGTTTCAACAAAAATCTCGGAAATGTCGATTTTTTTCTACGAAACTACACTGATCAACAATTGCTAGGGATCACTTATGAACTTCTCTTCATTTGTATTTTTTTCAAGTTATCTCGTGAATATCTGTACATTATATGTTCTCTAAGGAAAAATTAAGATGTTTTGAGTTGATTATATCAAATTTTTCCTCACTTCATCGGCTCTTGTTCACAAAATCGATTATTATCTGTAGGCTGTAACATGTGGAGTGAAAAGCAATGTGGTATTTGTTATTAAATCTGTTTTTTTCTCTCGTTCAAACACATAAGGTGACAATAATTGAAGAAATGAGAACAATATTAGCTTATCAGTCATGCCGAGAAGACGTTTGGCTCCTGTGCAACTGGACCAAATCATACGGTGGATACAGGAAGGTTTGTCCCAGCGAAAAGTGTCCCGGCGGTTGAATGTTTCGCAAAGTGTCGTGAGTCGGGCTTGGAATAGGTTCATCCAAAACGACTCAGTAGCTTATGTTCATGGGGGAGGTCGGCAGCGCAGTACAACAGCTGCCCAAGATCGTCTTTTGGTCCTCAATGCTAGGAGAAATCCCACTTACCCGGCGTCGCGGCTCAATAGATCACTGAGAGTTGCAACAGGAGTTCTAATTTCGAACCAGACTGTAAGACGACGACTACATGTTCGTGGTTTGAGAGCACGTAGGAGGGTACAACATCCCCGTTTGAATAGGGAACACCGGGTTCATCGACGGCAATGGGCTGAGGAGCACCGCAATTGGACAGTTGAAGATTGGAGCCGATGTTTATTTACGGATGAGTCTAGATTTCGTTTGGTCAACTCCGATGGACGTATTCTTGCTTGGAGGGAAAGAGGTCGAAGGTATGCAGAACAGTTTATGGTACCCACAACAGCTTTTGGCGGAGGTTCTATATGTGTATGGGGAGGCATTTGTTTGAACCAACGCACAGAGTTGGTTGGTCTGCAGAACACCACAATGACCAGCCAGAGATATCACGATATGATTATTGAACCCATAATTGTTCGGTTTGCGGCTGCCTTGGGCGAGAATTTCATTATAATTGACGATAATGCCCGTCCACACCGTAGTCGTCTGGTTAATGAAGCGCTAGAAACTCATGCTATTGATAGGATGGACTGGCCAGCTCGCTCTCCAGACATGAATTGCATCGAACATGTCTGGTCTGAGATTTCTAGACAATTGTCAACCTTAGAACAACCGATCAATAACCTGGAGGACCTTTCTAACGCTTTACGGGATATTTGGACGAATTCGCCCCAAAATTTTATAAATCGTTTGATTGAAAGTATGCCTCGTAGGGTAGAATGCTTGAGACGAGCTCGTGGGGGGCCAACTAGGTACTAGCTTAACCGAAACTTCAGCCTTCTTGTGGTGTCATCATAAAATTTTTATGTTATTCAAACACAGAATTTTGAGTGTTCCTAATAAAGTCTTTTTTTCTCTCCAACTTTCCATTTTTTCATTCTTTTCTCAAGTGAACCATATTATGAACTGAAAATACTCTGATATCTGACTAAATTTATAATCTTGGAGCGAATAATTCAGAAATAAATTTAGAAAAAGTAAGTGATCCCTATCAATTGTTGAGCAGTGTATATATGAAAACTTGAATTGATTGAAATTACAGTTCAGATCTATGTTCAGGTATGAAAATCATGAAAATTATTTTTCCTTATAAGACTTAAAAATTGAACAATTACCTAACACTCCTGTATTGGACACTTAATTCGAATTTACCATGGTAAATTCGAATTAAGAGTGTCCAATACAGGAGAATGGACAACATAATTTACCATGGTAAATTCGATTAAGGGTGTCCAATACAGAAGAAAGGACAATATAACATACGCGCAAAAGCTTCTGACTTCACTTCAGTTCTTGAACCTTTTTTTTTTCCGATTTTTTTTATATTTTCTAGGGGTACGGTTCTGAAAATTTTTTTTTCGTCATTTTTCTCAAATTTTCTAGGGGTACGGTTCTTACAAAATTTTAAACACGTCTTTATGTTGATTTTCTACTACTAGTGTCCAAGCACCAATTCGATCGAATATTTATTTTTTGAATTATTAAGGAAATAATATTCCAGGTGGGTATAACTCGGAAACCGTTAAACCGATTATGCCCAAAAACGAACTCAACTCTCCCTTTCGGATACGCAACCTACCCTGAAAATTGCAAGTCCCTATCTCCTTTCGTTCGAAAGTTATCGAGGCAACGGTCACCCATCTACTGAACTCACACAAGAATGCTCGAATCTCCAACAATATTTAACCGATTGTGTTAAAACTTGAAACTTGGCAGTAGAGTTAGGTTATGAAGGCTCTTGCAAAATTTCAGCAATTTCAAACGAATAGTTACTGATATATAGAATTTTTTTTTTATTTTCAATGATTTATTAAAAATTTTCTACAAATGCTATCCTCACCAAATTTCGCAAACATATTCGCGTTGGCATTCTACAACTAATAACCATATTTGAATTCAATCGGTTCAGTATTTTTCGAGTTAATGAGGAACAAAAAACCACCAAATTTCAGAAAATTTCAGATGGCTATAACTGTTAAACCGTTTGGCCGATTATACCCATAAACAAACTGAAATGTCGCGCTCTGGTGCACATCCTAACCTGAAAATTTCAAGCCGCTATCTCATTCCGTTCTCAAGTTATCGTGACAACAAAAATATTTTTTAATAATTTTTTTAAAATTTTCTAGCCATACGATTCGCACAAAATTTCACAAACGTGCTTAGGTTCATATTCTACAACTACCCACCAAGTTTCAATTCGATCGGATTTATATTGGTTGAAAAGAAAATTATTACTCGGAAACCACTGGGCCGATTATGCCCATTAATGAACTTGTCCGTCGTATTGGGATGCGCCACCTACCCTGAAAATTTCAAGTCGCTAGCTCTTTCCGTTCTCAAGTTATCGTGGCAACGGCCGGACGGACAGAATCAAATTTGACCTCGAATTCTTCATTGGGGAGTCGAACTTAATCGTTTGAGACCATTTTCGTCAAAAAATTCGAAAGTTACAGACATTTGGGCAAAACTATAACGCGATGTTCCCCAGAACATACGCGCAAAAATAGCAAAATTTCAAAAATTTTAATTTTCAACGCTAGTTTTTTTTCCAGAAGAATTGAAAACCTCACCTCCGTGACTGTTCCTCTTAGTTATCGCATTGTCCTAAACTTAAAATTATAGCATTAATGGAATTCTGGTACAGCGTATTTCTAGTTCATTATCCACAATTAACTAAATAATGTTGACATGATAAAATCTCAATAAAAAAATTGTCGGTGTTCGAATTATACTTATATTAGTCGATGTTCCT
Organism: Halyzia sedecimguttata; assembly: GCA_937662695.2. NCBI lineage: Eukaryota > Metazoa > Arthropoda > Insecta > Coleoptera > Coccinellidae > Halyzia > Halyzia sedecimguttata. Next base: position 44,996,078 of record OW569413.2, on the reverse strand, counting down.
GCATTATCTATCACCTCCGTGAAGCGACATTGTAATTTGACTCTTTAATCGCAAGATGACGCTATCGTCATCGTGGACCGCCTGGAATATCGGTTGATGCGCAGGTAATACTGACCACTTGAGATTTGAACTCCATACATATAAAGACGTGTATGGGAAATTTGGGATTCTCACTTCCGTGAAGATGAATTGTAAGGTAGGAGATTATTTTATTCAATTATTTGTTATCTGAATATACTTAATTACGGAAGGTATTTAATGAGTTAAAATATTGTTTTGAAGCATTTTTCTTTAAATGAGATATTCTATAAACAAGTAAAATTTCTCACTTCCGTGAATCTAACCTCCGTGAATATAGCAATTCACGGAGGTGAGGTACTCTTCACGGAAGTGATACTAATATTCTGTTCCTCCTTTCAGGACATGAATTCTGACATTATTAAAAAAAAAATAAGAAAAAAGTTACTGCATCTCATGAAGATCAGAAGAAAAAACAACGAAAATCTATGAGAAGACTTCGTGAAGCCCGAAAAAATGATCCTGAATTATACGAAGAAGAAAAACGTAAAGAACGAGAGCGCCGTGAACCTAACGGCCAGTTCCACAGCGGCCAGTTTGCCGGAAAGAGCCGATCGCGGCGCCCAGTGGCGTACGATCGGACTGTATAATTTACGCATAATAATGCTCAAATGCTTGTATACAGCACAAAGGTTTATCAGAAATTCGGCAATTATGATAACTCAATAGTCGGAATGCAGTGAAAGATATTTATACGAAATATTTGACGAATCCTACAATGGTTTCATGCTTTAATATGAATAGTTTGAATTCTCGCTAAACGATCGAACTATGATGGGCTTTGGCATTCATCGGACCACTATGGGGTTTTCTTACACGGATAGCTTTAGTTGATATGATGAATCTCTGAAAATTTCATCCACTTCCCTTGGGGACAAGGGGGTTAAATACGCCCCCCAGATGCCGAAAAATTCATAACTCGGAAACCGTTCGTTGGACCACTATGGGGTTTTCTTACACGGATAGCTTTAGTTGATATGATGAATCTCTGAAAATTTCATCCACTTCCCTTGGGGACAAGGGGGTTAAATACGCCCCCCAGATGCCGAAAAATTCATAACTCGGAAACCGTTCGTTGGACCACTATGGGGTTTTCTTACACGGATAGCTTTAATCGATATGATGAATCTCTGAATATTTCATCCACTTCCCTTGGGGACAAGGGGGTTAAATACGCCCCCCAAATGCCGAAAAATTCATAACTCGAAAACCGTTCGTTGGACCACTATGGGGTTTTCTTATACGGATAGCTTTAATCGATATGATGAATCTCTGAAAATTTCATCCACTTCCCCTGGGGACAAAGGGGATAAATACGCCCCCCAGATGCCGAAAAATTCATAACTCGGAAACCGTTCGTTGGACCACTATGGGGTTTTCTTACACGGATAGCTTGAGTTGATATGATGAATCTCTGAAAATTTCATCCACTTCCCTTGAGGACAAGGGGGTTAAATACGCCCCCCAAATGCCGAAAAATTCATAACTCGGAAACCGTTCGTTGGACCACTATGGGGTTTTCTTACACGGATAGCTTTAGTTGATATGATGAATCTCTGAAAATTTCATCCTCTTCCCTTGGGGACAAGGGGGTTAAATACGCCCCCCAGATGCCGAAAAATTCATAACTCGGAAACCGTTCGTTGGACCCCTATGGGGTTTTATTACACATATAGCTTTAATTGAATTCAAACATGATTTATTTTATTTCGATAAGCTCCCATCTGACATTATACATCTTCCGACGAGAAGTAGTAATTCAATCCAAATACTGAATTTGTTGATTTATTAGCATTCATTTCCGCACCACCTTTGAGGTAGAATGCTGGGCGCGTTTTTTTACATGGTTTTCCCAAGAGGCATAATCCATAGCTATACAATCTTGAATAAGGTTCTATATCATATTCTGTTGAAAAATTTCCGGAATATTGTTTCATTTCTAGTTATTCCTACACAAATCACATATACTATTCAAGAACTCTTTTTTAGGCTCCGGTTTATTTGTGAGACACGAAATGTGCACTTTTCTGTTGCAATTTCTGCATAAATAAAATTGAAATTCAACCAGTTTCGAACAATACAGACATCTGTTCTGCATTTGAGAAGAATTTACTAATAAGAATCTTTTGACACTTTTTCTGAATTCATTGATATTTACATATTCATTCAATGGTTTTTTTGTTATATATTGCTTGAAATAATGAAGAACATACATTCCGCAATTAAAATTGTCACTTTGATGAACGATGAGTTCGTCGGCTATGCTCCATGAATGAATGTCAGTTTCTTGTTTACTTTGGGTCAATAACTGAGAAAATCTCCGGAAATATAATTTTTTTCTACTTTCGGCCAAAGTATGTGTTCTCTTCAAGGAATCAAGGAATAAAAACTTTTTCAGTCTAATGAATGATCATAATAAAATGGGAATTACATTCGTTTATGGGAAATGCCACGAAATCTTTTTCAAGAATAAGGGTCGCATTTTTGTCCACATTTTCCGAAAACAAATTGGTAGCTATTTCAACTGGAAATTTCTGAAATATATCAGCTGTATCGATAAGACACAGATAATTGTCGATAACGAAACTAGTTAAATATTTTCCGAAGTCAAGACTTAAATAATCACTTATCTCAATTTCAGGAACGGGGCATGATACATTTTCGAAAAATGCAACTACATAATTCCGTTCTGATGTTCCCCGTGAAATTGTAGGCAGTTGCCAGCGATCAGGTATATTTTTGTAGAAGTATATATCATTTACTAGGCCATAATGTAAGAATTCTAAATTTTTTAAGGATCTCCATTTCCTGTCAGAAAATTCCTGAGGTGCTCCACCATTTTCTTGTACAATTATATAGGGTACAAATTCGAAATAATAGAAACTTCTTAATTTTGGTAGTAACTCTTCTTCCCACAAATCTATATTTCTTTCAACTCTAACTGTTTTCAATCCTTTGAATGTAAATATGACTAAGTCACACCATTCTCTTTTACATATATTGAGTAATCCCTGAATTTGATAAAAGTATTCACTTGTAGGTTTCAATTTCTTGGATTTGTCCAGGAATTTCAGATCAATCTCATTTGGATCCTCATTTCTCAAGCTGTACGGGCATTTAATTTCTATCATTCCACGGGGATGAACCAAACCATCAGGAGAACAGGCTAAAAATGAATTCATGTCATCCACAATTAATCCGCTTAACTCGCATTCGACGTTATTCATAAGAGAATATTGTACTCTTGCGCAATTTTCATATTCGTTTCCATGATTGACTGCTGCACAATTAAGTTTAACCGGATTTCTAATTTGTCTGCATATATTTCGTATTGTTGATATCTTGGATCTGCATATTTTAAAGAAAAACGAAGATGTAATTCTTCTTTTTCTTTCTTCATGCCATATTTCAGAATTTCTCTGAAGGACAGTTTCTTCCTTGAGTTTTTCTATTTTTTCAGGGGATAATCTTATTGCTTCAATCTCTTCCTTGCATCTTTCTAACAGGTATGTACTCGGATAATCAGGCGATTTCGTACTGGTGTGATCAATATCATCAATTGCGATAATTTCATCGACTTCGCTATTCTGACGAATTGTTTTTTTGATTCTAGTCAGTTTGTCCCCAATTTCAAGTTGTTTCAAATAATTACCGCTGAAATGTGAAGTTTTTCGTCTTGGCTTCCTCGACCAAGATTCCTGAGAAGTTTTTTCGTCAGTTTCCTTATCTGTTTTTCGGTTCATATTCAAATTGGTCTTATTTATATTAATATTAACTTCCCTACAAATTGCCCTAACATCGTTTTGGTAAGCACGGATAAATCTTGAGCATTTCACGTTTCTGTTACCTTCTAATATGCCACATTTGAGATACCCAAAATAATTTTCTATTATAGCATTGCTCAGTCTTCGTCGTGTCAAAATGCAAGTCCATAACGGAGCAAAGGGCATATATTTTTTCAAAATCAAATTAAAAAATTCCTTATTGAAGTAAATATTTTCTTTATTTTTTATTTTACTACATTCTATCTCATTTATTATTTCATCATGAAATTTATTGTATCTTTTGAAGAAGGGGCTACAACGAAAAAGTGTTTCAGATTCATCTGATTTCAGAATGCCTTCGCGTATGTCTTCATATTTTGAATTTGATTTTGAACTTCTACATAGTTCCCTAAGACTGTTTTCTGTGAGTTCAGTTGTTTTTTTACTACAAAGTAGAATCACTGTATTTTTGAACCATTTATCTAAATCTAATAAATTATCAACATTAAATGAAATAGCCATCAGTTCTTTAAACATCGTTTTTTGTTGATCACTTTTTCCGATATTTTCAACATCTTTGCAAATCATCTTCATGAAATGAGCACAGCAAAGATGGAGAGTAATCAAATTTTTGTTTGGAATGGCGGTTTCAACAATTTCATAACAAATTTCCAGATACTCCAAGAGAGTCATTCTATTGAAAGCTTTTACAGCTGCATGAATGGAGGCAAAGTTGAAATCAGTAACGAAGCCTGAAAATAGTGGCCACTTCTTTTCTTCCTCGCAAAAATATCTAAAATCATGTAGTAGTTTAAAAATTGCATTTGAATTGTGCTCCGCAGAAATCATTGATAACACTGGAAATATTCTTCCTGCTTTCAACATAATAACACCTGTATATAAATAAATTCTCTTTTTTGATTGGTAAGGGTGTCTAACAATAGATCCAGTTGCATCGAAATGAATACTTATTTCTCCGGAATTAGTTTGAAAAGAATTATATAAAATTCGAACCTGATCAGAACAAAATAAAGTGGCTCTAAAGGGAAAAGACAGTTCTCTGAAAAAGTATGATTTATCAGCCTGAAGTTTTATCAAATCTAGTAAATCATTCTTATCCCTATCAAATTCAGCAAATTTTTCCGATCTAATTTTCCTAACTGTTGGATCGGATTTCACATTTTCTAAACTTTTGGTTATATTGACGAAAGACTCATCACATTTCAACAATGTTTCTTTTTCATAGTTTAACGGTTTTCTCCTTATTAATTCGTTCTTAATTATGTCTCTCTCAACTCCTTTAACTTGTGCTGTCAGATATTCTCTATGATAAAAATTTAACAAGTTACTATTTACTCGAACTGACGACGAAATGGTGGATATAAATATTTTGAATTTTTTGCATCCATTATGCGCACATTGAGCATACACACATATATTCGAATTCCTCTTTATATATTTTTTATAGCGAATTACTATTATACATGAATTATTGACATTAGCATTTATATACTTCTTCAATACATAACAATAGGATTTCATTAAATTATTTGCTTTGTACATTTCTTTCCATAACCCCTTTTCTATTTCAAATTGGCCTTCACATATAGTGCAATCTTTAAAACTTCCTTGAATTGGGGCATTTATGTTGATTGAGTTCAATGGAATGATTTCCTTTCGAGATTTCAGATTCTGTAATACGTATGTAATTTTTTTATTGGTGAAGGATTCTTCCTTTGATGAATCTAAAAATTTTGGGGATTCAAATTTTTCTATATGACAGTTATTGTTGGGTGATTCATTCTGTCCATTCATCGGTAAGGAAATGTCATCATCACATTGAATAGACCGAAGTAACAATTTATCTGGAAGTGAAGTTGACGGAAATGGGGCATATTGTTTTTCCGGCGATTCAGCGTGAACAACGATACTTGCAGTACCAGGTGGATTCAAATTGAAAATATCACTATACTTGCTTGCCGAAGTTGATAGCGGGGAAACAGGGTAATCTATCGAAGCGTCTGAATTATCTTTTTCAAGATGTTTCGTTTCCAAAAATCTCTTATTTTCTCATGACATAGTTTGTAGAAATAAAATCTATTTTTCTGGCAATTCTTCTTTCCAAAATATTTACAGAGAATGCCATAAATAGATTCCTTATTTCTATGTACGGAGCTGAATTTGATCGTACTCTTCGAATCTATCTCGTTTAATACACGGTCAATGTCTGCTAGCGAAAATTCAATTTTTTCTTTTCTTTGACTTTGCCCTTCGAAAAGACTTCGAAATTTTTGATTTTCAATAAGAATTCTTGTCAACCTACTAACAAAAAAATGTTGTTTTTCGGTACTTAGTAGCAATTGAATGTCATTCAATAAACTTTCATTAACCAGAGCCGGTATTTCTTCGTATGTGATGTTTGGAAATTTACATTTGAGAAAGTCAATTACTTTACACATTGTATCCAAATTCATGTTTATTTGAGGAACTGAATAAATAAATATTAAAATGAATTAATAACAAAACGAGTTCAGTTAAATAAAAAAAACTCACCTAGAACAATAAATTCACACTTTCACAATTAATTTTCAACTGGACAGAATATCACTGTTTAGTGTCTATGCTTTCTTACCTATATTATCGTCAAACTTCAAAACTAAAATTTGCACCACTGTAACGCAAGAGCAACAATTGGTACGAAATCCAAATTGGGAATGATTCTTCTTCGAAAAGTAGGATTTTTTTTCGGACATACAAAATAGTATAAAAAACATGTGTAGAAAAAATGTAGTAACGGCGCCTTTAGTATTCATTAGCATAATGCTTAAAACATAATTATCCATGGTTTAAGCCTATTTAAGAAGATAGTCCACAACAATGCTATAAATATCGAAAAAGGTACCGCTTTTATTACGTTTACGGTCCCGACACCCCAACAACCTTAATTGCCAGATTATTATTACCCTAGCACAACAAAATATATTTCATAATATATTCAGATCCTACCTAATCCGGCATCATGACATTACTGGGAATACCAACAATATGGAAAAGCACTTGCTATACATTTAAATATCAATTTAAATTACGTAATGCATATTATTCATTATTTAAACACATAAATTCCGAAATAACCATTCACTGAAAATATTAATATCAATGAACTCAGAAAAAAGTGCCAAAAGTTTCTATTTAGGTACCTACTTCTTCAATTTTATTTGAAATTGTAACAGGTCAGGTATTGGAAAGTGTTGCAGAAATTACTAGGAATGAAAACATTTCGTATTTAAGCCCCTTGTCCCCAAGGGAAGTGGATGAAATTTTCAGAGATTCATCATATCAACTAAAGCTATCCGTGTAAGAAAACCCCATAGTGGTCCAACGAACGGTTTCCGAGTTATGAATTTTTCGGCATTTGGGGGGCGTATTTAACCCCCTTTTCCCCAAGGGAAGTGGATGAAATTTTCAGAGATTCATCATATCAACTCAAGCTATCCGTGTAAGAAAACCCCATAGTGGTCCAACGAACGGTATTCGAGTTATGAATTTTTCGGCATTTGGGGGGCGTATTTAACCCCCTTGTCCCCAAGGGAAGTGGATGAAATTTTCAGAGATTCATCATATCGATTAAAGCTATCCGTGTAAGGAAACCCCATAGTGGTCCAACGAACGGTTTCCGAGTTATGAATTTTTCAGCATCTGGGGGGCGTAATTAACCCCCTTGTCCCCAAGGGAAGTAGATGAAATTTTCAGAGATTCATCATATCGATTAAAGCTATCCGTGTAAGAAAACCCCATAGTGGTCCAACGAACGGTTTCCGAGTTATGAATTTTTCGGCATCTGGGGGGCGTATTTGACCCCCTTGTCCCCAAGGGAAGTGGATGAAATTTTCAGAGATTCATCATATCAACTAAAGCTATCCGTATAAGAAAACCCCATAGTGGTCCAACGAACGGTTTCCGAGTTATGATTTTTTCGGCATCTGGGGGGCGTATTTAACCCCCTTGTCCCCAAGGGAAGTGGATGAAATTTTCAGAGATTCATCATATCGATTAAAGCTATCCGTGTAAGAAAACCCCATAGTGGTCCAACGAACGGTTTCCGAGTTATGAATTTTTCGGCATCTGGGGGGCGTATTTAACCCCCTTGTCCCCAAGGGAAGTGGATGAAATTTTCAGAGATTCATCATATCGATTAAAGCTATCCGTGTAAGAAAACCCCATAGTGGTCCAACGAACGGTTTCCGAGTTATGAATTTTTCGGCATCTGGGGGGCGTATTTAACCCCCTTGTCCCCAAGGGAAGTGGATGAAATTTTCAGAGATTCATCATATCGATTAAAGCTATCCGTGTAAGGAAACCCCATAGTGGTCCAACGAACGGTTTCCGAGTTATGAAATTTTCAGCATCTGGGGGGCGTAATTAACTCCCTTGTCCCCAAGGGAAGTGGATGAAATTTTCAGAGATTCATCATATCGATTAAAGCTATCCGTGTAAGAAAACCCCATAGTGGTCCAACGAACGGTTTTCGAGTTATGAATTTTTCGGCATTTGGGGGGCGTATTTAACCCCCTTGTCCCCAAGGGAAGTGTTTGAAATTTTCAGAGATTCATCATTTCGATTAAAGCTATCCGTGTAAGAAAACCCCATAGTGGTCCAACGAACGGTTTCCGAGTTATGAATTTTTCGGCATCTGGGGGGCGTATTTAACCCCCTTGTCCCCAAGGGAAGTGGATAAAATTTTCAGAGATTCATCATATCAACTAAAGCTATCCGTGTAAGAAAACCCCATAGTGGTCCAACGAACGGTTTCCGAGTTATGAATTTTTCAGCATCTGGGGGGCGTATTTAACCCCCTTGTCCCCAAGGGAAGTGGATGAAATTTTCAGAGATTCATCATATCAACTAAAGCTATCCGTGTAAGAAAACCCCATAGTGGTCCGATGAATGCCAAAGCCCATCATAGTTCGATCGTTTAGCGAGAATTCAAACTATTCATATTAAAGCATGAAACCATTGTAGAATTCGTCAAATATTTCGTATAAATATCTTTCACTGCATTCCGACTATTGAGTTATCATAATTGCCGAATTTCTGATAAACCTTTGTGCTGTATACAAGCATTTGAGCATTATTATGCGTAAATTATACAGTCCGATCGTACGCCACTGGGCACCGCGATCGGCTCTTTCCGGCAAACTGGCCGCTGTGGAACTGGCCGTTAGGTTCACGGCGCTAAGAACGAGGGCTATTATAAAAGAAAAAAGGAAGGAAAAATTAAAAATATTCTGGATATGTCCGAAAGAGAAAAATTGGTTCAAGCACTGACGTGAAGTCAAGAGCTTTTGCGCGTATGTTCTATTCTCCATCCTCCTGTATTGGACACTCTTAATCGAATTTACCATGGTGAATTCTATTGTTCGTTCTCCTGTATTGGACACTCTCTTAATCGAATTTACCGTGGTAAATTCCATTAAGAGTGTGAAGTTAAAATACAAGAGTCTGACATTGAAAACATAGAAAAATATCTGCCGAAAAATTTACCACCCTACAAAAGAATTCTGCAGTGTCATGAAATAGTTTGGACTAAAGGCAACTGTTTTGTAGATACAAGAAAACTCACATGCATTGTTCAGAATCAGTGCAGTGTTCTCACTTTTCTTTGGGGGTATACTTAGTATTCTTTTCTCGAAATATGAAATAATTCACATCATCAGAATATTCTTTATTTGTCTACTATATGCTAAAACTGTTTTCCTTGACATTAGATTTATGTATTCCTATGCGAAAACTTCAATATGAAGGAGTATATTCCGATTCAAGTTCCAGTGAAGACGATGATGTGCCCTTAGCTCATCTCATGAAGAAATCTGAAGATTCCAATAAAATACGTGGTGAAACTTTGCTCGATGCTGTCCCTCTTGAACCCGAGGAAAACGACTTTGTTATAGTTAAGTTTACTAACAAGAAGCTTGTTACTAGTCATTTCATGGGCGTGGTTCAGATAACTCATATGGATGAATATCCAGATGATTTATTGATTCGCATTCTACAAAAACGGACGAAAAAAAAAAGCACTGACGTGAAGTCAGTACTCTTTGGCGCGCGTGTTCACGGTGGCTAATTTGAATTGAATGATGAGTACTTCAAGCTCAGTGGATAGAGCGAGTCGAAGATCTACCCAAAAGGTAGTACTCATCACTCAATTCAAATTAGCCACCGTGAACACGCGCGCCAAAGAGTACTGACTTCACGTCAGTGCTTTTTTATTTTTTTTGTCTTTTTGGTCATCTAACCACAGACTTTCTATTCAATCAGATCAGTATTTTACGAGTTATCGTGGAAACAAAGTTTTAAAATTTTTGAAATTTTTTTTGCCACTTAATGGCCATCCTGTCAGTCACAAAAAACTGCGATTCTCCAACACTAGTGGTTCAGGAGATATCGCATCTTGAATCCACGCATGCGCAGACTGGCACCGGGGGATTCTATGGAGGAATAGCATCCTCCACCCCAAAACCAATCTTCTCAGAAGAAAACTCGAGCAGTTAAGTTATTTCTCGTCTGCTTATGCGAATCACAAAAAATGCCCAAAAGAGGCAGTTACACCCCCAGTCGTTCACCGTTCAGACTAATTTTGAAAAACAAATTCAAAATTCCACACATCGTTTACGCATTAATTCAATTGCCATGCTAGTAAGTAGTCCATATTTTAATCAGTTGCCCTCGTACATATTGCATTCATTCGTATAAACGCGCAAAAAATACGTTGGAACGAAATCACCAGATGTTGTAGATATTCCATGTAGGAATTCGAAATGAAATATAATTTGTCCAGTTTGGAAGTTCAAAATCATAATTTTTTTTTTTTGAGGCTCCTAGTGGTCTGTCCGCAGTGAAATTTTGCACACCCCAAGAGGTCATTATTGGTCACCGAAGTACGAAAACTGAACTCATTCTGATATTTGGTTTCGGAATTTCCAGCAAAATATTCCGCTAATAGTTAAACATTTTTTTAATTTTTTCTACTCATGCTACCCCCACGAAATTTTGCGTAAGTGTTTTCGTTGGTACTTCGACTATAACTACCGAGCTTCACCTCAATCGGATCAGTTTTTTTCGAGTTATAGTGAAAACAAAATTTCAATTTCATTTTCAAATATTTAACTTTTTACTTAACTACTTACTTACTACTCTTTCTAGTTTACAGCCATCCGATCAATATGAGACTTCGCAGGCATATGAAGGTCATGATTATACAATTTCATGCTAAATTTCAGAATCATCGAGTGATCGGTTTCGGAAATATTCTTGAAAAACGATTTAACTAAAAATGGCCGTAACTCCGAAACGACTCGATGTATTTTGCCCATTAACGAACTTGTCCTAGATATTTACGCTCCAAAAATGCCCTGCAAATTTCAACGCTCTAACTTACTCCGTTCGAGAGTTATCGTGCTAACGGCCGGACCGGCCGGCCGGACGGACGGACAGAATTGAATTTGACCTCGAATTCTTCATCAGGGAGTCGAACCCAATCGTTTGAGACCATTTTCCCAAAAAAATTCGAAAAATACAGACATTGTGACGAAATGATAGCACGCTGTTCCTTGCGGAACACGCGCGCAAAAATGGAAATCTTTGTATTTCCAAGGAAAGACGATATTTCTATAGATAATATAAGAGTTATATTGTATCTGTTCTTCCGTCACCTTTGGTAGATGAGCATGAACAATACAGATTTTATACTGACCTCTCTATTTTTAAAAACTTAGGTTAATGTTTTGTAGTATTTCAATATGTTAGACCTAGAGTCATCATTATTTCTGATATAAAAATAAGGAACCTGGAGCAGTTCCTGCTCCAGGACAACACTTGTTGATCTTTTTAGTAAAAATAAATGATTTTTCGTTTATATTATGTTTTGAATGTTATGAATTGATACTCCCAATAATAAAAACATTGCGCCGTATTTACAAAGCATTCAATCTCCGTTAAATCCTAACTGAGGTCCTCAGTTAAGGATAAATAAGAATCGCAACCTCAGTTAACGTATGTAACGGTGGTGAAACAGGCCTGTTTCACGTTAATTTTCACTTAAACTGAGGTTGCGAATGTTATTCATCGCTTAACTGAGGACCTCAGTTAGGACTTATCGGAGATTGAATGCTTTGTGAATACGGCGTTATTATCTAATATCTATTGTAGTTACGATTAGTTACCGTTTTAGCAAGATATTTTCACCTCCATTAATTTTCTCTCACTTCCGTGAAAGGGTTTTTTGTCACTTGGTTATGCAAAATTATTCTGCAAAATAAGTATAGATATTGAACAATGTCTTTTTTATATTAAGGATATATGAATTTTTTTTTCATTTAAAATTTAACATTATTTCATTTCCGTGAATTTTGTCTCACATCCGTGAATGCCGGTTTCATGAAAATCTCATTATTTCACAAAATACCAACGAAAGTGTGTAACCTTAGGCATAAGATTAATAAGAATTAATTTCTGGTTTAGGATATCTAAAAATAAATTCGATTATTGTTAATTTATTTTTTTTAAAACTAAAATGCGAAAGGGGAACATTTGGTGGGAATTGCCCAAGAATACATTTATATAATTCTGGACTCTGAGAAACCAATACATTCGGAGATATAATTTGTCTGTTAGAACAAGAGCGCCAGAAAGCTCCTGACCACAGGGCTTGAACCAATTTTTTTTTTTAAATCTTCCAGTGATACGAAATTTCACATGCCTCTTTGTGTCGATATTCTCTAACTAGTAACTAATTTTCAATTCGATCGGATCTGTATTGGTTGAAAAAAGTACTCGGAAACCGCTGGGCCGATTATACCCATTAACAAACTTAACCATCGCAATCGGATGGGCAAAATGATAGCACGCTGTTCCCCAGAACATTCGAGCAAAAATGCTCTGCAGACAGCATGGATATCATATAAAAAATTAATTCTTTCCAATATTTGACGCATCAAATATTACCAATGAATTGTTATTGCCTTTTTGTGCGCATGTTCTTGAGAACAGCGTGCTATCATTTTACCCTAATGTCTCTTATTTTCGAATTCATTGCCGAAAATGGTCTCAAATGCTTAGGTTCGACACTCTCTGATGAAGATTCTCACAGATTCGATTCTGTCCGGTTGGAGGGCCATCCGTTGCCACGATAACTTTCGAACGGAAATAGATAGCAACTTGCAATTTTCAGGGTAGGTTGCGCCTCCAAATGCGATGGTTAATGGGTATAATCTACAAATGTTTAGTTTTGTTGTTATTTCCTCAATTACTCAAAAAACAAATATCCAATCAAATTGAAACTAGGTAATTAGTTAAAATTGTTCGCAACAATTTAGAAATACCCTGAAGAAGATATATTTTCCATCCCATCACTTGTAGTAGAAAATACAAATGTGATTCAGCTGCTACTCTGCCATATTCAGAAAGCTATTACTATAATAAATTTTCGGAAAAAAAAACGAGAGAAGATAATTATTTAGGTTATTTCATATCATTATGTAGATACCTGACACCTCCCAACATAACCTTTTGGATAGTATGAGATTACTTAATGAATGTTTTCAATGCAGAGAAACAAAATTTCGATATGGATAATAGAGTTATGATTCATCTGAATGGTAGTAATTTTTCGTTGAAACCATTTTATTTTTTTTTAATAATACAACCTCTCAATTTAGTCTCTCTGCGCTAATGGTGCACTCGGATATAATGTCATCTAATGAAAAAAACATTATTACTCACTTGGATTTTAATTGTATATTCTACCAGAGGAGAAAGCCACTACACTACACCTTTAACTCAGATCATAATGGAGGAGCACGAGACATTTCCGAGAAACAATTTCATACATCAAAATAGTGATGTCTTCTTTCGTTCAGGATTATTTTTTTCGCCGCATGTTAGAATAAAAATTGGTTCAAGCCCTGTGGACAGGAGCTTTTTGGCGCTCTTGTTCAAACAGACAAATTATATCTCCGAAAGTATTGGTTTCCCAGAGTTGGGAATTATATCAATGGATTCCTATGATAGAACAGCATCACGAGAATTAAATTTAAAAAGTGTCGTTTAAGAAAATTGCTTCAAAAATTATCTTTTTAAAAAAAAGAGCAATCTACAATGCTTTAAAAGTTGTCAAATTTATTTATCAAAATTAAAGGAGCAATCTGCAATGTTTCAACCTCGTGGAATTGGTTGTTGCAACTTACACTCGGTGCATAGTTTTCACAACTCGAAATACCTAAGGAAAGTATCATCGAAATGTCTAGAGCAAGGCTGGAGACAATCATAGCAGATTGTCCATTTATTCCTGATATTTGAGTAGGTAGTGGATTACGAACAAATTATTTTAATAGTTCAAAATATATTAATACAATACTATCCTCTTTTTTGATAAATTGAAATTTAATAGTTCATACCACTAACACATTATTTTCTGTATTATGAACCTTAACTCAAGAAAAAATGATTGATAAACAAATGTAGATCCATATTCCAGTATTTTTTCTAGCAACATTATGAAAATACTGTGTATAGGAATATGTCTCACTACCACTACTTAAGGAAGTAAAAGGTAATATCAACCTCAGTGGCCAACGATCAGTAATTTCTTTTGATGATTCCATTATGTTCTTCTTTTCTATTGCCTCCATAAACTACATCAAAACAGTCTTGTATATATTCACAAATTCAAGAATCGAATACTTGCTTTCTAAGAGAAAATATACTAATTGACAATCTCTAATAGCTAGAAAAGATGACATTTATCAATAGCCACACAGAGAGATTCTGTGTTCACATTCTGTTAATACATAGAACTTACGATGTATTATTGAAACTTTGAAACATCATATTATTATTATTATATCTCCGAAAGTATTAGCTTGTTATAGTTGAAAATGATAATAATGGATTCTTATGATGAAACTGCATCTTAAAAAAATTTGAATTCAAAAGTTGAATTTAAAAAAAAAATTGTTTTCGTTACTCCGAAACTATCAGATCGATTTTGCCTAATATCAAACTTAACCGAGGTATTTATCCCTCAAACCTACTCTAAAAATTTCAACGTGTTAACGGCCGGACAGAATCGATTCCGACCACGGATTCTTGATCAGTGAGTCGAACCAAATCGTTTAATACCATTTTCAGCCAAAAATTCGAAAATTACAGACATTTGGGCAAATTGATAAGTACCCTTTTCCGAGGAACAAGAGCGCCAAAAATATTTCAATTCAATCCATTACGATTTTTAAATGTGCGATAAGATCATTTTGATAGATTCCTAGATTCATTATTTCTAATTCTATGTTGGCATGTCGAAAAATAGCGCGTCGGCATTCTACAAGTAATAACAAAGTTTTAATTGGATCGGATTTGTATAATTTGAGTTATTGAGGAAATTACAAAAAAAATTTATATGGGTATAACTCTGAAACTGTTTGGCCGATTATTATTCCCACATTCTACCTAATTACCATGTCTGAATTGGATCGGATTCGTATTTTTTGAGTTATTGAGGAAATAACAACAAAATTTCAAATGGGTATAACCCCAAAACCGTTTAGCCTATTATGTCTAGTAACGAAAATAAATGTCGCATTCGGACGCACCACATACCCTGAAAATTTACAGACGGCATCTCTTTCCGTTCGTAAGTTATCGTGAGATTAGTGCTTGGAAACCGTTGGGCCGATTATGTCCAATAGCGAACTTAACCGTCGCATTCGGAAGCACCACCTACCCTGAAAATTTCAAGTCCGTTTTGCTTTTCAAGCAAAAAACATTCATATTACAATCGAGAAATTTTGCTGGCAAAATTTCATCTCCAGTGGTATTATACAGTGAGCGTCAAAAGTATGGAATAATTGATAGTTTTCTCCCCTTTCAGGAATATCGAAAAATGGATACCTATTGAAAAACAAGTAAAAATTTTGAAATTAAGTCGTCATCAAATAAACACTTTTTGCGCGTATGTTCTGGCCCAGATAACACAGGATATCCTATGGACGTCCATTTCATGTCCAAATCAAGTCGGGATATCCGTGGATTTGAATTGGACATCCATTGGATATCCATCGAAGGATTAGGAATGGATATCCTTCAGTGAATATCCTATGGTTATCCATAGGATATCCACTGAGGGATATCCGATTCAAATCCTCCAATGGACATCCAGGATTTGAAATGGATATCCTTCAGTGAATATCCTATGGATATTCATAAGATATCCATTGAAGGATATCCATTTCAAATCCTTCTATGGATATCTCATGGATGTCCATCGGAGGATTTGAAAGGGATATCCTTCAATGGATATCTTATGGATATCCATAGGATATTCACTGAAGGATATCCATTTCAAATCCTTCGATGGATATCTCATGGATGTCCATCGGAGGATTTGAATTGGATATCCTTCAACGGATGTCTTATGAATATCCATAAGATATTCATTGAAGGATATCCATTTCACATCCTTCGATGGATATCTTATGGATGTCCATCGGAGGATTTGAATTGGATATCCTTCAACGGATATCTTATGGATAGCCATAGGATATTCACTGAGGGATATCCATTTCTCATCCTTCGATGGATATCTTATGGATGTCCATCGGAGGATTTGAATAGAATATCCTTCAACGGATATCTTCTGGATATCCATAGGATATTCACTGAAGGATATCCATTTCAAATCCTTCGATGGATAGCATATGGATGTCCATCGGAGGATTTGAATCGGATATCCTTCAACGGATATCTTCTGGATATCCATAGGATAATCACTGAAGGATTTCCATTTCACATCCTTCGATGGATATCATATGGATGTCCATCGGAGGATTCGAATCGGATATCCTTCAACGGATATCTTCTGGATATCCATAGGATAATCACTGCAGGATGTCCATTTCACATCATTCGATATATATCATATGGATGTCCATCGGAGGATTTGAATCGGACATCCTTGAACAGATATCTTATGGATATCCATAGGATATTCACTGAAGGATATCCAATTCACATCCTTCGATGGATATCTTATGGATATCCAACGGAGGATTCGAATTGGATATCCTTCAACGGATATCTTATGGATATCCATAGGATATTCACTGAAGGATATCCATTTCACATCCTTCGATGGATATCTTATGGATGTCCATTGGATGATTTGAATAGGATATCCATTTCAGATCCTTTTATGGATATCTTATGGATGTCCATCTGAGGATTTGAATCGGATATCCTTCAACGGAATCCATCGAAAGAATAAAAATGGATATCCTCGGGATCAATTATATATAGTTCGGAACTAATGCTCGAAACTAATATATCGGAAAATCATCACATAGTTCTTCCGTCCTATAGGCCATGAGCCGCGATTGGATAACCTGTAGCTGCTGAACGAAATAATAAAAGCGTTATGATGCTGGGAAGAAGTATAAGATCTGTAGTTCCGTCTCCGCGTCAATTGACAGTTTCACGGGCTGACACTGTTGGGTTCTACCGCTTGATGGGAAATATTACGTTCTATGATTTAACCGTTAACGGTCGTCGTGAACGAGTCGTGACGTGTTGTGAGTTACTAAGTTGAGTTGTTTGTTAATGTCCTTTGCTAGTGGGATTTTGCTGAGTTTTAAGATTCATTCGTACGTGGAAGGAGTAAGAGGTAAATTGATTTATAATAATTAATCATCTTCCTTGTATGTTTTGTATATATCATAATATATATATTCAGATGTGAGTAATAAAAAAATTGGATACCTATACTTAACGTGAGCAAACGACGAAATGAAGAATTGATTGTATTATGATAATGAGAATTCGAAGGAAACCATACTGATTTGTTCCTCAGAATTTTTTGATAAATTTCAACATCAATAATATTATACCCGTTAAAATACTGATCTGTGTTCAAATAATTTCAGATGCTGCTCACCTAAGTGATATGCTGATATGTGGCGACTAGCTCCAAAAAGAAATCAACAAGACAATATATTATATGATATTATATTTTAGTATAAACTCAATTTTTTTGTTTTCAGGATTATGTTAATAAATTATTTCTCTTCAAAATACGGATATTTAATTTCCCTACAGATTGCTAACAGTAAGTTTCATCTTCTATGGATTTCTTTTGAACATCTATTTAAGATATTCCATGGATATTCCTGAAGGATGTCTTATGGATATTCTCAAAAGATATCTTTTAAAGATGTCTTATGGATATCCTTCATGGATTCCATTTGGATATCCTTCAAAGATGTCCTATAGATATCCTACAAACATGTCCTATGGATATCCTTGAACGATGTTCTATGGATATCCTTGAAGGATGTCTTATGGACATCCTTGGGGGATATTCTATGGATATCCGTCAAGGATATCCTATGGATGTACAGGTTGTTCCATTCGGAAATCCTATGGACGTCCATAAGATATCTTTTGGATATCATTGGATGTCCATTGGACATCCGTACAATTCATGAAGGATGTCCTATGGATATCCATCGGATGTCCTTGTGTTATCTGGGGGGGAACATAATCGCCCAAATGGTTGGAATTAAAAATTTAACTTCAATATATATAAAAAATATTTTTTATGTCACGATAACCTGAGAACGGAAAGAGATAGCGACTTGAAATTTTCAAGTTATAGTCTAAGAGTTAGCAACGTTTTCGAGAGAGAATTTCAGGTAGGCCAGTTTTTAGATATGCTATTCCTCTCACTCTCCCGGACGTTATACGGGCAATCTGGCTGGCGGTAGTGCTTGCGTTCATCAGTGCGCAGCGTACCTGTACAGGTAAAATATCGATTTTTCAAAGAATTTTAGGAAGGTTTTTAGTTTTTTAATTGTTTTTATTGAATGTTTTGACACATGAATATATTATTGCCAGATATTTTTATTGTTGTTTTAACTGTGCCAGTGCCAATTTTGTATCGGAAAAACATTTTTTTTTTCAAATTATTTTAGTACTGCTGAAATTTTGATATTATGTCATTTAATTATCTACAGACCCAAAATTAAATTGCCAAACAATAATCCAATTGTTAAACCTTCAGCCAGACCGTTCTAAAAGTGAAAAGTTGTGGGGTATCATTTTGCTTGGTCTAGAAATAGTTGTAAAATAAATTTGAAAGAAAGGATTGAAAACCATTGAATTGAGTGGTGAATTAATACGGTATCAAAATAATTATTTATTGTTATACAAAATTAAAATAATTATCAATCTATAGTATTTAAATAGACAAGTGTGGATGGTTACATTAAAATCATGGTTTGAGTTTTTAATCCATAATCGTATCATAAAAAACAGAGGCATTTTGGTAATCATCATCAGCTTCATAACTGTCTTTTAATGTATTATCATTTTGTGATATGGTAGTATCTGTAATGGAATGGAAAATTTAATGTATTATCTTTCGGCAAAGAAATTTATTAGTATTTTATTCATAATTTTTACCACAACTTCGGCATCGACATTTATCTGGCAAATGTGATATATTATTCGAGAATCAACTTCTTCGTGTTCTTCAAAAGATAACGAATCTTCAACAGTTCTAATAACTTTATTACTTTCAACCAAGTATGAGTAGCACTTGTTGAAGTTCGGATAAATCATTTTATTACCAACGAAGGGAGCCATTTCATCACCAGCCCAATGGTCAATAAATATATTAACAAGGGCTTCTTTGAAATATACATTTTTGAGTTCACTTACAAAATTATTTATCTGAACTTCAAGAAGTGCTACTCATACCGGGTTGAGAGTAATAAAGTTATCAGAACTGTTGAAGATTCATTATCTTTTGAAGAACACTAAGAAGCCGATTCTCGAATAATATGTCACATATGCCTAATAAATGTCGATGCCGAAGTTATGGTACGCTGCTCAGACACAGACATTTTAGTAATACTTCTTGGTAACATGGATCATTTGAATGCATCACTAAAACTCTGGATAAATCTGGGTGTGTGGAATAATGAGTGATTTATAAGCGTAAATCAAGTATACGGAATTCTAGGGAATTCTTTATCGAAAGCTCGACCGTGCTTTCACGCACTCACAGGATTCGACTATACACCAGCTTTTTTACGGAAAGGTAAACTTCGACCTTTTAAACTGTTAGAGCAATCAGTTCAGTATCAGTCAGCCTGTCAAAATATTATAACAGAGGATGAAGAATTGCTGGATAAGACATTTGAGATCTTGAAAAAGTTAATTTGCCATATCTACGGAGCTCGTGTTTCTTAGAACGTCAATGGCGTTCGGTTCCAGCTTTTTTCAAACACTTACCGGTCTAAAAAATCAGACGATAACTTTGAGAAAAGATTCCGTAATTTTGACCCATCAAGCTTACCACTATGCAAGGCTGAATTGTATCAATATTTACTACGAGTTCGTTACGTTAAAAAGTTTTGGAGAAGTGCTCAATTAAAACACCCAACATCTCTGTCAACTCAAGCTTCCGGCTGGACCATAAAAGACGATAAATATGATTTTGTGTGGTTCATTGGAAAGAAATTACCATCATTAGTTGACGATATTATTATTGAAGGTTAAAATTATGAATAAAATACTAATAAATTTCTTTGCCAAAAGATTATACATTAAATTTTCCATTCCATTACAGATACTACCATATTACAAAATGATAATACTTCAAAATACAGTGATGAAGATGATGATCATTACCGAAATGCCTCTGTTTTTTATGATACGATTATGGATTAAAAACTCTAACCATAATTTTTATGTAACCATCCGAAGATTGATAATTATTTCAATTTTGTATAACAATAAATAATTATTTTGATACCGTATTAATTCACCACTCAATTCAATGGTTTTCAATCCTTTCTTTTAAATTTATTTCACTACTATTTCTAGGTCAATCAAAATGATTCCTCATCACTTTTCACCTTTAGAACGGTCTGGCTGAAGGTTTAACAATTGAATTATTGCTTGGCAATATAATGTTGGGTCTGTAGATAATTATATGACATCATATCAAAACAGCAGTACTGAAATAATTTGAAAATTTTTTTTTTAATACAAAATTGGCGTCTGGCACAGTTAAAACAACAATAAAAATATCTGGCAATAATATATTCATGTGTCAAAACATTCAATAAAAACAATTATAAAACTAAAAACCTTCCTAAAATTCTTTGAAAAATCGATATTTTACCGGTACAGGTACGCTGCGCACTGATGAACGCAAGCACTACCACCAGCCAGATTGCCCGTATAACGTCCGGGAGAGTGAGAGGAATAGCATATCTAAAAACTGGCCAACCTGAAATTCTTGTTTTCCCAACGTTGCTAGCTCTCGTACTATTAGGTTGTGCATCTGAATGCGACATTTGAGTTTGTTTATAGGCATAATCGGCCAAACGGTTTTGGAGTTATACCCATCTGAAATTTGGTTGTTATTTCCTCAGTAAATCGAAAAATGCAAAACCGATTAAATTCAATCATGGTTATTAGTTGTATAATGCCAACGCGAAAATTATTGCAAAATTTTGTGAGGATCGTATTACTAGAAAATTTTTAAAGAATCGTTGAAGATTATTGAAATTCCACATATCAGTAACTATTCGTCCGACATCGCTTAAAATGTCCGAAAGCCTTCAGAACCTAACTCTTCTGCCAAGTTCCAAGTTTGAATACGATCGGATATATATTGTTGAAGATTTCAGTAGATGGATGGGTGACCATTGCCTCGATAACTATCGAACGAAAGGAGATAGGAACTTGCAATTTTCAGAGTATGTTGCGTATCCGAATGGGAGATTCAAGTTCGTTTACGGGCATAATCGGCCCAACGGTTTCAGAGTTATACCCACCTGGAATATTATTTCCTAGATAACTCAAAAAATATAGACTATCGAATTGAAGCTTGGTAACTTGTTGTAGAATATCGAAATTAAGACGTGTTTAGAATGTTATAAGAAACGTACCCCAAGAAAATTTTCAAAAAATTACGAACAAAAAAATTGGTTCAAGCACTAACGTGAAATCAGGAGCATTTGCACTCTTAATCGAATTTACCATGGGAATAATATTTTCCGTTCTCCTGCATTGGAGAACGACAAAAATTTTTTTAACGGATAACGAACTTAACCGAGATATTTATTTCCCAAACCCACTCTGAAAATTTCATCTGTCTAGCTCCTTCCATTCGTTCATTTACATTACATCTTCTGAATTCAAATTTTTTAAGATGCAGTTTCATCATAAGAATCCATTGTTATCATTTTCAACTCTAACAAACTAATACTTGCGGAGATATGATGTTTCAAAGTTTCAATAATATTTCGTAAGTTCTAAGTATTCACAGAATGTGAACACAGAATCTGTCTGTAATCACTATTCATAAATTTCATCTTTTCAAGCTATTAGAGATTGTCAATTCGGAGTTGTTATTTTCTCTTGGTAAGTATTCGATTCTTGAATTTGTGAATATAAACAAGACTGTTTTGATGTAGTTTATGGAGGCAATAGGAAATAAGAACATAATGGAATCATCAAAAGGAATTACTGTTCGTTGACCACTGAGGTTAATATTACCTTTTACTTCCTTAGGTAGTGAGACATGTTGCTATATACAGTATTTTCATAATGTTGCTAGCAAGAAAATACTGAAATATGGATCTACATTTGTGTATCAATCATTTTTTCTTGAGTTAAGGTTCATAATACAGAAAAGAATGTGTTGCATGGACTATTAAATTTTAAATTATGAAAAGAGGATAATAGTATTTTATTAATATATTTTGAACTATTAAAATAATTTGTTCGCAATCCACTACCTACTCAAATATCAGGAATAAATGGACAATCTGCTATGATTGTCTCCAGCCTTGCTTTAGACATTTCGATGATACTTTCCTTAGGTATTTCGAGTTGTGAAAACTATGCACCGAGTGTAAGTTGCAACAACCCATTCCACGAGGTTGAATCATTGCAGATTGCTCAATTAATCTTGATAAATAAATTTAATGACAATTTTTGAAGCATTAAGGCATTGAAGCATTGTAGAGTATTTTTTTTAAACGACAATTTTTTAAAATTCAATTTCTTTCATGATGCATTTCTATCATAGGAATCCATTGATATAATTCCCAACTCTGAGAAACCAATACTTTCGGAGATATAATTTGTCTGTTTTTTTTAAAGATAATTTTGAAGCATTTTTTTTAAACGACACTTTTTTAAATTTAATTTATTTCATGATGCAGTTCTATCATAGGAATCCATTGATATCATTCCCAACTCTGAGAAACCAATACTTTCGGAGATATAATTTGTCTGTTTGAACAAGAGCGCCAAAAAGCTCCTGTCCACAGGGCTTGAACCGATTTGTTTATTTCACACATATTGTTGTGATCAGTTGGGAGTGAAAACCCAGAAAGGAACCATTTAGTGATGAATTCGCCTCCCTAAGTATCCTTCAATTATTAATTAAATTATTCTCCATTATTTATACAAAAATGCTCGTTTTCGAAATATTCTGCATTGAATGTTATAAAATCTGATGAAAATTTCAGAAATTGAACTAATTTTATGGATCCATCCCTGATCTACACTTCAGGCCCCGGAATCCTCGATTCAAGCTGTCAGTTATTCCCGCACTTGCTTATTTTCACCATCAAAGTCATAGAAATTGTATGCTCACAACCTGTGATTTCTTCGATTTTTATTTCGATGGAATACATCCGGCAACGTTCTTCGAGTCTTATAACCATAGAGATTCGAGGGTTATCGAGATTAATTAATGTGGTCGCTAGCGGTATGGTAATATTAATATATATAATATTTTATTAAACATTCATGAATTTGATGAGAATTAGGATAATTAGGGAATTTTCGAATGATCACGAAATTGTGCATATTCTTAATGTGGAAACAATTGGATATTTAATTAAAATTATGTGTAAGTGTTTGTGAGGAGCAGAGTGGAATATTTTTGTTACAAATGCTGTGTTAAGAATCAAACCATATGAATTGCGTGAGTAAATAAGTTCCCTCAAACAATTTCATTGCATTTCAAGCATCAGATGAGACAGCTTTTGGATATTCTATATAACAGATCATAGTTCTGTGTAGAAAGGGTGAACAAAGTGCAGAAGTGTAGTAGCATACTGTGAAATATTTAAACGCTTGTAACTTTTTACCTTAGCCACTGAAGAATCGAAATTTCTCTTTTATATTATAGTTTGGGAGAGAAACCCCGGAAAATACATTCAATGATGAATGCACCTCAAAAAGTATCCTTTAAATGATTATCGTATACCTACTCATATTGAATTTAATAGTATTCGCTGAGAATTTTACGGACTCCAAATGCGGTACCTGTCCTCATATACAAAACACTGCTATAAACATTAAATTTATTATGATTTCATGCAAACTACCAGCTCTTCTACCCATTATTAATATTCAACTGTAGTCTCATATATATACGATCTGCAAGTGAGGATATAAAAAAACGAACCACGATCACTTTGGTGGTGGTCCTCACTTTCCTTCCATAGCAGAAAACGAAAAATTCTTTCACTTCAAATTTCGAGTAGTTCTTCATTTCCAAATATCCGTGATACCCTACCAACTACACCGACACTACTGACATCCGTCTCGTAAACTACAAGCAGAACCAAGTGATTGATAGGTAGTCGATTCATTTTCCATGTTTTACTTCGAATGGATAATGCAACTTTCCCAATTACAGAGGTTAACGAACACAAAAAAAATATTGAATCGTCAACAGAATGAATCATATTTATGTGATTTATTTCCGTGCTTTAGAAAAGTGCTGAAATCATTTGAAAATGGTAAAAAGTGAAAAAATTAATAGTAGGATGAAACCAATTGAAAACTTAAGAGAATATAACAAAAATTAAAGGAGAAATAATTTACGGGCAATTTGAGGTCGGAAAGTGGAAAGGGGTGAGTTTTTAAGGTAAAAAACGGTTTACATCGATTTCCGGCAAAACTACAAGTTCTATCGAAAAAAGTTGAATGGCAATGTTGTAGGTAATATATAAAAAATGGGTTCAAGCCCTGTGGACAGGAGCTTTCTGGCGCTCTAGTTCAAACAGACAAATTTTATCTCCGAAAGTATTGGTTTCTCAGAGTTGGGAATTATAGCAATGTATTCATATGATAGAACTGCATCATAAAGGAAATTCAATTTAAATAATAGTTTATTTATCAAGATTAAATGAGCAATCATGAGAATGAGAACTGCACCATGGAAGAAATCAAATTAAATCTGGCCAATTTTGCCCAATAACGAACATAACCGAGATATTCATCTCCCTAAACTACTCTGAAAATTTCAACTACCTACCTCATTCCGTTCGAAAGTTATATCTATGTCTATGGATGAAAAGCTGTCTCACTACTCTCAGATCTCTTACTTCATGTTCCGTTCCGAAATGTAAGAATTTTCTGAGAAAACCTAATTTCGGAGCAAACAACTGAGATTTTTTTCACTTCGCTCACAATTCTTCGATTGATTAGATAATGTCATGTCTCAGGAACATCATTTGACATTATGACAATTCATACATAGAATAATATCATTCTGTGACAGAGTGACAACGTTGAAATACGATTTATTATAGAAATTTTGAAAAATCATATCTCCGAAAGAATTAGCTTGTTAGAGTTAAAAATGATATCATTGGATTCTTATGGTAAAACAGCTTATTGAAAAAAATTTTATTTGGAATTTGCCTTGTAAAAAAAAATTTTTTTTTTGTTACTCCGAAACCATCTGTCCGATTTTGCCCAATAACGAACTTAGCCGAGATATTTATCTCCCAAACCTACTCTGAAAATTTCAACTGTCTAGCTCATTCCGTTCGAGAGTTATCGTGCCTACGGCCGGCCGGCCGGACCGGCCAGAATGAATTTCGACCACGGATTCTTGATCAGTGAGTCGAACCAAATCGTTTAAGACCATTTTCATCGAAAAATTCGAAAATTAAAGACATTTGGGCAAATTGATAAGCACTCAGTTCCGAGGAACTAGAGCGCCAAAAAGCACTGACGTGAGGTCAGTACTCTTTGGCGCGCGTGTTCTCGTTGGCTAATTTGAAATAAATTATGAGTGATTGAGTGTTTGACTTTTTACCATGGTAAATTCGAAGAGTGTCCAATACAGGAGAATGGAGAACATAATTTACCATGGTAAATTCTATTAAGGGTGTCCAACAAAGGAGAATGGACAATAGAACATACGCGCAAAAGCTCCTGACTTCACGTTAGTGCTTGAACCAATTTTTTTCTGAGTAGATTTGAGGAATGGATATCTCGGATAGGTTCGTTATTAGGTAGAATCGATCTGGTGGTTTCGGATTAATAAATTTCGGCACTCTTGTTTTTTAATGACACTTTTTTAAATTTAATTCCTGTTATGATGCAGTTCTATCATAAAAATCCATTGATATCATTCCCAACTCTGAGAAATCAATACTTTCGGAGATGTTATTTGCAAAGTTAGAATAAGCACGACAAAGCCCCTGATGAAAGAGCTTTCCCACTTTTTTAAAGAAAAATTTTATATTTCTTTTATATATTTTTTTCTATTGATACGATCCTCACTTCTGCTGAAGAACCATCTCTTGAAATCTTTTGCATCCATTTAGAAACCTGTATTAACCACTATTAATAAAATTTAGAACGTTTCATTACCGCCGATGGCAGCATAGTCGTGACTCCCAGAGAGCATTTTTTTTACCTTTAATGAAATGGAAAAGTATTACTATAGATTTATTATAAATCATAATATGGCGTGTCCCGATATTCCTGAACAGTACTGTGCAGTAAATTTAATCGTCGGATATTACTGAAATTCACTGGCAATGCTTACTGTCACTGAAGAGCGTTTGGAAATTACTTACTGTTCGCCTACGTTGACCTTATGCCGAGAGAGCTGTTCACTTTAGCCTATAGGAAACTGGGGATGATCTTATCTTCACCTTTCGATTTCTACACAACTTTATTGGTGTGGGTCTGAATCTATTTGATTTATTAACAATTTTGAGGATAACTTTCTATTTTATTATTTGAACGTTTACGAATTCATATTTTTGTTAGTTTTTCATTTCATGTTAAGGCTTGAGATAAATAAAAAATCAACAACTTTATTAATTATGATTAAAATGGCTGGAGAAATACGAAAACGGCATAAGAACTTCGCGATACAAAAATAGAGATATTCACTATACCAAATCTCGCAATAGAACTAGAGTAACTGGTGGAAAGGGAAATACAGTACAATCATTAATTTATCCCTATTAATTCCTCTAATCTTCATTTAGGTAAAGACTTTGCTATGGTAATGAAGTCTATGTATAAGCCATTGATATGTGGCACCCAAGATCCCAATTTCTTAGACGTGTTTAACTTTTAGTGTAAAATGGTGGATGCGCCCATGTCAATCCATTGTCCAATTTGAGAAAGATTTGGTGTGGATACATGCAGCCCAAATTGAAGAGTATCAAGCTCCAATCACACTGGAAAACAATTTTGTAACATAATTTCTGTCAACTTCGATTTGTGAGCAGTTTTAGAGAGTAATAGGAATGTTAAATTCAAAACTGTAGTTAATTTCTTCTTCACGTCAGGTTTTTTCTCTATACCTGTTGTAACCACTTCAAAATCCTACATCTTAGTTCTACATTATAGGTGCATATGGTAATTACATCACTGAGCCGATAAGATCAAGCGGATTTTATAATCACGTGATTTTCGAGTTTTTCGAGCGTCTAGGAATATCCAAACGCGATCGTTTATTCTCAGTTTGAAATTCTAACCTAAATATACTGCCTCTGTCATATTAAAATTTCAAAAATATGAATAATGAATTATTATTCAATCTATTACATACAGGAAAGAGATTGATACTCGATAGGGATTCAGAAGATGAGGAAATCAACCATGAAGAAAAAATATGGTATTTTGCCGAAGATACCGCTATGAGATTTACAGATAATCAATTTAGGCATCATTTTCGAATACCTCCGGTCGCCTTTTTTCAATAAAATTGCATGAGGTTCATGAGGATAACGTGCCGTGAGGCCATCCTGAAGTCGCAATGGAGAAGCAATTAATGATTTGCGTGTGGTACCTTGCTAACTTAGAATCATGTTTAAAAAAACATACGTTCTTCCATATGTATTTTCATAAAACAGAAATGTTTTCTGTTGTTCCTTGGAAAATTTCGCATTCATAAATCATTCTCGGTTAATTTGCAGTTTAACGCCCCCTCACCGATTTTCAAAATATTCTGTATATAGTATCTGCATGATGTTGATATACCACAGTTTCAATTTTAGCACTGGCAAATGAGTATTTTTCGAGAAAATTCAAAATGAAAATTGAAAATTAGAATTGTAAAATATCTAGGAACAGCTTAGAAATATCAAAATTATAATTGTCATGTTGATAGATTTATTGAAAATATAAAATTATGAAGTAGTTTATGGGAGAGAAACCGAGGTACCGGAAAAATAAATGAAATTATATCGAGTTTGAAAGAAGTCAAAGTGCCCAAGAGAAGAATATTAAAGGTTCCTAAAGAAATATAGAGTTGAAATTGGTATCAAGTTAAAGAGGATATTATTCCAGACAAAACAATACAAGAAGAAACAAGTTGTATAGAGATATCTCAGTTTTTTGAAAGGGAGAAGATTTTAAGACAGAAATCGAAGGAGGATACAAGGATTTCATTAGATTAAAGGGAGATAATAAGAGAGAAAACGCAAGAAAGAAATTGAAGGTGGATTCAAGGAAAATATTAGGTTAGTTAAAGATACTAGAATCATATTAGGTTCAATATACAGGGTGTTTCCTAAACATGCGGCAAAAATTCAGGGGGTTGTTCCTTGGACTATTTTAAGCATGTTTTGTCCTTGGATGATTTTTGAAAAACCTCTTTGTTTCGAAGATACAGGGCGAACAACATTTTTCATATTTTTAAAATTAATAATAGTTTAAATAAAAATGCGTACCGCACTGTGTTTACTAAGTAGGTACAATTTATTTTTAAATTTGTTTAACAACATTCCAATTACTAAAAACGGCCAGTTTTTTGACTAAAAATTGATAAGTGCAGATGGTAAAGGAATACAGATTAAACACGGTTTTCATTTGAATTCGTTTTGTGATGTATTAGCAATTAACATTTTATCTTTGACTATTATGAATCGCTATACAAACGCCGAGATGACTGACATGCATTTCATTTATGGACTTGCTGATGGAAATTCATTAAAAGCTAGGAGGTTGTACATTGAACGATTTCCTGGGCGTAATATTCCTGACAGAAAATTGTTTCAAAATATTCATCAACGTCTGCATGAAACAGGCGCATTGAAAAAAATGGGGGGACCAGGAAAACCAAACACAGTAAGAACGGTGGAACTGGAAGAGAATGTGCTGGACATGATCGAAGAAGACCCTAGTACTTCTACTCGAAAAATTTCCAATACTTTGAATGTGAGTAATAAGACTGTTTGGAAAATTCTTAAAGACAATTTGTTATACCCATACCATATGCAACGCGTTCAGGCACTTATTCCTACTGATTTTCCCCCACGTATTGCATTTTGTCAATGGCTTTTAACCACATTAGTTCAAATTCCTCAATTACTGACGCTGATTCTTTTTACCGATGAAGCGAATTTCTCAAGAAATGCAATAAGAAATTTTCATAACAACCATGTATGGGCCGACGAAAATCCACATGAGGTAATTGAAGATCGTTTTCAACATCAGTTCTCATTGAATGTTTGGGTTGGTATTGTGGGTGACTGCCTAATAGGGCCGATATTTTTACCAGAAAGACTTACCGGGGACGTGTATCGCAACTTTTTAGAACAAACGTTACCTCTGTTTTTGGAGGATGTACCATTGGCAATAAGACATGCAATGTGGTTTATGCACGATGGTGCACCAGCGCATTTTAGTTTGGTTGCTCGTGAGTTTTTAACATTAACATACGGAGATCGCTGGATTGGAAGAGGTGGACCTCATTTATGGCCTGCTCGTTCCCCGGACTTAAACCCCTTAGATTATTTCCTATGGGGCCATCTAAAATCATTAGTTTATACCACTCCAGTAGAAAATGTGGAAGACTTGCGAAATCGGATCATTGCTGGGTGTAACTTAATAAGAAATGATCCTGGTGTTTTTGAAAGGGTTCGGCAGTCAATGAGGAGAAGATTGGATGCTTGTATGCTGGGTAGAGGTGGTCATTTTCAACAGTTTTTGTAGGTTGAGTTGAATTTTCATGTAATTTTTCATAATAAAATGTTATTATCCAAAATTTTGTTTCCCCTATATCTTCGAAACAAATAGGTTTTTCAAAAATCATCAAAGGACAAAATATTCTTAGAATAGTCCAAGGAACAACCCCCTGAATTTTTGCCGCATGTTTAGGAAACACCCTGTATATATATGCATGCTAAATCTATCCAAATGTGTTTTTGTAGCAACCGGTTTTGTCCATTCATCTGTATTATGATAGACACTCAGGCACGTAAGCCCAAACTGGCAGTTTTAACTGTTTCCAGGCCAGGCTTTAGAGACGCATTTCGCTTTTCATTATTTCGAAAAAAAATTGTATCGTGAAGTGAATTTTGATGATTTTAAATAGTGGCAAATTAGTCCATTTGCTGGAATCTAAACGGGAGGGGAAGTGAACGAGAGTGCTGGGAGGGGTAATATATTCAATACGATGTATTTTTTATTTCAAAAATTTACACCAAATTTCAATTTTCGTCAAAAATTTTACCATTTTTCTCATTTTATTAGCCAAAAATTTGAAAATTCTAAGCTATCCTATTGAATTTATTACCCCACCCAGTACCCCAATTCACTCCCCATACCGTTAGATTGCTTCAAAATAACTGATTTGCCACTATTGAAAATGATCAAAAATCACTGTACAATGCATATTTTCTTCAAAAAACTCGAAAAAGTCGAAATTTACGAGGGGGTGGTAAACTGCAAAATTACCGATAGCTCGATCCGCTCCACCGATTTGCTCGGAGCTTTTCGAGTGACGTCCGAGCAATCGCTGAGGTAATAACCATACACCATTTTGATCACTCAGTGTACTCGATTTGTAAATAACAAACACGATTGAGCGATTCGAGCGCTCAGATGTATTTAACAAATGCACCTTATGTACAACTCACATTTTTCCCATAAACATAAAACGTTCGCAATAATTTTCAATAAGCGCATATTCAGATTGAAAATTAATAATTTTCAATAAGCGCATATTCAGATTGAAAATTACAAAAAAAAAACAAATTGGAAATCGGTGTGGACAGGGTCGGGTATTCTGCTAGCACCAAGTAGGTACCTCTGTTTTTTGTCTATGTGGTACAATGAAATTGCCTGCCAAGATCTCAACTGAAACCTGGTGATCCAAATAATCGACGTCAGCCACTTGTCGACAAAAAGAACATCTCTGTCAATTGAAGGAGACTCTGAGGTCATTTCTGCAGTTCCTAGCCTATCATTTGAAAAGATAAATGCTGGTGTGTTTGATGAGCCACAGATTCGGCAGCTCAATAAGGATGAACATATCACTGGAACTATGAAACTATGAAAGAACTTGAAAAGAATGCTTGATTAGCACTCAAAAACACTTGTAGGTATTCAAAATGCTTTGTTGCAACGTGAACATCAAATTGCACTTTTTACATACACATCTTGCTGAAAAATCTCTGTGCAGTCTGTGCTATTTGAGGGTCATGGAGGCACGGTATCAAGGTAGATGTACATATGATAACTGACTATTGTTGGGACAAGAGAGAATGTTCACAGAATAAACACGCAAGAGAAAGCTATAAGCAAATTATTTTACCTTAATATGTAGTAAGATAACTTGTATTAATTATATATAGCCTGTCATTGGCTCAGTGGTAGAGTAATTGACTTGGGAGCGGAAGCCCCAAGTTCAATTCCGAGGCTAGGAAAGAAATTTTCTAGTCACGGTAATCGCCACCATTCGCTGTTGGGTCAAAAATTAACAGTGCTGTGCCTGAGGTGGCGTAAGGACACAGTAACAAAGCCTACACAGAACACAACTGGTTCTCCTAACTCAGGGCAAGCTCTTAGAGCTTATGAGGGGTCTCCTTGTGGAAGACCCAGGAGGATCAGTATAATAATAATAATAATAATAATAATAATAATAATTCATACAAAGATGAATGACACTATTCTTTGTGAACAATATATGTACCTGGTAAGTTTTCCCTTTATTTTTTAATATAGTATCGGAAAGAATATATCTTGGTTGTTGTGGTTTGATGAGAGCGTAAAGAATAGCTTGCTAAATATTGAAACAGCATTACAATTTCTCCTCGAATAGTGCGAAGAAGGTATATCGAATTGTTCGGCAAATGATGAGTCGCTGCTTTGCCTTGCTATGAGGCTTGGTGTCTGGTGTATGACAGTCAGTTGAAGAGTCGAGTGGGGTAACAGGAGGGGAGGATAGCATTGCGATGTGGTATTATAATATAATTGGGGGGCTTTCCTTGTTACTCCTATGCCCAAGATGAATTTGTTCCGATACTGTATATGCTAATTTTTTACGATATTATAGGCAAAGTAAAGGTTAGGTATTCTGCAGTTTAAAAAGTTGACGTGATAGATGAAAACTCTAGATATTTTTGGATTCAGGAACTAAAATCTAGTCAAAAGCTGGTGACAGATACAATACAATAAAAATGCTGTTCCCCAGTATTATCAATTACGAAGAGCAATTAGAAATTGAAGTACTTATTTTTCAATGAGAGTTTTCATGCAGCCAAGTAACAATTATGAATGATTAACAAATAACGAGTAGAAGTTGGCCAACTTCAACTTTCTTCTATTATTAAAAATAACGAGTTTTTGCTCCAATGTTCTGGGGAAAATCGTTATCATTTTGCCCAAATGACAGTACGTTTCGAATTTTTTGCCGAAAATGGCCTCTAACGATTGCTACGATAACTTGAAAACGGAAAGAGATAGCGACTTGAACTTTTCAGGGTAGGTGGCGCGTCCATATACAACGGACATGTTCGTTAATGGGTATAATCGGCCCAATGTTTTTCGAGTAATAATTTTGTTTTCAACCAAACAAATCCGATGAATTGAAACATGATGAGTAGTTGTAGAATACGAACTTAAAGACGTTTGTGAAATTTTGTGAGAATCGTATCGCTAGAAAATTTAAAAAAATCCTTAAAAATATTATTTATGTCACGATAACCTGAGAACGGAAAGAGATAGCGACTTGCAATATTTAGGCTAGGTTGTGCATCCGAATGCGACATTTGAGTTTGTTAGTAGGCATAATAGGCCAAACGGTTTCGGATTTATACCCATCTATGATTTGGTTGTTATTTCCTCAATAACTCGAAAAATACAAAACCGATCCTATTCAAACATGGTTATTAGTTGTAGAATGCCAACGCGAAAATTCTTGCAAATTTACACTAGAAAATTTTAAAAACAGCATTGAAAAAATTCTATATATCCGAAACTATCTCGTGCAAAATCGCTGAAATTTCGCGAGCTCCTTCAAAACCTAACACTACTGCCAAGTTCGAAGTTTGAACACGATCGGATCTATATTGTTGGAGATCCGAGCAGCCTTGGGTGAGTTCAGTAGCTGGATGGGTGACCGTTGCCAAAGAAAAGAGATAGGGACTAGGGGATAGTGACTTTTCAGGGTAGATTGTGCATCCGAATGGGAGAGTTATGTTCGTCTCGGAGTTATACCCATCTGGAATATTATTTTCTCGATAAATCAAAAAATAAAGACCCGATCGAATTGAAGCTTGGTAGCTAGTTGTAGACTATCGACATAAACACGTGTGTGAAATGTTGTGAGGACCGTACCACAAGAAAATTTTAAAAGAACTACGAAAAAATGTTTTGTATCTCACGATAACTTGAGAACGGAAAGAGATAGCGAGTTTCAGGGTAGGTTGCGCATGCGAATGCGAAATTTATTTATTTATTTATTTATTTATTTAGAGAATTGGGGATACAAACAGGTGTGGAACCCAGAAACAGCATCCACTATACAGAACATGAACAACATTTTAACTCAAAAAGAAAAAAAAAAAGTAGGTCATACAATAACTTAAGATGCATCAATACATTAGGCATAACATAATCAAGTTGAGAACAAATTCACAAATGAGATACAAAAACAACTATAACATATAAGTAAAAAGGTGACTGCGAAAGAAATAATCTAATAGGCAGAAATTATTGATTTTTTCAGGGTCATTTTAATTTTTCGCTGTGTTAGGTGAAATATGTCGAATAAGTGCTGAGACTCGTTGGCGGAACGTAGCATTCTTACGAGCGGACCGTGTTTAGTGTAATTACAGCGCTTAAATTCAATATGAAATAACTCGTGTTGCCTCAGATTAAATGAAGGAATGTTAATTTTTATCCTCTCAAGAATATCAGCAGCCTGCAGATCGCCGCCCAAAATTTTAGACAAGAACAAGACGTCGTTCATTGTACGTCTGTCTTCGAGAGATAATATTTCAAATTTCTTTCTCAAAATGGGATAGCGATCAACATTATGCTGTAGTAACAGATTCTCTCTGAAGGCAATGCGTTTAAGGAATCGATTCTGGACTCTTTCAAGGCGTGAGATGTAGATATTATATTGAGGGTTCCAGATTACCGAGGCAAAGTTCAAGCGACTAAACACGTATGCGTAGTAGACATTTATTAGGGGTAGAGTTTTTCTGAATGGTTTGCATTGCCTGAAAATATATCCGAGCATTTTACTAGCAGATCCGATGATGCTCTCAATATGATAGCTGAACAAAAGTTTGGAGTCAAGTATAACACCTAGGTCTTTTATTTTGGTTACTCGAGTCAGCACCGTATCGCCAATTTTGTAATTGAAGGAAACTGGTGATCGACTTTTTGAAAATGAGAGGACGTGGCATTTATTAATATTCAAGAAGAGATCATTCTGAGTGCCGAATTCTAGGAAAGAATTTAATTCTTTCTGAATGGTAAGGCAATCCGCTAGGTTTCTGATGGAATAGAATATTTTCAAATCATCTGCATACATAAGAAAATGACAAAGTTTAAAAACAAAGTGTACGCTATTCACATAAATTAAAAAGAATAGTGGGCCCAGATGCGAGCCCTGGGGAACGCCAGACGTGCAATCAACACTCTCCGACATAAACTCTCCAATTGATACGCATTGACCCCTCCCGAGCAGGTATGATTTAGTCCAGTTTAACAGTGAACCGCCGATTCCGACAGCATCCAATCTCATCAATAATATATCATGATTTATTTTATCGAAACATTTCGTGAAATCCGTATAGACCACATCAACTTGAAGTCTTTCATCCAAACTTTTACAAGTATATTCGAGGAAATTAATTAAATTTGTCTCTATCGACCTCCCCTTAAGAAAGCCGTGCTGTTCGGGTACGATCAAATTTTTGACGAGAGAGAAAATATACTTATATACGAGTGATTCAAATAATTTCGCAATTACGCACAATTTGCTTATTGGTCGGTAATTCTCAATGCGAGTCTTGTCCCCACCTTTGTGGACTGGTATTACAGTGGCTCGCTTCCAGATGTTAGGGAAGTTGCCATGTTCTAATGATTTATTAAAAATAATTTCAAGAGGTATACAAAGGGAGGGACAGCTCTGCACAAATTGAGAGGGGATACCGTCAGGACCGGACCCCTTACGACGATCGAGAGATCGTATAGATTTTTCTATTTCCTCAGCCGTCAAGATTATTGAAGTCAAGTTGGGAAAGTGACGCCCGGCACAATCATTCGAAGCTGACGGACGCCTCGTCGACTTTACAAAGGCATTCTGGAAAAAACGCGCAAACAAGTTGCATATCTCAACCCCGCCGGTAGCTACTCTATCACCCAATGTCATAGCGGAAGGAAATTTGCTACCTCCGGTTTTGCTCTTTATCGGTGTAATGTTGAAAATTAACTTGGGGTCATGAGAAGTTTGATCTTCTAGGTAAGTAATATACTTAAAAGAGTCCTCTCTTATCAGTGCCTTCGACTGGGCGCGCAAAGATCTATAGCGGATGAGGTCACAGGTATTACTATAAATTTTCCATTTTTTGTGAGCACGATTTTTCAATTTGATGAGTTTAATAGTTCGCTTGGAATAAAATCTTGGAAACTTTCCGTTAACTCTTTTCTTAGGAACAAAGTCTTCAATAGTTTCGTTGATAATATTGTATAATATTTCTACATCCTCATTGACATCATGGTTTTTTAGAAGAGTCGGCCACGGGAAAGATGAAAGGTGCTGATTTATTACATCAAAATCAGCTTTTTTATAATTGAACATGGTGCATATTCTATTATTTTTCAGTTGGCGGTTGTTTACTTTTAATATGAGTTCTACGCTAGGATGATATTGATCCTCTGTTACTAGAGGGTGATCACTTTGATCTAGGAAATTTATGCGGTCTTTGTTACAAAAAATCAAATCCAAAGTTTTGTTTTGATGGTTAAGCAAATAGTTGAACTGGTCAAATTCACAGAAGGATAAAGTGTCTATTAAATTGGTATATTGATTTTCAACAACTTCTGCTTCAAGTGGAAACCTTTCAGTTGGTATTCGAGGCGTCCACCCTATCGACGAGCAGTTGAAGTCTCCACATATGAGCACCAAGTTGTTCTCAAGATTACCTTTAATTGAGTCCAACCTGCGTGAGAAGGTATCCATAGCCAACCTGTCCCCAGGGGGAAGGTAAACGCAACATAAGTAAACAGGAATGTTATCAATCATTAACTTCACCCACACGTCCTCCGCGCCACTCTGGAAATCACCAACAAGAACCGCACTGAGTACATTCCTCACCGCGATGAAAACACCACCACCAGTCTTCTTTTCAAATGCTGTAGCACAAGTTTTTCGGTCACGCCGAAATATGCTGTATGTTATGGGATCAACTACTTCATGGTCCAAAATACCACTGTGTAGCCAGGACTCAGTCACAAATATTATGTCACTGTTGTTAGCTAGAGCATTCAGCCTAAAATCTGTCAGCTTGGTCCGAAGTCCTCGGACATTTTGATATGTGATGTTTAGAGCCATCTTGAACCGATGTTTAAAATGTTGGGTATCTTGGACGTACAAGTTATTTTATATTTTTGAGGTCGCTTAGTTTACTGATATGAATAATCTTACTGGAGTCGTCTTTACGCATGAGGATGCTCCCATTCTGTACCCAAGTGAACTTATAACTTCGCTCTTTCGCTGTCTCGCGAGCATCCTTAAAGAGTTGCTTATTAATTGCAGTTAGATGTTCATTCAAATATATTTTATTATTAGACAGTGATTCAATCTTCATACCAGGATCATTCGACTCCTTACGTTTGAATTTGGATTTGGCTACAAACTCATCGCGTTTCATTCTCGACAAGAATCGTACAATTATGTGCTTTGGTTTCTCGGAGTTCATGGTAGGTACCCGAGTAACAAAATCAATGTCAGATTTATTGACGGTATAACCCACGTGTTTTCCAACGGTTTCCACAACATTTATAAGATTTTCACCTTTCCTCTCTGTGACACCCTGTATCTCAACGTTGTTTGCCCTACTGAACTGTTCTGCATTGTTAACTTTCGCACTCAGGGATTTGACCTCTTCCTTCAAAAGACCGTTTTCCTTCTTCAGATCTTCGGTAGTTTTACATACATTTTTGAAATGAATCAACTGAGTTTCGAAATCAGAGACTTTTTCCGAGCAGAAAGTAACGCACTTTCGAAGTTCCGCGATTTCCCCTCGTAGGAGGGAAATCTCGCTGCGCAGGCCGCCCTCATCATCACCTCCAGCACTCGGGGTCCTCCGTCGTTAATTGGCATCATCGGCCAAATTGTTTTGGAGTTATACTTATCTGAAATCTTGTTGTTATTTCCTCTATAACCCAAAATATACAAGTCTGATCCAATTAAAACTCGTTCATTACTTGTAGAACGCCGATCCACTAATTTTCGCAGAATTTCGTGAATATCGTATCCTGGAGTTACTAGAGGCGTAAGTTATTTCGTATTTCAATTCCAATAGAAAATACATGACAGAATTAAAAAATCTGTGATCATAGAGGAAGTCTGCCATAAAAATGGTATACTCATCTTCTCTCGCATCTTCTTTGTCCATCAACTGAATAGGAATACGTGAGTTTGCGGCTTGAGGACTGGGCAAAATAAACTAATCCTTTGAGAATAGTCGACGCCCAGTCCCATGTATTTTCGAAGAGTCCATTCCAAAAATTGATAAACCTCTAAATTTCCGAACAGAGTATTTGGCTTTCAAAGACACCTTAAATTAGAAACACACAGGCGTCATAGCAGATAATAACATGAACTGTTGTGACCACTAACAGTGGGATAATGAATTTTTATGACTACTAAAAGACATATCTGCGTTTAAATGTGGAAGAACTTGAAGCGACGACAATCTCAATACATCATATTATGAATGTAACACAAAATATTTAATTATATTTTTAATTTTCAGTAAATGTACGTACCTTCCTTCTATCTTCCGGCGCGGAGGGTGTAGCGTGCGACTTATTTCTGAAGATGTCCATCACTTTGGTTATGGGACTACGGCCCGATGAAGCTGCTGTGACAGTGTGGTAGTATTGCGTATGAGAGGAGCCATCACGTACCGGATGAGCAGAACCATCTCTGGGAGCTTTTGGCCTGGCGTGAATCAATCCTGTATGCTGAAAACAAAATATATACAGTATAACTCGTTTATAACGAATACGTGATATAACGAACGTTCGGTTAGGGGGCGTCCATAAATTACGTGAGATGTTTAAGGGGGGGAGGGGGTCGAGTCAAACTCATCTAATCTTACGTTGGTGAGAGGGGGGTCTCGGCTAATATCACGCAATTTTTTATCTGATTGAAACAAAATAAAATTATACTTTTTTGGTCCATTTAATCCAGATTATACATGCTTAAGATTTAATCTTAAGCATCAATCTTAATTTCATTCATACTTTGACGTTATACATCTACTGACTGTCAACCCACCATATTTGTTTTATGCCAAATAGATCAATTTAATCTGAATTTACGCCATTTACGGTACAGTGTTGGTTCCAATAGTCTCTCTTGAGACCGCGCATGATTCTCCATGGACTGAATTATTAGAGTAGATATTCTTTTTTTTTAATCACAGTAGTCACGATTTAAGTATTCTATTTTTAAATTTTTATTACACTTATAAGTCTCAGCAATATTGATTACCAGTCGTAAATAAAATTACGAAGTAATTTTTTTTTCTTTTTACAATAACAATCCAACGCGTTTACGTAAGAAACCCACATTTTGAAAAATCTCACGTGGGATTGGGGGATGGGGGAGGGGGTTGAGTGAAATCTCACGACATCTCACCAGGGGGGGAGGGAGGTACAGAAAATTTAAAGAAACACCTCACGTGATTTATGGACGCCCCCTTATAACGAATAAATATAAAATCCCGGTCAAAACCATATATTATTACATATGAATACGTTCGGCTGTAACGTACCCGCTTATTGCGAACGCTCTAATATAGCGGCCTATTTTTTCCATCGAAGGACCGAAGTTTATTATAATTTCACCGGATATAACGAACTATCGAAGATCTTTCACCGCACCACAAATCCATCCGTTTTATTCCTGTTACTACACATGTTAGGGTTTCGGTTGTTCTTTACGATGGCGGAGCGTAATTTGCCGCTAAAAGGCAAATGCAAATCAATGAGTTTAAAAACAAAAATCTAGATTCCGCAGAGAATATAAAATGTCAAAGTCGACGAAGTTTATGTTTTCACGCAATACACTTAATTCAAAGTGAAATTCAGAGAAACATTTTGGTTTCGCGTAAAATACTAAGCAATATTACGAATTATTTCCATCAGCTCTAAGTGATATTATCACAGAAAAACGTTTTTTGTATGTTCCACATATACGTATAATGTATATTATGTACATTCAGATCATGTTATACATTTTGTTTCTTTTTATTATGTTAATGCTCAGATCCTCTCATGTTCATTTATTAATCACTCGATTAAAGTTAAGTACATAATTGTTTTTTTCCATTCACGCCACGGATATAACGGCCTCTTGGTTATAACGAACCATTTCTGATTCCCCTTGAGCGTTCGTTATATACAAGTTCAACTGTATTCAACAGCAAGATGGGAAAAAGAACTGACTTGCGCGATTGTTCATGTTTGGGTGTTCAATACGCAGAACGGTTGCAACAGACCGACAGATCCAAAAAATTCTCTACCGCTATCAATCACGACTTCAGCAAACCGAGGCCCCTACTCAAATATTTCCTCACAAAGCATTACTGTAAATAAGAAAATTTCACAATTTATTTGATACCCGAAGGATATAATAGCCAATAAGTCAGAAGGCATATACGAGATACCATGTTCTGAATGTCCTAGATCTAAAAAACTATGGCCAGCGCCACTTCCATTCGCGATTTCCATAGCTGGTGCTGACAAGATTGCCTTTCCCGTACTTCGCCAAAATAGGGTTCAAGTTTCCTAGATATCGTTTGTCACTCAGTGGCTAACTTACGCTGATGATTGGTAACATCCTTGAAACCGGTACGTATCTGCCCTGAATGCTACTTTCCTCGGATCACGAGGGAATACTTGTTGATGGTTATTCCACTAATATTTCGTCGTTTGTCTTTTACTAGTAATTAGCTACAGTCACCTTCTTATATATGTTTGGAAGTGTTATCAGAATAATATTGAATGACCTCTGAAGTTCAAAGTACCATGATAAATTCTCATTTTTGTAAAACCCATCTGGGTATCTTATGAAGGGAGTTAACTATCGTTATATGATTTGGAGAGATGGAATTATAATCAGTAATGTTATTTTAACAATAATAAGAGCACTTGAAGACATCTCAACTGAAATCACCCATATCACGAACGTACCGATATTAAAGAAAATCGTGAAATCATACGTGACGATTTCACGCCTTACCTATAAATCAAACGGTTGTTGATCAGGATCAGAGCAATGATGCACGACCAGATAATTAGTAAAGGCTGAAGCCTTGATGCATATTAAGGGATATAAAACAATATGCCAAATTTTATGGTTTTGTGCTCTAACTAGGAGGAAAATGGTCATAAAGCAAAGAAGAAATGAGCAAATTGTAGTTGCAAGGGTCTCGTTTTCAGAACTGAGCAAAACAAATTTTTATTGGGTTTTATCAATAATCAAATATTTTGAAGGGAGAAATGAGAATTATAGCAGAAAATAAAAAAACATGGGAAAATGAATAAGAATGGAAAAATTGCTTTTTACGGTGATTGTTGGCGAAAACGATGAATTCAGAGCTTCGGGGCACTAAGAATAAAAAATAGCAGCGCTTTGAAATTTTCCGGATGTTTCTGGGATACTTAAAGGTTTGTAAAACTACCGACGATATCATTCCTTCGTTCATTATCAAATTTATTCATCTACAAAAACTTTCATAGTTTATTTCGTTCAAATAGCATGATTCAACAATTTCTTTCCCGGGAAAAGCAGGAATAGAAAGGCAACTGAATCCTCTCCCTATCCCTCGAAAGTAAGAAAAACAAGATAATCATATAAGAGTGAAAAAGAGAGCGGAAGAAAAGTCCTCTCCACAAAAAACTAAGAAAGCCGGAAAAAATCTTTATTCCCGGATATTTATAATTTTTTCAGTGATAATTATCTCTTAGAAAAATAAGCTTTCATCAAAAACTGTTATCTAGGCGTCTTATAGGGAATGCTTTTCTCTTTAAAACCCTGCTTCGATTTCAGGTACGATCATTATTTGAAGCTAGATAGATCTTTAAAAAAAAAAATACCAAATATTAGATTGAACTAGCTGGCCCGGCAGACTTCGTACTGCCTCCTCAACGCCTGCCCAACGCCAACTCCAACTCCAACTCCAACTCCTACGCCAAGTCCAAGTCCAAGTCCAACTCCAACGTCAATGCAAACCCCAACGCCAACGACAACTCCAACCCTAACGCCTACTCCAACTCTGGTTAATTACTAAAATGACTATTAAAAAATAGGGGTTGGTGATAGAAGGGTGAAAATTTAGGGTTGTATGTATTTTGTAATGCTACCTTATAAAAAAATAAAGACAAAAAATTTCGTCCAAAAATTAAAAAAAAAATTTTTAAGGGTGAACAACCCTTATCACTTAGGGGTATGAAAAATAGATGTTGGCCGATTCTCAGACCTACTCAATATGCTCACAAAATTTCATGAGAATCGGTCAAGCTGTTTCGGAGGAGTACGTCATCATAATTTAATATGTCATCATGACATATTAAATTATGTCGTAAATTTTTCCTGCTCATTTTTTCATTATTTTACACAATACAAAGTAAAAACATGCAACTATGGGAGATGATAGCCCTACATATGGGCCCTGTAGCGGTCTTCGAACATCTGAAGTTCTGAATAATCATCACTTTGACTGGCCAGATCTGGTTTTGAAAGAGACCCTCCTGGCCTTACGAGCAACAATTTCCTTTTTGAATTCAATATTGAAGGGATTTCTAAGATCAATATCTTTGAGAACTAGCGGAGGCGATTCTTCTCCAAGAGATTCCATGCGTCAACAGAAGAGTATATTTGTAAGAGGAGACTTTTGAAAGGTTATGTATTATTTTTAGTTTGTTCGTTCTTCTCCTCTTGTCTTTTCATTTTTCAGGTTGATTTTTGGGTACCTTGGAGAAACCTCTCCGTTTTTGGACGAAGGAGTCCATATTGAAGAAATAAATGCCTATCAATATTTCTAAATTGCAGCAAATTTTGTGAACAATAGTTACAAATCACAACACTCACGGGGAGACAGGGTTTTTTGCTGAGGTTTTTCCCTAAGCTCTTGTATCATACGCAGAATTGTATGGTACCCCGTTACACCAACCTCTGCTGACACATAAAACTCTCAGTCAAAAGAATATATATATATATACGGGAACGAACATTGTGACACAAGAATTTTATATATAAGATTAATCTTACTTAAAAGTAATGGAAAAGATTTTTTTATTTTGAAACTCAAACTCATATAAAACACTTTACAATATACGTATTGATTTTAGCATTAATTGAAAACCCAATAAATAAGATGTGCGGGTAACAAAATATATTTTTGATTCAAAATATTCTCCGAATGCATCAAAAACTCATACATACTCAACATATGTATATGAATGAGAAAATTTTACATTTTTATAAATTCGAACCTTTGAATATTCTCATAATCAAGAATTCAGCTAGAGTTTGTTTTCGAAGATTCCCTCTCTCACCTCCTCAAGAAATTTGAAAGAAGAAAATGAACACTTTGCGTGCCGTTCTAGTGAAAAACTGTA
Organism: Halyzia sedecimguttata; assembly: GCA_937662695.2. Lineage (NCBI taxonomy): Eukaryota > Metazoa > Arthropoda > Insecta > Coleoptera > Coccinellidae > Halyzia > Halyzia sedecimguttata. The sequence goes on along the minus strand of OW569413.2, from coordinate 44,952,741 downwards.
TTCCGAGGGCAAATCTATTCAGAATCAGATGGTATTAAAGGTCGGTCCATGCGCTACGTTCTGCACAACCTGTTGTCTGCGCAGTCTTAAAGGGTTTGGATGTAGTCAGCTTTTTCAAAAAATATTTTGTTTGTTTTTTGCATTTTCTTAAAGCATAATATCTCAGAAATATTCTCCGAAAATATGAAGTAAATCCGACAAATACTTTTCGAGTTATTCGATAATTAGCAAAGGGCTCTCGGGCGCTCTGGGCGAGAGCAGGTAGCTTAAAGCAGGTAGCTAGCAGCTAGCGCGCTAACGACAACACTCCAGAAGGTAGAATGCTACGTAGACAACATCAAATACATATTTTGGAAGCTGTCACAACGGCTTAAGGACTATTATATGGCCCAGGAATAGATGACTCTGTAAGTCATTAAATAATAAGTAAATTGAGTGTTAAACTTCAAATGCGTTTTTTTCAAAACTATGTTCTTTGAACTGGTGACCACTGTAGCTCGAAAATCTCTTGGTATATTTTAATGAAATTTATACAGCTTCTCGAAAACATAAAAAACTAGTGCCTGATCGAAGGATTTTCTTTATGGCGCTCTTGTTCCTCGGAACAGAGTGCTTATCAATTTGCCCATATGTCCGTAATTTTCGAATTTTTGACTGAAAATTGTCTTAAACGGTTTGGTTCGACTCTGATCAAGAATCCGTGGTCGAAATCGATTCTGTCCGGCCGTTGATTAATTAACTATTGGTTTTCACCCGAAAATATGGAAAACAGTTTCCTGAGGCTGCCATTTTGTTAATTTAAAAGAAAACAAAAAAACTTCGATCAGGCACTAGATTATCTATTAATAAAACTATTTTTTTTTGTCCGATTGATTTTTGATGAATCTCCAAGGATAAATGATGGCCACCGCAAGGAGCTTCGGTTAGAACGGCATCAACACAAACAACCATTACTTTCAAAATAATATTTTTTTTTCTGAAGTTTCTGTCAAATCAAGACGAAACCTTATTTAATGATGCTATATTTTTACTTTTATAAAATAATATGATTTACTGGCGAAAAAAAATCATTGAAAATCGTAATTTTTTCGTGTCTCTGACTACACCTAAGCCCTTAAGACGAAATGAAAACGTAGCAATTTTCAGAGCGTCTACAGGGTGCAGATATATCTGTATATTTCGCACAGTTCTAGTGACTCGTTATGGAGTTACCATAGTTACCGTCTACATGCAGCAACAAATCCGTGCAGTTCACGGATATCTATGCTCTCTAGCTCAGTTATCGCTGCTACTGCAACGTCTCCGCGACGTTTTCAAAACTGCGCAATTTTCCTATCTACAGGCAACGTTTTACCTGCAGCGTGTTGAACTGTGCAGGCAAAAGGTTGTGCAAAACGTAGGGTAGGGACCAGCCTTACGGACGAATTGATATCTCACGTACAGGGTGTTTTATTAAACTTGAAAGTCGAAAGACTTTTGGCCTGAGATGATAATACCTGCCAAATTTTAAAAGAATTTTTTCGACGGTTTGTTAGTTATAGTTAACCAAAGGTTCAGTCAAAATAGAACAAATCACCCTGTATCTCAGAAACGAAGAGCCTTAGCCCAAATTAATAGTAACTCCTAGTATATGGATTGTTGATCCTCTTTAATATATCTATCGAAGTGACGTATTTTATGGATATTTTACAGTGACCCTAGATAATATAAATATTAAATCAAATCCATAGCAAAATCGTTCACTTCGAATTAATACCATTGAGTTGAAGTTGAATGAAGATTACAGAAATACCTCATTTTCTGTTATGATAAAGAATCAATATGGATAATATTTCAGATGAAGCCACTCACAAGCGAATTCTGGTCATACGTTTCGAAGTTATTGATTTTTCTTGAAACATTTTTGGCGCTCTTGTTCCTCGGAACAGAGTGCTTATCAATTTGCCAAATATCTGTCATTTTCGAATTTTTGGCTGTAAATGGTCTTGAACGATTTGTTTCGGGTCACTGATCACATTCTGTCCGGCTGGCCGTTAACACCCGATCGGAATGAGCTAGACAATTGAAATTTTCAGAGTAGGATTAGGACATAAATATCTCGGTTAAATTCGTTATTGGGCAAAATCGGCCTAATGTTTTCGGAGTAACGAAAAAACAAATTTCTTTTTACATTACAACTTTTGAATTGAATTTTTTTTAAGATGCTGTTTCATAATAAGAATCCATTGATATCATTTTCAACTCTAACAAGCTAATACTTTCGGAGAAATGATATTTCAAAGATTCAATAATACATCTTAGTTCTATGTATTCATGGAATGCGAATCCTAACTGTCTGTGTTCACTGTTCATAAATGTCATCTAGCTATTAGAGACATGCCAATTCGTAGTTTCTGCTGGAAAACAAGTATCTGATTCTTGAATTTGTGAATATATACAAGACTGTTTTGAAACCGAAAATAATATTGACTGGTTGCATATTGAATAATTTGGGATGAATGATTTGAAGATTTAGAATTGGATCCTTTTAATGATGTAGTTTATGAAGGCAATAGGAAAGAAGAACATAATGGAATCATCAAAAGAAATAACTGTTCGTTGACCACAGAGGTAAATATTACCTTCTACTTCCCCAAGTAGTGAGACATGTTCCTGTATACAGTATTTTCATAATGTTGCTAGCAAAAAAATGCTGAAATATGGATCTACATTTGTGTAATATTTTTTCTTAAGTTAAGGTTCATAATACAGAATGAATGTGTTAGTGGTATGAATTATTAAATTATGAAAAGATTTGTTCGTCAGCCTCTGCCTAGTCAAATATCAGGAATAAATGGATAATCTGCTATGATTGTCTCCAGCCTTGCTCTAGATATTTCGATGATACTTTTTGGAGTATTAAAGCATTGAAGATTGCTCATCTAAACTTGATAAAAAAAAATTATTCGAATTGAATATCCTTTATGATGCAGTTCTATCATAAGAATCCATTTCCAACTCTGAGAAAGCATTACTTCGGAGATATGATTTGTCAAAGTTTGTACAAGAGTGCCAAAGCTCCTGTCCACAGGGTTTGAACCAATTTGTTTTATTTCTCTTGTCATATGATTCCCATGATATTTTGCATAAACGTTGAAATCAATATATAAATTTCAACTCAATCGAATTCGTTGTTCTGCAAACATTAGGAAAACAAAATACCGTTAGGCGGATTGTGCCCATTCTTAAACTCGCTTACGGCCGGATGGATAGAATTGGATTATTCATGATTTAGTCGCACCCAATCGTTTTAAGATGATTTTCGACCAAAAATTCCAAAAATACAGACCTTTGGCAAAACACATTCGGAGTTGAAGGAAAAGGGTGAATAACTTCGTTCCTTCCTTTCAACCCTTACAGTGATTAATCCAACTAAAATGCTTGGTGGATCCATGCCCGATAATACACGTTATGTATACCAAGTACTTTCGGAGTAAACATCAGACCTCCAGAAGCATTCAAAAACACTTTGATTCAATACGCAACGAGAGCTTCAAACGTTTCAACCACATATAAAGAGATGTGTTACATTTGATTCCTTACCAATAATTTGGTTCAAAATATTACATAATTCTACTGACTCCAACTTATATGAAGAACACAAGTTGTGCATCCGCCATTTTTGAAACATCCAAATATCGACATCAAGAAGATGAGCTGAACTCACAAACCTTATATCTAATTTTATAAACGTTTTTTCAGATTTATACAAATTGTACCCCGAAATCGTTTTATTAATGAATTATTCATACAGATTTTCATCATTTGGTAACAAATGCCTGAATGATTTTGAGAGTCAAACATAGATAGAAACCATAGACATAGCAAATGAAATGTTCATTTCGCTGAGAAGAAAATATCGACTGAAGAGATGAAGCGATATCACTTTTCTAGTGATAAGATCCTCACAAAATTTCACATACGTCTTTATGTCGGTATTCCACAACTAGCTACCAAGTTTCAATTCGATAGGATCTGCATTTTTTGAGTTTTGAGTTGGTATGACTCCAAAACCGTTCTACCGGTTATGTCCAAAAACGAACCTAACTAACCCACGCGGATGCGCAACCTACCCTGAAAATTGCAAGTCGCGATCACTTTTCGTTCCAAAGTTCCCGTGGCAACGGTCTGTCGGCGTTTGGGCAAAACGATAGCATGCCGGACCTTTGAACTTGCGCGAAAAAAAGAAACTGTGGAACTATCACCGCAAGACGAAAATTCCAGATAATTCCCTCCACCAAGATTCCAATCTTACTAAACGCAAACATCCCTCTCACAGTAACCCCTCCAGGCCACGAGCCGGAAGTCAGGATAACCAAAACAGCTGCTAGAGGCTAAGAGTTTGAGTGGATGAGGAAACAACACAAGACGAATTGGGATACAAATCTAGAAAAAAAAACATCTTCAGAAAGGCACAATAATTAGAAAAACATTCCAAAGAAAGAACTAATGCAGAAAGGCTCAAAGGCAGAATTTAATTCGTCTAGAAAGATAGATTGGTCGAAAGTCACAAATGTAGAAAGTCACATATCTAGAAAATCGTTGTCAGGTCTACGGTGTTTTACCTAGTATCCAAGACCAGCACATTCTAGAGGTTGGCCAAAGAAGACAATAATAAGAATGATATTTTAATTTTTTTCTAGTCTCCCAAATCTTTGGTGCTAGTAATTATACATAAATAATCATAGTAACCCCATTTCATTATTTGTTTTAATTTTCAGCGTGTTACAATAAATGCTTTCATCGAATATGATAATTTGGAATTCATATTTCTTAGTACTTCAAAACGTTCTGTAGCTTTGGGATACTTATAATGTCAGTCAGGAAAATGAGTATTTTAAGCAGAAATATAAGAAGGCTAACGTGTAAGATTCCTTAATTAAACTGCTCTACAAGAGTTAGGGATATCATATTAAGTTGTTCTGAGGGGCGTAAAATTTTAAAGACAATATCAAAAACATGATCAACTGCCAATAAAAACTTATTAATTCGATTTGAATGCATATTTTCACCATCTGGGCGTCTTTTTTCTTGAGTTTGGCAGTTTTCACATTATTTGTAAGATTTAGCATTTCAATATGCAGTTAATTTATTGTCAGTCTCTTAGCGATATCGAACTTAGTAAATTTCACGAGCTTCTTAAGATGCCAAGACGTATATTAACAAACGCCGAGGCTAATAGGGCTATCGGTATGCTACAGGGTGGCCTCACTCAAGTCGCTGTGGCAGAAACATTTCAAGTATCGCAAAGTGTAATATCGCGACTCTGGAATAGGTTCAATGAGACAGGTTGGTGGACCAAGAAAAACAACACCCGCACTAGACCGTTTTGTCACCATTTCGGTGAGGAGATATCCTCTTTCTACATGTAGGACGCTGAGAAATCGACTTTTAAATGCCAATGGTCCTGAAATTTCCATTGAAACCATCCTACATCGTTTGGGGGAGATGAACCTGGCTTCTAGACGTCCATTGAGGGGTGTTCCGTTAACACGTGAGCATAAACGAAAAAGATTAGAATGGGCCCGGCAGCATGTTAATCTGAACGTCCAATGGCGTAGTGTGCTTTTCACAGATGAATCCAGATACGGTCGATTTTCAGATTCTCGAAGAATAAGGGTATGGACTATGCCGCGTATACCCCGAAATCGCCGTCATGTGCAAGAGGTTCATCCATTTCGAGAGGGCTCTGTTATGGTATGGGCTGGGATATGTTACAACGGGCGCACAGACCTTCACATTTGTCCTGGCAATATGACTGCTTAACATTATAGGGAACATGTAATTAGCAACGTAGTGCCAAATTTTCATGCTGCCATTGGTGAAGCTTTCCAATTTCTTGACGATAACGCAAGACCACATCGTGCAGCAATAGTAGAACATGCGCGAGACGAGCATGGTATTCCACATTTACCAATACCTCCGCATTCGCCAGACTTAAACTGCATAGGACATGCATGGGATATGCTACAAAGAAGACTAGATGATCACCATCCTCAACGGGAAACATTGAATGACCTCAAAGCACTACTGCCTCGTTTATGGAATGAAATTCCTCAAGATATGCTCAACACCCTCGTTGACAGTATGCAACGAAGATGTCAGGCGGTCATTGATGCCCGTGGTGGTCATACCTTAAAGGCATAAAAAGACAAAAAAAACAATAAAATGTCCGGAAATAAAAGTCGTTAAATTTGACCCTATTCTGTTAATCACCCTGTATATGTTGCAGACCAAAAAACTTACGTGCATTTATAGTTTTGAACCTAAATCTATATAAAATTACGTTTTCAGCGCAAGCAAAGGTTTCAGAATGTCCGTTTAGTTGAAACGATTATCCCTAACTCTTGTGGAGCAGTTTACTTAAAAATGTATGTAACTTCGAGATATCAACAGCGTTGAATTTCTGAATATATTTCTTCAATGTAATTCTTTTGTGCAGTTTGATCCATTACATTATAGCCATAAATATTGTAAGTTTTATCACAGTGAACATCGACATCAAATTTAGTCACTGATTTATATCTATTCATATCCAACGGTATCCTTCACTAAAGCAGGAGAAAACATTTTCTGGCAATCCAAACAAAATTGTAATCTGATATTACTTTTTGCCTGCGAAAAAAACTATAAATTGAAAGTATTCACAAACAGATTTTCCTGACCGTGTTTAATGCAAATCAATACATTTAATTTATGAAACCTTTGATGAAATGTCAAGTGAGTACTTAGTTATTGTAGACTGTACAGCAGAATTACTGATTATGATGTATGAACCATTCCGAACATTCTAAACTGCCTTGTGGAAAACAGAACATACAGGGGTCTTAAAGTTGTACATTAATTTTAACCATAGATTCCTCTTATCAATTGAAAGTCTTTTTTCATTCACCATTTATTCAAATTCAGCTCAGGTAAAAAGTTATAAACGGTGCGTTAAGGCAGAATAAATTAATGTTTTAAAACGATTGAATATTCTTTAAATGACTCAAAAAAAACTTTATCTGCTTTCTTTATGCTAATTCCGTTTAGTTTTATGAATCCATGAGTCTATAACTAGAAAACCAGAAGAAGTAGGAAAAAATTAATATTTGAAAAATATGTATCATAGTTTTAGGAAACTTCACACCAACATTTATTTTATTCGGAAGAAGGATGTCAAAGCTACAAAATAAAAACTGATTTTTTCTCTTTACCTGAGCCTAATTCGGAAAAATGGTAAATGAAAAAAGTGTTTTGTTTGATGATAAGAATCTATGGTTAAAATGAATGTAAAACTTAAAGACTCACCCTGTATATTCAAAGAGTCAATATACGAAGGGAAAATTCATTTCCAAATATTTCGCCAAGGTATTTCTACAATTATTCAATTCAGTTTTTAACAACTGATGGTTTCTCACATGATGTTACTTTTCATGTGTCAGACCGAAGAGTAGAAGTCAGTTAATCTTTGGTCAGACTGTCAGTGAAATGAATGATTCATTGTGGAATTGAAGTAGTCTATGGATGTCACTGAAAAGTATAGAACAGCGTGGCAACAGCGCGCATTATTTTTCTAGATTAGCGACTTTCGGCGATTGTACCTTTCGAGGGTTGTTTCAACGTCTGTAAGTTTCTACTCCTGTTATTTCTAGATAAGAATCATTCCGTATTAGTGATATTCTGCAATTGTGTAGAGAGAGACCCCACCAGACCAGGTACTGGAATCTTTCCTCAGGCCTGAGACAAGTAAAAAAAAAACACCAAGAGAAAACGATCTCTCACTTACCACCAAAGATCACTGCAGATTGAGCAGATTCAAATAAGATCTGTCACTAGACTGATAACCGGTCATTGTCAACTATGAAAATTCATGCACGCTATTGGCATGTTCAGAGAGGAACCACTGTGTATGTTGTGCAATGAGCAGGAAGCCTGTTGGAGACCAAACAACCCCTATACTGATGAAAGGAGGTTATTTAGATTTATTGGATCTGGTCAAGACTCATAACGTTTGTATATAAGAGATCACCAGGATAATACAATAACGGTGGGTTTCACAAAGCATTGACAGCCCTTAATTGACAAATTAGTGCGATTCAATGTCGATTTTCCGTTCATTTTTGTTACAACCATCGAATTGAATCCACAATTAAGCTAATCGAAGCTTCGTGAAACCCACCATAAGTCTCACAGGCTGCAGTGTGGCGAGTGAAAATGTGCCCCTCCTAGTGTCTCCGACCATCTACCATCTCACAGTTTTGAAGCACGAGCAGCTGGTGGAATGGGAAATATAGCAAATCCAGATTTTATCCCGCGTCTCTTTGCGTTATAAGACTGATATGCTTTGGTAGAGCGGTCTGTGTTTATCGCATTGTCATTGTGGCACCCAAGACCTCGGTTTGCCAGACGCGCATAGAAAAGGAATTAAACGTCGACTATGTTGATAGTTATCCCGCAGCGAACACCGCGGGTAAAAATTAAAATGTAATAATTCGTGATGAGCGAGTTATTGTACACCTCAAAAAAGTTTCAACTCACCAACATGGCACTTCTCATGCTTTCCATAAACGCACTGCCCTTCTTCTTCCCAGCGTCCGAATTACTTCTAGAGCGAAAAGCGTCCAGCATACCACCTCCTTTCTTGGGACTAGAAACATCAGCTGAATCCACTGATCCTCTTCTCCGCTCGGTACTATTTGACCTAGAGGCTGATCCGCTGCGACTCTCGCCCTTCTTCTTCTTATCGGCTTTGGACTCGTGCTTCGACTTTTTGTCCTTCTTAGACTTGGAATCGGACTTGGATCCCCACGTACCCGAACGGGGACGTGGAATTGCCTGTTCGACATCTTCGGTAGTGGGAAGGGGTTGAGAACCCAATTCCTGATGAAGAAAAAACATTTACATTATAAATAAATACATGGTGTTCTTAAATATTATGATTTATATCAGGAAGTTTGTACAAATCAAAATAAACCAATTCACGGAAAATAGTGTATAAAAAAGCTTCTATTAATTCGTAATAATAAAGTTTGTGGCTTTTGGACTGAACAATTGATTGGGGCATATGTTCTCATGACTGGGGGTCCTACGGGGGTGACCGCTGGGTTTCATATCTTCCCTTGTAGATATCGTTCACAATTTTCACATCGTTAATAACGCTTCTACGCGAAGGCAGATAAGGAGCTCAGTTAGTTGAACATCTGAGCTACAGGTTGCTGATGATAGACCGATAAGTTCGAAACACGTGTCCAGTCTTGCTCTGGCATTTCTATAACACCTTCTGAAGGTATTTCGAGTTGTAAAAACTGAGCATCGAGTGTAAAGAGCACCTTACAAGGTCAATAATATTGACGCAATATCAAGATTGAAGAATTATTGAATGAGGGAGGATTATATTGTGTCAATAATATTGACCAACAGAATATGGGAGACGATCCAGATACTGTTGGTTTTTATTAAAGACGCTTAAATATATTGGGCGCGGCTTCAGTATGAATATTGTAGTGTGAGGGCTTCCTTCAATATTTCTATCAGTGATTTGGTGCATTACAGGTGTTTAGAGATACAGACAAATATCAATTCGATAAAACGAATTCGGCTTAATTTTTTATTTTGAATTATAGAATTATATCTTGTATATTATTATATTGTATAGGTTGTACTCATTTTTGTTGCTCTTGTCAATTTGCCCAAATGTCTCTAAATTTTGAATGTTTGGATGAAAATGGTCGATTGGTTGGATTCACAGATTAATAATTCGTGGTCAAAATCGATTCTGCCCGACAGGTCCGGCAGTTAACACTATAACTCTCGAACGGAATGAGCTACACAGTTGAAATTTTCAGAGTAGGTTTGGGACATAAATATCTCGGTTAGGTTCGTAAATGGACAAAATCGGTTTCGGAGTATCGAAAAAAATTCTTTTTTACATTAAAAATTTCAAATTATTTTTTTTTTAAGATGCAGTTTCACCATAAGAACCCATTGATATCATTTACAACTCTAACAAGCAAATATTTTCAGAGATAAGATTTTTACAAATTTCAACATTATAAATCGTCAGTCTATGATTTCACAGAATTCTGTCATCGAAAATTAATCCGTATCTATGAATTTGATGATATGTCGTCACACAGAATATAGGTACCCTAGGTAAGATACTTCGAGAAGTAAAATAGGGTTCCTAATATCTACAGCAAAAACAAAACTGGAATAAACTGCTCCACAAGAGTTAGGGATAATCGTTTCAACTGAAATAACTGACATTCTGAAACCTAATTGAAACGTAATTTAATATAGTTTTAGGTTCTAAACTATAAATGCACGTAAGCTTTTTGGTCTGCAACATATACAGGGTGATTAACACAAGAGGGGCAGATTTAACGACTTTTATTTCTGGACATTTTATTGTTTTTTTTTGTCTTTTTATGCCTTCAATACAAGGTATGGCCACCACGGGCATCAATGACCGCCTGACATCTTCGTTGCATACTGTCAACGAGGGCGTTGAGCTTATCTTGAGGAATTTCATTCCATAAACGAGGCAGTAGTGCTTTGAGGTCATTCAATGTTTCTGGTGGAGGTTGGTGACCATCTAGTCTTCTTTGTAGCATATCCCATGCATGTTCTATGCAGTTTAAGTATGGCGAATGCGGAGGTATTGGTAAATGTGGAATACCATGCTCGTCTGGCGCATTTTCTATTATTGTTGCACGATGTGGTCTTGCGTTATCGTCAAGAAATTGGAAAGCTTCACCAATGGCAGCATGAAAATTTGGCACTACGTTGCTAATGACATGTTCCCTATAATGTAAATCAGTCATATTGCCAGGGCAAATGTGAAGTTCTGTGCCCCCGTTGTAACATATCTCAGCCCATACCATTACAGAGCCTCCTCGAAATGGATGAACCTCTTGCACATGACGGCGATTTCGGGGTGTACGCGGCATGGTCCATACCCTTATTCTTCGAGAATCTGAAAATCGACCGTATCTGGATTGATCTGTGAAAAGTACACTACGCCATTGGACGTTAAGATTAACATGCTGCCTGGCGCATTCTAATTTTTGTCGTGAATGCTCACGTGTTAACGGAACACCCCTCAATGGACGTCTAGAAGCCAGGTTAATCTCCCCCAAACGACATCGGATGGTTCAATGGAAATTTCAGGACCATTGGCATTTAAAAGTCGATTACTCAACATCCTACATGAAGGAAGAGGATATCTCCTCGCCGAAATGGTGACAAAACGGTCTTGTGCGGGTGTTGTTTTTCTTGGTTCACCAACCCTATGTCTTTCCTGCACCGAACCTGTCTCATTGAACCTATTCCAGAGTCGCGATATTACACTTTGCGATACTTGAAATGTTCCTGCCACAGCGACTGGAGTGAGGCCACCCTGTAGCATACCGATAGCCCTATTAGCCTCGGCGTTTGTTAATTTACGTCTTGGCATCTTAAGAATCTCGTGAAATTTACTAAATTCGATATCGCTAAGAGACTGACAATAAATTAACTGCATATTGAAATGCTAAATCTTACGAATAATGTGAAAAACTGCCAAACTCAAGAAAAAAGACGACCAGATGGTGAAAATATGCATTCAAATCGAATTAATAAGTTTTTATTGGCAGTTGATCATGTTTTTGATATTGCCCTTAAAATTTTACGCCCCTCAGAACAACTTAATATGATATCCCTAACTCTTGTGGAGCAGTTTATTTGCGAAGTTTCAATTGATATAATATAGTTTTCAGCATAGATTTGAGGAATAAATATCTCGGATAAGTTCGTTATTGGGTAGAAACGGTCTGCTGGTTTCGGATTAATAATTTTTGGCACTGCTGTTGAATTTAAATGGCATTTTTTGAAGCATTATCATTTTATGATCCAAAATTAAATTTAACCATCTTAAATGAGAAGGTACCTTCCGAAATACGATTATTCAATCAATGCTATTTTTGCAGAAATTAATCATTTTTGTGTTACTGATAAATTCCTTTGTATACATTTAATATTAAATTTGAAACAATTTAATTTAATATTAAAGCTATACACTTGTTTTGTTGTGGCAATAGTGGAATAATTATGCTTCGATGAAAACTTTAACATAATTTATGGTACACGTCTTCGTTATTGGACACGTAAAATGTATACAAGCTCGCGACGTAAAATATCTTATTATTTCATTTTCATACGAAAAAAAATAAGTATTTACTATAACACCAGGTTTACACATATTTTGATGATGTATTCATATTACCGGAAGAGCCGTGTTTGTATAAGATCAGTTTATTATTCTTTGGAAGGAATAGTCGGTTTTCGTGAAAATCTAGTCTTGGGTACGTATAGACGGATAGATTATTGTAGTTTTTCATACGATTGAATCATTAAGACTCGTGAAAATAGAATAAACGGTTGAGAGAAGTACCTTCTCAAATATCATCTCATATTTTATTTTTGTATCGGTTCAGTTGTACGAGTCTCTGCTAGTTCTGTCAAGTCAGTGAAATGGAACAATTACTGGAGGTAATAAGGAGGAATATCCCTACGGTCCAACGAAGTGAAAGATCCTTTCTCTGCAGATTAACTTCAGGAAGAAATTTTTAATAAACTAAATATTCAAAAAGAAAAATCTCTAGCACGAACAGATGATGTGTATAAATCCAATTTATGGCATTTTGATGCAACGACATTCCTTGTGGATCAAAAAACACCTAAAGATTCAATTACAGTAGACCCCCGGTGGTCCAACAAACGTTTGGCTGTGTAGGACTATCGAATTTGTCGGATTATGGAATTTGTCGGATTATGAGTACAGCCTAAGCCCCCATATAGTCCAGAATTATTTGAAAAAAATTTCCTCGTAATCCGACAAATTGCAGATCAAAATATGTACTAAGATTCTATCTGAACTACAAATAACAAATACAAGTTGCTACATGTTTAATAATATACAGGGTGAGCCAAATTGGACACTTATAAAGGGAAAGTCCTATTTCTGTAATACATTTCTGATTAGACGAAAACTGATGTCGGTGTCGAAGGGCCATTTTTCATGAGAAACTCATAGGTGAAAACCGTTATGTATCACCGTTACATAGTTACAGGATGTTTTTCCAAAATGTGCATTTTCGAAATATTACTGTAACTTTTCTTGTGTTGAAAATTTTCCATTTCTGACAATTTATTGTAGCTAGTTTTGACGTAGAATACAATGAGGTTAATTAAAATTTCTGGAAACTGATATTTTATCTGATCTCGGCATGAAAATTTTTTTTCAAATGGGGCACCTCGTCTATTTTTGCATATGAAATCTTCGAAAAAAATTCTATATCTCAGAAACTATCCGTCTGATATCACCAAATTTGAACACGATTGGATCTATATTGTTGGAGATATTAGTAGCATTGAGTGAGTTCAGTAGCTGGATGGGTGACCGTTTCCACGATAACTTTCGAACGGAAAGGGATAGCGACTTGCAATTTTCAGGATAGGTTGCGCATCCGAATGGGACAGTTATGTTCATTGTTGGGAATAATCGGTCGAACGGTTTCAGAGTTATACCCACCTGGAATATTGTTTCCTCGATAACTCAAAAAATATAGATCCGATCGAATTGAAACTTGGTAAGTAGTTGTAGAATGCCGACGCCAAGAAGTCTTTGAAATTTTGTGAGGATCATTTTACTAGAAAATTTAAAAAAAAATTATTAAATGATATTATTAAAAACTATTATTTATCTCACGATTACTTGAGAACGGAAAGACATAGCGACTTACAATTTTTAGGATAGGTTGCGAATCCTAATGCGATATTTGAGTTCGTTGAAAGGCATAATCGGCCCAAAGGTTTTAGAGTTATTTCAATCTGGAATTTGGTTGTTATTTCCACAATAAACCAAAAAATACGATGTCGACTCAACTCGATTAATATTGTTCAATAGAGGTGAATGGACAATAGAACATGCGCGCACATGAACCGATTTATTTTCGTTGTTTCATTTAATCTATTTCGTGCATGTAAATGAGAAAATTTAGATACGAAACTTTTTGGCTATTCGGATTTTGTTACTAACAAAAAATTCGAATTTCGAACATTCCACTAATTATTCGAACTCAATTCTGGGCCCTAGTATCGGGTAGATATATGTTTTGAGAATTGATTACCTATTCCCGAAAGATTGCACCTATAGATGAATTGCGGAACAACTCCAATACCTCGCACATAACCCTAATGAACATCTTCTCAATACAAGAATCCAAAGAAAACTTACGTGGAAACATATGAAAACTTTGTTGATATCAAGGAAACTCATAACTAACGATGAAATAATCAATCTCACCGCTTAGTCAACACCGATTAATGTTTTGAACACAGGAAGAACTACTTCATAGATATGACAACATATCGGATATTTCAGGTATCGCATTAAATTGAAAAGAGGAAAGAATTGTATTTAAGCCACTGTAAATGGAATTAATTTTTACACTTTAATTTTAATGATAGATGATTCAAATTTCCACGTATTATTATGAATATGACAATTGTTTCGCTAACACAATAGCTTCTTCATATATACTTACTGACAAAGAAACTGCAACACCCGGAAGGAGCTGTTTAAATTTCAATTTTTTTTTTTTGGTAAAACATAGATAGTATAGGAGGTAGTAAATGATTAAAATTTGGGGAAAAAAAGGTTTTTTCATGTGAACATTTTTTGTTATTTACATATTGCAGTCGTTTTATGCAAATTTTTTAAATTTTACAACAAACTAGCTGTTCGAGGAGATCCAAAGTCGATGTTTAGTTGTTGTTCAAATGCCTAGAGCCCGTGCCCGCGGAATTTATCGCCAGCTAAGTGAATTTGAAAGAAGTCGAATTATTGGTCTACGGGTGGCGGGGTTGTCATTTCGAGAAATCGCTAACCGTACTAACAGAAATCCAACTACTGTTATGAGATGTTGTCAAGCGTGGTTTGATAATGCCCAAAAGAAGAGTAAGCACCGGACGTCGAAGGGGCACAAATGAAGTTCACGATCGACGTCTAATACTTTGGCTATTAGATACCGATTTGCGACAACTCGATCTTCGGCTGATGAGTGGTTAGGAGAACAAGGCCATCCTGTAATTGTCCGAACGGTTTACCGCCGGATAAGTTATCGACCCCATCTTGTGTTACCTCTGAAGGTTGAGCATCGTCGGCAAGGATTACAGTGGTACAGAGAACGTCAACATTGGAATGTGGAATGGCATCAGGTCGTCTTTTCTGATGAATCTCGATTCTCCTTGGGTGAACCTGACGTCGGGGAGAAAGACGTGAACCTCAGTTTGATATTGAGCGCCATGTACACCGGACAGTAGGTATCCTTTAGTCTTTATTCGAAGTAACATGACAGCGCTGCGTTACCTTCAAGAAAAAGTGGAGCCATAATGTTCTCCCTTACATAAACCGGCTCGAGAAACCAATATTTCAGCAAGATAATGCTCGACCTCATGTTGCCAGAGTTAGTTTAAACTTTTTTGAAGCGACCCATGCGAATCTTTTGCCATGGCCGCCCAGATCCCCCGATCTTTCGCCCATAGAGTATGTTTGGGACATCATGGGTAGAAGGCTTGGAAATTTATCCCAGCCCCTAAGGATTTTGGCGGCTCTGATACAGGTAGCTTGGGATAGTATCCCTCAAGAAGAAATACATCTTATTGCATCAATGCCAAGAAGTGTTGGGGAGTGTATAGAATATAGATAATCGCGGTGGACAAATACATTATTAACAAATTTATTAAAAAAATTGTAAACCCTTCGTTTTTTTTCTTCAAATTTCAATCATTTACTCCTTACTATACTATCTATTTTTTACCAAAAAAAAAATTTAAGTTTAAACAGCTCCTTCTGGGTGTTGCAGTTTCTTTGTCAGTCAGTATAGATTATATTTCTAACTACCTGAACCTGGCAGACGCCGTCCTGCCAGTAGACGATATTATCTCAAACCAGCAAGGGTATCACTAAAACCCCGAAGAAAAATTGATCGGATCACTACCTCACTCCACAAGATCACCCTCCAGTCAAATCTGAAGATTGCCTGGAAATTTCATCAAAATAGGTCCAGTCGTTTCGGTCTCCATAGGGAAAATACTCTGGCGAATTCTGCCGAGATCCACACGAGGGGGAGTAAATATAGCGTGGAGCGAAAGCTCGATCGTCAAATCTGCAAATTTGGATATAAAAGGTGGCCTTCCAATTCCAAACAGCATTCTCTCATACTTCTTCGATTCACGATGATGTACCGAAGACTCTCAAGCATCATCTCGACCCATCATTGTTGCCGATTAGGGAATCCAATCCCGCACCAAAATCTCAATCCCGCAAACGCGCGGGATTGTTAACAATATATATACTCTTTGTACTCAAACTATTGAACATGCTAATAAAAATTGGTTCAAGCACTGAAGTGAAGTTAGGAGCTTTTGCGCGTATGTTCTATTGACCATTCTCCTGTATTATATAATAACTGTATAATACAGGTATTCTACAACTAGTTACCAAGTTCGATTCGATCGAGTCTATATTTTTTGAGTTATCGAGGAAATAATATTCCAAGTAGATATTACTCCGAAATAGTTGGACCGATTATGCCCGTAAACGAACTTAACTATCCCATTCAGATATGCAACATACCCTGAAAATTGCAAGTACCTATCTCCTTTCGTTCGAAAGATATCGAGGCAACGGTCATCCATCCATATACTGAACTCACACAAGGCTGCTCGAATCTTCAACAATATATATCTGATCGTGTTCAAACTTTGAACTTGGCAGTAGGGTTAGGTTCTGAAGGCTCTCGCAAAATTCCAGCGATCTCGGACGAATAGTTACCGATATATAGAATTGTTTTCAATAATTTTCAATGATTTCTTAAGTTCTCAAGTTATCGTTGCAAAGGCCGGCCGGACAGAATCAAATTCGACCTCGAATTCTCCATCGGGGAGTCGAACCCAATCGTTTGAGACCATTTTCGACAAAAAATAGAAAATTACAGACATTTGGGCAAAATGATAACGTGATGCTCCCCGGAACATACGCGCAAAGAGGTCTTATGCAATTAAAAACATACTTTTGTAGTAGCATATGAGGTTTTTTATGTACCCATGACTGTCTATTATTGCCGGGCATGCAAATTGCTATCCGAGGAGAAACCGAGGATAACAAGGAGGCGAGGCGATAGATAGTTTTTCGTCAAGGTGCATATTTCAATTTTTTCGTCAACCTCTACATACTTTTATGAATTTCGGACCTCTTAAATAATTTCACAATAGCAGATGACAGTTATTCTCATATACATTTATGTTTGTATTGAACAGTATCATGCCATATTCATAGTGGCCACAACGACTGACAGTTATTCTTATAGGCACTTATGTTTGTATTGAATCATATCATGCCGTATTCATAGTGACCACAGCGGACGAAAAAGAACTTTTTCTTTTTCTGGGACGTTTGCGCTTTCATTGTCGAGTATGGAATTTTAATATTGAGTCCCGCAAATCCCGCAATGTTGATCCCGCAGAATTTCGCGGTGTCCAGCATTTGCGGGATTGGATTCCCTATTCCCGATACTCGAGCAAGAAGAATCCAGAATCGACCCGGCGCCAAAGACCATAATTTATGTCGAATATCCAGAAGCTTGACGCCTTGTAACGACTTCAATAAATAAATATTGATTTCAACAGATTAGTTGAAGCTTCACATAAACGAAACTACGAAACTAAAGACGAATCCGTCCTCATTGTCTTTTCATTTAACATTTATATTCCAGTGTACCCGCCAAAAAACACATCGGTTTTTGGCACTCTTGTTCCTCGGAACAGAGTGCTTATCAATTTGACCAAATGTCTGTAATTTTCGATTTTTTAGCTGAAAATGGTCTTAAACGATTTGGTTCGACTCACTGATCAAGAATCCGTGGTCAGAATTTATTCTGTCCGGCCGTAGACACGAACGGAATGAACTAGACAGTTGAAATTTTCTGAGTAGGATTGGGAGGCAAATATCTCGGTTAAGTTTGTTATTGGGCAAAATCGGCTAGATGATTTCGGAGTAACGAAAAAAAAATTTATTTTACGCCATAACTTTTGGATTCTGTTTTTTTTAAGATGCAGTTCCATCATAAGAATCCAGTGATGTCATCCTCAACTCTAACAAGCTAATAGGCACTTTCGGAGATATGCTTTTTCAAAATTTCAATAAAACATCGTATAATCACATCGTTTTCACAGAATGCGAATTCTATCTGTCTGTTCTATCTGTGTTCACTGTTCATTCCTGTCATCTTATCTACCTCTAAGAGACGTCATATTTATTGGCGCTCTAGTTCTAGTTTGTATATATAATTCGTACTTTGAAAATATTTTGCGTTGGAAAACAAGGTTCCGCATCTTGAATTTGTGAATATATACAAATACAAGACTGTTTTGATACCAAAAATAATATTGACATTTTGAATATTGAATAATTTATATGCAAATATTGGGGACGATGTTTCAGAAGATTTAGAATTGGATCATTTTAATGGTGTAGTTTATGACAATAGGAAAGAAAAACATAATGGAATCATCCAAAGGAATTACTGTTCGTTAAGCAGCGAGGTTAATATTACCTTCTACTTCCCTAAGTAGTGATTCATGTTCCTATATACCGTATTTTCATAATGTTGCTAGCAAAAAAAAACTGAAATATTGATTTACATTTGTGTATCAAATATTCTTTCTTAATTTAAGGTTCATAATACAGAATGAATGTGTTAGTGGTATGAACTATTAAATTATGAAAATAGGATTGTATTTTATTAATATATTTGAACTATTAAAATAATTTGATCGTCAGCCTATACCTATTCAAATATCAGGAATAAATGGAAAATCTGCTATGATTGTCTCCAGCCCTGCTCTAGACATTTCGATGATAATTTTCTTAGGTATTTCGAGTTGTGAAAACTATGCACCGAGTGTAAGTTGCAACAACTCATTCCACGAGGTCATTTAATCCTGATAAATACATTATTATTTGAATTTAATTTCATTTATGGTGCAGTTCTATCATCAGAATCCATTGATATCATTCCCAACTCTGAGAAACCAATACTTTCGGAGATATGGTTTGTCAAAAATTGAACAAAAGCGCCAAAGCTCCTGCCACAGGGTTTCCCACTTTTTTTGAGAGGCTGCATGCCTAACACTGGCTGTTTTAAGCAACTATTTGATTGAGATCCCTATATCGACTACTTCGTGCGTTCCAGTTCGGATGCACATTCGTCACCTGGAAGGATCCACGAAGAATACCTTCAATTTTGTGTGGAACTTTTAAGCTAAGTGCTGCCCTTCGTGATCACAGGTATTTATTTATTAAAACGTTTAAAAACCAGTCGTGTATTAGTATTTACCTAATATCCCATGAAGCCTAATTGTTTTCGTTGCCCCCTAGCTAGTCGGGCAGACATCTTTTAAAAGATCAACAAGTCCAGAGCGTTCCTGCCAATAGGGGCTTCGTATAATTAAAATACTTAAGCATATATTTCACAAGTCAAATAAACCCTAAGGGGATTCCATTGATTTGCCGATAAGCAAGAGCATAAGCTTTCCTGGCTTCTTCGGCTTCATCAGTACTCTGTAGCTTCCCAACAAATTCAACTAAACTGAACCGTGTTAAGCCTATGAGACAAAACAAGGAATTCAGCCTCTCCCCACCAGTGAAAATTTGAAGCGTGAAATCATATGCCACCATTCGCCATCGAGAAAGTTACAGAGTACTGATGAAGCTACAGAGTACTGATGAAGGCCAAGAGGCCAGAAACGCGTCTGCTCTTGCTTCTTGGCAGATCAATGAAATCCCTTGGGGTTTATTTGACCAGTGAAATATATGCATAAATATATTGATTATACGAAGCCATTATGCAGACCCTATTGGCAGGAACGCTCTGGCTTTGTTGATTTACTAACAACGGTATCGCCATTTTTCATTATTATCTTTTGAAAGCGGGTAAGTTACAACTAAAACAAGTATAGATAGCTGAATTGTAAATAAAGGTTCTATTTACATACATAAGTTCGAACGAAAACAATAATTTACGCCAAATGATCGAAGTTCAAAGTGCTCTCAGCAAAACGATCAATTTAAATGGGATGTCTGCGGGATTTTCATAGCTGTTGACACAATTCTATGGTATATTGTATTACATCCGCATCGTCTAAAACTGGAGGTGATTTTCCATGAGTCTGTTTTCCTCGCATACGTAAGATAGTAAACAAATGAACTAGTCCAACCTCTGAATGTATTATCTTATCCAGTGGCGTATCTACATAGAATACCTTAGAGAACGCCATGAAAACTTTCATGTGAACGGAAATGTACATTTTGTTTATCATTGATGTCGTACATGCATAACGAACTGCTAAAACAGGCTCTTTCAGTGAAACACAAATGGAGTCCCTCAATGTTTCTGTGCATTGTCTGAATCAGTTGCAGCGAGTTTGATACTTACTATGCAGATTTTTGCTTTGTTACCGTTTTCTGCAACTGTGTAGGTGAAAATATTTCTCTTATTTTGTCTTCTCTCATTAAATATTCCCTCCAATATTTTTCTAGTAATCCTCTTAAATAATTGTCATGCTATGTTCCACATTGAAAAATATGTTTTTTCCAGTTTCACTCTATATTTCTGGAGAGATTAAAGTATGAGTAGAAATCAAACAAATATTTCACGAGAACAAATCAACGTATTGAATTAACATTCGAATAGATTTCAATGTTGTACGATAAGTTGTAAAAATTAAGTAAAAATAAACAATGCACACAAATAAATTTATCATTTTTGGCGCGCTGTTCAGGCGAGCAGAGTTCCTATCAATTCGTCCAATTGTCTGTAATTTTCGAATATTTGCCCGAGAATGGCCTCAAACGATTAGTTTCGACTCACTGATAAAGAATCCGAGGTCTAAGTGGGTTCTATCCGGCCGTCTGGATGATTATGCTCGAACGCAATGAGTTAGAGAGTTGAAATTGTCTGAGTAGCTTTGGTTCCAAATGCGCCGGCTAAGTTCGTTAATTCACCTAGTGGTTCCAGAGTTATAGCCATCTCAAATTATGTTTTTCCAATATCTCGAAAAACACTGATCTGATCGAACTAGAGCGCAGTAGTTAGTTGAAAAATACCGAAGGAAGAGTTACACAGAATTTGTGAGGATAACATGCCTGGAAAATTTAAAAAAAATTATTTAAAAATGGGTTCAAGCCCTGTGGACAGGAGCTTTCTGGCGCTCTAGTTCAAACAGACAAATTATATCTCCGAAAGTATTGGTTTCTCTGAGTTGGGAATTATATCAATGCATACATATGATAGAGCTGCATCATAAAGGAAATTCAATTCAAATAATAGTTTATTTATCAAGATTAAATGAGCAATCATGAGAATGAGAACTGCACCATGGCAGAAATCGAATTAAATCTGGCCAATTTTGCCCAATAACGAACTTAACCGAGATATTTATCTCCCTAACCTACTCTGAAAATTTCAACTACCTAGCTCATTCCGTTCGAGAGTTATTGTGGAAAAACTTTTTTTAAATTTTCAAATTTTTTTTTTTACACTTTGCGGTAATCTGGTCAATACAAAACATCACATGCGTATAAAGGTCATGATTCTACAATTTGATGCTAAATTTCAGATAGATCGAACGAACTTGTCCGAGATATTTACGCTCCAAAACCACCTTGCAATTTTCAATCCGCTAACACCTTTCGTTCGAGAGTTATCGTGCCTACGGCCGGCCGGACAGAATCGATTTCGCACTCGGATTCTTGATCAGTGAGTCGAACCAAATCGTTTGAGACCATTTTCAGCCAAAAATTTCAAAATTACAGACACTTGGGCAAATTGATAAGCACACTGTTCCGAGGAACTAGAGCGCCAAAAAAACAAGTTTCGTATGATAATTGCACAAAACAGGTTTAAAGTACCTACAAATAGTAGGTATTCCATAAAACAAATATGAAAGAAGATAAGTAATAATAAAAAATTACCTTGTAATCGATCAAAAATTTCCTGATCTACGTTCACCAAACTACAGAATTATGCTTTCAATATTTACGTAATATTTTCAAACATTTTCGGGTGAGGTCCCCGTTGCATCGCTAAAATACGAGTATTTCAACCCCAATATTTTTGAAGTTACAATATTCCCTTCTGTCAAGTTGACATTATGAGAATTCATACATAGAATAATAATTATATCAATCTGTGAAATACGATTTACATTGAAATTTTAAAAAATCATATCTCCGAAAGTATTAGCTTGTTAGAGTTGAAAATGATATGAATGGATTCTTATGATGAAACTGCTTATTAAAAAAAATTTGATTTGGAATTTGTTTCGTAAAAAAAAATTTTTTTTTTGTTACTCCGAAACCATCTGTCAGATTTTGCCCAATAACGAACTTAGCCGAGATATTCATCCCCCAGACCTACTCTGAAAATTTCAATTCTCTAGCTCATTCCGTTCGAGAGTTATCGTGCTTACGGCCGGCCGGTCGGCCGGACAGAATGAATTTCGACCACGGATTCTTGATCAGTGAGTCGAACCAAATTGTTTAAGACCATTTTCATCGAAATATTCCAAAATTACAGACATTTGGGCAAATGTATAAGCACTCAGTTCCGAGGAACTAGAGCGCCAAAAAATTCCGTATCTCAAAAACTAGCCGTCAGATATCGTTGAAATTCTGCGAGAGCCTCCAAAACCTTATTTCACAGTGAAGTTCTAGATTTGAACCTGATCGGATACTATATTGTTGAACATATTGCCGAAATATCGAAATATTCCAAAGATCGAGATGCACTGGTCCACTGTTTTTACACTCGGCCAGCGAAGTTGTCAGCAGTTTTTGATTTATGACGTGATGAAGAGAATTTAAGGAATTAGATCGGCCGGAGTCAAATTTGACAAGTCGATACGTATGTGATAACATTCGTTCAATACCTTAGGTCTTCAGTGGCCAGTGGTAGGAATTCGTCTGGTTGGCAAGTAGGTACCGGGATTGATTTCCGTAGCCGAAATTATTGATATCTATCATTTTTGGCGCTCTTATTCCTCGGAACAGAGTGCTTATCAATTTGCCCAAATGTCTGTAATTTTCGAATTTTTGGCTGAAAATGGTATCAAACGATTTGGTTCGACTCACTGATCAAGAATCCGTGGTCGAAATTGATTCTGTCCGGCCGTCCGTCCGTTAACACGATAACTCTCGAACGAAAGGAGTTAGAGGATTGAAATTTGCAGGGTAAGTTTGGATCGTAAATATCTCGGACGAGTTCGTTGACGGGCGAAATCCATCAAGCGGTTTCGGAGTTATGGCCGTTTTTAGTAAAAACATTTTTTATGAATATTTCCGAAACCGATCAATCGATCTATCTGAAATTTAGCATCACATTGTAGAATCATATCCTTTAGACGCATGTGAAGTTTTGTATTGATCGGGTTACCGTAAAGTATCAAAAAAATAATTTTGAAAATTTTTAAATTTTGTTTCCACAATAACTCTCGAACGGAATGAGCTAGGAAGTTGAAATTTTCGGAATATGTTAGGGAGATAAATATCTCGGTTAAGTTCGCTATTGGGCGAAATAGGCCAGATGGTTTCGGAGTTACGAAAAAAAATTTGTTTATAACTCACAAATTTCAAAATATTTTTTTTTAAGATGCACTGTCACCATAAAAAACCATTGATATCATTTTCAACTCCAACAAGCTAATACTTTGGGAGATATGATTTTTCGAAATTTCAATAATGAATCGTACTTCTATGTTTTCACAGAATGCTATAATTATTCTATCTATGATTTATTATATGATCTGTGTTCATGCTCGTACATGTCATCCTGTTCTATAAGAGAGAGTCAAATTCATTTCAGCTATTTTAATTCGATTTCTTCCATGGTGCAGTTCTCATTCTCAGATTGCTCATTTAATCTTGATAAATAAACTATTATTTGAATTGAATTTCCTTTATGATGCAGTTCTATCATAAGAATACATTGATATAATTCTCAACTCTGAGAAACCAATACTTTCGGAGATATAATTTGTCTGTTTGAACAAGAGCGCCAGACAGCTCCTGTCCACAGGGCTTGAACCAATTTTTGTTTCCAATTTTATCGAAATTCCAACTTTGGTAAAACGGTTATGGACGAAAATAAGTCGATATTTTCATTAAATTACGTGAGGCTTTTCGTATATTATGAGATTTTAAAAACATGTGGGAAAACCCTGTGGACAGGAGCTTTGGCGCTCTTGTTCAAATTTTAACAATTCATCTCCGAAATTATTGGTTTCTCAGAGTTGGGAATGATATCAATGGATTCTTATAATATATAGAACTGCATCATAAACGAAACTAAATTTAAATTTAAATTAAACAACGAACTTATCCGAGATATTCATTTCTCAGATATCCTCTGAAAATTATATTATATCAATTGAAAATATTCTATTTTGAGTTCACTGTGGACTTATTATGAACACTATAAAAGTAACTACACTCTTGTCCACTACAGTTTTTTGTCGTCTGACATATGTTTAGGAAACAAAGTTTCCATCTTCAACAAGAGTGGACAAGAGTGTAGTTACTTTTATAATATCAATTGAAACTTAGCCAATATGCCGGTTTTGTTTTCACTGAGGATAATCTGAATATATTTTCATCATCATATGGATTATCCAAGGGCATATTGGATAGGGGTAATTATGATAATATCCTATAATTGTTCATTTCGCATTCAATCATACTTTGTTAGAACATAAACCAATATATTTAACATATATGTCATAGGTAGATAAGATTATATGTATGAACAGTGGACACAGATAGAACACATACAGACAGAATTCGCATTTTGTGATAACATAGAAGTACGATGTATTATTGAAATTTTGAAAAATCATATCTCGGAAAGTATTAGCTTGCTAGAGTTGAAAATAATATCTATGGATTCTTAGGATGAAACTGCATCTTAAAAAAATTGTATTTGAAATTTGTAATGTAAAAAAAAATGTTTTTGTTATTCCGAAACCATTTTGCCCAATAACGAATTTTGACGAGATATTGATCTCTCAAACCTACTCTGAAAATTTCAACTTTCTAGCTCATTCCGTTCGAAAGTTATCGTGTTAACGGGCGGAAGGACAGACGGACGGACAGAATCGATTTCGACCACGGATTCTTCATCAGTGATTCGAACCGAATCGTTTGAGACCATTTTCATCCAAAAATTCGACAATTACAGACATTTGGGCAAATTGATAAGCACTCTGTTACCAGTAACAAGAACGCCAAACATTACTGCTATACAGGGCCTTCTTGATAAAATGTCAATTCATGGGTCCTCATGGCACAAGCGTACGAGTGTTTATTTGTTACGTTCGTGTTTACAGTCAGATTTGTATTATTGGAAATATTGGGAATATTATTTCTTTCCTGGAGCTAAGCAGCTCTGGGCGAGTTCAGGAGCTCAGTACCTGGATGGGTGACCACTTGGCTATAAATTTGAACATGGCCCCAAAGTTCCTGGCCACAGTGCTTTTTCAACTAGTTTGATATATTGATTGACCTGTACATTCGGGCTTAATAATTTTTGGCCTAGGATTAAAGCTTTTCATTTTATATTTAAGTAACTCGTGCATCAGCTACCTCGATATTAATGAAATAACTAGAATGTGAAAGTACGTCAACTAAGTAATGTTTACGAACGTCGAGAAGATAAGATAGTACGAGTTTGTGTCATTTTAGCACTAAATGTTTTAAGATGTGTGTCAAAAATACATGGTATGGTATTGATAAACTAATTTAATTATACATTTTTGTCATCATATATAGGTAATGACTTTCTTTACTTTTTACTAACTTGAATAAAACGTTACTAAAATATTTATTAATTGTTTATCTCATATTTTGCCTTCCCTCCTAGAATATGTCCACGTTTATTTTTTTTATAATTCTTTTAAAATTTTTTTATTCTATATTCTACATATTGATAAACATGTTTTTTTCATCTTCACTCTATATTTCTTGAGAATTTAAAGTATGAGCAGAAATAAAAAAATCGGTTGCAAAAAGAGGTATTAAATAGTGGCGGTGGCAATTTTGATCATTTTTTATCAACGTCAGTTGATTTTGATTAAACATTGATAATAAAAATAATTGAATATTTTCTAGCTTATGAAATAACTCTATATTTCATTTGCGATTTTAATTTTTTTGGCGCTCTTTTTCCCGGAACAGAGTTCTTATAAATTTGCCCAAATGTCTGTAATTTTCGAATTTTTGGCTGAATATGGTCTTAAACGATTTGGTTCGAATCACTGATCAAGAATCCGTGGTCGAAATCGATTATGTCCTGCCGTCCGTTATCACGATAACTCTCGAACGAAAGGAGTTAGAGGATTAAAATTTGCAGGGTAGGTTTGGAGCGTAAATATCTCGGACGAGTTCGTTAACGTGCGTAATCCACCAAGCGGTTTCGGAGTTATGGCCGTTTTTAGTGAAAACATTTTTTATGAATATTTCCGAAACCGATAACTCGATCAATCTGAAATTTAGCATCAAATTGTAGAATAACGACATTTATATGCATGCCAAGTTTTGTATTGACCAGGTTCAGAGTAGGTTTGGGAGATAAATATCTCGATTAAATTTGTTATTGGGCAAAATCGGTTTTGGAGTACCTAACGAAAAAAAAAATTTTTTTTCATTACAAATCCCAAATTCAATTCTTGCATGCAGTTTTGCCATAGAAATCCATTGATATCATTTTCAACTCTAACAAGCTAATACTTTCGGAGATATGATTTTAAAAAATTTCAATAATGAATCGTATTTCTATGTTTTCACAGAATGCTATAATTATTCAATCTATGAATACTCGTACATGTCATATTGTTTTTCCATAAGAGAGAGTCGAATTCATTTCAGCTATAGTAGAATTATGAGGATTAAAATATGATATTATACTTTTTTTTAATTTGATTTCTTTCATGGTGAAGATCTATCATAAGAATACATTGATATCATTCCCAACTCTGAGAAACCAATACTTTCGGAGATATGATGTGTCAAAGTTTGAACAAGAGCGCCAAAGCTCCTGTCCACAGGTCTTTCCCACATTTGTTTAAATAGAACAATTTCAATTATTCACATTATCAGGATACAAAAATCGCTCTATCCATCAGAATCTTTTTTGACGCACAAGTTCCCCTGAATAGAGTGCCTATCAATTTGCCGCAATTTCTATATTTTTAGAATATTTTGCCGAAAATGGTCTCAAACGTAAGGTTTCGACTCCCTGATGAAGAATCCTAGGTCGAAATTAATTATTATATGATTAATCTCGAACTTAACGAGTTAGAGAGTTGAAATCTGCAGGGACGGTTTGGAGTCTAAATGCTCCGTTTAAGTTCTTTAATAGGCAAAATTCGCCGAGTGATTTCGGAGTTATAGCCATCTGAAAAAGCTCGGTAGTTAGTTGTATAATGCCGACACGAAAACAAAATTTCGTATGACGGTATGAATAGAAAATTTCAAAATAATCCGTCAGATAACGCTGACATTTTGCGGGAGCCTTCACAATCTAATTTAACAGAACCTTCCTAGCGAACGACGTTATTTCCGTCAATCATTCTGTCGTAGTTATAATAAAGCAATAATAAATACCCATTCCAAGCTGTGTTTAATGCTGGGATTAATGCCCAACGATTACCTTCATCAATTACTTAAATGCTTAAAACAGAAGAATGGAGAATTTTGAACAATAGAATCGAATAGAATAAGGTAAATTCTGCAAACTTTAAATCAGTAACCTTGTAGTTTGATAAAATGAGATATACCAGGATAATTTCCAGAACAGTGAGAAAGAAAGTATGGCTTTTAATTCAACAAAATTCTGCAGCATTGGCACTGGCTATGAATTAGAACAAGCGCGCCAAATCAGACTGACCCACGTCAGTTCTTCCGCAACTTTTTTTGCAAAATAAATTCTCGATACCTTTTATAATCCAGTCCTGCAAGAAGTCCCAGTACGTTTCTGTTCATCTATAAATTCTTCGTTCATTCATAATTTCGTTAGCGATAGAAATTATACGAAAACAATTTACCTGCTGTATTGTTATAGAGCTAAGTTCTTTGCACCCGCTTATGTTTATTTTTGTTCGAACCTTCTCTTCGTCGATTAGACTTGAAGTTCAACAAACCTCGTGGAGGGATTTGCGATCGATCGCAATGGTATTTAAAAATACTGCTCGACAGATTTATTTCTGTATTTACAAGTACGTCACGTGGTAGAAAGTTTTAGGGATCTCTTATCATTTTATTTCGGTTCGATAATGATGTGTACAATTCGTTAAATAGTCCTTCAAAGTTTGATATATAACGGTGATTTTTTATGCCCTATACTGTTTGCTCTTACTGGCCACACATTACATTATAAATCTATTATTCGATTTTGACGCTCTTATTTCTCGGGACATAGTGCTTATCAATTTGCCCAAATGTCTGTAATCTTCGCACTTTCGGCTGAAAATGCTCGCAAACGTTTTGGTTTGACTCACTAATCAAGAATCCGTGGTCAAAATCGATTCTGTCCGGCCGTCCGTTAACACGATAACTCTCGAACGGAAGGAGCTACGCAGTTGAAATTTTCAGAGTAGGTTTGGAAGATAAATATCTCGGTTAAGTTCGTTATTGGGCAACATCGGTCAGATGGTTTGGAAGTAACGAAAACTTTTTTTTTACAATATACAAATTTCAAATTCAATTTTTTTTGAGATGCAGTTTCATCTAATAATCCATTGATATCATTTTCAACTCCAACAACCTAATACTTTCGGATATATGATTTTTCAAAAAATTTCAATAATAAATCTTAGTTCTTCGAATTCACAGAATGCTATAATCGAAAATTAACGTCCGTATTTATATCCAATATTTTCATAATCTGTGTTCATACATGTCATCTTATCTACAGATAAGAGACATATAATTTATTTCTAGTTCTATTGCTCAGGATATAAAATACCTCCTGTTCTAAAAAATAAATTATGATTGAATGCTAAATGAATAACGAAATAACCTCAGCTATCGTAGAATTATAGTAGATTATAGTATATTATAATTTTTGAGTAAAAATATAATGTCCTTGGATAATAATCCATTTGATGATGAAAATATATATACTTTGGCAAGTTCATCAAATTGGGTTCAGAATATCTACAGTCAAAACAAAACTGAAATATTGGCCATTATTCAATTGATACAATATAATTTACAGAGAAGATTTGAGAAATTAATATCTCGGATAAATTCCTTAATGAGTAGAATCGGTCTGGTGGTTACGGATGAATAATTTTTGACACTTTTGTTTTTTTTTACATGACACTTTTTTAAAATTAATTTCTTTTATGATGCGGTTCTAACATAAGAATCCATTGATATAATTCCCAACTCTGAGAAACCAATACTTTCACAGATATGATTTGTCAAAGTTCGAACAAGAGCTCCAAAGCTCCTGTCCACAGGGCTTTCCCATATTTTTTTATATAGTAAAAGTTACAATCGAAGGAAAACACCTCACTTTAATTTCAATTCCGTGACATGTCCTTTTCTAAGATTTGACTTCAAAGTTTCAATATATATTAAAGTGATTGGTGGACCATCTACCTCAATATTAATGAAATAACTAGTGAGCCATAGTGAAAGTACGTCACTGACTAATGTTTACGAACATCGAGAAGATGAAATAGTAAGAGTTTGTGTAATTTTAGAACTAATTTTATCAAGAGGTATGTCAAATATTACTTGTCAGTACCTTGGTATTGATGAACTAAATTAATTATAAATATAAAATTTTGCTATCATAGATAATGAATTTCTTTACTTTTTACTAAGCTTAATGACACGTAAATTGAACATTATCAAATTCATAACCAAACTAGTTGGGAAAGCACTGAGGTCAGAAGCTTTGGCTCGCTTGTTCGAATCTATCGCCAGCGCGGTCACCCATCCAGGTACTGAACTCAGGAAAAAAAATATATTTTCACAATAATATGTACTTCCAAAAACATAGATCCGATTGAGTTTATTCCTTGGGCTCCCTACTTTCGCTCTGCCAAAACCCGCCGTTCAAAGGAACAAAACAGTACGCAAAATCTGAGCCATGCTAAGCCTCATTCAATTGAAAGGGATTTGATAGAATTAAATCTAAAGCTCTCCAAGACTGTGCAGACTTACTACTATGTGGCATCCAAAAACCTCTTACCCCCATCAATTTAATTTTTTCTAGTTTTCGAATTGCATCATCTATTGAGCAGGTTTAGGGGAGTTCAGTACTCATGTACTAAACTCCCCTAAACCTGCTATGCAATCGCAGTGAGCGCTAACAACAGCGCCATCTTCAAGACTGATTACCCATGGTGTTAATAACTTTTTATTTACTCTTCGTGAAGCATGACAAAATCATAAATTAGTAATCAACAATGCTATAGGTATCATTTTTCACCTTTTCAATGACTAAAATATGAGAATTCATGTTTATTCTCCAGAAGAACAATGGCAACTGCAAACTTTCAGAACCTCAATCGTCAATCGCGTCATTAACACCAAATAACCATAATTTAGCCTTAATGACGCGATCAAGTGAAATTCTGAATTTAAGAATTTTTCTGATCAAAATAAAGTGTTTATAATGAGAATGATTTACTTTGTCCTTATTCAAGATATGAATATTAATATATTGGAATATTATTTTTTGCTGGATAACAAACGACAACATCTCTTTACATATCTTCGTTAATCTTTTAAAAATCCCTCAAAAAGAGATTCTTCTCATCAAATGAAAAACTCTTTTCATTTACCATTTTTCCAAATTACAAGCATTGAAATATTTCACACTATGATTATTTAATTTCCACTATAAAATTATACACAATTGCATCATCGCCTATTCTCAGATTCCTCAAATATCCAAATTCAGAAATGAATACCTACAATTATATCCTTTAATATACCGACCGCATTGATTAATCTTTATGGACGATCCATATCTCGTATATTTGTCTATGGAACGAACGTTGCTGAAGTGTATTCAATTGAAGTAAAATCAAACAAATCAAGAATTGTCAGCGTTGAGAGCATAGATTAAAATGACTGTGATGGTGAACGAGACAAAAGTACGGCGACGCTATATTCTAGCATTCCGATGCCTCTTCTAGGTCAGGGACGGATTTATAAGAGTACTGAAATTCCTGGAGTTTTTATCACTCAATGAAGAATATCTCGCAAAAGGTGCGTTTTAGGAGAAATGATGAAAAATAATTTAATTTTAAAAACTGATTGAAGATTATTATAATGACTCAAGATATACTTCATCTGCTTTATTCATGCTAATTTCATTTTGTTTTACGAATCCGCGAGTCTATAACCAGGAACCAATGGATATATGAAAAAAAATATAATCGGAGAATATGTGTGATAGTTATAGAAAACCTCACACCAACATTCATTCGATTCGGAAAAACCATATCAAAGCTACAAAATAAAACAGATTTTTAATACAACAGAGTCGAATTTTGGAAAATGGTATTGAAAAAATTTGTTCAAACACTGGCGTGAAGTCAGGAGCTTTTGTGCGCATGTTCTATCCTTTATTCACCTCTAGTGGACACTTAAAATCGAATTTTCCATCGATGTAGACAATTTTCTCAGCTTTCACAAGATATTAATACATTTCGTACGTTTTAATGACAGACTTGTGTAATGAAGGAATCGTCTAAGATCCCAGAAATTTCAATTCTGACATATGTATTCTATCAGAATTCAAATTCTTCATTATCCAATTATATACGAAAAAAAAAAAAAAGCACTGACGTGTAGTCAGTACTCTTTGGCGCGCGTGTTCACGGTGGCTAATTTGAATTGAATGATGAGTACTTCAAGCTCAGTAGATAGAGCGAGCCGAAGATCTACCCAAAGGATAGTGGACACCATTCACTGTCGGTTCAAAAATTAACAGTGCTGTATCTAAGCTGCCATCAGGATAGATTAACAAAGTTGGAAAAGAACAAAAGTGACTCTCCTTAGTCGCACAAGCTCCTAGAAGATTTGGGAGGGTCAGTATAATCCTAATCATGTTAATCGCACGCGCGCCAAAGCAGATTGACTTTTTACACTTTTTCTTTCATTGTTAAGTCAATCTGCTTTTGCGCGCGTGCGATTAACATGATTAGGATTATACTGACCCTCCCAAATCTTCTAGGAGCTTGTGCGACTAAGGAGAGTCACTTTTGTTCTTTTCCAACTTTGTTAATCTATCCTGATGGCAGCTTAGATACAGCACTGTTAATTTTTGAACCGACAGTGAATGGTGTCCACTATCCTTTGGGTAGATCTTCGGCTCGCTCTATCTACTGAGCTTGAAGTACTCATCATTCAATTCAAATTAGCCACCGTGAACACGCGCGCCAAAGAGTACTGACTACACGTCAGTGCTTTTTTTTTTTTTTCAAGTTCCTTTAACAAATATAGCTATCAATACAGTTTGGCTGTTAGCTTTACCAAAGATCGAAAAAAAATGCGGTTGTGGGACCTCCATTTGGAACTCAATTGCTTCTTCTCCAAATCCGAACGTATTTTAATATAGATTTCCGAATATAGTTATTTATAAATTCGCCTCAGGGCCACCATACAGACATTTCAACTCGGAAACAACGCTATTTCCCCCAAACTGACTTGTGTCCGTGCACTGAATTGACATGAATATTCTTTTAAAACCTCACAATATCGGCTCATTGCTTCCAACATAACCCAAACAACCCAAAACCATTCACTTCTCATCTGCGCAAGCGCAATATACTCGTGCCTGCAAGTCCTCCCAAAATTACACACCTCACAAAAAACTCCGATTTTCCAACACTAGTGGTTCAGGAGATATCGCTTCTTGAATCCACGCATGCGCAGACCCTCACCAGGGGATTCTGTAGAGGAATAGCAACCGCCACCCCAAAACCCCAATCCTCTCTGACGAAAACTTCAGCAGTTAAATCACTGATGGTCTGCTCATGCGCATAATGAAAAATGCCCGTAAGGGGTAACATCAATTTCGAAATTAGCCCCAGGGCCACGATACGGACACTTTAACTCGGAAACAACGCTACATCCCCCAATCTGACTTGTCCTTGCACTGAATTGCCATTAATATTCTTCTAAAACCTCACAATATCGGGTCAGCACTAGTTACCAAGTTTAAATTCGATCGGATTTGTATTTTTTGAGGTATCGAGAAAATAATATTCCGGACGGGCATAACTCCGAAACGGTTGGGTCGATTATGCCCAACAACAAACTCAACTGTAACATGCGGATGAGCAACCTACCCTGAAAATTACAAGTCGCTATTTCCTTCCGTTCGAAAGTTATCGTGGCGACGGTCACCCATCTAGCTACTGTACTCATCCAAGGCAGCTAATATCTCCAACAATATGAATCCGATCGTGTTCAAACTTGGAACTTGGTTGTAAAGTTAGGTTTTGAAGGCTCTCGCAGCAATTTTGGAGGGATAGTTCCTGAGATATATAATTTTTTTAAATGATTTTTAATATTTTTTCTCAAAATTTTGTAGTGATACGATACTCACGAAATTTCTCAAAAATTTGCACGTCAGCATTCTACAACTAATTACCGTGTTTAGATCGGATTTATATTTTTTGAGGAAATAACAACAAAATTTCAGATAGGTATAACTCCGAAGCCGTTTAGCCGATTGTGTCTATTGACAAACTCAAATGTCACATTCGGATGCGCAACCTACCCTAAAAATTGCGAATCGCTATCTCGCCCTGTTCTCAAGCTATGGTGAGATTTTTTTTTTTCTGGCAATACAATCTTCACAAAATTGCACATACGTCTTTATGTCGGTATTCTACAATTAGTTACCAAGTTTCAATTTGATCGGATCTGTAGGTTGAAAACAAAATTGTAATCGGAAACCGTTGGACGGATTATGCCCATTACCGAACTGAAACACTCTGAAAATTTCAAGTCGCTATCTCTTTCCGTTCGGCCGGAGATAATCAAATTTGACCTCTAATCCTTCATTAGTGAGTCGAACCTAATCGACTGAGACCATTTTCGGCAAAAACTTTGAATTTCACAGAAATTTGGGCACGCCGTTCCCCAGAACATGCGTGCAAAAACGGTTTCACTCGATGTGAGGTATCTTTGGTTAAAATTAATGTACAGCTTAAAGAGTCACCCAGCATTTATATAGAAAAGTTATTTCCAAAATCGTGTAAAGACTTTTTCTACTAATACACAGTTTTCACAGGAATGAAACTAATCATGTAATCATTAAAGGAGACTGTGGGAGGTATACTCCTTTTGAAAGGTTTTTTTCTGGGTTTTCTCTCCCAGAAAAAAAAACCTTTCAATAATGAAACTAATCACAATAGTGGGCTAATTTATTATAATTGTATTTAACATTTTTTATTGATCATTAAATAAACATCGATTTTTTCAATCTCGTCCACAATATGAATTATCTAGTGTGAATAGCAATAAATTTAATATATTCCGAAACTGAGCTATCCTTCAACCTTACCTCATCGATATTATCGGTAATTATACCTGCATTCAAATTGCAGTAATATTGTCTCATTGGAATCGGAATATTTCACAGAAATTTGCTGCAAATACTAGTTCCTGAATTTGAATATGAGTTCACTTCAATATATTTACTCCAATGAATCATAGTAGAGATGATGGCAAAGGTATAAAACTTTATAGTTTTTCTCGAAGGTACCTGAAACTCATCTACAAATAGCACAATATTGTGGGATCGTTTGAAAATAACTTCATCACAATTCGCAATACTAATGACAATAGGCACGTAAACCATTAATTTGATTCGAATGAAAAAATTATATTACTCTTGTTTAATGAACATAGTGAAGCGTTTCGTCGACACAGCGACTTCTTCAGATTACATCATAATAAATTGTTAACCATCAGTGATTTCCGTATACATTGCAATCGATGAACTGGCCATTGAGTTTTTCTGTTCTTCTTCTTCTTAAGAACTATTTAAAACTCCCTACGCTCCTAGTACTGTGTAAAAAAATTAAAATATTTATTACTACCACTTTTATAAATGTATCCTCTATTTAAAAAGATTACGTAAAAGAGATAAATTGAGATCTAATAGTTCATTAACTAAATTATCCGTATACATGGTCCGAGGCCGCCACGCCAACACCGGCAAGGAGATGATTGGGGTGTCACACTTCCTGTTGTTGAACTGTCCTCCGGGTCTTCTGATGGAAGTTAGGGATGGTTTGAGCTAGGGGTCTGTTTACTTATTTTGCAAATATTGTAGAGACCAGTTGAGATAGAGCAATGAAATTTGACGGTTTGAGTAAGCAGCTCGAATACTTTGAAACCCTGGTGAAATAAGTTTTTGTAACCCCCACTAAAACAAAAGGTAGGGGGTGGGGGTACTTTTTAAAATGAATGATTTCTTTCCACGGTAACGTACTAATTATAATTTAGATTCCAAAACTGCGATCTTTCGCCTTTCATTTGGTGTATCGTTACACTTGGGGCTCAAGCGGTTACAAAGATGCTATCAAAAGAATGTCACGAACACACAACATTTTCTATAACGGGATAGAGCTCTACATACAGATCGGCGTTTTCCAGCTTCCTATTACCATATTGAAATTTTTTCTCTTGCGAGTGTCGTTAGGGACCAAAGTCTCCATATTTTCAAGATATTAAGAAGTATACATGGTGTTCCAAAAAAGGCAAGTTATCTCACAACTTCCAAATTTTCAATGTGATACCCTGTATATGTATTTTGTCATTTTTGATTTTTTTCTAATATTTCATTTAATGATTGAATTGTTAGCATAAAAGGTATGAAAATATGTTCAATAGCTTTTATCCAATTTGAATTGAATGATGAGTACTTCAAGCTCAGTGGATAGAGCGAGCCGGAGATCTAGTCAGAGAGTAGTGGACACCATTCGCTGTCGGGTCAAAAATGAACAGTGCTGTGCCTGAGCTGGCGTAAGGAAATAGTAACAAAGTCGAAGAAGAACACAACTGACTCTCCTTAGTAGCACAAGCTCCTAGGAGCTTCAGAGGGATCTCCTTAGGGAAGTCTTAGGAGGGTCAGTATAATCATAATTATGTATCTACAATGCGCGCCAAAGCAGCCAGGAATAACTGAGCAAAACTCATAAAACACCCTGTATCTCGATTACAAAGACTGTCAGAGCCAATAAATGTGGTATATCTAGAACCACTTAAGTGCCCTCTATTCGTGTTTTGAGTATTTCCGTTTTCTAATGGAACAACCTACATAATTGAAAGGTAATATTGGACAACTGAACCCATCAGAAAGTCTCCTTTGCTTTTTTGTTCAATCCCTAGTATCAATTGATTCCTTTCTTTGCGAACAAAAACAATATTTCAATTGTTCCCAATAAAGGGGTAACATCCAAAATTTTAAAAATTTATATTTCAAACGTAGAGCAGAAGTTTTTTTTTTGTCGCCTACCAAAGACTGGAACTATGATGCCTTATCGACATAATATAACGTTAGTTTTGGAATAGTCCTGGAAAAAAAAATTAAAAACTATATCTTTTACCATGCAGTTCATTCTTTTGCCGCAAGAGGGAGTCAGGGACAACAAGGAATACTGCCTATATGACCCCCATTGCGACATGAAAACGCCCGGTTTAGTGTGGTTAGAGAAAACCACAAACCAGTTAACATAGAATAAGGTGAACTGTAGCTAATTGCTAATAGCTAAAAGACACACGGTGAAATAAACTGCTCCACAAGAGTTAGGGATAATCGTTTCAACTAAAATAACTGACATTCTGAAACGTTTGTTTGCGCTGAAAACTTAATTCAAATAGTTTCAGGTTCAAAACTATAAATGCACGTAAGTTTTTTGGTCTGCAACATATACAGGGTGATTAACAGAATAGGGTCAAATTTAACGACTTTTATTTCCAGACATTTTATTGTTTTTTTGTCTTTTTATGCCTTCAATACCACCACGGGCATCGATGACCGCCCGACATCTTCGTTGCATACTGTCAACGAGGGTGTTGAGCTTATCTTGAGGAATTTCATTCCATAAACGAGGCAGTAGTGCTTTGAGGTCATTCAATATTTCTGGTGGAGGATTGTGATCATCTAGTCTTCTTTGTAGCATATCCCATGCATGTTCTATGCAGTTTAAGTCTGGCGAATGCGAAGGTATTGGTAAATGTGGAATACCATGCTCGTCTCGCGCCAGCATGAAAATTTGGCACTACGTTGCTAATGACATGTTCCCTATAATGTAAAGCAGTCATATTGCCCGGACAAATGTGAAGTTATGTGCGCCCGTTGTAACATATCCCAGCCCATACGGATGTTTTCAATGGATATTTCAGGACCATTGGCATTTAAAAGTCGATTTCTACATCGCATCCTACATGAAGAAAGAGGATATCTCCTCGCCGAAATGGTGACAAAACGGTCTTGTGCGGGTGTTGTTTTTCTTGGTTCACCAACCCTATGTCTTTCCTGCACCAAACCTGTCTCATTGAACCTATTCTAGAGTCGCGATATTACACTTTGCGATACTTGAAATGTTTCTGCCACAGCGACTCGAGTGAGGCCACCCTGTAGCATACCGGTAGCCCTATTAGCCTCGGCGTTTGTTAATTTACGTCTTGGCATCTTAAGAAGCTCGTGAAATTTACTAAATTCGATATCGCTAAGAGACTGACAATAAATTAACTGCATATTGAAATGCTAAATCTTACGAATAATGTGAAAAACTGCCAAACTCATGAAAAAAATTGGTTCAAGCCCTGTGGACAGGAGCTATTGGGCGCATGTTCATCTTCCTTGTGGCCCGTACTGACCAGTAAAGAAAAAAAGCAGTATCATGTTGAATACCTTAATATTATTCTGGAACACAAATTTTCCATTACAATAAACTTCATCTAGCTTCTATTTAGTATCAATTCCTGTAGAACGTGATCATAATAAGTGTTTTCCATATAATAAAATGTGTTTGAACTTGGTATGTAGGAAATCTGACATCAATTATTGGAATTAATTGATTTGACAAACAGCCGTCAAATGAGGTAAATAGATTTTTGTGAGGATTTTCTGTGACCATAGAACGTCAAAACACGCTGGAATGTGAATTTTAAGCAATATCTTCTGGAATTGAGATCGTATCGAACTAAAATTTTGCACACTCGTGTGGAATGCTTGATTTAACGTCGGTACAAATTTTTTTATTAAAAAATTTTCCAACAGCCCGATCCCAACAATACTTAGATAATATTATATCCATAAATTAAGCATTTCATTATTGCATTTCTTGAAATAGGTACCTTTTCAAGTCGATCAACATCGTCCTTCTTTCGACGTCTAAACTATGACTTGATTCTTTATGTTTATGTCTTAAAATTTGTTTTCGGTGGAATTCAAAGAGTTCATAGAATAATCGATGAAAATACTGAGAGAGACCCAGGAAATTTGACACATTTTGTCTTATATCTCCAGAAATTGAAATCGTATAGAGCACAATGTTGCAAAATACTACAATTGACGTTAGTACAAATTTTTGTTGCAATCTGATGAATAGTTCACGAAAAAAAAATTTTTTTTTCGAAAAAATTAAAAGAAATATTTTTTTAAAAATTACCAACATTTCGATCATAACAGAATTTTGCCAAAAGTTGCGCGTTTATATCCTCGAACTGACTACCAAGTTTCGATTCAACATCTTCTTTAGTTCCTGAAATATCAGGGAAATAACCTCAAAATTTTAAATATCTATAACTCCTAAACCGTCCGGCCGATTTTGCCCGTTAACGAACTTAACCGTCGCATTTTGATCAGAAACCTACCCTGAAAGTTTGAAGTCGATAGGACCTTCGGTGCTCCTGTTATCGTGCCTACGGCCGGAAGTACGGCACCCAAAAATCTGACACCGGATTCGTGATCAGGGAGTCCGAATTAGTCTATTAGCCAATTTTCAGCTCGAAATTCGAAAATTACAGACATTTGGACGAAATGATAGGACGATGTTCCCCTAGAACATGCGCCCAAAAATACGACCAGATGGTGAAAATATGCATTCAAATCGAATTAATAAGTTTTTATTGGCAGTTGATCCTGTCTTTGATTTGTCTTTAAAATTTTACGCTCCTCAGAACAACTTAATATGATATCCCTAACTCTTGTGGAGGAGTTTATTTATCGATTTTAATCGTCAACAAACATTCCCTCGTGGTCATTCTTTACTGATTTACCTTTTTTCCATCAGCAGATCTCTTGACCCATATATCCTCTGTGCTATCTGACGCGTCAATGGTAGAACTACTGGACGTCTGACTTTTCATCTCTATCAGTGAAGAATCGAAATACCTGCTGTCATAATGGAGGGGTGATCGAAATATATTGTACACAGAAGGCCTGTTTGAGTCTGGTATCCCATGAACGGTATTCGCTTGTCTATATTGTTTCCTACTGGCAAATATTCGGGCAGCTTCGGAAGGTTTTCTCTTCTCTTTTTTGTCCGGTACCGGTTGGTCCTCAGTCGGTGCATCTTTGGTAGGTTTATCCGGAGTCTTTACTACATCATCTATCGTTGGAGATTGTTTGGTCTTAGTTATCACAAATTTGTGCGTAGGTCCAGAGACCGTATCTATCACAGAAGTTTTAGAACTGGTTGATGATTCGGAAAGAGACTTGTCGCTTCCCATAATTGTTGCTAGATCACTACAAGGCACAGAATGTTTATTATCGTCTTTTTTCTCCTCTTCTTCGTCTTCCTCCCTGCATTGGGATAACCTCCTAGATGGCACTGCTATTCTAGACGGTAGGCTATTAGAGTGATTCTTGAAATATCGCTGAATGAAGGAATCAGATGGTGCCTCCTGGTCGTCCATGTCGTACGCTTCTTTCAGTGCAGCTATCGAATGCATTGTATTGTTTTGTATCGTTGTAGCCAAGTCGGTATCTATGTCACTGTCGTCGTCAGAAGATTCTCCTCTTCTACAATTCTGGTGATGAATTGGTTGGCCGCTCACTGCTACATCTATCACTGGGGACTTCATCGTCACTGGTTCCTTAAATGTTTCTTCTGGTTGCTGGGCGTTGATGGCGACTGACTTCAGGGCGCCATCCGTTTCCATATCTAACACAGTATATTGATGATAATATCAAACAGGAGTGTGAAACTAGCAACGGTTTTCAGCAGTACGTTGTGCAAGGTAACTGGCGATCCCAAGAAGTGAACAGATCTTGTTGAATGATACAGATTCGTATATGGGTTGGGGGCTGAGGAATTAACAGAGTATCCTCAAACTCTTAATTATGATAATCATCGTTATCGATTAAAAAACATTGTCGGTACAAGGTAACTTTGAAAATTCCTTCGAGTGAATATTATGAACTTCTACAAATTCTGAAAAAGACGTTGTCAACAATTGAGGAGTGGGTTTTTGTATTATCTATGATATCAACGACGTATTATAGTTGATGAAATCTATTGTCGGGTTGTAGAGGGGGTACAAGGTAACTTTGAATATTATGAAATTCTATAAATACTGAAGAATACGTTGTCAACAATTGAGGAGTGGATTTTTATGTTATCCAAGATATCAACAACGTATTATTACCAGTGAAATTGTCGGGTCCTAGGGGAGGTCAAGGTAACTTAATATTCCTACTAGTGAATATTATGAAGTGATACAAAAACTGAAAATAAGATTTGAACAAATGGGAGGTGGATTTTTGTGTTTTCTATAATATCAACGACGTATTATCGTTAATGAAATCCAGTGTCGAGTCGTAGGGGGGTTACAAGATAATTTTGAATATTATGAAATTCTACAAATACTGAAAAAGATGTTGTCAACAATTGGGGAGTGGATTTTTATGTTATAGATATCAACAACGTATTATTATCAGTGAAATCCATTGTCGGGTCGAAGGGGGCTTCAAAGTAACTTTGAAAATTCCTACTTGTGAATATTATGAAGGGCTACAAAAACTGAAAATACGTTGTCAACAATTTGGACGTGGATTTTCGTATTATATAATATCAACGACTTATTATAGGTAATGAAATCCATTGCCAGGTCGTAGGGGGGATACAAGGTAACTTTGAATATAATGAAATTCTACAAATACTGAAAAAGACGTCGTCCTCAGCTACCAACCCATATTCGAAGCTGTATCAATCAATGACATTTATTCACTTCCTGGGATCCCCAGTTACCTTGCATACCGTAGTGCTCTAAAAGTGTTACTGGAAACCGTTGCCAGTTTCACACTGGTCATTGATCTGACAATTCGCTATTATTTTAAAAACAGAAAATCGAACATTTCTCTAAGAATGAAATACACTGGAATTTACTTCATCATTCAGCCCAATTTAATGACATTACGACTTCTTGCTAACTGTCTCATTTAATACAATATTGAATTTAGCTTGTTAGCACAAAGTGGGGAAGTTTCGATGTTTCAGTACGCATAAATATTTTCATTTATTTGCGATTTTTGGAATTTTGGGAATTTCATAGATAGCCGGGATACCACCGTTGTGAAAGATATTTTTACATTAAGGTACTCTTTGAGTAGAAGAATGCAATAAACATGGTGAAATAAAATTGATCAGCGTTTTTTAGGTATAACGGTTACTGGAAAATATTTCCTTCCTCTCGTAAAAAAATTATGTTATTAATACTCCGAATCAGATATCATTTATCGAAATATCAGTAATTTTAATCAGTTTTCCAGGTTGCGGTTTCTTATTTTTATAAATATTTGTCTAGAATTCGTATATCCATTAAAACAATAACGTTCTAAATATTACGATTAACAATTTTATAATTATTAGAAGAGTGAATTCTATTTGTATTGCCATACGGAAATTACCATCTGTCACTAAATCTACTCACATCACAACCGGCTGGAAGCTAAGTTTTCAACAAATATTCCTAATAATTTTCTTATAGCATTTGTCCCTTTTAATGGCTATTCATATCTCACTTCTGACATCAATGATGTATTTCGAATGGAGTCATTATTCGGAACGTTATATATAGTTATTGATCATGGCATTAATCGCAGGAAATATAGCATACTATTTTTTATTGACGTAAATTATCAACTTTATTGCATTTCAATCCGAACAGTGCCTGAATAGACCTGAATAATGTGAAAATATTTTTCTTTCGAAAATTTTATGACAATTTGGACGAATGATCAAATTTTAATTAATAAAATGATTAAAAAACTAAAAGAAACAATAACTGAAGGTTATGCTATCATTACTTCTACGAAATCGCTATCGTACTAAAACATTGAAATTAGCTCACCCTGTACATCATTTCGTCCATGTATTTCTCCTCTTGAAAGTAAATGGATGTAGAAAGAGGAGCTAGACATGTGATAACTTCATTCTGGGGGTGGGGGTGGTGTCAATTCTAAATAAAAATTCTTCAATTTTTCATAAAATATAGAAAGTAAAAATAATCATTTTGAATTTTCTATAGGTTATAAGTTGATAATACTAATAATAATCTTGAACTTATAAAATAAACAATAATTAATATATGGGATTGCCAGTTAAGAGATAACTTCCTACAATGTTCTATTTTCTGGATTCAAACTAGCATTAATTATACGAACAAAAAAATATTTGAAATGGGCGTTAGATGTGAGTTCACAGTTTCCATATGATGGTAAATATCATCTTAAAATCTAAAATAAATCCTTGAAATAATTATAAGAAATAACGAATGTAATCGAGATTGGTTCGATATATTCGTATCATATAATCCGCCGTATTCACAAAGCATTCAATCTCCGTTAAGTCCAAACCTCGGTCCTAACTGAGGTCCTCAGTTACGGATAAATATGAGTCGCAACCTCAGTTAACGTATTTAACAGTGGTGAAACAGGCCTGTTTCATGTTAATTTTCACCTTATCTGACGTTGCGATTCATATGTATCCTTAACTGAGGACCTCAGTTAGGATTTAACGGAGATTGAATGCTTTGTGAATACGGCGGTATGTATTTTTGTTATTCATGAAAAGCTTTCAGTACACGTTTTACGGAACTGTTCTGATGGTTCATATATTCTAGATGTACTGATTCTCTCTATTCGTGTCTATCTATGTATTGATTATTGTTGTATTTTCATCATCCATTGAGTATTCTAGATGTTTCCTATTTTCTTAACAATTAAAATCCTAGGAAGCTGAAAGCAATATATTGAAAAAAATTCTAGTACAAGTATTATACAGAGTGTTTCTTTGAGTAAGTGCGTTAACTTGAAGAGCTGATTGCCCCTGTGAAATTCGGGTTTGTTGGCAATAATTTTAATTTTCAATTGTAGTGCTCTTTCCTAGTAAAAACCTTCAGAACGACTGTAGGTACTTTTCAGTATTTAATGTGTTTCACTGTACCTATTCTGTATCAAAACAAATGTTATCTAATAAAGAAGATTACGTATATCTACCTATTCAGCAAAGTATCAAAACATATGTTATCTTATAAAGTACATTAGGTATCCCAAAGTCAAAGTATTACATTTCCACCGTAATTAAAACTTAAGACAAGGCATCCGCTGACGTTCTAATTGAAGGCACGCTTGTTCACTTGAACCGAGTTGCCTAATGTCTCAAACGAAATGAATGGACAGTGGTTTCGGAGTTATGGCCATCTGAAATCTTGTTTTCCCAATAACTCGACTTATACAAAATTTCCTGTGGATCGTATGATTTTTAAATAATCATTAAAAAATATCCGTATCTCAGAAACTATCCATTAGATATATCCCTCAGAATCATATATTGCATCTGAGTTCTAGATTCAAATTCAATATATAGGATCTATATTTTTGTAAATATTGAGAAAATATCGAAATGTGATAACGAACATAGTGGACTAGTATTAATTCTTGTCGAACAGCGAAATTTTCACAGAACGACATAGAATTTCCGTGAAATTTCTAGCAATCGACCCTGATCGAATATTTCTGAATAATTTTGAATTATTTGAGGCAATCAAGAATTTCTGACTACTGTCACTTCAAATATAATAGACGCGGTCCGACCCAGAACCCAGGTGATTCACGAAAAAAAATTGGTTCAAGCACTGAATTGAGGTCAGGAGCTTTTGCGCGTATGTTCTATGGTCCATTCTCCTGTATTGGACACTTTTAATCGAATTTACCATGGTGAATTCTATTGTCTATTCTCCTGTATTGGACAGCCTTGATCGAATTCACCATGGTAAATTCGATTAAGAGTGTCCAATACAGGAGAACAGACAATATAATTCACCATGGTAAATTCGATTAAGAGTGTTCAATACAGGAGAATGGACAATAGAACATACGCGCAAAAGCTCCTGACTTCACGTCAGTGCTTGAACTTTTTTTTTGTTCGTGAAGTCAGGAGCTTTTGCGCGTATGTTCTATTGTCCATTCTCCTGTATTGAACACTCTTAATCGAATTTACCATGGTGAATTCGATTAGGGCTGTCCATTACAGGAGAATAGACAATAGAATTCACCATGATAAATTCGATTAAAAGTGTCCAATACAGGAGAATAGACAATAGAATTCGCCATGATAAATTCGATTAAAAGTGTCCAATACAGGAGAATGGACAATAGAACATACGCGCAAAAGCTCCTGACTTCACGGCAGTGCATGAACCAATTTTTTTTTCGTAAGTCAGGATAGAAAGCAATGATGAAAAAATTAACACATTATTGTCTACCTTCAATTCTTCTTTAGGAGA
This sequence comes from Halyzia sedecimguttata, assembly GCA_937662695.2. Lineage (NCBI taxonomy): Eukaryota > Metazoa > Arthropoda > Insecta > Coleoptera > Coccinellidae > Halyzia > Halyzia sedecimguttata. Next base: position 44,907,788 of record OW569413.2, on the reverse strand, counting down.
AGAATACATAGGAAATTATTCTTGAAAAATATTACTGGAATTAATGTCATATTTAAATAATCAAAGTAAAGAAAATTATAAGTTTAAATACTAACACATTGAATGAAATTCAATTGAATTCCAGTAATATTCAATTACTTATTCTTAACCAATAAATGTCCATTGATAGATCTAAAGGTGATGAGGTGAAACATAAAGATATATTCCCATTAGTGATAGAAAAACTGGCCTAAAATTCCTCTCTACCCATCACGAGATTTAATATCCACAAATGAGCCTCTCACCTTACAAGATCAGAAAGTGTGGTTAATTTAAAGTTAAGTTTTGAAGCCTTCAGCAAAATTTCAGCGATATCATATTAAAAATAATACATAACCTTTCAAAAGTCCCCTCTCACAAATATACTCCTCTGAAGGCACATGGATCTCTTGAAGAAGAATCGCCTTCTCTATTTCTCAAAGATATTCACTCTTGTTCATAGAAATCCCTTCAATATTTATTCTCCTCCTCCTAAGGAGGATCTCTTTCAAAACCAGGTCTGACCGCTAATGTAGGGCTATCATCTCCCATAGATTTGTGATGAAATAACACGATTTTCCCAAAAACATGCTAAAATATGTCATCATGACATTCATATTTTTGAAGGTTCTCGCAAAAATACGACCATAGACAACATATCATACGACGATTCGCATCCAGCTACCGAACTCACAAAAGGCTGCTCGGTTCTCCAACAATATAGATCCGATCGTGTTTAAACTTGGAACTCTGCAGTAGAGGTTCTGAAGGCTCTTCTAAAATTTCAGCCATGCCGGACGAATAGTTTAGGATATATATAATTTTTTTTCAATTATTTTCAATAATTTTTTTGAACATTCTAGTTATACCATCCTCACGAAATTCTGCAAAAATTTTCGCTTTGGCATTCTACAACTAATAACCATGTTCGAATTCAATCGGTTTTGTATTTTTCGAGTTAATGAGGAACAAAAAACAACCAAATTTCAGATGGTTATAACTCTAAAACCGTTTGGTCGATTATGCTTATAAACGAACTCAAATGTCGCATTCAGATGCACAACCTAACCTGAGAATTTCAAGCCGCTATCTCCTTCCGTTCTCAGGTTATCGTGTCATAAATAATATTTTTTAATAATTTTTCTAAAATTTTCTAGAGACACGATTCTCACAAAATTTCACAAATGTGCTTAGGTTTATATTCTACAACTATTCACCAAGTTTAAATCCGATCGGATTTATTTTGGTTGAAAACATAATTATTACTCGGAAACCATTGGGCCGATTATACCCATTAACGAACTTGTCCGTCGTATTGGGATGCGCCACCTACCCTGAAAATTTCAAGTCGCTAGCTCTATCCGTTCTCAAGTTATCGTGGCAACGGCCGGACGGCCCCACAGAATTAAATTTCACATTTGGGCAAAATGATAACGCGATGTTCCCCAGAACATACGCACAAAAATATCGAATGAAACTAGAATAAATATTAAAAGTGGGAAAGCCCTGTGGACAGGAGCTTTGGCGCTCTTGTTCAAACTTTGACGAATCATATCTCCGAAAGTATTGGTTTCTCAGTGTTTGGAATGATATCAATGGATTATTATGGTAGAACTGCATCATGAAAGAAATTATATCCCTATGCATCTTATCTTCACATAACGGTCCAATTTTGGCCGTGTTTCAAAACTATCAGGAGTCATTCTGAAAAATTTTGTGAATGAAATAGCCAGTTTTATTTATGAAACAAATCTAATGTAATCAGTCCAGAGAGAACTCAAACCAGAATACTTATGTAAGAAATCTTGAATAGCGTTACTAAGGAATAATGACCTGTACATTAGTTGGAAATACCGTTCTAAATCTTCCATAATTCGAGAATGACTCGTAAATTATGCTCGATAATTTTCGAATCAGTTACCAAAAATCTCTGCCTATGAACTTAGTGAATCCAAGTTTCAAATTGTTTACATGCGTACAACAACCAAACTATTCAGAAATACACTTTAGTTTCGTTTGACATTAATAACGTTTATCTTTCAAACTGGACAGAACGACAGCTACCGCGAACAGTAAACAGTTAGTTTAACGAAAATAAGGCTTATGAGTAACGAACCAGAAATAAATTTGAGATGTCTGTTATAGGTAGATAAGATGACATGTATGAACAGTGAACACAGACAGATAGAATTCGCATTCTGTGAAAACATAAAAGAACGATGTTTTACTAAAATTTTGAAAAATCATACCTCCGAAAGAATTAGCTTGCTAGAGTTGAAAAGTATATCAATGGATTTTTATGATGAAACTGCATCCTAACAAAAATTGAATTTGAAATTTAAAAAAAAATTGTTTTTCGTTACTCCGAAACCATGTTGGTCAATAACAAACTTAACCGAGATATTTATCTCCCAAACCTACCCTGAAAATTTAAACTGTCTAGCTCATTCCGTTTGAGAGTTATCGTGTTAACGGACGGCCGGACAGAATCGATTTTGACCAAAGGTTCTTGATCAATTAGTCGAACCAAACCGTTTACATGCATTTACAGTTTTGAACCTAAAACTATATTAAATTACGTTTTCAGCGCAAACAAAGGTTTCAGAATGTCTAACTCCCTAACTCTTGTGGAGCAGTTTATATCCGATATATATCGATTTCCTGATATTTATTGTTATAAACAATTTTCAAAGTAGTTTCTTAGTTAAAATCATTAAATTAAACGCATTAAAATGATGATTTACTAAATTAATTAAAAAAATTAAACAAGATTCTCAAAAACAAAGAAAATAAAAATGTATCAAAGGTATCAGAAGGAATCTCCTGTGCAGACGCAGTGGCCTCATCCCATATACATTCCGGCCAAACGGTTTCGAATTATACCCATCTGGAATATTGTTTTTTCGATAACTCAAAAAAATATAGATCCGATCGAATTGAAATTTGGTAATTAGTTGTAGAATAGCGATGCAAGGAAATTTGTAAAATTTTGTGAGGATCGTATAACTGGAAAATTCTAAAAGAATCATTGATAAATATTATTTATCCCATGATTACTTGAGAACGGAAAGATATAGCGACTTGCAATGGACAATAGAACATGCGCGCAAAAGCTCCTGCTTGTCACTGCTTGTTTTTTCTATACGTCAAATACAAATCATTGCATACATATAAAGATGGCAATTCTAGAATTTGTTGCTAAATTTCAGACAGATTGCAGAAGTACCTAGTTTCGGAAATATTCAGAAAAAAAAACTCAAAATGGCTATAACTCCGAAACCACTCGGTGGATTTCGCGAAGTCGCTATAATTTCCCAATCATATACCAACTTTTATTATTTTTTAACAATTTTACGGATCCTTTAGAATCCAGCAAATTTAACATTTCAGAAATCTACATATATACGGTAACTGAGTTTCAATTCGTTCCTAGCTCTTATTCAAATTAAATCATTATTCCACAATTAGAAATCCAAATTATGATTCATACCATTGTGTTGAGACCTCATAAAATCTATATTTTCGAATGCACTTTATCGAACTAAAAAACTGTTTCGGAATGCATGTTTTCATCGAAGGAATGCGATATGATGTTCAGGCATTCAGTTTCATAAACTATTACATGTTACGATTTTCTTATCGTTCTATTAACAGGTTCAAGGTCCTTTAGCCGCGGAGCTTTCGATTATTATTATTACCACATCGGTGAGCAAACCGATTGGTTGAAGAATTCATTTGACAGCATGAGCATGGACATGAATGATTTATACGTCATGGATTAGGATTAGACGATGTCGAATAACATGATGAAAAATTAACCATTACTTCATAAACTTCCGATGCATTTTCTTGTCACTAATGAATTTTGCGTGAAATCTGACACGATAAAATTGGGAGTGTGTCAAAGAGTATTGCCAATATTCTTGGGGATCATTAGCAATTGGAAATTTTGTTTGTATACCAAAGAACCAATTACTCCCATGCACAGAAATCGATTTTTTAACATTTGATGATCTTCCGCGTGATATTAAGGATTCTAATGTTAGTGTTCAGCAGTTCAAAAATTGTTTAATAAAATTCATGCAGTTGATACCAAACAATACTTTAAGCGTGTATTGATTCCTCTAGTCTCCGTTTCCGTTTCCTCTGAGTTACAAATCTGTACAAGTTGTCTTGTTCTATTAATATACGAAAATCACGTTCCACGTAATTTTTTGAAAATATCGACCTAATTCCTTCGATAACCCTTCTTTCAAAGTTATTATTTCGATAGAATTGGAAGAAAAAAAAAAACGATCAATAATTTCGGCTACGGGAATCGATCCCGTTACCTACGTGCTAGGAACACGGAGCTCCACCCCTAAGCTGTTCAGCCAGTACAGGATTACGATGAAAGCCGGAACTTGAAAAATCGTTAATAATGACCTTTAATACCTTGTTTTCAAATTTCTAATTTCAGAAGAATGTCATCATGTTATATATTATTCGTTCAAGTTTAAATCGAGACCTTGGCTGGTAAATAATTACAAATTACAAAAAAGTACAAATTCTCTCCAGGCCCGTCAAAAATCAAAAACTGTTGACAACTTCGTTTGTCGAGTGTAATAAAAAATAGTTTAAAAAAACTAAAAAAACACGCTTTTATAGCTAACCGAACTAAAAATTAGAAAATAATTTTTAATTTCAGAGAGTTTATAATACAGTAGTAGAAGATCGAACAATCAATCAGAATTTATCACCTCAAAATAAAATTATAATAAAGTTTAAGTTATTAACAAAAGAATTCAATTCAGAGTAAACAGCGTGGGGTGCTTGATAAAGTAAATGTAGCAACCATTCTATTGGCAACTATCTATGAGAAGAGAGTTATGAAAAGTAGTAAAATGCATCCCACGCTTTTTACTCTGAATTGAATTCTTTTGTTAATAACTTAAACTTTATTATAATTTTATTTTGAGGTGATAAATTCTGATTGATTGTTCGATCTTCTACTACTGTATTATAAACTCTCTGAAATTAAAAATTATTTTCTAATTTTTAGTTCGGTTAGCTATAAAAGCGAGTTTTTTTAGTTTTTGGGCGCATGTTCTAGGGGAACATCGTCCTATCATTTCGTCCAAATGTCTGTAATTTTCGAATTTCGAGCTGAAAATTGGCTAATAGACTAATTCGGACTTCCTGATCACGAATCCGGTGTCAGATTTTAGGGTGCCGTCCGGCCGTAGGCACGATAACAGGAGCACCGAAGGTCCTATCGACTTCAAACTTTCAGGGTAGGTTTCTGATCAAAATGCGACGGTTAAGTTCGTTAACGGGCAAAATCGGCCGGACGGTTTAGAAGTTATAGACATTTCAAATTTTGAGGTTATTTCCCTGATATTTCAGGAACTAAAGAAGATGTTGAATCGAAACTTGGTAGTCAGTTCGAGGATATAAACGCGCAACTTTTGGCAAAATTCTGTTATGATCGAAATGTTGGTAATTTTTAAAAAAATATTTCTTTTAATTTTTTCGAAAAAAAAAATTTTTTTTCGTGAACTATTCAACAGATTGCAACAAAAACTTGTACTAACGTCAATTGTAGTATTTTGCAACATTGTGCAAAATTTTGGCTCTATACGATTTTAATTTCTGGAGATATAAGACAAAATGTGTCAAATTTCCTGGGTCTCTCTCAGTATTTTCATCGATTATTATATAATAATCAATAATATTAAGGTATTCAACATGATACTGCTTTTTTTCTTTACTGGTCAGTACGGGCCACAAGGAAGATGAACATGCGCCCAATAGCTCCTGTCCACAGGGCTTGAACCAATTTTTTTAAACTATTATTTATTTTTCATTTTTTAGTTCGATTTATCAATTAGTTATTTGTTGACATGTGGTATTGAAATGTCTCACAAATTATTTCGCAATCTCATCATTCCATTCAAAATTTTATTAATCCTGGCGGTCCCAATAAGGATAATGGGAAACTGTTAGAACATGTTAGAACTGTTAGAATATGAGCCCAAAATGATATATCGCATGCGACAAATCGCCTTGCGATAGACAGGCTCCACTCTGTGAGATTTTGTACATGAGATACAGATAGTCCGCCGTATTCACAAATCATTCAATCTCCGTTAAGTCCTAACTGAGGTACTCAGTTAAGGATAAATTTGAATCGGAACCTCAGTTACCTAAAGTGAAAATCAACGTGAAACAGGCCAGTTTCACCACCGTTAAATACTTTAACTGAGGTTGCGATTCAAATTTATTCTTAACGGAGGACCTCAGTTAGGACTTAACGGAGATTGAATGATTTGTGAATACGGCGGAGTATCTGTCTGCGCTTGTCGCTCATGCGATATCGCATCAGTATGAACTGCACCTGAAACATCACGTGCAAATTGGCGGAGGTGCCCGGTATGAGATAATAAGCTATAAATAATAATCAATTTTTGTGGATAATAAGGATAATGGGAAACTGTTATCAAATTATTGCATTGTCATCGGTTCTTGATACGTATGGAAAGTTTCAAATTAATCAGACTTCTGGAAACTGGTGAAAATTAAGTTCAAAGATTCCGTTAGATACATACATAGTCAGATACAACCCAAGCTAATAAAAGCGTGTTAAAAAAAGGACCAGTACATCTCGATCGTTGTAATATTTTTATATTTCGGCAATATACCAATATAGATACGATCGGGTTCAAACTCGGGTTTAAATCAAAATCAAAACTTTACAGTAAAATAAGGTTTTCAAGGCTCTCGCAAAATTTCAACGATATCTGACTGATAATCTGTGTATATTTATTGAGCTATCGAGGAAATAATATTCCAGGTGGCATTAACTCCGGAACCGTTGGACCGATTATGCCCAAAAACGAACTTAACTCTCCTATTCGAATACCAAACCTACCCTGAAAATTGCAAATCCCTATCTCCTTTCGTTCGAAAGTTATCGAGGCAACGGTCACCCATCCTTCTACTGAACTCACACAAGGCTGCTCGAATCTCCAACAATATAGATGCGATCGTGTTAAAACGTGGAACTTGGCAGTAAAGTTAGGTTCTAAAGCTAAAGGCTCTCGCAAAATTTCAGCGATGTCGGACGAATAGTCAGTAGCATTCATTTCAATGATTTTTTTTAAATTTTCTATTGATACGATCCTCTCGAGATTTCGCAAGAATTTTTGGCGTTGGCCTTCTACAACTAATAACCATATTTGAATTTAATCGGTGTTGTATTTTCGAGTTATTGGGGAAATAACAAATATAACAATCAAATTTCAGATGGGTATAACTCCAAATCCGTTCAGCCGATTCTGCCTTAAAAGAAGGTCAAATGTCACATTCAGATGCACAACCCAACCTAAAAATTTCAAGTCGCTAGCTCTTTCAGTTCTCAAGTTATCGTAGCAACGGCCGGGCAGAATCAATTTTGACCTATAATTCTTCATCAGGGAGTCGAACACAATTGTTTGAGACCATTTTCGGCAACAAATTCGAAAATTACAGACATTTGGCCAAAATGATAACGCGATGTTCCCCAGAACATACGCGCAAAAATTGCGAAAATTTCATGTTTTTTCGACTCCACGCAAAATAGTGTGGAAAAAATTCAATATTGAAATTCATATTGTACTACCGGGTTCAAATGGTAACATTCAGTCCATCTTCAGTTTATCTGTGTGAACGATCAGCTATTACCGAGGCTATTATGTACAGGGGGATTAATTGAATAGAGGGACGCGGTTATACGTGAAGTTAGACATTACTAATTGTGAGTTGTATCAGTATCGGTTGAATTCTCTAATAGGTAATTAATGTAATTGATTGCATTAATATGCTTCCAACTCGTGAGTAGCGCGAATTCGTTATTAACTTGTTATTCAAGCATACTGCGGTTAGATCAAGAGGAATTAATGATACGAATGTTGTGCCCCTGAGAGTCAAAAACCAGTAATATTCAACAATCTTGATTATTCAATCATAAAAATGTATAACCAATTTCAGTGCTTCATCCAAACAGGTGTCGAGCTTGGTTGGTTGAACGCCAGGTGTCACTTCTGTTTACTTAGTGCTCAGTGGTAGCTGTATACTTATAAATGCCCTCTTCCTCGTCGTGTTGTTTATCATCGTTGAGTTATGCGTAGCACTGATGGTTCCAAACAAGGACTAATAAACCGATCTGCCGCTACTCAATTTTCAATTTTGATGGCAACATTGGAAACACACTCTGTGGTTTACTCTTAACATTGATCTCCTGCTAATCCGTTCATTTTGAATGAAAATTGATAGCTTTCCCATAAAGTGTTATTCTCATTTTCTGTTTCCACTATCTGCAATCTTGCGTAGAACCTTAGGCGTTTTCGCTCCCCCCCGTGGACAGCATGATACTCAAAACGGAATAATTGCTTACCATAGTGGGGAAATGAGTATATGCAGGAATCTACAGTTTCGAGGGACCGCAGTCGAGGAGCTCGGTTGGTTCATCGCCAGGTTTCACTTCTGTTTACTTAGTACTCAGAAGAGGTTGCTGGATTCTAATAAAGGCCGTCTTCCTCAACGTGTTGTTCATCACCGCTTACTTATGCGTAGCTCTAACACTGATGAGTCCACACAAGGACGAAACCGCTCTACCGTTACTTACTCCATTTGAAGACATACTAACATTATTAACATTGATCTCTGCTAGTCCGATCATTTTGAATGAATACTGGTCTCTTTCCCATAAAGCGTTATTCCTCAACAAATGTTAGTACATTTCCACCACCTTTTTGGTAGTGTCGGACTACTGACCATAGAACGTTGCGGTAAAAAGATTGGATGCATGGAATACCCTACGAACTACATACAGTGTGGAAGCCAAATGGAATAAATTAATTATCTTGGGTACTGTACATATATTTATGGAAAATCCCGAAACACGTCAAATTCAATTATTAAATTGTCATCCTTCTTCGTAAAAATGCGAACCCTACCTTCAACCCCCTTTGAAAGACAGGTACAACCCCCAATTTTTCAGATGGGAATAGACTTGTGATACATCGTTTGAAAGGTCGCGTCATTATCTATTCAGATTTTATCACTTTCATGTTTATTGCAAAACTCAAAATAGCAAAGAATAAAATCATAAACCGAAATTCATTATAATATTCCCTCGAATATTCCCAAACCTTATTACAATAATACTGAACTTATTTGCCTTCAAGATGTGATACAAAGAAAATGAAAATAAACCATAACTTTGTGTTTTCCAGATGGCACCATGAAAACTACCTATAGCACTTTCTGTGGCAATGTTTGTTTCTTTAGAACGCCTTCGCAAATTTTTTGTGCTGATAAGTTGTAGTTTATTAATTGTGTAATTTGTGTTTGAATTTCATTAGCTTAAATTTTCGATTAATTAATTAATCAATGGTTCGATTAACGAAAATGCCCAAAATAACAATTTCATAATTGATTGATTACGGAGATGACACCAGAACACAAAAAGAAGTAAGTCGCTTGTTTCATGAGAAATTTCCGAATTTGCACGATTATAAAATAGAGAAGCAGTTTCGCGAGTTAGGGCATGTAAAGCAGATTGAAAAAGCTGCTGCTAATACACTGCGCGATGATGTGAAATTAGATTTGATGATTGGCTTTGAAGAAAATCCATTCTAAACATATTAAAAAATAAATAAAATGCATCCCTATAAAATGATAACTACCCAAGAGCTCTATAAAGACGATTTTGAAAGGAGAACTTATTCTGGTGAACAAATGATGGAAATGTTGGATGACAATATTATCCACTTAGTAAACGTTCTGTTCTTGTTGATGGGAATTGTTTTCCAAATTGTTATACGACATAAAAAAAATTCTTAACGTTGCCTATAACTAGCGGTGAAGCAGAGCGCTCTTTTTCCAGGATATCTTACCTAGAGAACAAATATAGGACAACAACGATCGACTGAATTACTTGACAGTTCTTAAATTGTAATTTAAGAAAGGAATCACTTTGTGATGAGTAAATTAAGGATTTTACAGCACAAAACTACCGAAAGGTTGTTTTATAATCTACATGATATAACTATACACATACTGCCGTATTCACAAAGCATTGTTAAGTGTTTGAATCTCCGTTAAGTCCTAACTGAGGTCCTCAGTTAAGGATAAATATGAAACGCAACCTCAGTTAACGTATTTAACGGTGGTGAAACAGGCCTGTTTTACCACCTTTATTCCTTATTGTCCCTTATTATCCCCAATTTATCCTTAACTGAGGACCTCAGTTAGGACTTAACGGAGATTGAATGCTTTGTGAATACGGCGGATAACCTGTTAATTTATTTTGCAATATTAGTTATTATTATATAAGTGATATTAAATATCCCTCGGGGGAGCCTGAAACCCCTAGAGGGCGCGTCCCAAGGTGGCGGATAGGGGAACGCCTCCCAGATATGGGTGGTAGGAGGGAAATTAAATATCTCCCGCGGACCAAACAGGAAATAGCAGCGTCTGACCCAGAATGGGCGGCTGCAAACAGCGACTGTTTTCCCAGAATGGGCGGCTGAATATAGAAAACCGGGCCAACACGTGTGGCAAGCGCGGCAGGTTTCAAAACCACGCCATTTACCCCCTAAAATGAAGATGTCATTAACTCAAAATGTATTACCCCAGGCGAGTAGGAAAGGATTTCCAGAATCTCGCACTAAATTGTTAGTCAGTCCCACGGATTCTGGGGGAGGGGCAAGATTATGACAAGAAACCGTATCAAACGTAAAAGGTCTTTAACGCTCAATATTGCCACATACAATTCTAGATCCCTGTCCACAGAAGAAAGAGTCATGGAGATGGAATCAGAAATGTCGAAGATCATATGGGATGTAGTAGGTGTCAGCGAGGTAAAACAATGAGGAGAAAGCCTGAGGAAACTAAAATCAGTACATATGTTCTATCAGGTCGGTAGCGAAACTGAAACAACGGGAGGTGTCGGCTTCTTTGTACACAGAAAACACGAAAACAACATCATAACAGTTGAGTGTCTCTACTAGGGTGGCTCTCCTACTCTTGAAGCTTAGCAGAAGATATACTTTAAAAATCGTCCAGGTATATGCTCCGACATCAGATCATGCGGACTATGAAGTAGAAGAATTCTACGATGACATCACTTTAGCCCTGAATGACACAGTAGCACATTTTACCATAGTGTGTGGCGATTTCAATGCTAAGATTGGGAGAAACATCCATGCTGCGGAAACATCACTTGGAAAATTTGGCTTGGGGAGCAGAAAGGAACGCGGTACAACTTTTCTTAGTTTCCTACTGGAAAAGAACCTTTTACAAATGAACAGCTTCTTCTACAAAAAGGATCATCGAAGATGGACATGGCAGAGCCCCGATGGAAAAACCCGAAATGAGAATGATTTTGTCATCACCGACAAGAAACAAATCTTTAGAGATGTTACAGTCCTGAACCAGTTTTCAACGGGTAGAGACCATAGAATGGTCAGAGCCACTATAGATATAGACCTTGGAAAAGAGAGATACCGCATGATCAAAAAGAAATGCTCACATGCATGGACAGATCCTGAAGATATAGAAACATTCCAAAAAAACATCAATACTATCCTTGAAAGCGAGAGAAACACAGACCAAGATGTCAACAACCTCAACGACATTATACTAGAAGCTACAGTGGAAAATCAGAGAGTTCATTGCCAGAAGAAATCAAATTCCAATAGACTGAGTCCTCAAACAAAGGCATTAATTGAAGAGAGGAGAAAAATGCATGCAGATAAGAACATAGAACACCACGAACTTAGAGAGATATGCAAGAGGATATCCAAAACTATCAGAAGGGATAACCGAAAGTACAAATGTGAGCAAATCCAGCAAACGATCGAAGACAATAAAAGCCTCAACGTTCTAAGGAGAAAATTGAACAATGGCAAAAAAGAAATTATCAAATTGAAAAGCAGAAATGGAACTGTTATCACCAACAGAAAAGGATTATTAAGGGTAGTGGAAGAATTCTATACAGAACTGTACAAGAGTCGACAAAACTCCGATGAGCAACGAATAGAAAACTTGGATAGATCTGGAAAAAGAGTAGTCAACCAAGGATCGGAAGAATTGCCAGATATAACAACAGAAGAGATAAAAAACACACTAAAGAAAATGAAAAGAAATAAAGCGCCGGGTGAAGACGGCACTGTTATCGAAGCCGTAAAGATTGGGGGGGACAGACTTTTAGAGAAAATAAAGGAAATGTTCAACATATGTTTGCATCAAGGCAAATCACCCAGTAAATGGCACAATGCGCTAACTATTTTAATACACAAGAAAGGCGATCCAACAGATCTTGAAAACTACCTACCCATAAGCCTGTTAAACCCCCTCTTCAAACTATTCACGAGAATAATAGCAAGTCGGTTAGAAAGAAAATTGGACTTTTATCAACCTAGAGAACAGGCGGGTTTTAGGGCAAACTTTGGCACTAGCGACCACCTCCACTGCATAAAAGGCCTTATAGAAAAATCCATCGAATACAACCGACCCCTGGTCCTGGCCTTCGTGGACTTCCGCAAAGCATTCGATACTGTAGAAATAAACAGTGTCATGAAGGCGTTGAAGGAAAGCCGTATAGACTATCGGTACTCGGAGTTAATTAAAGACATATACAATAATGCTACCATGACTGTAAGACTGCATGAAGATACAAAATGCATAAATGTCGAAAGAGGAATTAGACAAGGAGACACGTTATCTCCCAAACTTTTTACGGCAGTCATGGAACATGCTTTCAAGCAGCTGGACTGGGATAACAAAGGAGTCTGTATCGACGGTGAAATGCTCTCACACCTACGATTTGCCGACGACATTGTTCTAATAACAGACAATCTGGGAGATATAAGAACAATGATTGTTGACTAAGATGCCGTTTGCAAAGAAGTCGGTTTAAACATGAACTTTGGAAAGACGCAATTTATGACAAATTTGATACCTACCAAGTGAAAACCTAAAGGTTGGTAGCAACGAAATAATACTAGTCCATAAATATAAATACTTAGGTCATGAAATACAAATTGCCAGAGATAACCAAACCACTGAACTGCAAAGAAGAATTAACTTGGCATGGGCTGCATATGGAGCTCTATCAGACATCTTCAAGAGTAACATATCAAACCACCTAAAAAAGAAGACCTTCGACCAATGCGTGCTCCCAGTCATGACTTATGGCGCGGAGACACAATCCTCAACCCAGGCCACAGCAAAAAACCCTCAGAGTAGCCCAAAGCTAAAAGAAGAATGGAAAGGTCGCTTCTAGGACTGACTCTCAGAGATAGAGTCAGAAATGAAGAAATAAGAAGAAGGACAGGCGTCACGGATGTTATTGAGCGCGTCGCATGGCTTAAGTGGAGCTGGGCTGGCCATGTGGCCAGAATGACTGATGGGCGGTGGACCAGGAGAATAGCAGAGTGGAGACCACGAGCAGACAGAAGGAGTAGAGGTAGACCACCAACACGCTGGACAGACGATGTCAAAAGAATCGCTCGCAACTGGATACAAGAAGCTCAGAACCGTCACAATTGGAGAATTTTGTGGGAGGCCTATGGATCAACTTTGGACGCTAAGGGCTGGATGATGATGATGATGATAATGATTAAATAAATAAAATATTTTATTGTGCTATTTTACTCCTATACAGTACACCTGCATCACTCAAGAATACAGTTTTTTGAGGGCTCCTAAGTAATATTAGCGGAGGGCCCCACAAATTCACGATCCGCCCCTGTCGAAAGGTATAAAGAACATACGGGCAAAACGATAGGCGCTCCGTTCCGGTAAACAAGCGCGTCAAAAAGTAATGAATGAAAAAATAATACAGGAATCAGTTTTCTGCTTGGCAACGTTGGAAAATCGGAGTCACCCGTGCATAGAATATTCTCTCGAATATAGATAGTGAATCACGCTTCAAACATCGTTAGGGAGAAGGATATATCTCTCGATATATCTGCTATGAGATATTATTGTTTGACCCGGTAAAACCCCAATAATTCCAAGGAAAGATATTCATGGAAAAGATTTAGTTGGAATACAGTTTAAACTTCTACTCAAAAATATAATACATTAAAATAGCCGCACGTGAATAAAGATCTCAATTGAGCAAATATTACAATGTGTAAGATAAGGAATGTTGACAATCCCGTCTGGGATATGATAGACTAGGAAGGCGAAAACTTTCCGATCTATTTAAAATATATCATTTGAGGTACGAGGGTACTCCCACAATTACTCTAACAATGAAATCACATAAAATCGAAGAAACAATATTTCTTCGTTATCTCATACGTCAGGTCGGATATTTCTGGCACTATTCTCTTATGCTGGGGCCACACTATCGCGATTCTGCGAATATTCGCGTTTTCGCTGCTAGTGTGGCCGGGTACTTCGTCTAATCGCGGTGTGTTCTGGCGAAGACGAATATACTTCACCAGGCTGTCGGTAAACTGGCACGATTCAAAGGGTTTTTTTATGATGCAATATTCGACTGCGGTGTTCAGTTCAGTAACGCTTTAGATTATGATTGCATGTTTAATTTCGGAGGAAATTTACGACTTGTAGTAGATAATTATTTAACGACATTACAATAGAACGCCAAAGCTTCCTCTATTTCAATGGTCAAGAATAATCGTCACGTCACGTTGACTGCAGATGTAGACGAGAACATCCCGACAAAAACTTCGTGATTGAAACATCGCGATAAAGTCATAAAAATGTTCGCCTGCAAGTGTGGCCTCTTCAACATTAACATGTTGACTGACCCTTAGTCCAAACGTTACTTGTAGTTAGGAGATCTCTATGCAGATTCAAAACAGAACAAACGTTCTGTTGACGTTTCGTTTTGGAGATACAGGGTGTCTCCCGAAAAATGCGAAAATTTTGATGCGTTATAACCGAGGTTATAACTTTCGAAGCACTGCTGTCAACCTTTATCCGTACTTAATAATGAATATTGGAGAAGTAAGTCAGCAGGAATTAAAAAGAATCCACAATGGTCGGTACGAGAATAACACACTGTATGTGAAAAATATACTTTTGATATTTATTCTCGAAGAGTAAGAAATTTTGTGCCAATAACATGTTTCATTTCGAGTGGCACAACGATTTTTCGAAGACGATATAAGATAAGTTTTTGCGCGTAGGTATTTTCTGGGGAACATCGCGTTATCATTTTGCGCAAATGTCTGTGATTGTAGCCGTACTTAATAATAAATATTGGAGAAATAATTCATCAGGAAGTAAAAATTATTCACAATTGTCTGTACGAAAATAACACACAGAATGTGAAAAAAAATTATTTTACTATTTATTCTTGAAGAGTAAGAAACATTGTGCCAATAACATGTTTCTTTAGATTTTTGTGTTTAGGGCATTTGAAAAGTATGGTGTACAAAAAAAAAATCAATTCTCGAGAACAGTCAACTTAATGAATTTGAAAAATTGCGGCACTAATTTTGTGAATTAACTGTTCACGACAACTGATTCTATTTTTGTACACTATATTTTTCAAATGTCCCTTAACATAAAAATCTAAATACACTTGGACTTGGCCCAATTTTTCATACTCTTCATGAATAAATGTTTTTTTTTTCACAAACAGTGTGTTATTTTCGTAATGACAATATAGGATTATTTTTACTTCCTATTGACATATTCCTCCAATATTTATAATTTATTATTAGTACGGAGAAAGGTTGACATAAGCAGAAGCGGCTCGAAAGTTATAGCGCTTCAAAATGTTTGCATTTTTCTGAAAACACCCTGTATCTCCACAACGAAACGTCAACAGAACGTTTAATGCCCTGTTTTGAATCTGTATAGAGGTCTCCTAACTGCAACTAACGTTTGGACTATAGGTCGCCAGTCAACCTGTATATTGTTTGGATCCATCATTGGAAATAAAATTGGTTCAAGCCCTGTGGACAGGAGCTTTTTGGCGCTCTTGTTCAAACAGACAAATTATATCTGCGAAAGTATTGGTTTCTCAGAGTTGAAAATTTTATCAATGGATTCCTATGATAGGAATGCATCATGAAAGATATTAAATTTAAAAAAGTGTCGTTAAAAAAAATGCTTCAAAAATTATCTTATAAAAAAAGAGCAATCTACAATGCTTCAATGTCTTAATGCTTCAAACATTGCCATTAAATTTATTTATCAAGATTAAATGAGCAATCTGCAATGATTCAACCTCGTGGAATGGGATGTTGCAACCTGCAACTTACACTCGGTGCATAGTTTTCATAACACGAAATAACAAAGGAAAATATCATCGAAATGTCTGGAGCAAGGCTGGAGACAATCATAGCAGATTGTCCATTTATTCCTGATATTTGAGTAGGTAGTGGATTGCGAACAAATTATTTTAATAGTTCAAAATATATTAATAAAACTAAAACTATCCTCTTTTCATATTTTAAAATTTAATAGTTCATACCACTAACACATTATTTTCTGTATTCTGAACCTTAACTCGGGGAAAAATGATTGATACACAAATGTAGATCCATATGTCAGTATTTCTTTGCTAGCAACATTATGAAAATACTGTATATAGGAACATGTCTCACTACTTAAGGAAGTAAAAGGTAATATTAACCTCAGCTGTCAACTAACAGTAATTTCTTTTGATGATTCCATTATGTTCTTCTTTGCTATTGCCTCCATAAACTACATCAAAACAGTCTTGTATATATTCACAAATTCAAGAATCGAATACTTGCTTTCCAAGAGAAAATAACAACTACGAATTCACAATCTCTAATAGCTAGAAAAGATGACATTTATGAATAGTGATCACAGACAGATTTTGTGTTCACATTCTGTGAATACATAGAACTTACGATGTATTATTGAAACTTTGAAACATCATATCTCCGAAAATATTAGCTTGATGAAACTGCATCTTAAAACAATTTGAATTCAAAAGTTGTAATGTAAAAAAAATATTTTTTTTTCGTTACTCCGAAACTGATAGACCGATTTTGCCCAATAACGAACTTAAACGAGATATTGATCTCTCAAACCTACTCTGAAAATTTCAACTGTCTAGCTCGTTCCGTTCGAGAGTTTTCGTGTTAACGGCCGGACGGACGGCCGGCCGGACAGAATCGATTTCGTCCACGGATTCTTGATCAGTGAGTCAAACCAAATCAATCAAGACCATTTTCAGCCAAAAATTCGAAAATTACAGACATTTGGGCAAATTGATAAGCACTCTGTTCCGAGGAACAAGAGCGCCAAAAATCCAGTTAAAAAGGATATAGCGTAAGTTATAACTAAAAAAAATTGGTTCAAGCACTGACGTGAAGTCAGGAATTTTTGTGCGTATGTTCTATTGGCCATTCTCCTGTATTGGACACTCTTAAAAATAAAAAAAAAATTGTTACTCCGAAATCAACTGGCCGATTTTGTCCAATAATCAACTTAACCGAGATATTTATCTCCTAAACCTACTCTAAAAATTTCAAGTGACTAGCTCATTATCGTGTTAACGGCCGGACGGATGGCCGGCCGGACATAATCGATTTTGGCCATGGATTCTTGATCAGTGAGTCGAACCAAATCGTTTTAGACTATTTTCAGCCAAAAATTCTAAAATTACAGACATTTGGGCAAATTGATAGGCACTCTGTTCCGAGGAACAAGAGCGCCAAAAATACATAACACTTGATATTTTTCTGTTAAATAAAATTTCAACCTTTAGATAAGTAGACTTTGGAGGATGCCATGATAAATTAAATAATGCAAATTATAGTCAAACGTTTTTTCAAACAGTAAAACTCGCAGTAAAAGCTCTATTTACTTCGTAACTTCTGCTCAACTTTCGAATCTGCAAGTATGTTATATTTTTGAAATTTTAATTTTAAGCCCTATCGAAATATGCAAACATAAATGGGGTGTCCCATTACATACTCATACCGGGATCAGAAGCTGATTGAATTCTACGTAAAAAGTACCTACAATAATGTTTTTACAGAAATGGAAAATTTTCAACAGAAGAAAAGTTACAGCAATATTTCGAAAAAGCACATTTTCGAAAAACATCCTGTAACTATGTAACGATCATAAATAACGATATGCGGTCTTCACCTATGAGTTTCTCTTGAAAATTGGCCCTCAGACACACACATCACTTTTCGTTTATCTAGTACAGAAATAGGACTTTCGCTTCAAAAGTGTCCAATTTGGTCCACCCTGTACAACTCCATCACACAATTGGCAACTCTTGCATAAAATTGTGTTTTGATTTTTTACTAAATCGACAACGAGTTTCTGTGAATATTCAATTTCACATACCATACATTTAAATGTGATGTAACATTTCTTGTGCAATGAAGTGCAGTATGATATGGAGAGATTTAAGGTCAGATTTTGCCCGCTCAAGATAAAAACTTTTTTCTGAAGAAACTACTTACACCAACGCAACTCGCAAAAGTAGGTTTATTTCATCGTTCTATAAAAGCGTTTTATTCTGAATTATGAAGTTTCAATGGTTTTCGCATTTGATTAAATCGGGAACATGTTTGAAATTATCTTTCTGTTACATAAACGGAGAAAATAAAGTGGCGTTAGGGGCTAAGTGAATTTCACTGATTTAAACAACTGGCATCAGCAGAAATACTAAACAGCGAGTGAGTACACTCTGGGCCTCGCTCTGGGCATCTAATACCGTAGGAGTCGGACGTTCGCTTCAGAACAATGTTTCCTTTATCGAGAATGATTGAGCTACTTACTATTTTCCACTTGATTATCAATTCAACATTTATAGCTTTTCCATTAATACTTCCTGCGTCTAACGCACGTTTCGGAATCAAGAAACACGTTTCTAACTATACAGGCTGTCAATAAGAAAACTTGCCAGGCCGATTATGTCACGACAGGGATGTTTTGAGAGAAAATACCGGAGCAATTTTTATTCGGAGGGGGACATATTTTGAGCACAATTGTAAGCCAAAATCTTCTTCAAATTCTTCTGTGAAAATATAGAAGTACGATTCATTATTGAAATTTCGAAAAACCATATCTCCGAAAGTATTAGCTTGTTGGAGTTTAAAATGATATCAATGGATTTTTATGGTGAATCTGCATCTTAAATAAAACTTGAATTTAAAATTTGTTACTTAAAAAAAAATCTTTTTTTTCGTTACTCCGAAACCATCTTGCCATTTTGCCCAATAACGAACATAACCGAGATATTCATCTCCCTAACCTACACTGAAAATTGCAACTGCCTAGCTCATTCCGTTCGAGAGTTATTGTAGAAACAAATTTTTAAAATTTTCAAATTTTTTTTTTTACACATTGCGGTAACCTGGTCAGTACAAAACTTCACATGCGTATAAAGGTCATGATTCTACAATTTGATGCTAAATTTCAGATAGATCGAGTGATCGGTTTCGGAAATATTCATAAAAATGTTTTTACTAAAATCGGCCATAACTCCGAAACCGCTTGATGGAT
The DNA here is from genome assembly GCA_937662695.2 of Halyzia sedecimguttata. Classification (NCBI taxonomy): domain Eukaryota; kingdom Metazoa; phylum Arthropoda; class Insecta; order Coleoptera; family Coccinellidae; genus Halyzia; species Halyzia sedecimguttata. The sequence goes on along the minus strand of OW569413.2, from coordinate 44,888,261 downwards.
TTCGCCCATTAACGAACTCGTCCGAGATATTCACGCTCCAAACCCACCTTACAAATTTCAATCCTCTAACTCCTTTCGTTCGAGAGTTATCGTGCCTATGGCCGTGCGGACAGAATCGATTTCGACCTCGGATTCTTGATCAGTGAGTCGAACCTAATCGTTTGAGACAATTTTCAGCCAAAAATTCGAAAATTACAGACATTTGGCCCAATTGATAAGCACTCTATTCCGAGGAACTAGAGCGCCAAAAAGACGGTGTGAGGGTTCATGCCTGACCTCACGTCAGTGCCTTTTATGATTTTTTTTTTCTTAAGACTTATTCCCCTTTCATTGTAGATGGCATTAGTGAAATTACGAAGCTACTCGAACAAGTATAAGCCTCGGTATAATCAGAACCCCTAGTCCGATTGGCCAGAGGACAATTGCTCCAATAACTTCGATTTTACTGGCACCCCCAAGCACCCCAAACTAATTCAGATACTGTCGAATTGGAGGTGCGCTAATGACGATTTTATCAATAAATGCAAGAAGTGAAACCATCTGGTTAGTATCTGCTAGTGATAGATCACTATTTGCTAATTATTACACTGAGGTATCTATACAGCTGGCCCTGAGTATTATGCGGAATTTAATTATATGACGTTATATTGAGATATTCATCATTATTTAAAATAACGACCGTAAATCATGCTTAGGAATCATATAGTTTGAATATTTCAACCACTCACTAGATTTCCAGTACATGAATAATTTCTGTTCCGATAGACCCAACTCAATTAACTTAATCCCACAATTGAGGCAAACGACAGTGTTTATGAACAGTTTTCGTAACTGAATAATTCAGCCAATCGAGTGAATATCCCAATTTCTAGAATAAAGTATGCCCAATTTCGTTTTCCGAGAACGTTCACAAATTATTCACGGAACCAAAAAGTAGGTAATCCATGACATATACAGGCTCTACCTCCATAAAGTTAGCAGACCCACTTTCGAAAATTTCGATGAAACATTGCATTAATTGTCGAGAATTTGTCGTGAAAAAATAATGTGTCACATGCTTAGTTTTTGGCACTCTTGTTCCTCGGAACAGAGTGCCTATTAATTTGCCCAAATGTCTGTAATTTTGAAATTTTTGGCTGAAAATGGTCTTAAATGATTTAGTTCGACCGAGGGTTCGACTCACTGATCAAGAATCCATGGTCAAAATTGATTCTGTGCAGCCGGCCGTCAGTCCGTCCTGCCGCTAACAAGATAACAAATGACTACAACTACAACTACAAGTCTTATGGAAAAAAGTTAAATGGCAAAGTTGTAGTTATAATAAAAAGATCTACAACTTTTGTATTTTTACACTTTTTCCACATAACCTCAAAATTTATGTGAAAAACTCAAATAACCACGTTTTTGGTTTTTAATTTTTATCTTTTACAAAAATTTTTTTTCAACAAATTTGGTAAAAACGTACATTTTTCTGTCCTGAATACATTGTAATTTTTGGATTTAAAATTTTTTTTTCACCTTAATATACAATACTATGGTAAATTTTCTCAGAAAATGCTTCGAAATAACAGGTAGTGAGGCCCAGACTCTATAGCCCTTTGCCCAATTCTCTATGAAATAACTTTTGATGGGCTAAAATTTTACGTAGGTCACTCAGGTGTATAAGTTATATTAAAGTAGCAATAAATAAGCATCTACGCATATAATTTAGAGAAGATTCTAGAACTATAACAAAATATTGTAAGTGTCTTATTAAATTTAACTTCATTAACTTAGCATTTTCTGAGAAAATTTACCATAGTAAGGTATATTTTTTTTTTAACCATCAGAAAGTAGAGATTTCAACGAACAAAAAGCTCACCTTCTTTTTAAAAAAGCATATATTTTGACGTTATAATTTTTGATTGAAAATTAGGCTGCTTTTTCGATATTAAGTCAAATTAAGGTGAAAAAACAAATATTTTGAATACAAAAAATTACAGTGTATTTGGGACATGAAAAGGTAAGCTTTTACCAAACAGGGTGAAAAAAAATTTTTGTAAAAGATAAAAATTCACAACTTTGCGAGGGGTTAATTTCCTGGGAAATATGTGTACACTGTTGTGGGAAGTCATTGGGAATTCATGGGAAATCACGAGAATTCATGGGTATTCATTGGGAATTCATGGGAATTCATGGGAAGTCATGGGAATTCACGGGAAGTCATTGGAAGTCATGGGAATTAATTGGAAATCACCGAAAATATTTGTGAAATTATGTAAATTCCAACTGAGAAAACATGTTTTTGGCGCTCTTGTTCCTCGGAGAGTGCTTATCAATTTGCCTATATGTCTGAAATTTTCGATTTTTCGCTGAAAATGGCCTTAAACGATTTCGTTCGACTCACTGATGAAGAATCCATGGTCAAAATCGATTCTGTCCGGCCGGCCGTCCGATCGTCCATCCGGCCGTTAACACTATAACTCTCGAAAGGAATGAGCTAGACAGTTGAAAATTTCAGAGTCGGCTTAGGAGATAAATATCTCGGTTGAGTTCGTTATTGAGCAAAATCGGCCAGGTGATTTCGGAGTAAGAAAAGAAAATATTTTTTTTATATTACAAATTTTGAATTCAATTTTTTTAATATGCAGTTTTACCATCATAATTTATTGATGTCATTCTCAACTCTATCAAACTAATACTTTCGGAGATCTGATTTTTCAAAATGACAATAATTCTTCTCAATTCTATATGATTTCATAGAATACTCCAATTATAATTTCCAAATGTATATAAATGCAACATGACATGAGTCATAGACCTTCGTTTTGAATTCAATTACGAACATTCTTGAGAATTGACGAACAGAAGCCAAATTGAAAAAGTGGGAAAGTCCTGTGGACAGGAGCTTTGGCAAATTTGGTTCAAACTATACAAACAAATTATAACTCCGAAAGTTTTGGTTTCTTATTTAATTTATTTTATTTTATGATGCAGTTCTATCATAAGATTCCATTGATATCATTCCCAACTCTGAGAAACCAATACTTTCGGGGTAATAATTTATCAACGTTTGAACAAGAGCGCAAAAGCTACTTTATGCTGTGCTTTCTCACATTTTTGGTATTCACACTCAATCTTTTCTGTCCGTCCGGCCGTAACCTCGATATCTCTCGAACGCAATGAGCTAGAGATTTGAAATTTTCAGAGTAGGTTTGGGAGATAAATATCTCGGATAAGTTCCTTATTGGGCAAAATCGGCCCCTGGTGGTTTCGGAGTAACGAAAAAAGAATTTTTTTTACATACGATATACGAGATATGATTTTACAAAATTTCAATAATTAATCGTAATTTTATGATTTTTTAAATTTATTTTCTTTTATTAAGCTGTGCTATCATAAGAATCCATTGATATCATTTCCAACTCTGAGAAACCAATACTTTCGGGGTAATAATTTATCAACGTTTGAACAAGAGCGCAAAAGCTACTTTATGCTGTGCTTTCTCACATTTTTGGTATTCACACTCAATCTTTTCTGTCCGTCCGGCCGTAACCTCGATATCTCTCGAACGCAATGAGCTAGAGATTTGAAATTTTCAGAGTAGGTTTGGGAGATAAATATCTCGGATAAGTTCCTTATTGGGCAAAATCGGCCCCTGGTGGTTTCGGAGTAACGAAAAAAGAATTTTTTTTACATACGATATACGAGATATGATTTTACAAAATTTCAATAATTAATCGTAATTTTATGATTTTTTAAATTTATTTTCTTTTATTAAGCTGTGCTATCATAAGAATCCATTGATATCATTTCCAACTCTGAGAAACCAATACTTTCGGAGATATGATTTCTCAAAGTTTGAACAAGAGCGCCAAAGCTCCTGTCCACAGTGCTTTCCCACATTTTTTTATAAGTGAGAAAGAGAGAAATATTAGCAACAAAAAGTGCAAACTACTTAAGCAACAGGAAACTTTGTGATATATTATTGAGTATTTTAGAGATAACATTTTAAAATAACGTTAGTCGCAACGATATCTATTATTTATATATTTTTTTCGTATAATATATTTTTATTAGTTAGTAGCAACGGTGTCGGTTATTTATTTATCATCCTTTTGACTCAGAATCCATACAGCAATCATTTCATTATCTAACGACTCACAACAGACGTTATCATTCCCAAACATTAGTATTTTTGCTATTAAGGGGGTTCCGAGGTCCAGCAAAGGCATTTTCATTATTATAATGTAATTAAACCCACATATGAGTGAAATAAATTCACACAAGTCTTATATTTCAATCTTAATGCCTTTGAATTGTGCGATATGCTGTTGCTCAAATCAGATAAAAATTAGGCAAATTTCTCGTTATCTAGTGCCGTTCATTTCTCGTGTAATCGCCGAACGATATACTGTTCAAATATGCGAAATAGTTTGGAATGAGTCGAGGTATAAGTTATGAAGGAACACTATCAGGCCCAATCTTCACCACCTGCAGAGACACTAAAACACACACACGCACACACAAAATTTCATAAAAATTGGTCAGGACGTTTTTCAGTTTTTACAAAGTGATTGGAGTGCCACCTACTGGGACAAATTGTGAATAAAAACCACCTTGAGACCAACTCCAACAAACAAAATTTCCTTAAGATCTGTTGAACCGAGTTCCTCTAATCCGATTGCAGCGCCACCTACCTGGTCCAATTGTGAATTGAAACCATTCTGAAACTCACCTACACAAAATTTCATAAAAATATATCAATCCGTTTTCGAGTTCCTATAAACCAATTGCAGCGCCACCTACTTTGCCGAATTGTGAATCTGAACCATCCTGATAGCGAGGGGTTAATTTCCTGGGAAATATGTGTATTGTGTACACTGTTGTGGGGGAAGTCATGGAAAATCGCGGGAAGTCATGGGAAGTCATTGGGAATTCATGGGAATTTCTGGGAATTCATGGAAATTCATTGGGAATTCATGGGAATTCCTGGGAATTCATGGTAATTCCTGGGAATTCATTGGGAATTCATAAGAAATTTCGAAATGGGAAGTCATGTGTACACTTTGTTTCCTTGAAATTAACCCCTCGCAACTTTGCCATTTCTTGAGAATTGACGCATAGATGCCAAATTGAAAAAGTGGGAAACCCCTGTAGACAGGAGCTTTGGTGCTCTTGTTCAAACTTTGACAAATATTAACTCCGAAAGTATTGGTTTCTCCGAGTTGGGAATGATATCAATGGATTCTTGTTGAATGAATGTTTTCGTTTCTCCGAAACTATTAGGCCGATTTTGCCCAATAACGAACCTAACCGAAATATCTATCCCTCAAACCTACTCTGAAAATTCCAACTATTTAGCTCATTTTGTTCGAGAGTTATCGTGTTAACGGAGGGCCGGCCGGGCAGAATCGATTTTGACCACGGATTCTTGATCAGTGAGTCGAACCAAATCGTTCAAGACCATTTTCATCAAAAAATTCGAAAATTACAGACCTTTTGACAAATTGATAAGCACTCTGTTCCGAGTAACAAGAGCGCCAAAAACAGAAAGGAACCATTTAATGATCTCGTAGTAATACTGGAATAGCGTAATTAGAATAAAATGTGTACTGTTCTTGTCAGCAGCGTAGATAACTTTTTGTGATGGGAGGATATGACTTAATATCGAATCTTATAATTTTATTTTATAATCTCTAATAAGAGAATTAAGCAGGTTTCCTAATAATCATAATATCACGTTGGAGGATTGACGTTATACACACGTAAGGTAATGTGAACGAAATATAACATAAATAATTTATCAAAAGATAATGTCAACTGATAGTAAATCAATTAACATGAGTGGAAAATAGATAGGTAAATACATTAATTAATATAACGTGTATGATAAATTACGGTAGTTTCATATGTAATAAGTGGAACTTAAATAATAGAATAACGAATTCCAGTGATTGAAACAGCAGGACATAATTAATTTTTGGTATCTTATTCTCAAATAATATACCTAGCTTACTGATAAAGAAAATTGGTTCAAGCACTGACGTGAAGTCAGGAACTTTTGCGCGTATGTTCTATTGTCCATTCTCCTGTACTGGACAGTCTCTTAATCGAAATTCACCATGGTAAATTCGATTAAGAGTGTCCAATACAGGACAACGGACAATAGAATTCAACATGTTTTAATTGATTGAGACTGTTCGACACAGGAGAATTGACAATAGAACACATGCGCAAAAACTCTTGACTTCACGTCAGTGCTTATAACAATTTTGTTTCGTAATTTTTTTTAAATTTTCTAGCGGTACAGTTCTCACAAAATTTTACACATGTATTTATGTAGATATTCTACAACTAGTTAGCAAGCTTCAATTCGATCGAGTCTATGTTTTTTGAGTTATCGAGGAAATAATATTCCAGATGGATATTATTCCGAAACCGTTGGGCCGATTATGGCCAACAGCGAACTTAACTCTCCCATTTAGATGCGCAACCTACCCTGAAAATTGCAAGTTCCTATCTCCTTTCGTTCGAGAGTTATCGAGGCAACGGTCACCTATCCAGCTACTGAACTCACACAAGGCTGCTCGGATCTCCAACAATATAGCTCCGATAGTGTTCAAACTTGGAACTTGGTAGTAGAGTTAGGTTTTGAAGGCTCTCGCAAAATTTCAGCCATGTCGCATGGATAGCTTCTCATATATATAATTTTTTTAAATGATTTTCATATTTTCTATGACTTTTTAAACATTTTGTAGAAATACGATCCAAACGAAATTTTGCAAAAACTTTCGAGTGGTTATTCTACAACTAATAATCATGTTTGAATTAGATCGGTTTTATATTTTTCGAGTTATTGAGGATATAACAATCAATTTTCAGTTAACTCCAACACCGTTGGCCGATTATTCTTATAAACAAACTCAAATGTCGCATTCAGATGCACAACTTAACCTGAAAATTTCAAATCGCTATTTCTTTCCGTTCTCAGGTTATAATAAAAAATATTTTTTAATAATTTTTTTAAAATTTTCTATCGATACGATTCTCACAAAATATCACAAACTTGCTTAGGTTTATATTCTACAAGTATTCACCAAGTTTGAATTCGATCGGATTTATATTGGTTTAAAACACAATTATTACTCGGAAACCATTGGGCCGATTATGCCCATTAACGAACTTGTCCGTCGTATTGGGATTCGCCATCTACCCTGAAAATTTTAAGTCGCTAGCTGTTTCCGTTGTCAAGTTATCGTGGCAACAGCCGGCCGTCCGGCCGGACAGAATCAAATTTTACCTCGAATTCTTCATCGGGGAGTCGAAATGAATCGTTTAAGACCATTTTCATCAAAAAATTCGAAAGTTACGGACATTTGGGCAAAATGATAACGCGATGTTTCCCAGAACATAAGCGCATAAAGAATGCTCAAATTTTCACATTTTGATTCACGGGGTAAGTACCCATGAAGATTTCAATTTGAATAAATAGCGCTAAAAATCTTTCACGGAAGTCTAATTATTTCCTCATCACAGTGTTTGAATTGTCATCTACGTCCATTATTTTTTCCTTTTTCACACCACCGTCTTTTATACAACTCGAGAACTACTGAGAGCAGAAGGTTGCTGTAAAAATTCATTGACCTAATAATAAATACCTGAAGCGGTTTCGGACAAAAATCAATTTTCCAACAATATTATTTACCTGCATCGAAATATTCGCTAAAAATCTCACGCATAATTAATTAAGCGGACCCACAATGTATCAATAATGAATTTCAAAACATTTCAAAAGCACGCACGTAAAATTGGTATTTTCATTACGGTTGTTTGATGATCAATATAATATTTTACTGCTTGTTTACACCATACCTCGCGCCATACCTTCACTGCTGAACTTTTTGGTTAGTAGATATCCGAGTAGAGATCCGTTAGGTACGTCAACGAAACAAAATTTCAAATAGGGTTTTTCTGGAGATTGTTAGAAAAATTTATCCGACTGAATACGCAAATCCAATGAACATTCAAAAACAGTTGCGAATCTGCCTATAGATTTTTGATCCAGTTTAGTGGCAGTAAATAACCTCGTAAATAACTTTCTCTATTTCTGTATCGTAATGAGTCCATTCAAGCACTAAAAACAGTGCTGGAATGAACTCATTCCCGCATTGTTCCTAGTTATATTTTTCGTTTTGTGTTAGTCAGCACTGACATTCGATCCTATTAAATTTCAACACAGGTCAATTTTCAATATAATATATGGATATAGTAAAAGAATTGTTCATTAAAAAATAAGGTACTAGAGATTTCCTCTGTCAACTTTCGTAATAGTAACACCAACTGCCAAGATACAATACGAAAGTAACTAGGATGTATAATCCGAATGTTTCATTGAATATCAACAGTATTTTATAAAACTTGTCTGAAATAGAGAAAATATCGTCTAATACACGTTGCAGAAGACAATTCCAACACTCATGCGTTCGAAAACTTGCTCCTTCGTCGCTCGTTTTCGAATTTCGCATTCGTGTTTGAATAGGAGCCGATTCTGCAACTTATTTTAGAATATACTATTGTCTATTTCAGTATCGTAATGAGTTCATTACAACACTAAATACAGTGCTGTAATGAACTCATTGCAACATTGTTTCTAGTTAATTTTTCGTTTTGTGGTAGTCAGCACTGACATGCAATCCTATCAAATTTCAACACACGTCAATGGTAGGGTTGCCAACTCTGAGCTATTGAAATAACGGACATCAACGACTTGGGTACGGAGGGCATTTCAAAAGTTCAAAGGACATAGTTTGAAAATAAAAGACTGTCCTTTGAAATTAAGGACGGTTGGCAACTCTAGTCGATGGTCAATGTAATATAATCTGGATATAGTGAAATAATTGTTGAGAGGAAAAGGTTTATTTTCATTCAAAAATAAGGTACTAGATATTTCCTTCATGCTAATTTTAATGAATTATGCTATTAGGAATCTGTTTTAAATCTGATCTCTATGCACTACCTACGATTCAAATCCAAATTGCGTAATCTGTTAACTTTTGTAACAGTCACACCAACTGCCAGAATACAATACAAAAGTCACTAGGATGTATAAACCGAAATCTTCAATAAATTTTATCAGTATTTTACAAAACTTGCCTTCGTCGCTCGTGTTCGAATTTCGCATACGTTTTTTAATAGGAGCCCATTCTGCAACTTGTTTTGGAATATACTATTCTCGAAACTACGATATTTTTAAGTTATCCAAAATATCATTAATAGTAAATGAAATTCATAACGAATGAATAAATCGCTCACTTAGATACCATCATTGAGTTATGTGTAGTTACCTTATTATCTGTAAGGATAAAGAAGCTCATTTTACGTTTGCTCTTCAAGTACCTAGGTACATAAATTCGAAAAAGACCTATCTACTGGTTGGTATATTATATCGCGGCTGTAACCCTGTAACGATGGCACCTATGGATTTAAACCTTATCGGATCTTCCAAAATGTGTTCATTAAAGTTTCCTCCTGGACTAATTTCGAAATTTATGCCATTACTAAATCACACTAGAGGTTGCAGGTTCTATTCCAGCTCGGTCATGAGTGGTGTATCACCGTGTATCTAAAGATATTGGTTTTTTCAAGAGATTTGTGCAGTTGTTATGTTGTTATGCACATGGAATTCAAGTCCATTCGAGGTGAAATGAAATAAAATAACAGTTATGATTATGAATGTCTAGTTGAAAAATTCACATGACATTTTACAAAATCCTGTAAGATTTCTGGAGAACATAATTAGCTAAAACTTTCGAACCTAGTTTCAAAATATTATAATGGACAGTACCTAATTTAAATGCTGTAAACATTGTTTACTCTAAGATTACAAATATTTGCGAATATTGACTCCAATTGCGGACACACGTTACTATTATCGTGTTCTGGATCTTCAAGGTCATTACACATTAACTGTACATAAATAAATCAATCAATGTTTGATTCCAAGAACTGGGGAATAGTTCACCAATTTAAATAATTTAAAGGAATCAACTTTTGACACTTGACAGATGTTTTGAAACTCTGTAAACTCACATCGGAACGCATTTCAACTTATCATAACAAAACATGAAATAATGAATTATTATAATTTTACCTTATACAAAAATTTCCTGCATGAAATACCAAACGAACAAAACTTTATGTGAACATTACTCTACCACCATTCACAATATCGAAACAAGAAGGGAGCCTCACTGTTTCGAAGAATATCAGAAAAACTGTCACTGAAACAACAAATTGATATTGTCTTTATCACACACAGAACATATGAATATTACGATACACAAAACTTATGAAATAACCAAGCACGTGGATTGCGAAACTTCAATGTGAATATAACACACTCTTTTTAAGGCAGGCCGGTGACTAACAAATTGTATTTACTTATAAAAAGGCGAAAAATAGTGATGATATGGTAGTTCGTAGGACAACCGAGGGTAGCGCTCTGAAACGCTCAGCTGATCGTTGCCAACATAGAATAGGTGTTGAGTAAATGTCCCTACGGCGCGGCGGCAACTAGTCTAATTGGGAGTTATTGTTGCCAAACTTATCAACTTCGCTGGAGAAATGAGGATGGAATTATATTTTCATAGTTGGATTAATATTTATTACGTTTTCTGAATTGCATTGAGTGATACGACAATAAATATGATTGGAGACTGATTGCAATGTACAATATATTATATCCTGTAGGTTTGGAGCGTAAATATTTCGCTTAAGTTCGTTAATGGAAGTTATGGCCATTTTTGGCGCTCTTGTTCCTTGGAACAGAGTGCTTATCAATTTGTCCAAATGTCTGTAATTTTCGAATTTTTGGCTGAAAATGGTCTTAAATGATTTGGTTCGACTCACTGATCAAGAATCCATGGTCAAAAATGGTTCTGACCAGCCGGCCGTCAGTCCGTCCTGCCGTTAATAAGATAACTCTCGAACGGAATGAGCTAGACAGTTGAACTTTTCAGATGAATATCTCCGAGGTGAATATCTCCGAATATCTCCGAGGTCGAAATCGATTATCTCCGGCCGTCCGTTAACACGATAACTCTCGAACGAAAGGAGTTAGAGGATTGAAATTTGCAGGGTAGGTTTGGAACGTAAATATCTCAGACGAGATCGTTAGCGGGCTAAATCTACCAAGCGGTTTCGGAGTTATGGCCGTTTTTAGTAAAAACATTTTCTATGAATATTTCCAAACCGATCACTCGATCTATCTGAAATTTAGCATCAAATTGTAGAATAATGACCTTTATAAGCATGCGTAGTTTTGTATTCATCGGGTTGCCGTAAAGTGTCAAATTTTTTTTTTTTAATTTTGAAATTTTGTTTCTACAATAACTCCCGAACAGAATGAGCTAGGCAGTTGAAATTTTCAGGGTAGGTTTGGGAGATAAATATCTCGGTTAAGTTCGTTATTGGCAAAATAGGCCAAATGGTTTCGGAGTAACGAAAAAAAAATGTTTTTCACAAATTTCAAATTCAATTGTGTTTAATATGCAGTTTCACCATGAAAATCCATTGATATTATTTTCAACTCTAACAAGCTAATGCTTTCGGAGATGTGATTTTGCGAAATTTCAATAATGAATCGTACTTCTGTTTTCACAGAATGCTATAATTATTCTATCTATGAATTATTATATGACCTGTGTTCATACTCGTACATGTCATCCTGTTCTATAAGAGAAAGTCAAATTCATTTCAGCTAATTTAATTTGATTTCATCCATGGTGCAGTTCTCATTCTCAGATTGCTCATTTAATCTTGATAAATAAAATATTATTTGAATTGAATTTCCTTTATGATGCAGTTCTATCATAAGAATACATTTATATCATTCCCAACTAAGAGAAACCAATACTTTCGGAGATATGATGTGTCAAAGTTTGAACCAGTGCGCCAAAGCTCCTGTCCACAGAGGTTGAACCAATTTTTAATTACATTATGAATATTTGCGGAACTAATCACTTGTTTTCAGAACTCGAAATACCTAAGGAAAGTATCATCGAAATGTCTAGGGCAAGGCTGGAGACAATCATAGCAGATTGTCCATTTATTCCTGATATTTGAGAAGGTAGTGGATTACGAACAAATTATTTTAATAGTTCAAAATATATCAATAAAACCAAATCTATCTTCTTTTCACAATTTGAAATGTAATAGTCCGTACCACTAACACATTCCTTTCTGTATTATGAACCTTAACTCAAGAAAAAATGATTGATACACAAGTGTAGATCCATATTTCAGTATTTTTTTGCTAGCAACATTATGAAAATACTGTATATAGGAACATGTCTCACTACTTAAGAAAGTAAAAGGTAATATTAACCTCGGTGGTCAACGAACAGTAATTTCTTTTGATGATTCCATTATGTTCTTCTTTCCTATTGCCTCCATAAACTACATCAAAACAGTCTTGTATATATTCACAAATTCAAGAATCGAATACTTGCTTTCCAAGAGAAAATAACAACTATAAATTGACAATCTCTAATAGCTAGAAAAGGTGACATTTATGAATAGTGATAACAGACAGATTCTGTGATGTATGATTGAAACTTTGAAAGATCATATCTCCGAAAGTATTAGCTTGTTAGAGTTGAAAATGATAACAATGGATTCATATGATGAAACTGCATCTTAAAGAAATTTGAATTCAAAAGTTGTAATGAAAATAAAAATGTTTTTTGTCGTTACACCGAAACTATCAGACCGATTTTGGCCAGTAACGAACTTAACTGAGATATTTATCCTACAAACCTACTATGAAAATTTCAGCTGTCTAGCTCATTCCGTTCGAGAGTTATGGTGTTAACGGCCGGACAGAATCGATATCGACCACGGATTCTTGATCAGTGAGTCAAACCAAATCGTTCAGGACCATTTACAGTCAAAAATTCGAAAATTACAGATATTTGGGCAAATTGATAAGCACTATGTTCCGAGGAACAAGAGCGCCAAAAATTAAATTCAGAACGTGAGTCTATGACTAACCTCACATCAGCCGTCTATGAAAATATAAAATTAGATATGATTAATTTTTGAAATTTTGAAAAATAATATCTCCGAAATCAATAATAATTGTGATTTTGTTGTTTTATATTATACAGGGTGGTCCAGTTTGCAAGGCGGAAAATCCAGGAGACGATTGAGAATCGAAAAATAATATGAATTTGCTTAATAAACTATATTCGGCAAAGACTTCGGTCACAAACTACAGGGCTCAAGTTTGATTAAAAAAAATCGAATTTATTAATTTTTACCAAACGGCTGCGGATATTCGAATGCAAATTTCTAGGCCTCAATTTCCAGCGCGGTGTCAGGTTTTTTGATGGAAACTTTCTTTTTTGTCCAACCAGTAGAGTCCGTACTAGCACGTGACTGGACATTTCCGAGGAAAAAATTGTTATGCCACTGCTTTTCTTGAAAATAAACATTAATTAAGAATTCCTCATTCAATTTGTGAGAAAAAAGCCCCCCCCTTTTCTTGAGTTAAGAGTGGAAATTCAAAATGATTAATGATTTAATGAAACCTTAAAAAATTGTTCGAAAGGCAATCCACCAAATTCAATATATTTTCGACATCTGCTTGTTTGTTACTCAACGCAAGCTTGCTGAATTCTTCAAAACAAAATAAATCATCTCTTAAGCTAAAACTATGCGTCGCGACACCCTGCGGTGTCGCGACATTGTCCCAGGGGCTTCGCATATCGATGCGACCGATAGACTACAGGCCCATGTTGAAGAAATTATGGGTCACTTGAATCACCAGGTGACCTATCTAGAACGATATAAGAGCATAAAATAATAAGATTAAGTAAGACTACAATTTTAAGGGTACTTTATGGTACAGTACGGTATTAACATATTTTTGAAGAGAACAATTGATGATATGATAAAATCACTACGACGTCTAACTGAACTGAACTGAACTACGAGAAGGATTTTGATGCGGTTTTTTTTAATAGATAGAGTGATTCAATAGAAAGGTTTATATGTATAATACATGCATAATATATTAGAGAAACACTGATAGTTTAAGAGGTTTCTAATGTGATGTCGTAAATAAACACATTTTTTTGCGCTTACATTGCAAACGCTGGCTGTACCCTACGAGAAAGATCAAAATAATGTAGTACAGTATGGTACACCTTACAAAGGTCTACAAAAAAGTCCGAGATGGTATATGTCTATCTTTTAAGGATAACCCACAATAACAATTTTTTATCCTTTACATTCTACGAGAAATAACGGCTGTATTACGAAGCTATTTTAAGCAATACAGCATTGATCCTATCCAGTTAAGTACCATAAATGCATTGTGCATTTATATTGATCAATATGGCCATTTACAGCATGTAATTTAAATGAATATTTTCGAAGATATTGCAGATTTAAATTGCAGGGTATAGCGGTTGCGGAAAAAATTGGACGTTAGGCCGCTCGTACACCAGCACGACGCGACCGCAATGCTACCGCGACGATACTTTTTAACGAGGAAAATGCGTCGCGTCGCCGTATCCTTGGTGTGGGCGCTTCTATGAATTACCACGTACCGCGACTGCGAAACGACACGAAGTCGCGGTCGCGTTGCGGTCGCGTCGTGCTGGTGTACGAGCGGCCTTACAGATAATCGGCTATCGCGGTCTACATACATGTCCATAGGATGGAATTTTAGTTTGAATTATAATAATTCGAATTACAATTCATCATTCCGCTGAACGGAAAATAAATAAATTAAATTCTTAGGACTCTGATGGGCTCTTTGTTGAATGGATCGAAATAAACTCGAATAGTTCGACTGATAATAATTAATTATTTGTTCTGAATGGGAATATGAATAATGCAATTTTAAGAAATTTATAGTAACGAAAAACTCACTTCGTTACAAGTCTTCCGACTAATTATGACCACGTAGTCAAACTGAAGTTTAATTTTGTTAGATCACACACTTTCAGTGTCAGTCCTTAAATCCTCAACGCAACTTTTTAACACGAAACCATTGGCACCTACAATACCTATTTATTTACCGTAACCATAAACAAGGTATACTACTACTGAGCCGACTGAGCGAAGCTATTTTATTCCTCTCTGGACTTCTACTAATATGCCCGAATCATGACTGAGAATCGCGCGAGATCAGCGGGTCCTGTTGGTCTCTGAGTGAGGACGTTTGCCGTTTCCATGATAACCGGCAATTTCACTTGGGCGATCGAGATTCAGCCCGGCATAGTGCGGACGCTCATAGTATACCTTGTCTATGCGCACGCTTAACGCAAATGTAATTATTGTGAAATATAGATGGTCGCTAGGTAAAAATGTTCTAATTTTAATTGAATCCAGTTCGAAGAGCATGGATATGAAATATACAAATTAATTGTTTGTGACCAGAGCGGTCACCTGTTCAGGTACCGAACCCGTCCAAGATTGCTTGGGTTTCAGGAAATAAGATATTCCTAATATTATCAACAATATCGCATGTAAATCTAGAACTCTGCTGTAAAATAAGGTTCTGAAGGCTCTTGCACAATTTCAGCGATATATGAAAGATAGATTGTGAGATTTTTTTGCGCGCCTGTTCTAGGGAACTAAAATTTTGCCAAAGGCAGTAATTTTCGGAATTTTTGTCAAAATAGTTTCAAACGATTCGGTTCAACTCATTGATGAAGAATTCAATACAAAATCGATTCTGTCTGGCTGGCCGTCCGTTGTCACGATAACTTTCGTAGGGCAGAAGTTGGAGTCCTGAAATTTTCAGGGTAGATCACGCATCCGAATTCGATGGTTAAGTCCGTTCATGGGCAATAATCGGTGAACGGTTTCGGAGTTACAAACTCATGAAATTTTGTTGTTATTTTCTCAATAACTCAGAAAATGCAGATCCAATCAGATATAAACTTACGTGAGGATTGTATCAATAGAAAAAAAACTAAAAAATTTTCTTCAAAAATTATATATTTCAGAAAGTTTCTGGAAAATTCCGCTAACATTCCCCACTAAGCTAACCCAATTTAACAATCACTTACCAGATTTGAGCTCGATCGACTGTATTTTTGGAATTGTTGCATTTTAAAATTTGAATTCAGCTGATGCCCAATGCATTTTTTCACGTATTAACATTTGCTTTTTTCCTACTCAAAGCAGTATTTCGTTAGTGTGCGTGAGACGTGGAAAGACCATGGAACATGTAGGCAAAAGCTCCTGTCTTCACGTCTGTACTCCCGAATTTATTCAATAAACTGGAATTTGTCGCGGAAAATGCTTTCAAATGATTAGGTTCTGCTCGCTGATGAATATTTTAAGGTGTCAAAGTCGATTGTGTTCGGTTGGCTGGCCGGCAGTTGCCACGATAATTTTCGAACGGAAACAGACAGCGAATTCAGGCAAGGTTGCTCATCCGAATACCGCGGTTGAGTTCGATAATGGGTATTATCCGTCGAAAGGTTTCGGAGTTATATACATCTGACATATTGTTTCCTCAATAACCCAAAAAATACAGATCCAATCAAATTAGAACTCAGGAACTAATTGCAGAATGCCACCACGCAAATTTGGGCAAATTGATTGGTATTCTGTTGAGGGGAACGAGCTGAATACTTCCAACCAGAGCGATTTGTATCACTGTCGCAAAACTTCATCTTAATTTCCAATCACAAGGTACTACGGTCAGTATTTATGAAGAGAAGAAGCCAAAAAGGTGAAAAACATATGGATAGGCACAAATAGGAATAATCGGTATATTTTGCAGAGGTAACAGCACACCTTTTGCGATACAAAGTGCGAATTGACCCTTTAGGTGTTTACGGTGTCTTATAAAATTCGATCTAGGAAATTGCGCATCCACCATATGAATCATCAAAGAAATTCATGATTCCATTGGTGCCGTTTTTGAATGAAACATATATTTTCAGAATTCTTGATGGATCCTATCAACTATTTTAAATCATTTGGCATCAAGCGCAGTGAAATCTTCTTGAGAAAACACTCTCTTTCGCGTCCACAGATCATATACTAGTTTAATCATTATTATACGTGAATACCTATATTAATTCTATAAAGAAATAAATTAAAACTTCACAGAAATATAAACGGGAAAAATTTCATTTCCAAAGAAACTGATTGTCCCAACGCATCGAGTAATGTCACTTGAAATGCGGCATATTTTATTCAGTTGCATTAATCATAAATATGGCGGATGCGCAAATGTTTAACTTTAAATATCTCGAAAAATAATGATTTTATCGTTACGAAAAAAGAAGAAAGAGTATGATATTTACCTCAGAATTATTGGGGAATCGAAAAATTGTATTGAAAGGGAACTTCCGGAAGTGGCGTAGAATTTGGGAAGGGTCAACCAATCATTGAAGGATACTGTGAGAGGTATATTCACAAATAAATGATTTCTTTCTTGATTTTCGCTCCCAAAGTACCAAAATTTATTATTTGGTGAATTGTTTCTGCGTAAGAAAGACAATATATTTGTCAGAAGCATTCAATCGAACAATGTTGCCTTACAAACAATAACGAAACAAAATCAACGATAAAACAACTATTTCGTAACGTTTCGGAGTCAAAATCAGACTGCTTTGTCAAACTCTCAACGAAAATCTTCAGAATTATTTTTTGTTGATATACCTATTCTGAAATTCCGAATAGCTATATCAACCGAGTTTTAATTGGGTCATATTTGTATATTTTGAGTTATAGAGGAAATAACAACAAAATTTCAAATGAGTATGACTGCAAAATCATTTGGCCTATTATGCCAATTAATGAACTCGTATGTCGAATTCGGATGCACAACTTACCCTGAAAACTGTAAGTCGCCATCTCTTGCCGTTCTCAAGTTATCGTGAGATATATAATATTTTTTTAAATTCAAAATCGTCTTTGTGTCAGTATTCTACATCTAACTACCAAGTTTCAATTTGATCGGATCTGTATTGGTTGATGACACAATTATCACTCAGAAAGTGTTGGGCCGATTGTGCCCATTAACAAACTTGTCCATCGAAACGATCGGCCGGACATAATCAAATTTGACCTCGAATTTTACATCAGTGAGTCGAACCTATGAAAATGAGACCATTTTCGGCAAAAAATTCGAACATTACAGACATTTGATAACAATATGATAACGCGATGTTTCCCAGAACATGCACGTAACAAATAAATCAACAAAGTAACTTTTAAATTGGTAACAAATTTTGTTCTGTCACCATGTGACAGTCACCTCACATATTTATTTCTAGGCTTACTGTAATTTGTGAAATTAAATTGGTCGGTCGCATAACAAAGCTTTGAAGTCCAAGAGAACCTCCAAACGAAGCTTCATTAGCAAAAAATTTCTTTTACGTTTCATCAAGAAAGTCTCTTAATTTTGTGCCACGAGTTTTGAATCAACCTGTATCTTATTATCAAGACCATGCCATCAACTATTCAAGTATTTTTGCGCGCATGTTCTAGGGCACAGCGTACTATCATTCTGCTCAAATGCCTGCAATCTTCGAATTTTTTGCCGAAAATGTTCTCAAACAAATAGGTTCGACTGGTCGATGAAAAATTCGTGGTCAAATTCAATCCTCATCCAGCCAGCTGGATTGTTGGACACAATCGGTCGTTGTTTTCTCTCTTCTGGAAATTCGGTAGTTAGCTGTAGAACGCCGTCGGGAAAATTTCTGCGAAATTTCGTGAGGACCGTATCACTAGAGAAAAAAAATTAACTTCAAAAATGTGATATTTGAGAAACTATGTCATATTCCGCTGAAATTCGGCACAAACGTCGAAGCCGCCATTTTACAATAGAGTACCGGATTTATATTTTAGCAATCATTATGAAAATAAAATATCGAACTGGTATCTACTTTTGAAATTCCAAATCATGTAAATCCCATGACTGCAAGTCATGTACAGCAGAGAGGGTAGCATCTTGTCCTGATGCCACGCAGCTAGGAGATCAGGATTCGGATCCCCGCTGAGTAAGTTTACTATTTTATGTATTCTAAAAATTCATGGTGAATTTCGTAAGGTTGTGTGTGATGGGCATAGCCAACAGAACATGCACGAAAGCTCCTGACTTCACGTCACAGGTTTTTCAGAATTTTTGATAACACTGGTCTACAGTTTTGTTCATTCATGCACACAATTCATGAAACTATCTATGATTTTGTTAGATTTGCTCCGATTTTTTTGCGCGTATGTTCTGGGGAACATCGCGTTATCATTTTGCCCAAATGTCTGTAACTTTCGAATTTTTTGACGAAAATGGTCTCAAACGATTAAGTTCGACTCCCCAATGAAGAATTCGAGGTCAAATTTGATTCTGTCCGTCCGGCCGTCCGGCCGTTGCCACGATAACTTGAGAACGAAAAGAGCTAGCGACTTGAAATTTTCAGGGTAGGTGGCGCATCCCAATACGACGGACAAGTTCGTTAATGGGCATAATCGGCCCAGTGGTTTCCGAGTAATAATTTTGTTTTCAACCAATATGAATCTGATCGAGTTGAAACTTGGTGAGTAGTTGTAGAATATGAACCTAAGAACGTTCGCGAAATTTTGTGCGAATCGTATGGCTAGGAAATTATTAAAAAATTATTAAAAAATATTTTTGTTGTCACGATAATTTGAGAACGGAGAGAGATAGCGGCTTCAAGTTTTCAGGTTAGCATGTGCACCAGAACGCAACATTTCAGTTTCATTATGAGCATAATCGGCCAAACGGTTTTAGAGTTATAGCCATCTGAAATTTTCTTAAATTTTGTGGTTTTTTGTTCCTCATTAACTCGAAAAATACTGAGCCGATTGAATTCAAATATGGTTCTTAGTTGTAGAATACCAGCGCGGAAATGTTTGCAAAATTTGGTGTGGATAGCATTTGTAGAAAATTTCTAATAAATCATTGAAAATAAAAAAAAAAATTCTATATATCAGTATCTAATCGTTTGAAATTGCTGAAATTTTGCAAGCGCCTTCATAACCTACCTCTACTGCCAATTTTCAAGTTTTAATACGATCGGTTAAATATTGTTGGAGATTCGAGCATTCTTGTGTGAGTTCAGTAGATGGGCAACCGTTGCCTCGATAACTTTCGAACAAAAGGAGAAAGAAATGTGCAATTTACAGGTATCCGAAAGGGAGAGTTGGGTTCAATTTTGGGCATAATCGGTCTAACGGTTTCCGAGTTATACCCACCTGGAAAATGAATTCCTTGATAACTCAAAAAATAAATATTCGATCGAATTGAAGCTTGGTAACTAGTAGTAAAAAATCAGCATAAAGACATGTTTAAAATTTTGTAAGAACCGTACCCTTAGAAAATTTGAAAAAAATGACGAAAAAAAAATTTTTAAGAACCGTACCCCTAGAAAATTTTAAAAAAATCACGAAAAAAAAAATTGGTTCAAGCACTGACGTGAAGTCAGAAGCTTTTGCGCGTATGTTCTATTGTCCATTCTTCTGTATTGGACACCCTTAATCGAATTTACCATGGAACATACGCGCAAAAGCTTCTGACTTCACGACAGTGATTGAACCAATTTTTAAATCATTATTTTCATTTTACATTACCAAAATCAAGAAAACGAGAAATAAAATAACAGATATATTTATAATGTCAGTAATATTTTGAGAAATTAGGATACATCGAAGTAAATAAAGAGGAAAATGTCGAAAATATATTTTATATTTCCATAAAACGCCATTTCTGGGCTTTTCTTTTATAATTTTTCGAGGGACAATCTCTTTTCAAAGACTAGCAGTAATCTGCCATCATGTGACAATCCCATCGACCCTGATATCTTTCCTCCATCACTTTCAGATCTTGGTGAAACCACTCTCCCTGTTCCTCACTATAATTTCCTAAATTATCTGGAAATTCTTCTAAATGATTGCGGAGATAGTGGAATTTAATACTCATATTTGCTCCTAAAGTCTGAAAGTTGTCAGAATATTTTGCACAACTTCTTCATAATTTGCTGCCTTATGGTTACCTAGGAGATTTTATACAACCATAACATCTAATCCAGAACGTTCTCCTTTTTTCCATAACCATAGAGACCCAACACAGGACTTACTAACTATATTAGGAACCCATTGCTTACCTAATTTGTCAATTTTTAAACCGAAATATTCAACATAAGTTTCTTAGACAAAGTCTGTGATATTTCTTTTTTGTTTTTTTTTATATATAAACACCGCAAATATAACGAAATAAATCACTAAAATATTTACACTTTCTTCGTGACGAACTCATATTTTCGAAGACAAGACAAATATATTAGAATGGACATTCAGTAATTGAAACAAAATATTGATCCATGACAACTTATCCAGACTCACGTGTACGTACTTAAATATTGTCAAATAACTGAGATCTCAGCTGTTCTTCGGAGCAATGGGTCTGAGAGTGGGGATCACATGATGTTTGTATGCGCGAAAAAGTTGCGCAGAAGCTTAATAATGACTAGAAAATTAAATTTTATTTTTAACAAACCGATAATTGTTCAACAATATAAGATATGCAAAAATCATGAAAATATGAGCACATTTAGAACTTTCATGAATATATTCGTAACTTAGACACTTGAAAATGATATCCAGGGCAACAAAACAAAACTTTTTTTTTGTAGAGCTGTGTAATTATTCTAGTATTACAATCCTGATAAAGCCGCCATTCTGTACTTAAATTGATAAAATTGAAGCATCGAAAAAAACACTGACGTAAAGTCAGAACCTTTTGCGCGCGTGTACTATTGTCTACCTCACAGGCCCTCACGAAATACTGCATGAACCTTCAAGTCGTCTTTTTAGCGTTGACCCGTGAACAAGTGCATTGGGCCTCAACTGAATTAAAATATTAAAATGTGGGCAAGATCTGTGGACAGGAACTTTGGTGCTCTTGTTCAAACTTTGACAAATCATATCTCCGAAAGTATTGGTTTACCAGAGTTGAGCATATCAATGGATTCCTATGATAGCACTGCATCATAAAAGGAATTGAATAAAAAAAATCACAAAACAACGATTAATTATCGAAATTTTGAAAAATCATATCTCCCAAAGTATTAGGTTTTTAGTGTTAAGAATGATATCAATGCAGTCTTATGATGAAACTGCATCTTAAAAAAAAATGAATTTGAAATTTGTAATGTAAAAAAAGTGTTGTTTTTCGTTTCTCCGAAACCACCTGGCCGATTCTGCCCAATAAATTCCCTTGTTCCTCGGATCACAGTGCTTATCGATTTGACCGAATGTCTGTTATTTTCGAATTTTTGGCTGAAAATAGTCTTAAGCTTTTTGGTTCGACTCATTGATCAAGAATCCATGGTCAAAATCGATTATGTCCGGCCGTAACCACGATAACTCTCGAACGGAATGAGGTAGACAGTTGAAATTCTCAGAGTAGGTTTGGAAGATAAATATCTCGGTTAAGTTCGTTGTTGCGCAAAATGAGCCTGGTGGTTTCGGAGTAACGAAAATAATATTTTTTTTACATTACAAATTTCAAATTCAATTTTTTTTTAAGATGCAGTTTCATCATGAGAATCCATTGATATCATTATCAACTCTAACAAATTAATACTTCCGGATTTTTCAAAATTTCAATAATTAATCGTAATTTAATGATTTCATAGAATTCTCTTATTATAATTCGAGGTGAGTTATATACCTACGTTTTGAATTTAATTTTGTATGATGCCGTTCTATCATAAGAATCCATTGATATCATTCCCAACTCTGAGAAACCAATACTTTCGGAGATATGATTATTCAAAGTTTGAATAATTACTCGCTAGTAGTTTTACAAGAGCGACAATGCTCTTGTCCACAAAGCCTTCCCACATTTTTTTTTGAACTTTTTGTAGTTTCATGGGTTTTTCCATTCAGTACTTTCGATCAAAAGCTCTACGGCATTGGACAAACGCACATATTATTTGTTTATTATTTTGGCGCGCTTGTTCACCTGAAACTGAAAACTGTGCCAATCAATTTGAAGATAAGTCGGTAATTTTCAAATTGTTGGTCGAGAATGGTCTCAAACGATTAGTTTCGACTCACTGATGAAGAATCTGTAGTCGAAGTTAATTATGTCTGGCTGGCCGTCCGTAAGCATGATTACTTGATTACTCTCGAACGCAATGTGTTGAAGAGTTTCATCGCAATGTGTTGAAAATACGTAATCGTATGATAGCGAATTGACTCTAATACGTAAGATTTTCTGTTCGTTCCACGGACCTACGGCGAAGGGAAATCGTTCGAAATTAGAAAATTCACATACCGAGGGTAAACGGCGGTAGTAACTATAACTGACTTAATAATAATTATCATAATTCCAACGACCGTCGGACAGACATGTGAAATGGTTCGAAATTATATATTTCATATACCCCGTGACTAACCATATCTCCCATGATCTCATACTTCAAAAATAAAAAATTCGCTTCACAGCGCCAAACACCTGAGTCCGAACGATCGGGATCGAGGTGGCGCACGAGGCGCGTCCACCCGCCTCGTGGGTCGGCGAAATGCCGGGGTCTGATCGTGAAAATACGTAATCGTATGATAGCGAATTGACTCTAAAAGTGTATTACAAAAAAAAATATTTAATTAATTCTGTATCTCAGAAGCTATCCCTGACTAAGATATCCCTGACATTTTCAGAGATCTTTCGAAACGTTATTTCACAGCAAAGTTCTAGATTTGAACTCGAACGGATCTATATTGTTGGAGATATTGGTAAAATATCGAAATATTACAACGATATGCAGTGTACTATTATAGTCCGCCGTATTTCACTTCAACAACCAACTTGTCGACGGTTTATGATTTTGTCGCGAAGTGGATAGAATTTTATGATGATAGAACTATAAATGTCATGTCTGTGGTCATGACATTGGCACTCTTGTTCGTCGGAACAGAGTGCTTATAAAGCTGCCCAAATGTCTGCAATTTTCGAGTTCGTTAACAGGCAAAAACCACCAAGCGGTTTCGGAGTTATGGCTGTTTTTAGTAAAAGCATTTTTTATGAATATTGCCAAAACCGATCACTCGATCTATCTGAAATTTAGCATCAGATTGTAGATAAATGACCTTTATACGCATGCGAAGTTTTGTATTGATCGGATTGCCGTAAAATGTAAAAAAAAACATTTTGAAAATTAAAAAAAAATTTCTGCAATAACTCTCGAATAGAATGGGCTAGGCAGTTGAATTTTTCAGAGTAAGTTTGAGAGATAAATATCTCGGTTAAGTACATTATTGGGCAAAATAGGCCCGACAGTTTCGGAGTAACGAAAAAAAAAATTTTTTTAAGTCACAAATTTCGAATTCAATTTTTTTCAAGATGCAGTTTCTCCATAAAAAAACCATTGATATCATATTCAACTCTAACAACCTAATACTTTCGGAGATATGATTTTCTAAATTTCAATAATGCTATAATTATTGTTCTATCTATGAATTATTATATGATCTATGTACATGTCCTGTTCTATAGGACAGAGTCAAATTGTTTTCAGCTATTTTAATTTGATTTCTTCCATGGTCATCATTCTCAGATTGCTCATTTAATCTTGATAAATAACAACAAATCTTGTCAAATTTTGAAAAAGAGCGCCAAAGCTCCTGTCCACTGGACTTAAACCAATTTTTTTTTATAACGGAAGAGTAATTTGTTTGAAAGATGATTTTAAATCGATATTAAATATCGCAGGTCCAGACGAGTTAAATATGGCGCTTATGGAATTGGGAAACATTTATTAGGTTTGATTGAAATTTAAACGATACTTTTATCGAGATATAATACAGGGTATCCAAACTTTTGCCGGAATCCGAAATATTCCATACAGGGTGATCCAGTTTGAAAGGTGGAAAATCCAGGAGCCGATAGAGAATTGAAAAATAATATGGCTTTGCTCAAGGAACCATATTCGGGAAATCCTTCGTTTACAAAGTTTGATTTGAAAAAATCAAATTTATTAATTTTTTCCAAATGGCTGGAGATATTTGAATGAAAATTTCTAGACCTCAATTCAAAAGTTTTGTTATGGAAACTATTTTTTTGTCCTAGCAGTGGCTTCCGTACTAGCAGGTGACTGGACATTTTCGAGGAAAAAATTGTTACGCCACTGTTTTTGTTGAAAATATTTATCAATTTTGAATTCCTCATTCAATTCCTCAGAACAAAGGCCACTTTAATAATTTCTTAACTAAGCACCTTTCTTGAGTAAAGAGTGAAAATGCAAAAATGATTCCGCATTATAGGCATGTTGGAAAATTGAAACTAAATAATTGAGGGAGGTTTGGTAGGGAATTATTAACAATTTTGTTTGTGGTCCACATTGTCTAGACCCAAGATTAAACTGAGAAGTTTTTCTTGAATTCTTTTCGAATAACCTGCAAGACTACATTGAAGAGTTACCTCTTAATTCAAGACGCGGTATTTGGTTGCAACTGGATGGAGTTCCTCCGCATTTTGGAGTTGCCGTAAGAGAATGGATCCCAAACTCAGGGCTTCCCCAACTTATTGTTACTGTGACGCTCTTGGACTTTGCCGTTTTTGTACGACGCCCCTTAATTCAGCCCCCAAAAATATTTACCAATTTTAGCACTAGCCTAGTAATGCGTTATCAGCTCACTAGACTCGTACTACTTTGTATATCATATTTTAGTAAGGCTAACTCATACCGATACATTTCAGTTACATTGATATACAGGATGGACCTTATTTAACTGTTAATTCTTGACATTATCTGTTTTTGAATTACATTCACAGGAACTGCTTTGTATATCATATTTTAGTACCTCTAACTCATACCGATACTTTTCAGTATCATTGATATACAGGATGGGCCTTATTTCACTGTTTATTCTTGAAACATATTATATTCTTGATTTGCATTCACTGCTACTGCTTTGTATATCATATTTAGTACGGCCAACTTATACCGAAACACTTCATTTACATTGATATACCGGGTGGTACATATTTTACTGTTAATTCTTGACATTATCTATTATTGAATTGATTTCACCGATACTGCTTTGTATATCATATTTTGGTACGGTCAACTCATACCGATACATTTCAGGCCCATTGATATACAAGGAGGTCCTCATTTTATTGATTATTCTTGACATAATATACTATTGACTTGCATTTACCGATACTGCTTTGTATATCATATTTTAGTACTGTCACATTTTCCGACACATTTCATTCATAGTGATATACAGGATCATATTTTCGTAGTCAGTCACGCCGGTGTCCATTATTGAGTCACTTTCATAAGGAACTGCTTTATATATCGTAATTTGATAATTCCGATACATTTCCGTCACATTGATATACAGGGTAGCCCATACATTTCTGTTCAGGCATACTACAGCCTACTGTTCAATTTCATTCTTGGACACTACTTTGTATAGCACATTCTTTTACTACATTGCTTTTCATTCCAACTGATATACAGGTTGGACGTTCTACTTCTGGACACTGGTGATTCCGAATTTGTTTTCATCTGCTGATAGATTTTTACTGTTTTGATTATCTCCCCATACCTCTCTACTCTGACACTGTATATAACTGTTTATCCTTATTTGGAAATTGTGTGAATATTGTAAATAGAGTTGTACATAAGCTGTGTGAGTTTTATTGATTATTATTGTGCAGTGTCAGAGTCTTTTCAGTGAAAGAAAGTATACTATTTCATCGCTTATGCCTTAGATCAAACCTAACTCTTCTCCAACTGTTTAAAGGTTACCCAGGGAATAATATTTTATTGATTGATCGATTAATAACACAAGAAAACGAGAAGGTGAGCGGTTGCTAACGTACTTTAAATGTAATATAGTGTCGTATGGTTTGAGTTCACCGTTTTGTGAAATATGTAAAGTATTGGTTGTTTTAATATCGGTGCCACTGACGACAGCAGAAACTGACAGATGTTTCTCTACTTTAAAATTGGTCAAGACGTTTCTAAGGAATACATGCAAGGAATAAAACATAAACAAGCGAAGATGCCACCATCTTCGCTAGTTTACGTTTATTATTTTCAAGGAGTTATGATGTTAATTATATCAACACCACCCCTCCCCCTCCCGCAAATGCCTATAATACATAGGTTTATATCAATTGACCTAACAGCAACTAGATAATGCCCAATTTCACATAGGGTAATAGTTCATATAAATAGCCTTGAAAAAGACCAGAAATAAAGGTCGAAACGTCGGCATTTTATAACGGATTTTTAATTCCCTGTCCTCGAAGCCACTAAGGAATATATTATTAATTATTAATAGGACACAATAAAACCAAGAATGAATGGAAATATTCGTAATGTTGAAATATCTGAAGGGCGGTGGCGGTTAGTTATGGGGAATGCTCATGAAAGTTAGTCTAAAATTTGCTGCTGAATCCAATGAAGCAATAAAAATTGTGTAATCTTATTTGAAATAAAAGAGTATGTGTCAATTTCCAGAATCTTGAAAATATTTTCATTAGAACGATCATACTGGACTTTCGGTACCATACGATTTTCCAATCTTTATATATCACCCTGTATATTATCACCTTCGGATGTCCCAAAATATGAAACTGCAGGCATTCGGATTCGGGAAGAGGTCTGGTCAACAAATTGGACTACCACGATATATATATATATATATATATAGATTATTCAGGTACTCCAGGACATTTCTTCGATGATGTTGGAGATCTTCTTAGAGGAAATGTTTCTTTGATATTAAAATTTAAAAGGGACATTGTCACCCGAGGAACGAGATGGAAGAATAAATTACCTGATAAGCATGCACCAGCCCAATCGAAAAATTACTAGGGAATATTCACTAGAAATCTATCATTTTTTTTGGGTTAAGTGAAATCTAAAATTGAGGCGGATAAGTCAGCTTCTATTGAGGCATTGGAAGCGAACATTTCTCCTGTTATTGGCCAGATTCCCATCATTATGCTCGAACGAGTGAGATGAAATTTGACCTTGAAATTGGACCGAAATAATCTTCAAATCAGAATGTTATCGATTGTTCTATCGGTTTATACTTAAGTTAATTCCATCATATACAATTTTATGAGATTCATTTTCAATTATTTTCCTGAAGCTAACAAGGAATCACCCTTTAGATGGGTAATTTATGATTTCGTGTATTGGTTCATTTTGATGCGTTCTACTGAAAAAGAGGCAACTTTAATATTATCCTATAAATAAGACCAAGACTACTGACGTCTCGTTTCCCAGAAGTACCTACTCGATATTCCATCGATCGCATAACTATCTTGTTTCCTATCTGGAGAAAGCGGCTCGAATATTCCAATACGAAACGTACTGTGACCTATTTCTATAAATAATTGTAGGGAACTACATTCTTCCCTCTAATCCTTCTGCCTCCTCGGTGTTCCCGCCAGTAGATATCGCCTCTGTCTCGACGAACACATGTCGACCTGTGCGTGAAGCATTAGAACCGAAGGACCGCACTGGAGACATCACTTCGGCACATTCGTCTACGTCAGGCTGTCACTGAACAAGTCGTATTCAAAAGTTCATCAGTGAGAGCTGAAACGAAACGCTAACCAACCAAGAGGTGGTGGGTGCTCACATCAGAACACGCATCGAAATCCTCAATTGGTGATCATGACGTGATGGTGGGCACGTTACCTCCTGCTAGGCGAACTGATGTGCGATACTTTCTCGCACCTTTAATGCTGCACGTCCACTCCACGAGGTTTGGTCTTCCTCGGTTCGGCCAGTATGGTTGCATGTGAAAGTAGACATCACACCCAACGCGTCGTGACATCGCCACAGCAGGGGGGTATTGTAGGGAACTACATTCTTTCCTCCGATCCTTCTGCCTCCTCGGCGTTCCCGCCAGTAGATGTGGCCTCTGTCTCGATGAACTCCTGTCGACATGTGCGTGATGTATTAAAACCGAAGCACCGCACTTTCGTGCTGAAGTGTCTACGAGTTCTACGACAGGCTCTCACTGAACAAGCCATATTGATAAGTTTATCAGAAAGAGCTGGAATGAAACCCTAACCAACGAAGAGGTTGTGGTCCTCACATCACAACACGTCGTATCAAAACCCTCATAATTAAATTTGTTTGTATCATGTAAACATGTAATAGCTTTAAAATGCATTATGAGGAGAAAATAATTTTCCTCTTTTTATAATTATGTTATAAACTTACCGAATCACTATCATCCAAGCTGAAGTCCCACGAGGGTGCAGGTGAAGCACAGCGACTGCTGCTTGAAAGGCTAACACCTTGCACAGATGTTATAGTATCGTCTAAGGGGTGGTCTTCAGGAATGCTAGCGAATGGGTGGGTCCGATGCCTGGGAGGTACGGGAGAAGTGGTCCCTGTTGTCTGGCATTGTTCGGTAACCACGGCCCCCGAAGGGCTCACAACAGTCACATTGAAGCGACGTACATTATTTGGGCCGGGAGCTGAAAAGATTGTGCATTAACAGAACTCCATAATGTTTCAGGTTCAGGTAACAAAATCAACAAATATTTTATAGGCTAGAATTGCTAGTTCATTAATTCATTGTCAATGTTTCCTGTGATATACAGCTGTCCCAGAAATCGACGTCAAGCCGGATGTGAGTGTTAGGCCAAGTCATAATAGTTATAGGAAAAATATATAGTATTTTCAAAATTATATCCATTTCGAAAATATCGAAAAAATCTTTACCCTGTGATGATGTTTTAACTCCAGCTGATACAAATCCTCATTTTGATTTCAATTTTATTTTATTATGTAATATTGCTCCTTTAAAGGTAACTAATATTTAAAGCCAACTGCCCCAGCTTGGAAGAAAATGTCACTTTTCGCCCAACTTGGTATTAAAAATTAATACTTCACCCAATTTGAACTGTCTGTACTGAAAAAAATCTGTACTATGCTAGCTTAGCAAGTAACTTTAGAAATTGTCGCATGGAATAATGTTTTCAAAATGGTATAACACTTCCTAGCAATTTAGCAATTCTTTTTTGAAATTTTTTAAGTGAAGAAGCCCAGTCCAACAGACGTTCACCACATCGTTTGGTGTCCACCAAACTGTCAAAGTCTGTCAAAGTTTTGGTTTAAGATCGATAGCATTGCGTAGTACGGCCCTTTTCCATAATCAAAGATCGGATCTACAGGGTGTCCCAAGTTCGAGTGCCTATTAGACGTTTCTGGAGAACTGGACATATTTGAAATCCGAAAATTGTGATTAGGATATTGCTTGAAATTCTCTACAAAGTTAAAATATTTCCGAAACCCAAGCACTTCCGGTTATACAGGGAGTGAAAATAAATTTGATGTAAACATTTTTTTTTCTCGTTTTGCATTCCTGGTATCATCAAGTTTTCAATGCTGAATACATTTCTGTTAAACCATTATATTCATTCGAATAGTTTTCAAAATATCGAAAAAAAAAACGGAAAATAAGTCAAATATGTTTAGTCAGTATTACGTTCATTATTCTTATTTTGAACATCCTGAACGTGAGCTGTTTTTACAACATCGTAGAGGAACAATTTGGAAAGGTCATGCATCTTTTGAATTCCAGAAGTATCATCACAGGGTGTTTCAAATTTAGTGTCGAAAATTGTGATAAAAAATTGGCCATAATTTCTGTTTTTCAAATTAAAACCCTATTTATTTATGATTGCGTTGGATTTTGCGGCGAAAAATAAATGATAGTTTTCTAACATGATTATGCTCCTGCATTCAATAATTTCTGACATTTTTTTTTTATTTAGGAGCATAATCATCTTAGAAAACTATCATTATTTTTTTCACCACAGAATCCAACGCTATCATAAAAAATAGGGTTCTTATTTGAAAACAAGAAGTTATGGCCAATTTTTTATCACAATTTTCGACACAAAATTTGAAACACCCTGTGATGATATCTCTGAAATTCAAAAGCTGCATGACCTTTCCACATTCTTCCTCTTCGATGTTGTAAAAACGGTTCACGCTCAGGATGTTTAAAATAAGAATAATGAACATTATGAACAGATCTCCAGAAACGTGTAATAGGCAATCGAACTTGGGACACCCCGTATATTGTTGAAGATCCGAGTAGCCTTGGGTGAGTTCAATAGCTGGATGGGTGACCGTTGCCACAATATCTTTCGAACGGAAAGAGATGCAATTTTCAGGGTAGATTGCGCATCTGAATGGGACAGTTATGTTCGTTGTTGGGAATAATCGGTCAAACGGTTCCGGAGTTATACTCCATCTGAAATATTGCTTTCTCGATGAGTCAAAAGATACAGATCCAATCAAATTGAAACTTGGTAATTAGTTGTAGAACACCGACGCGAAGACGTATCAGAAATCTTGTGAGGATGAAATCACCAGAAAATTGAAAACAAAAATTGAATTTATTTATTTATCGTATGGCAATTCAGACACAAAAAAACGATAACTTGAGAACAGAAAGATACACCAATGTGCAATTGTCGGAAGGTTGCGCATCCAAATGCAACATTTGAGTTGGTTGATAGGCATAATTGGCCAAATGGTTTTGGAGTTATAGCCATCTGAAATTTGGTCGATATTTCCTCAACTCAAAATATACAAAACCGATCCAATTGAAACTTGGAATCACAAAAAAAAATTCTCTTCTCTAAAAATTAGATATTTCAGAAACTATGCGCCAGAATCAGCTGGGATTCCGCATAGAACTCAACTTCGAGCCACCATTTTACAATCGCGCACCTACCGAATTTCAGCTCAATCAACTTAGTATGAGGAGTGAATAGATAATGAAACATGCGCGCAAAAGTTCCTGACTTCACGTCAGTCATTTTCTCAATTTTTTTGTTTGTTTTGTTTTTATTTTAAATCTTATGACTTGGCCTCTCAACCTCTTCTAGCTTGACGTCGCTTGGAATTGATCATGCTAATTCATTATAAGATGATCCTAGAAGAGTACAGTAAAAACGATTATATTGAATGAGTTCATTTTGACTGAGTGATAAAATTGATTGATAACTCTCGAATGAAATGGGTTAGACTTTTGGAGCGTAAATATCTCAAACCAATAATGGCCTCTCGGCTTCTGCAAAATTTCATTGAGAACGGACCACTAGGAGCCTCATTATAATTTTAATAACTTTCAAACTGGGTAAATTATTTCAGTTGTTTTCCTACGTGGAAAATCACATCTGGTATACATTCGACTTCGGTTCCTACACGTATTTTATCTGATAATTGCGACCGCTATCATATGTACAAGGGCTACTGATTTAAATATGGACGTGTATATACGGTGGCAATTGAATAAATGGGTGAACGATGTGTAGAATTTTAAATTGTTTTTCAAAGTTTATCTGAGAGTTGGGAGGCTGGGGAGGAACACGAGGGCCATATTACCACCTCATGTAGTGAGCGTGCAAGCCAGTTTCGAAGAAATATCGTAGTGTCCTAGGGTGGAGTGCCATAACCTGGTCCTTGCGTCAATTTTTGAAATTCTTGTCGCCCCTTTCGGGCATGACCAGAAAAGAAGTCATTTAGCTCCTTGAGTTTTCGTCTGAGAGGATTTGGGTTTTTAGATGCAGGATGCTATTCTTCCATAGAATCCCCTTGGGAGGATCCGCACATGCGTGGATTGAAGCTGAGATCTCCTGAATCACTCGTGTTGAAGAATCAGAGTTTTATGAGAGGTATGTGATTTTGTGAGGACTTTCAGCCACGAGTAGATTGCGCATGGGCAGAGGAGTGGCTATTTTTGGGTTGTATGGCTTATGTTGGGAGTGGTTTACGTCTAGCGGTCATGGATTTGGATTTGGATATTGTGAGATTTTTGAAGAAAATTCATGGCAATTCTGTGTATGGACGAGTTAGTTTCGAGGAAATAGCGATGTTTCACGTTGGCTAATTTGAATTGAATGATTAGTGCTTCAAGCTCAGTTGATAGAGCGAGCCGGAGATCTAGTCAGAGAGTAGTGGACATCATTCACTGTCGGGTCAAATGTAACTGTGTTGTGCCTAAGCTGGCGTAAGGATAGGTTTGGAGTCCGAATGTGCGGGTTAAGTTCGTTAATGGTCAATATCTGCCATCGAGAACTCGAAAAATACTTATCTGATCGAATCAAAACTCGGTAGGTAGTTATTTGTTGAAAAATAGCGATACGAAGAATTATGCAAAATTTTGTGATAATAGCATAACTAGAAAAAAATGTTCAACTATTTTGCTGAGTATTTTTGATTGAAATTCTGAAACTACATATCGGATTGAGTTTAATTTTGGAATGCATGTGACTAATAATGACCTATTATTGGGGCGTTTGAAATTTCATGGTAGAAGGACCCCTAGCTCATAAAAATCCAATGTAAAATTTCAAATACTTGTCAAATTATTAATGATTCGTTTTCAACGTGAGTCATATAAACATCTACATACTTATCGCAATCGGTTTTTGCGTACTTGGGAAGTATGTGCTTTTACTCGGATTGAAAGGATTTTGTGTATATACAGGAGCGATCAGATAAGTATAAGTACAAGGGCGTTTGAAAAAGTTAATGAATGTTGTGTGGAAATTTAAATATTTGGTCGATATTTTTAAAAAGTTGAGCAACTGAAGAAGGCATGGATGACACAGCTGGTAGAGAATAACAAGCCCATTTACCAACTCATGATAATTCTGTGTGTGGAAGTCAGTTTTGGGAAAATAGCGTTTAATCCGCGATGGAATGTCAGTACGGCATTTTTCGGTGTATGCATGAGCAGACGTGTGATATTTGAATTCGTGAATTTCGTGAACTTTCAGCCACGAGTAGACTGCGCATGCGCAGATAAGAAGTGGCTGGTTTTAGGTTTATGGAGAGGATTACGTCTAGCAGTCGTGGTGTTGCTATTCAATTTCTTTAGGATTCGAAGAAAAAGAGCTCAATAGGAAGACATTATAGAAAACGTTACGGTCGGTTGGGTACAGCGCAGTTCAGATACTACCGCCAAGCTTTGATTTGCGTACATAAGGATGATCGGATCAGTGAACAAACGGTGGATGACATTTTCAAAATTTTTGTTTGAATGATGATTGACTAGGACAGGCATTCAGTAGGAGGATCTGGAAGACATTTTATGGTCATTCAGCGTGTGCGTGTGTTATTTCGGTGAAACATGTATATTTTTCGAGGTGGTTTGCATACACCGCGGCTACAGGGCCCAATTTAAGATGAACGCATATCCTTTCGGGCGTTTGCAGTTGGAGGATGCTATCCCCCCATAGAATCTCCTTGGGAGTGCCCACGTATGCGTGTATTGAAGTTGTGCTGGAGCATGGGAGTGCTTGGTGTGTGATTTCGAGAGAACTTTCGGTCACGAGTGGTCTGCGCATCCGCAGAGAAGAAGTGGCTGTTTTCAGGTTGTATAAGATTGGAAGTGGATGATGTCTAGCGGTCATGGGTCTGGTGCTGGTTTAAATTTCATATGAATTTGAAGTAAAAGGGACTTAATTCCAGACGGGGGCTCCCTTGACCACACTCAAATTTTGTTTTGTTTTATAAGAATAAGGGTTTGTTTAATTTCTTTATTTCAACTCTTCAAGGGCGATTGCCTCCATCATCAGGTCTACAATTTACGTGATCTACAGTGTGATTGTTTCAAACCGTACATTAAAAGAATATAGAAATTGGAGATTTGTGAGCTTTTCCGTATTATTATTGATATTTTTCAGAGTTTGGGTTCATTCTGGACAATAGAATTCATCATGGCAAATTCGATTAAGAAGAGTCTCCAATACAGGAGAATGGACAATAGAATTCATCATGGTGAATTCGATTGAGAAGAGTGTCCAATACAGGAGAATAGACAATAGAATTCATCATGGTAAATTCGATTAAGAATAGTGTTCATTACAGGAGTATGGACAATAGAACATACGCGCAAAAGCTCCTGACTTCACGTCAGTGCTTGAACCAATTTTTTTTTCGATTAAGAGGGTCCAATCAGGAGAACGGACAATAGAATTCATCATGGTAAATTCGATTAAGAAGAGCAAAAGCTCCTGATTCACGTCAGTGCTTGAACCAATTTTTGTTTTTCGATTAAGAGTGTCCAATACAGGAGAATAGACAATAGAAGTCACCATGGTAAATTCGATTAAAAGTGTCCCATACAGGAGAATGGACAACAGAACATACGCGCAAAAGCTCCTGACTTCACGTCAGTGCTTGAACCAATTTTTTATTTATAATATCATTTAAATTAATATTGTAGGACGTTACTTTAAAAGTTCTAAGCTATACTGACTTACAGCTAAAATATTATAAAGAAAAGAAGCAATTGGATAGTCTAACTATCATTTTAATAAAATGATGCATTTTTATTGTTCAAATAAAGATATTTTGTTAACTTACAAGAATTTCTTCATTCAATGGTATTTCAAAGATCTAATTACAGTTTTAAATATAAAATAAGTGTCCAATACAGGAGAATGGACAACATAATTTACCATGGTAAATTCGATTAAGGGTGTCCAATACAGAAGAATGGAAAATAGAACATACGCGCAAAAGCTATCTATCATTTTCTTCAAGTTTCACGCCCAAAAAAGGCCTAAATCGTCAGTTCCGCTTTCGAAAATTTCCGACCCCGTCTCTCGAATTAATTCTGACGTTTCTCGGATTGACTTTTTGAATGGAAAATCGTCGGACTCAAAACCTCCGAAACTTGTATTGAATTAGTATATTTAGGCTCAACCTAGAAGAACGAAATTTGGGAAAAACACAAATCGATTCGTCTTCTTCGACTCGACGGCAAAAGTCCGGGTCGAGGGATCGTTTCTTCGGAGCCTTACGCTACACCAAATCGGTACTACTCAACTCGCACAAGAATGCTCGAATCTCCAACAATATTTAACCGATCATATTAAAACTTGAAACTTGGCAGTAGAGTTAGGTTATGAAGGCTCTTGCAAAATTTCATGAATTTCAAACGAATAGTTACTGATATATAGAATTTTTTTTTTTTATTTTCAATGATTTATTAAAAATTTTCTACAAATGCTATCCTCACCAAATTTTGCAAACATTTTCGCGTTGGCATTCTACAACTAATAACAATGTTTGAATTCCATCGGTTCAGTATTTTTTGAGTTAATGAGGAACAAAAAACCATCAAATTTCAGAAAATTTCAGATTGCTATAACTCCAAAACCGTTTGGCCGATTATGCTCATAATTGAACTGAAATGTTGCGTTCTGGTGCACATCCTAACCTGAAAATTTCAAGCCGCTATCTCATTCCGTTCGCAAGTTATCGTGACAACAAAAATATTTTTTAATAATTTTTTTTAAATTTTCTAGCCATACGATTCGCACAAAATTTCACGAACGTGCTAAGGGTCATATTCTACAACTACCCACCAAGTTTCAATTTGATCGAATTCATATTGGTTGAAAACAAAATTATTACTCGAAAACCACTGGGCCGATTATGCCCATTAACGAACTTGTCCGTCGTATTGGGATGCGCCACCTACCCTGAAAATTTCGAGTTGCTAGCTCTTTTCGTTCTCAAGTTATCGTGGCAACGGCCGGCCGGACGGCCGGCCGGACAGAATCAAATTTGACCTCGAATTCTTCATTGGGGAGTCGAACTTAATCGTTTGAGACCATTTTTCTCAAAAAATTCGAAAGTTACAGACATTTGGGCAAAACTATAACGCGTATGTTCCCCAGAACATACGCGCAAAAAGCAGTATCCAGTATTCTTCCGTCATGATGACTTCCACCTGTCATAACCATTCTTGAAACCATTTACGGAGGAAGATCGGACAATCTCGCCAGGCAGACGATTCCAGTTGTGAAATATGCGGTTGGGAAGAAAATATTGACGCTGAGAGGACTTGAAATTTTCCCGGTTGAGTTTGAAATCATGCCCTCGTAGGTTGTTCGTGTTTAGAGTGAAGACATTACGAATCCCGTCACCGAAGTGACCTCGCATGGCTCTAAATGAAAAAATTAGGACTCCGCGCATACGCCTTTCCTCAAAATATGTCAACCCCATAGCACAGAGTCTCTGCTCATACGTAGGTCGATGGAAACCATAGTGAATACGGGTGGCCCATCTCTGCGTGGATTCAAGAATTTCAGCGGCACCCTTCGTCGAACACCACCAGACCGGACCAGCATACTCGAGTACAGGTCGAACATAAGTTTTGTAAATTGTCCCAAAGGTTCGGTCATTACAGCCCCTGAAGGATCTATAGAACAAGTATGTAAGTTGTTTTACTTTAGCTGAGATTCGTTCTATGTGGGCTAACCAGCTTAGGTACTCCGAAATGTTAACACCGAGATCGTATCTGGGAGACGGGAGCCAAATGTTCGCCACCGATGCCGTAACGTAGCCGAGGGTTGTTTTTGTCTATGTGAAGTACGTGACACTTGCTTATGTTGAGTGGAAGCAACCATGTATCGCACCAGATTTTCAAGTTATCCAAATCCTTTTGAAGAGTAGCGTAGTTTGATGTTGGGTCATTATATAGTTTTACGTCATCGGCAAAGAGTGACATGGTCGATTCACATTGGAGAGGAAGGTCTGAGGTAAACAGAAGAAAAAGTAGAGGCCCCAGAATGGAACCCTGGGGCACACCAGACAAAACAGGCCAGGCAGATGATGAATATGTACCACCGACACGCACTCGGTATGCACGGTTGGACAAGAATGCCCCTATCCAATAGAGCAGCACACCCCGAACACCCACATGCTCCAATTTTGTTAATAAACGGTTAGGTGGAACCCTGTCAAAAGCTTTTGAGAAGTCGAGGTATACAACGTCCACAGGCTGGCCGGTGTCCAGTGCCTTAGTCCAGTCTGATATGCAAGTTAGAAGGTTCGTAGTAGTAGAGCGCCCTGGTACAAAACCGTGCTATTCACCGGGTATAATTCCATTGGAAAGAGAAAATTTGAGGAGTTGCTCGCTAATTATTCTTTCCATCACCTTTGAGACAGTTGAGAGCAGGCTTATGGGGCGGTAGTTTTCAGGGGAAAGCTTATCTCCCTTCTTAAAGATTGGAGTTATAGAAGCGAAGAGCCAGTCAGCAGGAAGCGAGGCAGGAAGTGAACACGAGTTGATTGACTTACTAAACATGATGGTGAGTGGGATGGAAAATGCACTGGCACAGCGTTTCAAAAGGACAGGTGAGATTCCGTCACAACCAGGGGCCGATGAAACGTTAAATCCGGCAAGGTGATGCTCCACAACTGCTTCATTGATCTCAACATCCGATATCTCGGAGCAGCCTCGAGATGACTGTGGAGTTGGTTGGGGACCGAATGCATGGGGTGGAAACTCTCTCACTAAAGTCTGGGCAGAGTAATATAGTTCGCGTGGTACCCGTGAAATTTTGTAGATGTCTCTTCCTCCGCGTTTTGTGGGTCACGTGATGGTTTTTAACAGCTGTTCGCTGCCGACAGTGCCGACAGTGCCGACTTGTTTCAATTCATTTTCAATTTGGAGATTGCTTGTTGTTGAAAGTATAAAGTGTTTTGTTTTGCGTAGTTTTGGTTTTGTTTTTAAAGATGGTTAGCTGTATAGTGAAAGACAGGAAAGACTGTTTGAACAGGAGTAGGTTGCACAGGCTTCCTAAAGATGATGAGGTAAGTTCGTTTTTATGTATTTTTAATACTTTATTGCGTACAGCATAAAAACTGTTTCAAACGACTCAAGGACTTACAAGACACTTTGAATGTGTTTCATCAAAAAGATAGTTACCAAAGGGCCAGAAAATACCCACTAAAAGCACTTATACACACACTAACAGGAACAAAATACGAATAGAAAATCGAACATCCATATTTAATCTCTTTTGTTTCCTTGCATATGATTGTTTAAGGCTGAAGGATCTTATTTGTATACATGTATGAGCAATAAAGTACTTAATTGTGATTAATTTATTGATACTTTGATATATCCAAAAAACTTTTATGTCATCATTTTCAGGTTTGGAAAATATGACTGGAAAGAATAGGACGCCTTGATGCTGACTAGGGCTGCAATT
This sequence comes from Halyzia sedecimguttata, assembly GCA_937662695.2. Taxonomy (NCBI): domain Eukaryota; kingdom Metazoa; phylum Arthropoda; class Insecta; order Coleoptera; family Coccinellidae; genus Halyzia; species Halyzia sedecimguttata. Next base: position 44,849,206 of record OW569413.2, on the reverse strand, counting down.
TTAGTGTACGGACATCATCGAATTTGTTCCAGTCATTTTGATCCATCCAACATTGTAATAAATATTAAGAAGCAATTTATTGTACGACCTGTTGCCTTTCCTACTCGAGGCTTGACGATGGATGTTGGAGTACAAGGTAAATGAATTTTTTCCATTTTATTGTTCATATCTTGAATGATTATAGTTGCAGGAGCTTGCACACTACCTCATTAGAATGTGTAGATTCAAAAACTTGTTTTCTCGACCTATCTGAAATACTTACTAACCATGCTTTCTCGTAAAATTAAAGCAATTCATTGATATTTGAATTTCTTTTAATAGATCCAGATTATATTATCGGAAATGGTTCCACACCAGTGCAAGCATTTAAAGTTATAAATTTCAATGTGATATGTTGATATTATGCATGATATAAAATGCTTGATGATTTTTCTTATTTGAATATCTATTCCTAGATGTTCAAGATGTGCTTGATGTAGAATATGAGTCTGAAGTTGAACCTGTAATTCCTGCTACTCCAAATAACTTATTTTATTTACTAATCTTAAATGATTTTTGATTATATAAAATTGAATTGTTATAATTTTCTCTTCAGGAAAAACCAGAAGGACACGATTCTCTAAGGTATCGCCAGACGCTAGGGAATACTACAAAATTGCCACTGATCTGCACGTAAAGTGGGAAGGATTGCTGAAAAGAATAAAGGCCTGAAATTTGTAGTGAAAGTGCTACAGAATGCTTGCCATTCTCATGAACCGCTCAGCCACTCGATGAACACACCAACCTTTAATTTTCCCTTGTCTCAAATAAGGTGTGAAAACCTGAAACCCAGAGGAAGGTGCTGTACTTTAGATGAGAAAATTCTTTTTTTGACATCATTTAAAAATAGCCCTAAGGGATACAAACTACTCAGCAACATTTTTGCGGTTCCATCCAGCAAAACTTTGTCAAAATTATTGCATTCAGTAAATTTCAGTACAGGTATCAATTCTAATATTATGGATTCAATATCTATATCTACTATATTTCATATTTGATTTTTTCCCAGAGGCTATGGAAATGTATAAATTTGTGACTGCATTTTCATGTACGCAATGTTTTCCACATTACTTTGTGTATAATGATATCCATTTTTCATATTATAATTCACATTTGGTTTTGTCCTTCTAAATGTATATTGGAAATATTGTGATAATTCATAAGCTCCTTTATATTCAAAGATAATGGATTATTTTAATGTATAATATATTTCCACATTTCGTAGTACTTGCGTAATGATATCCATTTTTGGCGCTCTTGTTTATACTTTATTTCACATTTGATTTTGTCCTTGTAAATGCATACTAAAAATTTTGCAATCATTTATTTGATAGCTCTTTCATTATCAACGCTATAGATTAGAGAAGATTTCATGAAGAGAATATCTTCCACATTGTAGTGTACATAATATACTTACTGCTATCCATTTTTTATATTATATTTCACATTTAATTTTCTCTTTTCTTCTAAATGATTCGAGATGTATTTTTAATTTTTATATATATTAGTAAATAATTCTTCTAATAATTAGTTCACATCAAATGAACAACTTCAATTCATGAATCTGAATAAATACTTTTATTAAAAGTTTTGGGATTTCATTTATTTCCTTTCCATTAGAACTAAAACCATTGTTCCAAAAACATTGTCAAAAGCCAGGTGTTAGACGAATTATCGTCTATTTGGTGTTTGGCAGTGTTTTGGAACAATATGTTAAAATAGAATATAGGATATTATAATGCGAGGTACATTTGAATTTCCCGCTCGGATGTATTTCTTGAGGTGCCCGCGACGTACCGCTAGTGTTCCACGAACCAAAATAAGGCGAGAGTGGCCCATCTATATATATCTCTTGTCTATGACCGAATGGCTCAGGAGAATAAGATTGAAAAAACGACCTTGCGAGGATATCAGCTGCCTCCTCGGGACCACGACATAAGTTACCAGTGTCATCTCTGATAAGTGGGACACTCACATTAGTGTTCAAGGACGATTTAACAGATTTGAAGAATTTCTTCCTGTCTTTAGAAGAGGCCAAGTTATTTTCGAAGTCCTTTTTTGAATTTTGAAGAAAAGTCGAGAGATAGTTCGAAAAGTTACGATGCGTGCTATAGTCGGTTGTTGATCAAGTTCGCAAGTACCTCTGCCATAGGGATTTCTTCTTTCTGATGAGATGAAATGAGTAGTCATTAATCCAAGGCTTCAATGGATTTCTCCTTTTGTATATCACGCAGGTGTTAGAGGTGACAACTCGGTTGGTCAGAGTCATGAAAGCTTTCCACTGCGCATCAATGCTGTCATGAGGGGTAAGCAGCGACTTCTAATCAAGCCTCAGCAATTCCACACTGATGTTCTCATAGTTGATTTTTTGAATGGCTTTCATTTCTTGATGGTGGGCACTTATAGGACGGAACTGTAATTCAGTGGAAAGGGTGACATGATCAGATCTACCAAAGGGTGGCAGATAGCTCAGGTCCGATGTGAGTTGAGGATCGGAGATAAATACCAAGTCAAGAAGAGAAGGAGTTTGACCTATTCGATATCTAGTGGGACGCGTTACAATCTGCTGCAAACGGGTACTCATGACGAACTCCGCATATATAAATGATGGGGACGATGTAGAAGGTAATTGCCTAACCGGCCACTTTATGTCGGCACAGTTAAAATCTCCTGTGATGAAAATGTTATCATACCTTGTGGATACAGTGGAAAGAAAACCAACGCAACTACTGTCCGCACCACAATGACGTGGTCTGTATATAAATCCGACAAAGGCAGAGAATAGCTCATTGGAAATTTTCAGGAAAATGTTATCAATATCGGTCCAGTCATTACATACCGATTCAATTTAATATGAATCTTCTATGTGGTTGCTAACATATATGCAAACGCCCCGATATCCAGGTGCGTCACGACTGTCGGCCCTGTGGACAGAATAACCCGGGATGTGAACTACTGAGTCGGGAATCGATGAAGAAAGCCAAGATTCGGAGATGAAAATTAAAAAAGGGTTGTGTAATTGCGCATACGCAAGGATTTCTGAATGCTTGGACGAGAGTGACTGTGCGTTGGTGTATATGATGGGCCAAGAATTTAGGTTGTTGAGTTTTTTGAATTTTGAACGGTGGGGGATGAAGAAGTTCTGATAATTTTCGGGATCCCTTTGACATATTTGATGGTCAAATCCTTTTCACCTGCTGTCAACCTCTCCCTCAATTCCGCCCTCAAAGAAGATAACTGAGTCAATTGTTCTTTGGTCTTATCATCCTGAATTTTTATTGAACGATACTGAGAACTGCCCAACACTGAACACTTTCTCCTGAGTATGGTCTGAACCACGTCAGGACTCGCAAAGGAAACTCGTATCCAACGGGGTCGAGCAGTATCACTAGATTGTAGTCGAACAACATTAGTGATGTACCTACTGGAAGATGCACTTATAAGGTCGCAAATACATGATACAGTGGCGTTGTCTGTTGCTAAATCTGTCTCAGGGACATTGGACATAATCAGATTGAACGACCGCTTCACGCGATCCACAACCTCAGGAACAATGACCTCCCCTGCGCCACCATTAGAAGCAGCTCCCGAGTCCAGGTCCAAGACTTTATCAGTCAGTGATGAGATGCTCGCGTTGACCGCAGTCTGAGCTTGCTTCAATATTGCCACGTCACTTTTACAAGCATCGATTTCTGACTTATGCAAAATTAGGGTTTTAGAGTGGTCATCAATTGCAGTAGTACATTTATCTAGACGTGCCATAAGGTCATCTTGTCTTTTCTCAACGCGCTCCAAACTTGCTGTCATTATGCGCATCTGTTCCATCAAGAGCTCGAAATGCCTTGATGTAAACGTCGTTCCAGTTGTTTCTGACGAAGAGGAGCATATCAATGGATTCTTATAATAGAACTGCATCATAAACGAAACTGAATTAAAATTAGATAACGAACTTATCCCAGACATTCATTCCTCAAATCTCCTCTGAAAATTATATTATATCAATTGAAACTTAGCCAATATTCCGGTGTTGTTTTCACTGAAGATATTCTGAATATATTTTCATCATCATATGGATTATCCAAGGGCATATAGGGTAGGAGTAATTATAATATCCTATAATTGTTCATTTTGCATTCAATCATACTTTGTTAGAACAGAAATCAATATATTTGACATATGTCATAGGTAGATAAGATTATATGTATGAACAGTGAATACAGACATATAGAATTCGCATTATGTGATAACATAGAAGTACGATGTATTATTGAAATATTGAAAAATCATATCTCCGAAACTATTGGCTTGTTAGGGTTGAAAATGATATCGATGTATTCTTATAATGGAACTGCATCTTAAAAAAAATCATATCTCCGAAAAAATTAGCTTGTTAGAGTTGAAAATGTAATCGATGTATTCTTATAATGGAACTGCATCTTAAAAAAATTTAATTTGAAATTTATAATGTAAAAAAAATTTTTTTCTCGTTACTCCAAAACCATCAGGCCAATTTTGCTCAATAAAAAACTTAGCTGAGATATTTATCTCCCAAACCTACTCTGAAAATGTCAACTGTCTAGCTCATTCCGTTCGAGAGTTATCGTGTTAACGGACAGAATCGATTTCGACCACGGATTCTTGATCAGTGAGTCGAACCAGATCGTTTGAGACACTTTTCAGCCAAAAATTCGAAAATTACAGACATTGGGCTAATTGATGAGCACTCTGTTACCAGTAACAAGAGCGCCAAAAAAAGGATTCGAATCCGGGTCTCCTCTGCGCGGCAGGCGTGCTCGCTAACATCTCGGCGGTCGAAGTGTTGTTACATTTCTGAGATTTATAGTTACATCAAATTTCAGAAAAAGTAGACACCGGTTCCAAATTTTTATTTTCACAATGAATCACAATGAAACCGATCGGCTTGAAGGTTTGTGCGGAGTTTCAGCGGAATGTGACAGAATCTGACAGTTTCTGAAATATGACATTTTTGAAGAAAACATATTCTTTTTATTTGAATTTTGTATCCAGTGATCCGAATTACAACTCGGTAATTAGTTTAGGAATAACTAAATAAAGACTGATTACAAATTTCTTGAGGATCGTATGACTAGAAAATTTAAGAAAATGTTCTGGAAACAATAAGTCATTATATCGCTGAAATTCCGCAAGAGCCTTCAAAACTTAATTTTACTGCGAAGTTCTAGATTTAAACTCAAACGGGTCTATATTGTTGGAGATTTTGGCAAAATATCGAAATATTGCAAGGATTACAGGGTAGGTACTGGTCCACTGTATTACACTCGAACAACAAACTTGTCGACGGTTTTTGATATTTGACGCGAACGAATATCATGATGATATATATAATTATTATTTTAGAAATGTTATGTATGTGGTCATGTCATTTATATAGGAGAAGAAATTCGTTTAACAGATAATTTCAAATCGAGTTAAATATGGTACTAACGGAATGGAAAATTAAACGATATTTTTATGCAGATATGATCATTGACATATAAGATTCGAGGATTTGTCTAAATCGGAAATATTCTATATAATACAAAACAACGAAAAATGAAAAGCGTAACTAACTTATAATCTTAAGAATTTTCCAGATTATCACTTTTGAAAATGTCAATTTGAGAGGAGGTTGGAAAACCGTTATTTAGATGTCTCTATATCGAATTCAGAACCATTGGTTGGTCAAAGAGAATCAAATATGTATCGGGTGTCCCAAATTCGTTGTTTAGTGAGGGGATCTCAGGATCCCTTTGAGCTAGAAAAAATGGGTTCAAGCCCTGTGGACAGGAGCTATTGGGCGCATGTTCCTTGTGGTCCGTACTGACCAGTAAAGAAAAAAAGCAGTATCATGTTGAATACCTTAATATTATTCTGGAACACAAATTTTCCATTACAATAATCTTCATCTAGCTTCTATTTAGTATCAATTCCTGTAGAACGTGATCATAATAAGTGTTTTCCATATAATAAAATGTGTTTGAACTTGATATGTAGGAAATCTGACATCAATTATTGGAATTAATTGATTTGACAAACAGCCGTCAAATGAGGTAAATAGATTTTTGTGACGATTTTCTGTGACCATAGAACGTCAAAACCCGCTGGAATGTGAATTTTAAGCGATATCTTCTGGAATTGAGATCGTTTCGAACTGAAATTTTGCACACTCGTGTAGAATGCTTGATTTAACGTCGGTACAAATTTATTTATTAAAAAATTTTCCAACTGCCCGATCCCAACAATACTTAGATAATATTATATCCATAAATTAAGCATTTCATTATTGCATTTCTTGAAATAGGTACCTTTTCAAGTCGATCAACATCGTCCTTCTTTCGACGTCTAAACTATGACTTGATTCTTTATGTTTATGTCTTTGAATTTGTTTTCGGTGGAATTCAAAGAGTTCATAGAATAATCGATGAAAATACTGAGAGAGACCCAGGAAATTTGACACATTTTGTCTTATATCTCCAGAAATTGAAATCGTATAGAGCCAAAATTTTGCACAATGTTGCAAAATACTACAATTGACGTTAGTACAAGTTTTTGTTGCAATCTGATGAATAGTTCACGAAAACAAAATTTTTTTTTCGAAAAAATTAAAAGAAATATTTTTTTAAAAATTACCAACATTTCGATCATAACAGAATTTTGCCAAAAGTTGCGCGTTTATATCCTCGAACTGACTACCAAGTTTCGATTCAACATCTTCTTTAGTTCCTGAAATATCAGGGAAATAACCTCAAAATTTGAAATGTCTATAACTTCTAAACCGTCCGGCCGATTTTGCCCGTTAACGAACTTAACCGTCGCATTTTGATCAGAAACCTACCCTGAAAGTTTGAAGTCGATAGGACCTTCGGTGCTCCTGTTATCGTGCCTACGGCCGGAAGGCCGGCCGGCCGGCCGGCCGGACGGCACCCTAAAATCTGACACCGGATTCGTGATCAGGGAGTCCGAATTAGTCTATTAGCCAATTTTCAGCTCGAAATTCGAAAATTACAGACATTTGGACGAAATGATAGGACGATGTTCCCCTAGAACATGCGCCCAAAAAATGGATGCACTTTTTCGGCCTCGATTTTTGAGAGAATCAATTTGCTAAATACCGCAACCTTATAAGTTCAACATTTTTCGAGTTATGAGCGAAAATTGGAAAATGGCGTTAAATGTAAAGTACTCATAACTTCTTTAATACTGAAGCTACCGACTTAAAAAAAAAAAACCTTCTAAAGGCACTTTTTTTAGTAGAATCTACTGGTGTTACCAGTTTATTGCTATTGTGGTTACTTTTCGAGTTATAATGCAAACTTTTTCTTCTCAAACAACGAATTTGGGACACCTGATTCATATTGCAAAGAATATTGTCGGAATTCAGTATATGGAATATTATGAAAATGGATTTGTTGAATTCCTAGAATGGTTCTATGTTCTAAGGTTGAATTACATAATAACCTGCACCATTCTTAGAAGATTCACGATCTCAATGATTTCATAGAACTTTCATGATATTTTTCGACTTATCACAATTCAGATTCAGATATCTGATTTCAGATCGTTGAAATTTGACAAGAGCCTTTAAAAACCTTATTTTACAGGCAAGTTCTAGATTTAAACCCAATCGGATCTATATTGGGAAAATAGGTTCAAGCACTGACATGAAGTCAGGAGCTTTTGCGTGCATGTTCTATTGTCTGTTCACCTCTATTGGACACTCTTAATCGAATTTACCATCGATATAGACCGTTTTCTAAGCTTTTATAAGATATGAATACATTTCGTACCATTTTAATGATAGACTTGAGTAATGGGAGAATCGTCTAAGAGGACAGAATTTTTAATTCTGACATATGTGTTCTATCGGAATTGAAATTCATTAAATATACAATAAGATACGGAAAAGCTTACGTCTCAAGTAATTTCAGGATACGATATTCACGGAATTTCGCGAAAATTAGTGCGTCAGCAATCTACAAGTAATTACCTACCGAGTTTTTTGATCGGATTTGTATATATTCTAGTTTTAGAGGAAATAACAAAATTTCAGATGGGTATAATTCCAAAACCATTTGGCCTATTAACGAACTCAGTTGTTGCATTCAGATGTGCAACCTTCCCTGAAAATGGCATGTAGCTATCTTTTTGGCGCTCTAGTTCCTCGGAACTGAGTGCTTATCAATTTGCCAAAATGTCTGTAATTTTCGAATTTTTCGATGGAAATGGTCTTAAACGATTTGGTTCGACTCACTGATCAAGAATCCGTGGTCGAAATTCATTCTGTCCGGCCGGTCCGGCCGGCCGGCCGTAGGCACGATTACTCTCGAACGGAATGAGCTAGACAGTTGAAATTTTCAGAGTAGGTTTGGGAGATAAATATCTCCGCCAAGTTCGTTATTGGGCGGAATCGGACAGATGGTTTCAGAGTAACAAAAAAAAAATTTTTTTACATAACAAATTCCAAACTAAATTTTTTCAATATGCAGTTTTACCATAAGAATCCATTGATATCATTTTCAACTCTAACAAGCTAATACTTTCGGAGATATGATTTTTCAAAATTTCAATATAAATCGTATTTCTATGTTTTCACAGAATGATATAATTATTCTGTGGGTATTCTATGAATTGTTATAATGTCAACTTATTTTCCTGAGACATGACGTTGTCTAATTCATTCATTCCAGCAATCGTAGAAATATGAGAATTATAATATAATATCATACTTTTTGTTGGTTGATATTTTCATGCCGATGGTCAATCCATATGATGATGGGAATGGTAATAGTAAGATAATAATTTTGAGTTCAGAATATCTCCACTAAAAACAAAACTGGAATATTGGTGTAGTGGAGTGGATTTGAGGAAAGATATATATTATCGTTCATCATGGAATTGAGGAATGAATATCTCGGATGAGTTCGTTGTTGGGTAGAATTCGTCTATTGGTTTTAGATTGATAACTTTTGGCACTCTTGTTGAATTTAAATTCTTCTATGATGTTTGAATTAAATTTCTGCTAAGATGAAGTTCTTTCATAAGAATCCATTGATATAATTCCCAACTCTGAGAAACCAATACTGTCTGAGATATAATTTGTCTGTTTTTAACTCCAACAAGCTTATACTTTCGGAGATATGATTTTTCGAAATTTCAATAATGAATCGTACTTCTATGTTTTCACAGAATGCTATAATTATTCTATCTAAGCTTTATTATATGCTCTGTGTTCATACTCATGTCATCCTGTTCTATAAGAGAGAGTCAGATTCATTTCAGCTATTTTAATTTGATGTCTTCCATGGTGCAGTTCTCATTCTCAGATTGCTCATTTAATCTTGATAAATAAACTATTATTTGAATTGAATTTCCTTTATGATGCAGTTCTATCATAAGAATACATTGATATAATTCTCAACTCTGAGAAACCAATACTTTCGGAGATATAATTTGTCTGTTTGAACTAGAGCGCCAGAAAGTCCACAGGGCTCGAACCAATTTTTTTTAACGTTTGTTTTCAAAGTCGGTTTATATTCTTGGAAATATTGGGAGTATAAGCAGCCTTAGGCAAATTCAGTAATTGGGCTAAAGCTCCTGGTCACAGTTCTTTTCCAACTATACTCCATTCACTTTTAAAAAGTCTCCCGGTTGGCCATGAAAATTTGACACATTTCACCATGTATATTTTGAAAATGTTAGGTTATAGTCATTTTCCTGTCAGATAACTACGCAACGTTGTCCTATCTACAAAGAAGTCGTAGTAACTATGTATTTTCACAATGTGAATTTACTCCGGAAAAATAATGAATTTGAGAAGATATTATATGAATTCAATAATTCCAGTCCTGATGGCGACTGTAGAAGAATCTTTTTCCTCTGTTGTTGGAAATATTTCACGTATATAAACTGGTTGGAAGATTCAATTATGCTATTTTATTGTATGGAAATCAAGAATCAAGTGTTGGAATTGTATTGAAAACTAATGGATAGAGTAGTCCGTTACTTTGTGATAGTTCATTTGAAAAAAGAATAAAAGTACCTGAATAACCAGGCAGGAAAACTTCTAAACGAACAGACGTACCTATGGAATTCCCGACTTTTCTCAAGAAGACATTTAAATACATGGTTGCACAATTTGATCTACACCAGTTTCAAAATGTTGTAGTAATACGAAACCCGAGGCATTCTCACCTCAATAAAATATAATGATAGGAAACTAAGTAATTTCATTCGAGAGTTCAACATGTCAGAATGAAGTTTTCCTATTGCAGATTTCGGTTCTGTATAGCACTTCTCCTTCTTCAAAACTACTTTCGGCATTTTCAATTTCAAAGCGAAGAGTTCTTTATTATTCGAAGATTATGTTAGGATTATGTTGAGAGTAGAAATTGGCAACGTCTCAGCGAATTGTTTTGACCTTGACGATATTTCAGTAGTGCCAACCTGCCTGTGTTTTAGTTACAAAAACGTGATAGACCTAAATCATGGCCAACCGGGAGACTTTATAAAAGTGAATGGAGTATATGTAGTAATATTATATCGTCCGGTAAAATAATTCCTGAATACGTCCCTGTTCTCAAATATTTTCGATACATTTTCTAATGCATATGAATATAAAAGACCGCTTTTATTAATTTATTTCGGTCAGTATGAAGTAGCAAATGTCAATGATATTCAAGAATTCAACTCACCTTGGCGTGGCTGTTTCCGCCACGAGTTCTTCTTGGACGATGGCGTGTTGATTCCTTTTAGTCCTTAATCACAAATTCTGAATTATCACACACAGGAAAAATAGTTTCTGCTCGCAACACATTACTATTTTCACAAAAACAATGAAAAATATCGGTAGTCGATCCGGAGCATCTATAATTATCGGTTATCTCTGTAAGAAAACCGCATAATGAAACCACTGTTGATAACGGATATGAAAAGACACGAAAAGTTGTAAAATATAATGCTTATTCCATTAGCTGTACTTCCCTGCTTTTATGTTAATTCGCTAAACATGTGAGGTTAATAGCAAACAAAATGATACATGATCTTAATGAGGTGTTAATTCTCAGAACCCATACTAAACTGAATATTTGGGAGAGAATCACAACTGTGAGCGACCAAAACAAGTGATCTTTCGCCCTGAAGGTTAATGAATTCAATTCGTTCATTGGGCTCCATATGTGATTTCCTGTCAAAATGACGGTACATTTATTAGTTCCAATAATAATTTTGGAGAAAAGTTTATCCAGATTGCGAGGATTGCCCTATTCTGCGGACTCATATCCTGTTTCTCAGATAGCTGCGAGGTGAAGGGTTATCATATACAGAGTCGGAACAATGGCTCGGTGTAACTGGTGAAATACTTCCTAAGGAGTGTATTGAGTTATTTTGTATTATTGGGTGTGACTTAATTTATTTTTTTCTCGAATAATGAAATTTTGAAATAAAATAATGTATTCGTTGGCTGATACCTATTCCAATATCTGGAATGAATAAATGAGCAATCGGCAATGATTGAACACGGTAGACTGTGTTGTTACATTACAACTAGGTTCTGTGGAGCCTGATCATGCATGGACTTCTGGAAAGTCTTTTGACGGGCGGTATCAATGACCAGGCATACGCTGATGTCATATTGATAACTGTTAGAGGCAAGCATGAAGGCATACTGAGTCGCCGAATGCAAGTTGCCCTCAGAATCGCCGAAAAGTGGAAGATGGGCTCAACGTAAATTCCTCTTAGACCACCTTGATAATAAATACACTCGGAGCATAGTTTTCACATCTCCAAATACCTACAGAAGCTATAATCGAAATGTCTAAAACATTGATTGATGAACTACTAGTTGTTTGGCAGATAAAAATTGGTCAACATTGTTATAAATACAAAATATTATGCAAAATTGACTCCTTGTCGATGAATACAGTGTATACATCAGTTTATAGATATCTGGTCTAATTACCTAATTGGTCCATCATAAGCTTAGATTTTCAACTTAACTAGGGCGATTATAAGCGATGTAAAAATCGCTAAGGCCATCTATGTATGAAGATATGAAACCCAGCGTTCACCCTCTTAGGATTCCCGGTCATAAAAACATGGGAGCCTGGGTTTCATATCTTCGCACATAGATGGCGTTTGCGATTTTCACATCACTCATAACGCTCCTTCGGAAAGGAACATAAGGAACTTAGTTTAGATGAAAGCCTGAGCTACAGGTAGTTGACGATGGACCAATTAGGCCGAAACACGTGTCCAGCCTTCCTAAGTTCCTATTCCTAAAGACATTTAAAGGATATCTTCTATTAGGTATTTCGAGTTGTGAGTTGTGACCGAGTGTAAGGTTACAGGTAACTAAGTTGTAATCCACAAAGTTCAATAATTGCAGATTGCTGATAGTCATTTATTCATTCCTGAAATTTTGAAATAGTTCCTCGAAAAGAGTGTATTTCTCTAGTTCATGTTTTGAAGTTTAGATCAAGTAAAAAACCCGTACATCTCCGAGTTTCTCCTACACCATTGGATGGAAAATCGTGAAACAAGTAATTCCTGGGACAATGATCTGAGATTTTCATCCTGATGGATTAACTCTATGTGGAAATATACGAGCAAACTTAACCAATTATTGTTCCTAACATAGAAGCAGACACATGAGAAGAATGAAACTAATATAATAGTGCCGTTGGCTCAGGGGTAAAGCGTTTGACTTAGGAGCCTCAAGTTCAGTCCCGAGGCTAGGAAAGAAATTTTCTAGTCATGGTAATCGCCACCATTCACTGTTGTGTCAAAAAGTAACAGTGCTGTGTCTAAGGTGGCGTAAGGATACAGTAACAAACACAGAACACAACTGGTTCTCCTTACTCCCACAAGCTCTTCGAGAGCTTATGAGGGAGGGGCTTCTTGGGGAAGACCTAGGAGGATCAGTATAATAATATACAATATACAATTTATTTTTCGACATACTCCCGTGCAGCATTTATGAACTTGATACATCGGAGTTGAAGTGTTTCAAACACTTTTGAAAAAAAAATCATAACTTAGAGTTTCCAGCCATTAATTCGAAGGAGAGGGACCCCTATGCCGCCCTTCAATACTTTGTTTTTTGGATCCTGGATCAATGTGATGAACCTATGTTCCACCGACAGTAAAAAACGATAAGGTAAGATGAAGATTGAAGGCAAAGTTGATTCTGTTTGACCGGCCAGTCGTTGCTATGATAACTTGAGAACGTAAAAAGATAGCAGCTCGAAATTTTCAGGGTAGGTGGCGCGTCCCAATACGACGGACGAGTTCGTTAATGGGCATAATCGGCAGAATGGTTTCCGAGTAAAAATTTTGTTTTCAACCAATACAAATCCATGTGCTATGGATGTTCTATGAAATAGCCAAGCCATACTTTTTGATCAAGATCAGTAAGGGGCTTGGCTTTTTACAGGATCTGATAAGTTTTTCACTGTGAAAGCTTCTTGCAAATCTTGACAACCAATTTTACATTAAATGTTTTTGATGAGATTTCATTTTTTTTTGCAAGAAACCTTAGTTCTTTTATTTTGTCGGAGTGTGTTTCTTGTGTTTCGGCTATTCCATCTTTCATAGTCCACTTTTCATCTGTGCCTTCCTTCTAGCAAAGTCGTGTAAAATAGGTATTTCTTGCAGACCAGCAGTTGTCTCTTTATAGCCCATAGCTGAGCCCATAGCCCACTAAATCTTATTAGCATTTATCTAGCACTTATCTAGCTATCACTGTCTATGTACAGAACTGCACCTCTCTTTATAGGAGAGTAGAGATAAAAATACAGATTTGGTGGTTGTTTGCATGCTTATCCTAGCCTACATAACGAATCTCAGTTGTAGCACTTCAGGGAGTACCCTAGTTTTATACAGAGATCAGCACACCTTTTATGGGTTCCAGATTTCTGTAATAATTACAGAAGTTCTTAATTTTTCTATTTTTTTTTGCTTTTGTTCACTAATAATAGTTACCAAATTTCAGATTTCTAGGAATTCGAAAAGTACACTAGTTTTAGTTTAATTCACAGATTAGCACCCCCCTTTATACGTTGGAGGGTGAAACTTAAATACTTCTCAATTTTTCTGTTATTTCTATTATGTATCTCACGATAACTTGATAACGGAAAGAGATAGCGACTTAAATTGCAATTTTCAGGGTAGGCTGCGCATCCGAATGCGACATTGGCATAATCGAGCAAATGATTTTGGAGTTATACTCATCTGAAATTTTGTTGTTTCCTCTTAACTCAAAATATACGAATTTGATCCAATTAAACCTCAGTGATTACTTGTAGAATGCTGACCCAATTATTTTCGCGGAATTTCGTGAATATCGTATTCTGGAATACTTGAGTTTTTTCGTATTTCAATTCCAATAGAATACATATTATGCCAGAATTAAAATTCTGTGATTTTAGACGATTCTCTACTGAAGTCTGTCATTAAAATGGTATGAAATGTATCCATATATTATAAAAGCTGAGAAATGCTATACAGGCTGGCCCACGGTCGATGGTACCCCGGGACTTTTACGGAGAACGGGACGTACGATTTCATTGAAAATTTGGTTTCTTGACTAGGAACCATTTCTCCATCGATCTAGAATATTTTAAGTGCTGCGGTGTTGCCGTTTATATCAAAAAGTACTAACAATTTTGATATTCCAAATTGAACAGCCTGTATATTTTTGGTTGTTTGGTTTGCCGTAGCCTACTTATTATTTCTGTATCAACTTCTTCATCCCTATCTCTTGCAGTTTTCGAGTAATTGATTGATTTACTTCTTTTTTTGTGCCAAATATAGTTTCAATTAAACACTCATTACTTGGGTACTTAGAAACCTAGAGAGCTGAAATTTCGGGTATGGATTACCAATATCCCGTGTATTATTTACGTTTAATGAAATACGTCTCTAATCATACAAGGTTGTTAAAAAACTGAGGCTTTTCCGAGAAATACTGAAACGATAAAAAGTGCTTTTTTTCAAATTGAATTGAAGGAAATCAATCAAACGATATAACATGAACATTCTGCATGATATTGCTACAAATTGATCGCATTGACCGTGAAGAATGAAGAATTTTATCAAAACTTGATTTGTATAATTATTACCTTCGATTTGAATGATTTTTCAATAAAATCTCTCTCAATAATTACAAAATGCAGCTCATTCCCATTGGCATGAAGACTGGCTTCAATTCGAAAACCTTACAATATAAGTATAGGAGAATGTTATATCGTTTGAAGGGAACTATGATTCTCTTTCAATATAATGTTTCAATAATGATATACAGGTGATTCCATTTGAAACAATGTACCTTTTATCGATTCAGTATATTTCGGAAAATCCTCGGATTTGAACAACGCTGTATGATTAGAGACGTACGTCATTATACGTAAATAATACACGGGATATTGTTAATACATAACCGAAATAACAGCTTTATAGGATTCTAAGTAACAAAGTAAACGAATGTTGAATTTAAACTATGGAAGTAAATCAATTAATTACTCAAAAACCGCTAGAGATAGGGATTATGTAATTGATACTGCATAAATCAGGAGGCTACGGCGGATTGAAAAAAACAATAATATTCCTAGCCAAGGAACCAAATTTTCAATAAAATGTAGGTCCCGTTCTCCGTAGAAGTCCAGGGTACCATCTACCGTGGCCCACCCTGAATATCGATGCTAACTTCGTAGCAGAGAGTCCAAAAGAGGTGAGTAGACAATAGAACATTCGCGCAAAAGCTTCTGATTTCACGTCAGTGCTTGTTTGGTCCTTGCAATCATTTTGAGATTTTTTCACACATTCATTAAGATGGTCGTATACACAAACGGAGAAATGAACAATATGGATTATTTTCACGATCTTTCCAATGACATTCAGAAGATATGCAGAAACGTACCCTGAACATGTGGCTCCTCATCACACTATATTAACATGAATTCACCAATGACTACGTAAAAGTAGTACATGTAAAATAAAAGTTATTATGGTCGCCAGCGTTAGCACTCCAGCAATAGAAGAAGCAGTACTAAATCTTGTCGACGTGCATCCTGACCTCAGTTCTAGGAAAACTGCTTTGCAATTTGCAATTACAAATGAACCATATGACGGCGTTTGCGATACTAATGGATTTTCTTTTATGACCATTACATTCAACGTTTCTCCTCTCTGTTACCACGGAATTTTCCGAATCGTCTCCAATTCTTCACCTAGATGTTGGGTACGATTGCACAAAATCCTCCATTTTTGAAAACGGTCCTTTTCACAGACAAGGCTAATTTTTTTGGAGATTCAGTAAATAATTTCCATAATAACCACATATGGGCCGAAGAGAACCCTCCGTTATAATTGGAGCTCACCACAAAGAACAATTCTCTCTAAATGTTTGGCACGGATACATTGGGGGTCAGTTAATTGGTCTACTTTTTTGGCGCTCTTGTTTCTCGGGACAGAGTGCTTATCAATTTGCCCAAATGTCTGTAATTTTCGAATTTTTGGCTGAAAATGGTCTTAAACGATTTGGTTCGACTCACTCATCAAGAATCCGTGGTAGGAATCTATTCTGTTCACCGGCCGTCCGGCCGTTAATACGATAACTCTCAAACGGAATTAGTTAGACAGTTGAAATTTTCAGAGTGGGTTTGGGACATGAATATCTCAGCTAAGTTCGTTATTGGGTTCGTTATCATAAGAATCCATTGATATAATTTTCAACTCTAACAAGCTAATTCTTTCGGAGATATGATTCTTCAAAATTTCAATAATACATCGTAGTTCTATGTATTCACAGAATGCGAATTCTAACTGTCTGTGTTCACTGTACATAAATGTCATCTAGCTATTAGATACATGTCAATTTGTAGTGAAATATTTTCTGCGGAAAACAAGTATCGGATTCTTGAATTTGTGAATATAAACAAGACAGTTTTGATACCGAAAATTATATTGACTGGTTGCATATTGAATAATTTATAATAATAATTTATAAATTTATTGAATAATGTATAAATTCGGGATCATGTTTCAAGAGATTTAGAATTAGATCATTTTAATGATCTAGTTTATGAAGGCAATAGGAAAGAATAACATAACGGAATCATCAAAACAAATTACTGTTCGTTGAACACTGAGGTAAATATTACCTTTTACTTCGTTAAGTAGTGAGACATGTTCCTATATACAGTATTTTCATAATGTGGATAGCAAAAAAATGCTGAAATAGTGACCTGCATTTGTGTATCAAATATTTTTTCTCGAGTTTCATAATACTGAATGAATATGTTAGTGGTACTATGAACTATCAAATTATGAAAAGATAATAATTTGTTCGTCACCCTCTGCCTACTCAAATATCGGGAAAAATGTGGGAAAGCCCTGTGGACAGGAGCTTTTGTTCAAACTTTGACAATTCATCTCCGAAATTATTGGTTTCTCAGAGTTGGGAATGATATCGATGGATTCTTATAATAGAACTGCATCATAAACGAAACTAAATTAAAATTAGATTACGAACTTATCCGAGATATTCATTCCTCAAATCTCCTCTGAAAATTATATTATATCAATTGAAACTTTTCACTGAAGATATTCTGAATATATTTTCATCATCATATTGATTATCCAAGGGCATATAGGGTAGGAGTAATTATAATATCCTATAATTGTTCATTTTGCATTCAATCATACTTTGTTAGAACAGAAATCAATATATTTGACATATCTGTCATAGGTAGTGTCATATGTGATATTGTATGATATTTATAATGCATATGAGTTCAATAGATTAGTACCATCTGAGATCTCATTTAGTCAACACATTATTACATGGCGCAGTCGTAAAAGTGAAAATGAATCAAAGTGCATTACCTCCGTCCGAGTTGAAGTTAAACGTTGATAATGCCACTGAATGGAAATTTTTCATTCAAAAATTTAATATTTACATGAAAGCAAATGAAGCTGAAAACGAAGACGAAGAATACAAAGCTGCTGTTTTACTCAATTGCATAGGAGACAAGGCCCTGAAGATATATAATACGTTTGAATTTCAAGAAGACACGAAAACCCTGAAATTCGCAAGTATAGTAAAGAAATTTGAAGACCATTTCGTTCCAACCATCAATGTGACGTATGAGAGATATTTATTTTACACAAGAGAAATGAAGGAAAATGAATCGGTTGTTGAATATATAACTCAATTAAAACAATTGAGCATAAATTGTGAATTTAATAATTTAAACGATTCATTGAGAAAAGACAGACTGGTATTGGGAATCAAAGATAAGAACGTGAAGGACAGATTACTCCGGACAAAAAACTTGGATCTGATAAAGGCGGTCGAAATCTGCAAATCTGCCGAAGTAATACATAAACAATTAGAAGTTTTATGCTCGAACAACTCAACAAGTGCGACAAGGACAGAAGATGTGGAACTAATGGAACTGAGAAAGAAGAGTAATGGCACGCAGGGATATGGAAGACTATGGTCTGAGAAGGGAAGTACGAATTATAATCATAATTATGGAAATAAATCTAGGAATAATCAATCTTATGAATTCAGATGCTCAAGATGTGGTTCTGTCCATGAACCGAAATCTTGTAGAGCATATGGAAAAAAATGTCAAAATTGTGGTTTGATGAATCATTTCAGTAAATGTTGTAAAAATAAAAATATTAGGAATATTGAGGGACAACTTTGTGAAGAATTTTCAGAAAATGACGAACTTTTTATTAGGTTGATAGAATTAGAGAAAATTAATAAAGATAATTGGACAGCAGAATTAAAAATATTTGATAAAACAGTTTCATTCAAAGTTGATAGCGGTGCTGACGTTAATGTTATCCCATACGGAATTTATAAGAAATTTTTTCAGAATATAGAGATTTTTGAAAGCAAAATAAAATTAACCGAATATACAGGTAGTCAAATTAAAATTTTAGGCTGCATTAATATTTCAGTATTGTATAAAAACAAAAAATATTATGTTAAATTTTTTGTCGCAAATACTAATGGAAAACCTGTTCTAGGAAGAGAAACAACAGAAAAATTGGATATTGCCAGGATGGTTGGTATACTGAGTGACGTTTCTGCTGGGAATTATTTAGAAGAATATAGGGATGTTTTCGATGGAATTGGTTGTATGCCAGGCCAATACAGAATAAAGATTGATACAAGGGTCAAGCCATGTGTACACGCTGCCAGACGATTTCCTCAAGCAATTTTGGTAAAATTAAAAAATAAATTGAATAAATTAGAAAAGTCAAATTTAATTGTTAAAGAGTTTGAGCCAACAGAATGGGTAAACACTTTGGTTATAGTGGATAAACCGAACGGAGATTTCCGAATTTGTATTGATCCCTCAGATCCTAATAAGGCAATAAAACGTGAATATTTTTCAGTGCCCACATATACTGACATTATAAGTTGTTTAAAAGACGCGAAAGTTTTTTCTGTTCTAGATGCAAATAATGGTTTCTGGAATATTGCGTTGGACGAGTATAGTTCAAAGCTATGTACTTTCAATACCCCATTCGGGAGATATAGATTCAAAAGGTTGCCATTTGGATTGAAATGTAGTAGTGAAGTTTTTCAGAGAAAAATAATGCAGTGCTTTGAAGGTATTGAAGGCGCACACATTTATATAGATGATATTTTGGTTTGGGGAAGTTCTAAAGAGGAACATGATGAAAGATTACTACAAGTATTAGAAAGAGCGATAAAATATAATATCAAATTTAACTCCAGCAAATGTAAATTTTCCTTGAATGAAGTAGATTATATGGGTGATTCCGTTCTAACTGTGATATTCAATGTCCTGTATTGTTTGTTCTCATAGGTCATTAATTAATAATCAATTTATGAAATTTTTGTGCTTGTTGGAAAATTATGAACATATTTCAGCATTATTTTCATATAATATAACTTGCCACTTACAGAAAACTTACAATTTATCACTTAAATGTCAGTACCATGTCCATTTCTAGAAATTAATTATTAAATGTCAGTACCGTGTTATGTCCATTTCTAGAATTTATTTATAAATTGTTAGTTTTTTTTGTCGTAATAAAGGATTTAAACTAATTACCTCATAAATTCTAATGTTAACTGAACAAAATTGACACATTTTTTATTTAATGTATTAAGTAAAGCTTTTAAGCTTTAAAGACAAAAGTTAGTGAACCGGAATTCAATGTTAACTTAATACATTAAACAAAAAATGTGTCAATTTTGTTCAGTTTGATCATAAACATTAGAATTTATGAGGTAATTAGTTTAAATCATTTATTACGTCAAAAAAAACTAACAATTTATAGATAAATTCTGGAAATGGACATGACACGGTACTGACATTCAATAAATACATTCTAGAAATGGACATGGTACTGACATTTAAGTGATATATTGTAAGTTTTCTGTAAGTAGCAAGTTATATTATATGAAAATAATGTTGAAATATGTTCATAATTTTCCAATAAGCACAAAAATTTCATAAATTGATTATTACTTAATGACCTATGAGAACACATAATACAGGACATTGAATATCACAGTTAGAACGGAATCGCCCATATAGGTCATAAAATAACGAGTGAAGGTATAAAACCAGATAATTCTAAAATTAGTGATATCGAAAAGTATCCAGAACCCGCTAACATGAAAGAGTTGCAGAGTTTTTTAGGCATTGTCAATTATTTACATAAATATGGTAGGGAAATCATCGTAGAAACATATCATAAGCCTCTCATTCTTATATTCAAAAAACCTTTAATCTATTGTCCGATGCGGCTACAGAGAATGCTTCTTGACTTACAAGTCTACAATTTGAAAGTCGTATATGTATAAGCCGGGGAGAGAAATGTACATTTCGGATGCTTTAAGCAGAATCAAAATGCCAAATGATGATACCGTGGTTTTTGATAATGAGTATGAAGCTCAAGTAAATTATTTGAGAAAGAATTTTCCAATTACTCAAACTCGGTTGGCGCAATTCGAGGAAGAAACAGGAAAGGATCATGAACTCAAAATAGTGTCAACTTATATAAAATAAGGTTGGCCAAACTCTAGAGCAAAATGTGAATCAAATTCAAAATTATATTTCAATATCAGAGCAGAATTAGTTATGATAGATAATCTGGTATATAAAGGAAATTGTTTAGTGGTACCCAAATCCTTGAGAAAAGATATGCTGAAATTAATTCATTTGAGTCACATGGGCATCACAAAATGTATTTTAAAAGCAAAATATCTTTATTGGCCTGGTATGAACCGTGACATCAAAAATACTGTTACCTTATGTGAAATTTGCCAGAAGTATTCAAAGAACAACTGTAAAGAACCTTTGAAACCTCACCGGGTGCCAGATTATCCATGGCAAAAACTTGGTTGTGATTTATTTGAGTTAGGCAAAAATAAGTTTCTTATTGTTATTGACTATTTTTCAAAATATGTTGAAGTATGTAAAATTCATAATTTAACCTCAGATACTGTTGTGAAACATCTAAAAAATATTTTTAGTAGACTAGGTATTCCACAGATTTTCATTTCTGATAACGGTACACAATATGCAGGATTTGAATTCAAAAAATTTAGTGAAGTTGGCAATTTAAACATGTTACTTCAAGTCCACACTGTCCACGTTCAAATGGGATGGTTGATCCTTCAATTCAAACTGTTAAAAATATCATAAAAAAATGTTTAGAATCCCAAACAGACTTAGACCTAGCATTATTAGATTATGGAAATACTCCTATAGATAATAATATTCTTTCACCTAGTGAATTATTGTATGGAAGGAAAACAAGAACTTTAATGCCAGTTACAGATATTTTATTACAGCCGAAAAATATTAATTTTCAAAGACAGAGAAATAATCTAATCAAAAAACAGAACAAACAAAAAATGTTTCATGATAGACCTGGTAGAAAGTTAAGAAAATTAAAAAATAATGAGAGAATCTATATAAAAAAATGGGTTCAAGCCCTGTGGACAGGAGCTTTTGGGCGCATGTTCCTTGTGGCCCGTACTGACCAGTAAAGAAAAAAAGCAGTATCATGTTGAATACCTTAATATTATTCTGGAACACAAATTTTCCATTACAATAATCTTCATCTAGCTTCTATTTAGTATCAATTCCTGTAGAACGTGATCATAATAAGTGTTTTCCATATAATAAAATGTGTTTGAACTTGGTATGTAGGAAATCTGACATCAATCATTGGAATTAATTGATTTGACAAACAGCCGTCAAATGAGGTAAATAGATTTTTGTGACGATTTTCTGTGACCATAAAAAAAATTAAGCATTTCATTATTGCATTTCTTGAAATAGGTACCTTTTCAAGTCGATCAACATCGTCCTTCTTTCGACGTCTAAACTATGACTTGATTCTTTATGTTTATGTCTTTGAATTTGTTTTCGGTGGAATTCAAAGAGTTCATAGAATAATCGATGAAAATACTGAGAGAGACCCAGGAAATTTGACACATTTTGTCTTATATCTCCAGAAATTGAAATCTTATAGAGCCAAAATTTTGCACAATGTTGCAAAATACTACAATTGACGTTAGTACAAGTTTTTGTTGCAATCTGATGAATAGTTCACGAAAAAAAAATTTTTTTTTCGAAAAAATTAAAAGAAATATTTTTTTAAAAATTACCAACATTTCGATCATAACAGAATTTTGCCAAAAGTTGCGCGTTTATATCCTCGAACTGACTACAAAGTTTCGATTCAACATCTTCTTTAGTTCCTGAAATATCAGGGAAATAACCTCAAAATTTTAAATGTCTATAACTCCTAAACCGTCCGGCCGATTTTGCCCGTTAACGAACTTAACCGTCGCATTTTGATCAGAAACCTACCCTGAAAGTTTGAAGTCGATAGGACCTTCGGTGCTCCTGTTATCGTGCACACGGCCGGACAACCGGCCGGCCTGCCGGCCGGCCGGCCGGCCGGCCGGCCGGACGGCACCCTAAGATCTGACACCGGATTCGTGATCAGGGAGTCCGAATTAGTCTATTAGCCAATTTTCAGCTCGAAATTCGAAAATTACAGACATTTGGACGAAATGATAGGACGATGTTCCCCTAGAACATACGCCCAAAAAGATCATATTTGGGTTACAGGCTATATTGTGAAACCTGTTAATGAAAGGTCATATCTTGTAAGAGAATCTAATGGGGATGTTAAACTTAGACGAAATAGATATTTTCTTAAGCCTTATTACACACGACAAAACAATTACATTTCAGAAACAGATGATGAAGATAATACTCAAACTAGACCGAATGAAAGTGAACAGATTAATCCATATGTTAAAATTCAATTGAATAATTCTCTATTAAATAATGACGAACATTTTAGTAGAAGCAACTTAAGTGAAGATATTGCAAATACGAATACAGAGGTAAATGATGATATTGTTGGCAAAAAGGATTTCGAAGAGATAGATGATTCTGAATCAACAAATAGAGATTCGAACACAAGAAGAACTATTTATATAACCAAAGATGGACGAAAAGTTCGACTCCAAAATAATGAATAGTCTATCTATTCGAGGTTGATCAATTTAGAATTAAGGTACATCTAAAATTCAATTTAGTTAAATTTTATTATAAATGTATAGGTAGAAGTTAGTTTGTTTTATATTATTGTTTTATGAAATAAGGGAGATGTCATATGTGAGATTGTATGATATTTATAATGCTTATGAGTTCAATAGATTAGTACCTACCATCTGAGATCTCATTTAGTCAACACATTATTACAGGTAGATAAGATTATATGTATGAATAGTGAACACAGATAGAACACAGACCGATAGAATCCGCATTCTGGGATAACATAGAAGTACGATGTATTTTTGAAATTTTGAAAAATCATATCTCCGAAAGTATTAGATTGTTTGAGACAATTTTCAGCCAAAAATTCGGAAATTACAGACATTAAGGCAAATTGATAAGCACTCTGTTACCAGTAACAAGAGCACCAATAAATGGAGAATCTGCTATGATTGTCTATGATCGCCTTGCTCTAGATTTCCGATGATACTTTCCTTATTTTTTTAAATAATAATTTATGAAGTATTAAAGCTTTGAAGGTTGCTTTTTAAATCTCGATAAATAAACTATTATTTGAATTGAATTGTTTTTTCGTTTTCGGCCATTTTGCCCAATAACGAACTCAACCGAGATATTTATCTCCCAAATCTATCTTCGAAAATTTCAACTGTCTAGCTCATTTCGTTTGAGAGTTATCGTGTTAACGGCCGGACATAATTGATTTTGACCACGGATTCTTGACCAGCTGTCGAACAAAAACGTTTGAGACCATTTTCAGCCAAAAATTCGACATTACAGACATTTGGGAATATTGATAAACACTCTGTTCAGAGGAACAAGAGCGCCAAAAAATAAGACCCAATATATTTTTTTTACAAGGAACTACCGCTTAAATATTTTCTGTCCTTTTACATTCTGTATAATGGCTCAATAACTAAATTCACACCTAACCAAGATTTAAATATGTCATCTGAAACATGTTTGGCCCGTTTGTGTCATCAAACATTGTACTTTCTATTATGTGAAAGGGTTTAACTCAATTACCACAATGTAGGCTTCGAAGCTCTTGAATAGAACCAAATGCTTAGCCATTAATTAATATAACTTAGTTCGTATGTTCATCCCATTATGATGAATTCATTGTTTGTTTGCCAATTATGAGGATCTATTACGGTCACTTCATATAGATGACCATTTCAAATATCATTCGGATATTGACGTCGGGACGTGAAAACAACAGTTTGTTTCTAAAATGAATAGATATTCTTTTTCATTCCAAGTCATTTCTAACAATCATTGATTGTGCTCAATGTATATATTACCTATCTCTTTCCGTAAAACTATGCAGGGAGTGCCATTCAAAATTTAAAAATTTGTATTCTCATTGACCACGATATTATAGTGTTACTATACAGGGGGAGTCTTTGACCACTGCATTAATTTTAACCAAAGATTCCTCTCATCAAATGATACACTTTTTTCATTTAACATTTTTCCAAATTCAGCTCAGGTAAAAAAATACAGGCTGCTGAAATTTTGAAAAAAAATCAGCTTTGACATCCTTTTTTCGAATAATATGAATGTTGGCGTAAAGTTTCCTATAACTATGATACATATTTTCCAAATATTAGTTATTTTCTACTTCTACTGGTTTTCTAGTTATGGACTCGTGGATTCATAAAAATAAACGAAATTAGCATAAAGAATGCATATAAAGTTTATCATGAGTCATTTCAAGAATATTCCATCGTTTTAGAACATTATATTATTCTTCATCATTTTTCCTTAAACGCACCGTTTTCGAGATATTCTTCATTGAATGTTTTAAAATGGAAAACTCCAGAAATTTCACTACTTTTATGGATCCGTCCCTGAGCGTTGGAATCCCGAATCAAGCTGTAAACCACGTTACCATGCCTTATTCTCGTCCGCCAACAATGTCATAGATAATTTACATGCGGGAGTGTATTAGCACATTGTGAAATCTTTAAACGCTTGTAACTTTTGACCTGAGCCGAATCTGGAAAAATCGTAAATGAAAAAAGTGTTTCACTTGATGAGAGGAATCTTTGGTTAAAATTAACGCAGTGGTCAAAGACTCACCCTGTATACTGATATAGAGTTATTCGCTTCTGAAATATAATTTTTTAAAATTTTAAACAAACTATTTATATGATCTACTCGAACATGATATCTCCTCAATATAGATAGGTATTGCACGAATTATTTGCCGTTAGAACATTTTCCGAGCCCAAAATGTGCTTTTAGAATATGTACCACAAAAAGCACCGACGTGAAATCAGGAGCTTTTGCGCGCATGTTCCATTGTTTAAGTTTATTCATGCCTCATACAAAGTCGATCGATCTGAAATTCGGTAATTATGTACTCGAATGTGAAATGACGGGTTGAAGAGTATGTGTGGGTTTTCATCTGATTCTGACGGATAGTTGATGAAATATAAAATTTTCGAAGAAAAAATTTTTTTTATTTTTTTTTAGTGATTCCAACTATTCACGAAATCATGCGAAGATTAGTGTGTCGGCCTTCTGCAAGTAATTACCAAGTTTGAATTGGATCAGATTTGTACATTTTTAGTTATTGAGGAAATAACAACAAAATTTCATGCGTATAACATAACTACGAAACCGTTTGGCCGATTGTGTCCATTAACGAACTTACTGCTCCTTTGGGATGCGCATCCTACCTTGAAAATTACAAATCGCTATATCTTTCCGTTCGAAGGTTATCGTGGCAACGGTCACCCATCCAGCTACCGAACTCGCTCAAGGCGGCTCGGCCTTCAATATCTTTTCGATATCTGAAACAATATAGATCAGATTCTGGTAAAAAATAGAATTTCGACGTAAAATTAAGTTTTGTTTCTCCCGCAAAATTTCAGCGATATCTGACGGATAGTTTCTTAGATACACATTTTTTTTTATTGATTTTTGAAAAAAATTTCTTAATATACGATCCTCAACAAATTTCGCGTTGACCTTTTACGAGTAATTACTAAAATTTAAAAATAGGTATAACTCCAAAACCGTTTGGCCGATTATGCCGAATCACAAACTTAAAACTAGCATTCAGTTGCTAGTGATATGATCTTCACGAAATTTCGCTCAAGTTTTTATTTTGGCATTCTACAAATAGTTACCAAGTTTCAATTTGATCGAATCTGTATTTTTTGAATTATTGGGAAAACAAAGTTTCAACTCGCGGCAACGGACGTTTTCGTCAAAAAATTGGTATTGAAAATCGGTAAATCAAGAAGCAATTTCAAATGAGGTGAAACGCTTCTGAATCGTGTCTATGACGGATGACGTAATCAAAAGTTACCATCTGGTTGTTAGAGCCAATGTTGACTTCGAGCCCTTTATAGGGAGCTGTGTTACACTGGAATAACGAGTGTAACGGACACGAGAAGAGAGTGAGAGTAGATATGACGGGTTACGTCACGGACAGGCGCCAAGTTTCGATCGTTTGAACAGGCATTATGTGCAACCAAATTAGAACGAATGTTTTCTAGTTGAAAATTAAAATTTTTCACGGCGGTTGAATTTTTTCAGTATCCTTATGGATATAATAATCGATTCCAATAATAAAAAAAATCATGCAAGAAACCTATTGTTTAGGTCCAATAGATCCGCAGATATTGGACTTTGACAATAGGATATTTTTTCTACATTGTTGTTTTACATACATTTGTGTTTAATTTAAGAAAATGTGGCTAAACTTATCATCATCAAAACTTTTCAAAAACAGTGATTATAAAATTGTAAATCTCTTTATATTTATTAACAACTGGCAAATCTTATTAGTACAAAAGATGTTATGAAGTATGAACTATCCACATTGTCGCATACAAATTTCTCCATGATCCATGATTGAGACAATTTTCCTCGGAGGATAGCAGAACTTTTAAAACGCATTGCCTCGCTATAGGTCCAGAAAAATCCCATGATTTATGGCAGAGGTTGACAAGATGCTTTGACCCTAATTTACTATGCAAATATATCCAAAAGCTTATTTGAATCTTTGAAACGAAATATTTGGGTGTCACAGCAGCCATGATTGCGTGTGAAAGTCCTGTACAGTTCGTTGTATTTGTTGGGGGAATATCTGCAACTTTCATGGAGTCACCGGATGGGGGATACCTTGTAAATTATTTATTTATTACTGTTGATATTTTGTTAATTTACACAATTTAACATTTTTTTTAATTAAACACAAAAATGTGTATAATAACAATGTACATTGAGTACATTTCCATTTCCTATTTCAAAAAAATCGGATTTGTCTTATTTTTGGTATTGGTGAATTACTTTTATGTGCAACAGCACATAAGGAGAGAACTATTGATTCGTATGGAGTACCCCCCAATTAAAAGTAATTCATTGTACTACAACTTTCTTCCAATAACATTCATCGTAGGTTGATAATTTCATATTAAGTTTGAAAGACGCTAAACCTGGCTATTTCAACTCTTTGGAAAAAATATCTCCAATAAGTCCAATATTTCGGGATATATTAAACCAACAATCTTGTGGTTGGGCTGAAATTGTAGGTAATTTCATCTAGTTAGAGAGTGGTTGTGATTCCCCTTCAAGAAAAATGCACCAAAAGTTAAAGAAAAAACTGACTGAAGTCACAGGTGAAGTAGAGGGTGTAAATAAATAGTTTAAAAAATAAAAAGATATTTAAGAGGTGATAACTTGTTTCAAAAATAGGGTGGATCTTTTATATAATTTTTCTATTTTGAGCAGTCCGTGCATATATACATCCCCTTGAAGATGGCGTCGAAAATCAATTTTTAATCTTTTTCTCAAAAACCAAAAAGACAAGAATAAAATTAAGCACACATTAGATGCGATCAGGAAGGCACTCAAATCATTTTAAGGTGTTGTTCCCCTATATTTGCAATGGGAAGAAAAAGCCTCTCCTAAAATTTGTTTCGCAAGACTTTTTTTCTCATCCATATTATACCATTTAAAAATTAATTTTAGATAGCTTTATTCATTCTGAACAAATATGGTCTCTTGTAATTTCTAGCTAAAATTGATGGTTTCTGAGAAAAAACATATCAATTGGTACGTAGCGTGAGTCGTAGAGGCTGGAATTATTTTCGAACTTTTATATCTAGTAGGCGGATGTAATTTTTTTAGGACAACTAATTAGTTTTGATCAAGTTTAGTTCCGTTAAAATTATTTTTAGGTCCTTGCAATCAA
The DNA here is from genome assembly GCA_937662695.2 of Halyzia sedecimguttata. Lineage (NCBI taxonomy): Eukaryota > Metazoa > Arthropoda > Insecta > Coleoptera > Coccinellidae > Halyzia > Halyzia sedecimguttata. The sequence continues at coordinate 44,820,343 of OW569413.2, read as the reverse complement.
ATCGAAATTTTTTTCATAGATCCATTACGATGGCGGTATATACAAATGAAAAAATAATACGGAAAAAAGTTTCTTGCGAAACAAATTTTAGCAGTGCCTCTTTCTACCCCCTGCAAACATAGGGGAACACCGCCAAAAAATGTCTTCTCGTTCAAATATATTGTCAGATCAATTTCATTCTTGTCTTTTTTTCGTTTTTTAGGAAAAATATTTAAAATTGCCCTTCTATAGATGTGCTGCTCAAAAAGAATTATATTGAAGACCCATCCTATATTTTGACAAGGAATCTCTTGGATTTTTTTTATTTTTATTTATATATTATTTAGTTTACTACAAATCCGTCGAGGATTATTTCATTTGTACCCCAAATTTTGAACAAAGCAAGTAAATGGAGAAAATGGATGCGAAAGAATTTTTTGGAGGATATCCCCAGGGTGTCAAATAATTTTTATTCAATCTATTCGTTCTATGCCATTGTCTTTTCATTTTTCAGGTTGAGTTTTGGGTACCTCTGAGAAAAACCTGTGATTTTTTAAGAGGGAATCGATATTGAGATATGCTATTCAATATTTAATACTTCAGCTCATTTTGTTCATGATTTCAATGTTTACGAATCACAACACTAATTCCGGGATTATGCAGAGATAATTTGGCTCTTAGCACTTAGCTCGTGGCTAGAGTCAAGTTCTAATAGCTAAGTGCTAAGAGCTAAATTCTCTCTGCATAATCCTGGAATGTGGGTGTTATACCCATCTGGTATATTCTTGTTTTCTCGATAACTGAAAAAATACAAATCCGGTCATATTGAAAGTTGGCTACTAGTTGTAGAATACTGATACGAAGACTTCTGTGAAGTTTTGTGAGGATCATATCCCTAAAAAATTTAATTAAAAAAAATTATGAAAATATGATGTCTATGATCTCTGATACCTTAAGAATGCAAAGAGATAGCGACATTTAGGGTAGGTTTCGCATCCGTATGCGACATTCAAATTCGTTAATAGACATAACGGCCAATCGAGCTATACCCATCTGAAATACTGTTGTTATTTCATCTATAACTCAAAATATGCAAAACCGATACAATTAAAACTCGGTAATTACTTGTAGAATGCCGTATCCTGAAATTACTTGAGACGTAAGCTTTTTCGTATGTTATTAGATATTTAACGAATTTCAATTTCGATGGAATACATATGTCAGAATTAAAAATGCTGTGATCTTAGACGTTTCTCTCATTACTCAAGTCATTGAAATGTATTAATATTTATAAAAGCTGAGAAAACTATCTATATCGATAGTAAATTCGATTAAGAGTATCCAATAGAGGTGGGTGAATAGACCATAGAATACCTATAAGTATACGATAGATGAACGAATCGAAGATATTGCGGACTGCCCAGAAATCTGCAACTACTACTATTTGTATCAAATTCATAGAAATTAGTTAATTTGCGGAAAATGAACGCACCACCATAGAGATATTTCAGATATCCATATGTTCGTCATGTGACCGTGGCCTTGTCTATTTGGACTGACATTTCTCACAATTTGGGCGGGAGAGGTTTGAAATAATAATTTGCTGGCGCTGAAATTTCTCCCAAGGTATTTCTTTTGAAATTTATTGTGCATCAAAATGGATGGAAGGACAAAATTTAATTTACCACTGATTCTCCAGCTGTAAGTAATGTAATAATCATTGAGATCATTCATAGCTCAAAATTCGCAAAATACACATTTTATTGAAATGATACGCCAAGAGGAAATACAATTTTGAGAGAACAATATTTTCTAGAAAGGTAGGTACCTATTTCGCATGAGATTCCATCAACTCATCATACATCGGTCCCAAAATTTGTCATGAATTCGAGCTATGGAATATAAGTTCGCTTCGGGTGTTTTAGACAATGAAGAAGATATTCCTTGTCTGGATCTAGGAATACATGTTGAAGTGAACACAGTATATGCCGTTTGTGATAAGATGCGAACTTCTATCCCCTTATCACTACTTCATTTCCCTCGTTTTGACACTTATGATGAAAACAAATTCCTAGCCTTTGCTCACAGCGTCACTGGGCATCCGATTACAGAAACATATCTCACTATTGTGAAATTTCATCAATATCCGATAACTTCGGAGAAAACTGAAGTAAAAAGAAGATCTATTCGTGAATGGTATGCGTCAAAACTGATTATGAGAAAAAAATTAACATCAGAACAGGTGCAAAACAATCTACAGGGAATAGCTATCTAATTAGACAAGGTCGACAATGCAATGTTGTATGAAATTTCCTGGTATTCCAGAAATTAAATGGAAAAGAGGTAGATATAAGATTCAAACAAACGTCAGACTAGCATGATGAAGTTGCTTGCAAATATGAATTGATATTAATTTTGAGAAGCTGAGATGAAGTGAGGTTATTCAGAAGCAAAACAAAGCTAAAATTCATATCACATTACCACAGATTAAATATTTGTATCACGATTCGAGTAAGCATACGAAACAAAGGAACATCGATGTACGTATATTTAGGTTACGTAAACTGCCGTTCAAATTTATGGTTGTTACACTAAGCACATATATTTATTTTTCAATATTGCATTCTGAAGAATTCGTTCGCGTTTTCACGGAAACTCAAGATTTCAATTTACCGGTCTCGAATGAACTAATCTCGCCTATTTCTGTTTATAAAAATCGGAAGGAATCTGTGGCGACATCTTTTCTAGGTCACGGAACTAAATCGCATGTCGCCGTCCAGACTGGCTCTCCTGAAACTTCCTGAAATTGATTGCAGATAGTTGATGATGCTGTAACAGTAAATCTTAGTGGTTTTGTAAAGTTTCGCTCCGTCGGAAGTGATTCAGAGGATTCTCTTCATATACCGAGTGTTTCAGGAATCAGGGGATGTGTTTTATTCAACGGGAGATATATCTAAACAAAATGAACCATTTCACCAAAGCCTATACAGACAATGTGGACGGACAAGTTTCAGCAACTTACCGAAATTCACCTATGAAATTGATGCTCATATAGCATCGAGTTAATGGACGTATATAGACTGATATTTTTGATGAAAAGTAAAAAAAATGTTTTGCCGATGAGGCTTCGTTTCCGAGTTATTGGATTTTAAACTTCCTGTATGCTTCCAATTTAATTATTTAATTCCATAAATTACAGTAAGCAAAGAAATGAATAAGTGAGTTGACTGTCACCTGAAGACAGAACAACATTATAATGTTGTTCATTATTGTATACAATAGAAAGTAAAGCATGTGTCAATGGGAGATGATGGCCCTACATAAGGGACCTGTAGAGGTCTTCGAACATCTAAAGTTCTGAATAATCATCGCTTGGATTGGCCAGACCCGGTTTTGAAAGAGACCCTCCTGGCCTTACGAGCAACGACATTTTCCTTTTTGAATTCAAATATTGATGGGATTTCTAAGAACAAGAGTGAAAATCTTTGAAATCTTCGGAGGCGATTCTTCTACAAGATATTCATACGGCTACAGATGACTTATTTGTGAGAGGGGACTCTTGAAAGTTTATGTATTATTTTTAATTTGTTCGTTTTTCTCCTCATGTCTATTCATTTTATAGGTTGAGTTTTTCGGGTACCTTGGAGAAACCTCTCCGTTTTTTGACCAAGGAATCCATATCGAAGAAAAAAATGGGTTCAAGCCCTGTGGACAGGAGCTTTCTGGCGCTCTAGTTCAAATAGACAAATTATATCTCCGAAAGTATTGGTTTCTCAGAGTTGGGAATTATATCAATGTATTCTTATGATAGAACTGCATCATAAAGGAAATTCAATTCAAATAATAGTTTATTTATCAAGTTTAAATAGCAATCTGAGAATGAGAACTGCACCATGGAAGAAATCGAATTATATCTGGCTAATTTTGCCCAATAACGAACTTAACCAAGATATTCATCTCCCCAACCTACTCTGAAAATTTCAACTACCTAGCTCATTCCGTTCGAGAGTTATTGTAGAAAAACTTTTTTTAAATTTTGAAATTTTTTTTGACACTTTGCGGTAATCTGGTCAATACAAAACTTCACATGCGTATAAAAGTCATGATTCTACAATATGATGCTAAATTTCAGATAGATCGAGTGATCGGTTTCGGAAATATTCATAAAAAATATTTTTACTAAAATCGGCCATAACTCCGAAACCGCTTGATGGATTTCTCCCATTAACGAGCTCGTCCGAGATATTTACGCTCCAAACCCACCTTGCAAATTTCAATCTACTAACTCCTTTCGTTCGAGAGTTATCGTGCCTACGACCGGCCGGACAGAATCGATTTCGACCTCGGATTCTTGATCAGTGAGTCGAACCAAATCGTTTAAGACCATTTTCATCGAAAATTACAGACATTTGGGCAAATTGATAAACACTCAGTTCCGAGGAACTAGAGCGCCAACAAGTTTCGTATGGCAATTGCCCAAAACAGGTTTAAAGTACCTACAAATAGTAGATTTTTCATAAAACATGTATCAAAGAAGAGTAATAATGAAAAATTACCTTGTAATAGATCAAAAATTTCCTGATCTACGTTCAGCAAATTTTCTCCTCTCTCGAACTGCAGAATTATGCTTTCAATATTTACATTCTATTTGCATTCTATGTCGTTCTATGAAAAGCAGTCTCACTACTCTCAGATCTCTTACTTCATGTTCCGTTCCGAAATGTAAGACTTTTCTGAGAAAAACTAATTTCGGTGCAAACAACTGAGATTTTTCTCACTTCGCTCACATTTCGGAACACACTTTATTCTCATAATTCTTCGATTGATTAGATAATGTCATGTCTCAGGATAATAAGTTGACACTATGACAATTCATACATAGATTAATTATATCACTCTGTGAAATAAGATTTATCATTGAAATTTTGAAAAATCATGTCTCCGAAAGTATTAGCTTGTTAGAGTTAAAAATGATATCGTTGGATTCTTATGGTAAAACTGCTTATTGAAAAAAATTTAATTTGGAACTTGTTCTGTAAAAAAAAAAATTGTTTTTTGTTACTCTGAAACCATCTGTCCGATTCTGCCCAGTAACGAACTTAGCCGAGATATTTATCTCCCAAACCTACTCTGAAAATTTCAACTGTCTAGCTCATTCCGTTCGAGAGTTATCGTGTCTACGGCCGGCCGGCCGGACAGAATGAATTTCGACCACGGATTCTTGATCAGTGAGTCGAACCAAATCGTTTAAGACCATTTTCATCGAAATATTCGAAAATTACAGACATTTGGGCAAATTGATAAGCACTCAGTTCCGAGGAACTAGAGCGCCAAAAATGGCCATCAATATTTTAAATTTCAGCTACTTTTATGAACAAATTCAATTTTAACAAATAACAACACTCCCGGGGAGAAAGGGTTTTTTGCTGAGATTTTTCCCTAAGCTCTTGTATCATTATCATACATCGAATTGTATTGCAATAACCTCTGAAAACACATCTAAAGCTCTCAATCGAAAAAATATATATACATTTATAAATATATTTGTTCTGACACCTCGTGAAAGAACAAAATTGGTAAACCACGTTAAAGTTGTTTGTTGTTTAGGTTTTTCGTTGAACATGCAGTTTTCTTACGAAGAAAATGCAGATATTATTTTTGTATAAGATTTTCGTGACGGAAACGCATTAAAAGCTAGTTGTGAGTACAACAGGAGATTGGGAATAGACGACAAGCATCTCGCCGGGAGTTTTCCGACGCTTATCAAATGCTACAGCTTGTAATTGGCGATTTCCCGTACTAGACCTGGTGGTGCTCCTTGAGATAATTATTATTACGCTATGAGGGAAGAAGTAGTGATAGATTGTGTGCTCGATAATCCGGAAATTAATACTAGATGCATTGCTGTACGTCTAAATGTGTCCCAAAGGTTTGGTTGGGAGAGCTTGAACCCAGAAGTTTTACATCCATTTCATGCACAACATGTACATAAATTACAACTAGGAGATCACATGTAGAGACTCGCCTTTTGTCAAACACTTCTTCAGCAGCATGAAAAAAATTAAAATTTCTTCAGAGAAGAGGTTTTCAACATATATTCTCTATTAATGTGAAATCAAACTTACTAGCTTGCCCGTTACTAGCTCAGTGACTTATGCTAGCAAGTTTGTTCGTCCGCCTAGGAAACACCTTACCTAAGTAAAATGCCTCATAGAGCGCCTAAGTAAAAAGTATACTACTCCTGAATGTATCCCAAATCGTTGATCTGATGGTAAAGATAAAACCTCTTATTCCCTATCTATATATTCCAACTTTACAAATAAATATTTCAGTAATATATACAAGGACCAGTGGTGAGTCTGAGATCGATGAGGCACTTATCTTTGCAGTCTGGGTTCGATAGATGAGGTAGGGCCGTCCAAAATGTCACATGTAGATGTACGTTCTCTTCGGAACAAAGGTACTCCGGTAGTAAGGAAGTTGTCTTCAACTGTTATTTCAGGACCAAGTTGTTCCAATTGTTGTTCCACCAGATTTACGTTCAGGTATCAAGATATTCCACCAGTTTATGCTCCGGTACCAAGAAAGTTCTCCAGGTGTTAAAGTCGTCTCCGAATGTTCAATCCGGAACTAAGAAAGTCGTAATCCAAATGTTCACTCCGGAACTAAGAAAGTTATCTCCAAATGTTCACTCCGGAACTAAGAGAGTCGTCTCCGGAACTAAGACTGCAGAAATTCAGACCCATAAGATAGTGCATGTAAGACGTGATCTCATTCCCAGTAACTCTAGACGAACTTGAAATTATTTACAGAGCAATAAATATGAGATAAAATATCTAGAATCCAGGAATAAGAGCACGTTATTCGATCGCAAGAATGAGACTAGAAATTAAGTATTATACAAAGAAACGTGTTAACCTGTGTAACCTGTAGAAAACGATATAAAACGGAAATAACAACTTGGCATTCACAAAAGCAGAAAATATCAGTTCGAATCTACGTAGTACTTACCGCCTTTTAAATAGACGTCTTGTAAGAAACAAATAAATTTCCAATTCACACGATTATAATGGATTACGGTAGTACTTTAATTTGCTAAACTCTCTGGCGAGATGTTAACGCTTTCATTTTCATTACTCGAAAGAAGGACAAAGATGTCCGCTCGAGACTGCAGCGCATCGCGCGCATGCGAAACATAAACTCTATCAACGCGCTGGGCGATACATAGAATCTAGCCAAGGCGTTTTTGAGTGTGAATCGAAGCTACCCGTAGACAGTTTTTTGCGATTGAAACGGTAATCAATGGTGGAGCGTTCTGTAACGTTACAAATGTATGGGGCGGAGTCTTTAACAGGCAATTACTTCCAATTCAAGTCATGCCTAATCGTTTGAATGCCGATAGGTACTGGCAATTTTTAGAAAACGATCTGGAAAATTTGCAAGAATATTTTCCAGTGGATGTGGTATATAATCGTACGTGGTATCAGCACGATGGAGCACCACCGCATGTTGGAAGAAATGTTGTCGCCTGGTTTAACCAAACTTTTAATAGGAGATGGATTGATCGGCATGGTCAAGTGCTATGGCCTGCGAGATCCCCTGACTTGAATCCTCTGGATTATTTTGTATAAAATCTAGTTTACGCAGTGGAAATAAATAATCAAGAACAATTAATGGAAAGAATTATAATGCAGTCGAATCCACTCAAACTAGGCAAAACGTGTAATTAGTATACGATTCCTTTATTTTGCGTTGCCAAGACTGTTTGGATGCTAATGGTGGTATTTATTAATTGGATTTAATTCTTTTTGAATTTTCACATTATGTATTTAAGTTGAAAATTAATTACATGCAGAAACTTCAAAGTCTAATATCTCCGAAACAAAGCCATATCAAAAAAATTTATTTTAAATTTTTAATATAGATTATCAGCCTGTATTCTTTATTATGATTATGATGATGTAATGAATCACCCTGTATAACAGATTGGCTGTTAGGATCTCGCCGATAAATGAAGAAAAATCAACTTGTTTGGTACAATTGGACTTTATTCAACAACATAGTCAAGAGCAATATAATCGATAAGTTTCTTGAAGAACGATTTATCTTTGGCCTCAGGTAAAAGTCGCTGGGGGGCAAATCGGGAGAATAGGAGATAGGCGCGGATTTGCGGAAGCAATTCAAAGTTTAATTCGTGGACCAGGGCGAAATAATCATCGATTAAACATCATCAAATATTCCCTCGTGATCCGAACTAAGCCATATATCGACCGAAGTGCCTCCAAAGAGAAAAATGTCATTAAGGCAGAAATGTACCGGTTTCATGCTGGTTTGCAATAATCAGAGCACCATAGCCACTGAATAAACATCCGTAGGAGCTCTTGGAAAATTAGCTCCCATAGTTGCGGAGAAGAAACACGTAATATCAACCAGCGCCACCTAGGAAGATCCTTCTCCAACTCTCTGTGAGGCAAGAACCTTGGCCAATGCCCAAGATGTGGGCTGCAAAGCATCCTATTCATATGATCCCAATGACGACGTTGAGACGTCATTCTGCAGTGTGTCATTAGTCGAATAGCAACTAGCACAGTCACCTCAATACTCATTGGTTTGGTGTCTTAACCGTGTCTAAGCCGAACGTTTATACGTCGTCAATAGTATCATATGAGTAGGCTGCTCGACTCCCTCTTAAAACCTCTTTGGAGGCGCTTTGGTCGATGATGTAGCTTAGTTCGGATCACGGAGGAATATTTGTTGATGTTCAATCGATGATTATTTCGTCCTAGGTCATTAGTACATTACAGTGTCTTGGTAACAGATCATTTTCTATATTTGCATATGGCACCCTTTCTTCGAAATTTCATCGTTCAAACGATCCAGTTGGCCCAAGAAGCGATGGCTATTAACTGATGTCTTGCCCTTTTCAAGGCAGTCTATAGACAAAATACCGCAAGCATCCCAAGATACGAACGCCATAACCATGCCAGCACTATGTTAGGCTTCTGGTCGCTTTAGGTGGGGTTCACGGATTGCTGTCCTCTCAGTGGACTGCCGATTTAACTCTGGCGTATGATGGTGGATCCAAGTTTCGTCCATCGCTACGTATCAACGTGAATTGACTGCAAATTGCAGTTTTTCGCCAAGGTGGTTATAACATTTTTTCGTTGACCTCTACATATTTTATGAATTTCGGACCCCTTAAATAATTTCACAATAGAAAATATGGCAGGCACAAATCAAATGACACATACACTTGTTTGTATGATGCAGTTGATGTGGAAGAGAAGGCTAGTGTTTTCGTGGACGATGTGCCTCGGTGTTTAAATTCGGCTACAAGTATGGTAAAAATCCACTATAAGAAAGGGCACCCTTGGATAACTCAGGGGTTGATTACATCAATACGTACGCGCGATATTCTATACCAAAAGTTTTTGAAACTCAAAACATATGCAAGTAAGAGAAAGTACAATATTTATCGCATAAGTTTAACTCCCTATTGAGGAAAGCGAAAATTTCCTGCTATAAACAGAGATTTAAATGGTACAGTTGGTGACAGTAAGAAAACTTGGAATATCTTCAGGGAAATTTTTAATGAGAATAATGTGTCAGGATTGGGTCCGAATATAACTCAATATTTCTAGAGCCAACAAATATACAAGAAGTTTCCCTGTTAGTAGAGTGTATAAAAGACATAAAGCATCAGGCTACGATATGATTTCGGCTGAAATGTTAGAAATTATAACACCTTGCATAATTGAACCGTTTGTCAGTCTCTTGTTTGTCGGTTGGTCTTTCCCTTCTTTCATCAAAACGACTCTTATAACACCAATACATAAAGGTTGTTACAAAGACAAACCCAACAACTACAGACCTATTTCGGTATTTGCGAAGTTGTTTGAAAGGTTGATCTATGCAAGACAAATCAGTTTGGCTTTTGGCACGAGAAATCCACCACTGATACTATCAATTACCTGATGCAAAATATTCATGAAGCCATCGCCAGGAACAAAAAAATACTTTTTCGTCGACCTCTATGAAAAGTGACATTATACGTACTAATTTGCAACCGTAAAAACGACCATTATTGAAGGCAAAATTAATTTCTCGTCCGTAAAATTACTTTCTCGTCCGCTGTGATCAATATGAATACGGCATGATACGGTTCATTACAAACATAAGTGTCTGTAAGAATAACTGTCAGTGCTGTGGTCACTATGGATACGGTTCAATACAAACATAAGTATATGTGTCATTTGCTATTGTGAAATTATTTAAGAGGTCAGAAATTTATTAAAATATGTGGAGGTCGACGAGAAAATGTAATATGCACCCAAGCGAAAAACTGTCTATTGTCTCGCCTGCTTGCTATCCAAGGCAGAGCCGACTGTAATATACAGTTTTTCGTCCTTGATACATAAATAACTATTGCGTGTTTGTTGATTGATCAATTGACAGATTAAATCTGTCAATTATACTAATTGACAAATTAAAGTCAGATGATGACAGATTTAATCTGTCAATTATACTAATTATACTAATTTGACAGATTAAATCTGTCAAATAGTATAATTGACAGATTAAATCTGTCAATTGACAGATTTTTTACATTGGATTTTTTTACATTACATTTTCTACATTGGCCCTAATACGCCGTCGTACATTTCTGATGTTTTCCGATATAATTTCTTTTGTACCTAATACTACCTTGAGTAAATTGGCGAGAACTGAGTCATTTATGTTAAAACGGACGTCGACCAACGTGCGAAGTGTGATACTTGCATCTTCGACTGTTGACCCGAAAACGAAATTGATGAATATTTCAAATGTTCGTAGATATTATCTCATCTTGTCCCTTTTATTGAGCTATTTTTGGCGTGCTTGTTTCCCGGAACGGAGCGCGTCTATCGTTTTGCCCAGATGTCTGTATTTTTGGAATATTTGGCAGAAAATGGACTCAAAGGATTGGGTGCGGCTCACTCATGAATAATCCGGGACCAAATCCAATTCTGTCCGTCCGTGAGCACAACAACTCTCGAACGAAATGAGAAAGCGATTCGAATTTGTAGGGTAGGTTTGAAGCATACATATCTCGTTCGTTAGAGGGCATAATCCCGAGTGGATTCAGCAGCCATCTGAAATTTTGTTTTACCAATAACTCGAAAAATTATGGTCCAATTGAAACTCGGTAGTTAGTTGTGCAATACTGATATGAATACTTGTACAATTTCGAGAGGATAGTATGACTAGCAAATTTTCAAAAAAATATTCGAGGAACTCTCTGTCTCTCAAACTATCCGACAGATTTCGACAAGATGCTTCTGAACCTTATTTTGCATCCAAGCTCTAGATTTTAAATCAATCTTTATGGACACTCCACCTCGGAAACTATGCTATTTCCTCGAAACTAGCTTGCACACACACAGAACTGACATGAGGTGGTGATATGACCGTCCAGTCCCTCCCCAGTCCATCCTATGCCTATGCAAAACTCCCAAAGGATGATTTCACGATTTCTCATAATGAAACACACAATAAAATTCCACACACCGTTCATCCACTTTTTTAATCTCTTCTGTAGTTACACTTATTCGATTTTTACACGCTCCAAGAGGTCATTGTTGGTCACCTGAATGCCAAAATTAGACTCAATCCGATATTTGGTTTTGGAATTTCAAGCAAAATATACGCAAAATAGTTGAACATTTTTTTTCCCAGTTTCTAGCCATCGGATCAATTCAAAACTTTGCATTCAGATAATGGCCGTGAATCTGCAATTTGATAATAAATTCCAATAGACCGAATTATTAGTTTCAGAAATATTCACTAAATATGGCTTATAACGGCCTGATGGATTTCGCCCATTAACGAACTTAACAGAGAAATTTATGCCCTAAAGCTAACCTTGCAAATTTCAACTCTCTTACTCATTTCGGTAACAAAAATTTCGAACATTCAGACATTTGGACAAAATGTTAGCATGCTTCCGAGCGGAACAACCGCGCAAAGACATCGATCGTTAACAACAATATTCTACAAGTGTACATTCACGTGTACGTTTACATTCCTACCTATACTCCCTTGCTCGTCTCCGGGCGCCTATCCTCACACACACAGCGCTTCAAACTCAAATTTGAAATCGTCATTTTGTTCGTAAAAATGCAACCCTCTTCGAAAGATATGTACAACCACCAATTTTTCAAATAGGAAGTATGGGCTTCTGATACATCGTTTAAAAGGTCGTGTCATTCTCTATTCAGAAATGTTATCACTTTCATGTTTATTGCAAAACTCAAAATAGTGTGATTACCGAAATTCATTATATGTTCCCCCGAATATTCGAAAATCTTATTGCAATAATACTAAACATATTTACCTTCAAGATGTGAGAGAAAGAAAATGCAAAAAAAACCGTAACATTGTGTTTTCCAGATGGTACCGTGAAAACTAAATACGTAAAACACTTTCTTTTGCAATGTTAGTTTCTTAAGAACACCTTCGCAAATTGTTTTGTGCTGATAAGTTGTAGTTTATAAATTGTCTAATTTGTGTTTGAATTTCATTAACTTCAGTTTTGAATAATTGTTCGATTAATGGATGTGCAAAAAATAACAATTTCACAAATGATTTGTAACGGAGATAACACCCGAATACAAAAAGAAGTAAGTCGCTTGATTTATGTGAAATTTTCTATTTTGCGTCTAGATAGGTAAAATAGAGAAGCAGTTTCGCAAAGATGAAGAAAATCCACATAAACTGAGTAAAGATGTCTGCCTCCACAACATTTGTGAGTGAGCTATACATCGATTCTAAACATATTTAAACATAATAAAATGCATCCCTATAAAATGATAACTACCCAGGAGCTAATCATGCCATGCTAATCGTCAATATTGCCACTACTGGTTTTCTGAAAATACACACTGGATGAGAGAGCACACGAAAATCCCTCAAAAGGTTAATGTTTGGCAAGAAATATGTATTCGAAACCATATCATCTTATCCATTGAGGGCAATTTGAGTTTCGAGAATTATTTAGCACTACTTCAAAATTATGCTGTTCCAACTTTACCAAATTTAAATCCTGATCAAGCAGATCCTCAAGTTCCACGGAATATGATATGGTTCCAACATGATGGAGCACCACCACATTGCCAACGCAAAGTCTGGCAGTACTTTGACGCAATATTTCCAAATCGGTGGATAGGAAGGCGGGGAACGATCGAATGGCCAGCGCGATCCCCTGATGTTAACACATTAGATTTCTTTTCATTGCAATATGTGAGGAGCATTGTGTACAAAACTAAACCCCTTGATTTTTAATGACCTAAAAGATAGAATAACGCTTGCGATTAGGTTGGTCACTCAGATGTTGAATTTCAGGCAAGTTTTGTAAGATACTCTTGAAATTTAATGAAAAATTAGGATTATACATCCTAGTGACTTTTGTATTGTAACTTGGCAGTTGGTGTGACTGTTACGAAAGTTGACAGATCGTGGAATTTGAATTGTACATAGAGCATGGAGATCAGATTGAACAGTTTCCTAATATCATGAATGATTCAAAATTAGCAAGAAGGAAATCTCTAGTACCTTATTTTTTTATGAAAATAAAACCTTTCCTCTCAACAATTATTCCACCTTATCCAGATTATCTTATATTGACAATAATTGACGTGTGTTGAAATTTGATAGGATCGAATGTCAGTGCTGACTACCACAAAACGAAAAATATAACTAGAAACAATGCGGGAATGAGTTCATTCCAGCACTGTTTTTAGTGCTGGAATGAACTCATTACGATACTGAAATAGAGAATAGTATATTCTAAAACAAGTTGCAGAATGGGCTCCTATTAAAACACGAATGCGAAATTTTCGAACGCATGAGTGTTGGAATTGCCTTCTGCAACGAGTATTAGACGATATTTTCTCTATTTCAGGACAGTTTTCTAGAATACTATTGAAATTTAATGAAAAATTCGGATTATACATCTTAGTGACTTTTGTATTGTATCTTGGCAGTTGGTGTGACTGTTACAAATGTTGACATATTACGGAATTTGAATCATACTTAGGAAATGGAGATCAGATTTGAAACAGTTTCCTGTTAATATAAGTAATAGAATGTATGATTCAAAATTAGCAAGAAGGAAATCTGTATAGTACCTTATTTTTTAATGAAAATATTACTTTTCCTCTCAACAATTATTACACAATATCCAGATTATATTATTGTCAATTGACGTGTGTTGAAATTTGATAGGATCGAATGTCAGTGCTGACTACCACAAAACGATTAATATTACTAGAAACAATACAGGAATGAGTTCATTCCAGCACTGTTTTTAGTGCTGGAATGGACTCATTACAATACTGAAATAGAGAAACATTTTTATTTGAGGTTAGGATGTTGCCAAGGCACTTTGAACATTTACTTCATTAACATACATATCTTTTTCTTACATTTTGTATTACATTTTAATTTCTGTTATTGTACCAAATTTCGCTAATCACCTGATTTTATTGGCGCTCTTGTTCCTCGGAACAGAGTGCTTATCTATTTGCCCAAATGTCTGTAATTTCTGGATGAAAATTATCTCAAACGATTTGGTTCGACTCACTGATCGAGAATCCGTGGTCAAAATCGATTCTGTCCAGCCGGTCCGGCCGACTGTTAACACGATAACTCTCGAACGGAATGTACCTACTTCAGAAAGTAGGTTTGGGAAATAAATATCTCGGGGTCGTATTTGGCAATATCGGCCTGATGGTTCCGCAGCAACGAGAAAAAAATTGTTTTACATTGCAAATTTCAACTCTAACAAGCTGATACTTTCGGAGAAAATATTTACTAGTTCCTGCATAATACTCATAGCGTCGTTACAAATTCCCATGAGTGCATAACGGGAATGTTACAAAACAGGATAATAGCCTGTACAATACTCAGTACTTCGATACGAATTTGCTTTACTGCAGAACGGGAGTGACGTGGCATCTGTAAAGCTACGTATAAATAAACAACGCGCGGCAGACCCTCGAACATTGATATGAGAGGCGGTCCCGGCCTCGCGCGTTTCAGACGGGGATGGCTGAGATGGCTCGCGCGACAACCCCGTATACACTACATAGCGCGAGGCCGCCTCGCGAGCCAATGTTCGACTGTTCCAGGGTTTGCCGCGAGTAGTTTATACGCAGCTGTGTAGAACCCAGTTAATGAAGCAGTTGTAATCCTTTTATATCATTCCCAACTATGAGAAACCAATAATTTCGGAGATATGATTTGTCAAAATTTGAACAAGAGTGCCAAAGCTACTGTCCACAGGGCTTTCCCACTTTTTTTTTTCTCATTTGATTTTTACAATAAACATGAAAGTGATAACATTTCTTAATATTGAATGAAGAGACCTTTCAAACGATGTATCACAAGCCCATACTTCCTATTTGAAAAATTTGGGATTGGATGGAGGGGTTCGCATTTTTACGAAGAAGAATGACAATTTAAAATTTTAATTTGACGTATTTCGGGATTTTCCATAAATATGTACAGTAACCTAGATAATGAATTTATTCCAATTGGCTTTTCCACACTCTAGATGCCGAATGACAAATTAATGCAATCCAACTAATATACACAACGCTATCATTAATTATTGGCAAGGCGATTGTAAAATTTGATCGGACAAAAAAAGATTATTTCAGGCGTGGATTCAAATCTCTACTTTCGATTTTAGGCGGAGCAAATGAAATTTTTTTTCTTGATTCTTTAAAGAATGTTTCGCGAGGTAAATATTTGTTTGCAAGTACTATACGCAGTTGGAATTTAAGAACCGCCTTGTATAGCTATTTTTCAACGTTGTGTAGTGTTTATACATGAAAGGGTAATTTCGATATCGGATCTATACTGCACCATATACATAGTTTATGGTATATAACATCCTACGTTCCAACTATTTTTAGTGGTCATATGATCATGAATCAAGCTTGTAATATTGGAAATGGGCGTTAGTTGTAGATCAATAATAGATTTTTCTTCTTGTAAAGTCATTCTATAGCAATGTGATTTGTCGGAACGTTCAAACGGACTATTATTTAATAATGAATAAAATTTACAGAAGAAATTACAGTTATTTATCTTTGTCTTAAAATTAATTTTACGATTTTCCTACTCATTAGTCATTATGCTCCAAAATGAAGGTAAAGTGCCAATATTTCATATAGAGTTTGCTTGTAGTTGTGATAATAATTACGTTTTTGGCGCTCTAGTTCCCCGGAACTGAGTGCTTATCAATTTGCCCAAATGTCTGTAATTTTCGAATTTTTCGATGAAAATGGTCTTGAACGATTTGGTTCGACTCACTGATCAAGAATCCGTGGTCGAAATTCATTCGGCCGGCCGTAGGCACGATAACTCTCGAACGGAATGTGCTAGACAGTTGAAATTTTCAGAGTAGGTTTGGGAGATAAATATCTCGGCTAAGTTCGTTATTGGGCAAAATCGGACAGATGGTTTCGGAGTAACAATAAAAAAATTTTTTTTTACAAAACAAATTCCAAATTAAATTTTTTTCAATAAGCAGTTTTACCATAAGAATACAATGATATCATTTTCAACTCTAACAAGCTAATACTTTCGGAGATAAGATTCTTCAAAATTTCAATAATAAATCGTATTTCAACGTTGTCACAGAATGATATAATTATTCTATGTATGAATTGTCATAATGTCAATTTATTTTCAATCGAAGAATTGTGAGCGAAGTGAGAAAAATCTCAGTTGTTTGCTCCGAAATTAGTTTTTCTCAGAAAAGTCTCACCTTTCGGAACGGAACATGAAGTAAGCGATCTGAGAGTAGTGAGACTGCTTTTCATCCATAGACATAGATATAACTCTCGAACGGAATGAGCTAGGTAGTTGAAATTTTCAGAGTTAGTTAGGGAGATGATTATCTCGGTTAAGTTCGTTATTGGTTAAAATTGGCCCGATTTAATTTGATTTCTTCCATGGTGCAGTTCTCATTCTCATGATTGCTCATTTAATCTTGATAAATAAACCATTATTTGAATATCCTTTATGATGCAGTTCTATCATATGAATACGTTGATATAATTCCCAACTCTGAGAGACCAATACTTTCGGAGGTATAATTTGTCTGTTTGAACTAGAGCGCCAGAAAGCTCCTGTCCACAGGGCTTGAACCCATTTTTTTTCAGTTATCGTAGAAATATTCAATGATTCTGGTATATTCGAAAATAGCGCCAAAAAATAAAAGTGTCATAACATTCACACAGTATCTACCGATGTCACTTGAGTGATAATTAACAATTGACGGTTTTCTACTCAAAGAGCAATGTCCCCGAAACAGTATAAATATTATGGTGATTCATTTTGTTATACAGAATGATCCACGAATATTTGTATATAGTTTAATGGTGAATAAATGGTACCTAGGGGAACCAGAAAAAAAAACAATTAAACGTTTCTGAGATTTACCGCCGTATTCACAAAGCATTCAATCTCCCGAATCTCCGTTAAATCCTATATAACTGAGGTCCTCTGTTAAGGATAAATAAGAATCGCAACCTCAGTTAACGTATGTAACGGTGCTGAAATAGGCCTGTTTCACGTTAATTTTCACTTAAACTGAGATTGCGATTCTTATTTATCCTTAACTGAGAACCTCAGTTAGGACTTAACGGAGATTGAATGCTTTGTGAATACGGCGGATAGGCTGTTCTATTGATTCAGGTTGAACATTTGGTGAGCTATTACTCCCGAACTGTCCAACAAATTCTTTTGAAATTTGGCAAGTATTATCATATCAGGCCATCAACATATTCTTATGAACTATACCGAAACAGAACAGAGTAGAACGCAGAAATTTTGATTTTGACTTTCAAGTCAAATAAAATCGATTAAAATTAATGGACAGGATATTTGTTTTGAAAGTTGATGCTACGTAACATTTTACAATTTGCGTATTCACTTCCTGATAATTGAGTACCCACTAGATGATAAATAATTACGAGATGTGTAATTTCGGTAATAATATATCTTTTTGCGCGCGTGTTCCGCAAGGATCAGCGTGCTATCATTTCGTCACAATGTCTGTATTTTTCGAATTTTTTTTCGAAAATGGTCTCAAACGATTGGGTTCGACTCCCTGATGAAGAATTCGAGTTCAAATTCAATCCTGTCCGTCCGGCCGGTCCGGCCGTTAGCACGATGACTCTCGAACGGAACGAGTTAGAGCGTTCAAATTTGCAGGGCATGGTTGAAGCGTAAATATCTTGGACAAGTTCGTTAATGGGCAAAATACATCAAGCCGTTTCGGAGTTACGGCCATTTTTAGTTAAAACGTTTTTCAAGAATATTTCCGAAACCCGATCTATCTGAAATTCAGCATCAAATTGTAGAATCATGGCCTTTATATGCCTGCGAAGCTTTGTGTTGATAGGACTAGAACTAAAAAAAAAAGCCAAATATTTGAAAATTAAATTGAAATTTTGTTTTCACTATAACTCGAAAAATACTTATCCGATTGAATTGAAGCTCGGTAGTTAGATGCGAAATACCAATGAAAACACTTGTGCAAAATTTCGTGGGGATAGCATGGGTAGAAAAAAATTTTAAAAATTTTTAACTATCAGCGGAATATTTTGCTTGCAATTCGAAAACAAAATATCGGATTGAGTTCAGTTTTTGCACTTCGGTGACGAATTATGACCTCTTGGGGTGTGCAAAATTTCACTGCGAACAGACCACTAGGAGCCTAAAAAAAATTTATAATTTTGAACATCCAAACTGGGCAAATTATTTCATTTCGAATTCCTACATGCAACATCTGGTGATCAGATTTCTTTCCGACGTATTTTTTGCGCGTTTATCTGAATCAAGTCGATATGTACGAGGGCAACTGATTAATATATGGACCACATACTAGCATGGCAATTGAATTAATGCGTAAACGATGTGTGGAATTTTAAATTGGTTTTCAAAATTTGTCTGAACGGTGAACGACTGGAGGTGTAACTGCCTCTTTTGGGTATTTTTTGTTATTCGCATAAGCAGACGAGAAATAATTTAACTGCTCGAGTTTTCTTCTGAGAAGATTGGGGATTTGGGGTGGAGGATGCTATTCCTCCATAGAATCCCCCGGTGCCGGTCTGCGCATGCGTGGATTCAAGATACGATATCTCCTGAACCACTAGTGTTGGAGAATCGGAGTTTTTTGTGACTGACCGGATGGCCATAAAATGACAAAAAATATTTTCAAAAATTTTAAAATTTTGTTTCCGCGTTAACGCGTAAAATACTGATCTGATTGAATGAAAACTCAGTAGTTAGATGCAAAAGACCAAAGCGTACTTTTACGAAATTTCGTGAAGATCACGTGACATGAAAAAATTCAAAAAATTTATCTATTTTGTGGAATATTTTGCTCGAAATTCCGAAACCAATTTTTTTGAAATTCATGCTGCCCTTTCCATGCATTTTTCGTTATGCGCATGCGCAGATGAGAAGTCATTTAACTGCTGTAGTTTTCGTCAGAGAGGATTGAGGTTTTTGGGGTGGCGAATGCTATGACTCCATAGAATCCCTTGGTGAGGGTCTGCGCATGCGTGGACTAAAGATGCGATATCTCCTGAGCCACTAGTGTTGGAGAATCGGAGTTTTTTGTAAGGTGTGTGATTTTGAGAGGACTTTCAGCCGTGAGTAGATTGCGCATGCGCAGAAGAGAAGTAACTGTTTTTGGGTTGTGTGGGTTATGTTGTCAGTGCTGACCGATATTGTGAGGTTTTAAAGTAATATTTATGGCAATTCAGTGCAAGGACAAGTCAGTTTGGGGGATGTAGCGTTGTTTCCGAGTTGAAGTGTCCGTACAGTGGCCCTGGGGCTAATTTTGAAATTGATGTTACTCCTTACGGGCATTTTTCGTTATGCGCATGAGCAGACCATCAGTGATTTAACTGGTGGTGTTTTCGTCAGAGAGAATTGGGGATTTGGGTTGGCGGATGCTATTCCTCCATAGAATCCCCTGGTGAGGGTCTGCGCATGAGTGGATCAAAGATGCGATATCTCCTGAACCACTAGTGTTGGAGAATCGGAGTTTTTGTAAGGTGTGTGATTTTGGGATTACTTTCAGCCGCAAGTAGACTGCGCATGCGCCAAAGAGATGAGACTGTTTTTGGGTTGTATGGGTTATGTTGAGAGTACTGAGTCGATATTGCGAGGTTTCAAAAGAATATTCATGTCAATTCAATGCACGGACACAAGTCAGTTTGGGGGAAATAGCGTTGTTTCCGAATTTAAGTATGCGTAACGTGGCCCTGGGGCTAATTTTGAAATTGATTACCCCTTACGGGCATTTTTGCGCGTATGTTCTGGCGAACATCGCGTTATAGTTTTGCCAAAATGTCTGTAACTTTCGAATTTTTTGGAAAAAATGGTCTCAAACGATTAAGTTCGACTCCCCAATGAAGAATTCGAGGTCAAATTTGATTCTGTCCGGCCTGCCGGACGGCCGTTGCCACGATAACTTGAGAACGAAAAGAGCTAGCAACTTGAAATTTTCAGGGTAGGTGGCGCATCCCAATACGACGGACAAGTTCGTTAATGGGCATAATCAGCCCAGCGGTTTCTGAGTAATAATTTTGTTTTCAACCAATATAAATCCGATAGAATTGAAACTTGGTGGGTAGTTGTAGAATATGAACCTAAGCACGCTTGTGAAATTTTGTGCGAATCGTATGGCTAGAAAATTTTAAAAAAATTATTAAAAAATATTTT
Source organism: Halyzia sedecimguttata (assembly GCA_937662695.2). Lineage (NCBI taxonomy): Eukaryota > Metazoa > Arthropoda > Insecta > Coleoptera > Coccinellidae > Halyzia > Halyzia sedecimguttata. The sequence goes on along the minus strand of OW569413.2, from coordinate 44,799,577 downwards.
TGTTGTCACGATAACTTGAGAACGGAATGCGGCTTGAAATTTTCAGGTAAGGATTTGCACCAGAACGCGACATTTCAGTTTGTTTATGAGCATAATCGGCCAAACGGTTTTAGAGTTATAGCCATCTGAAATTTTCTGAAATTTGGTGGTTTTTTGTTCCTCATTAACTCAAAAAATACTGAACCGATTGAATTCAAACATGGTTATTAGTTGTAGAATGCCAACGCGAAAATGTTTGCAAAATTTGGTGAGGATAGCATTTGCAGAAAATTTTTAATAAATCATTGAAAATAAAAAAAAAATTCTATATATCAGTAACTATTCGTTTGAAATTGCTGAAATTTTGCAAGGGCCTTCATAACCTAACTCTACTGCCAATTTTCAAGTTTTAATACGATCGGTTAAATATTGTTGGAGATTCGAGCATTCTTGTGTGAGTTCAGTAGATGGGTGACCGTTGCCTCGATAACTTTCGAACGAAAGGAGATAGGGACTTGCAATTTTCAGGGTAGGTTGCGTATCCGAAAGGGAGAGTTGAGTTCGTTTTTGGGCATAATCGGTTTAACGGTTTCCGAGTTATATCCACCTGGAATATTATTTCTTTGATAACTCAAAAAATGAATATTCGATTGAATTGAAGCTTGGTAACTAGTAGTAGAAAATCAACATAAAGACGTGTTTAAAATTTTGTAAGAACCGTACCCCTAGAAAATATGAAAAAAATTACGAAAAAAAAAATTTTAAGAACCGCACACCTAGAAAATTTAAAAAAAATCACGAAAAAAAAATTGGTTCAAGCACTGATTTGAAGTCAGAAGCTTTTGCGCGTATGTTCTATTGTCCATTCTTCTGTATTGAACACCCTTAATCGAATTTACCATGGTAAATTATGTTGTCCATTCTCTTGTATTGGCCACTTAATTCGAATTTACCTAGGTAAATTCGTTTTTAGTGGCCATGGTAAATTCGATTAAGGGTGTCCAATACAGAAGAATGGACAATAGAACATACGCGCTAAAGCTTCTGACTTCACGTCAGTGCTTGGACCAATTTTTTCCTTATGCTCATGAGCGGACGATAAGTGAATTAACTGCTGGAGTTTTCATCTGAGACGATTGGGGATTTGAAGTGCAGGATGCTACTATTCAACAGAATCCCCTTGAGAGTTTCCTCGCATGCGTGGATTGAAGGTGCGATATCTCCTGAACCAATGGTTTTGATGAATCAGAGTTTTGTGTGCGGTGTGTGATTTTGAGAGGACTTTCAGACACGAGTAGATTGCGCATGCGTGGAGGTGACATGGCTCTTTTTGGGTTGTATGGCTTATGTTGGGTGCGGTTTATGTCCAGCGGTCATGGATTTTGTGCTGAGCCAATATTGTGAGGTTTGAAAAGAAAATTCAAGACTATTCTATGAACGAACAAGTCAGTTTCGAGGAAATAGCGTTGTTTTCGAGTTGATATGTCTGTGTCGTGGCCCTGGGACCAATTTATAAATAACTATATTTGGATGATCAATTTTAAATTACTTTCGGATTTGGAGAACAGGCGAAGAAATTGCGTTCCTAATTCGAAATGCATATAACTCCTTTCGGAGATTTTTTGTTTCACGCATGAGCAGACAAGAAGTGATATAACTGCTGGAGTTTTCGACTGAGAGGATTGCAGTTTTCAGGTGCTGGATGCTATTCCTCCATAGAATCCCCTTGGAAGTGTCTGCGTATGCGTGGATTGGAGCAGTGATATCTCCTGAACCAATGGTGTTGAAGAATCAGAATTTTGTGTGAAGTGTTATTTTCAGGGGACTTTAAGCCACGAGTAGATTGCGTAGATGCGTAGAGGAGACGTTTGGATTGTATGGCTCATGTTGGGAGTGGTTTGCGTCTAGCGGTGATGGATTTGGTGCTGAGCCGTCATTTTAAACTTTTAAGAGAAATTTCAAGGCAATTCTACGCACGGACAAGTCAGTTTCGGGGAAATAGCGTTGTTTCCGAGTTGAAATGTCTGTATCGTGGCCCAGGGGCGAATTTATAAATAACTATATTCGATAGATCGGTATTAAATTACATTCGGATTTGGAGAAGAGGCAATTGTGTTCCTAACGGAGGTCCCAAAACCGCAATTTTTTTCGATCTACGGTAAAGCTAACAGCCAAACTGTATTGATAGCCATATTCGTTAAAGGAACCTGAAAAAAATAAAACAAAAGCACTGACGTGAAGTCAGTACTCTTTGGCACGCGTGTTCACGGTGGCTAATTTGAATTGAATGATGAGTACTTCAAGCTCAGGGGATAGAGCGAGCCGGATATCTACCCAAAGGATAGTGGACACCATTTACTGTCGGTTCAAGAATTAACAGTGCTGTATCTAAGCTGCCATAAGGATAGAGTAACAAAGTTGAAAAAGAACACAACTGACTCTCCTTACTGGTACAAGCTCCTAGAAGATTCGGAGGGATCTCCTTGGGAAAGACTTGGAGGGGTCAGTATAATCATAATCATGTTTATAGCACGCGCGCCAAATGCAGATTGACTTAACAATGAAATAAAAAGTGTAAAAAAGCATTGACGTGGGGACGATCTGCTTTGGCGGGCGTGGTATAAACATGATGATGATTATACTGACCCCTCCAAGTCTTTCCCAAGGAGATCCATGAGAATCTTCTAGGAGCTTGTGCAACTAAGGAGAGTCAGTTGTGCCTTTTTCAACTTCGTTACTCTATCCTTATGGCAGCTTAGATACAGCACTGTTAATTCTTGAACCGTCAGTGAATGGTGTCCACTATCCTTTGGGTAGATATCCGGTTCGCTCTATCCCCTGAGCTTGAAGTACTCATCATTCAATTCAAATTAGCCACCGTGAACACGCGCGCCAAAGAGTACTGACTTCACGTAAGTGCTTTTTTTTATTTTTGTTACTTATTTTCTGGATGTATCAAAAACTACTGAAAAATGTCAAATAACGGGAAAAAAATTTATAAAATATCTACATTTCGAATAATTATGTGAGTATTATCATAGACAAGAATTCGGCTATACATTGTTTTCAAAGACACGCCTTCTCTCCACAACAAATTGGAAACAAATAAAATTGGTTCAAGCCGTGTGGACAGGAGCTTTTTGGCGCCCTTGTTCAAACAGACAAATTATATCTCCGAAAGTATTGGTTTCTCAGAGTTGGGAATTATATCAATGGATTCCTATGATAGAAATGCATCATGAAAGGAATTAAATTAAAAAAAGTGTCGTTTAAAAAAAAATGCTTCAAAAATTATCTTATAAAAGACTAGAACAAGAGGTGCAGTACCAGAAATAATTTTGACATTTATCTCTCATAGGAAATTAAGATGACATGTAAGAACACAGATCATATAATAGTTCATAGATACAATAATTAAGTACAACATTCTGTGAAAACATAAGAAGTACAGAAGTACGAACCATTATTGAAATTTCGAAAAATCATATCTCCGAAAGTATTAGCTTGTTAGAGTTGAAAATGATATCAATGGATTTTTATGGTGAATCTGCGTCTTAAATAGAGTTAAATTTGCATTTTGTGTTGTGAAAAAAAAATTGTTGTTTCGTTTCTCCGAAACCATCAGGCCAATTAAGCCCAGTAACGAACTTAACCGAGATAATTACCTCTCAAACCTACTCTGAAAATTTCAACTGCCTAGCTCATTCTGTTCGAGAGTTATTGTAGAAACGAAATTTAAATTTTTTGATACCTTGTTGCAACTCGATCAAAACAAAACTTTGCATGCATATAGAAGTCATTATTCTACAATTTGATGCTAAATTTCAGATAGATCGAGTGATTGGTTTCGGAACAATTCTTAAATTTATTTTTACTAAAAAGCACCATAACTCCGAAACCGCTTGGTGGATTTCGCCCGTTAACGAACTCGTCCGAGATATTTACAAATCTACTCTGCAAATTTCAATCCTCTAACTCGTTTCTACGGCTGGCCGGCCGGACCGGCCGGACAGAATTGATTTCGACCACGGAATATTGATCGGTGAGTCGAACCAAATCGTTTAAGACCATTTCCAGCCAAAAATTCGAAAATTACAGACATTTGGGCAAATTGATAAGCACTCTGTTCCGACGAACAAGAGCGCCAAAAACAAACATTTTGTTTCCCACAAAAGTTAAGAACTGGTACGTGGGCAGTACATATCAAAAAAAATCTTGTACGAGAATTACGTGCACACAATGAGAAGAGCAAAAAGCAACAGAAAATTACAATGCTTGATTAAATTAATTTCCACACATTGGAACAGTGAGTAAATATAATTGCTTCTATTTGTGAAAATATACCAGAATGATGTAGGCTTGCTTCGAATCCATTTTTATGTGTATGTTCTGGGGAACATCGCGTTATCCTTTTGCCCAAATGTCTGTAATTTTCGAATTTTTTGCCGAAAATGGTCTCAAACGATTGGGTTCGACTCCCGATGAATAATTCGAGGTCAAATTTGATTCTGTCCGGCAGGAATGCCGGCCGTTGCCTCGATAACTTAGGAACGAAAAGAACTAGCGAATTGAAATTTTCAGGGTAGGTGGTGCATCCCAATACCACGGACAAGTTGATTGGCATAATAGGCCAAATGATTTCCGAGTAATTATTTTGTTTTCAACCAATAGGAATCCGATCGAATTGAAACTTGGTGAATAGTTGTAGAATATAAACCTACGCACGTTTGTGAAATTTTGTGAGATTCGTATTACTAGAAATTTTTTAAAAATTATTAAAAAATATTTGTTATGTCACGATATACTGAGAACGGAAAGAGATAGCGACTTGAGGTTGACTTCAGGTTAGGTTGTGCATCAGAATGTGACATTTGAGCTCGTTCAGAAGCATAATCAGCCCAACGGTTTTGGAGTTACACCCATCTGAAATGTTGTTGTTATTGTTATTGTTCCTCAATAACTGGAAAAATACAGCACCGATCCAATTCAAACATGGCTATTAGTTGTAAAATGCTAGCGCAAAAATTTTTGCTAAATTTTGTGAGGATCGTATCACTATTCATCCGAGTTGGCTGAAATTTTGCGAGAGCCTTCAAAACCTAACTCTACTACCAAGTTCCAAGTTTGAACACCATCGGATCTATATTGTTGGAAATCCGAGAAGCCTTGTGTGAATTCAGTAGCTGGATGGGTGACCGTTGCCTCGATAACTCTTTAACGGAAGGAGATAGGGACTTGCAATTTTCAAGGTAGGTTGCGCATCTGAATGGGAGAATTAAGTTCGCTCTTGGCCATAATCGGCCCAACGGTTTCGGAGTTATACCCATCTGGAATATTATTTCCTCGATAACTCAAAAAATATAGACTCGATCGAATTGAAGCTTACTAACTAGTTGTAGAATATCGACATGAAGACCGATGTGAGGACCGTACCACTAGAAAATTAAAAAAAAATTACGAAAATATAATATGTCACGATACCTTGAGAAAGAAATAGCGACTTGCATGTTTTCAGGGTAGATTGCTTAGCTGAATGCGACATTTGAGTTCGTTAATTAGCATAATCGGCCAAATGGTTTTGGAGTTATATCAATCTGAAATTTGGTTATTATATCTTCAATATCCCATAAAATACAATGCCGATTCAATTTAAACATGGTTTTTAGTTCTAGAATGCTGACGCAAAAATGTTTACAAAATTTTCAGAAGATCGTATTACTATAAAATTAAAAAAAATCATTGAAAACAAATTTATAATATATCAAGAAGCAGATATCGCATCGCTGAAATTTTGCGAGAACCTTCAAAACCATGACAGTCATGATGACATATAAAATTATAACATAAATTTTCAGGTCGATTCATAATAGATAGTGAAGCATTTATCTATGGGAGATGATAGCCCTTCATTAGGGTCCTGTAGCGGTCTTCGAACATCTGAAGTTCTGAATAATCATCGTTTGGATTGGCTAGACCTGGTTTTGAAAGAGACCCTCCTAAGGCCAGGAGGGTCGATATTTTCCTTTTTGAAATCAAATATTGAAAGGATTTCTAAGAACAAGAGTGGATATCTTTCCGATAACTAGCGGAGGCGATTCTTCTTCAAGAGATACATGCGGCTACAGAGGAGTATATTTGTGAGAGGGAAAGGTTATGTATTACATTTATGATTTTTTTTAATCAAAAACTAATTCTACTGCCAAGCTCCAAAATTGAACACGATCGGATCTATATTGTTGGAGATCTGAGCAGCCTTGTGTGAGTTCAGTAGTTGGATGTTTGACCGTTGCCTCGATAACTTTCGAACTAAAGGAGATAGGTACTTGCGATTTTCAGGGTAGGTTGCACATCCCAATTGGAGAGTTAAGTCCGTTTTTGGGCATAATCGGTCCATCGGATTCGGAGTTATACCCACCTGGAATATTATTTTCATGGATAACTTAAAAAATATAGACTCGATCGAATTGAAGCTTGGTAACTAGTTGTAGTATATCGACATTAAGACGTGTGTAAAACCATTACCCAAGAGATTTTTAAAAAAATTACGAAAAAAAATGGTTCAAGCACTGACGTAAAGTCAGGAGTTTTTGAGAGCATGTTCTATTGACCATTCTCCTGTATTGGAGTCTCTTAATCGAATTAGCCTTGGTAAATTTCATTAAGAGTGTCCAATACAGGAGAATGGACAATATAACATGCGCGTAAAAGCTCCTGACTTCACGTCAGTGCTTGAACCACTTTTTTATTTCTTTATTGATCGTTAGTTTCACCTTAGTTTCCTTAATATTCTTTGGAAGTGTATTATGTAGTAAATGTGCCAGGTAGGTATGTGATTTCAAACCAATAAATTTATCCGGCATATCTAAAGGGATATTAAGAGATCTCAAGTCTTCCAGTTTTTGTAGGTACATCTAGCTGATGTTGGTACATAAGAAGTGAACAGGCGTATAATTGACACACAGTAAACATGTTTGATAACTCGTATAGATTTCCCGTTGGGTAAGTAATGGGATTATGGTACATAATTTTCAGCACCCATTGTTGAGCTTTATAATACGAATTTGTAATCCCTTCCCATCATAGTATTGCATAATTCAAGTGCGGTTCAACCAGTGCTTGATATACCTTCGTCAGTTCGTCTTGCTTATAGCTATATGTGATAGTTTCTGAGAAACATAATTTTTTTGCATTAATCATTTTAAAATTTTCTAGTCGTATGATCCTCACCAAATTTTGAAGAAGTCTGCGTATCGGTAATTTTCAACTAATAAGCGAGTTCCCACTTCTTGAAAAAACACAATATCAGAGGGTTATAACTCCGAGACTAGTTGTCGTTTTTCCCCCATCAACGAACTCAAGCGACGCATTTGGAGGCCAAACCGACTCTACAAATTTCAAATCTCTAACTCATTTCGTTCAAGAGTTATCCTTATGGTAGGACGGCGGACAAAATAAGGTTTTACACTCGAAAGTAAAATTCAAAAGTTCTTAGTAGCGGTCTGTACTTTTTCAGTATCGTTTTTATGAACATTTTGATGGCCTGAGATCATAATACCAAATTTTAGAAGAATTTGTTCAACTATTCGGGAGTTATGGCTAACCAAAGGTTCATTCTGTGTCAATAAATCACCCTGTATCTCAGAAACGAACAGCCTTTGCCAATATTTAATTGGCTCCCGTAGGCACTATCTATTCACCATAAAACTATGTACGTACAGTTATTCGTGTATCATCCAGTATATGTGGTATATTTGTGTCGATCATTGTAAAAGTAGTGTAACTCCATACCTTTTAAATACTTATTTTTGCGCTTAATGATATCACATTTCGTCATATCTCTCTCCAAAATAGTGAAGCTACTGCTATTTTATTATTATTATTATTATTTTTTTTTTTTCGCGTAAGAGGAAAAACCTTTTATAGGCGCCGCAAGCGGCAGTGTGAGACTAAAGATGTTATTTGGTTACTCACTAAAAAACCTCTCACTCTTCTTGGACTGTTCTTCGTCCTGCCCTTACAGCGTCCCTTAACAAAAGAGATGAGCTGCAAGTGACCTTCATAGTTGATGGGACCTCATCACTCGTAGTGAACCGAGCAACACTGCTTTCTGCATTCTGTTCGCCAAAACCTCGGCCAAGGATGTACAGGCCGGAATAATCTTCCATTCTGTCACATAGTTCGCTCTCATTCCGCCAAGGCATCCTATGATCAGTACGACCATTTTTACTTTATACCCTGGATATAGGGTTCCCAGCTCAAACAGCAAATCCTTGTATTTCTCCCTCTTCTGTTGTTCTTTCATCACCACATTATTTTCAGCGGGGGAGGAAAATTCGACAACAAACAATTCCCTGAGATCTTTGTCCACCAGTACTATATCTGGCTTTATGGCATGGATCTGCCGAGTTGTTGGAAAAGCATAGTTCCAGTAGATTCGAGCTCTATCATTTTCGATGACTGATTCAATTTCCAGAGGCACAAATGGTAGCACTGGCTCCTTATCTATACCATAAACTTCTCTCAGATGGAAGTAGAGAATCCGAAGTGCCGCATTGTGTCTTTCTGTGTATCCTGATGGAGCGTGGACTCTGCAAGCAGCCAGGATGTGCATGACAGTTTCCTGCTGACTGTGGCATGCTCTGCAAGTTGTTGGGGTGTCCACTTTCATGATGTTCTTCTTATACCATCTTGTATTTATCACTCCATCTTGACAAGCCATAACGAATCCCTCCGTTTCCGACTTTAGACCAGCCGACTTCAAAAACGCAAAGGATAGTTCCTCCGATAGGCCCTGATCTTTCAAACTCCTGAAATATATTGAGTGCAGACTTTTACTCATGTGGTCTTCGAGTAACGAATTCAGTTGTGCCTGTCTGATCTCTCTGCCTACTCTTCTCTGGTCTGTTGGCGTGATAGGTGTTCCCACTAGCTCATAGTCGATGGATACTCCAGTTATCCTGAGTTTTTCCAAGGCTCTTCGTCCAGCTCTAAATAGGAAAGCTCCTTGGTTCCTAATTTCATGATGAGCTACCATTTTCAGAAGTGGGTCTTCACTTCTCAATATCCTTATTGCCATTTCCAACGTTTGTTGATGGTGTTGGTATTCCAAACTCTGTAAACCTCTGCCACCCTGCGTTCGTGGGAGATATATTCTTTGTACCGAGCAGTTGGGATGAAGGCTCCGATTCATGTTCATCACTTTACGTGTGGCCCTGTCTAGTTCGAGAATCTCATTAACTGTCCAGTTGATTACTCCGAAAGAGTATGTGACTATCGGAATTGCCAAGATGTTGGTAGCTGACACCTTGTTTTTACCAGACAGCTGTGATTTCCATATATCTCGGATCTTCTTTTTGTAGCTGGCTGTTAAGGCATCCTTGATTCGTGTTGACTCCAGTGCGCCTCTTTGTTGCATTCCAAGGAATTTGTAAGTTTCCTCTTCATCGAGGTGCGGAATGATTATTCCTCCTTCCAGTTCGATGTCTTCTCCTACTTCTTCAGTTCTTCCTCTGCTCAGATGGAAAACAGCACATTTTTCCAAACCGAATGACATTCCTATTGCAGCGGTGTATTCCGCAACGATGTTAAGAAGTTGTTGTAGCGCTGCCTTGGAGGAAGCGTATAGTTTTAAGTCGTCCATGTACAGGAGATGTGAAACCAGATGTTCTCTTCTGCCTGGTGGCCCGGCCTTGTACCCTATTCTGCTTTCCCTCAACTCCGTTGCTAATGGTAGGAGTGTTATGCAGAACAGTAACGGGCTTAGCGAGTCTCCTTGAAATACGCCTCGCCTGTATTTCACCCATCCCGTATACGTGGTTCGACCTTCCGATCGAACGGCGAACTTAGTCTTCCATAGCGCCATGATGTTTTTCATCACATGGACGATGTTAGTGTGGACTTTGAGCATCTCAAGCAGCTGTAATATCAAGCTGTGCGACGATGTGTCAAATGCTTTCGCGTAATCCAGCCAGGATGTATGTAGATCGCGCTTGTAGTGTTTTGCATCTTGACAAATGCTCTTGTCAATGAGTAGGTTGTCCTTGCACCCCTGTACTCCTTTCCGTGCCCCTCTTTGCTCGTAGATTTGGTTCCACACTGGTGCAATAACCTCCAGAATGCGGTTTTGAAGGACACTTGTGAGAATTTTATACAACTTGTTGAGACACGTGATAGGGCGGTAGTTCTTTGGCTGTCCTAGATCGCCTGATTTCGGTATCAGTACAGTTCTGCCCTCTACCAACCATGATGGAATTGGCTCAAGGTGAATTATTATCCCACTGAATAATCTGGCTACGTGTTGATGAGTAGCTGGAAAGTTCTTCCACCAGTAGTTTTGGATCCCATCCAGTCCAGGTGCCGTGAAATCATTTTTGTTCTTTAGGGCTTGTCTAACTTCTTCGGTTGTTACTGCAGTCATTTCTTCTGTCGGTTGCAGACTTTGATCGCATAATGTCTGGAATCTGTGAAGTGCTGGAGTATCCCTGGTTTCCGCTGGTCGCTCGTACAATTTCTTCCAGAACCGTTCGACTTCTTCCGGTGATGGCGGGTTTTCTGCCTCTGCTTGTTTGGGCTGAAATAGCTTTGAAGTTTCTGCGGTGAATATGTTGTTGTCCTCTATCCATTTCTGCTTCCTAATCAGCTTCTGCCTTGCTGCCGCAAGTGATCTTATTTTATCGACCGCTTTCTGCTTCAATAGGTTGATGATGGGCAAGTTAATCGTACGGTGCAACGCACGCAGCTCCCCCATCATGACCTCTATCTTCTTGCTAGGCTTCAGTTTTCCTTTCATAACATCTATGATACATTGGTACCAAGATGCTTGCTGCCTCACGATTTTTATCTTCTGATCTAGCTTCTTCATTCTTGACCTATGTTTGTCATCCCTTGTTGTTGTTCTACCTGGAGGGCACAGAAGTGAAGCAGCAGCTCTCACTGCAGCCACGACATCTTCTAGTGAGCAGTCCTCCTTTAGGTGGTCCTCGATGATATCATTCATCTTGGCTAGGTCTTCAGCCTGGAGTCTCGTTTTCAACCGAGCGGTCGTTTTATTCGGATTCCTTACTGCAGCCTCAAATGCTTCCCTTCTGTTGATGACTGGTTCCGGGACATCTCTCACTTGTTCCGTTCTTTGCCTGTTGCATTGTGCGGGATTTTCAACTCGAAATGGGGCAGCTGTCACCTGTCCCACGTCCAGTTCTTCGACTTGCAATCCAGGGTTGGAGGCTGAATGTTTGTGGCGCCTCTCACCTGCCTCTCATCCTGTTCTTCTCTCCTTTGAATCGTGGATTGTTGCTGTAGGTTCCGAGCATGTCTCACCTGCTCTTCAGCTTGTTCCTCTAGTCCTTCTGGCTCTTGAAGCTGCTGCAAGATTCCTCTCTTCTTCAGATGGCTCACCTGGTCTCGCAGGTTTTGCTGCGTCATGAAGCTGAGGTCTGGATTATTTTCACACCACAGACCATGCAGTCTACCCATATATCCCCTTCTTTCTGGTCTGGATCTTCGGTATAACACAGATAGTTGTTCATGTTCCTCGGGTATCCACTTGTGGCGTCCCCTTTGCGTGGTCTTGTTCCTGTTGCCGGGTCCGACTACGGGTTGCTCTTGCGAGCGCAGATTCCCTATGCGACCGGCAACTTCTCTCTCCTCCTCGATGTCCTCGTCGGAAGCTGTAGTTTCTTGTATGACAGGCGCCCGCCTTCTCAGCATCCTGCCGTTGGTGGTTCGCATGCTGTCACGCCTAGCACCAACCCCAGACGTGGCCTGGTGATCCCCAGGCAGCAGCTGTTTTCCGAGGCTTCTTGGTTGGGTACTCATCATTGGTTGAGATAAACTGGGGTTCGCGGGCTTGTCACACCCGTATGCTACTAAGTAGTACCCCCGTGCGATTTTGCGTTTTATACGTACTGCCAGGTAGCTAAGGTGCCTCGGGTTTGCTAAGCCCGTACTCTGAGACACATCCCAGAGCCCCTGAGGGGTTGTTATTGTTAGTGTTAGTTTGAGTGTTAGTGTTAGTGTTAAAGTAAAAGTTAGTATTAGTGTTAGTGTTAGTGTTAGTGTTAGTGTTAGTGTTAGTGTTAGTGTTAGTGTTAGTGTTAGTGTTAGTGTTAGTGTTAGTGTTAGTGTTAGTGTTAGTGTTAGTGTTAGTGTTAGTGTTAGTGTTAGTGTTAGTGTTAGTGTTAGTGTTAGTGTTAGTGTTAGTGTTAGTGTTAGTGTTAGTGTTAGTGTTAGTGTTAGTGTTAGTGTTAGTGTTAGTGTTAGTGTTAGTGTTAGTGTTAGTGTTAGTGTTAGTGTTAGTGTTAGTGTTAGTGTTAGTGTTAGTGTTAGTGTTAGTGTTAGTGTTAGTGTTAGTGTTAGTGTTTGTGTTTGTGTTTGTGTTTGTGTTAGTGTTAGTGTTAGTGTTAGTGTTAGTGTTAGTGTTAGTGTTAGTGTTAGTGTTAGTGTTAGTGTTAGTGTTAGTGTCAGTGTCAGTGTCAGTGTCAGTGTCAGTGTCAGTGTCAGTGTCAGTGTCAGTGTTAGTGTTAGTGTTAGTGTTAGTGTTAGTGTTAGTGTTAGTGTTAGTGTTAGTGTTAGTGTTAGTGTTAGTGTTAGTGTTAGTGTTAGTGTTAGTGTTAGTGTTAGTGTTAGTGTTAGTGTTAGTGTTAGTGTTATGGTTATTGTTATTGTTATTGCATTTTATACCTACTGCTAGGTAGCTAGGGTACCTCGGGTTTGCTGAGCCCGTACTCTGAGACACATCCCAGAGCCCCTGAGGAATTATTATTATTATTATTATTATTATACTGATCCTCCTGGGTCTTCCACAAGGAGACCACCCCTCATAAGCTCTAAGAGCTTGCCCTGAGTTAGGAGAACCAGTTGTGTTCTGTGTAGGCTTTGTTACTGTGACCTTACGCCCCCTTAGACACAGCACTGTTAATTTTTGACCCAACAGCGAATGGTGGCGATTACCGTGACTAGAAAATTTCTTTCCTAGCCTCGGAATTGAACTTGGGGCTTCCGCTCCCAAGTCAATTACTCTACCACTGAGCCAATCGCAATTGTAATTTAATGAGATATATGAATAAATGTGATATCAATAAGCAGAAAAATATGCATTGAAAAGGTATGCAGTTTTACAATGATCGACACATTTATTGAAGTGAGCACGAGATATAAAATTTTATTTAAATGCATGTTAAAAGCTTATTACAGCTTATATGAAACAATTCGTAAAAACGCTAGATCAAAAATCTGAAGCTTGTATATTTTTAAGAAACTTTTTTCCAAAGTTGTCAGAAGATAGGGTAGAATTTAGGTTGATCTTCAAATTAAAAAAAAATACCTAGAAGAATATCCAAATTCACCAGTGCTCGAAAACAAAGATTGATGTCTGGATTTTTAGGTAATTTCAAGTTTGAAAATTACAAGAGCTAGTTGAAAACTTTTGATTTTTTCGTGGCCTTTCCTAAAAAAACAAGAGAATCGGTTCTAATCTATATAAAAGAAAGTCGTGTTAGTTACTCCACTTATAACTCAAGAACGGCTATACCGATTTGGCTCAAAATTGGTGGGGAGGTAGCTTAGAACCAGGAGACGGACATAGGATACTTTTTTGTGTTATACAGGGTGTTTTTCTTTTAACGTCAATTAAAACTTGCTGTTTTTCCTGCCATAATCGTACAATTTAGGTCATGTGTGTTTAAAAATAAACTTTCGAGGCATACACCATTGAAAAATAAGCATTACTATACAGGGTGTCCTTCTTCTCATGGCAGAATTGTACGTGATTGAAGTGATTTGTGTCACAAACAAGCATTAACTAAATAGGTACTTGGATGGATTCTCATAATGTATTCGTCCGAAATCTCCATACAGGCTGTTCTTCTTTTAACGTCAATTGCAACTTGCTGTTTTCCATGCCACAATCGTACAATTTCATTCATTTGTGTTAAAAAATAAACTTTAGAGGGATACATCATTGAAAATAAATCATTACTGTACATGGTGTTTTTTTTCTAATTGCACAATTGTACGCGATTGAAGTGATTTGTACCACAAACAAAACATTAACTTAATAGGTACCTCAGATAGATTCTCATAATGTATTTGAATAGGGACCTTATGCGACCGCAGAAGCGGCGTCGATTATCTTCGAATGTTGCAAATTGATATATGATTAATTGGACGCAGTTGAGCAGAAATATATGATTATATATATAAACAATCTATATTTGATGACAAACGTGTATAATAAAATCTAAAATCTGCTTATTTATTGCCTCTAAGGTGGAACAGAGTTCGCTGGGTCAGCTAGTTTCAATATAAGAACCGTTTTTGGCACTCTTTTCAGGTGAACAGCGTCAAAACGTCTGTAATTTTTTGGCTGAGAATAGTCTCTAAGGATTAGTTTCGACTCACTGATGAAGAATCCGAGGTCAAACTTGATTCTGTCCGACCGTCTGGCCGTCAGCACGATTACGCTCGAACGCAATGAGTTAGAGAGTTGAGTAGGTTTGGAGTCCAAATGGGCCGGCTAAGTTCGTAAGGTAAATGTCCCAATTATCGACACAATAGCGTGTTCCTCAAAGTGTCTAATACATTTCGACTTCAAAGAATAATTTTATAAGAATGAAATATTCTGCTTCTACTTCTCTGAACCCTCTTTTTTGATAAAAGTACAAAAATGAACATATCGAAAGGGGTAAATATTATAAAAAAAAATTAATGGTGTCTCAAAGCAGATGTACCCATTATCGACACCGGAAAAATATGAATTACCAATCATCGACATACATGTGCACCAAATATCGACACTTTGGGAAATCCAGATTTTGGCATCAAAATATGTTTGTATTTAAAGAAATATTGATATATTTAATGAAAATAACAGTTTAAGAATGTTCGCAAAAATTAAAAAAACAAGAGATATATAAATTCTCTGCTTAATATGAAAAAATATTTGATGATCTTTGGTTAATCCTTAGAAATTAACGTTTTCACTTCAGATACTTCCTATAAGCCAGCTTCATTCAACTTTTTAGGCTCGGTAATTCTACGTGTTTCTCCTCTGTCCTAACTCAATTTTCTTTTGTGTCACTTTCAAGGGCTCTCTCATTTGATTCACTATTTTTTGCATTTTGAATGCTTGCTTCACCAAGAACTTGGGCTTCAAAAAGATAATCTGTAATTCCTCATTCTGCCCATTCTTATCTTGATGTAGCCCACAAATATTTATATCAGTGTCGGAGTAATCACGGTCATAACAACCCAGTAGTAAATCTACACCCAAATTCTCTTCCCTTACATCTAAGAGAGATGAATTCAGGGAAAAGTTAGCGATTTCTATTCTACTCGATTCAAAGTTATTATTTGCGTCAGAAGTTGCTTCCGACGGGACACAGTATTTTTCATGTGTGCATTGCAGTCTTCTATAGACATTTTGTAATCATGAGATAACTGGAAACTAAATATGACCAATTATCCCCACATAAATGTGCGTATGATCGACAGTCATGAAAAAATGGATGATTAAATCAAATAAATGTACCACAATCGAATGTCGATCAGTACTGAGAGCAATTTTGAATATTCTATGAGCTGTTTATCAAGAGATAACAAAAATAGTTTAATGATTTCTCCATATAATTGATTATTTTTACTTATGGTATGAGTCTCAGCCGTCGACAGAATATTGAACCTTTTATCGACATAGTGTTGAACGTAGTATCGACATCAAAATTTGTTGTACTTTTATCATGTAATTCGATGGAAAACAGTGTGTCGATAATTGGTACACTGAAAATTGTGGATCTTTTGGGTAGGATAACGAAAGAATCGTATCCAGGAAAATAGAGTTAACGTTTCTGAAAGTTAATCAAAAATCATCCTCAGCGACTCAAATATCGACATAGATGTCGATATCTGGGACACAATATGTTTCAGAAGTACCATTTTTCGACAAACAAATTTCTCACAAAATATGATACACATTAAATTTTTTTTAATAGAACTGAATACAGTTAATCGTCTCAAGTTAATTATTCTTCAAATAATTAAATTTCACCTTCATTCGTTGAATCTGGGGAGACATAAATGAAGAGTGTGGACTTATCAGAATAGCAAGGAAAACAGTGCGGCTGCTCCATTCCAAAACACAGTATGTGAAAATAATGGAATTGTGTGGGAAATGAGATTTAGTATTTTTGTTTGGCCCTGAGACGTTTTTAATGCAATTTTTTTTATTTTACGGTTACGTGTTACAGTTCGTCGTATAATTTTTTCTACATAATCAAATTGTACATATCTTTCGTTGTTACTTTAGATTTGGCACATGCTTGGTTTTGGTATTGAATATGAAACATTTTTGCTGGTTTCAAATCCGAGTGTCTGCATCAAAATTTGATAAATAACAGTTTATTATATTTCACCGAATTCAAGATAACAAACAGTTTAATTATGTCTAACGTTTATTAGTTTAGAAACACTACTATAGTTTAGAAATACTACAACCAAAGAATCTACTACATATACTATCCTCTAAATTGCTGTTGTCATACTCCTCGACTAAATCTGGAGCAGAATCGCAGAATCTGATCATGTCTTTCAAATTGCCAAAACAGAGTATCTGGTATATACTGTGTTTTGCTCTGGGAAAAGCAGATGCTGTGTTTTGAAATGTGAAGATGAGAAAATTTATGCAGATACTGGGTTGTGGTTATGTCATATCTCTAAATCTATTGAAATTATCAGCTAAGGGGCTAGGTTGAAAGATGCGTCCAAACACAGTATATCCAAATATTAAGAAATATCATTTTCTGAAAAAATGTTAGTTACTGTGTTTTGGAATGGAGCAGCCGAGTGCTCACTCGATGAAGACCGACATTCGGCCAATTAACAGCTGATTTTTCACTGAGGATGCTTAAGAGAAATTAATGGTGTGAACAAATTCATTCAAAAAACTATAAACTAGATAATTGTTGAATCAAAATTTGTAAGGAAATTTTCTTCGTCTTGTTTTATGGAAAATAAACGGAAGTTGTCGATAATTGGGACACTGTCGATAATTGGGACATTTACCTTAAATGGGCAAAATTCACGTGGTTTCTGAGTTATATTCATCTGAAATTTCGTTTTCCCAATAACTAGAGAAATACTGATCTGATCGAATTAAAGCGCGGTAGTTAATTGAAAAATACAGACACGAAGACTTATGCGAAGTTTTGTGAGGATCGCATGACTGGAAAATAAAAAAAAATATATTTAAAAAAGTTACAGTCATTTGGGCAAAACTATAACGCGATGTTCCCCAGAACATACGCGCAAAAATTCTGTATATCAGGAACTAACCGTCAGATATCGTTGAAATTCTGCGACAGCCTTCAAAACCTTATTTTACAGTTGACTTCTAGATTTGAACTCGATCGGATCTATATTTGGGATGATATTGCTGAAATATCAAAATATTACAACGATAAAGATGTAGTTGTCCACTGGATTACACACTCGACAAAATAAGTTTTCAACAGTTTTTGATTTTAGAGGTGACTGGAGAGAAGTTGATGAATCATGTGTATAGAGCTGCTGAAGTCAAATTTGAGAAGTTGATACGTCAGTAATAACATTGGGTCAATACCTAGTGAGAATTGGATATGTACCTTATTTTAAGGTCAAGTTCTTGATTTAAACTTGATGTCTTTATTAGCTAAGAGAAAATGCTCAATAAAAAAAATCCAAAAACTGTGTATATTTATAATATTCAAAATTCAAAAATAGTAGAACATGTACCTGCAGCTCTAGTGTATGTGACATACACTAGGAAAAGGAAACTTAACATGGTTTACCTCACTATGAATGAAGTTAACATCCCTTCTGCGGATGAGGCTAGATATATGGGTGTCATTCTGGATAGAAAGATGAATTGGAATTTGCACCTAAAAAGACTGATTCACAAGGCTATAGGCACTTCCTCTGTACCTACCAGTGGACTTACGGAAAGATATGGGACTGGCTCCAAAACAGCTCCCCTGGCTGTACGTGATGGTGGTGAGAACACAAATCACTTACGGCACCACTGCTTGGTGGGATTTTCCTTTTGAAATGCGGACTCAACTCAAGTTTGCGAAAATCCAGAGATCTGCCTGCTTGATGGTGACTGGAGCCTTTTGCACCACTGCCACCGCAGGCATTGAATGCCTACTAGACCTGGCTCCTCTTCACCTTGTGATCAGGAGCGTGACCCGGATGGCTACCTGCAGATTTCTGCATATGGCTAGTAATGAGCCTGATACTATCGGGTTCGTGCCCGATTCTCTGCTGGCCGAATTGGAGACCAACGAGATCATGAGCAAATAACCTACACAGAGTGGCCCTAACATGTCGTGTTTCCCAGCTTTGACGATTGGATTATCTCTGAGGCCTCGCTACTTGAGGGTCCCTGTTGGCTCACAGATGGCTCCATTACTACCCAAGAGGTGGTAGCAAAATTTCCGATGGTGAATCCATCCACCTGAGTACTTTTGCGATTCTCTTTCAACCAGGAAATTTCGCCATTGATCACTGCACGAAGCACATACTTGAGGAAAGGGAGACCATGGCTTCATATAACTGCAAATACCTGCTTGTGCAGGACTGTCAGACCAGACTTGCTGAACTAGGTGGGCTCTTCTGAATTCTATTGAATTGGACAGATACACTGAACCACATGTGATATTCCTCAGAAACCGGCCCCTAGAGAGTTACCCGCTTTGGGATAACGCAATATTATGATTAATATTATTTTTTGCCGGCTACACACATTGTGCCGAAAACTATTGAATATTGAATTTACGGCAACAGGAATGTGTTTGCATTTATCTGGTCAGGCGGCCAAATTCCTTCACATTTTATAACAATTTTTTTGGAAATATTCCAACTCCGTTGAAGTTTTTCCAACTACTTCGAAATTTTTTCCAACTCCTTCGAAATTTTTCCAAACTCCTTAGCAATTTTCTCCAACTACTTCGAAATTTTTTCCAACTCTTTCGAAAATTTTCCAACTGCGTTGAAAATTTGCCAACTCCGTTCAACATTGAGGGGATCATCCCCCCCCCCCCCCCCCTTCCCCCATCCCTCTCCTTGGGCCCATGCCTGTATATCTTGAGACATCAGTGATAGTGTTGGTGTGTGTTATCACATTGTTGATTTCTAATTTTCCCGATGCTCAGCTGTTGGTGGCTCTTACTTCTTGTTTAGATATGCTCCAAGTTGTAGATGATCCAACTAGAATAGAATAACATCAACGTCTGAATCCTTCATAGGTATTATGTGCTTGAGCAGGCAGTTGGTGTTAGATACTTGCTTGACAATGGAAATGAATGGTATATCTGATCACATTATTGTATATTGCCATGTTGAATTAGACCAAAATAATGTACGTAATGGTCTTATACAGGGTGAGTATTCAAGTTGTGCATTAATTTCAACCAAATATTCCTTTCGTCAAACAAAACACTTTTCCAAATTCAGCTCTGGTGAGAGAGTTTTCTATAACTATGATACATAATTTCCTATTAACAGTTTTTTCCTACTTCCACTCGTTTCCTAGTTATAGACTCGCGAGTTCCAAAAACTATCAGAAATCGGTATAAAGAAAGGAGATTAAGTTCATCTTAAATTATTATAAGAATCTACAATTATTTTAGAAAAATAAAGTATTCTTCATCATTTCTCCTAAAACGTACTGTTCTCAAGATATTCTCCTTTGAATGATATCAAGTCTGATGAAAAATCCAGAAATTTCACTACATTTATCAATCCGCCCCTGGATAAGGAACCCTCAATCAAAACCAGAGATATGATACCTCCATATCTCTGATCAAAACTGGAAGCCACAATGCCATCGTTCATAGATTATTATTTTGATTGAAAAATTCATAAAACATTTAATAGGTGTCAAAGGATTGAGTTCTATCAATAAACATGTATATGTTATAACTTGCGGTTGTTCGCAAATTGTTGATTCTCTTTTGGACAAAAAAATAATTCGAAGCCTAAAGACTCACTGTTTGTAATATGTATGTGAAATTTATATTCAAATCAGGATGTACCTATCTACACAAATAAAAATATGATCGATTCTGCGGAATTGAAATCAGCTTTTAGTAATTATTGAAAGGTTTTTTCTGGGTTTTCTCTCCCAAACTCTGAAAAATATCTATAAAATAAAAATCAATTATTTTGTTATTTGCTTCTGCGTAAGAAACATAAGATATTTGTCAGAAGCAATCAATTAAACAATGTTGCCTAACAAACAACAACGAAACAACATCAATGAAGAAACAACTATATTGTAACATTCCGGAGTATATATCAGACTCCATCGTCAGACGCTTAATGATAATCTTTAGAATTATTTTGTTGATAGTTATTTTGTGAATTTCACCTAATAACTGAGTCCTATATAGACTCCGAAACGTTACGATATAGTTGTTTCTTCGTTGATGTTGTTTCGTTGTTGTTTGTTAGGCAACATTGTTTAATTGATTGCTTCTGACAAATATCTTGTGTTTCTTACGCAAAAGCAAATAACAAAATAATTAATTTTTATTTTATAGATATTTTTCAGAGTTTGGGAGAGAAAACCCAGAAAAAAACCTTTCAATAATGAGTATACCTCCCACAGTATCCTTTAATGATTACTTAAGCTTTTGGTAATCCCTGATTCCATTTCAAATACCTACTTACGTCTGTCATATTTTAGAATGTGTATAAATTATTATTTCCTAAGATTCAGATAGCTCACCTTTGAAATTTAATGATTTATTTTTATAATATTCGTACAACCGGATGCCTAATAGGCCATCTCCATTATTAGATATAATCTATTAATCTTTATAAAACTTTAAATAAGTCAAGAACAATTCAATGAACATGGAAGAACGAATAAAATATGATATTTTATGGCGATTTCCATTGACACGCTCGGATCACTCGGAGCTGTCACACTGACATATTTGACAGATATTTTCGGTTCATTTGGACAGATGCATGACAGATGAGATCGATTTCGAGTGCTCCGAGCTTGTCAATGGAAATCGCCATTAGTAAGACTAGCATTGCAAAACACGATGTTTTGCCCTACATCAGCTAATTTCTATCATTGCATCTCACTCTTATGTTGGAGTCAATGCCTCTCTCTCTCTAAGCTCTTCTTCTACTTATTATTAGATCATTGGCTGCTATGAAGTTCGATCATCGATTATTAGTGTTCTGTGCTGTGATTTATATTGAGGTTGGAATTGGAGTAGGAATAATATGAGTGAATTAATTTTCAAGTATAATTGAAGATATATAGGATATTTAAGGATTCTTAATAGTAGATCATGAAATTGTGTATATTATTATAGAGAAAACAATTGTGTAATGAAGTATCGAATGGATAGAATAGGTATCAAGTTGAAGTTCACTGTTTTAATATTCAAGAATTGAAGAAATTTTTGCTGGAAATGTTGCATGAAGGGTCCAAATCATATTAATTGAGTGAGTAAATAAGTTTTCTCAAACAAAGTCAGTGAATTTCAAGCATCAGATGATACAGATTTGGTCAATATACAATACGAGTTACATTAAAAGTAATTTGTGTTCATGTTCAACGTACAGAGAAAAATCAGAGGAGTATCAGCCCATTGTAAAGTCTTTGAACGCTTATAACTATTTACCTGAGCCGAATCTGGGAAAATGGTATATGAAAAAAGTGTTTCATTTGATGAGAGCAATATCTGGCTAAAATTAATGCACAACTTAAGGACTCACCCTGTATACTTACTTTCGAAATTTCAAATTGATTATTATTCGGGTGATGCGAATGAGAAACCTTGGGAGAAGGCAGTTAATATACCTATACGATATGAATTCTAAGGTTGCTTTCCTTAATGAGTGTATTATTGGCTTATTTGTTAGGCACGCCTCTATTTATACGGAAAGTCTCTTCCCTACATTCTCGTACTACAGCCCATGCTAATTATCCGAGGGACAGGAGGTCTATTCTCTACCATTCGACCATTCTTGACCCTGCGAACGTTCGTATATTACAACGAGTGGTGTTTGGTACTCGCAGAAGGTTTGCGACGGCTGCAACCATAGACTTGAAATCTACATTAAAGTTTGATTTGTTGTGAATGTTGTGTGAAAGAAGGGTGAAAAATTTAGAAATGGACGATTTGCAATACTAGTATACTACAATGTATTATTCTGAATATTAATTTTACAGGTTTTGCTAGCTTTGCGTTTCTTTGCGTCTAGAAGTTATCAAATGGATATTGGGAGGAATTTATTTATGTCGGTGTCACAATCCTCTGTATCGAGGTCAATAGAAGAAGTGAGCATTGCTCTGAATGAACCCCAAGTTTTCAATAGATGGGTTCATTTTCCAAGAAATAATGAAGAACTCAATATAGTAAGACTGGGGTATGTATTCATTTAAATTCAAAATATTTTTGTGATAACCATGATTGCTTGTCTGAGTAACTAGTGATAATAATCTTTCAGATTCTATGAAAAATTTAATTTTTCCTGTGTTGTGGGCTGTGTAGATTGTACACATGTAGCCATTTTTCCACCGAAGATTGAAGATGACCAAAGCCCAGAGCATGTGTATGTATATCGAAAAGGATATCATTCGATCAATGTCCAACTGGTTAGTACATACTTGAAAAACTCAATACTCTATATTTTGACTTTCATTATTATTATTTCCAGATATATGATAGTACGTTGAGGATAACAAATGTGAATGCCCGATACCCAGGGAGCAAACATGATGCATTCATTTGGGCCAATTCCAATATTTTAAATGTACTCACAAACTTACATGACAGAGGACGTAGAAATTACTATCTTTTGGGTAAAAAAATATTCATTGGATTAAAATTCTTTATATATTTAATACATTTTTTTTCTATTAGGTGATTCCGGATATCCGCTTAGACCGTGGCATTTGACACCACTGGAAGCTGAACCTATCAGGAATTCTCCTGAATTTAACTACAATATGGCGCATAAGAAGACTAGAGGTTTAATTGAGAGACGCAATGGCATTCTTTAGATGAGATTTAGGTGTCTCCTCAAGCATCGATCATTACATTATAAACCTGCTGTAGCATGTAGAATAATTAATGCCTGTGTCGTTATTCACAATATGTGCATCGAATATAATACTCCAATGCCAGAGGTGTAGGACGGTAATGACTTGGGAATAATTTTTACCGAAAATTATGATAATAACGTCCAAAATACAATAGCTAGAGTGAATCTCGGACTTGCTGCAGGAAGAAGTGTTAGAACTAACTTAATTATTACCATTTATAGGAATACCTAGCCTGAATTGCTATTATCTCATTTATTTAAATTCACATATCTAAATATCTTAATATGAATAAAACTCATAATAATTAAATGTCTTTCTTTCCCTGCCCATTGTTTATACCAAATATTTTGATTTTGAGAGTAGATAAAAATGAAATCAGTATAATTATGATGATGACTCAAGGTCAGAGCTATATTAGATGATGGATGTAAGAAAATAGATATATTAGCATTTGTAAAATTATTGAATTAATTTTTTTGAAAAAACTTTCTTGTGTTTTTGCCAATAATAGGAATTGTAATCATTAAAGGATACTGTGGGAGGTATATTCATTATTAAATGGAGATTTTCGTTAAGTGTCTGAGGAAGAAGTCTGATATATTAACATTACGATATAATTCTATCATCGTTGATGTTGTTTCGTTATTGTTTGTTAGGCAACATTGTTCGATTGATTGCTTCTGACAAACCTGTGTTTTTTACGCAGAAGTAAAATAATACATTTTTATTTTATAGATATTTTTCAGAGTTTGGTAGAGAAAACCCAGAAAGAAACCATTTAATAATAGAAATTGTCTTTGTTCATTTGGAATAACTTTATTAACTTTCATTATTATTATTTAGATCCACTAGGAAATATTGTTTTATTTTTCGCCATCTGCTCGAGAGCTGAAGCTGCCCTTTCCTCCACAGCCGCAGATCTCTCCTTAGCTGCTGCCATCCTCTCCTGGGCTGCTGTCGTTCTCTCAAACATTTCAATTTTTTTCTGATTATAATCAGCCTTCAACTGATTTTTTTTTCTGAAGAGTTAATTTATATTCCTCTGCTGCCTCTGTCGTATACTGAAGAGGTTTTCTTGGTGACTTCGGAAATTTGGCCTATATAGAACTATTACTGGATGAATTTGAGGTGTCCATCCTGGGACCACCATAATTGTATTCATCCTAAACAAGTGATATTTCATCAGGTCTCGTTGTTGTTTCAATAAGCTGTATTTCCACCATATCAGTACTTGTTCCAGGAGTTGAGTCTTCTTCGAAAATAAAAGATGAATCGGACTCTTTTATTTGTGTATAGCCTTCGATTGATATCAAGTTTATAGTTTCAAGAACTTCTTTGTCAAATGTACCAATTTGACTTTCCTGATATGGACCTCCACCAGTTCCACTTTGATGGGCCATAGCCTTGGTGCACATTTGTTTCGTCCTGGAACGAATGTCCTGCCAAGTCTGTAACAAATAAATACAAGTAAATATTATTTAATTGTTGAGGTCGTTCAGTTATCGTTTCCAATTTTGCATCTGACAAGTACTGTAAAATTTTCAATGCAGAAGCAATTTCAATAATTAACGTAAAGTACCTCCCAAAATATCCTTTAATCAATATTTATTTTACCTTTCTCCAACACTTCCAATCCTTATTTGCACCTCCTCCACTTTATCCACTATTCAAAATGTTTGTTATTGTTCATGGAAAAATTATTTGAAAATTTTCCCGAAGTTAGATTTGGGTGTTTCTTCATAAACTCCAGCAATAAGCTCTTCTGCTCCGGCGATGCAATTGGGTTTCTATTGCTATTTTTATTTTTCATAATAACAAAACTATCCAAAACACAATTCCAAACTAATGACACACAACAAACTAAATAAAATTAGTTAATAATAATAACTTCCAAAAATCGCGCTGAGAATGAAAACCGTTAAATTTAAGACCACAGCAGATACTTGTTTCTGAACATAGAACACTATTAAAGGAGAGGAAAAAGAACAAGAAGAAGACCCTTTTGAACTACCATTCCCATTATTTGCAATATTGTCAGGTATATTTGAAAGTGCGAACGATACCGTTCGCATGGGATTGCGAAGGGTTGTCAAGAATACCATTTTTCGAACGTATGCGCAAATCGACCATTCGCAGCCATGCGTATGCGTGTAGTTGCGAATGATGTCGAGAATAGATCCCAGAAGACATGCATCGAAGTAGTCGAAGTAGTACTATCTTGATCTTCGGAACTATGCGAGCTCGGTATTGAAAAGGGAAAAAAGGCGTATTTTGGGTTCCTATTGGATAAAAATAGAAATGACGGGGGATTACTTTGGAGGCACTTCTCGGATCAGGGTGTACCGTGTTGAGCAAATTTTAAATGTAATCATTTGCCTGTTGTATTATGTACCTGAGGAGCGAAATTTTTTTTTTCTCGGTGCATTCGGAGCCAGTAAGCCAGTAAATATCCACGAAAATGATAAATATCGTGATAACACACTGTATCGATGAGGTCATACATTTATCTTCAATGAGTCACTTCGTCAAGGTGTGTTTCTGGATATATGGAAGATATGTTACACCTGTGTTGAAGAAAAGCTCTCCCACCACGATTGATGATCTGCGTACTATTAGCATTGACCCTTTACCTTGATTTCGAATATATTCGAGAGGATATTACCAAACCAAATTAGGACCTAATTGGATACCTGTTATTTCGAAAGAATCATAGCGTTCAGACGGCTCTACTCAAGGTCATTGATGATATCGAAGGAGTCCGAGATAAATTCAAGGTCTTAGTGATGCTTTATCAAAGCAAAGCCTTTGATTTAGTGAACTTTGATTTGATCATTAATTAACTTAATCATCGGTTTCAACTTACCTCTGAGATGATTAATATATTTTCGCAAGGGCAGACAAAATAGAGTAGGTATTGGCAACTCTCAGTATTCCACCATTTATACAGGGTGTCCGAAGAACAATTTGACCCCCCCAGCACTCAGAAACGAAGATTTCAAAAAAACAGGTCAACTTCTGTTTTGATGGGGAATTTCCATCATAGGTTATTTGTGTTCTGTACTCAACCCAGTTAGAATTTTCGAAATCGGTTAATTTTTCACGAAATAATGTAATAATTGAACTTACCGTCAAAAGATGATGTTGAACAGACAGTTGAACCGCCAAACTCAAGAGATTTGAACAATCCAAAAATAATTTTCAATTTCTGTATTGAGGAGAAAGAATTCCTATGACAACATTGTTCCGAAAAAACCACCTGAGGGTGGCAACAACCCCCAACAATTTTTGAACAGGAAGGAGATGATGGATGTGGTTTAGTTAAGAAGTTTTTTCTGTTCCATGAATATCGCAATTTTTTAATTTTTGAAAGTTTTTGTTTTAAAAACATTCGATTTTCTTATCATTCATGATCGGAAAATGTGTGAGACAATTCATAACATTATACTATTTGCTCAAGTTCAAAAGAATATATATATATTTGTTTGAAGATTCTTTTTCAAATGTGTTTCAGTCTTTCGTTTTTGCACCATAATTCGGTTTGAGACTTACTTACGTGGGCGAAAATGGTCTATTCTATAAAAGAATAATAGAAATTCTCAAATTATACTATAGGAATGACGAAAATGCAAGATTAACTGCGAAGTATCTTAATAACAATCATCCATAAAGAAATATAAGTCACCAATATGTTAAGTATTTGATGAATAAAGTCAAAAATCTTAGGTTCTTGAGTTTGGGCGGTTCAACTGTCTGCTCAACATCACCTTTTGACGGTAAGTTCAATTAATACATTATTTCGTAAATAATGAACCTATTTTGAAAATTTTAACTGGATTGTGTACAGAAATAACAGAAAAAAACTTCCAAACTAACCAACACATCTCTTCCCTATTCAAAAAATGTTGGAGGTTGATGCCACCTTCATGAAAGTTCGTCCCCGTTTCGTTTCTGAGCTCTGGGGGGGACAAATTTCCGTTGGGACACCCTGTACATATCTCCAGTTGGAAGCCTTGAATTCAGAGTTCCTTCATGGGAAGCCGTCAGATACACTACTCTATTCCGCGCTCCATTCCGGAGAACAAATTACACCAAAACTTCTCCATTATGTAAACTTTTGCATGACCATGATCGGTGTTGCTCTAGGGTTGATATTTTTGCTTTGAGCTTTCGGCAATTCAAGCCCAGCGCAATGATTATTATTGAATACTTAATTTTGTTTTTTTTCTTCATATAGCTGTTGATAGTTTGAATTTTCTTTTTTTTAATATTATAGATACTAGTGTCTTCATTTGTTTATCTATATAGTGTTTAATAAATTCTGTTTCTTATTCAATAAAATTATTGTTATGTGTCGATATTAATCAGTGGTTAGTGCTTGGGTTTTTCCGGTTTGTATTCTAGAACGTAGAAATAAATTAAAGATAAAATAAAATAAATAAATTCCTCATGGATAATAAGAACCCAGGTGTCCCACAGGGAAGTACACTAGGTCCTTGCCTTGTCCATATGTACGTTGATGACTCCCAACTATATTTATTCTGTAATACTAATAAGGTTGAGGATTGCATCGAATATTTGAATCTACAGGGTGGTCCAGATCTTAACCAAGAAATATTAACCACGTATTCTACGTCAAAAATAAGCCCTAGTTTGTCCTATAAACATATGTCGGGAAATGCTTCCTCTCTGAGATACAGGGTGTTAAAATTATTAGAAAAAAAATGTTTTTCTTTCTTTTACTTTGAACACCTTCTTAAAATTCATAATTGAGTGCGGCTATTAACGCACATTTTTTTGTAATTATACTTTTCGTTTACAAAGATAGTCTACACAGAACAAAGTTTACAAAGATAGTCTACATGCACAGAACACAACTGGTTCTCCTTACTCGCTCAAGCTCTTCCAGAGTTTATGAGGGGTCTCCTTGGGGAAGACCTTGGAGGATCAGTATAATAATATACAATATAAAATATTATTATGTACCATATCAAATTTTAGCGATTTCCTAATGCATGAGAATGTGTTTAATTCCTTTACTCGGAAACGGTGCCTCGGATGTCAAAAACGCAAGAGAATGAATTTGCTCCATATTAAATAAGGATTTCAAGAGTAATTTTTAATGTTGGAAAAACCAGTGGCGTATCATTTTTTTGTCTGAAAATATTCAGTTTCGATGCAGCGCGGACGCCACTGGTAGAATAAACAAAAAATTATTCCATTCAAAAAGTGCTCCTTGATCACAAAAACCCCAAATGTCCCAAATTTATTAGAACTATTTCAAAAAGTGTAAAAGTTATTAATAAAAAACATTTTTTTTTCTATAATTTTAACACCCTGTATCTCGGAGAGGAAGCATTTCTCGACATATGTTTGTATGACAAACTAGGGCTTATTTTGGACGTAGAATACGTGGTTAAAATTTCTTGGTTAAGATCTGGACCACCCTGTATATTTTCGAAATACATTGGAGCCATGGTTTCAGGCTAAATCTTGAATAAAACTGTTGCCATTTGTTTTAGGAATGAGCAGCGGAGAAACTAGGTCCAATATACCCAGAGGTCTGCATAAGCTGGGCAGAATCTTTGACAAATTTCGGTGTTACCGCTGATGGTTCTTTGTCGTTCAATGGACATGTTGCACATGTTTTTGGTGCAGAACTTTTCCAGTTGAAAGTCTTGTATGGATTTCAGAATCTGCTCCCAACAGAGATGAAACTTGGACTTGTGAAACCCCCAGGGCCGTAGCTAAGAGCTCTTCCGAGGGGGGGGAGAAACGGCTTTTGGCGCCCCTAATTTGGAAAAATATACGAAAATCGAAAAATATGGATAAAGTGTACATATATTGATAAATATTACATAGTTTCTTAATAAAGAATGAATTATAAATCAATATAACTATGAATGAAAATTATTTTACAAACAAGACTGCGTTCTGAATTTGTGTTTTTGAGTGAAAAAAATTGTTTGCATTTCTCAAATGATCCAGGATCTAAAAAGAATTATATTTGACGAAAATCAATATATGCATCAAGCTTTCGAGATGATAAGAATTATCTGAAGAGTCCACAAATATTAAAACGAGAACTTTTGAAAAATGATATAGCAATAATGTCATGTTACCCTGCTGCTATCTAGAGTGGAATGTTCCAACAATTCTTCGAAAATATCTGCTATTTGGAATATTGAATGAGTCTTTTGTAATTCCTGAATTAAAGCAATATTTTTGTACTCATCACCCTGAAAATGTTTGTAGTATGTATATAGAAAATTAAATCGTCGATGTCACCCAATCGAAAAATTCACGGAAAAAACAGTAATGTCTAGTTTTATAGTACAATCTGTCAATGCAGTTGTAGAATGGAGATTCACAAGGTACTACTTTCCTTGAAAACTATGTGTCAGCAATCGCCAAAACTTACGCTTTTCGCTCTATTTGAAAATACAGTGCTCTTTTTTGCGCGCATGTTCTATGTAACATCGCGTTATCATTTTGCCCAAATGTCTGTAATTTTCGAATTTTTTGCCGAAAATGGTCTCAAACAATTTGGTTCGACTCTCTTATAAGGAATTCGAGGTCAAATATGATTCTGTCCGGCCGGCTGGCTGTTGCCACTATAACTTGAGAACAGAAAGAGATACCGCCTTGAAATTTTCTCGGTAGTTGGCGCGTCCTAATACGATGGACAAGTTCCTTAATGGGAATAATCGGCCCAATGGTTTCTGAGTAATAATTTTGTTTTCAACCAATACAAGTCCGATCAAATTGAAACTTGGTGAGTAGTTGTAGAATACAAACTTATGGACGTTGGTAAAATTTTGTGAGAACCGTATCACTAGAAAATTTCAAATAAATAATTGAAAAATATTATTTATGTCACGATAATCTGAGAACGGAAAGAGATAGCGATTTTCATGTTAGGTTGGCGCATCTTGATGCGCCATTTAAGTTTGTTTATAGGCATAATCAGCCAAACGGTTTTGGAGTCAACGCGAAACCTTGCGAAATTCCGTGAAGATCATCGTATCGTTAGAAAATTTTCAAAAAATCATAGAAAATCATTAAAAAATTCTATAAATTCTATATATCAGAAACTGTTCGTTTGACATCGCTAAAATTTTGCGAGAGCCTTCAGCACTCAACTCTACTGCCAAGTTCCAAGTTTGAACACGATCGGACCCATAGTGTTGGAGATCCGAGCAGCCTTGTGTAAGTTCAGTAGCTGGATGGGTGACCATTGCCTCGATAACTGATTGGGACTTGCAACTTTCAGGATAGGTTGCGCATCCGAATGGGAGATTTAAGTTCGTTTATGGGCATAATAGGCCCAACTGTTTCGGATTATTCTCACCAGGAATATTATTTCCTCGATAACTCAAAAAATTTAGACTCGATCGAATTGTGGTAACTAGTAGTAGAATATCGACATAAAGTCGTGTGTAATATTTAGTGATAATCGTACCCCTCGAAAATTAAAAAAAAATTACGAAAAACAAATTGGTTCTTAATCTGTAAATTCGATCAACAGTGTCCAATACAGAAGAATGGACAATAGAACATGCGCGCAAAAGCTTCTGACCTCACGTCAGTGCTTGAACGAATATTTTGAATAACTCGCCTTTAGCCATGTAGGTATTTATGACATTCGCTGCTTTTTCCGTTTCAATTTTTCTTGTCTGCGCTCTCCTTCTGAATTCCGCTCCAGACGGTTTGAACTTTTTTTGGCAAGGATCCATAATCCGTTTTCGATTTTAAATTTCAATCAATATTCAGATTCACTAATTCACTATTCACGAATAATATAAGAATTATAAGTTTATGTTTCAATGTTTCTATTGAACTATTTTGATGTTTAGCCCTGGAATGCCGGGAATTTCCCACTCCTGCCATCTAGTCTCTAGCAGCAAAAAAGCTTTCCACAATGCTATCGGTCTATAATAATAATCATCTTATTCAAGCAGTAGTTTAAAAAAATCTGTTTTTAATATGTCCTTTGTCTAGAGTTTTCCAACTATCCGTGGTCAATTTGGCGCCCTTTGAGATATGATCCGGGGGGGGAGGCTCCCCTCCCTCCCCCCCCGGTAGCGACGGCCCTGGAAACCCCAATACAATCGCATATCGATCATTGTTGTTCCTTGTATGTCAACAACTTTCTGCCTCAATACAATGAGTTAAGACTACAACGCTTACAGAATGCTTGCATGAGATTTGTTTGTTGCATACCTTATGGAGAACATGTTACCCCGAACATATTATAGAGCAAGATCCCACGACGTCCAGAACATCGTTATTTAATAACAGCTGAATGTTTTTCTGTGCATGTTTCCTATACAGTTGAGAACGACCAGCGACTATAGAGTTTGGGTTTTGGTTACTTGGGTAGGTAACAGCGAGTGTATAAAATAGTACCTTAAAATCGTTAAAGTATAAAACTCAATTACTTTATAAATTCTTCGGGATAACTTTATAAATCTCATGATCCATTGCCGGATACTTATGGCAGTTGCTACCCCCTGCCTCCCCTAAACTTTGAAAAATTATAATTATACTTTCGTTAAAGTATAGAAGCTGATTTTTATACAGGGTGAGTCTAGGACCACTGCATTAATTTTAACCAAAGATTCCTCTCATCAAATGAAACACTTTTTGGCGCTCTAGTTCCTCGGAACTGAGTGCTTATCAATTTGCCCAAATGTCTGTAATTTTCGAATATTTCGATGAAAATGGTCTTAAACGATTTGGTTCGACTCACTGATCAAGAATCCGTGGTCGAAATTCATTCTGTCCGGCCGGTCCGGCCGGTCCGGCCGGCCGTAGGCTCGATAACTCTCGAACGGAATGAGCTCGAGAGTTGAAATTTTCAGAGTAGGTTTGAGGGATAAATATCTCGGCTAAGTTCGTTATTGGGCAAAATCGGACAGATGGTTTCGGAGAAACAAAAAAAAAATTTTTTTTTTACGAAACAAATTCCAAATTAAATTTTTTTTAATAAAAAGTTTTATCATAAGAATCCACTCATATCATTTTTAACTCTAACAAGCTAATACTTTCGGAGATATGATTTTTCAAAATTTCAATAATAAGTCGTATTTCAACGTTGTCACAGAATGATATTATTCTATGTATGAATATGAATTGTCATAATGTCAAATGATGTTCCTGAGACAATCAATCGAAGAATTGTGAGCGAAGTGAGAAAAATCTCAGTTGTTTGCTCCGAAATTAGTTTTTCTCAGAAAATTCTTACATTTCGGAACTGAACATGAAGTAAGAGATCTGAGAGTAGTGAGACTGCTTTTCATCCATAGACATAGATATAACTCTCGAACGGAATGAGGTAGGTAGTTGAAATTTTCAGAGTAGTTTAGGGAGATGAATATCTCGGTTAAGTTCGTTATTGGGCAAAATTGGCCAGATTTAATTTGATTTCTTCCATGGTGCTTTTCTCATTCTCATGATTGCTCATTTAATCTTGATAAATAAACTATTATTTGAATTGAATTTCCTTTAGGATGCAGTTCTATTATATGAATACATTGATATAATTCCCAACTCTTAGAAACCAATACTTTCGGAGATATAATTTGTCTGTTTGAACTAGAGCGCCAGAAAGCTCCTGTCCACAGGGCTTGAACCCATTTTTCACTTAACATTTTTCCAAATTCAGCTCAGGTAAAAAGATACAGGCTGTTGAAATTTTGAAACAAAATCAGTTTTTGGCGCTCTAGTTCCTCGGAACTGAGTGCTTATCAATTTGCCCAAATGTCTGTAATTTTCGAATATTTCGATGAAAATGGTCTTAAACGATTTGGTTCGACTCACTGATCAAGAATCCGTGGTCGAAATTCATTCTGTCCGGCCGGTCCGGCCGGTCCGGCCGGCCGTAGGCACGATAACTCTCGAACGGAATAAGCTAGAGAGTTGAAATTTTCAGAGTAGGTTTGGGGGATAAATATCTCGGCTAAGTTCGTTATTGGGCAAAATCGGACAGATGGTTTCGGAGTAACAAAAAAAAATTTTTTTTTTACGGAACAAATTCCAAATTGAATTTTTTTTAATAAGAAGTTTTATCATAAGAATCCATTCATATCATTTTTAACTCTAACAAGCTAATACTTTCGGAGATATGATTTTTCAAAATTCCAATAATAAATCGTATTTCAACGTTGTCACAGAATGATATTATTCTATGAATTGTCATAATGTCAAATGATGTTCCTGAGACATTAATCTAATCAATCGAAGAATTGTGAGTGAAGTGAGAAAAATCTCAGTTGTTTGCTCCGAAATTAGTTTTTCTCAGAAAATTCTTACATTTCGGAACTGAACATGAAGTAAGAGATCTGAGAGTAGTGAGACTGCTTTTCATCCATAGACATAGATATAACTCTCGAACGGAATGAGGTAGGTAGTTGAAATTTTCAGAGTAGTTTAGGGAGATGAATATCTCGGTTAAGTTCGTTATTGGGCAAAATTGGCCAGATTTAATTTGATTTCTTCCATGGTGCAGTTCTCATTCTCATGATTGCTCATTTAATCTTGATAAATAAACTATTATTTGAATTGAATTTCCTTTAGGATGCAGTTCTATCATATGAATACATTGATATAATTCCCAACTCTGAGAAACCAATACTTTTGGAGATATAATTTGTCTGTTTGAACTAGAGCGCCAGAAAGCTCCTGTCCACAGGGCTTGAACCCATTTTATTATTTTGCAGCTTTGACATCCTTTTTTCGAATAAAATGAATGTTGGCGTAAAGTTTCCTATAACTATGATACATATTTTCCAAATATTAGTTATTTTCTACTTCTACTGGTTTTCTAGTTATGGACTCGTGGATTCATAAAACTAAACGAAATTAGCATAAAGAAAGCATATAAAGTTTTTCTTGAGTCATTTCAAGAATATTCCATCGTTTTAGAACATTATATTATTCTTCATAATTTCTCCTTAAACGCACCGTTTTCGAGATATTCTTCATTGAATGTTTTAAAATGGAAAACTCTAGAAATTTCACTACTTTTATGGATCCGTCCCTGAGCGTTGGAATCCCGAATCAAGCTGTAAACCACTTTACCATGCCTTATTCTCGTCCGCCAACAATGTCATAGAAAATTTATATGCGGGAGTGTATTAGCACATTGTGAAATCTTTAAACGCTTGTAACTTTTTACCTGAGCCGAATCTGGAAAAATGGTAAATGAAAAAAGTGTTTCAATTGATGAGAGGAATCTTTGGTTAAAATTAATGCAGTGGTCAAATACTCACCCTGTATACGTTTCTTGGAAACCTATAAAAAAATATTACCACGATAGCTGGACAGTTTTAATGGTTTTAACAGTTACAGACATTAGGGCAAAATGATAACGCGATGTTCCCCAGAACATACGCGCAAAAAAAGTATTATTACATAATTGCTCGCCGCTAAGGGCTTGCGAGAAATTTCAGATGATTATTATGATCTTGAACAGCTGAACGAGTGACAGTGCAGTTACTGACCCCAAAGAGCCGAATAGAAGAATCTCCACAGGGCTGGTAGCAGAACGAAGGAGAAGGAAATAGGGGATTGACCTCCCTTCAGTCCCGTTTTCGTGGTTATCACCTGATTGACTGGAATATCACAAACGGCACTCCACTCAAAGTTGCTCAATAATTACTTTCTCATCAAAACAGATGAAAAAGATGGTGCGATCACTGAGGTGATATATCAGAAGATTACTTGAGTTTTAATGGTTTCGAAAAGGCACAAACGTACCTACTTTAATCCGTTGTATATATTACTCGTTTGTCAGACGACCGATTGGTATTTCTAGGACCCCGGACAGAACCTACTTTAATTAATTTTATATACGGACCTGCACACCTCTTTATGAAGGTTTGAGCGTTAAAGATAAAGACTTCTTAATTGTTATATTGTTTGTGCGCTAATTCTAGTATTTATGCCAAATTTCAACTTTCGGAAAGTACCTTAGTTTAATATACAGATCTGCATCCCCGGTTATGGGGGTCGAAACGTGAAAGATATGATTTTTCTGTGTTTTGTTCGCTAATTTTAGCCTGCTCACCAAATTTTTCGAGGACTTCGTAAACTATCCTAGTTTCAGCTTTCTAGGAATTCGGGAAGTACACGAGAGGTTTTGATGATAAGTCGTATTTCAGGTGTTAATATAAACTAAAGTATAAAAGTTGGACGAATAAAACGTTGTGTGTTTCATGAGTTATCCTACATGTTATCCTGAGAATTTGATCTCTCTAGTGTCATCCAAGCCGAACCTATGAGAATGTTAAAGTACTTTCAGGAAAGGTTGGTAGTGCCACACTCATTTTAGCATTTGGCGGAGGCATTTCCGCCCACAGATTTTGTCCAATTTTTAACTCTGATTAAACCATCAGTAGATGTGATCAGAGGTTTGAAATATGATTTCCTGAAAGAGACAAATTAACTATTGCTCAGAATATATTATTTTGAAAGGTATATTGTCAGTTTTATTTTATTAATACAGCTATTTATTATTATTATGATTCACAACAATTCAGTCTTTTAGTTACCTTGAAACCTTGAAATTTTCACAAAATTAAAGATTTTCAGGCATGAATACAATGTCAAGTCTTCTGAACTGTTCACTGGCATTCGTATATAAATAATGATATTAAAAAAATTCAAAACATTATGGCCGTACAATTAGAACTGGTGATTTGGGGTCAACATCGTGATGAGTACCTCTCCTCCACCATCTGTTCTCTCTAGGGAGGATATTCCTCACTATGTATTTGTATTCTATTGAATCTGGTTGCAGTACTGAAAATAAGAAAATTTAAATTAATTATCAATTAATCAATTAATTGATATATTTCAATTTATCCTCAGTTGAAATTAATGTAATACGCTTCTGACAATTGTATCATGAAGTATCATAAACGTAAGCTGCCGATCCATGGGAGGGTTGAGGAGCGGTGTCTTCCCACACACGTAGCACAAAATAAAATTTTCTACTATTTCTAACCGATCGAAAATTCATCAAATTATAGCCAAACCAATATCTTGAAGACAAAAAGGCAACTGGTCATAGAGTGGTAGATTATAATAATATATGATATTATTAAGAAATAAAATTGGTTCGAGCACTGACGTGAAGTCAGGAGCTTTCGCGCGTATGTCCACTCTTATTCGAATTTACCATGGTAAATTCGATTAAAAGTGTCCAATACAGGAGAATGGACATCAATAGAACATACGCGCACAAGCTCCTAACTTTACGTCAGTGCTTGAACCAATTTTTTTTTAATAATTGTTTTCATAATTTTTTTAAAATTTTGTAGGGGTAGGGTTCTCAAAAAATTTCATACACGCCTTTATGTCGATATTCTACAACTATAGTTACCAAGCTTCAATTCGATAGAGTCTATATTTTTTGAGTTATCGAGGAAATAATATTCCAGCTGTCAGTCATTATCTTTTTGCGCGTATGTTCTGGGGAACATCGCGTTATCATTTAGCCCAAATGTCTGTATTTTTCGGATTTTTGCCAAAAATGGTGTCAAACGATTGGGTTCGAATCCCTGAAGTAGAATTCGAGGTCAAATTTGATTCTGTCCGTCCAGCCGTTGCCACATTAACTTGAGAACGGAAAGAGATAGTGACTTTTTTTTAGGGTAGGTGAAGCGTCCCAATACGGCAGACAAGTTCGTTAATAATCGGCATATCGGCATAATCGGCCCAACGGTTTCCGAGTGATAATTTTTTTTCAACCAATACAAATCCTTTCGAATTGAAACTTCGTGAGTAGTTGTAGAATACAGAGCTAAGGATGTTTGTGGAATTTTGTGAGAATCGTATCACAAGAAAATTAAAAAAAATATATATTATTTAAGTCACGATAACCTGAGAACGGAAAGAGGTAGCGACTTGAAATTGTCAGTTAGGTTGCGCATCTGAATGCGGCATTTGAGTTTGTCTATAGGCATAATCGGCCAAACTGTTTTGGATTTATACCCATCTGAAATTTGGTTGCTATTTCCTCAATAACTCGAAAAATACAAAACCGATCTAATTCAAACATGGTTATTAGTTGTAGAATACTAACATGAAGATTCTTGCGAACTTTTGTGGGGATCGCATCATTAGAAAATTTTAGAAAAATCATTGAAAATCATTGAAAAAAATTCTATAAGTATATCAGAAACTATTCATTCGACATCGCTGAGATTTTGCAAGAGCCTTCGGAACATAACTCTACTGCCAGTTTCCATTTTTGAACATGATCGGATCCATATTGTTGGAGATCCGAGCAGCCTTATGTGAGCTCAGTAGCTGGATGGGTGACCGCTGCCTCGATAACTCTCGAACAAAAGGATATAGGGACTTGCATTTTCAGGGTAGGTTGCGCATCCAAACGGGAGAGTAAATTCGTTTTTGGGCATAATCGGTCCAACGGTTTCGGAGTTACCTGGAATATTATTTCCTCGATAACTAAAAAAATATTGCCTCGATGGAATTGAAGGTTGTAGAATAGTTGTAGAATATAGATATAAGGATGTGTTCAAAATTTTGTAAGAACCGTACCCCTAGAAAATTTCAAAAAAAAATTGGTTCAAGCACTGACTTGAAGTCAGGAGCATTTGCGCGTATTTTCTATTGTCCATTCTCGTGTATTGGACACTCTTAATCGAAATTACCATGGTGAATTCTATTGTCCGTTCTCCTGTATTGGACACTCTTAATTGAATATAGGTACCATGTTAAACTCGATTAAATAATTCCAAATAACGACCCCTAAAAGGCTCTCGCAAAATTTCAGCGATGTCGGACGAATATTTTCTGATATATATAATTTTTTTCAATGTTTTCATGTTTCATGTTTCAATTGGATCAGAATCGTATTTTTCGAGTTATTGATGAAATAACAACCAAATTTCAGATGGGTTTAACTTCAAAACCGTTTGGCCAATTATGCCTATTAACAAACTCAAATGTCGCATTCAGATGCACAACCTAGCCTAAAAATTGCAAGTCGCTATGTCTTTCCCTTCTCAGATTATCAGCTGATCTTTTTATTTCTTAATAATATCAAATCAACCAGCACCTATTAAATTTTCATCTGAGAGAAAATCACTGAAAATTTATATTTTTTTCTTCATGTTCGTGTGACCAGCTAACGTATAATCCACCATTTTATGACCAGCTGATTTTGTTTTTGCGCGTAAGTTCTGGAGAACATCGCGTTATAGTTTTTGCCCAAATGTCTGTAACTTTCGAATTTTTTGACAAAAATGGTCTCAAACGATTTAGTTCGACTCCCCAATGAAGAATTCGAGGTCAAATTTGATTCTGTCCGGCCGGCTTCCGGCCGTCCGTCCTGCCGTTGCCACGATAACTTGAGAAAGAAAAGAGTTAGCGACTTGAAATTTTCAGGGTGGGTGGCGCATCTCAATACGACGGACAAGTTCGTTAATGGAATAATCGACCCAGTGGTTTCCGAGTAATAATTTTGTTTTCAACCAATATAAATCCGATCGAATTGAAACTTGGTGAGTTGTTGTAGAATATGAACCTAAGCACGTTTGTGAAATTTTGTGCGAATCAAATGGCTAGAAAATTTAAAAAAAGATATTAAAAAATATTTTTGTTGTCACGATAACTTGAGAACGGAAAGAGATAGCAGCTTGAAGTTTACAGGTTAGGATGTGCACCAGAACCCGACATTTCAGTTTGTTTATGAGCATAATCGGCCAAAGGGTTTCAGAGTTATAGCCATCTGAAATTTGGTTGTTTTTAGTTCCTCATTAACTCTAAAAATACTAAACCGATTGAATTCAAACATGGTAGTTAGTTGTAGAATGCCAACGCGAAAATTCTTGCAAAATTTCGTGAGGATAGTATCTGTAAAAAATTAAGAAAAATACAAAAAAAAATTCTATATATCAGTAAATATTCGTTTGAAATTGCTGAAATTTTGCAAGAGCCTTCATAACCTAACTCTTCTGCCAACTTTCAAGTTTTTACACGATCGGTTGAATATTGTTGGAGATTCGAGCATTCTTGTGTGAGTTCAGTAGATGGGTGACCGTTGCCTCGATAACTTTCGAACGAAAGGAGATAGGGACTTGCAATTTTCAGGGTAGGTTGCGTATCCGTAAGGGAGAGTTGGGTTTGTTTTTGGGCATAATCGGTCGAACGGTTTCTGAGTTATACCCACCTGGAATATTATTTCCTTGATAACTCAAAAAATAAATATTCGATCGAATTGAAGCTTGGTAACAAGTAGTAGAAAATCATCATAAAGACGTGTTTAAAATTTTGTAAGAACCGTACCCCTAGAAAATTTGAAAAAAATGACGAAAAAAAAATTTTTAATAACCGCACCCCTAGAAAATTTCAAAAAAATCACGAAAAAAAAATTGGTTCAAGCACTGACATTGGACACCCTTAATCGAATTTACCATGGTAAATTATGTTGTCCATTCTCCTGTATTGGACACTTAATTCGAATTTACCATGGTAAATTCGAATTAAGAGTGTAATTATGTTGTCCATTCTCCTGTATTGAACACTTAATTCGAATTTACCATAGTAAATTCGAATTAAGAGTGTCCAATACAGGAGAATGGACAACATAATTTACCATGGTAAATTCGATTAAGGGTGTCCAATACAGAAGAATGGACAATAGAACATACGCGCAAAAGCTTCTGACTTCACGTCAGTGCTTGAACCAATTTTTTCTGCATGATATTGGCTGGTCTATAATTTGATAAAATGAGATGAAATAGTTGAAAATGATTTTCTTTCCTACGTGCGTGGGAGGCTACCGCTCCTCCACCCACTTATGGAGCGGCAGATGACATTCACGAGGCCTCATGATACAACACCCTGAAACGTTTTACGAGTTATCACCCGAGAGGGAGTTGGTCATGAAAACTGTTCCAGGCTTTCAAAGTGACATTCGCACCAGTGGTTTGGATTACGGATCTGGATAACTTGTTATTCTCCGGAATAGATATGGATATGATTATTATAATTGGTAAATTCAATAAATTATTAAAATTTCTGCATATTTATTTCAAAAATAACAATTTTTATCATATCACAGTAGCTTTTTCAGATAGAGTACATTCTTCTTATAAAGCTTGATTCAATAGGAGGTTACATTTTGAATGTAAAATAACACGCATTCGTTGTTGATTAACTCTTGATAAATTCATTTATAAATGTTGTCAAGTTATTGACATTGAACGTGGCAAATGATTTCAGCTCAATGGCCTTACAGACGTTCGGCCTTCTGATGAAAATTTTCAGCATCTTCCGGCCTAACTCTTGTGGAATTTCATGAATGGCTCGACGAATCACCCTTCAGAATTAGTTCAAGAATCGTTTTGGAGTTATTAACATATACCTTCTGCCTCTAAAACCTCAAAAGAATTCGTTCAAAGGCGGGGGATCTTATAATATTGGTAGCTAGTTTTGATCGCCAAATCGATCACCTCGAGAAATCATCAGGCATGTTGTTATAGGAATATAGGTTGACCTACCAATTCCAAAACATAGTCAGACATGAGGGAACATAGAACATGATGGATAAGTAATTCTCAAAAAGTGGAAAAGCCCTGTGGATAGCAGCTTTGACGCGCTGTTCAAATGTATAGCCAGAGTGGTCACCCATCCAATTACTGAACTCGTCTAAAGCTGCTTAGCTCCAAGAAAAACTATAATATTACCAATATTTCCAAGAATTTAAATCCGACAGTAAAAACCAGCGTCCAAAAAAACTAGTACACTCTTAGGCCGAGAATGGTATCAAACGATTAGTTTCAACTCACATACATACATTCACTGTTGGTTCGAAAATGAACAGTGCTGTGTTCGTGGTGGCGTATGGTCTCTATTCAAATACAGAATTCAACTGTTGGGTCGAAAACAAATAGTGATGTGTTTGTGGTAGCATAAGGACCCATTGGAGTACATCAATTACATGTCACAGTCATGTCAAAGAATATACAGAACGTTGGTTTCCCTTATCCTATGACCTTTCTTGTATACTGTATTGTTTGGTTTCGTCATAGACATAGAATAACATGGACTGGCCCTCACGTAACTTTATCACACAGTTCTTTGCGGAATACATTAGAGAGAGAGATGTTATGAAGGATAGAATAAGTAAAGGCAAATAATGGTATGAAGATAATGGAGTTTTTATACCATGGACAAATACACAAATTGGAAATTGGGGTATATTGGAAAATTCCGATTTTTTTAAGAGAAATATTGATTATTTTGAATGAGTATCGAAAAAGCTGTATGAATTACTGTAAGGAAATTTATGAGAAATATTTTCAGATTATAACTACAGTAATATGTGTTATAAGTATCAGAATATTCAGAAACGAGTCTCGGATTTAAATAAAAATGTTTTGCCTTTAACTATTCTGTCTACAAATCACCATAACATATACACAATACACGAAACCCATAGACATAAAATAACATGGACTGGTTGTGAGAAAGAGACCATTGAAATCAGCATTGAAAAAAGACAGAATAGTTAAAGGCAAACCACGGTATATGAATATTTTCTTATAATTTGGCGTTTGGCAAAACCACAGAATACAAAACATTGGTTTCTTTATCCTCTGACCTTTCTTGTATACTGTATTGTTTGGTTTCGTGTATTGTGTATGTGTTTTGGTGATTTGTAGACAGAATAGTTAAAGGCAAAACATTTTCATTTAAATCCGAGACTCGTTTCTGAATATTTTGATACTTATAACACAAATTACTGTGCTTATAATATGGAAATATATAAATTTCCTTACTGTAATTCATTCAGCTTTTTCGATACTCATTCAAAATAATCAATATTTCTCTTAAAAAAATCGGGAATTTCCAATATACCCCAATTTCCAATTTGTGTATTTGTCCATGGTATACCTAAAAACATCATGATTTTTATACCATTATTTGCCTCTAATTATTCTATCCTTCATAACATCTCTCTCTCTAATGTATTCCGCAACGAACTGTGTGATAAAGTTACGTGAGGGCCAGTCCATGTTAATCTATGTCTATGTATAACATATACAGGATGGGCCACGTTCAATGGTACCCTGGACTCTTACGCAGAACGGGACGTACTATTTGGATTCTTGGCTAGGAACCACTGCTCCATCGATCTAGAATATTTTCAGTGCTGCGGTGTTGCCGCTTATATCAAAAAGTACTAACAATGTTCACATTTCAAATGGAACACCCATTGCTTTTTTCGATTCGCCGTAGCCTTCTGATTATTGCTCATGCCACTTTTTTTGTGTAAAATATAGTTTCAATTGAACATTCATTACTTCGGTACTTGGAATCCTAGAGAGCTGAAATTTCGGGTATGAATCACCAATATCCCGTGTATCATTTACGTTTAATCATACAGGGTTGTTTAAAATCCGAGTCTTTTCCGAGAAATACTAAAACACTAAAAGTGCTTTTTTTCAAATGGAATGACCTGTATATCATAAAGATATTTAGGCCTAAGCAGAACATTCTGCATGATCTTGCTACAATTTGATAGCATTAAAACTTCAATTGTTTAATTATTGGCATCCATATGAATGATTTTTCAATAAAATCTCCGTTAATAAATTCAACAATACTTAACAATCGATTGTTAAATTATCATAATCTATATGTTCTATGATATTTCTTGGATCGCTAAAGTGTAGTTCGATATTCCCATTGGTATGAAAACTTACTTTTAATTCGAAAACCTTACAATTTAGGTGTATGAACAATATGAACATGTTATATCGTTTGAAAGGAAATTTAATTCTCTTTCAACGCATTTTATGACATACATGTCATTCCATTCGGAAAAACGTTTTTATCGTTTAAGTATGTCTCGGAGAAGCTTCGGATTTTTAACAACCCTGTATGATAGGGACGTATGTCATTATACGCAAATGATACACGGGATATTGTTGATCCATACCCGAACTTTCAGCTCTCTAGGATTCCAAGTAACGAAGTAATGCATGTTGAATTAAAAATTGAAACTATGTTTTGCATAAACAAGCCCTGTGGACAGGAGCTTTCTGGCGCTCTAGTTCAAACAGACAAATTATATCTCCGAAAGTATTGGTTTCTCAGAGTTGAGAATTATATCAATGTATTCTTATGATAGAACTGCATCATAAAGGAAATTCAATTCAAATAATAGTTTATTTATCAAGATTAAATGAGCAATCAGAGAACTGCACCATGGAAGAAACCAA
This sequence comes from Halyzia sedecimguttata, assembly GCA_937662695.2. NCBI lineage: Eukaryota > Metazoa > Arthropoda > Insecta > Coleoptera > Coccinellidae > Halyzia > Halyzia sedecimguttata. Next base: position 44,756,239 of record OW569413.2, on the reverse strand, counting down.
ATTAAAATAGCTGAAATGAATTTGACTCTCTCTTATAGAACAGGATGAAATGTACGAGTATGAACACAGATCAAATAATAAAGCTTAGATAGAATAATTATAGCATTCTGTGAAAACAGAAGTACGATTCATTATTGAAATTTAGAACTTCATCTTAGCAGAAATTGAATTCAAACATCATAGAAGAATTTAAATTCAACAAGAGTGCCAAAAATTATCAATCCAAAACCAATAGACGAATGCTACCCAACAACGAACTCATCCGAGATATTCATTCCTCAATTCCAGTTCTGTTTTTAGTGGAGATATTCTGAACTCAATATTATTAACTTACCATTACCATTCCCATCATCATATGGATTGACCATCGACATGAAAATATCAACCAACAAAAGTATGATAATATTCTAATTCCCATATTGATACCATTACTGGAATGAATTACAATGAGACAACGTCAAAATTGACATTATAACAATTCATAGAATAGCCACAGAATAATTCTATCATTGAAATTTTGAAAAATCATATCTCCGAAAGTATTAGTTTGTTAGAGTTAAAAATGATATGAATGGATTCTTATGGTAAAACTGCTTATTGAAAAAAATTTAATTTGGAATTTGTTCTGTAAAAAAAAAAATTTTTTTTTGTTACTCCGAAACCATCTGTCCGATTTTGCCCAATAACGAACTTAGCCGAGATATTTATCCCCCAAACATACTCTGAAAATTTCAACTGTCTAGCTCATTCCGTTCGAGAGTTATCGTGCCTACGGCCGGACCGGCCGGCCGGACCGGCCGGCCGGACCGGCCGGCCGGACGGCCGGACAGAATGAATTTCGACCACGGATTCTTGATCAGTGAGTCGAACCAAATCGTTTAAGACCATTTTCATCGAAAAATTCGAAAATTACAGACATTTGGGCAAATTGATAAGCACTCAGTTCCGAGGAACTAGAGCGCCAAAAAGGGAGTAAATCAATTAATTACTCGAAAACCGCCAGAGATAGGGATGATGAAGTTGGTACAGAAGTAATCAGGAGGCTACGGTGGATCTAAAAAAGCAATAATATATAGGATGTTCCATTTGAAATATCAAAGTTGTTGGTACTTTTTGATTTAAGCGGCAACACCGCAGCCCTGAAAATTCTAGATCGATGGAGCAGTGGTTCCTAGCTAAGGAACCAAATTTTCAATAAAATCGTATACGTCCCGTTCTCTGTAAAACTCAAGGGTACCATCGGCCGTGGCCCACCGTGTATATATAACTGAATTTTGAATGTTGCATGTTATTGAACGAATAAATATTTGACTTTGATACCAATATTGGTGTTTTTACGATGTTTGCTCTCCTTCGATTTGCCAAGTAGACTAGGAAATTCTAATGAAATTTGCTCGAGCAAAAACCTGCCGAATGTCATTTAATGTTTATTACCTTATCTCAATTTGAGATCCGTCGTTCCCATTTCTCTATTCACCTCAATGTATTATGTATCTACGTTTTTCACACTATTAATTTGTAGTCTTTTAATAACGCCTATAATAATGAATGAAAATGATAGTACGCTGTTCCTGGAACATGCGAACCTAAATATAATTAACTGAGATAAAGTTAGATGTATATATTTTTCACCCCAAATATATTATTGAACAATCTTGGAAAATTATAACTGGATATTTCGTCATAGTGATATGAATATGGGAATATTCGAAGATCCATAGAGGTGAAGAAGGAGAAAAGTGAATATTACATGTTTGCAATCTGATATGATGTATAGAGTATATTTGATACCGATAAAATCGTAAAGGATTATAACAGTAGAGAATTTCAGAATAGTAATCAACAAAAAATAATTCTGAAGATTTTCGAGAAGTGTCTGACGAAGGAGTCTGCTATAAACTCCGAAACGTTACGATATAATTATTTCATCGTGGATGTTGTTTCGTTATTGTTTGTTAGGCAACATTGTTCGATTGATTGCTTCTGACAAATATCTTGTGTTTCTTACGCAGAAGCAAATCACAAAATAATTAATTTTTAATTTATAGATATTTTTCAGAGTTTGGGAGAGAAAAACCAGAAAGAAACCATTTAATAGAGAAAACCAGTTACACACAATAATAATGTGAGGTTGGGACATATTTTTCGGATGTTATTCCATTTTCAAAAGTAAGTAGAATTAACTCTACTATGCAATTTAAATTAAATACAGATGAGAGAATCAAGGATAGATGAAATTCTAGTTTATCATTCGAAACCGTTACATTTTTTTAGACATGAGAGATTTCTAGGGATTCTAAAATATCTAACAATTTTCTTTTATCATCTGAATCTAAATTTTCAGTTTTGGCGAAATTTATTACATGATTTTCTTTTACGCAATGTTCTGGAAAGCCAGTTGATATTTAATTTCGAACTAGATTTTTTGTGTTCATTCACCCTAATATTTATAGAACGCTCGTTCTGGCAATGTAGAAAGCTGCGCACTTATTACAATTTAATTTGAAAATACCACTTTTTTCCCCAATGTCAAGGCAATTCTTGTCATTAATGTAAAGTGAACCAAGGTTTTACATATGAAGAAAACGGAAAAACTGTCAGGAAACCTCCAATGTTCAACATGATATGACTATGTGAAAACTTTTTTAGGTCGCGTATTTAAGAAACTCACTACCTATTGATTTAAATGTAAATTTTCTGCCGGTCGCCTATTTTTAAGGGCTTAGTTTGATGTTGATTTTACCAATGCTTATTTTGTGTCCTAACGATTTAACCATGTCAAACTCAACCAGGATTCTTTTCGAAAAATCACGTTCAAACGGTCAGTGAACTGGCATATTCAAATTTTCAAGTTTCGAAAATCTCACCTTCGTACGGAGACCTCCTCGCACTAGAACTGATGGCACAAAGTATCACCAAAAGAACGCAAAATATTGAACGAGCCCACTGGCACATATTTCACCATTCATAAGTCTTCATAAGTTGGTAAAAAGTAACAAAATATTAGTTTTATATGCAGCGACTATCTTTAAATCCATCATTGCGCCGGCGACGATACCAACGATTCTAATATCGATTGCACTCTGTTGTCAATATCACCTTTTTGTACCCGAATCGAAGAGATTGAACTTGACCGTGGTTTCTGTTTGCGGTGTTCCAGTTGATATACGAGGAGTTTCACAAATAGGCCACCAAATCTTTTCAGCTAATTCCACAGTAAGGAATGTGGGAAAGCCCTGTGGACAGGAACTTTGGCGCTCTTGTTTAAACTTTGAGAAGTCATATCTCCAAAAGTGGTTTCTCAGAGTTGGAAATTATATCAATGGATTTTTATGATAGAACTGCATCATAAAATAAAATAAATTAAGTAATAGTCCATTGATATCATTCCCAACTCTGAAAAACCAATACTTTCGAAGTTATCATTTGTCAAAGTTTGATCAAGAGCGCCAAATCTCCTGTTCACAGGGCTTTCCCACTTCTTCAATTTGGCTTCTGTGAGTCAGTTCAAGAATGTTCGTAATTAAATTCAAAACGTAGGTCTATCAATCATCTCATGTTGAATTTATATACATCAGCAAATTATAAATAGGATGTTCTATGAAATCATATAGAATTATTGAGAGTAATTATTGAAATTTTGAAAAATCATATCTCCGAAAGTATTAGTTTGTTAGAGTTGAGAATGATATCAATGGATTTTTATGATGAAACTGCATCTTGAAAATAATTTAAAATTTGTAATGTAAAAAAAAAAATTTTTTGTTACTCCGAAACCACCTGGCCGATTTTGCCCAATAACGAACTTAGCCCAGATATTTATCTCCCAAATTTACTCTGAAAATTACAACTGTCTAGCTCATTCCGTTCGAGAGTTATCGTGTTAACGGACGGACGGCCGGACAGAATCGATTTTGACCATGGATTCTTGATCAGTGAGTCGAACCAATTCGTTTAAGACCATTTTCAGCCAAATATTCTAAAAGTACAGACATTTGGGCAAATTGATAAGTCTGTTCCGAGGAACAAGAGCGCCAAAAATAAGGCTAGTTTTTCATTCCCTGTTGTGATATACCCCTTCGAAGGGTGTGTCAATTTGACAGATTTCAAAGTTAGTAGTTATATCACCCTTTGAAACCTTTCTCGTTCACTATTTCTGAAATTAAAACAATCAGGACCGGAGTAGAAAAATTTCACATTTGGTATCTTTGTTAATATCAGTTCACTATGTACAGTGCAGGAAACCGAAAAGTGAACGACTCTACGGAGCATATTTGGCTATTTTTAGTTAATTAAATGAGGCTTTGATACCGTATAGCTCTATTCTGTGGTGCTGCAGTGCTAGTCCATGAATGTTTCAAACCCAAACGCTTCGCAGGTTCATTTGAACAGGAGTCGGGTAATTTGAAGTGGAGTCCGAATACTTTGGGTAAATTGCTGCGACACCCAGGCCTACACTATATTAACAATTACGTATCTAGAGGATTAGGTCGCTGTATTTCTTGTAAAATACTAGAAACATGGACAAACATAGCACTGGCATATATTTATCTGTTTAATATTTTTAGCGTTCTTGTTCCTCGGAACAGAGTGCTTATCGATTTGCCCAAATGTCTTTAATTTTCGAATTTTTGGATGAAAATGGTCTTAAACGATTTGGTTCGACTCACTGATCAAGAATACGTGGTCGAAATCGATTCTGTCCGGCCGTCCGTTAACAGGATAACTTTCGAACGGAATGAGCACTTGAAATTTTCAGAATAGGTTTGGGAGATAAATATCTCGGCAAAGTTCGTTATTGGGCAAAATCGGTGAGATGGTTTCGGAGTAACAAAAAAATTTTTTTTTTACATTACGAGGTTCAATATAAGTTTTTCTCAATATGCAGTTTCACCATAGAAATCCATTGATGTCATATTTATATCTAACAAGCTAATACTTTCGGAGATATGATTCAATTTCAATTATAAATCGTACTTCTGTGTTTTCACAGAATGAGATAATTATTCTATCTATGAATTATTATAATATGATCTGTGTTGATACATGCCAACTTATTTTCCTGAAACATGATATGTCAAATTTTGATATTCAATGCCCATGGTCAATCCATATGATGATGGGAATGGTAATGGTAAGTTAATAATATTGAGTTCAGAATATTTCCAGTAAAAACAAAACTGAAATTGGCTAAAGTTTCAATTGATATAATATAATTTTCAGAGTGGATTTGAGGAAAAAATATATCGTTCATAATAGAATTGAGAAACGAATATCTCGGATGAGTTCGTTGTTGGGTAGAATTGGTCTATTGGTTTTGGATTATTAATTGTTGGCACCCTTTATGAATTTAAATTCTTTTATGATGATTGAATTTAATTTCTGCTATTATGAAGTTCTATCATAAGAATCCGTTGATATAATTCCCAACTCTTACCAATACTTTCGAAGATATGATTTGTCATTTGTCAAAGTTTGAACAAGAGCGCCAAAGCTCCTGTTGACAGAGCTTGAACCAATTTTTTTTTCAATTATTTTATGAATAGGTATAAGTTCAAATGTTTGGAGGAACAGGTTTCGATTTCTTGCGGTCCGAATACGGATCGCAGTCCTCCAGTTGCCGAACTTTGATTTGAACTTTGAATCAAAACGAGTCAACGAAATTGAATATTTTATATTTATTGATACAACATAATCAATATTATAGAGCAGTACCATTGACATAATATGTCTGATACGTATGATACGATATTATTGGTTGTTATAGCATAACAGCTTCCAGGCGACTCCTCATTGATAACACCAATAATATCGTATCATACGTATCAGACATATTATGTTCCCAAACATTTTCTATGGATTTCTATAATTCTTGGGCATTTGTTGGTCTGAAATTTCGATTATACATTAATGTTACCTTATGCCCCAAATATTTTTCATAGGTTTCATATCCGGACTTCTTGCAGGCCAAAGTAATCCCATTATATTTTTTCCTGCATCCATTGTCTTACTATATTCGAAGTGTGAATAGAAGAATTATCATGGATAAATATAGTTTTTTCAGGCAAGACCTGTGTAGAAAATTTCAAATTTGGCACTTCGGCCTATTACTCCACAAGGAAAAGAAGAACATGATTTGGAGTAGTTCCTGTGTATTTAGTTGTTAGTGTTTCAGTTTTCACTCCTGATTGTTGAAGTTTTCCGACCTCTAAATCTTTTACCTTAATGACTTAATGATTTTTATTTATTATATGACTAAGGAACCGGCAATTATAAGTTTAAAATTCGATTTTAATTTGTTTTGCTTGTTGTTTATTTATACATTTTCACATAACCTCACAACTGTTTAACATAGTTTTCATTCCTTCAGTTTTTGGAATGTTTCAGCTTTTAATTGAACTTGGTTGTCACCCTGATAATTGAATTAAGTAACCAATAAAACTTGAAGTTTTAAGACTATTATTGCTCTTCTACGTTTTCACTTCAAGAATGGGCTTTTACGAAATCATGAACACCTGTGTAACCGAAGGTATCTTTACATTTTCTAATATTTCTTTGTAATGAAGAAAATAGGATAATGCGGATAAGTATATTTAAATGGAAAAGTATAACGGGTAATTCTGCAAAAGGAGCAGAGAAAATCATTCTGCTGTTACCTGCCGACACGTGTTTCTACTAGTTGGCTTCTTCAGGACAGGAATAGATTCAGACTTCATTTTTTTTAAATAGCTAGATTGGTGTTTCACCCTGCATGGCAATGATATACTAATTCTTATATCCTATAACTATTCAGATTAAAGATGGCACAACTTTAAGCCATTTTTTAACTAAAAATTATTTTGATTTCTCCCATTATTTTTGTGTGTTTGATCTTTCATTAATTTCATTCAAGTTGGTACATTGTAGATAACTATCATCATTCGATAATGAGGAAATCAAATTATTGACGAATTAATAATTTTTATTACTGTGTGACATTTCAATACTCTCAAAGCAGATTTGGACTAGTTAATTCTCATATTATATACCTATTCAGTAAAAGGATCGCATATCAATAACTTCACAACTTACCGTTCACATTCTAAATATCACTTCAATGACTGAATTACCTATGTTAAATTATTTTCCCCTTAATTCACGTGAGTGTTGGTAGCACTTTTTAGTGAGAATTGGAAATAACTTGTGCAAATCTGTTTCAAGAGTAGGGCTTCACACGAGAGCGAGATTTTTCTCGTCTCGGCTTGGAAAAGCGAGACGAGACGTGTTGAAAAATATTATAGGCGATACCGAGACCACATACATCGCAACCCGAGAGTCTCGATTTTAGTCTCGTAAAATATTTTTTATGATGTTTTTATAAAAAAAATTAAGGTCTACATAGAGATCAATATATTTTACCCAGTAACAACTCTTGTGACTATCTGTGAATTTATTTATTTTAAATAAAAACTAATTTATTCACATTTTATTTCAACTATTCATTGTTAACTGTTCTTATAACTTCTTATAGTAACGTATATCTATCCTTGCAGATTTTTATATTTTAGGATTGAATTTGTTTTTGCAAGATCGATTTTTAATTCTCAGTTTAGTACCTACATATATGTGTCTATAAAATAAACTTCTGAGTAATAAACGTGTATACTATTGAACGGGTTTCTTTGGCTCGAAAATTCGTCTTATTTACTACAGATACATACAGTAAACTTTTCTTGTATCCGACTTGACCTTTTTTAACACCCACAGAAAACAATTGAATATGAAGAGTTTCCACTATAATTACTAATATATTTTGTCTATATTATACATCGATCGTTCTAGAAATACACGATTTTTTTAAGACCTTGCGTGATAAGTGATAATTAACTATGGTCGCTAAAAATAATGAAAAATAACTTTGCAATTTAATCTTAAAGACCTAGTTTCAAATTTTGTTGAAATCAATAAACTTGTTAATTATCACTACTCATTTTTCCCATTACAAGAAATTCACAATGCGTTAGCAAATTGTTTCTGATCATAAAATGCCAGTTTTCACGAAAACGGTTCACTTAAGAGCAATGAACCAGGAGTACCTTTTTTATGTAAAACACGTTGGCGCATCAGAGGTTGCTGTGCAAATGCAAATTTGTCCAGTGGTGTAGAAGTTGGGGGGTAAAACCTTAGTGCAAATTCAATATCTCCGCCACTGGCACGTCTAATAAAACCGGATAAAGTACAAGAAAGTAGCTTTTATTAGTGACAATGTGTGCACAAAAACTCAATTCTGTAATTCAAACGGTTCCTGAGATGTTAGTAAAAACTGAAAAAAATATAAATTTTTGACACCCTGTATCTCTGAAACGAAGACCCGGAGGAAAAATGGAAGGGAAAAAAGTGTTATTTTTTCATGAGAAATTACAGTTGACCGTTGATACACTTATTTAGGAACACCCTGTTTATGAATAAACTGTGTTCTCAGTGTATTGAGGGAAAAACGATTGTATTCGCGGTAACAATTGATGCGTATTTCATATTTATTGTCAGTAGACATTGTTTAATTATCCAGAAATATTTACTGATGAAAGCTCAGTGAATCATTCCAGAACACTTGCATTTTGTGGTTCAGGAGAAAATCCCCGGACAAAGGACAGGAAATTTTTTCATTATATTTCTGAATTCTACGTACTCCAAAACATAAACTGTGAAAATGTCAGGGGTGATTTCGAAGGTTTTTTGGCGCTCTTGTTCCTCGGAATAGAGTGCTCATCAATTTGCCCAAATGTCTGTAATTTTCGAGTGTTTGGATGGAAATGGTCTTAAACGATTTGGTTCGACTCACTGATCAAGAATCCGTGGTCAAAATCGATTATGTCCGGCCGGTCTGGCCGTAGACAAGATAACTCGCGAACGGAATGAAATAGACAGTTGAAATTTTCAAAGTAGGTTTGAGAGATAAATATCTCGCTCAAGTTTGTTATTGGGCAAAATTGTCCAGATCATTTTGGAATAACGAAAAAACAAACATTTTTCTTTACATTACAAATTTCGAATTAATTTTTTTTCAAAGATGCAGTTTCACCATAAAAATCCATTGATATCATTTTCAACTTTAACAAATCAATACTTTCGGAAAATTAACGTCCGTATCTACAGGGTGTTCCTAAATTGAACGTACAAACGAAAAGGGGAGATTCCTTAAGTGAGTTTAAGAAAAAAAAGTCCCATAAACATGGGGTCGCAAACGTTTCGTTTTCGAGATACAGAGTGTTGTAATTTGAATTTTTTTCAAGTTTTTTTCTCATAGTATCTACACTTCACAAGATATTCAACTGAAATTTGGCATAGATATAACATTTCAGAGTTCTCGCCACGTGACATGGCAATTTCGATAGAAGATCTACAGGGTGATATTTTTTCTGGAACACTGCCACATGTTCTTCTGCAGCACTTTTTTTTGGTAAGCAACTGTTGATTTGAAAAAATGTAAAAAGAAGCTTTGTTCTTATACTAAACTTTTCGGTCTCTTGTAGTTTTGTCGTATCTACCAACGATTTCGAGAAAAAAAAAATTGAACGATTCTCTCGAAATCCTCGTGAAAATCCAAATTATGATGGGAAGGCCACTTTGTAAGCTGTGGTGAATGAATTCAGTGGCAGTTTTTATGGAAATTTTCCTGATCTGTAGCGATGATTCATAAAGATTCGATAAACTCGTATAATCAACACAAAAAATGTATTACAACAAGAAACGTAAAACTAAAATAAAATCATAACAAGAAAACTAAGTAACCGCAAAGGACTGAACTACAGCAAATGTTGAAAATGTCCTTCCCCAACTCTTATACAAGCTTCTGTTCTTGGTCTCATGCACGATCGAACTCTTTCAAACACTCCCGGAGTATTCCTAACTGTATCAAATGCGCCTATTATACGATTTCTCAGTTCTTCTACGGTGTTCACGGGTGTCGAGTATACTAGAGATTTCAGGTGGCCCCATAAAAAGAAATCTAAACTATTCAAGTCTGGGGATCTGGTGGGCCATGACTGAAGACCCCCCCGTCCAATCCACCTGTTTTCATAATTTTCGTCCAAATACTCCCTTGCCAAAACTGAAAAATGAGCAGGAGCACCGTCATGCATGAACCACATTTCTCGTCGTAGCATAAGAGGTATATCTTCCAATAACAAGGGCAAATCGTTTTCTAAAAAATGTCTGTATGATTGACCTGTTAGTCGACCTGGCAAGAAGAAAGGACCAATCAAATCATCACCAATATTACCACCCCACACATTTAGTGAAAATTGCTCTTGAAAATGGGTTTCGTCATATCCATGCGTATTCTCCTCAGCCCATACGTGTTCATTATGAAAATTGATAATTGAAGTCCTTGAGAAGCAGGCTTCATCAGTGAATAGAATTTGGCAATCAAAATAAGGATTCATCAATAGTCTACTGAGGTACCACTGACAAAAACTAACCCTCGGATGAAAATCTCGAGGCAGAAGAGCTTGCACCCTCTGAATGTGATAAGGATAAAGCAGAGAATCCCGCAAGATCCGCCAAACAACTTGATGACTTGCATTCAAAAGTACACTAATTTTTCTTGTACTGGTTCTTGGATGTTGTTCTATTTCGTTCATAACTGCCTCTTCGAGTTGTGGTGTTCTCACACTGCGTGGTCTCCCAGCATTAATTCTTTTCGTGGAAAAAGATCCAGCTTCTGAAAGACGCCTATGAATATCAGAGAACATTCGAAGATTTGGTATCACTCTATTGGGATAGCGTTCCATGTAAAGATGCCTAGCTTCTCTTGCATTTCCATTTGCAAGACCATACATGAAATGCATATCAGTCATTTTGGAATTCGTGAAATTCGGCATGTTTTGATATTGAAATGTGTAGAGGTTCTAATTTCTAATCAAATATTGTTGTGACAGTCATAAATATCGTAATGAAAATAGTAGTCTAACTACATTCAAAAAAATAAATAGCCACAAATGCAACCACCTTCACTTTTCAAAAAAACAAACGTTCAATAATTTGATGTGTCAAAACTGGCACTGAATTCATTCACCACAGATTACAAACTGGCCTTCCTATCATAGTTACGAGAATTTCGAGAGAATCGTTCAAAATTTTTTTTCTCGAAATCGTTGGTAGATACGACAATACTACAAGAGACCGAAAAGTTTAGTATAAGAACAAAGCTTCTTTTTACATTTTTTCAAATTAACAGCTGCTCACCAAAAAAAAGTCCTGCAGAAGAACAGGTGGCAGTGTTCCAGAAAAAATATCACCCTGTAGATCTTCTATCGAAATTGCCCCGTCACGTGGTGAGCACTCTCAAATGAATATCTATGCCAAATTTCAGTTGAATATCTTGTGAAGTGTAGATACTATGAGAAAAAAACTTGAAAAAAATTCAAACTTCAACACTCTGTATCTCGAAAACGAAACGTTTGCGACCCCATGTTTATGAGACTTTTTTTTCTTAAACTCACTTAAGGAATCTTCCCTTTTCGTTTGTACGTTCAATTTAGGAACACCCTGTATGAATTTCATCATTGTCATCTCATCTACAGAAAAGAGACATGTCAAACAAATGGAATAACCTCAGATATCGTAGATAGCTCTTGGATAATCCATATGATGATGATAATCCAAATGATGATGATGATGATGGAAATATATACATTGGCAACTTAATCAAATTGGGTTCAGAATATCTCCAGTGAAAACAAAACTGGAATATTGGCTAAGTTTCAATCGATATAATATCATTTATAGTAGATTTTAGGAATGAATATCTCGCATAGAATTGTTCTGTTGGTTTTAGATTAATAATTTTTGGCACTCTTATTGAATTCAAATTCTTTTATGATGTCTGAATTTATTTAAAAAAAAATAATAAACCAAAATCCGTTGTTCGCCATACAGCTCGCCGCTCAGAGATCTTCTTCAAATCTACTGATGAAATATTATCTTAACTCGGTAGAACAATGAAGTGTCGTGTGCAATTTATTCGACCATTCTCAAGACTAAAAATTGGGGATATCAGTTGAAAAAAATATCTCTAGAAAATTATTCATGTATGGATTTCAAATATGGAATATCTATCTCTGTGATAATGCAATCTAACATATTCAGCGCAATGTTCTACGATCAGCAGTTCGCGAGTCATGAAATGCGATATTTTAGCAAGAGTGTGGAAAGAATGTTCCCAAAAATAGAGAGCATTAGTAGTGGTGAAGAGCTAATCATAAACATTTGTGTGAAATTGCCCACCTTATTTCAGTTCAATTCTTAAAGTAAAACACATTGACGTGAAAACGAATTAAACGATTCAATTGGAATATCATCTTCCATAAAACTTTTACTGATCAATATAATCAGACGATATACCTGCATGATACCTAATGAACCAAATAAACTACTAAACATTTTTCTGGAAATAATATCTCCACTGTCTTGAATCTAGCAAGTTTTGCCTACCTGATCCAAATTTCTTCACCTATAGCAGTATGAAAGTAGATATTCTAGTTTATTTGATTACAACGACTGAAAGAACAGTCCGAGTTGACTTGTTAGAACGGAAATTTTAATTTAGGTTCTTTTGATATTGATGCTCTGAAGGACAAGGTTATTTCATTCATCGTTTAGTTTAATGATACCATATAATCGGATTTCCATATTCAAATAAATTTGCTTCAGATATCGGAAAGAATGTAGAAATAGTTCTGCTGATATATCGATTCGATCGGAGAAATTCGCCAGTTGAAACATTAAGACAATATCCTCATACATAGTATAAAACAAAGTCGCTTCCCGCTGTCTGTTTGTTCCTATGTATGCTTAGATCTTTAAAACTACGTACACGATTTTGATGCGGTTTTTTTAATAGATAGAGTGATTCAATAGGAAGGTTTATATGTATAATACATGGCGCATAATATATTAGAGAAACACTGATAATTTTAGAGGTTTCTTATGTGATAAATAATATATGTATATGTGTAAATAAACACATTTTTTTGCGCTTACATTGCAAACGCTGGCTGAACCCTACGAGATAGATCAAAATAATGTAGTACAGTATGGTACACCTTAAAAAAGGCTACAAAAAAGTCCGCGATGGTATATGCCTATCTCTTAAGGATAACCCACAATATCCATTTTTTATCCTTTACATTCTACGAGAAATAACGGCTTGATTACGAATCTATTTTAAGCCATACAGCATTGATCCTTATCCAATTAAGTACCTTAAATGCATTGTGCATTTAATATTGATCAATATGGACCTTTACAGCATGTAATTAAAATGAATATTTTCGAGGATATCACAGATTTAAAATGCAGGGACATAGCGGTTGTGGTGGTACCGACCGGGGGGCCGGCACAGCCAGGATAGGGATAGAAATCGAATACAGAGAGCAAGAGAATCATCTGTAGGGAGTGAGGCTCGCCTCAGCCAGGATAGATGTATTGATTCCCCAAATTCCTCAGATACCATCTGATTTACTGATCCAATTTAAACGCCTATAATTTCCGGTAAAGATATATTTTGCAATGACCATTAATAAATCGCAGGGTACAACTTTCAACACTACAGGCTTATATTTGAGTGTTGAGTGTTTTTCACATTGCCAATTATATGTCGCTCTTTCAAGAGTAACCTCTAAAGAAAACATGTTTGTATTGTCTAACGACAAAAATGCTTTGAACGTTGTATATAAAGAAATTCTGTAGTAAATTTAGTATCAGTATTTCAACCGTGCGAAGCCGGGGTGGGCAGCTAGTTTATTATAAATTATAACTCTTTATAAAGAGTATAAAGAAATAATTATTATACAGTGTGGAAAAGTCAAATGGAATAAATTCATTATCTTGGATACTGAACATATTTATGGAAAATCCCGAAACACGTCAAACTCAAATTTTAAATTGTCATTCTTCTTCGTAAAAATTCGAGCCCTATCTTCAACCCCCTTCGGAAGATAGGTACAACTCCCAATTTTTCGAATAGGAAGTATGGGCTTGTGATACATCGTTTAAAAGGACGCGTCATTCTCATTTCAGCAATATTATCAATTTCATGTTTATTGCAAAAATAAAATTAGAAAAAAATAAAATCAAGTGATTAGAGTTATTTAGTACAATATCAAAAACTAAAATGTAATACAAAATGTAGCAAAACGATTATGAATGTTAATAAAGTAGATGTTTAAAGTGTTCACTGCGATAACACTGGGAACATCTTAACATCAAATTAAATTTCTTCAACATCTCAGGAGTGATCGACCTGATCGCAAGCGTTATTCGATCTTTTAGGTCATTAATATCAAGAAATTCAGTTTTGTATACAAAGCTCTTCACGTATCTCCATAAAAAGAAATCTAATGGGTTGAGATCAGGGGATCGCGCTGGCCATTCGATCGTTTCTCGCCTTCCTATCCACCGATCTGGAAATATTGCAAGGTACTGTCGGACATTGCGTTGGTAATGTGATGGTGCTACATCCTGTTGAAACCACATCGTATTTCATGGAACTTGATGATTTCCTTGATCAGGATTCAGGATACATTATCCAAAGTTGGAACGACATCATTTTGAAGTAGTGCAAAATAATTATCGCCATTCAAAGTGGCGACTTCAATGCTCGTGTAGGAAACGAGGTGATTCATGATATAAAGCAAAGGTTCAACGAGGATATTTTGAATGATAACGGAGAACTTATGACCAGTTTTTGCTCAATAAATGAACTGCGTATCAATAACACTTTTTTCGACCTTAATATGCAATACAAATACACATTCACTAATACCAGAGGTCATGCCTCTGTGATAGATTATATAGTCACCAATAGATTCATACATCCAGGTCAGATCCTCGAGGTTAGAACTCTTAATTCAGCTAACATAGGAAGTGATCATAAATTACTGCTAGGAAAAATTAAAATGAAACTAACACGCAGGAAATATAAGCATTCGACAAAGCAAATAGAGAAAATCAATATCGATTCCTTGTGGGATCCGTCCATAAGGAAGTTATACCAAGAGAGGCTTAGGGAAAAGATAGACACAAACCCCGTAAATAATTCAGATGACGTAGACGCATGCTGGGTAAAAATTCAACAAAAAATCAAGGATGCTGCTAACGAAGCTTTAGGCAAGCGTGTAGTAAAGCGTGATACCAACAATGTAAGTAAGACACCATGGTTTTGCCAAGAAGTCAAGGCTAAATGTAGGGAAAAGAAGATAGCCTACCTTAAATATAGATCCTCAAAAACCGCAGATTCTTACGAACACTACAAACGTGTCCGAAACGAAACAACAGCCTTGGTCAGACAAACAAAAAATAGTCACTGGGAAAAATTTTCAAAGAAGATGGAAGACGATTTTTACGGTCTGCAGAAGCAAATGTGGCGATTCATACGGAACCAAAGAAGAGAAATCAGAGAATTGAATGAATCAATTAAGATCAAACAAGAAACATGGATCCAATACCTCACCGAAATGTATAAAGCAGACAGTCCTAGGACCGAAAATAGAATACCAGAAATAACAACGAATGAGGACATTGAAATAAATGAATCTGACGTGGAAGATGCTATCAGAAAATTGAAGAATAGGAAGAGTCCGGGAATAGATGGTATAACGAACGAATTACTCAAATATGGTGGACCAAGCCTCACACGTCAACTATCTTGTTTGATCCGGAAAGTCATCTCCAGCCATAAAATCCCGGATGAATGGCGGACGAGTATCACAATCCCAATGTTTAAGAAGGGTGACAAAAAACTTCCAACTAACTACAGATGCATTAACCTTCTCTGCACAACATTGAAACTAACAACGAAGATCATAACCAATCAAATCAACCGCCTGATTACGCTATCAGATGAGCAACAGGGGTTTAGATCAGGGAGATCATGCACCGATGCGGTCTTCATCATCAGGCAGATAATGGAAAAGTCCATCGAATATAATAAACCAGCATATTTATGTTTCGTAGATCTGGAAAAAGCGTTCGATCGGGTTAAACTTGAGGACATCATACATCTTCTCCATGCCAGACAGATCCCTCACAATTTGATAAAAACCATTGAGAATATATATGAGGCAAACAAAATCCATGTCAGAATAAATAATGAGCTAACCCAGGCAATACCAGTTGGAAAAGGAATTAGACAGGGGGACTCTCTAAGCCCACTTCTTTTCAACATCATCATGGACGTGATAATACAGAAAATACGTAAACTGAGGGGATACAAAATGGGCGATAAAGAGATCAAGATATTATGTTACGCCGATGATGCGGTCCTGGTCGCAGAGAGCGAAGATGATCTACAGCGGCTTCTTCATATGTTCAATCAGACGGCTAAAACGTTGAATATGGTGATATCAATATCCAAAACAAAATGCATGACAACGGCAAAAATTCCAACACGTTGTAAGCTGGCTGTTGACGATAAAATAGTTGATCAAGTCATGAAATTCAAATATCTCGGTATAGAAATATCAGGATATGGAGACGTTGAAGCCGAGGTCCAAGAGCAAACCAACAAAGCCTCTAGAATAGCAGCTTGCCTCAATAACTCAATCTGGCGTAATAAACATATTTTGACAGAAACGAAATCAAGAATATATAAGGCAACAATAAGACCAATAATGACTTATACTGCTGAAACTCGACCGGACACATCGAAGACAAAACGATTACTGGAAACGGCAGAAATGAGGGTACTCAGAAGAATTGTTGGAAAGACACTGTTAGACCGAGAACGCAGTGAAGCTATCAGGGAAACATGTAGGATAAAGGATGTTAACAGCTGGATACTGGATAGGAAGGTCGAGTGGAATCAACATATTAATCGAATGGACGACACACGAATTGTAAAAACTGCCCGCGACAAATCACCTTTGGGTCGCAGAAGTGTCGGACGACCGAGGAAGCGATGGAGTGACAACTTGAGACCAGACTAGGCATGGTGACGAAGAAGAAACAGGCAATTATGCCTTTTTTGAAGTTTGAAGAAGAAGAAGAAGAAGCCATTCAAAGTGCCCTCAATGAAGAAGGGGGCTATGATATGGTTTTAAACATTTCCTGCCCAAACATTAACCTTTTGAGGGAATTGAGTGTGTTCCTCTCTCATCCAGTGAGGATACCATGGCCGTTGTCAGGGAAAGTGCACTCATCAGAAAACAAAACATGTACTAATGGGATGAAATTGTTATCCAAAATGTCCATCATTTGTTCACAAAAATAAGTTCTCTATCAAAATCGTCTTCCAAGAGCTCCTGGGTAGGTATCATTTTATAAGGATGTGTTTTATTTTGTTCTAATATGTTTAGAATCGATGTATGGCTGACATTGAATGTTGTGAAGGCATCTCTACTGAATTTATGTGGATTTTCTTCAAAGTCAAGCATAACATCAAATTTCACATCCTCACACAGTGTATTAGCAGGTGCTTTTTGGCGCCCTTGTTCCTCGGAACAGAGTGCTTATCAATTTGCCCAAATGTCTGTAATTTTAGAATTTTAGGATGAAATTTGAGTAGGTTTAGGAGTTGAATATCTCGGTTGAGTTTGTAATTGAGCAGAATCGGCCTGATGGTTTCAGAGTAACGAAAAATAGAATTTTGTTTACATTACAAGTTTCAAAATATTTTTTTTTAAGATGCAGTTTCACCATAACAATCCATTGATATCATATTTAACTGTAACAAGCTTTCAGTGATAAGATTTTTCAAAATTTCAATAATAAATCGTACTTCAATGTTTTCACATAATGCTGTACTTAATTATTCTATCTACGAATTATCTGTTGATCTGTGTTCTTACATGTCATCTTATTTTCCTATGAGAGATATGTCAAATTTGTGTCTTGTTTGTTAATTTTGATATAAAATACCCCTCCTGTTCTAGAAAACAAAGTATGATTTAATACAAAATGACCAATGAAACAACCTCAGCTATCGAAGAATTATGAGGATGGTATGATTTATATTATATTATACTTTTAAGGTGATAATATAATGCCTGTGGATAATCCATATTATGATGGCAATATTTAATTTGGTAAGTTACATAATCATATTCGGTTCAGAATATCTTCAGTAAAAACAAAACTGCTATATCGTCTAAGTTTTAATTGATATAATATAATTTTCAGACTAGATTTGAGGAATGAATATCTCGGATAAGTTCGTTATTTGGGAGAATCGGTCTGTTTGAATTCAATTTCTTCCATGATGCAGTTCTATTATAGGAATCCATTTATATCATTCCCAGAGACCAATACTTTCGAAGATATGATTTGTCAAAGTTTGAACAAGATCGTCAAAGCTCCTGTACACAGGAATTTCCCACTTTTTTAATCTGCCTCACATTCCCAAACTTGTGAAACTGCTTCTCTATTTAACTTATTGTCCCGTGGGTTATAGGCGGCAGATTTGGAAATTTTTCATGAAACAAGCACTCACTTTTTTTTGTGTTCGGGTGTTATCTCCGTAACCAATCATTTCTAAAATTTTTATTTTGTGCATTTCCGTTATTGGAACCATTATTCAGAATTGAAGTTAATAAATTAGACAATTTATAAACTTCAAATGATCAGTACAAAACAATTTGCGAAGGCGATCCAAAGAAACTAACATTGCCATAGAAAGTGTTTCACGAAGTTTTCATGGTACCATCTGGAAAACAAAATGTTATGGTTTTTTTCCTTTTCTTTTTATCACATCTTGAAGGCAAATAAGTTTAGTATTATTGTAATAAGATTTGGGAATATTCGAGGGAATATAATGAATTTCGGTAATCACATGATTATATATTTTTCTATTTTGAGTTTTGCAATAGTTGAAGGTAGGGTTCGCATTTTTACAAAGAAAAATAACATTTTAAAATTTGAATTTGACGTGTTTCGGAATTTTCCATAAATTAAATATGTACCAAGATGATGTAATATGTAACCAAGATAATGAATTTATTCGATTCGGCTTTTCCACACTGTATAAACTAGTTGGAAAAGCACTGAGGTCAGGTGCTTTGGCGCGCCTGTTCAAATTTATAGACAGAGCGGTCACCCATACAAATATTGATCTCGGCCAAGACAGCTTGGCCTCCAGAAAATAAATTATATTATATTGTCAGAATACTTCCAACAATATAGATCGGATCGAGTTTTAAATCTAGAACTTTGCTGTAAGATAAGGTTTAGAAGGGTCAGAATTGAAGCGTATATCTGAACTGTGATATAAGTTAAAATATAAAATAATTGGTTCAAGCTATGTGGACAGGAGCTTTCTGGCCTTCTTGTTCAAACTGACAAATTATATCTCCGAAAGTATTGGTTTCTCAGAGTTGGGAATTATATCAATGGATTCCTATGATGGAACTGCATCATGAAAGTAATTAAATTTAAAAAAAGTGTCGTTCAAAAAAAATGCATCAAAAATTATCTATTAAAAAAAAGATCAATCTACAATGCTTTAATGCTTCAAAAATTGTCATTAAATTTATTTATTTATCAAGATTAAATGAGCAATCTGCAATGATTCAACCTCGTGAAATGGGTTGTTGCAACTTACACTCGGTGCATAGTTTTCACAACTCGAAATACCTAAGGAAAGTATCATCGAAATGTCTAGAGCAAGGCTGGAGACAATCATAGCAGATTGTCCATTTATTCCTGATATTTGAGTAGGTAGTGCATTAAGAACATATTATTTCAATAGTTCAAAATATATTAATAAAATACTATCCACTTTTCATAATTTAAAATTTTAATAGGTCAAACCACTAACACATTCTTTTCTGTATTATGAACCCTAACTCAAGAAAAACTGTTTGATACACAAATGTATATCCCAATTTCGGTATTTTTTTGCTAGCAATATTATGAAAATATTATTATTGAAATATTATAGTTCTTACCACTAAGACATTCTATTCTGTATTCCTTAACTCAAGAGAAAATTATTGATACACAAATATAGATCCATATTTCAGTATTTTTTTGCTATCAACATTATGAAAATACTGTACATAGGAACATGTCTCACTACTTGAGGAAGTAAAAGGTAATATTAAACTCAGTGGTCAATGAGCAGTAATTTCTTTTGATGATGCCATTATTTTCTTCTTTCCTATTTCCTCCATAAACTACATCAAAACAGTCTTGAATATATTCACAAGTTCAAGAATCGAATATCTGCTTTCCATGAGAAATTATTTTCAAACTACGAATTGACAATCTGTTATAGCTAGGAAAGATGACATTTATGAATACTGAACACAGACAGATTCTGTGTTCACATTCTGTGAATACATAGAACTTACCATGTATTATTGAAACTTTGAAACATCATTCCTCCGAAAGTATTAGTTTGTTAGAGTTGAAAATGATAACAATGGATTCTTATGTTGAAACTGCATCTTAAAAATTTTGAATTCAGAAGTTGTAATGTAAGAAAAAATATTTTTTTCGTTACTCCAAAACTATTTGACCGGTTTTGCCCAATAACGAACCCAACCGAGATATTTATCCCTCAAACCTACCCTGAAAATGTCGACTGTCTAGCTCATTCGATTTTGACCACGGATTCTTGATCAGTGAGTCAAACCAAATCGATCAAGACCATTTTCAACCAGAATGTCGAAAATTACAGACATTTGGGCAAATTGATCATACTCTGTTCCGAGGAAAAAGAGCGCCAACAAGAAAATTCTATGAAATCGTGAATCTTCTACGGATGATGGGAAATTGAAATTAATTTCAAAATAAACGACATAAATATTATATTACTCATAGTTTTATCAATTGAAAATAAACAACAGAAATAATAGGTTTAAAAATAACCTACACAAATGAAAGTTTTGGAATATAATAAGCTCAAATTAAAATATTTTTCTTTCTTTCAACATAAATATACAAAATTAAACTAATCAAATAATTCTATGTCCACAACCGAAATTGGCGCATTATATCTTGTTATTTTCCATAATTTCACTAGTTATTGTAGATGAAAGGACTAGCAGAGAGCAAAGTTACGAGCTATCCACAGAGGGTATATGATTCCAATGATTCCATCAAAGTTGAATAGTTACATACCGCGGTTTCAACCTTATTAAGAATCATCATTGGAGCACAATTCAACGCTGATGCAATCAACACTAGGGCTGGTTTTCCTGTCACGCTGACGGTCGGCGCTGATGGGTCAATATGTATGTAGCTATAGGTAGCGTTTTCGAGTCACGCAGCGCTGACGGCCGTCAGCGCTGAGCTATATACGTGCACGTACGCGCCGGCGCGTCGGCGCCGCAGACTAGCTGGCGCCGTCAAGCCTCCACATTCAGTGAGCCAGAGACAATAGCATCCTTCTATTTCTCTATTTGATCAGCGCGATACTAAAACGATCCGAGCTGACCGATCAGCGCTGACCGTCAGCGCCGACAGTCAGCGTGACAGAAAAACCAGCCTAGGAAGTGACCGGTTTAAAGAAAACCAGCAATCACTTGTGAGTAGAATTTAGACACAAGTGACACCTGGAATTCAATCAACCAAGCTCCTCGCTGTGGATACCCAAAACTATAGATCTCTACGTATATTCTTTACCCCTATGTGGTAATCAGCAAGTACTCGGATAGGAGTCTCATGCAGTTGACCACTGGGCAGTGAAAACGCCCAGGTTAATACGGAACGCGCAATACGGAGCCATACAAAAAAATAACGCTTTAGGAAAGCTAACCACTAGTTATTGTAGATGAAAGGACTAGATGAGAACTTGAGTAAAAAACCAAAATTATCATACATTTCGAGACGAGTTGACACACCTGTTTTGACTGCTGCATTCTTTATAATGTTGAAAATTTTCGGTAAAGGACATCTTCACATGTACGCACTCCATGTTCTCAAATCTATTATTATTATTATTAGAACGGGGGTACAGCCCTTCAGAACTGATGCGACCGATACTATATTTTTTTCTATTACCCTACTTATTCAATCCTAAGGACATTGTCAATGATGTTAACATACTTGATGATATCCTTATATGAGCCTTGGCTATCACGTCGTAAGGTTTTAGAACTGGCTGACCCATATGTCCCTGGCTGACCCATACTAGACCTCGCTAGTCTCTGTCATTCCGTATTCTAGAGAGGTTCAGGGCAGATTCAGGGTGGAAAATTTGAGTCAACCTGGCGTAAATCATTTTCAGGAATATCAACAGTGATCTCAGCAATCCAAAGAATACCTATTATATCGACATTTATCTCAGGTTCTTAATATTCACCCATTTCTCTTTTTCCCTGAGATGTTCTATTTCTCAGGACCATATTAATCTCATGCTATCCCTTTTCGACCGAAAGAAATTGAATACATATCTGAAGTGAGAGTTGAAGTAAACATGCAGTTAATTATTATTGGGGATATTAACTGTAATCTTAGCATGATAGAATCCATACCATACCATCGAACTTTATCAAAGTTTTATGTGTTATACCTACAATTTTCATATCCACCTTCGTCTTATGTTCCTTCTGGATGTTTGATAAGCTCGAAAGCGTTTGTCCTTTTCACTACCACCAGACAACACATGGACCAAGTTTCCGAACTAAAAACACGAAAAACACAATAGTTTCGCAAAATTCGTTTAGATTCATCTACATAATTTCTATCTAAGGCGATATAATCGGTCCAACGTTTCACTTAATTTTTGATACCATGTTTATAGAATGCTTGATTTTTGCTCGCAAAATAGACCTCAGTTTCGGCAATGACTTACTCTTTGGTGTGAAATACTTTTCTCTGGATCATCCTTTTCAGGTCTCCGAACAGCTAGTAGTCGCTGGGGTCCAAATCTGGCGAATAAGGTGGGGTAGAAATGCAAAGTGCTATTCTTTAATTTGGCCATCGTAGCCATTGACTTGTGACATGATGCATTGTCTTGCTGGAACAGTGTTTTTTCTTTGACCTGTGGGGCCTTTTTTTTGCACGTACTTTCTGGGGAACATCGCGTTATCATTTTGCCCAAATGTCTGTAATTTTCGATTTTTTTGCCGAAAATGGTCTCAAACGATTGGGTTCGACTCCCTGATCAAGAATTCATGGTCATATTTTATTCTGTCCGGCCGTCCGTTGCCACGATAACTTGAGAACGGAAAGAGATAGCGACTTGAAATTTTGAGGGTAGGTGGCGCATCCCAATACGAAGGACAATTTCGTTAATGGCCATAAACGGCTTTTATACCCATCTAAAATTTGTTTGTATTTCCTCAATAACTCGAAAATACAAAACCGATCCAATTTAAACATAGTTATCAGTTGTAGAATAACAACGCGAAAATTCTTGCGAAATTTGGTGAGGATCGTATCACTAGAAAATTTTTGAAAAATCATTGAAAATCATAGAAAAATTTCTATAAATCAGATACTTTTCGTCCGACATCGCTGAAATTTAGCGAGAGTCTTCAGAACCTAACTCTACTGCCAAGTTCCCAGTTCGAACACGATCGGATTCATATTGTTGGATATCCGAGCAGCCTAGTTTGAGTTCAGTAGCTGGATGGGTGACCGTTGCCTGGATAACTTTCGAACGAAAGGAGGTTGCAATTTTCAGGGTAGGTTGCACATCCTAATGGGAGAGTTAAGTTCGTTTTTGGGCATAATCGGTTCATTGGTTTCGGATATAGACTCGATCAAATTGAAGCTTGGTAACTAGTTGTTGAATATTCACATAAAGACGTGTGTTAAATTTTGTGGAAACCGTACCCCTAGAAATTTTTCAAAAATATGCGAAAAAAAAGGCTCAAGCCCTGATGTGAAGTTAGGTGCTTTTGCGCGTATGTTGTATGTGCATTTTTTTATTTTTTCGCACAATCGGTCCAATAACACTGTGTAGCGTGTAGTATTCAGAATTGATCCTATTTTCTTCCTCAAGATAGTCAATAAACACAATACCATGTGCATCCCAGAATACTTGCCAGCCCCCTGTTGGTGCTTTGGCATGGTTTCACCTGCCTCAACTCACTCATTTTGCGACCGTTTTCCCTCTGGAGTGTAATGTGTGATTTATCCTGGTTTTATCCATGCAAAAAAAACCGATTTATTATGGTTAAAAGCTCCGAATCATCGATTCGTTTGTTATTTTTGATCTGGTGTTAGCAAACGTGGCACCCACTTTGCGTTGAGCTTTTTCATACCTAAATTGTGGTTTGAAATAGTACACATAGCCATATTACGATAACTTACAAATCTCAGCTATCTCCCTCACTATCACTTTGCGGTCGGTAAAAATAATTTCCTCACTTTTTGCGCGTATGTTCTGGGAAACATCGCGTTATCATTTTGCCAAATGTCTGTTGTTTTCGAATTATTCACCGAAAATGGTCTCAAACGATTGGGTTCGACTCCCTGATGAAGAATTCGAGGTCAAATTTGATTGTGTCCATCCGGCCGTTGCCAGGATAACTTGAGAACGGAAAGAGCTAACGACTTGACATTTTTAGGGTAGGTGGCGGATCCCAATACGAGGAGCAAGTTCGTTAATGGGCATAATCGGCCCAATGGTATCCGAGTAATAATTTTGTTTTCAACCAATATAAATCTGATCGAATTGAAACTTGGTGAATAGTTGTAGAATATAAACCTAAGCACGTTTGTGTAATTTTGTGAGAATCGTATCAGCAGAAAATTTAAAAAAATTATTAAAAAATATTTTTTATGTCTCGATAACCTGCGAACGAAAAGAGATAGCGACTTGAAATTTTCAGGTTAGGTTGTGCATCTTGATGTGACATTTGAGTTTGTTTATAAGCATAATCTTGCAAACGGTTTTGGAGTTATCCCCATCTGAAATTTGGTTGTTATTTCCTTAATAACTCGAAAAATACCAAACCGATCCAATTTAAATATCGTTATTAGTTGAAGAATGTCAACATGGAAATCCTTGCAAAATTTTGTGAGGATAGTATCACTAGAAATTTTTTTAAAAATCTTTGAAAATCATTGAACAAAATTCTATATATCAGAAACTATTGATCCGACATGGCAGATATTTTGCGAGAGCCTTCAGAACCTTTCTGTACTACCAAGTTCCAAGTTTGAACACGATCGGATCTATATTGTTGGAGATCTGAGCAGCCTCGTGTGAGTTCAGTAGCTGGATGGGTGACCGTTGCCTGGATAACTTCCGAAAGAAAGGAGATAGGGACTTGCAGTTTTCAGGGTAGGTTGCGCGTCTAAATGGGAGAGTTAAGTTCGCTGTTGGCCATAATCGGCCCAACGGTTTCGGAGTTATACCTATCTGGAATATTATTTCCGCGATGACTCAAAAAATATAGACCCGATCAAATTGTAGCTTGCTAAGTAGTTGTAAAATATCGACATAAAGACGTGTGTAAAATTTTGTGAGAACCGCACCCCTATGAAATTTTAAAAAAATTACGAAAAAAAAATTGGTTCAAGCACTGACGTAAAGTCAGGAGCTTTTGCGCGTATGTTCTATTGTCCATTCTCCTGTATTGGACACTCTTAATCAAATATACCATGGTGAATTCTATTGTCAGTTATCCTGTATTTGACACTCTTAATCGAATTTACCATGGTAAATTCTATTAAGAGAGTGTCCAATACAGTAGATTTTGGCGGCCTATTTGGACTCCAAACCTACCCTGAAAATTTCAACTGTCCAATCCATTGCGTTCGAGCGTAATCATGCTAACGGCCGGACGGAATCAATTTTGACCTTTGATCCCTGATCAGTGATACGTGGTGCGGACATTCATTACATATTTTCGGCCAAAATGCGGTCCAAATACTGTCCAAAAAACAGGATATTGATATACTTCAGTTTTAGCCGATATATGCCTGCAGTACCTAGACATTTTATGGACAATGTTATCGACATGTCAAATTAAATTCGTGTTCTTTTTGTTCTTGGTTTGTGTTTTTCTTAGTTAGTGTTTATAGGGATCTTAAGTTAAAGAAAAATGGTCTGTTATTGCGTTATTTGTAGATATGAAAAAATTCCAGATTATTCAACGTCGTCAATTTCATCAAATATTTCTTTCATTTCGAAAATCCTTCAGTTTTATGCGAATATAGTTTTTTCAATAATTGTTTATTTTGACCGGATCCAAGGCAGATCTCTAGTATCGAGATGGGTATTATTTATAATATTAATAATATTGAAAGATCGCTAATACCGTTATTAATAAATCAACAAGGCAGAATGCACAGACTTGTTGATTCAACCTATATTCTTGCTTTTTGTTCCATAGTTCATATGGCCTCAATTGATGAACATAAACTGTTTTAACAGTGAATTTATAACCATTAAATTATAACACTATTATTTATTATATTTATTTTACAATTTGAAATTATATATTGAGAAGGAATGAAATGATATTTTATGGAAACTTACAATATTATTTGTTTCGAGGATAGAAGAATGGTAACTGGCTTGTGGTATGGTATTGACAATTGGAACATTTGTTTGTTCAAATTATGTTTCTACCGAATAGGTAGATATTGAAGAAAAGATTGAAACTTGGTATACTGTCCTCTATTTGGTTAGTGTATTGTCTATGATGCTTCACTTACTCAAAAAGGCAATTGATTTTTAGACTCTAGCGCCACCATCGTTTACAGAGCGAAGTAGAACATTTGACAATCCTAGGTCCGTTTTTCAGCCGAAAATTTTGACAGTAATTAAAAGGGATTGTCGACACATTGTTCTTCTATGCATCTTGCACAGCGTTTAATAAAAGTTTTACGAGAAGAAATCGATAGAAATAAAAGGAGTTTCTCCAGGAATCGTTATCTATTCCGCAACCATCAACATTGGCCGACAGCAATAATTGCTCATAGCGTCATACAGAAAATTGAAAAAAGTATTTTTCGTCGACCTCTATGAAGAGTGACGTTTTGCGTACTAATTTGCGACCATAAAATCGACTATTATTGAAGGCAAGTACTTTGCGGACGAGAAAGTACTTTCTCGTCCGCCGTGGTCACTATCAATACGGCATGATACGGTTCAATACAAACATAAGTGTCTGTAAGAATAACTGTCAGTGCTGTGGTCACTTTGGATCCGGTTCAGTACAAACATAAGTGTATGTGTCATTTGCTATTGTGAAATTGTTTAAGAGGTCCGAAATTCATAAAAAATATGTGGAGATCGATGAAAGAATGTAATATGCCCCTCGGCGAAAAACTGTCTATTGTCTCGCCTGCTTGCTTTCCTCGGCTCCGCCTCGGATATCAATTTGCAGACTTGACTATAATGGTCAGTTTTTCGTCCTTGGTACATAAATAACTATTTGCGAAATGTAAAGGTTGATACCCATCAATACAAATCAATACCATCAATAACTTACAAAATACATAATTTTTTTTTGTTACTCCGAAACTACCAGGCCGATTTTTCCCAATAACGAACTCAACCGAGATATTTATCTCCAAAACCTACTCTGAAAATTTCAATTGTCTAGCTCATTCCGTTCGAGAGGTATCGTGTTAACGGCCGGACGACCGGGCAGAATCGATTTTGACCATGGATTATTGATCAGTGAGTCGAACTAAATCATTGAAGACCATTTTCAGCCAAAAATTCGAAAATTACAGACATTTGGCCAAATTGATAAGCAATATATTCGAACAAGAGCGCCAAAAAAGTAGTTGATGATTCATATCTTGAACAAAAATGAATCAACGGCAAATGCCAATAAATATTATATAAAATGTACAAAAACTGTGATTTGAACAAATTTACCGATTGATTAACAGTTGGGCCATACATCAGTTCGCAGAACCCTGTATATCGTAAAGATTTTTAGTGAAGGTAAGCAAAGGATTTTCTAATTCTCACTTGTCAATATATATAAAAATCAATGCCACTTTTCGTTGTAATTTTATAACTCAAGAACGGGCCCACATATTTAAACCCAATTGTTAGGCTTTGTTCGGATTATTTAGTAGATGGTTTATGTGAAGTTTGCACAAAATCAGTCGAGCGGTTCTTCATTTATCAAAAGAAATTTTTGAAAATGTTACTATAAACGTGATGTTTTTTTGGATGTTAGGAGGGGGGTTTGGGGGAAATTTCGAATGGGTATATCGAGGAAAAAAACGGAAGTTTCGTAGAGTTTCACGTTTTCGGAGCGAAAAGATGGAGGTGTATTAAAAAAAAAACGGAAAAAAACGCCGATTTTGGAAGCAAAATTGAGGAAAGGAATTCGGAAGAACGGTGGCGTTCGGAACGGCGGTATTTGCGGGAAAGCGAAGAAGAGATTCAAAGAAACGTGTTCAAGCCCTGTGGACAGGAGCTTTCTGGCGCTCTAGTTCAAACAGACAAATTATATCTGGTATTGGTTTCTCAGAGTTGGGAATTATATCAATGTATTCATATGATAGAACTGCATCATAAAGGAAATTCAATTCAAATAATAGTTTATTTATCAAGATTAAATGAGCAATCATGAGAATGAGAACTGCACCACATTTTCAAATTTTTTTTTTACACTTGCGGTAATCTGGTCAATACAAAACTTCACATGCGTATAAAGGTCATGATTCTACAATTTGATGCTAAATTTCAGATAGATCGAGTAATCGGTTTCGGAAATATTCATAAAAAATATTTTTACTAAAATCGGCCATAACTCCGAAACCCCTTGATGGATTTCGCCCATTAACGAACTTGTCCGAGATATTTACGCTCCAAAACCACCTTGCAATTTTCAATCCGCTAACTCTTTTCGTTCGAGAGTTATCGTGCCTACGGCCGGTCGGCCGGCTGGACAGAATCGATTTCGCACTCGGATTCTTGATCAGTGAGTCGAACCAAATCGTTTGAGATCATTTTCAGCCAAAAATTCCAAAATTACAGACACTTGGGCAAATTGATAAGCACTCTGTTCCGAGGAACTAGAGCGCCAAAAAAACAAGTTTCGTATGACAATTGCCCAAAACAGGTTTAAAGTACCTACAAATAGTAGGTATTCCATAAAACATGTATGAAAGAAGATGAGTAATAATAAAAAATTACCTTGTAATCGATCAAAAATTTCCTGATCTACGTTCACCAACTTTTCTCCTCTCTCGAACTACAGAATTATGCTTTCAATATTTAGGTACGTAATATTTTCAAACATTTTCGGGTGAGGTCCCCGTTGCATCGCTAAAATACGAGTATTTCAACCCCAATATTTTTTAAGTTACAATATTCCCTTCTGTCAGTCCCGTCATAAATTGAGAGAACTGAGCATTCGTCTATGGATGAAAAGCAGTCTCACTACTCTCAGATCTCTTACTTCATGGTCCGTTCCGAAATGTAAGACTTTTCTGAGAAAAACTAATTTCGGAACAAACAACTGAGATTTTTCTCACTTCGCTCACATTTCGGAATACAATTCATTCTCATTATTCTTCGATTGATTAGATAATGTCATGTCATGTCATAAGTTGACATTATGACAATTCAAACATAGAATAATTATATCAATCTGTTAAATACGATTTACATTGAAATTTTGAAAAATCATATCTCCGAAAGTATTAGCTTGTTAGAGTTAAAAATGATATGAGTGGATTGTTATGATAAAACTGCTTATTAAAAAAAATTTTATTTGGAATTTGTTTTGTAAAAAAAAAATATTTTTTTTGTTACTCCGAAACCATCTGTCCGATTTTGCCCAATAACGAACTTTGCCGAGATATTTATCCCCCAAACCTACTCTGAAAATTTCAACTCTCTAGCTCATTCCGTTCGAGAGTTATCGTGCCTACGGCCGGACGGCCGGACAGAATGAATTTCGACCACGGATTCTTGATCATTGAGCCGAACCAAATCGTTTAAGACCATTTTCATCGAAATATTCGAAAATTACAGACATTTGGGCAAATTGATAAGCACTCAGTTCCGAGGAACTAGAGCACCAATTAGTCCGTATTGGAGTCCTTTTTTCGATCCTCTCTTTCGTTTTCACGGAAGAACGACAGGAAGATGTGACTTTTCGCGAAAATCGACAAAATTCTGACGTTGCACGTATTTCTGCGGCGAATTTTAAGGCGGCTGCTTCAAGGTCGACGTTTTCGAGCGACGAGAAATGTCAAATCGAATTTGAATTTCGAACGGAATCACTCGAAAATCTTGGTATCGTCTAGAAAAACTGCGAGAAATATGAACGAGTAACCGATTTCGATCGATCGCTTGACAGGATTGACTATATTCTGAATATCGAAAGACGGAAATCATCCGAGGACTAAAAATATCTATTTGGTACATAATCGGAGTTGATTCACGTAGGCAACGTGGCTGAGTGAGCTGAGGCTTTGGATTGGGAATTTATAGCTCCCGAGCCTCGTGGTGCGGCGGGATCGAATCTCGGAGCGTCCGAAATAGGTTTTTCATTTTTACCCAATGAAAAACTTAAAGGAGCGTTACTCCAGTAAAAGTATCTTGGGATTTGGATCTTTCCGTTAAGTTAAGGAATCTATAATGAATATCCGTTTGATCGGACGGATTTTTGCATTAAAATTACTCAAAATATTCAAACATTAAGCAGAAAATTGACGGTCGAAGATGAAAAACCCCCCAGCCGTTTGTTTTATTCATGCTCAGAATGGAAAAACAAAAAATATTGTTTATCCAAATGTTTTGGATTAAGTTTTGAAATAGCTAGCTATTAATAAAACATTTTTTTGTTTGAATGAATGAATTTGATGTTCCAATACATTTTTATTATTATTTCACTTACGTAGCGAAGCACGTACCGGGCCGCTAGTTAACTATAAATCATTCATAAGATCGAATACTTTCTGAATAAATCGCTATCATTTCCTTCTGTAATCTTGAAATATTGTCATGAATAGTGCGTCGAATGAACGACCTCTCAAATCACTACCTACTTCTTCAGTACAATGAAAAAGTTTCCAGTCATGAAATTTAATTATGGCTTTCCAGATCAAGTACACAGAACAAAATAAAAGTGCATAAAAAAATCAGGAGGTGTACTCCCAACAATGATCGGATATAGTTTACTTCTCGGAAGTCCTCAACTTGGGAAAGTTGTTCTCAAATAAAAACGTGATTGAAGGCCTCGGTGTAATCGAGTTCTGAGCCAGATTTATGCAGATTGTCACATTTCACGAGAGACAACAAAAACTTCCTTCCTTCCTCTTGTACGTCGTCATCGATAACTAAACAATAATTACGTCTGAAATGAAAAAAATACTCGTTATAGTATTTACGAGCGTATATCCAATGAAAATTACTGAGAAATTGAGTATTTATTTTTTGATTTGACAACAATGATACCTGATCGGTTGATATTTGGTTATGGTAATGATTACTGAGCGGTTTTTCTCTTCGATCATATTTATTGATATTATGGAAAATCATTATCGATCTTCCCACACTAATAATTCCAAGGTGGTTCTTCTATTCAAGGTTGTGGACGATGTGATTTTGTGTATGCTATACTCCTCATAACGAATGAGGGAAACAATCATTGAACTGACTCATTTCTTTTATATCATTTTGCCCAAATGTCTGTAATTTTCGAATTCTTTACCGAGAATTGGTCTCAAACGATTAGGTTCAACTCAATGATGAAGAATTCGAAGTCTAAATTGATTCTGTCCGGCCGTTCGGCCGGCCGTTGTTACGATAACGTGAGAACGGAAAAAGACTGCGACTTTGAAATTTTCAGGGTAGGTGGCGCATCCAAATACGACAGACAAGTTCGTTAATGGGCATAATCGGCGCAACGTTTTCCGACTAATAATTTTGTCATCAACCAATACAGATCCGATAGCATTGAAACTTGGTAGCTAGTTGTAGAAGACTAATACAAAGACATTTGTGAGAAAATTTTAAAAACCTTATTGATAAATATTTTCTATGTCCGGAAACCGGAAAGAGATATCTACTTGCAATTTTTAGTGTAGGTTGTGCATCTAGATGCGACATTCGAGTTCGTTAATAGGCATAATCGGCCAAACGGTTTTGGAGTTATACCCATCTGAAATTTGGTTGTTATATTTCCTCAATAACTCGAAAAATCCGAAACCGATCCAATTAAAACATGGTTATTAGTTGTAGAACTCGAAAATTCTTGAGAAATTACCTGAGAATCATACCACAAGAAAGTTT
The DNA here is from genome assembly GCA_937662695.2 of Halyzia sedecimguttata. Classification (NCBI taxonomy): domain Eukaryota; kingdom Metazoa; phylum Arthropoda; class Insecta; order Coleoptera; family Coccinellidae; genus Halyzia; species Halyzia sedecimguttata. Next base: position 44,724,087 of record OW569413.2, on the reverse strand, counting down.
TTAAAAAAATCATTGAAAAAAATTCTATATATCAGAAACTATTCGCCCGATATCGCTGAAATTTTACGAAAGACTCAAAAAACTAACTCTACTGCCTAGTTCCAAGTTTCAACACGATTGGATCTATATTGTTGGAGATCCGAGCAGCCTTGGTTGAGTTCAGTAGCTGGTTGGGTGACCGCTGCCTCGATAACTCTAGAACGAAATGAGAAAGGGACTTGCAATTTTCAGGGTAGGTTGCGCATACCTTGGGCATAATAAACCCAACGGTATGTGAAATTTATGATGACCGTACTAGAAAATTTTGAAAAAAATTACGAAAAAATATTATGTATCTCACGATAACTCGAGAACAGAAAGAGAGAGCGACTTGCAATTTTCAGGGTAGGGTGCGCATCCGAATGCGAAATATAATTTCGTTAATAAGCATAATCGGACAAATTGTTTTGGAGTTATACTCATCTGAAATTTATTTGTTATTTCCTCAACGTTTTGGTTCGATTCACTGATCAAGAAACTGTGGTCAAAATCGATTCTGTCCGGCCGTTAGATAACACGATAACTCTCGAACGGAATGAGCTAGACAGTTGAAATTTTCAGAATAAGTTTGAGAGATAAATATCTCGGTTGAGTTCGTTATTGGGAAAAATTGGCCTGGTGGTTTTGGACTAACGAAAAAAAAATTTTCTTACAAATTTCAAATCATTTTTTTTTTAGGATGTAGTTTCATCATGAGAATCTATTGATATCATTCTGAACTCTAACAAATACATACTTTGGGATATATGACTTTTCGAAATTTCAATAATTAATCGTGATTTTATGATTTTTTGAATTTAATTTCTTTTATGATGCAGTTTTATTATCTATTGATATAATTGCCAACTCTGAGGAACCAATACTTTCGAAGATATGATTTGTCAAAGTTTTTTTCATTAAAAAACAAAATACTCCGAATAATTCCCGAAATATCGACTGTTTTCAATGAAAACTATGATTAATTGATTATGAATAATGAAATAAAAAATAATTTCTATGTAGACTAGAGGACCGTATCTGTCTAAGCCCTTGTTTCGATGGTCAGATATTGAAAGCATCACTCTGTGTATGATTCACATTTTTCTCATTAATATAAATATTTGCGAAGAGAAGAAAAAGTGCTGTCGAAAACAATTATTTTCAGATGGCTCGATCCAATTTGAAATAATAAGGTTTCTTGTGTATGGTATAATAGGAATAAAGAAAAATGTTTCTTGGGAAATAAATGTAAGGGGTGGCTATTTCCACTCCTTGCAATCATAGGAGTGCCTTTTCACTCTCGTATATAATGTCTGCTTAATTTAATTCTCCTCAGGTTTGGTTTTGAAGATAAACAATGAATTTACTTCCCTGACGCCATGTTTAGGTGACTGTATCCAAGCAGGAGCTGCTCAAAAAACATGAAAGGCCCACCCCATTTTGGCGCTCTTGTTCTTCGGAACAGAGTGCTTATCAATTTGCCCAAATGTTGATTTTCGAATTTTTGGCTGAAAATGGTCCTAAAAGATTTGGTTCGACTCACTGATCAAGAATCCATGTTCAAAATCTATTCTGTCGGGCCGGCCGTCCGGCCATTAACACGATAACTCCCGAAGGGAATGAGCTAGACAGTCGAAGTTTTCAGAATAGGTTTGGGGGATAAATATCTCGGTTAAGTTCGTTATTGGGCAAAATCGGCCTGATCGTTTCGGAGTAACGAAAAACATTTTTTTATTTTACATAATAACTTTCAAATCAATTTTTTTCAAGATGCAGTTTTATTATTAGAATCCATTGACATCATTTTCAAGTCTAACAAGCTAATACTCTCGGAGATATGATTTTTCAAAATTTCATTAATACGTAGTAGTTCTATGTATTCATAGAATGTGAACACAGAATCTGTCTGTGTTCACTGTTCATAAATGTCATCTTATCTAGCTATTAGAGACACGTCAATTCGTAGTTTGAAAATATATTCTACAAGACTGTTTTGAAACCGAAAATAATATTGACTGGTTGCATATTGAATAATTTATGTATAAATTCGGTATGATGTTTCAGAAGATTTAGAATTGGATCATTTTAATGATCCAGTATAGTTTATGACGGCAATAGGAAAGAAGAACATAATGGAGTCATCAAAACAAATTACTGTTTGTTGACCACTGAGGTTAATATTACCTTTTACTTCCTTAAGTAGTGAGACATATTCCTATATACAGTATTTTCATGATGTTGCTGGAGAAAACTTGCTGAAATATGAACCTACATTTGTGTGTTAAATATTTTTTCTTGAGTTGAGGTCGAGGTTAAGGTTCATAATACAGAATGCATGTGTTAGTGGTATGAACTATTAAATTATGAAAAGTGGATTGTATTTTGTTAATATATTTTGAACTATTAAAATAAATTGTTTGTCAGCCCCTACCTACTCAAATATCAGGAATGCTTAGCCTTACTCTAGACATTCCGATGATACTTTCCTTATTATTTTAAATGATAATTTTTGAAGTATTAAAGCATTGAAGATTGCTCATTTAATCTTGATAAATAAACTATTATTTGTATTTAATTTCCTTTATGATGCATTTCTATCATAAGAATTCATTGATATCATTCCCAACTCTGAGAAAGCAATACTTTCGGAGATATGATTTTGTCGAAGTTTGAACAAGAGCGCCAAAGTTCCTGTCCACAGGGCTTGAACCAATTTTTTGACAAAGACTTACCTCTTAAATTTTTTCGGTACTTATTTACATCCAGTCGATATTTACCGCCGAACAACTATATTTTATCCTCGATGGGTCTATATTTTTTCAGCTATTAGAGAAACAAAATTTTGAGTAGACATATTTCTGTACTAAATGATTGGTACATATCCAAAAATGAACTCGTCAGTATTCCAATTTGAATTGATGTAAAACGTACTCACTCGCAAAAAGGCAAGTTATAATTATTATATTAGCTGATTATTTTATGTCGAACGTAATCGTGTTCTCGAACGGCCGGTCGAACACACGGACATAATTAAATTTTACCAACAATTTGTCATCAATAGACCGAATGAAATCGTTTTTGATCATTTTCGATTAAAATTTAGCAAAGTACAGATAATCGAGGCGAACGATTCGTGAACACACATAATCGAAATGAAATATTCCAAGGAATCTTTGCAAGGAGGTTATGGCAATACTGGACTACTTCATAGTTCATATCGTATATTCCCACATTGCGTTATCGACCATATGAATGTTGCAGTTTCTAAATGGCTTTGTCTATAATATATCAATGTCAATATATTATGTGTCATAGAGAAGATTCCCTACTTGATTTCAGAGAAGGATGTGGTCTGGTTTTCCACAATATTTCGCTTTCACATCGCAATCCAAATTTAACTGTGGAAAGTACGTGTACAGGCAGATACCCGTCAATTCTTATATTCAGGTCAATTACTTACCACATCCTTACATAGTATAATACAAAGTCGTTTCCTGCTGTCTGTCTGTTTCTATGTATGCTTAGATCTTTAAAACTACGTGAAGGATTTTGATGCGGTTTTTTTGATAGATAGAGTGATTCAATAGGAAGGTTTATATGTATAACATATGCATAATATATTAGAGAAACACTGATAATTTTAGAGGTTTCTAATGTGATGTCGTAAATAAACACATTTTTTTGCGCTTTCATTGCAAACGCTGGCTGAACCCTATGAGATAGATCAAAATAATGTAGTACAGTATGGTACACCTTAAAAAGATCTACAAAAAAGTCCGCGATGGTATATGTCTATCTCTTAAGGATCACCCTCAATAAGCCTTTTTGGGCGCATGTTCTAGGGGAACATCGTCCTATCATTTCGTCCAAATGTCTGTAATTTTCGAATTTCGAGCTGAAAATTGGCTAATAGACTAATTCGGACTCCCTGATCACGAATCCGGTGTCAGATTTTTGGGTGCCGTCCGGCCGTCCGGCCGGCCGGCCGTACTTCCGGCCGTAGGCACGATAACAGGAGCACCGAAGGTCCTATCGACTTCAAACTTTCAGGGTAGGTTTCTGATCAAAATGCGACGGTTAAGTTCGTTAACGGGCAAAATCGGCCGGACGGTTTAGGAGTTATAAACATTTAAAATTTTGAGGTTATTTCCCTGATATTTCAGGAACTAAAGAAGATGTTGAATCGAAACTTGGTAGTCAGTTCGAGGATATAAACGCGCAACTTTTGGCAAAATTCTGTTATGATCGAAATGTTGGTAATTTTAAAAAAAATATTTCTTTTAATTTTTTCGAAAAAAAAATTTTTTTTTCGTGAACTATTCATCAGATTGCAACAAAAACTTGTACTAACGTCAATTGTAGTATTTTGCAACATTGTGCAAAATTTTGGCTCTATACGATTCCAATTTCTGGAGATATAAGACAAAATGTGTCAAATTTCCTGGGTCTCTCTCAGTATTTTCATCGATTATTCTATGAACTCTTTGAATTCCACCGAAAACAAATTCAAAGACATAAACATAAAGAATCAAGTCATAGTTTAGACGTCGAAAGAAGGACGATGTTGATCGACTTGAAAAGGTACCTATTTCAAGAAATGCAATAATGAAATGCTTAATTTATGGATATAATATTATCTAAGTATTGTTGGGATCGGGCAGTTGGAAAATTTTTTAATAAAAAAATTTGTACCGACGTTAAATCAAGCATTCTACACGAGTGTGCAAAATTTCAGTTCGATACGATCTCAATTCCAGAAGATATTGCTTAAAATTCACATTCCAGCGTGTTTTGACGTTCTATGGTCACAGAAAATCGTCACAAAAATCTATTTACCTCATTTGACGGCTGTTTGTCAAATCAATTAATTCCAATAATTGATGTCAGATTTCCTACATACCAAGTTCAAACACATTTTATTATATGGAAAACACTTATTATGATCACGTTCTACAGGAATTGATACTAAATAGAAGCTAGATGAAGATTATTGTAATGGAAAATTTGAGTTCCAGAATAATATTAAGGTATTCAACATGATACTGCTTTTTTTCTTTACTGGTCAGTACGGGCCACAAGGAAGATGAACATGCGCCCAATAGCTCCTGTCCACAGGGCTTGAACCAATTTTTTATCCTTTACATTCTTCGAGAAATAATGGCTTGATTACGAAGCTATTTTAAGCCATACAGCATTAGTCCTTATACAATTAAGTACCTTTAATGCATTGTGCATTTAATATTGATCAATATGGCCCTTTACAGCATGTAATTTAAATGAATATTTTCGAAGATATCGCAGATTTAAAATGCAGGGACATAGCGGTTGCGGTGGTACCGACCGGGGGGCCGGCACTGCCAGTATATGGATAGAAATCGAATACAGAGCCAGAGAATCATCTGCAGATCGTGAGGCTCGCCTCAGCCAGGATAGATGTATTGATTCCCCAAATTCCTCTGATACCATCGGATTTACTGATCCAATTGAAACGCCTATAATTTCCGGTAAAGATATATTTTGTAATGAACATTAATAAATCGCAGGGTCCAACTTTCAACGCTACAGGCTTATATTTGAGCGTTGAGTGTTTTTCACATGCCCAATTATATGTCGCTCTTTCAAGAGTAACCTCTAAAGAAAATATGTTTGTATTGTCTAACGACAAAAATGCTGTGAACGTTGTATATAAAGAAATTCTGTAGTATATGTATTTACTTTCACCATTTCAACCGTGCGAAGCCGGGGCGGGCAGCTAGTTTAATATAATTGTTCGACCAACAGTCATTCAAACACAGATGATATTCAAAAATTTTGGTATATCTTGCTCTTCCGAGAAATCCATTGGGTGGATTTCCCGTTGCCTCAGGATTGATGCATGTGAGTGGCTCGAACATAAATTTCGAGGTCGATAGTCATCCGAATATTGCAATAGAATTGGGTAGCGATCTCATTTGAGACAATTACCAATATTTTTGCGCGTATGTTCTGGGGAACATCGCGTTATCATTTTGCCCAAATGTCTGTAACTTTCGAACTTTTTGACGAAAATGGTCCCAAACGATTCAGTTCGACTCCCAATGAAGAATTCGAGGTCAAATTTGATTCTATCCGGCCGGCCTTCCGGCCGTTGCCACGATAACTTGAGAACGAAAAAAGCTAGCGACTTGAAATTTTCAGGGTGTGTGGCGCATCCCAATACGACAGACAAGTTCGTTAATGGGCATAATCGGCACAGTGGTTTCCGAGTAATAGATTTGTTTTCAACCAACATAAATCCGATCGAATTGAAACTTGGTGAGTAGTTGTAGAATATGAACCTAAGCACGTTTGTGATATTTTGTGCGAATCGTATGGCAATAAAATTATTAAAAAATTATTAAAAAATATTTTTGTTGTCACGATAACTTGAGAACGGACAGAGATAGTGGCTTGAAGTTTTCAGGTTAGGATGTGCATCAGAACGCGACATTTTAGTTTGTTTATGAGCATAATCGGCCAAACGGCTTTAGAGTTATAGCCATCTGAAATTTGGTTGTTTTTTGATCCTCATTAACTCGAAAAATACTAAACCGATTGAATTAAAAAATGGTTATTAGTTGTACAATGTCAACGCGAAAATTCTTGCAGAGTTTCGTGAGGATAGTATTTGTAGAAAATTTTTAAAAAATCATTGAATATTGAAAAAAAAATTCTATATATCAGTAACTATTCGTTTGCAATTGCTGAAATTTTGCAAGAGCCTTCATAACCTAACTTTACTGCCAAGTTTCAAGTTTTAACACGATCGGTTAAATATTGTTGGAGATTCGAGCAGCCTTGTGTGAGTTCAGTAGATGGGTGACCGTTGCCTCGATAACTTTCGAACGAAAGGAGATAGGGACTTGCAATTTTCAGGGTAGGTTGCGTATCCGAAAGGGAGAGTTGAGTTCGTTTTTGGGCATAATCGGTCTAACGGTTTCCGAGTTATACCCACCTGGAATATTATTTCCTTGATATATATATAAATAAAAATTCGATCGAATTGAAGCTTGGTAACTAGTAGTAGAAAGTCAAAATTTGAAAAAAATGAGGAAAAAAAAATTTAAGTACCGTACCCCTAGAAAATTTCAAAAAAATCACGAAAGAAAAAATTGGTTCAAGCTCTGACGTGAAGTCAGAAGCTTTTGCGCGTATGTTCTATTGTCCATTCTACTGTATTGGACACCCTTAATCGAATTTACCATGGTAAATTATGTTGTCCATTCTCCTGTATTGGACACTTAATCCGAATTTACCATGGTAAATTCGAATTAAGAGTGTCCAATACAAGAGAATGGACAACATAATTTTCCATGGTAAATTCGATTAAGGATGTCCAATACAGAAGAATGGTAGAACATACGCGCAAAAGCTTCTGACTTCACGTCAGTGCTTGAACCAATTTTTTCTGACTATATGACAGTTTTACAGGATTATTCTTCTTGATCTAAACATTGAATAAGTTCGAGTTGTTTTTCGGTGAAAAATATCCTATTTAGAAATAATGTAAATTTCATGCTAGTCATGGTCCTCGTCGTAAACATGACGTTTTTTGGGGTCTTTGGTAGAGTAGAGCCTTTCTTGGTTTCTTCAATATATTGGATTCACTGCAGTCAAGTCATTCGTAACAATCATTCCAGGTCCAACATTTGTACCAAATTTTCGGATATTTATCGTTCACAGTTCACATAATCTATTGTTATGGTTTTCTATTAATACGATTAAATGAATCTTTTAATCCTTCCTAGAATATTTGATATACACTTATATCAGTTGAAGATTTATTATTTTTTTTTTTAGGAATGATTAGTGATCGTCGAAGCTTGGAATTCCTGAGTTTGTTTTCACTAAAATATGTTAGAAAAATTGATTCAAGCCCTGTGGACAGGAGCTTTTTGGCACTCTTGTTCAAAGAGACAAATTATATTTCCGAAAGTATTGGTTTTTCAGAGTTGGGAATTATATCAATGGATTCCTTTGATAGAAATGCATCAAGAAAGAAATCAAATTTAAAAAAAGTGTCGTTTGAAAAAAATGTTTCAAAAATCATCTTATAAAAAAAGAGCAATCTACAATGCTTCAATGCCTTAATGCTTCAAAAATTGTCATTAAATTTATTTATCAAGATTAAATGAGCAATCTGCAATGATTCAACCTCGTGGAATGGGTTGTTGCAACTTACACTCGGTGCATAGTTTTCTCAACTCGAAATACCTAAGGAAAGTATAATCGAAATGTCTAGAGCAAGGCTGGAGACAATCATAGCAGATTGTCCATTTATTCCTGATATTTCAGTAGGTAGTGGATTACGAACAAATTATTTTAATAGTTCAAAATATATATATTAATAAAATACTATCCTCTTTTCATAATTTAAAATTTAATAGTGCATACCACTAACACATTCTTTTCTGTATTATGAACCTCAACTCAAGAAAAAATGATTGATACACGAATGTAGATCTATATTTCAGTATTTTTTTGCTAGCAACATTATGAAAATACTGTATATAGGAACATGTCTCAGTACTTAAGGAAGTAAAAGGTAATATTAACCTCAGTGGTCAACGAACAGTAATTTCTTTTGATGATTCCATTATGATCTTCTTTCCTATTGCCTCGATAAACTACATCAAAACAGTCTTGTGCTCACAAATTCAAGAATCGAATTTTTGGTTTTCATAGCAACTATGATCGACAATCTCTTATAGCTAGAAAAGATGAAATTTATGAATAGTGATCACAGACAGATTCTGTGTTCACATTCTTTGAATACATATAACTTACGATGTATTATTGAAACTTCGAAACATCATATCTCCGAAAGTATTAGCTTGTCAGAGTTGAAAATGATAACAGTGGATTTTTATGATGAGAGAGCATCTTAAAAATTTTGAATTCAAAAGTTTAATCTAAAAAAAATATTTGTTTTCGTTACTCCGAAACTATTAGACCGTTTTTGCCCAATAACGAACTTAACCGAGATATTTATCCCTCAAACCTACTCTGAAACTTTCAACTGTCTAGCTCATTCTGTTCGAGAGTTATCGTGTTAACGGCCGGACGGACGGCCGGACAGAATCGATTTCGAACACGGATTCTTGATCAGTGAGTCGAACCAAATCGTTTAAGACCAAAAGCCAAAAATTCGAAAATTACAGACATTTGGGCAAATTGATAAGCACTCTGTTCCGAGGAACAAGAGCGCCAAAAAGTATTAAGGATTGTTTATTGTATAATGTTTAGAACTCAAAATTAGAATTATAAAATATGTAGGAACAGCTTAGATAGATGAAAATTATATAGCTGTCATGAAAATAGATATTATTTGAACAAGCACTGAGGTGAACTCAGGAGCTTTTGCACGCATATTCTATTGTCTAAACACCTCTATTGGGCACTCTTAATCGATTTTATCATCGATATAGAACGTTTTCTCAGCTTTTATAAGATATGACCGAGGATATGAATACATTTCGTACATTTTAATGACATACTTGCGTAATGAAAGAATCGTATATGATCACAGAATTTTTAATTCTGACATAATATGTATTCTATTGAAATTGAACTTCTTCAAAGGATTATCTAATGATATAAGAAAAAACTTACTTTTAAAGTAATTTCAGGATACGATATTCATGAAATTAAGTAATGAAAGAATCGCTCGAAGAATCGTCTAAGATCAAGAATTTTTAATTCAGACATATGTATTCCATCAGAATTGAAATTCTTTAATTGTCCAAAAATTAACGAAAAACTTACGTCTCCAGTGATTCTAGGATAGGATATTCACGAATTTCTGCGAAAATTGGTGCGTCGGCATTCTTCAATTTTCGAAATTTTCTAGTAATACGATGCTCACAAACGTCTTTATTTCGGTATTCCAGAACTAGTTATCAAGTTTCAATTCGATCGGATTTGTATTTTTTGAGGTATCGAGAAAAAAATATTCCAGATGAGTATAACTCCGAGAACGTTGGGCCGATTATGCCTGAAAACAAACTTAACTGTTCCATTCGGATTAGCAAACCTACTCTGAAAATTGCAAGTTGCTATCTCTTCCCGTTCGATAGTTATCGTGGCGATGGTCACCAATCCAGCTACTGAACTCATACAAAGCTGCTTATATCTCCAATAATATGAATCATGTTTAAACTTGGAACTTGGTTAAAGAGTTAAGTTTTGAAAATTCTCACAATATTTCAGCGATTTTCAACAGATGGTTTTTGAGATATATAGAAGTTTTTCAATGAATTTTCTTAAATTTTCTATTTATACGACGCTCGCGAAATTTCTCAAAAATTTGAGTAATTACCATGTTTGTATTGGATCGGATTAGTATTTTTTGAGTTATTGAAGAAATAACAACAACACTTCAGATAGGTATAACTCCGAAACCGATGGGCCGATTATGCCCAAGTTGAGGCAAAAGAATTAACGTCACGGAACATCTCTCAAGGTTTCTTCATCGCGGAGGGTCGGAGTTCGTAAAGATATCTATAGGTGCCGCTGTTGGGATTTTCTCTCTACCAGTTCGCAACGAATCGAATCAAGTTTCCTAGAACTCCTTCGAGTGTAATTCAGTGTGGCTAAGTTAAGCTAAAGATTGGTAATAACCATAAAACCGGTTCGTGTCTGCCCCCGAATGACGCTTTCTTCTTTGGGGGAACACTGAGCGATGAGGTGATCTAGTCGGGGAATATTTATTGATGGTTAAAATCAATTATTGTTCCACCGTGTGTCTATATAAAATATACTCATCATAAAACAGTGAGACAAAGATAATAGATTTTCCGTCCCATAAGTTATGTCCATTTTGAGTGGAGTAAAATAAACCCAGCTAATTTGTAGAGGTACGAGAGTTAAGTGGGAGTCAAATACACGGCTATTTTCGAACAACAGTCATAGAGTAAAACATACACAACTTTTCGGGTTTCGAACGCAATTTAGTAAATAATACTCTATATGGAGTTAATATTCGAACGCAACCCTGATGTCACGTCCTGTTGATATGGATACAGCAATCGTCGAATACAAGCTAATTTGACTTTTAATACCTAGCCATCGTTAAAAAACGTGTTGTTTTAATCTTGATATTTTGCACGCTTCTGTTTCCCATATTCTAGGTAACAGCATGCCATCATTTACCCAAATAGCTGTAATTTTAGAATTTTCTGCCGAAAATGGTCTCAAACGATTAGATTCGGAAGCTCACTGATGAAAAATTCGATTCTGCTAGCCGCCGTTGCCACGATAACTTTCGAACGGAAGAAAAATTTGCCTAACGATTTCGCAGTTACACCCATCTGAAAAATTGTTTCTTGAACAACTCAAAAAATACAGATCCGATCTAATTGAAACTTGTTAATTAGTTGTAGAATGCGCAAATTTCTGCAAAATTTCGTGAATACCAAAGGGATGACTAGAAAAATATTAATTTCTCCAAAGATGATATAAATATTTCAGAAACTATCTATTAGATTCCACTTAAATTACGCACAAACCTCCAAGCCGCCATTTTCCAATCGAGAACCAGATCTCAGCTTGATCGGCTTTGTATTATAGCAATAATGTTGAAAATAAAATTCCGAACCGGTACCTATTTCTTCTAAAATTTTAAATGATATACATCTCAGAACTCTAATAAGTCCTGTGTAGCTTAGAGGTAAGGGTCTTTGCCTGCCGTGCAGGAGGTCGAATCCCCGCTGAGTAAGTTCGCTATCTTATTTATTTTAAAATGAGAATTGAGTTGTTGCCCGATGTATTTTTCCACGTATAAACGCTTGAAGATTCATGAAGTATTTCGTGAGGGTGCCTGAGGCGTGAATAAACAATAGTACATGCGCGCAAAAGCTCCTAACATCACGTCAGTACTTTTCTGGAATGTTTAGTTAATTGAACAACGATTATGATGCAGGTATGACAAAATAGTTATGTTTGTATTAACTGCGTAAAATTTGAGTTTTTTTCATGGTACATGAGAGTGTCAATTTTTGGCTGAGACTGCAGGTCGTGGTCAAAAATTCACTCGAATGTGCGATGAAAAATGGGTTCAAGCCCTGTGGACAGGAGCTTTCTGGCGCTCTAGTTCAAACAGACAAATTATATCTCCAAAAGTATTGGTTTCTCAGAGTTGGGAATTATATCAATGTATTCTCATGATAGAACTGCATCATAAAGGAAATTCAATTCAAATAATAGTGTATTTATCAAGATTAAATGAGCAATCTGAGAATGAGAACTGCACCATGGAAGAAATCGAATTAAATCTGGCCAATTTTGCCCAATAACGAACTTAACCGAGATATTCATCTCCCTAACCTACTCTGAAAATTTCAACTACCTAGCTCATTCCGTTCGAGAGTTATTATAGAAAAACTTTTTTTCGACACTTTGCGGTAATCTGGTCAATACAAAACTTCACATGCGTACAAAGGTCATGATTCTACAATTTGATGCTAAATTTAAGATAGATCGAGTGATTGGTTTCGGAAATATTCATAAAAAATATTTTTAATAAAATTGGCCATAACTCCGAAACCGCTTGATGGATTTCTCCCATTAACGAGCTCTTCCTAGATATTTACGCTCCAAACTCACCTTGCAAATTTCAATTCGCTAACTCCTTTCATTCGAGAGTTATCGTGCCTGCGGCCGGCCGGCCACACAGAATCGATTTCGACCTCGGATTCTTGATCAGTGAGTCGAACCAAATCGTTTAAGACCATTCTCATCGAAAAATATTAAAATTACAGACATTTGGGCAAATTGATAAGCACTCAGTTCCGAGGAACTAGAGCGCCAACAAGTTTCGTATGACAATTGCCCAAAACAGGTTTAAAGTACCTACAAATACACTGATCAACAATTGCTAGGGATCACTTATGAACTTCTCTTCATTTGTATGTTTTTCAAGTTATCTCGTGAATATCTGTACATTATATGTTCTCTAAGGAAAAATTAAGATGTCTTGAGTTGATTATATCAAATTTTTCCTCACTTCATCGGCTCTTGTTCACAAAATCGATTATTATCTGTAGGCTGTTACATGTGGAGTGAAAAGCAATGTGTTATTTGTTATTAAATCTGTTTTTTTCTCTCGTTCAAACACATAAGGTGACAATACCTAATTGAAGAGATGAGAACAATATTAGCTTATCAGTCATGCCGAGAAGACGTTTGGCTCCTGTGCAACTGGACCAAATCATACGGTGGATACAGGAAGGTTTGTCCCAGCGAGAAGTGTCCCGGCGGTTGAATGTTTCGCAAAGTGTCGTGAGTCGGGCTTGGATTAGGTTCATCCAAAACGACTCAGTAGCTTATGTTCATGGGGGAGGTCGGCAGCGCAGTACAACAGCTGCCCAAGATCGTCTTTTGGTCCTCAATGCTAGGAGAAATCCCACTTACCCGGCGTCGCGGCTCAATAGATCACTGAGAGTTGCAACAGGAGTTCTAATTTCGAACCAGACTGTAAGACGACGACTACATGTTCGTGGTTTGAGAGCACGTAGGAGGGTACAACATCCCCGTTTGAATAGGGAACACCGGGTTCATCGACGGCAATGGGCTGAGGAACACCGCAATTGGACAGTTGAAGATTGGAGCCGATGTTTATTTACGGATGAGTCTAGATTTCGTTTGGTCAACTCCGATGGACGTATTCTTGCTTGGAGGGAAAGAGGTCGAAGGAATGCAGAACAGTTTATGGTACCCACAACAGCTTTTGGCGGAGGTTCTATATGTGTATGGGGAGGCATTTGTTTGAACCAACGCACAGAGTTGGTTGTTCTGCAGAACACCACAATGACCAGCCAGAGATATCACGATATGATTATTGAACCCATAATTGTTCCGTTTGCGGCTGCCTTGGGCGAGAATTTCATTTTAATTGACGATAATGCCCGTCCACACCGTAGTCGTCTGGTTAATGAAGCGCTAGAAACTCATGCTATTGATAGGATGGACTGACCAGCTCGCTCTCCAGACATGAATTGCATCGAACATGTCTGGTCTGAGATGTCTAGACAATTGTCAACCTTAGAACAACCGATCAATAACCTGAAGGACCTTTCTAACGCTTTACGGGATATTTGGACGAATTTGCCCCAAAATTTTATAAATCGTTTGATTGAAAGTATGCCTCGTAGGGTAGAATGCTTGAGACGAGCTCGTGGGGGGCCAACTAGGTACTAGCTTAACCGAAACTTCAGCCTTCTTGTGGTGTCATCATAAAATTTTTATGTTATTCAAACACAGAATTTTGCGTGTTCCTAATAAAGTCTTTTTTTCTCTCCAACTTTCCATTTTTTCATTCTTTTCTCAAGTGAACCATATTATCAACTGAAAATACTCTGATATCTGACTAAATTTATAATCTTGGAGCGAATAATTCAGAAATAATTTTAGAAACAGTAAGTGATCCCTATCAATTGTTGAGCAGTGTAGTAGATTTTTCATAAAACATGTATGAAAGAAGAGTAATAATGAAAAATTACCTTGTAATCGATCAAAAATTTCCTGATCTACGTTCACCAAATTTTCTCCTCTCTCGAACTACAGAATTATGCTTTCAATATTTACATTCTATTTGCATTCTATGTCTATGGATGAAAAGCAGCCTCACTACTCTCAGATCTCTTACTTCATGTTCCGTTCCGGAATGTAAGACTTTTCTGAGAAAAACTAATTTCGGAGCAAACAACTGAGATTTTTCTCATTTCGCTCACATTTCGGAATACACTTTATTCTCATAATTCTTCGATTGATTAGATAATGTCATGTATCAGGAAAATAAGTTGACATTATGACGATTCATACAAAGAATAATTATATCATTCTGTGAAATACGATTTATTATTGAAATTTTGAAAAATCATATCTCCGAAAGTATTAGCTTGTTACAGTTAAAAATGATATCATTGGATTCTTATGGTAAAATTGCTTGCAAAAAATTTAATTTGGAATTTGTTCTGTAAAAAAAAATTTTTTTTTTTACTCCGAAACCATCTGTCCGATTTTGCCCAGTAACGAACTTAGCCGAGATATTTATCTCCCAAACTTACTCTGAAAATTTCAACTGCCTAGCTCATTCCGTTCGAGAGTTATCGTGCCTACGGCCGGCCGGACATAATGAATTTCGACCACGGATTCTTGATCAGTGAGTCGAACCAAATCGTTTAAGACCATTTTCATCGAAATATTCGAAAATTACAGACATTTGGGCAAATTGATAAGCACTCAGATCCGAGGAACTAGAGCGCCAAAAAACACTCATTTTACGCACTTAATAAAAAAATATCTAGTTTGTCATACCTGCATCATAATCGAAAAAAGTAATCATTTACGCATCCATGGTGATGGAGAAAAGTCAAGTTTTTTGACACTTGTGCAAAAATAGTATAATAATAATAATAATATAATATAATTCTATAACAAGTTGCAGTAAGTATGGGCTGATATTCAAACACGAATGCGAAATTCGAAAACGAGAGACGAAGGAGCGAGTTTTCGCACGCACGAGTGTTGGAATTGCCTTCTGCAACGATTATTAGACGATATTTTCTCTATCTCAAGCTAGTTTTGTAGAATATTGTTGAAATTTAATGAAAAATTCGGATTATACATCCTTGTGACTTTTGTATTGGATAGTTGGTAGAGTTGGTGTAACTGTTACGAAAGTTGACAGATTACGGAATTTGAATCGTACGTAGGGCGTGGAGATCAGATTTGAAACAGTTTCCTAATAGCTAGAATAATTCAAAATTAACAAGAAGGAAATCTCTAGTACCTTGATTTTTAACGAGAAGAAAACTTTTCCTCTCAACAATTATTTCACTATACCCAGATTATATTATATTGTCAAATGACGTGTGTTGAAATCTGATAGGATCGAATGTCAGTGCTCACTACCACAAAACGAAAAATATAACTAGAAACAATGCGGGAATGAGTTCATTACAGCACTGTTTTTGGTGCTATAATGAACTCATTACGATACTGAAAGAGATAATAGTATATTCTAAAACAAAAGTTGCAGAATGGGCTCCTATTAAAACACGAATGCGAATTCGAAGACGAGCGACGAAGGAGCGAGTTTTCGAACGCATGAGTGTTGGAATTGCCTTCTGCAATGAGTATTAGACGATATTTTCTCTATTTCAGGCCAATTTTGTAGAATACTATTGAAATTTAATGAAAAACTCGGATTATACATCTTAGTGACTTTGGTATTGCATCTTGGCAGTTGGTGTGACTGTTGCAAAAGTTGACAGATTACGGAATTTGAATCGTACGTAGGAAATGGTGATCAGATTTGAAACAGTTTCCTGTTAATATAAGTAATAGCATGTATGATTCACAATTATCAAGAAGGAAATCTGTATAGTACCTTATTTTTTAATGAAAATAAAACTTTTCCTCTCAACAATTATTACACTATATCCAGATTATATTATTGTTAATTGACGTCTGTTGAAATTTGATAGGATCGAATGTCAGTGCTGACTACCACAAAAATAAAAATATTACTAGAAACAATGCGGGAATGAGTTCATTCCAGCACTGTTTTTAGTTCTTGTTGGACTCATTACAATATTGAAATAGAGAAAATAATTTCAATGCTCGATTGAAGATTCATTATTTCAGAAAATCATAAAACAAAATCAACTAGAAAAATCTGCGTAATCGTTAATGTAGGTAGACTATTATTTTTGAGCAGATATTATATTCTAGTATTGAAAACTACATAACCGTTAAAGAGGAGGATGAATGGCTTCATGAAAAGTAATCCCCAAATTGATTATGACTCTCACATGCAGTGCACTCGGTTGTTACTCTCCATTAATGAAGAACACATGTAATTCATAGCATACTGTAATTGCTATAACATAACAACGCGTTTGATGAGTCTTAGGCCCTTCCTCATCAGTCATAATTAATATAGAAACTGGATGGTTCTTATGAAAACAAAAACAAGCGAATGAACTTATCTGGGAACTGTGAAATTGACTCATATTTGAGAATCCAGCAGAGCCGGATTTAGATTCTGTGTCGCTAAGCGGAGGACTTGGATCGGAATAACTGTCAAAAAAAAATATAAAGAGCACTGACCTGAAGTCAGTAATCTTTGGTGCGCTTGTCCACGTTGACCAATTTGAATTGAATGATGAGTGCTATAAGCTCAGCGGATAGAGCGAACCGGATATCTAGGCAGACCGTAGTGGGCACCATTCTATGCCGATTCAAATATTAAGAATGTTGTGCCTAAGGTGGAGTAAGGATGCAGTAACAAAGACTACATAGAACTAAACTGAATCTCCTAACTCGCACCAGCTCCTAGGAGCTTCTGAGGGATCTCCTTGGGGAAGACCTAGGAGGCTCAGTATAATCATAATCATGTCATCAGTAAGCGCGCCAAGGCAGATTGACTGTGTCACTGCTTATTCAGGTTCCTTACTCTTTCATTAATAGTGAACTAAATCTGCATTGGCGTGCTTGCTAATGACATGATTATGATTATACCGACCCTTCTATGTCTTCCCCATGGAGAGTTCTCAGAAGCACGTAGGATCTTGCGCGAGTTAGGGAAGTCAGTTCTGTTATTTGAGGCTATTTTACTGCATCCTTGCATACGCCTGTTCCTTAAATCCGAATGTAATTTGATATAGATCTTCCAAATATAGTTATTTATAAATACATTCCAAAAAAAGACACAAAAAACTCATATTCGATCAGCATCAGACCCCGATGAGGACTCCACGGAATTCACTTGCATCCTAGCACAAAAAACACCATGAACAGCCACCTTATCAATGCACCTACGCAGTTCACCCGCCACAGAAAATTCTCTCTATAATGCTACCTGCACCCAAAACCACTAACAAACCATCTGCTCATGCGTAGCACAATGACCGAAAGGGGCACCATGCATTTGGGCCACGCTACGGATACTCCAACTCCAATAAGGCTACTTCCCCGGAACTGACTTGCACGTACACATAACTAACATGAATTATTCTTTACAGCCTCACAATATTGGCTCAGGACCAGATCCATGACCACTAGACGTAAACCAAAACCAATTTAACGCATACAACCTGAACATCGCCAATTCTCCTCTGCGCATGCGCAGTCCATTATTGTCCTCTCAAAATGACACACCTTACAGCAACTCCGATTCTGCAGCACCAGTAGTTGAGGATATATCGCAGCTTCAATCCACGGAGCAATTAAATCACGTTTCATCTGCTCATGCGCGAAACGAAAAATGCCCGAAAGGGGCAGCGTGAATTTCAAAATTGGCCCAAGGACCACGTTATGGACACTCCATCTCGGAAACAACGCTATTTCCTTGAAACTGGCTTGCATATACAGAGAATTGACATAAGGTGGTAGTATGGGCTTCCAGTCCCTCCTCTGTCGTTCAAATTCCAGACAAATTTTAAAAAACCATTTAAAATTCCACAAATCATGCACACACTCATTCAATCGCTACCGTACTTGACCGAGTTAGAAACGACGGAAATGTAAAATTTCATCGAAACCATCCTGTGCGGGTGCAGAACTCCCAAAGGATGATTTCACGATTTTTTATTAAAATAAAATTCCACACACCGTTCATCCACTTTTTGAGTCGCTTCTGTAGTTAAACTTATTTGATAGCTCCCGTATATAAACCCATAATTGCATCCTGAATTATTTCGTCAAACATATGTTTACAGAAGAAATTGTGATAAGAACTCAGGTAGTAAACAAAGCCTTCCTAATTTGGACAGGTATTTCCAATTTCATATTTGAATTTCGTATGCTCCAAAAGGTTATTATTGGCCACCTCAATGCCAAAATTATATTCAACCGATTTGTGGTTTCAGAAATTCAAGCAAAGTAATCCACAAAATAGTGGAATATTTTTCAATTTTTTCTATTCATGCGAATCTCCAGAAATTTTGCACGATCCTTCCCGTTGTTATTTCGTAACTATCTAGCAAGTTTCAATTCGATCAGATCAGTATTTTTCGAGTTATTGGGTAAACGAAATTTTTTTGATTTTGTAATCATCCGATTAATACAAAACTTTGCCTACATATGAAGGTCGCAATTCCACAATTTGCTGTTGAATTGAAGACAGATCGAAGAAGTAGGAAATATTGAGAAAAAAAAGTTAAATCTCAAAATGACCATAACTCCGAAACCACTAGGTGGATTCCGCCCATTACCGAACATACCCGAAATATTTGTGCCCCAACCCTACCCTGCAAATATCAACTCATTGACACTTTTCGGTCGAGAGTTACCAACCTTACGGACGGACTGGACGGACGGACAGATTTGAATTTGACCCCGGATTATTCATAATTGAACCGAACTTGATAATTTATTAACAACGGCACCACCCATTTTTCAATGTCATGAATAATATTGGATGAAAAATCTCTTGAGTACTCAGTCAAAATTTTCCGATTACTTGATTCAATGTAAACGTAAATTTTTACCTTTACGTCAATTTTTTGGCGCTCTTGATCCTCGAAACAGAGTGCTTATCAATTTGCCCAAATGTCTGTAATTTTCGAATTTTTGGCTGAAAATGGTATGGAACGATTTGGTTTGACTCACTGATCAAGAATCCGTGTTCGAAATCGATGCGGCCGGCCGTTAACACGATAACTCTCGAACGGAATGAGGTAGACAGTTGAAATTTTCAGAGTAGGTTTGAGGGATAAATATCTCGGTTGAGTTCGTTATTGGGCAAAATCGGTCTAATAGTTTCGGAGTAACGAAAAAAAAAATTTTTTTTCACATAACAACTTTTGAATTCAAATTATCTTAAGATGCAGTTTCATCATAAGAATCCATTGTTATCATTTTCAACTCTAATAAGCCTATACTTTCGGAGATATGATGTTTCAATAATACATCGTAAGTTCTATGTATTCACAGAATGTGAACACAGAATCTGTCTGTGATCACTATTGATAAATGTCATATTTTCTAGCTATTAGAGATTATCAATCCATAGTTGTTATTTTCTCTTGGAAAGTATTCGATTCTTGAATTTGTGAATATATACAAGACTGTTTTGATGTAGTTTATGGAGGCAATAGGACAGAAGAACATAATGGAATCATAAAAAGAAATCATTGTTCGTTGACCACTGAGGTTAATATTAACTTTTACTTCCTTAAGTAGTGAGACATGTTCCTATATACAGTATTTTCATAATGTTGCTAGCAAAAATATACTGAAATATGGATCTACATTTGTGTATCAATCATTTTTTCTTGAGTTAAGGTTCATAATACAGAAAAGAATGTGTTATTGGTATGGACTATTAAATTTTAAATTATGAAAAGAGGATAGCATTTTATTAATATATTTTGAACTATTAAAATAATTTGTTCGTAATCCACATCCTACTCAAATATCAGGAATAAATGGACAATCTGCTTTGATTGTCTCCAGCCTTGCTCTAGACATTTCGATGATACTTTCCTTAGGTATTTCGAGTTGTGAAAACTATGCACCGAGTCTAAGTTGCAACAACCCATTCCACGAGGTTGAACCATTGCAGATTGCTCATTTAATCTTGATACATAAATTTAATGACAATTTTTGAAGCATTAAGGCATATAAGTATTGTAGATTGCTCTTTTATTTTATAAGATAATTTTTGAAGCATTTTTTTTAAATGACACATTTTTTAAATTTAATTTCTTTCATGATGCATTTCTATCATAGGAATCCATTGATATAATTCCCAACTCTGAGAAACCAATACTTTCGGAGATATAATTTGTCTCTTTGAACAAGAGCGCCAAAAAGCTCCTGTCCACAGGGCTTGAACCAATTTTTTTAATTTAATATATGAACTCAAGCTGTCAAACCAAACAATGTGGCAACACCTAAGTTCCCAAAAGTCAGGTATTGGCAAAGGCAAGACTGACTCTTGTGGTGTCCTCTAGTCGTGAGCGGTAGAAATGGTAGAATTACCTGCATCAAGTAATTCCTGAAATCTCCGCTAAGCAAAGTTGGCGCCTAATAAAAGACTATCATAAATGATTTTTCCGTTTTCAAGAATTCCTCAAACTGATTTCGTAACAGCTTTATCTATCTCCTGATAATACACATGTTTTATCACAATACTGAGATAATTCGCATTCAAATGCAGGCATCCTTCATTGTTTTTTACGCGCATGTTCTGTGGAACAGCGTACTATCAATTTGCCCACATGTCTGTAATTTTCGAATTTTTTGCCGAAAATGGTATCAAGCGATTGGGTTCGACTCACTGATGAAGAATTCGAGGTCAAATTTGATTCATCCAAGATAACTTTCGAGCGGAAAGAGATAGTGACTTGAGATTTTCAGACAAAATTAAGGTCGGTACATACGCTACGTTTTGCACAACCTTTTACCTGTACAGTTCAACACGTTGCAGATAAAACGTTGCGTGTAGATAGGAAAATTGCGCAGTTTTGAAAACGGCGCGGAGACGTTGCAGTTGCAGCGATAACTGAGCTAGAGAGCATAGATATTCGTGAACTGCGTGGATTTGTCGCTGCATGTAGACGGTAACTACGGTAACAACATGCCAAAATTGACAAGAGTAGTACCTCCTACATGACGATATCACTAAAACTGTGCGAAATATACAGATATCTCTACATCGTGTAGACGCATTCAAAATTGCTACGTTTTCATTCCGTCTTGAGACTGCGCAGACAAAAGGTTGTGCAAAACTTAGCGTTTGGCCGGCCTTCACGCCTCCGAATGCGACGCTTCGTTCGTTAGTGTGAATAATTGGCCAAATGGTTTCCGAGTACTAATCTTGTTTTCAAACAATATAGGTCCGATCGAATTGAAACTTCCTAACTAGTTGTAGAATACCGACACAAAGACGAATGTGAAAGTGGGAATCTGAACACTAGAAAATTTAAAATAATTATTAAAAAAAAAAAATTGGTTCAGGCACTGATATGAAGTCAGAAGCTTTTGCGTGCATGTTTTATTTTCTACTCACCTCTATTGTACACACTACTACGAATTTAGCATCGCTATATACAGTTTCCTCAGCTGTTATAATATATGAATACATTTCATACCATTTTAATGACAAACTTCAGTAGAGACTCGTCTATGATCATAGAATTTTTAATTCGGACATACTTATGTATTCTATTGGAATTGAAATACGAAAAAACTTAACCCTCAAGTAACTCCAGGGTACGATATTCACCAAATTCCGCAAAAATTAGTGGATCGGCATTCTACAAGTAATCACCGAGTTTTAATTGGATCAGATTTGTATAATTTAAGTTATAGAGGTAATAACAACGAAATTCCAGATGAGTATAACTTCAAAACAATTTGGCCAATTATGCCAATTAACGAACTCATATGACACATTCGGATGCACAACCTACCCTGAACCTTTCCGTTTTCAATTTATCGTTGAGATACATAATATTTTGACGTAATTTTTATTAAATTTCCAAGGGGTACGTTTCTCAAAAAATGTCTTTATGTCAATAATCTACAACAAGTTATCGAGCTTCAATTCGATCAGGTCTGTATTTTTTGAGTTATCGAGGAAATAATATTCCAGATATGTATAACTGCGAAACCGTTAAGCCGATTTTAACTTTCCCATTCGGATGCGCAACTTACCCCGAAAAAAAGTCTCCATCCCTTTTCATTCAAAATTATCGAGGCAGTGGTACCCATCCAGCTACTGAACTCAACCAACGCTGTTTTTAATCTTCTAGTGATTAAATCCGCACGAAATTTTGCAAGAATATTTGCATCGACATTTACAACTAATAACCATCTTTGAATTGGATCGGTTTCATAGTTTTCGAGTTATTGAGGAAATTATTAATAACTAAATTTCAGGTCCCAAAAGCTTTTCCCGGATTATGTCGCATTCAGATGCAAAACCTACAAATTGCAAGTCGCAAACTTTTTCCGTTCTCAGGTTATCGTGACAGGTTATATTTCAGTTCGGTATAACTCTGAAACCTTTAGGCCGATTATCTCCATTAACTAACTAAACCGTCGCAATCAGATGCGCAAATTACTCTGAAAATTTCAAGTCGCTATCTCTTTCCGTTCTCAAGTTATCGTGGTAACGGACGGCCTGCCGCGGGACAGAATCAAATTTATCCTCGAATTCTTCATCAGGGAGTCAAACCCAATCGAGACTATTTATATCAAAAAATTCGAAAATTACAAAGATTTGAACTTGTTGGAGATACGAGAACCCTTTGGGAATTTAGTTAGATGGATGACCGTTGCCACAGTATCTTTAGAACGGACAGGTACGTTCGCTGTTGGGCATAATCAGTTAAACGGTTTTGACGTTATATCTATCTTAAATCTTGTTGTTATTTCCACACAATATCTCGAAAAATATAAATCCTATCCAATTAAAACTTGGAGATTAAGTGCAGAACGCTAATTTTTGCCAAATTTCGTGAATATCGTATCACAATTTTACAATCAAGTACGAAATTTAAGCTCGATCTACTCCGTATGAGGCGTGAATAGACAATGGAACATGCGCATAAACGCTCCTGACTTTACGTCAGTGCTTTTTGGTGCTCTTCTTCCTCGGAACATAGTCCTTATCAATTTGCCTAAATGTCTGTAATTCTCGAATTTTTGGCTGCAAGTGGTCTCAAACGTTTCGGTACGACTTACTGATCAAGAATCCGTTGTCAAAATCCATTCTGTCCGTCACTAGATGTGCCTAGATATTTGCCCTAGTTACTGTCTACGATGATCATTGTTATGCAAGAAATCTTATTCTGATTTGAATATCAACAGTAATTGTATTTCTCTATACATTCTTTTTCTAAGTTTTGATGCTGCTTTTTTTTTAAAGGATGAGATAGCCTAGAGAAAATGCCTGGCTGGCTGATGAGCATGATTATTTTCAATTATCTTTATATTTTTGAATAATTTATTCAATTGTACGAATGTACTGTTCTAAGAAATATTTTCATATTTATCCAATATTTACAAACAATAAATAAAATGCTAAATTTCATAATTGTGCTTACTTTCCTTCTTCTTCTTATTAATTTTCGATATAAATTATGGCATTCAATCATACATTTTTTTTGCAAAATCAGGATTTATAATAGAAGCTGTAAATTTAAATTGAAGGTGAATTCGATACACGAATAGTACTTGCAGCTTGAATACGAATGTAAATTCAATATTCCCGCCGTTCGATCATTTCTTGCAGCAAACCATGGCTACTGTACAAAGGTATCAGGTGTTACCTATAATTAGTTAGGACTTTCTTCTATGCCCGTAAGCTTCTTTTGTTCTCAATAGTTGAGATGAAAGAAATGGTAGTCTGAATATCTCTTAACAGTTTGTGTGATTATTTGTAAAGATATACGTCAAGTTGACGGTGATTAATATTTAAATATGTTTTTCGTCGACCTCTTTGAAAAGTGACATTTTACGTACTATTATGTGGCTGTTCGAATTGACTATTTTTGTAGGTATGCACTTTGCGGACGAAAAAGTACTTTTTCACCCTCAAACACTTTTCCATCCGCTATGGTCATTATGAATACGGGATGATGGGGTTCAATACAAACATAGTGTCTGCAAGAATTATTTTAGTCGCTGTGGTAACTATGGATACGGCATGATACGGTTGAATACAAACATAAGTGTATGTGAGAATAACTGTTATTTGCTATTGTGAAATTATCCGAAATTAATAAATGTATGTAGAGATCAACGAAAAAATGTTATATGCACCTCGGCGAAAAACTATCTATTGTCTCGCCTGCTTATTATCCTTGGCTTCGCCTTGGATAGCAATTAGCAACCTTACTGAACCCTTTGAATATTTTGATGATTGATGTTTTACTGGGACTGATCCCTACATTACCTACACCGTGTCTGGAGAGATCGTGAGTTCCATTTGGAGGAACCCATATTCATCACAGGAGAGGATCCTGATCATCCATCAGGAAGAATACCTTAAAATTTTCTTTATTAAACCATTAAAAACCATTTGTATCAATTATCACCCTATATCCCAGGAAGCATGAGTGAATCGTTGACCTCCCAGCTAGTCGAGCAGACATCTAATGGGAGTCAGCTTTACAGTACGCTTGTACATATACCTACATCCAGCGTGCCTATGATGAGGGCTGCGTTGATTGCACTTTTTATGTCTAGGAGGGCCACCTAAGCGGTATCGTTGTGGACTAGATACCGATTTATACTTCCATCCGAGTTGCTTAGGACCAGGTCAGTTATTTCCCCACTTTGGAAGGCATATTGGTGCGCACTCAGTGGAATCAGTGTAAGAATACTGCCTCTGACGTAGAGATCCGTATACTCTTGAGTTTCCAGAACTAAAGACGTAATACTTATCGGTCTTGGATGAATTAGATGAATTAGAATGTGAGCTATTTTTGTCCACTTCAGGGATGGTTCAGCTTCCCTGTTAAGCACCCGGAGAGCCATTGCCATGAAAAAATCTGGTAGACTTTCCAACTTTCAATTGACTTTTATCCTGCCCCAGAGCATGTGGTGCGCATAGGCTCCACACGCCACCAGTTAGGGGATAAGGTTTTTCTTCCGCAGTGATCCGACATCATTCGGATTACTTCTGGAGATAATTCAATCACCAATGAAATAGGCTCAGAAGGCTATTCCAGTTTGCCACTACCAACAGGAATGTTCAAAATACATGAGTCACGTCCCTTGATAAAAATGTATCAAGAATACAGTTGTCAATCCTGTTGTTGATAAACAATACACGCTCTGGGTCTTTCCCCAGGGCAGTGGTAAATTATCTTGCCTGACTGGTTCCTAAGGACACAGATTGTGTGCATATGTACCCGACAACCATGGTTCCTGTATGAAGGCCATGTCCAAGCGTTTATTTTGGATACACTTTCCAAGAAGATGTGATCCTGCCTTGGAATGCTGTTTGTTTGCCTGATGGCACCTCAATCCAGAGATAATCAGTTGGTTTTCACAGGTGCCAGCTTGCCGCTGGCAGGTTGTTTGCCAATAGTTTTTTCCTTAGGCTTAGCCAGGACTGAGGGAGAAGGTTTATAGGCTACCTGCAGGCCCAGAAAAGCCCCAACACTCCCGACCTTGGCAGTCCTAGTATCCTTCTCAGCTGATGAGGTCTGAGGCAGACTTTGTGCTTTTCACTGCCACTATCAACCTCAGCTCCAGACAGAGACGAGGCTGCATCAGGAGTGGAAGCTTCTCTGGTTCCGAAGGTTACCCTACCGGGTCCAAAGGAGGACCTCATTTCGAGGGCCTTCCGTGCCGTAAGAGACATCGTTTAATTAGAAACCATTATTATGTTACGAAGTTTCCAGAAAACCCTAAATTTCTATAATAATTAAAAAGCTAAATACTTGATTTTCGGATAATTAATTTCATGGTTGCAAATTAGGTAGCTAATTACAAAATTTGAGAGAATTCTGGTGTTACAAAAAATTGACTTGTTCTTGAAATGTGTTTCACTTCTTGAGATTTTTATGAATCTTGAAGCAGTTATTCTGCGCCTGGACACCAAATTTCAACTCAATCAGATTTTTAGTTTTGGAAATATTGCTAAAATAAAACACCAAGCCATTGGGCGGAATTTGACCATTGACAAACTCGACTGGCTTATTCGGGTTACAAACAAGGTGGGTTTGTAACCCACCTCTCAAGTAATCGTGAGATAAATAATATTTTTTAATAATTTTTTTTCAATTTTCTAGCCCAACGATCCTCACAAAATTTCACAAACTTCTTTGCGTTGGTATTCAACAACTACTTACCAAGTTTCAGTTCGATCGGATCTAAAAAAAAAATATTCCAGATGGGTAAAACTTTGAAACCGTTAGGCCGGTTATACCCAACAATGAACAAAACTCTCCCATTCGGATGCACAACCTACCCTGAAAATTGCAAGTCACTATCTCTTTCCGTTCGATAGTTATCGAGGAAACGGACACCCATCCAGAACTCACTCAATGCTGGTCAAATCTCCAATAATATAGATCCGATCGTGTTCAAATTCGAAACTTGTAAAGTTAGGTTTTGAAGTATTCTGCATAAGACGGATAGTTTCTGAGATATACAATTTTTTCAAATGTTTTCTAATGATACGATCCTCAAGAAATTTTGTAAAAATTTGTGCGTTGGCATTTCACAACTATTTACCATGCTTGAATAGGATTGGTTTCATATTTTTTGATTTAAGGAGGAAATAAAAACAAAATTTCAGATAGGTATAACTTCAGAAGTGTTTGGCCTATTATAACTATTAACGAAATTGAATTTTGGATTCGGATGCTCAACCTACCCTGAAAATTGCAAGTCGCTATCTATTTCCGTTCTAAAGTTATCCTGGGATGAATAATATTTTTTAATAATTTTTTAAAATTGCACATACGTCTCTACGTCTGTATTCTACAACTACTCACCAAGTTTCAATACGATCGAACCTGTATTGGTTGAAAACAAAATTATTACCCGGAAACCGTTGGGCCGATTATGCCCATTAACTAACTTAACGCGATGTTCGCCAGAACATACGCGCAAAAATGGGCTGCATCTCAAAACTGGAGAGATTGCGGATATGCCTATGTTCAAATCACCCCGAATATCGGCCTTCAGGATAAGAATTTTATTACGAAATACCCTGCATAAGAATAATGTCGAAATCAATTACTTACTCTTCTTGGGGGTCCGGATGAACCTTAAAAAGGAAAATGTTTCAGAGGATGTAAATAAATGATGTTCAATCACCATTGCTTTATTCAAGAAATAAATAAGCTTAGAGTATTGCATATGCATAATAAGTTATGCATCGAAGTTCAACAATCCAACTCCTCAGAAGAGAACGTAACCTCTTCAGAATTTGAGCCTTATCATCGAAATGATCTCAATATTTAAAAATATATATGTACATATCAAAGTTGGCAGATATTGCCAGTATAATCCGCGTGACCCGAGATAAGACAACAACTTTTCCATAAGAGTTTTAAATCTCGAAATGTTAAAATTTTTTTCGAAAATATTATTTCGTCAACAATATAAATTGCAAAGTGGAAACTCTATAAGTCTATGAAAATTCCACCGAAGATAAAAGCAATACGATCCGATAAAATTTCCTCATTTCATGATAGTGACCGTATTTCCCAACGCTGCTCTCCATTTCTGTGAAAATATAAATGAAATTATTGCTTGTTTTAGGTATTGAGAAGCCATTTCGAATGGTATAAATAGGATGAATATGATCTGCCTAGATTGAGAATTTACTTTTGGAATAGATTGCGTATTTTATTATTATATATTTTAAAAAAGCTAGAATCATAATACCATACTTCAGAGCAGAAAAAATAACCAACTAGGTTTTGAATGAAACCGACAAAATACAAACATGCATTGCACAAGCAGATACACAAACCCGAAATGGAAGCCCAGAACTTTGTTTCAGCACTTGCAAGATACAGGTCTCATAAAACAATGAGGTTATGTGATGGGAGTACTGATGTAGAATATAGATTTGCACTTGAGGCCCTGTGAATAATGAAGTGTGCGACAGTGAACTGAAGCCGTCAACATCAGCCTGTGATTTAGGTGAGATGAGATATTAGCCCAGGAAAGCTAGTGCTAAAGAGGAGTCTAGCCCATAAAAATTGCACCAGAGGTGGAAATCGTTTTAACCCCTTTTGGGGATCTTGAATAACAGGTATCTGAGTTTGCGACGGTTTCAAGGTTGTGCTTCAGATTTGAGAGCACACACTTAATGATCAACTAAGTACTTCAAAAAATCATTAACTTAGTGAATAAAGTTACGAATACCTACATGAAGTCATTAAAGTTAGTTTACAATTATTTCAAATAACTTGAGTTTATAGTCAGTTGATTACTTTCACTTTTGCTTGAAAAAAGGCAAGAAGTGAGAAGTTTTGAGTTCAGACGAAGTTTCCTGCGTTGGGCTACCTTTTCGGAAATTTGGCGCTACAGACTCTTTCGGCTTAAAATTCATATCTCAGCACTGGAGTGAGCGCAAATTTCAAAAAATCCCCTGGTTAGCAATTGAATTTCCTAGAAGCATACTCCTATAGCATTTTCATATAAAAAGTGTTAGAAGTAGAGGGTTGTTAACTGATGAGCTAAGTTTGTAAAAATTGCTCATCTTTGACAGGCGATTGCGGCTGAACTGCTAAACCGATTTCGATATTTCAAACGCCATCAGGAGCTAAATGTAATGTTTTTCAAGAAGGAATGAAATACATTTTTCTATTATGCGTACTTCTCGAGTTATTGGCAAAATACTGAAGAAAGTGCGTTTCGTGGTTTTTAGGTTCTCAAATCTGATGCACAACCTAGAAACCGTCGCAAACGCAGATACTTGTTATTTAGGTTCTCCAAAAGGGGTTAAAATGATTTCCAGCTCTGGAGCAGTTTTTAGGGGCTATAGCACTAATTTGCCTTGGCTATATGGAATTCAATAGATACTATAAACATGTCAAAACAGGTATGATCTGTAATATATATTTTATAGTCTTGGATAATGAATATCCAGGTAGGATATTCGCAGTTCAATCTTCAGATGACGGTTGTAGTGTGCCCCAGCTGAAAATGCTCTACAAGTCTGTGGTTTGAGCTACTGTGAAACACACCCTTATCTCGTTTTATCTTTCAGGAAGAATAGTGCATACCGAACAAGGGTGGTATATATTATTTAATTTAGTATGAATGAAGATGATATTTCTATTCCCTCATGTTCGTTCCATACTCAGAGAGTTTCTTCAACCATACAATGAGCATACAAAACGAAAATTAAGTTGTAAACTGTTTAATCGTTCAACCATAGAATCCGAATAGAAATAAGTTTAGCGACTAAGGCAGCAAAAACGATTTCAGCTTTTTTATTGAGCAATAAATGATTATTTCGAGATTATTCATAACAAATCACTACTTTAATATATTCGAATATAAATAACATAATACTGAAATTAGTTTTATAGGAAATTGTTTATATTTCGAGTCACGCTCACACAAGAACAACAATTTGGTGCTGAATTTTCCCGACTGTACATTATGTATATCTACAGTGAACATATCTGTACCAAATTATTGTCATTCCATTTTTCATTAGCGTGAGTTGTTTGAACGATTCCACGATTTCAGGTCGATTCCTATAGTATATGTTGAGAGGCCCATACATTTTCCTCGCGTTGATTATATCATACATGGCCATTTTGATTGACATAAGGAATTCCAGCACCAAATTTGATTTCTAGAACAGCGATTCGAGAAGTTTACGTGATTTTTCTGTTATCTTAATAGTTTTCCTAGTATAATTGAGGGGAGTTGCAACTGTAACATCTTGATTGCTGTATTCTACTCACCCTAATTCACCTCTCTGATTCTCAATGAATTCGAAGGAAAGAACATATCATAATTTCTTCAGGAGTATCTGAATTACATGTATAATTCAAGTAGGTAGTTAAATTGAATCATTGATCAAATTTAAAGTTAAGTGAATCTATTAAAATGGATCATTTCACTTCAAATGTATAAATTTTGACTACAGGGCAGAATATATACAGGGTGTTTGGTAATTCGACGTCATCCTTCAAAGGAGATATACTACACGTCCTTTGCAACGAATTGAGTCGAGTAAACCATGGTCCGAAAATCAATGGTTACGAAGATATGGCGATTTTTAAACCTTTTGGAAAATTTCTGCTTTGTTATAGAAACTAATTAATTTTGTAAAAACAACCTGACTTTAAATATTCGATGAAAGTTTTTTTGGAAGCTGAAGAGATGGTTATCATCACATGAGAAAAAGTATTCACTAAAAATTAAGATAACCTGAGATATAAGGAGTATAAATGGCATCAACTATTTTCCTCATTAAATCTTGATGTAACAATTGAGAATTACTCGAAAAAAGTATTATGAACTGTATAAATGTGTACAAATTGAGGAAAAAACTACCTTGTTTCATTAGCTTTTCAAAAAGATACATGTGTCAATAATTCCTTCACGAAATCGAAAAATATGACACAACCCATAACACCAGGAAATATCAGCCGTTTTTTCTTTTTGAAACTAGTTATCTTCAAATTGAAATTCTTTAGAGTTACTTTCAGTTAATTGAGGATTATTTCAATTTTCATTCGAGAAATACTGTGATTTTTTTTTAATTTTTACTAGTCCTAATCGTAATAAACAACTATAATCACATTAATCACAAGTAAAGGAGGAGATAAGGTGGGTAACTAAGTAAAAAAGTCAGTTACTTGCTCGGCTTTCCGGTTATATTTTTTGATCTCGTGGGAAAATTTATTACATATGTACCTTTTTGGAAGGTCCATCAACCAAGGGAGTTTTTACACTCATTTGTTCGCAAAGTTAATTATAATTTTTTCCAGAAATACGCAATTTTTTCATGAAACTTTAATGAGAAAAACAATTGATGCCAATTTAGACCCTTAATTTTTCAGGCTATTCGAATTTTTGGTGAATGATTTTTTTCTGGAAATGATCCTCAGCTTTCTAAAAAACCTTACTTCTATATTAAGTGTTGAGTCGTTTCTACAAAATTAATTGTTTTCGATGGTACTCGAAAAACTTTCAAAAGGGCGAAATATCAATATATCTCAGTAACCATAGACTTTTGGACCATGGTTCACTGCACTCATATCGTTGCAAATGATGTCTAGTATAACACCATTAAAGGATGACGTCGAACTACCTAACACCCTGTATAGATTATTCTCAAAAATGCTAATGTGACTGATAACTCAATCATCTAAAAATCATTACAAGATTTCAATGATAGAAAGTTCAAAAAATGGAGAATGTTCATGTCTCAATCATAGTTGAATGAACCTGGATGAGATATTTTCAACTCATCATTTAATTTCAAATATAACAAATTTCATGCTGATGAAAGAGCAACATTAATTATTCAAAGAGTTGAGATCTAAGGAAAATACGATTCGTTTAAAATTTTGCATTTATCCCTAACTTCAAGCAAGAAATTTCTAAGACATGAACTAGTTCCTATCGGTAATATTACCTTCCATTTAATTTCACGGAGAATCAAACTAATTGACAATGAATTGGACATTAAGATGTAATACTGCGTTCTTATCGAATCACTGCTCTCGAAAATTCATTTGGAATAAGATTGATTACTCAGTTTCTGTCTCGATTAAAGCAAAGATATGATCAATAAAACTGAACTCGCGTATTGAGTAAGTTGGCCTGAAAAAATACACAATCTATAATAAATATGTACCGGACAGTTTCGATACTTTTGATTTGCCAGCTTTTCAAACCTTGAAATATATTGATTTGGTACAGGGTGTTTTCAAGGTTGAGGCTTTATTTCTGACAGGCGGTAGAACTCATCGAAATTCTTTCTTACGAGTTACGGAGATCATCAAAAATGAAGTTTTTATTTCTCCATATCAAAAATCTTAATATGTTTTTGATTGTGTGTGTGTGTGTGTTTTGATTGTTGGAAACCTCCTTAATTTTTCCCTAGAGAGTTCACCGATCGCTTCAAATTTCATACAAGTAGGTACTGGAGATATTAGCAAAGCTTATTAGAATAAACTAAAGAAAATGTTTGTCAAGATTCCTTGGAGTGCTGAGATTACAGAAAGACCTCTAATTTCCGACCCAAAATCATCACACCCCTTCAAATTTGAAACAATAGATACAAATCTATAAGAAATCAGTTAGGTGAGCGAATTTGTAACCGTATAGATTAGCATAAAATATCAGAATCAGCTCATTAGTCAACAAACGAACCAATTTTTCATGAGAGATTGTGCATCTTTCAAATGATTGTGGGCTGATCCTCGGCTAAATAGAGATAGAGGTTTCAAATTTTTCCGGTTTCCTTAACTAAGTCCAGGCAGGATAACGTAGAACCTGCAAGGGTAAATGCGAAAGCAGCTATCCTTAGGGATTTTTCAGATGCTAAGTCAAACAATTTTGTTCATATTCACCAGTTGAACGACAAATGGTAATTAAATAAACTCGAACTTATACTAAAACAATTCTTCTATATTAAGCTATATTAAGAACACCTGAAAACGAAAGTATTACAGCAAAATATCTAGATTTTTCCGTGGAACGAAAGAGCCAGTATATTATCACAAAATATGTTCAATCAATGTTTTTTTCCCTCATCAGCTGATTCTGACGTCCGTAAGTGTTCTATAGGAGGAGGAGGCGAATATTGGATTCACAGAAAAACTCATATCAAACTCGTGGTCCTTAGATAACTGAAATCGCAGAAAAAATTCTCCATAGAGATAAACTCCAAGCTTACTCGATTTTCTGACCACCATTCTTTTCTCAACCGTCTTTGAATAAATATTCGACAATGGGCTATTATAATTAGACATTCTCATTATTATTCATATTTTGAACTTTATTGACTTCGTGACAAAAGCGTAGTAATTTTCTCGTGCCAAATGATCAAAAGTATATACAAGTTTATATAAATATCGTAATTTGAGTTCCTGGATAACCTGGGAATACCGACAATATATTAATGTCGTTTAGCCAACTTTCTGAAATCTCAACACCTTGTGAAAGTTAAACCTAATTCTATAAGTTTATGGCGTATCATGACATAATTTGTATTAACGGCATATGAATTAAATCCAAATTTTTTCCAATTGATACGATCCAACTTTCGCAATTTGCACGCCGGCATTCTACCACTAATTATAAAGTTTCAATTTGATCAGAAGTGTATTTGTTGAGTTATCAAGGGAACAATATTTCAGATGGGTGTAGCGAAAATGTTTGCCGATTATGTCATTAAAGAACCGTCGTATTTGGATACGACACCTGCCATGAACATTTCAAGTCGATATATCTTTCTGTTCGAAAGTTTACGTGGCAACAGACGGCCGGCCAGACTAAATTGCATTTGACCTCGAATGTTGCTGAACAAAGAAAATTTCACAAAATCTGTTAAGTTAATTTTTCTTATGATGATTATAATTATTTGCCCCTTGTTGTTTTTGTAACATTTTTATATGGATTCTTCGAAGAATGGATCATTTCGATGTGTTCTGTTTCCTGTCGAAAAACCTTAAATTATAATTACCTTGTATATGGGACAAGATCCAGAGTAAATCAATCTTATTTCCATTGAATTGATGAAACCTGATGATTGCTCGGCCAATCATAAAATTCCAAGAAGATTGATTATTAAAAACTTGATATTATTATAGAAAATATTATCTATTGAATATAGATACAGTGAGAAATCACAATCGCGGTCCTCACAGAGTGTAATATCATTTCGAATCTAGATGAATTTGAGGTGAAATTTTTCACAATCAATATGACAATATGATGAAAATGAACTCGAAATGATCACACTTTGTGAGTTAAATGAGAAACTTTCAACTAGAAATATTTAACAACAAGATAATAGTTTTTGTGATAAAATTAGAGTCCTCATCAAACATGGACAAATATACACAGGTGTTCCGAATTCGATGAGTGCTAAGGCCAATACGCTTACTCAGGAACAATGAGAAAATTCAAAGTAAATACATCAAAATGTTGCACAGTTGATGAAGATTTTAGTTTGCTCGCAACTAATGTGAATATTCTCCCGAAACCTTGAAAGTCGATATGCATCGAGCCTAAGAATGCAGATA
Organism: Halyzia sedecimguttata; assembly: GCA_937662695.2. Taxonomy (NCBI): domain Eukaryota; kingdom Metazoa; phylum Arthropoda; class Insecta; order Coleoptera; family Coccinellidae; genus Halyzia; species Halyzia sedecimguttata. The sequence continues at coordinate 44,689,348 of OW569413.2, read as the reverse complement.
AATTTGCTTAAATTATTTATCTAAGATGCTTTTCAAAGCTTTTCAACTTGTAAGGCTGCTTCTATTGTACGTGAATCCAGAAAACGAAGAATTATCTGAATATTTTAGAGTATTTGATGATGTGGCGTCACTAATTTTGCAATATTTATACTCTAATAACTCTACTTATTCTATCAAGAAAATTTGAATATCGACAATCAATTTTCAGGGAAATTTACAAGAATTTCTATTTCCAATGTTCTCATTAGCGTTCCTACCTAAAGAATCGAATTTTCAACATCCTGTAAAGGATATATTTGAGATTTTCAGAGGTGTTATCGAGTTTTAACAAAGCTTAAGATCTAGGTAGTCCATAATTTGAGTTTAATCATTTCTTTTTCGAATAATTTATCATTAATATTACTTTAAAAATTTCGAAATTTCGTTTCGAAAATATAAAAGCGAGAAAATTTTTGAGGTATTTTCAGAACGAAATTCCACAACAATTCGAATATCCCAAGACAATATGTGAAGAACATTTTTCTTATATAGTTGGCGATATGAAAAAACAATTTTCTGAAATCAATGTAAACTGATTCTTCAACAGGATAATATATTCCCTAAAATTAATTGATTTCCTATTATAATTCAGGCAGTTAATTTCAAGTACATTTGTTATGAAGAAAGATTACTTAGATTCATAAATGTTGGTCTCGGCATATTGGTTCAATGCTAGTCCAGTTTACATGTGAATTTTGTATTTTAAATATAGAAACTAGAATTGAACGTTGAAAATTTACATCGTGGAAGTTTCTGCACAAATTAAAATATTAAAGACTGTGAATGGAGGCTTTATTCTATTATAATCTCCGTATGCGTTTACTTTTTTTCTGGAAAATTTATATATTTTTGGCTGAATTCAAAATTCTGATATTTAATTGACAATTAGTACTGATTTCAGCCATGAATAAAAAAACATTATGACGCCACTGATATTTTACGTCGAGGGGTTTTATAGGTTTTTGATTTTCGTGTCCTGTATGCATATTTGAGCATGTTCAGTCAACTGGATTTGATTTGAAAGTTCGAATATCCGTGCACTTTATGAATCATTGTAGCTCATGGTCATTGTCATTACTCTTGACTTTTAAACCATTCATTCAAAAATTTTTAATTTGTCGTATTGAAATGCAATCGAAAATAATTTCGTAAAATGGCAACTACATTAGTAGCCATCAAGTGGCCCTCATAGTTTTCAATTGATAAGGAAGTATTGTAATGCATTTTTTCATAGGCCTAGCATTTCCATGTTATACTTTTTCGTCATAATTATCAGTACCACCCCGCAGCTGGTCGCCGTGGTGTGCCCCACTTCCCAAATAACAGCCAGTTCAAGCCATAAATCAAGTTTGTTGTCAGGAATAAATTTGAACAATTGCAATAATTGTGTTATCAATATTTATAATTATTAATTTATAATTTATATGTTCTTATCTTGTGTTATCACAGTTAAATAAATGGATTTTTTTTGTCCCTAATTGTGAAATGCATTTTTCGTCACCAGCATAATATTTTACTTTGTACAACTGTAGTCACCCGAAGTAAGACCTTTCATAACGTCAATCAGGTCTAAAAAGCATCACTGTATATGTCAAAATTTGAAGAATGGGTTTATTATAGAGGTTGTTAATTAATCCTTGTCTCGATAGGCAAAATAAATGCAGCATCCAGTAATATATTTTGGCCCTCTCTATCGAAATACCTCGTATCAACTATGAACCCTAACACCAAAATGCCACCTTGGCATGATAATCTGACATCGGTAAATCGTCCTCAAAGCTAAATTATATTGCAAAAATTATTATTTAACATTGCCAAGAAAATGCCAAAAAAATTCCAAGACCATATGGAATTTCTTGAAGCGGTGAGGTAGAATTCAATGCTGAAATAAATGCCAAAATAATTCCAAGGCCATATGGAATCACTTCAAGCAATAAGGTCGCATTTAATTATGAAATAAATGCTAATACAATTCTAAGGCATAATGACATATTATGGAACACCGAACACCCTCGTATATTCGTGGCTACAGTAGTTTCTAAATGCAAGGCTAAGCCCGGAAAATGAAATATTTGGACGTCATCTCGCACAAAGAAAATTGAGGTGTTGCCAGTTGTCATTTATCTGTAGAATTTGATTAAATAATAATTCATTTCCATTAATTATATGAACGAAAATATGGGGAAAAATTTGTATTTGTTCATTTTCCTTCTCAGTCCTTTTGAGGTTCACTTGAAAGATGAAATTCTCGCGAATTTATCGCATGTTTGTACATGAAACCAGTTGAAATTATAGATATTGGAGTACCTACATGTGCATTAATATCTTTATTTGAATAGTTTACAAGTTCGTGGTGCCGAAATTTCAGGAAATCAGGAAGATTTAGCCTTGCAAATTCACTTATCAATATTAATATCAGACTACATAATTCCAATATCTAGGTCTAGATATTGTTTGTCATGTATGCCTGCTATCGACTTGGCAATTTTTATAGCTACCATGTAAATCATGTGCACATATCAGGTTAAATAATATTGAAGAATAATTGAGCTAAGAAGAATGTAGTGAGTGCAAATCTTGCCAATTTGATTGCCCAAATAATCCCAAGAATATCCAAAGGAATATAGCCCTAAATATGCATCGCACGCCAAAAGTGGGAAAGGCAGACTAAATAGCCTTCGCATTCATTTAGATTGCGCAGCTAAAAGTTCGCCATCAAATCCAAATGTATGCCGGATAATGTGTGACGTCTACATTACTCTTCAAATAGGTACTACAAGTACGCTAAAAGGCCAAATGGCATTCTAATCAGTAAGGAAATCGCTTTCCGTGCCATTTCAACGCCTGCTGTGCTACTTGGGAAGCATTTCATTTCATAGTCTGATTTGAAACAACTTTTTTATTCTCATGGGGTTACTTCGAACATACGAAGGGTACGAAACAGAACCTGAATTAATTTTAGATCGCTAATGTTTGCCAGATTACTGACACCACCATCTAAAACAATGGCAGAGAAAATTTTAAATATATGTTCGGCCACATGATTCACGGAACTTGAATCGAACATCTTCTGGATAATCTGAATAATGTTTAGGACATTATTATCATGTAACACGTATTTTTATACATTCTGAGGATATGTCACCATTTTTATCAGGAAAAATATACAGGGTGATCCAGATCTACACCAAGAAATTTTAACCACTTATTCTACGTCAAATATAAGCTCTGGTTTGTCGTATGAACATAGGTCGAGAAATGCTTCCTCTCCCGCACAGGGTGTTAAAATGAAGAAAAAAATTTTTTTTATTAATAACTTTTACACTTCTTAAAATATTTCTATGAAATTGGGGACATAGGTTCTAAGGATCAAGGAGCACTTTTTGAATGAAATTATTTTTTTTAAAGTCGTATTTGACTGTAGCTGTTTACGCTTATTTTTTTCAATTACACGTTTCGTTTACAAAGAACTTTATTATTATTATGTACCATATCAAATTTGACCGATTTCTTAATGCATGAGAATGTGTTTTATATTTGTACTCGGAAACGGTGCCTCGTACGTCAAAAAGTCAAGAGACCGAATATGCTTCAAATTGAATAAGTATTTCAGGAGTATTTTTTATTGTTGGAAAAACCAGTGGTGTATCTTTCTTTTGTTTAAAAATATTCAGTCTCGATGCAGTACGGAGGCCACCGGTAGAATAAAAAAATAATAATTATATGCAAAAGTGCTCCTTGATCCTTAAAACCCATGACCTGAATTTCATAGAAACATTTCAAGAAGTTTAAAAGTTATTGATAAAAAACATTTTTTTCTATAATTTCAACACCCTGTATCTCGGAGAGGAAGCATTTCTCGACATATGTTTATATCCCAAACTAGGGCTTATTTTTGACGTGGAATACGCGGTTAAAATTTCTTGGTTAAGATCTGGACCACCCTGTATAAGTGGTTTACTCCTTTCTTCGAAATTAAATGAAAATTAGGCTGTAACTATCATTTCAATACTGAAAGGAATTATTTTTGATCCAATTTTCAATTGACAAATTCCAAATTATTGAATTGTGCTATTCAAAAGTCTGAATGGCAAAAACTTTCATTCGAATTCTATGGAACTTCGACGAGTTGTTATCAATCGATATTGCTCAAGTAGTTTCAACAAATGTGTGATTGCATATAGCTAAACGACAGTAGTCGGAATTAGATGGAACCAAATATGACAGCGGAATTTTACTTCCAGTGTGACAGTATACAATCTATGTTAATGAGGTCAACGAATTTTGTGCATTGTCCACTATGAATTATATTTTGGAAAATTCCCACACCTTTCGATACTTGCAACGTCCCGTATCATAGACAGTACCACTACTGCTATCCTGTCGGAATTTTGAATGTTATTAGCCATGAAGTACTGCATTCGCTGTCAAATCGCTTATGTTACCAAAACGAAAAGTGACTGGTCTAGGTGAAGCCATCACATTTGAACCACCAGGAGGTGACCTATCTAGAACGATATAAGAGCATAAAATAATAAGATTCAGCACTATGCCGTCACTTGTAAGCTGTCCAACTGAGTGCAGGTGAGAATTCGAAAGTACAGGTAGAGTGAGTACATTTTGGTCACATATTTTTGTACGGCATTCTTACCACCGATAGATCCATGAAAAATAATAAGAAAACGCGCAGTGCCGTACAAAAATGGTGGTCCACAAAGTCGATTTTTTTTTATTTTCTGACAATTACCAGGGTAAATTTGGTCATTTGATCTTGTACGGCATCTGTGTCATACTATTTCAATACTGCTTCTAATCCATTATTCCGCAACGCCGTACAAAAATCATGCGACAAGGGGAAAAAATCGAGGGTTGTAATCCCCTCTCTTTCCGTAGTCCAGCAGGTGATTTGACACAACATGAAATAAATTTATTTTGAAAGTATTTTATGCATAGATAATATTTTTTCATATGCCGTACATTTTCGTTGGTTCAAAGGGAAAAAAAATTAAATAGAAAAAATAAAAAATAAAAAATCTATATAACGAAATGTAAGGTGAAATTTACTTTATACGGCATTTAGATAGTTTACTTGTACAAATTTTCAGTCTTTTCGTGATTCTAGGTTCCTAGTTAGAAACTATGTCATATATGGGTTTGTTTACTATCGATTTATACTTGAATTATGTAGATGTGCAATTTTATTTTTAATTTTTCTAAAATAATTCTGCTAATTTCAGTATCATAAGTACTCGCACATTTTTGGAGCGACGTTCTGTTACGACGTTTAGCATTTGTAGGGAATATCGTATTTTATTCGGATGTACGCGGCTTGGACCCGAGAGAAGATAATTCGGACGTCGATGAAGACGTTGATTCTGATAACAACTCAGCAACGGATTCCGATACAGAATAATTCAAACAAAAACCATATTTCTTATTATCATCATTAAATTTATGAATTTTTTTTTATGAAATGGCCATTTTTTTTATTATTATCATTGAATATTTCGAATTTTTCTAAAACATGATTGTTTTATTTATTCACATCATTACAATGAAACAAATCAATTATATGTATGTATCAATAAGGTTTGAAGTATATATTGAACCAAAAAGTATACAAAACTGTTGATACTGGGATTGACAGTTTCAATTCTTGGACATAATATACACACCGTTTCAGTTCAGTTAGACGTCATAGTGATTTTATCATATTATCAATTGTTCACTTCAAAATTATGTTGATACCGTACTGTATCAGATGGCCATAAAGTACCCTCAAAATTGTAGCGTCACTTTCATCAGCCTAAAAGATATGGTGTGCATAAAAATGTACGGCATCATTTTTTCCTAATTTATATATGTTAATACTAAGAGAATTAACTTTATTAGCATACGACCGAAGTCTTCCAGCCTCATGTTAATACTAATTAAAACAAGGGATAAAATGTAGAAAACTGCTATATTTCATTAATCTATGATATTTAAACTTTTACAATAATTCGCAAAATTTCAGTTTTTGTATTTCTCTATAATTTTTTTTAGAACGGTTATTTTTGAACGGCAATACTATATAACAATTGTATTTTACAATATCATGTTAAAAAAAAAGTTCCCGTACAGGATCAAATGACTTTACAGCTCTAAAAATCAAGGATACGATGCAATTAAGGTAATTATTGATTTACATTCAAATGAACAATCATTTTTTGACGGCATTATTTTTAATAGTACTTTTGAGTGCTAGATAATGTTTTGGAACCGAAGCCGTACTTTTTCAAATCACCCCCTGGACTACGGAAAGAGAGGGGATTACAACCCTCGATTTTTTCCCCTTGTCGCATGATTTTTGCACGGCGTTGCGGAATAATGGATTAGAAGCAGTATTGAAATAGTATGACACAGATGCCGTACAAGATCAAATGACCAAATTTACCCTGGTAATTGTCAGAAAATAAAAAAAAAAATCGACTTTGTGGACCACCATTTTTGTACGGCACTGCGCGTTTTCTTATTATTTTTCATGGATCTATCGGTGGTAAGAATGCCGTACAAAAATATGTGACCAAAATGTACTCACTCTACCTGTACTTTCGAATTCTCACCTGCACTCAGTTGGACAGCTTACAAGTGACGGCATAGTGCTGAATCTTATTATTTTATGCTCTTATATCGTTCTAGATAGGTCACCTGGTGGTTCAAATGACCCATAATTTTTTCAGCATGGGCCAGTAGTCTACAATGCTCACTCCTGTTGGTCCGAAATGAATCGATCAAGATTAAGATGGGAAGTTCGATCCAGAAAAACAAAACGAAAACATTTTATTATTTTGAGAGACATGAAACGCAAGCCGGTTATTGGTCAGTAATAATTGATAATGAATATTAAAAAGATTTGCAGAAACTAATTCCATGTTTACATAAACTGAAAAATTCGTTTATGTGTATATAAATTGAATTGAAATAAATGTATACCAACAATTATCGCAACGGACTGCAGAGAATACATAATCGCATTCCTTTGTTGCAAAATAGTCGCCCAGAAATACAACAAGAGATATACTTTGTCTTTATTTGAAACGGTCAAAATCGTCTCCATATCCTCTTGAATGATATCGCTTTTTCATTATTTATTGAAAATCATACGATTTGGTGTTAAAATTCGGGATATTCAGTATGAGTATGTCTTATTGAATAACTATAATACAGACGCAAATATTGCGCAAAATATTTTAAAACCATCGTGCCAAACTGTTTCTTCACTGAATTACGTTCATGATTAATATTAGAGCTCTATTAATTAAGCTTGAGCTAGCAAAAGTTTCGTTTTGAACTGGAATTCCAATGATAAACATATCTGATTACTGGGGATTTCGATTATTATATAACTGTATGATTAACTACCGATGATCATTGGATTGATAAGTGGAAGTTATAGTACCTGATCATAGGACATGTCAATCCACTCATCGCATTACCTGATCGTAAAGGCAGTTACGTTTGATACCAACAATAAATAACCATTATATTTTTTGAAATTCAAACATGTGTCACGTTTCGGAGCATTTTAGAATATATAGAAAGAAGTATCTATGAGAAATAATAAGTCGATGAAAAATTGTTACATCGTAACCATATGTTAGGTCAGGGTTTCTCAAAGTGGGGTACGCGAACCCCTAGGGGTTCGCCATTCAACGAGGGGGTCCTCGACAACATTTACGTAATGGCGCGCCACACATGGTGGCGCGCGCATTATACTTAATTAGTTAGTTAAGGGGTACGCTGTCAGGTGACAGGGGTTCGTGGAGCCAAAAGTTTGAGAAACCATGTGTTAGGTGGAGCTTGGTAATTCGGGGTATTTCAATATTTCATCTTGTTCATTCAAATTTCTGTTCACAAAGTTCCTGATTTTTTTTTTATTGGATTTGATGCATATTCTAACGAAAACAACCCTTGGAAAGCGTGATTAATACGATAATCATATGATTGAAATACTCAACATGTTATCAACTAAATTCACTCGTCCTATCGGACTCGTGACATTAAGTTTCAAACACATGATTATCGACATTCGCGATTCCATTCGTTGTATTCTATAGAAGAAGAATAGAGAGCGCAGAACACTTTGAGTTGAGGTTGTACTGGATGAGGGTCACAATTTTGGTCGGATCTTGGCAGAAGAATGTATGCGATTTTAGGTAGTTTTCGCGCAACAATTTTTACTCATGATTTATTAATCTGGATTTCACGAAATATACAGACTTGTTAAGTATTTATGTCATAATTTAAGGTGTGATTATGCGGCAAAAAACAATGCATTTTTATTATATTATAGAGGTGTAGTCTGAGTTCAGTCCTTGTCATGCAATCCTCAAATTGCATTATAACTCAGGAGTGATCATATACCTCTAATTAAATTGATGTATACTTCGTTGATGATTTCAACCAGATTATAAAGTCAAAAGTCTAAATTATGATCTTTGCGTTTCATATGATACGTTTTGACCGAAAATCGATAGTATTATTATCCAGCTCAGAAAAAATACGAGATGTCGCGAATTAAGGTAATTCATTGATATCGTCTTTGAAATATTGAAGAAAGCTCTAACAAAAATTAATCACGTTATTGGTGAAGAATCAATTGAAAATATAAGCTAATCAGTAAATCCGTGATGAACTAAAAACTATATACTACATGAGAGGCAACTGATCAAATCTATTTCAACTCCCATTAAGCTATGAGCTTCATCAGGAGAAATTTCAAATGATCACTTCCCCTTCTTCCAAATCACCAATTTCCTCCCACAAAACTTCTTGGTCTCATACTTGCACTGGACTCTGTGATTTACTCTTCTTTTTCGAAACAAATGCGTCGATGGTGGTGCACTTTGGTCCTTCTTCTGGGCTGTAAGACCAACGGACTTTTTCCTTTTGCGGTTTCTCGTCTGGAGTTTTGCTTCTCCGAGTTTTAACAAACTCGGTAACTTTTTGTCACTGGATCTCACAGAAAGGCATCTTGCCAGTATCTTTAGTGGTATCTGTATCGCCAGCGTTGCTGAACTCATCTCCCTTGGGGCTATCAGCGGTGGTTGTGCCTCCCTGGCTGGGAATAAAATTATAATTAAAATTTTAATTGAGAAAGTTACACTTATAACCAGAAACGAAATTGAATCAATCTAGTTTGAAATCAGAGTACCTATATTCAATTTTTTACCAGCAGCAGAATAAAATGCCCTAACAAATGATACCTTCAAAATCTGTGTAGGAACCTGTGACAGATAACCCAAAAGCCAGAACTTCAAAGGTGTTGATTCGCAACAGTGGCGGCCGATTCTGCTCGCCAAACCGTTAGATGGCAGGACCGGAAGAAAACTCGATCAAGACCGTCAATGCTTGAAGGGTGGTATGGCATGTGACAAATGTGGCAAATTAGAATATCATACCTATACTCCATTTACTTTTATAAAGTCTCCCGGTTGGACATGATTTAGGTCTATCACGTTTTAGTAGGTAACTAAAACACAGGCAGGTTGGCACTGCTGAAATATCGTCAAGGTCGAAACAATCCGGCGAGACGTTGCCAATTCTACTCTCAACTTAATCATAATTTAATCTTAGACTAGATATTATCACAGACCATTATCTTCGAATATAATAAAGAACAGAACCGAAATCTGCAATAGGAACTTCATTCTGACACGTTGAACTCTCGAATAAAATGACTTAGTTTCCTATCACTATATTTTATTAAGGTATAAGAATGACTCGGGTTTCGTAGTACTACTACATTTTGAAACTGATGGTGTATTTCTAGTTGTGAAACAAGGTATTTAAATGTCTTCTGTAGGCTTATTTCTTGAGAATTTCGAAAAGTGAGGAATTCCATAGGTACGTCTGTTCGTTTAGAAGTTTTCCTGCCGGCTTATTCAGGTTTTATTCTTTTTTCAAATGAACTATAACAAAGTAACGGAGCACTCTATCCATTATTTTTCAATAAAATTCCAACACTTGATTCTTGATTTCCATACAAGAAAATAGCATAATGGAATATTCCAACCAGGACTTATTGAATTCACATAATATCTTCTCAAATTAATTATTTTTCCAGAGTAAATTCACATTGTGAAAATACGTAATTACTAGGACTTCTATGTAGAGAGGACAACGTTGCGTATTTATCTAACAGGAAAATGACTATAACCTAACATTTTCAAAATATACATGGTGAAATGTGTCAAATTTTCATGGCCAACCGGGAGACTTTATAAATGTGAAATGTGAATGGAGTATAGATACTATTTTAATAGAGAATTTAGATATTCACAATTCATTGAGGACACCGTGTTTCGATGTCGGATATCTTCTTGAGGTACTGAAAAATAACAAGCTTTGGATATACATTTTATATCATACCATCAGCATGTAAGCAAAAGTGATGGTACATGCCAAAGTATTGAAAACTTATTCTACGAATTTTGGTAACAGTGGACGGTTTACGTCTAGTTGATAATTAAAAGGATTACTCCAATATTTGTATACAGGGTATTTCTAAATTGATGCAAAAGAATTTGAAAGATGGTTCTTCAGCAAAAATTAGTGAGGGTCATTCATACAATGTAATATACTGAACCGCTTCTTCTCCTTCTCTCCCTTTGAAATTGGGAATTTATTTGAAAAGTTAAAATCAACTTTTTTGTATCTTGAATGTCTCTCCTAAAATTGTTAGTAAAATTACAAAAAAATAAATTATTGTCAGACTCTTTCACATTGATTCAGAGCAGTGACGGCTCCTGAGTATTCATCGTGGGTCGGCAGATATAATACAGGTTGTTGAAATTAGTTTGTTATATGTATAAAACTTTTTCGAATTCACACCCCTCGCTGAGTTAAAACCCCTGAAAGGATTAATTTAGCTTTCAGTTTTCAATTATAACCAATCGAACTAAAATACTCTGACACAAAGTAGTTGTTATAAAACATAAGTGGTACAAGTACCACTATTTTTTCAACCTCCTACGATATCTACGTGGGGTTGAAACAAACAAAAATAAATTCGAAGAGTGAGAATATTTTCCGAAAAGAAAATTCAATAATTGAAATGTAAAATTACTTCTTCCACGGTTGATACCAGGACTCCGAGTTATCTGCGACTCGGAATTATTAATTATGGAAGGGGTTGTTTATTTCAATCACACGTAGATATCGTAGGAGATTGAAAAAATTGGTTCAAGCACTGACGTGAGGTCAGGAGCTTTTGCGCGTATGTTCTATTGTCCATTCTCCTGTATTGAACACTCCTAATCGAATTTACCATGGTGGATTCTATTGTCTGTACTCCAGTATTGGACACTATTAATCGAATTCACCATGGTAAATTCGATTAAGATTGTCCAATACAGGAGAACAGACAATATAATTCACCATGGTAAATTCGATTAAGAGTGTCCAGTGCAGATCTCCTACGATATCTTAGGTTTATATTCTACAACTATTCATCAAGTTTAAATTGGATCGGATTTGTATTGGTTGAAAATAAAATTATTACTCGGAAACCATTGGGCCGATTATGCCCCTTAACGAACTCGTCCGTCTTATTGGAATGCACCACCTACCCTAAAAATTTCAAGTCGCTAGCTACCTCCGTTCTCAAGTTATCGTGGCAACGGCTGGACGGCTGGCCGGGCAGAATCAAATTTGACCTCGAATTCTTCATCGGGTAGTAGAACCCAATCGTTTGAGACCATTTTCGGCAAAAACACCCAAATTCAAAGGGCAATAACTTGGAGCGGAAGGGGTTTGGAACAAAAAATTATATAAAAGACCCCCATCAATTAAGAAACCCCCTGCATATCGATTCTGGAGCCCCGCTCATCGTTTACAAGTATTTATTCAGTACCTGATGAAGATATTGTATATGAAAATGCGTTGCGTTATTTTATTATTTCAAGGATATTTTTCTGATCGTTCATCCACTAATTTGAATGAATAAAACGATATTTAGGAATAATTACTCAAATTAGTGACTTTATTTTCATGAATGTGATTGAATTGTTTAACGAGAGGAGAGATAAAATTTTCGTTACCAGAACAAAAATATTGTTTTTGGAAGAAAAATTTGTTGACGTGGTGAGTTAGATGAATTTCAAAATATTGAAATTGGGTTTCCTTCTTGTCATAAATTCAATTTTCATTCAGTTGCCATTCTGAGGCTTATTCTCACTAAATAACTCATAGTATTACCTGATTGAGCCAGGGGGGCACATTGATTGTCATCTAAGAGCCAGAGTGGAAACCATCGGTGGCCTGGAAGGTTTATTCTCCAAAATCCTTTCAATCTCAGTTATTACGTTCGTATTTAATTTCGGTACTATCTGTAGAGACTGAATGCTGTCGTATAACTGTTCTGGACTACTGGCACCTAGAAGTAGGCTCTGAACGGATTCATTCTTCAAGCACCACGCTGTGGCGAGCTGAGTGATTGAACATCCCAACTTATCTGCAAGAACGCTTAAATCACGCATGCGCTCCGCCTGCCGTCGGGTATCATCGGGCTGGATTTTTTCTTTCACCCAACCAAAGTTCTGCGAATGAAGTGAATCTATTAACACCATTAGACATATACAGGGTGGTTCAACGAAAACTTAACTCCTCGATTTTCCGACCTTAAAATGAAAATGTGGTTTTGATACCGACAAAACATTGTTGAAATCATTGCATCAACTATAGCACAAAATAATATTTACGATGAAAAATTCTCATGGTGGGAATTCATGGATTTCTGATACGTCAGAAAATATGAATTAGGTGAAAATCGCAGTGTTGAAGATTTAGCGACGATTTTGAAGAAACAGGCGGCGAATCTGATAAAAAAGATGGAACAGAAGCTAGCGTCTAAACTATGTGACATTTGACGAGTTAAAGGAACAAGATATTTTTAAGTCAAAAGTAAGCAAAAAAGATCACTGTTGCGATGATATAGTCATTGGAAGAAATATCATCAATCGAAATGGGACGAAATCCTCAGCTGAAGCGATTGATTTTAATACAAAGGGGAAAAAACAATCAACTGGGGTCAGTCAATTTACCAAGAATAATATTCAAAGACGAGAGCTCAAGCAGATTACGTCCTATTAGTCAGATAAGATCTACCAATTCCAACTGAATAGAACCATATTTGAATATCGAACAAGAAAATTTTAATGAAATTATTAACACAATGCGACGAAATACCAGTTTATCATTTATATAGAAACTCGGACATCTGGAATTCGCTCAACTTTTCTGATTGGTGTTTTATCATTTGCTTATTCTCAAATAAAAATTTTCTTTTCGTTTTTCTTAAAACTTGTGAATCACAGATTCTTTCTATTATCCGGATAACCATAGAACATTGTAAAAATGCTCAAAAACAACTTTCTCAAGGCTGTTGTTTAAAGGTAGCTATCAGACTTCCACCTACGGTGTCGGTCGTTAAATATGTTTTCTTCATTTTGCTGTCCATTGACGATCTTAGTGAAAATTGGTGAGTATCTTATAAATGCCATATTAAATTTAACGAGGGGTTATCCTACAAAAAAAATGTGCATTTTTTTAAGCAATCGCAATCAATTAGGGACATTAGTAAACCGCGAACTGATGATCTATTGTGCCTTTTATTGAACAGACTGAATTTCGAGCAATGAATTTGTAATTTTCTGCATAACCTAATCTGACAAAGTGCTTTGTGAGATGATAAGAAGATCAAGAAAAACTGTTGATTTCTCAGCTCTCAAACTTCGACGAAACTTTATTCAATACTCCAAAACTGGAACATTCCACCAGAGTACTTCTCCCTCAGTTACCTAAGCCACAGAAAGGTTTCGGTCCCTATGGAGGAAGTTGAGGTTCCTATGGTTAGTGTATTGGCTTCTTCGTGTTATCGCCTATTCCAAAATATCTAGGCAAAGGTGACCCAGATATTCTTGCCCGTTGTTGAATTTACCAAGATACTGATGGAACTAGCTTCGAACCGATGGCGTCCGTTGTGGCTTATATAAGACAAACGAAACTTTTTGTAATTCTCCAAACTTGAAAGATTCCATTAGAGTGCTTCTCTGTTGGCGTCCTCCTCGTATTCATAGGTGTGCAACCCATTGCAACGTGAAGGTTTCGATTCCTATGGAGGAAATTCAAGTTCCTGTATGTCTAGCGTATTGGCTTCCTCGGTATCCCCGATTACCAAATATCCAGAACAAGGAGACCAGGACATTCTTGCCTAGTTGTTAAGTTTACCCAGGTATACATTGAACTAGCTTCGAACTGATGGCATCTGTTCAAGGTGACTAGATGTCACAACTGTTATAATTCTACGAGAGATTAAAATATAGTAAGTGTAGGTACCCTGTATAACAAGACATCGCCCCTCTGCACCTAGTGAGCAGGAGCGTAGCCCGGATGGTGACATACATATATCTGCATATGGCTCGCAATGAGCTTGATACGATTTGATTCATGCCCAGTTCTCTGCAGGCCCAATTAGAGGTCAAATAGACAATGATCATGCTGTCTGACGTATCTATAACCAAAATCTACACAGAGTAGCTATACCGTGTCACCTTTCTCAGCAGAGACGATTGGACCATTTCTAGGACCCAACTGCTTCAAGGTCCTTGTTGGTTCTCAGATGACTCCATTACCACTCAAGGGGTTGCAGTGGGAGTGATAATCAGTCGTTGCAAAATTGCTGCATGTACCGGGTTTCCCACTATAATTTGACCCCCCTTTAAGTTTGTTACGAATGGAGATACAATAAAATGTTCCGTACAAAAGGACGTTTTCACGAATTGAAATTTGAGTGCAACTTCATTTTTTCAAATGAAACACTCTATATATTTTTTTTATATTAAGCTAGGTCTTTCTCTCCTGATATGGAATATATATGCATGTGTTGATTTATCTCTCTTATTTTGAGAACTACAGAGTTTAAAATTCTGGGAACAACCTGGAAACTCAGTAGTCAGTTGTCAAGTGGTAGGCTGTGATAAATCAACTAACTGCATTGTTTTCATTGTTCTTCACATAAAGTGAAAATATTGTTAGCAATAGAGTTTGCGATATCGTTACCAATGCAATTAGTTGATTAATCACAGCCTCCCACTTGACAACTGACTACTGAGTTTATCAGGTGGTCCCCAGAATTCAAGACTCTGTAGTTCTCAAAATAAGAGAGATAAACCAACATTATGCATATATATTCGAAATCAGGTGAGAAAGAACTAGCCAAATATAAAAAAATATATAGAGTGTTTCATTAAAACAAAAATGAAGTCGCACTCAATATCTCGTTCAAACTGTATATATTTTAATTCATTAAAACATCCTGAAACAAGCACTGACGTGAAGTCAGAAGCTTTTGCGCGTATGTTCTATTGTCCATTCTTCTGTAGTGGACACCCTTAATCGAATTTACCATGGTAAATTATGTTGTCCATTCTCCTGTATTGGACACTTAATTCGAATTTACCATAGTAAATTCGAATCAAGAGTGCCCAATACAGGAGAATGGACAACATAATTTACCATGGTAAATTCGATTAAGGGTGTCTACTACAGAAGAATGGACAATAGAACATACGCGCAAAAGCTTCTGACTCCACGTCAGTGCTTGAACCTTTTTTTTTTTTCGTGATTTTTAAAAATTTTCTAGGGGTACGGTACTTAAAAATTTTTTTTTTCATCATTTTTTTCAAATTTTCTATGGGTACGGTTCTTACGAAATTTTAAACACGTCTTTATGTTGATTTTCTACTACTAGTTACCAAGCTTCAATTCGTTCGAATATTTATTTTTTGAGTTATCAAGGAAATAATATTCCAGGTGGGTATAACTCGGAAACCGTTAGACCGATTATGCCCAAAAACGAAATCAATTCTCCCTTTCGGATACTCAACCTACCCTGAAAATTGCAAGTCCCTATCTCCTTTCGTTCGAAAGTTATCGAGGCAACGGTCACCCATCTACTGAACTCGCACAAGAATGCTCGAATCTCCAACAATATTTAACCGATGATATTAAAACTTGAAATTTGGCAGTAGAGTTAGGTTATGAAGGCTCTTGCAAAATTTCAGCAATTTCAAACGAATAGTTACTGATATATAGAATTTTTTTTTTTATTTTCAATGATTTATTAAAAATTTTCTACAAATGCTATCCTCACCAAATTTTGCAAACATTTTCGCATTGGCATTCTACAACTAATAACCATTTTTGAATTCAATCGGTTCAGTATTTTTCGAGTTAATGAGGAACAAAAAACCACCAAATTTCAGAATATTTCAGATGGCTATATCTCTAAAACCGTTTGGCCGATTATACTCATAAACAAACTGAAATGTCGCGTTCTGGTGCACATCCTAAGCTGAAAAATTCAAGCCGCTATCTCATTCCGTTCTCAAGTTATCGTGACAACAAAAATATTTTTTAATAATTTTTTTAAAATTTTCTAGCCATATGATTCGCACAAAATTTCACAAACGTGCTTAGGTTCATATTTTACAACTACCCACCAAGTTTCAATTCGTACGGATTCATATTGGTTGAAAACAAAATTATTACTCGGAAACCACTGGGCCGATTATGCCCATTAACGAACTTGTCCGTCGTATTGGGATGCGCCACCTACCCTGAAAATTTCAAGTCGCTAGCTCTTTTCGTTCTCAAGTTATCGTGGCAACGGCCGGACGGCCGGACGGACAGAATCAAATTTGACCTCGAATTCTTCATTGGGGAGTCGAACTTAATCGTTTGAGACCATTTTCGTCAAAAAATTCGAAAGTTACAGACATTTGGGCAAAACTATAACGCGATGTTCCCCAGATCATACGCGCAAAAATTCAGTTGATTTCGTACTTTTGTACTAAAAATTTTTTTGTATCTCCATTCGTAACAAAGTTAAAGGGGTGGTCAAATTATAGTGGGAAACCCGGTACAGGACTGTCGGACCACACTTCCTAAACTGGGAGATCGCTGGGCTCATTGACAGCGCAAGGGGCTTGCACAGGTCACATTGGACCTGAACCGGCCTGCAGTATCTTTCTCAAGGCGGCAGGGTGCGAGAACGACAGATGGTTGGGCGAAAAGGTCCAGCAACTCTTGAGCAGCATATCTGATCTCAGACATGCTCGCTCAACAATGATTGGCCCATCAGCTGCAAAAGCCCGACAATGGCTCGGATTCTCCAGGTTAGACCTGAGAATTTTAACAGCTGTGTACACGGGGCACTGTGAGAAAGTTGGTGTTGGCTGAGGACTCTGAGTGCAGACTAAGCCTGAAAGACGACTAGTTTATCGAGCAAATTATATGTGATTGCCACGCTGGGGCCAGGTTTAGTCCACAAGCTGAGACTGGGGGAACTTGACGAGTTCTCACCCACTAGGCTCATATTCCTTATCAGAAGGCTTGAGCTTGTGGGTGCAGTATAAATTAGATGTGCCACAATAGGCTGGTCGCAGTCGCGGAGTGGGGTTCGTCCACCCGAAAAAACACAAATACATACATACATGCCCTGCATAACATTTGATTTTTCCTATTTCTCCTGACTGTAGGGTCAGTATGATTTCAAATATTAATATTGTGTATGATATGATGAATATCCCAATATGCTCATTTCGATAAATGATTTATAATATAATTTATTTTTTTATAATAGATATAATAATAATTCAATTCAAGAACCAAAAAATTTCACCAAAACACTTACAACATCTTTGAGTCCTGTTTCATCTTCATTCCATGAAAAAGATCTGTATTTATTGCGAAAACTAGCTCTTGAGAATAATTGGATAGCACCATCCTCTTTTCCTTGTGACATGCCCATGGAAATCGGAGACCATGCCATCATACCTGAATTAAAATATTGGTCTGAATATTGAACTTAATATGAGGTGTTTTATGAAATAAACTGCTCCACAAGAGTTAGGGATATCATATTAAGTTGTTCTGAGGGACGTTAAATTTTAAAGACAATATCAAAAACATGATCAACTGCCAATAAAAACTTATTAATTCGATTTGAATGCATATTTTCACCATCTGGTCGTCTTTTTTCTTGAGTTTGGCAGTTTTTCACATTATTCGTAAGATTTAGCATTTCAATATGCAGTTAATTTATTGTCAGTCTCTTAGCGTTATCGAACTTAGTAAATTTCACGAGCTTCTTAAGATGCCAAGACGTAAATTAACAAACGCCGAGGCTAATAGGGCTATCGGTATGCTACAGGGTGGCCTCACTCAAGTCGCCGTGGCAGAAACATTTCAAGTATCCCAAAGTGTAATATAGCGACTCAGGAATAGGTTCAATGAGACAGGTTCGGTGCAGGAAAGACATAGGGTTGGTGGACCAAGAAGAACAACACCCGCACAAGACCGTTTTATCACCATTTCGGCGAGGAGATATCCTCTTTCTTCATGTACGATGCTGAGAAATCGACTTTTAAATGAAAATGGTCCTGAAATTTCCAATGAAACCATCCGACGTCGTTTGGGGGAGATTAACCTGGCTTCTAGACGTCCATTGAGGGGTGTTGCGTTAACCCGTGAGCATAAACGACAAATATTAGAATGGGCCAGGCAGCATGTCAATCTAAATGTCCAATGGCGTAGTGTACTCTTCACAGATGAATCCAGATACGGTCGATTTTCAGATTCTCGAAGAATAAGAGTATGGACTATGCCATCATGTGCAAGAGGTTCATCCATTTCGAGGAGGCTTTGTTATGGGATATGTTACAACGGGCACACAGACCTTCATATTTGTCCTGGCAATATGACTGCTTTGCATTATAGGGAACATGTCATTGGCAACGTAGTGCCAACATTTTCATGCTGCCATTGGTGAAGCATTCCAATTTCTTGACGATAACGCACGACCACATAGTGCAGCAATAGTAGAAAATACAAGCATGGTATTCCGCATTTACCAATACCTCCGCATTCGCCAGCCTTGAACTGCATAGAACATGCATGGGATATGCTACAAAGAAGACTAGATGATCGCCAACCTCCATCAGAAACATTGAATGACCCCAAAGCACTTCTGCCTCGTTTATGGAATGAAATTCCTCAAGATATGCTCAACACCCTCGTTGACAGTATGCAACGAAGATGTCAGGCGGTCATTGATGCCCGTGGTGGCCACACCTTGTATTGTAGGCATAAAAAGACAAAAAAAACAATAAAATGTCCGGAAATAAAAGTCGTTAAATTTGACCCTATTCTTTTAATCACCCTGTATATGTTGCAGACCAAAAAACTTACGTGCATTTATAGTTTTGAACCTAAAACTATATTAAATTAAGTTTACAAAGGTTTCAGAATGTCAGTTATTTTAGTTGAAATGATTATCCCTAAACTCTTGTGGAGCAGTTTATTCGTGTGAATGTCCGACAGTGGAAATCATGAAACATCATCTGGATGTCATTACTTGACGTCTATAAGGTCGAAAATCAGATGCCCTGAAATTAGCTGAAGGTCATAGGACCAACAGCGTATACTTTTTCGATGCCAGGTAAGTCAGTCGCTATACCCCTGTTATTCCCATTCTACGCATTCGCCTGATATGCGAATTGCAACGTTGTATTATATAGTAGAGAATTTCATTCGCTTGAACGGTAGGTATGTGCGAGCAGTTAAGCACTGTGGTAATACTGGTAATAAGCACGAGCAAGTCAGAGTAAGCCAGCTATTTGTGAAAATTGATTTAGGAAACGTGCTGGAGTCGTTGAAATAAAGTTTTCTTCTATTCTGCACCGGAAATTGTGTATTTTCATGCGATACATATAATTAATTCTCGGAAAATAGCGGATTTTTGTAAAAGCAATCTTCACATTCGGGAAACCCTCGGCAAGCTTTGATAATTTGTATACCAGCTCTAAAATCTGTCTGGAGGTGAATATATTCTATAAATGAAAAAATAACGAGAAAAGGTATTTTCTTTAAGATAATCATGTTAATTCGTCAAAGAAATTAAAATTTACGACTAATGGTGATTCCATTGCCTCCAAGACTCACTCCAATATCAAAAATTAATATTTCCTTTATCAGTGCCTGCGTAAACAAATCTATCTGTTTTATAACAAATTTATTCCAACTCCTCCACGAGATCTTATTCTCATTGCTAACCAGAGGTCAGAATCGCATGAAATCACTTCCTCATATGGTTGTCTTACAGGTTTTTTAAATGCAATCAGAACAATTGCACAGTCTGAATGCCGGTTTACACCATCACATGTGGTTTATCTTTTGTTCATCTATCCAATTCCATAGATTTCAGCAGATAAACTATATAAAATTGTCCTCAGAAACCAGCCCTGATTGCGTTGTTCAATCAGGGCCGTAGCTAAGAGCTTTTCCGAGGGAGGGGGGAGAGAAACGACATTTGGCGCCCCTAATTTGAAAAAATATACTAAAATCGAAAACACAAAAATATGGATAAAGTAAATAATATTGATAAATTACTTTCTTAATAAAGAATTAATTATAAATTATTATAACTATGTATGAAAATTAACTTCTCTATTTCAGTAATGAGTTCATAACACCACTAAAAACAGTTCTGTAATGATGTAATGAACTCATTCCCGCATTGTTTCTAGTTATATTTTTCATTTTGTGGTAGTCTTCACTGACATTCGATCCTAGCAAATGTCAACACACGTCAATTGTCAATATAATATAATCTGGATATAGTGAAATAATTGTTGCGTGGAAAAGTTTTACTTTCATTAAAAAATAAGGTACTAAAGATTTCCTTCTTGCTTTTTGGGTCATTCATGCTATTAGGAAACTGTTTTAAATCTGATCTCCATGCCCTACGTACGATTCAAATTCAAATTCAGTAATCTGTCATCTTTCTCAACAGTCACACCAACTGGCAAGATACAATAAAAAAGGATGTAAAATCCGAAGTCTTCATTAAATTTCAACAGTTTTTTACAAAACTTGCTTGAAATATTTAAAATATCGTCTTATACTCGTTGCAGAAGACAATTCCAATTTTTATGCGTTCGAAAACTCGCTAGGAGCCCATTCTGCAACTTGTTATAGAATATACTATTACAAACAAGACTGCATTCTGAATTTGTGTTTATGAGTGAAAAAAAATTGTTTGCATATCTCAAAAGATCCAGGACCAAAAATAATTATATTTGACAAAAATAAATATATACGTCAAGGCTTCAAAATGATAAGAATAATCTGAAGAGTTCACATACAAATATTAAAAATAAAACTTTCGAAAAATGATATAGCAATGTCATATAACAATGCTATCTAGAGTGGAATGTTCCAACAATTCTTCGAAAATATCTGCTATATCAATATTGAATGAGTTTTTTGTAATTCCTAAATTAATGCAATATTTTTTTACTCCTTCTGAATTCCGCTCCAGTCGGTTTGAACTTTTAATAATGCGTTTATTGGGTTTTCGATTTTAAATTTCAATGAATATTCAGATTCACTTATTCACATATAAATTATATAAGAAGTACAAGGTTATGTTCCTTTATAGGAACGATTTTGACGTATAGCCGGGGAAGGCCGGGAATTCCCCACTCCTGACATCTAGTCTCTAGCAGCAACCAAGCTTTCTACAATGCGATCGCTCTAGTACAAATAAATCTACTAGATGACAGGGCCATCCTTATACTTATGTATAACAATAATCTTATGCAAGTAGTAGTTTAAAAAGTCTGTTTTATTATGTCATTTTGCTATAGTTTTTCAACTATCACCGGTCAATTTGGCGCCCTTAGAGATATGATCTGGGGGAGGCTCCCCTCCCTCCCCCCCGGTAGCGACGGCCCTGTGTTCAATCATATTGTGATAAGTTTATCTTTATGCAAAAACCATATAACAAAACATTTACATTGATTTGATCCATGTACGGATAATTGTGTGGGTCATGGAAGTTACCCATTCCCCAATCTGGCCAATTTTATGTTTCGATGAATAATTGAGGAATTTCGCTTAAAACTGAACTGATAACTTAAGAACTTGTCTTTGATCGTAGTCATCGTGGTCATTACTTCGCGGATAGACTATCTTCAGCATTATGTCATATATTTGATTTTGATTTCGACGTTAATAATTGTTGTTAATTGGCAAAACCAATCAGGTTTGTAGTTTGCTCCTTCAGCTATATTATATCCGGAATGTGGCATTCGTGAGCACAGCATCCTGAAATAGTGCTTTTGTTGGGTGGTTGTAGATTTCCACATGTTTGCAGTTCTTATACCCAACTCACCCGCTTTCTTGTACTGCTTTTGTGTGGTCAACCTCGGTGCAGACGCGATGTACTAGTTTTTTACTGATTTTTTACTTAGTGCTCAAATAACTTAGATTTTTAATTTCCTTGTCTTCAATACTGATGCTATTTGGGAACCACCTAACGTACTGATTCCTTGACATCGTTATTATTATTATTAGACCGTGGTCCAGAACTGCAACTATTGGCCTAATTATGCAATCCTAAAGACACTGTCAGTGGTTACAACATACCTGATGACATCCTTAGGAGCCTTGGCTATCACGTCATGAGATTTTAGAACTGGCTCAACCATATGTAAAATCCTTAGGCTGGCCAGGTCTGGACATTTGCAAACTTTGTGTTCGGCAGTTTCTTTTGCCCATCCACAGATCCTGCATGTTTCGTCTGCTGACTTGCCCATGCAGTACAATTGGTATTTATACCGAGAGTGCCCTGTCAGCAGTCCCGAAGCTCAGCTCGTGGCAGCTGCTGGAGCTTTCTGGTATAGGAAGGTGAGAAATCCACGAATCTTTTTGCCTGTGCAAGTCTTGGAGTATTTCTCCAGCTATTCTGTTATATAGCTAAGTTAGGTTTCTGCCCTGTAGTGGTATTTTACAAGCCCACAGAAGAGTTCGTAAATATTTTAACGATCAGGATGGCATGTATTCACCTTGGTATCAGGAATAGATGTTATCCTATCGAAACATTTTGTTCGTTTTCAAGTAAAAATATCATTAGAAAAGAAGAGGTCGATAGCCATGAAAATGAAGAATAATAATAATCAAAATAAATGACTTTATTCAACCACTTCAGGACTAAAACAAAGAAGCATAATTAATCATTAAAGGATACTGTGACAATTCTTGAATTTCACAAAATAACTACACTCCACCTGGTTACGTTCTAGCTTCCTCATGCTGCAGAGAAAAGAATCGACATGGTGGTTGTGCAATTTTCTTGGAGAAAGGTATGAAATTTACTGACAGAAAAGACTTCAAACGCCTCAATGTGAATGGTTCTTTCGAATGCTGTGCAAATCAGACTGTAGTGGGTTCTGAGAAATATCTAATGATTTGTATATACCGCCCTACTACCTACCCTTTGAGTAATATTGAATTTTCCTTTGAAAAATTGTCATTGGTACTTGATAAATGTCAAACTGAAAAGGCAAAATTCATTATTGCCGGTGACTTTAATATTGATTTGTTGTCTGTTTCTCATGATTCCAGGATGTTCTTTTCTATTTTAGAAACATACAATTTGCAATTTTCAACTATGGAACCCACTAGAATAACATCTAGCTCATCAACTTGTTTAGATAATGTTATTTCAAATGTTTACGGAACTACTACTATTGTTGAGGAACATTTGTCTGACCATTCTGGACAAAAGTTCACATTTGCTCATGAAAGTTATTGCTCTAGACCTATTCAAAAGAAGAACATAAGATTATATAATGATCATAATCATAACATTTTCGAGGAATTTTTATCCAATGCGAATTGGACTGAACTCTATGGCATTCCTAAGCATAATATCAATGAGATGTGGAACCATTTTTCTGAGAGGTTCGTTGATTTTTTTCTGAGATCATTTCCATTGAGGACTGTTAAATTTTCCACAAAGAAAAAAACGTTACTATCGTCTGAAACTCAATCTCTGAAGGGACAATTGGATTTACTTTTCATTATATCTAAGTATAGATCTGAATATGCTGAGAGTTATAAACTTGTGAAACGCCTTTATGATACTGCATTAATTTCTGATAGGAAAAAATTTAATTCGTCTTTAATAAGCAACGCAGAAAATAAGTCAAAAACTGCATGGAACATTATCAGAGAAGTTACAGGCAAGAAAAAAATACCCGAGAATACAGGCAATATCAACAGCGAACTAAACATGGCCCAATTAGCAACTAAATTCAACGATTTTTTCATTAATATGTCAAGTCTTATATCTGGAAATTCCAATACTGCTCAGACTGTTGGTTCTTACGAGAGACGTAGAGTCACTAATTCCTTTTGTCTGTTTGAGGTTCTAGAACCTGAAATTGTGTCTACTGTAAAGATGATGAAGAACAAAAAGTCATTTGGATATGACGAAGTTCCAATGACAGTAATAAAGCGTCATATTTCACTCTTTATCAAACCACTATGTTTTATAATGAATTGTGCATTTAGATCAGGCCTCTTTCCGGATGCTTTAAAAAAATCAATTGTAAGACCTTGCCACAAGAAGGGAGACTTAGATGATCTAGCCAACTATAGGCCAATTAGTCTTGTAACATCTTTCGCTAAAATCTTCGAAAAAATCCTAGCGAATCGACTTCTGCATTTTTTCAAGAAGTATGAAATACTGTCTGAAAGACAACATGGTTTCATTCAGGGCAGGAGCACAGAGACGGCAATCTTTGAGTTTGTCCAAGAAATTATACTTTGCCTTGAAAAAGGTGAAATTCCTGCTGGACTTTTTATAGACTTTTCCAAAGCTTTTGACTTGGTGGATCATAAAATTTTGCTGTCAAAGCTTGAAAAATGTGGCATAAGAGGTGTATCACTTAAACTCTTCGAGAACTACCTCTTGAATAGAAAACAGGTTGTTGTTTGGCAAAGGGATGATGGCTGTTTCAGATCGTCTGAGAGGACCATTCTACGCGGTGTACCTCAAGGTACTATCTTGGGGCCTATTTTATTTATCGTATATATAGACGACTTACCAGAGATATTCCAGCCAAAGCCCTATTTGCCGAAAAACTATTTAAAGGATAATTCATTGTTACCGGAAGCAATGATTGAAGCTTTCCTTTATGCAGACGACTCAAATATTATTGTTAGTTCAGTGAATATTGAAGGGGTAATGAGTAATTTAATTCGATCTATGTCATTGATGGAGAATTGGTGTGCAGGAAATAACCTAGTTCTCAATTCTGATAAGACCAACGTTCTCATGTTCTCGAGTAGTCGATCAAACTTGACAGCATTTCCTTTCCTAATGGTACAGTTCCGACAAGCTCCCAAACTAAACTCTTAGGAATATATATTGACAACCACTTGAGATGGTCTGTACATTGCGAATCACTAACAACTAAGTTGAATTCTACTGTCTATATGTTGAGAGCTTTGAGGAACCAAATCGATGACAACACGCTGAGGATGGTGTATTTCGCAAATTTCCAGTCTCTACTGTCCTACGGCATAATTTTTTGGGGAGGAAGTACCTCAGCTGAACAAGTATTTGTAACACAAAAATTAGCCATACGAACGATTTTCAACATGGCATTCAGAGAGTCATGTCGAGGTGTATTTAAAAAAAACAATTTTCTTACAATGCCAGGTCTATATATATATAAAGTTTTGTCATTTTTTCACAAAAACAAACGATACTTTCTGAGCTGTAAAAATCTTAATGCTACTCGAAGAATGTTTGAATATTTCTTTCCACCTCACAAACTCTCAGTGACTGAGGATAATATATTCTATATGAGCATAAGATTATTCAATTTCCTGCCGAGAAAAATTAGAGATATTGTTGATTTCAAAATTTTTAAAAAAATTATATTTTCGATTATAGTTGAATGTGAACCTTACACAATTCTTGAATTTAAAAATTATTGTAGCGAATTGTAAAGTTATGAGTTACTTTTATGAGAATATTTTGACTTGTTTTCTACCTGTTATTTTGTAGCAATTTTGAAAATAAAATTATATTATTATTATTAACTATCAACAAAATAATTCTAACGATTTTCATTGAGCGTCTGACGAAGGAGTCTGATATAGACTCCGAAACGTTACGATATAGTTGTTTCTTCGTTGATGTTGTTTCGTTGTTGTTTGTTAGGCAACATTGTTCAATTGATTGCTTCTGACAAGTATCCTGTGTTTCTTACGCAGAAGCAAATCACAAAATAATTAATTTTTATTTTATAGATATTTTTCAGAGTTTGGGAGAGAAAACCCAGAAAAAAACCTTTCAATAAAGAAGCATAATACTCTCAAATGAAATATACGTACAATGAAAAAAAAAATTAATACCATAATTCTCTTTTTTTTTATCCACTAAAGGAATTCCTTGTATGGTAAGATAATTACTTCAACAATGAGAAGAAGAATTAGAACCCCATTTTTTTATGGCATATATTGAATCTACGTTAAAAAATAATGTGAGTGTATGCATCACACCCTTGCCCTAAAAGGGATATTTTCTGAGTTATTCACAAAAAACTGTTTTTCGTCTTGAATTTTCAGCTATTTCTTTTCCCTTCACGCCAAAAAGATGAAATTTTCAGGAACTGTTATTTGAACCATGCTGTAGATTTTACACCCCTACTTGAAACCGACTTCAAGTTACTATTAGGAGAACCATGGCAAACTCTCGCAGTTATAACTAGAGAAGATGCTCAAAGTTTTGACCGTTAATTTCTAGACATTTATTTATACGTCTCAGGAATGCTTCGTGCGTTGCTCTTCTTATTTCATCGGGAGGAAGAGATCTGCAAAAGTGTTTAAAAACCAAATTGAGTTTCAAAACTATGAATCTAAAAATCTAAACAAACCTGAACGCATTTCTGACTCGTTCTATGCAGTCCTCTTTATCAGTCAGGGGAGTTGAGTAGACAATATTTTTTATCCTACCCCAAACATAATAGTCTAAAGGAGTTAAATCGGGAGAACGTGGTGGCCAAAGATGTGGACCATTGTTCGCCAACCATCGATCTTCAAATAGCCTGTAGAGGATATTTGACACATTGAGTGATTGTGTGGAGGCGCGCCATCTTGTTGATACCATAAGTCATTATGGTTCTGTACTAGCGGCTCAATTATTTGAGTCAATATGTCAGAATATCTATCTCCTAAGGGAGAACATTCTTTAAATAATGCAAACATGTGTAGTGTTCTATCTTACCAGTTAAAGTCCCATCATAAATGTGAACATCGAGAATTGCATTATTTTTGATGGCGCAAAAAACATTGAAACTCCAGGTCTCTTGAAAGTTCCATTGTCTGAAGTGGTGGTCGTTCTCTTCATCCCAATAATGACTGTTATGCCTATTGAAAGAACCATTCTTTGTGAATTTAGATTCATCTGTCCAAATTATACAGTCCAAAAAGTTTTCATTCTCTTGAAATCGAATCATCATAGCTTCGCAAAACTCTGTTCTCCTGACGAAATCAGTTTCCTTCAAATGCTGTACCCTATTGAATTTATATGGGTGCATTTTATGTTTTTTTAATATTCTCCAAACACTCGATTGAGATAATCCCAGATCAATCTCGGCATCTTTGAGAGAATTTTGAGGATTCACACGAAAATATGCAAGAACTGTAATTTCGTTGTTCTCATCTTATACTACACTTTTTTCTCTGTGTATAGTTTTCTTAACGAAAGATCCGACATTTCTCAAGTTTGTCATGGTTCTGTTAATGGTATCTCTCGTTGGTCTGGGTCGGTCAGGAAACCTCTCAATGAACAGTCGAATCGTTCTATCTACAACTTTATTACATTCTCCATGAAGTAGAATGAGATTTAAATAATCTTCATTGGTAAAATTAGGCATAGTGATCGATTTTATAACTTAATACGAATTATCACCAAATTAATAGTAAACACAAAATGCTACTGAATAAAGAGGAATTTGGCAGATGTAATTGATGATATCTATCATTAAAAAAAAAGAATGTAAAACATGTTAAGTTTTTGCATATGGTTCATAAGGAATTATTTATTTATCACTGGAGAGAAAACCGATGGCCGATTAGTTGAAATAAAGAGGTTTCCGATACAAATTCGAATCAAAATTCGCCATCTATTTAGGAACAACCTGTAACTTTTTTCTCTTGCATATTAGGGTAGTAAAATCTAAAACATGGTTTAAGTAACAGTTCCTGAAAATTTCATCTTTTTGGCGTGAAGGGAAAAGAAATAGCTGAAAATTCAAGACGAAAAACAGTTTTTTGTCAATAACTCAGAAAATATCCACTTTAGTGCAAGGGTGTGATGCATACACTCACATTATTTTTTAACGTAGATTCAATATCTGCCATAAAAAATGGGGTTCTTATTTGAAATAATTGATTTTTCACGATTTTGTCATCCCTAACTTTGAAAGCGATTTTTTCACCCCCTGTATCATGAATCGCGATTTCGATTTTTAAAGTGGATACAAGAATCTTACATCTTGAAAAATCCCAAAAATGAATATTTCCATCCAAAAACCTCGAAGTTATTTTTGTTTCAGCGGAGCTCTATTTTCGATTTTTTTTTCGAATTTTCCCGCTCAGAGAGAATTTTCCAACCAAAACTGAAAAATGTTACATCAAAATAACTTGAAATTTTCTAAGGAATCTATTTCTGCAATGAAAAAATGGTGTTCTAATTTGAGAAACGGAAGTTGACGTCATTTCCGGAAAAACTGGAGGTGCTCATGCCTTGAAAATATTTTAGATTTCATCAGCATCGTGAAGTACTTATAAGTGCTGAATTTCATGAAAATACGTTCAGTAGTTTCCCGTATAAATATGGGTGAGGTTCCTCGTGAAAGACCCTGTATACCTCTTAGCCCGGCCTTATACAGCCGGAATGTCTCTCTGAATTCATACCTACTCTTAATTCATATTATTAATTCAGAAAACACGGAATTACATACCTACTAATTTACTATTCTCCTCACACATTCTGATTTTTTCAGAGTATTAATTTCCAGATTTTGCAAGCTTTCAGAATTCAGATTATCAATTAAGAATATGAATTCAGAGAGAAATTTCGGCCGTATAATCCCGACCCTAGAATATAATTGAGTTTTTCCTTTACTTAGCCCACAAAAAACGTTAAACAAAAACAATTACACATACTCAGTCCAGAGAAGAATTTTTCATTTCATATTCATCAACTCTACTCACCAACACCAATTTTATTATAGAGTTCTGGCATGTAAAGCTCCGATTTCTCCCTACAGAACATGTGGTATTCCGTTTGCTCCACGATTGGAGTAACACAATTGAACTGCCTGCAGTTCGTATATGCCTCCATTATTTCTACCGTGGACCACCTCGCAGTACCCCAATACATCACCCAACCTTGAGAAATGACGTAATGCATGGCTCTGACGACCTCTGAAAATTTCCAGAAATTGATTATTTTCCAACCAAAATTATCCGATCGAGTTTAAATTTTATATCAAGATGTGGAATTGTAACTCTATGGTTCAGGCGAAATTTAGTGACTATGCTGGTTGGAATCTGTTATACGATTTGAGAGACATAAAGCTTCAGAAAGATATTCTCTTTGATTAGTTTATGGATATTCCGTTCCTCTAGAAGAAAGTCAAGAAAAATTATATTTTTGCGAGAATTTGAAGAAACTCTCAGATTCTTCGACATTTCACGACGTTGCTCCTATTATCAGTTCATGCCAAATGTGAACGAGCACGCTGGAGCTCCTAGAGTTACGCGAGTAATCTTCTTCCCTAATCAAAGATTAACCTATATTTACGGTTTTCTGTATGTGCCAGTGACAATTACCCATTTTGTTTATCCCTTAGGTAATCATTATATTCCCGTGACTCTAGGCAATGAATTTAGTCAACACCTCCTAAAAGGAGTAGGAGGTGTTGATTTAGTATATCTTTCGACATACGTTTCCAAGACAACAGGAGCAATATGATGGTCAAATTTCTTCGATTCAAAATATATTGAATTGATTACATTTTCATATCTCAGTTCTCAGAAATAACAAGTGGAAGTAATTGGCGCATAAGTAAAGAAAATATATTACTTTCGAAGTAGGTATTTGATCTTATTAACTTCAGATGCGGAGAAATGTTATAGAAATTGTTTGGGACAGTTGAAGCAAGCCAAGTAGGAGTAACATCAAATACCTTCCATAGGACACATGGGGTCAGCTTTGTGCACCATCACAACATCTATATAAGACAACTGCAACCTCATAAGACTTGCCTTAACACTTTCTATAATGTGTTTTCTGGAGAGACCGCGCTCATCTGACCTGAAAAACATAAATTCATGATATAAGTACTAAGAAATCAAACATATTTTTGAGTGCATGTTCTAGGGTGCTATTATTTTGCCCAAAAGTGTATAATTTTCGAACTGTTTGCCGAAAATGGTCTCAAACGGTTAGGTTCTACTGACTGATGAAGAAATCGAGGTCAAATTTTATTGAGTCCGGCTGGCCGTAGCCACGATAACTTTCGAACGGAAAGAGATAGCGAGTTCTAGTATTCCGGTTAGGTTGCGCATCCGAATGCGACGGTTAAGTTAGTTGAAGGGTATATTCGGCCATACGATTTCAGGGTTGAAATTTTGTTACCCCCAATAGCTAAATCAATACAGATCGGATCCAATTAAAACTCGGTGACTAGTTGTAGAATGCCGACACAAAGACTTATGCGAAATTTCGTGCTGATTGTATCACCTTAAAGTTAAAAAAAATATTCTGCATCTTAGAAACCATCCGTTCGGAATCGTTAATTCTGCGAGAACCTTTAAAACCTAATTCTACAGCTAAGTTCCAAATTTGAACACGATCGGATCTATAATAAAAAAATATTGGAAACCTTGCAGCGTTGGATGAGTTCAGTATCTGGATGGGTAACCGTTACCACGATAACTTTCGAATGGAATGATAAAACGACTTGCAATTTTCAGTTTTGCATCCGAATGCGGCAGTTAAGCTCGTTAGAAGGTATAATCAGCAAAACGGTTTTGGAGTTATAACCATCTAAAATTTAGTTGATATTTCCTCAGTAACTCAAAAAATACAGATCTGATACAATTTAAAATTGGCAATTAGTTGTAGAATGCCGACAAGCAAATTTGTCCGAAATTCTGTGTGATAAAATTTAAATAAAATCATATAAATAAATTCTGAATCTCAGAAACTATTCGTTCGACATCGCTGAAATTTTTCTAGAGCCTTCAAAACCTAATTTTACAGCCGAGTTATATTTGAACACGAACGGATCTACATTGCTGGTGATATTGAAAAAATATTGGAAGCTGAGCAGCCTTGAGCGAGTTCAGTAGAGGATGGTTAACCGTCACGATAACTTCCGAACAGAAAGAGATAACCACTAGCAATTTTCAGGGTAGGTTGCACATCCGAATGCGACAATTGAGTTCGTTAATGTGCATAATCATCCAAACGGTTTCAGAGTTATACCCATCTGAATTTTTGTTGTTATTGCCCCAATAACTCAAATATAATAAACCGGATTCAATTTAAACTTGATAATTACTTGGAAATGCCGATGTACTAATTTTTGCCATCTGTCATGAGGATCGTAACGCTAAAAAAAAATAAAAAAAATTTACCATAATGCACACAAAAGCTCTTGACTGCACGTCATTACTTTTCCCGATTTTTTTTTTCTGAAGCGGAAATTCGTCATAAAGATATACGAGTATACTTCTATCTTTCCATAGGATTTCTGATTTTGTTTCAAGATTACCTAGAGGAGCAACAAAAGTACAGAACTCATTAAATGCAAGCAGTTTCAACAATAAAAATATTATTAAATGGTTTATTTTTGTTTTTTTTTCTCCGAAACTCTGAAATATGTCTATAAAATAGAAAATTTATTATTTTGTGTCTACTTTGTACTTACAAGTGATTGCTGGTTTTTAATGAAACGTTTACTTCGTAGTGTTTTTATCATCAGCGTTAAATTATGCTCCACAGCTCCACTGATGATTCCTAATAAGGATGAAACCGTGGTATGTAGGTATTCAACTTTGATGAAATCATACACAAATCTGTGTTTTTTACGCAGAAGCAAATAACAAAATAATAAATTTTTTATTTAATAGATATTTTTCAGAAAGAAACTATTTGATAATGAATATACCTCCCACAGTATCCTTTAATGATTACTTAATAAAAATATTGCCAATAATAAGTTCTGTTTTAATTCAACTGAGAAATACAATGCGATATATAGGAGCTCTATCAGATTAAAGGCTCTCAGTAGGGCGATAAGAAGGAGGAACGCAAGATAATCCGAAGGAAACGTGGGTCGTTTTATGTAATACCGGGTTTACCTACATGCAGCCACTGCAACTCGCGATTAAGCTCAATACGATCCTGTATATCGCAGAAATCTATTATGCACTATTATTCATACACATATTTCAATGATTATCCATTTATTGCGCCCCATCGTGCTGTTTTATCTGAACATTTCGTTCATTTGATTGATGTTCTTTTTTGCGCGCTATCACTTTGCTCAGATGCCTGTATATTTCGAATTTTTTCTTGAAAATGGTACCAAACGATTGGGTTCGATTTACTGGTCTGCAAAATATTTGTTTGAAAAAATTGTTTTATTTTTGTCAACGGATCTTTATGTAGTTTCAGGTGCTGGATTCAACTTGCGAACGGAAAGAGATAGCGACTTGAAATTTTCAGGGTAGGTGGCGCGTCCCAATACGACGGACGAATTCGTTAATGGGCATAATCGGCCCAACGGTTTCCGAGTAATAATTTTGTTTTCAACCACTATAAATCCGATCGAATTGAAACTTGGTGAGTAGTTATAGAATATAAGGACGTTTGTGAAATTTTGTGAGAATCGTATCACTAAAAACTTCAAAAAAAGTTATTAAATATTTTGATAACCTGAGGAGGGAAAGAGATAGCGACTAGAAATTTTCAGGTTAGATTGTGCATCTGAATGCGACATTTGTGTTTGTTTATAAGCATAATCGGCCAAACGGTTTTGGAGTTATACCCATCTAAAATTTGGTTTTTATTTTCTCAATAACTCGAAAAATACAAAATCGATCCAATTTATACTTGGTTATCTGTTGTAGAATGCCAACGTGAAAACTCTTGTGAATTTCCGGTAGGATCGTACCACAAGAATTTTTAAAAATTCATTGAAAATCAATCAAAAAGGAAATTCTATATATCAGAAACTATTCATCCGACATCGCTGAAATTTCGCAAGAGACTTCAGAACCTAACTCAACTGCCAAGTTACAAGTTTGAGCACGATCGGATCTATATTGTTGGAGATCCGAGCAGCCTTGTGTGTAGCTGGAGGAAAGGAGACCGGAATTTGCAATTTTCTGGGTAGGTTGCACATCCGAATGGGAGAGTTAAGTTCGTTTTTGGGCATAATCGGTCCCTCGGTTTCGATGTTATACCCACCTGGAATATTATTTCCTCGATAACTCCAAAAATAAAGACTCGATCGAACTGAAGGTTGGTAACTATATGTAGAATATAGATATAAGGAGGAGTGTAAAATTTTGCGAGAACCATAACCTCTCCTGTATACAGGAGAATGGACAATACAGGATTCATTTCTTTCATAGTGAAGTCAATCTGCACTGCCTGTGCTTAATACCCCAATCGTTTGATACCATTTTCTGCTAAAAATTACATACATTTAAGCAAAATAATAGCACGCTCTTCATGGTGGAACAGGCCCACAAAAAACATAAGTTACATTTTTGATGAATCACGAATGAAAATGCCATTTCTAATTAGAGCAGTAGGTATTTAGAATTTTTAATTGGATTTTTTTTGAGGCTCCTTGGGGTCTATATTCCATGAAATTTTGCACGGTCCAAGAGGTAATTATTGGTCACCTAAATGCCAACATTCAACTGAATCCGACATTCAAGCAAAATTGTTGAAAATTTTGTCCATTCAAATGATCACCACGAAATTTTGCATAAGTCTTCGCATCAGCATTCTTCAATTGAAACTGAGTTTAAATTTGATCAGATAAGTATTTTTATAGTTATTGAAAAAACAATATTTTCAAATACATTTTTTTCTGTTCCTAGTCATCCGATCCATACAAAACTATGCATACTTATAAAGATCGTAATTCTAAAACTTGAGCTAAATTTCAGTTAACTTAAATGAGCAGTTTCGGGAATATTCAGTAGAAAAGCTTAAACTTGAAAAGTGCAATAACTGCGGAACCACTGTGTGGATTTTGCCCATTAACGAACACAACTAAGATATTCATGCAACAAACCTTCTCAAATTTAAATTATCTAACTAATTTCTTTCGAGAGTTAGCGTGCTTACGGCCGAAAGGACATAAATGGATTTGAACCGGAGTCACAGGTCTGCTACCAAAAAATTGTGGCATATTTAACCAGTGATTTTTTAGGTATTTTAGGCACTGATTACGGGAAAAATGGTCAAAGAATTCCACCACCCATAGTTAAATCACATATCGATTTGGTCATCTTTACCTTTATTTAGTTTCAGTTGCCATACGTTTTTTCAGTGCTGTAGACTATAGAATCCAAAGATGAATCCTAACAATAATTGTAATAGCCCTAATTAGATGAACCGATAATGAAAATAAGCTATTTTCAGAATAATCATGCTAGTTGCCACTTCCTTGTGATAAAATTGCAAGTATAAACTAGCAAATTCTAATTCATACTGGAACAAGACATGTTTCTGACTGTTATTTTCATGTTACTAGGCCAACAAAGTGGTAACACAAAGTATCCATGTTTCCTTTGTGAATGGGATAGTCGTGACAAGAAACAACACTACGCAAAACTGAATTGGCCGACCAGAAAAGGTCTCATTCCTGGAGTTAAGATTGTTGAGAGAGAAAGTTTGGTGTATCCTAAAATGATTTTACTCCCACCACTTCACATCAAATTGGAGCTTATGAAACCATTTGAAATTGCTTCAAACAGAGAAGGAAGATGTTTCAAGTATCTATGTGAACAGTTTCGTGGTTTATCCGAAGCTAATCTCAAAGAGGGAGTCTTCGTTGGGCCCGCCATGATAAAACTGTTGAAAGATGAAAACTCTGAAACCAAAATGGAATTGAAAGAAAAGAAGGTCTGGAATTCCTTTAAACTTTTTGTAACAGGCTTTCTTGGTAACAAAAAGAACCTAAACTACAAAACCTATGTTGCTGAGTTAATAGAAAACTACAAAAAAATGGGCTGCAACATGAGTGTCAAAGTCCATTTCCTGCATTCACCTCTGGATTATTTTCCTGAAAATCTTGGAGCTGTAAGTACGGAACAAGAAGAACGTTTCCATCAAGACATAAAAGAAATGGAGTGGAGATACCAAGGAAGATGGAATGTGGATATTTCAGATGAAGGTTTAATTCCTCTGAACAGGTTTAATTCCTCGAAACGGTCTTGTTCCTCGGAACAGAGTGCTTATTAATTTGCCCAAATTACTTTAATTTTCGAATTTTTAGATGAAAATGGTGATCAAGAATCCGTGGTCAAAATCGATTCTGTCCGGCCGTTAACATGATAACTCTCGAATGGAATGAGCTAGACTGTTGACATTTTCAGAGTAGGTTTGGGAGACAAATATCTCAGTTTATTTCGTTATTGGGCAAAATTGGCCTGATGGTTTCAGAGTATCAAAAAAAAATCCTTTTTTGGCGCTCTTGTTCTTCGAAACAGAGTGTTTATCAATTTGCCCAAATGTCTGTAATTTTCAATTTTTGTCTGAAAATGGTCTTAAACTATTTGGTTCGACTCACTGATCAAAAATCCGTGGTCAAAATCGATTATGTCCAGCCGGTCCAGCCAGCCCTCCGTTAACACGATAACTTTCGAACGAAAGGAGTTGAAGTTTGCAGGGTGGGTTTGGAGCGTAAATATCTCGGACGAGTTCGTTAACGGGCAAAATCCACCAAGCGAGTTCAGAGTTATGGCCGTTTTCAGTAAAACTATTTTTTATGAATATATCCGAAACCGATCACTCGATCTATCTCAAATTTAGCATTAAATTGTAGAATAATGACCCTTATATGCATGCGAAGTCTTGTAAAGATTGGGTTGCCGGAAAGTGTAAAAAAAAATTCGAGTAACTTCACACTAACTGCATTGCTTTTATATTTATTATTTTCTTAGGTGTCATGATTTAATTATAGTAAAATAAAACCATTTTTTTTCAGTCAGTGATCTCAAAAAAAATGGAAGAACCTGAGAGATACATATAGCAAGGAGTTAAAGAAAATACCCAAATCCCGGTCGGGTGATTCATCTTCGAATTTTGAACCAGCCTGGAAATATTTCACGCTATTAGGATTTTTGAAAGATGAGTATATGCCTTTAGCTGCCGATTCAAACCTAGATGAGGAAGACAGTGCAATAATCGATTACGGAGACGATGAGGATATATCTGTGGAATGGTTGAATGATATAAGGTTACCACCTACTCCTACTCGTGCATCATCACCGATTGAACCATCTGCATCTACTTCACAAAACTCAAATAGAAAGCGAAAAGATATACAAGATATTCGAGCAGAATATTTAGAGATCGAAAAAACAGCTAAAAATTTTAGAGAACGATATTTCTAGAAACATAGCAGTTTAGAGAGAAAAAAAATCTGATGATTACCATTTTTTAATGAGTATTTTGACTGAAATGGAAAAATTGCCTGCCATCCAAAAAATAAGATTAAGAAATAAAATCAACCAGGCTCTCTTAGACGAAATGACTTCCACAATGTAAGGCGAACCTTATGGGAGATACGTTTACTCTACTCAACCTAACCAATTAAATAATTTCAATAACGAATAGAATAATCTGATTGAAGTTATAAATTATTTTATTTTATTTTAGTTCAACAAAGAATATTAATTTAATTTAGATTATTTCAATAAATAACATAATTATCTAAAAATTTATTTTCATTTAATGAAATATTGATGTATACACAGCTTAATGTCAAAAACAGTTTTTCAGCGGCACTTAAAATTCTATCCGCATTGCCTTCTTTATCCAATTCTGGTTGAATATTAACAAGGATGTAATCGAAGGTTTCAACACTCATTCTAGTATACTCAAAAAACTTTTCTGGATAAATTCTGTATTTTTCATACTTCTTGTGGAATTCTCCATCTACACCCCGATTTCTATTCAAATCATATACTCCACATTCTCTTCCAAATATTATGTCTTGAACCAAAAAACTATTACTTTCTAAGCAATATCGAGATAATTTTGAAATAGTATATTCTAAAACAAGTTGCAGAATGGGCTCCTATTAAAACACGAATGCGAAATTCAGTGTTGGAATTGCCTTCTGCAACGAGTATTAGACGATATTTTCTCTATTTCAGGCAAGTTTTGTAAAATACTGTTGAAATTTAATGAAAAATTCAGATTATACATCCTAGTGACTTTTGTATTGTATCTTGGTAGCTGGTGTGACTGTTACGAAAGTTGACAGATTACGGAATTTGAATTTGAAACGTACGTAGGGCATGGAGATCAGATTTAAAACAGTTTCCTAATAGCATGAATGATTCAAAATCAGCAAGAAGGAAATCTCTAGTACCATATTTTTTAATGAGAATAAAGCTTTTCCTCAACAATGATTGCCCTATATGCAGATTATATTGTATTGTCAAATGACGTGTGTTGAAATTTGATAGGATCGAATGTCAGTGCTGACTACCACAAAACGAAAAATATAACTAGAAACAATGAGGAAATGAGTTCATTACAGCACTGTTTTCAGTGCTGGAATGGACTCATTACGATACTGAAATAGAGAAAAGACATTTCGCTAGGTCTGTACTAGTCCGACTAGTCGTCTCGGTGAACGTGACTTCCCGTAGTTCCGTGGCTGGCAAATCGCGCTGCGCGAAAGAAAAAAAAATGGGTTCAAGCCCTGTGGACAGGAGCTTTCTGGCGCTCTAGTTCAAACAGACAAATTATATCTCCGAAAGTATTGGTTTCTCAGAGTTGAGAATTATATCAATGTATTCTTATGATAGAACTGCATCATAAAGGAAATTCAATTCAAATAATAGTTTATTTATCAAGATTAAATGAGCAATCTGAGAACTGCACCATGGAAGAAACCAAATTAAAATAGCTGAAATGAATTTGACTCTCTCTTATAGAACAGGATGAAATGTACGAGTATGAACACAGATCATATAATAAAGCTTAGATAGAATAATTATAGCATTCTGTGAAAACAGAAGTACGATTCATTATTGAAATTTAGAACTTCATCTTAGCAGAAATTGAATTCAAACATCATAGAAGAATTTAAATTCAACAAGAGTGCCAAAAATTATCAATCCAAAACCAATAGACGAATTCTACCCAACAACGAACTCATCCGAGATATTCATTCCTCAATTCCAGTTTTGTTTTTAGTGGAGATATTCTGAACTCAATATTATTAACTTACCATTACCATTCCCATCATCATATGGATTGACCATCGGCATGAAAATATCAACCAACAAAAGTATGATAATATTCTAATTCTCATATTGATACCATTACTGGAATGAATTACAATGAGACAACGTCAAAGTTGACATTATAACAATTCATAGAATAGCCACAGAATAATTCTATCATCGAAATTTTGAAAAATCATATCTCCGAAAGTATTAGTTTGTTAGAGTTAAAAATGATATGAATGGATTCTTATGGTAAAACTGCTTATTGAAAAAAATTTAATTTGGTATTTGTTCTGTAAAAAAAAAAATTTTTTTTTGTTACTCCGAAACCATCTGTCCGATTTTGCCCAATAACGAACTTAGCTGAGATATTTATCCCTCAAACATACTCTGAAAATTTCAACTGTCTAGCTCATTCCGTTCGAGAGTTATCGTGCCTACGGCCGGACCGGCCGGCCGGACGGCCGGACAGAATGAATTTCGACCACGGATTCTTGATCAGTGAGTCGAACCAAATCGTTTAAGACCATTTTCATCGAAAAATTCGAAAATTACAGACATTTGGGCAAATTGATAAGCACTCAGTTCCGAGGAACTAGAGCGCCAAAAAGTAAAAATTGGAATTTTGGCAGACATTTTTCCATAAAAATTAAAATTTCGGTCAAATTTGCTTGACATTCTATTTTTTTTTAAATAGTTGTAATTGAAAAAAAAATCCTTCGCTCAAGCACGAGTTTATGGTCTTAACTGAAACACATATTTTTGTTTTTTCATTTTAGATGATTTTGGAGTTATGCTGACAACGCGGACGCACCTTTTTTCCGAGGGGTCGTCACAAAGGAGGAGTTATTCTTTAAATATGTATCTATAAGACAGAAAAAAGTTTGAATTAAATAAATAATTTTTTACATAGAAAAAAAAAATTGAAAATAGGCCTTTTTTTACCCGACGAAACCCATGTAACACCTGCCACCACAAACAAATTCCTGTTTATTTTCGACCCAAAAGTAAATGCATGTAGTTGAATGGGTCCTTACGCCATCACAAACACAGCAATGTTTGAATTCGATGTGAGTGTTAATTTGTTTCGAAACTAATCGTTTGAGACCATTCTCGGTCAAAAAAAAGGCCAGTTTTTTTTGGACGCTTAGTTTCACAGTCGGAGATATATTCTTGGAAATATAGCGAATATTATATTTGTTCCTGGAGGTATGCAGCTTTGGGAGAGTTCAGTATCTGGATGGGTGTCCACTCTGGCTATAAATTTTTACAAGTTTGCCACTCCTCCTGGCCACAGTGCTTTTCCAACTTGTTTTTTTACAGTTGTGAAGGTTGCTAATTGCTGCCGGCACATGGGTATTCTTTAATTTTTTTTCCTACAGGTAGCGCTATTAAGAAATTACCATGGATTTATTATCATTCTGATTTGATTCCTGTCAAACGTCTGTTCCTCAGACGATGACAGTTTTATTAAATTTTTTAGGTTAGAATTCCGTATTAACGAGTATGGGGATCATATCTGCCAACATTCCTCAACAAGGTACGCTTGGTGGTTAATTAAGCTTATTTTGCATATATTCTACATTAATCGACGAGTGAAAACAGAGTAGGGTTGCCAACTCCGAGCTATTGGAATAAAGGACTTCGGTCCTGGGGGGGAATATAGAGTATTTATGTTTTGGCGTATCATGGTGTATGGAACTTTTTAAAATAAAATTTTTTTTTGGGTTACTACAATATTTTTTTATTTATATCTTCGAATGATTTCAAAGGACATTTTCCATCCTTTGACACCTTTCAAAAGGACAAAGGACATATTTTTAAAATAAAGGACTGTCCTTTGAAATAAAGGACGGTTGGCAACCCTAAAACAGAGCGATAGACATGGTGGCACCGCCACCAAACTGCACCAATTGGTCGAATTTGCATACACCGTTTTTTAAGACATATTATGTGGAATGTATCACAATTTACTGTGAGTCGAGGATATATCCAATATTTAGAGAATAATTTGGCTGCGTTCATAAATGGAAGAGGGCGAGAAAGAGACACAAGTCATTCTCAAGACCGATTAATAGTCCTGACAGAAAAAAAAGCAAAACATACACAGCATCAAGGATCAATTAGGCATGTTACCGGAAGAGTGAATTCTAATTCACTCAGCAAGACGACGCTATCACCACCCACTTCAGACGGCGGAGCCACGTGTACGCATATATGGTTCGGCGATAGAACACAATGGGGGTTTCGAAACCAGAGGCATTGCCTGTTAATTGACAAGTCAATATAATTATCATTTGTAGACTTGTGATGTCGGAGTGTGGAATTATGAATGCTTGTGGCTTTGACTCTTTGCAATTAATTAATGAAAAATTATAATTATATGATTTACATTTATTTATTTAATATTGTTATGCGTTTCTTCGACACAGCGACTTCTTCAGAATGCATCATACTAAATTCTTCATGATCTTCATGACCTGGAAATATAGTTTTTCGTTCTTCTCCTTCAGCAATGCATTTAGAACTAGTTACATAATCTTACACTCCTCGTACTTCATAAACAATTAAAATAATTCATTCATTGGCTTTTATAAATTCATTTTCTATTCAGAAATATTGAGTAACGGAGAAAAATCTATGTCTAATTGTTCATTAACTAACTTACCTACATGTTTGTTTCTCTCTATTTATTTCCACCATTTCCCAATAATTTAGCGCACCTTCATTGCCTCGATAAGTTTTCGTTGCCTCGATAACTTTTGAACGAAAAGAGATAGCGACTTTAAATTTTCAGGTTAGGTGACACATCCGAATGCGACGGTTAAGTTTGTTACAATACAGATCTGATCAAATTGAAACTTTGTAACTAGGTAGTTGAAGAATACCGACACAAAGACGTATGCAAAATTTCGTGAGGATCGTAATACTAAAAAATTTAAAAAAAATTATTAAAAAATATTGTGTATTTCAAGATAACTTGAGAACGGAAGATATAACGACTTGCAATTTTCAGAGTAAGTTGCGCATCCAGTTCGTTGTTGAGCATAATCGGCTCAAATGTTTCGGAGTCATGCCCATCTTAAATTTCGTTGTTATTTCCTCAATAAGTCAAAATATACAAATCCGATCCAATTAAAACTTGGTAATTAGTTGTAGAATTCCGACGCGCTAAATTTCTAGAAATATCGTATCACCAAAATAACATTTTTTTCTTGAAAAATTTTATATTTCAGATACTGTTCGTCAGAATCCGCATATACCTTGGCAACACCATTTTACAATTGAGTACTAAATTTCAGCTTGATCCTCCACATGAGGCGTAAATAGTCAATTGAAAATGCGCCCAAAAATTCCTGACTTCACGTCAGTGCTCTTTAAAATGTTTTGCCAATATTGGAAAATCAGTAAAATTTCAAAGAAAAAAGTTTACTATTTCGAGAAATTAAGGGTAAAAATAAAAAATTGGTTCAAGCACTGACGTGAAGTCAGAAGCTTTTGCGCGTATGTTCTATTGTCCATTCTTCTGTATTGGACACCCTTAATCGAATTTACCATGGTCAATTATGTTGTCCATTCTCCTGTCCCACTTAATTCGAATTTACCATGGTAAATTCGAATTAAGTGGCCAATACAAGAGAATGGACAACATAATTTACCATGGTAAATTCGATTAAGGGTGTCCAATACAGAAGAATGGACAATAGAACATACGCGCAAAAGCTTCTGACTTCACGTCAGTGCTTGAACCAATTTTTTTTTTCGTAATTTATTTTTAATTTTCTAGGGGTACGGTTCTTAAAACTTTTTTTTTCGTCATTTTTTTCAAATTTTCTAGGGGTACGGGTCTTACAAAATTTTAAACACGTCTTTATGTTGATTTTCTACTACTAGTTACCAAGCACCAATGCGATCGAATATTTATTTTTTGAGTTATTAAGGAAATCATATTCCAGGTGGGTATAACTCGGAAACCGTTAGACCGATTATGCCCAAAAACGAACTCAACTCTCCCTTTCGGATACGCAACCTACTGTGAAAATTGCAAGTCCCTATCTCCTTTCGTTCGAAAGTTATCGAGGCAACGGTCACCCATCTACTGAACTCACACAAGAATGCTCGAATCTCCAACAATATTTAACCGATCGTATTAAAACTTAAAGTTGGCAGTAGAGTTAGGTTATGAAGGCTCTTGCAAAATTTCAGCAATTTCAAACGAATAGTTACTGATATATAGAATTTTTTTTTTATTTTCAATGATTTATTAAAAATTTTCTGCAAATGCTATCCTCACCAAATTTTGCGAACATTTTTGCGTTGGCATTCTACTACTAATAACCATGTTTGAATTCAATCGGTTCAGTATTTTTCGAGTTAATGAGGAACAAAAAACCACCAAATTTCAGAAAATTTCAGATTGCTATAACTCTAAAACCGTTTGGCCGATTATGCTCATAAACAAACTGAAATGTCGCGTTCTGGTGCAAATCCTAACCTGAAAATTTCAAGCCGCTATCTCATTCCGTTCTCAAGTTATCGTGACAACAAAAATATTTTATATAATTTTTTTAAAATTTTCTAGCCATACGATTCGCACAAAATTTCACAAACGTGCTTAGGTTCATATTCTACAACTACCCACCAAGTTTCAATTCGATCGGATTTTTATTGGTGAAAACAAAATTATTACTCGGAAACCGCTGGGCCGATTATGCCCATTAACGAACTTGTCCGTCGTATTGGGATGCGCCACCT
This sequence comes from Halyzia sedecimguttata, assembly GCA_937662695.2. Lineage (NCBI taxonomy): Eukaryota > Metazoa > Arthropoda > Insecta > Coleoptera > Coccinellidae > Halyzia > Halyzia sedecimguttata. The sequence continues at coordinate 44,646,088 of OW569413.2, read as the reverse complement.
ACCCTGAAAATTTCAAGTCGCTAGCTCTTTTCGTTCTCAAGTTATCGTGGCAACGGCCGGCCTGCCGGACGGCCGGACTGCCGGCCGGACAGAATCAAATTTGACCTCGAATTCTTCATTGGGGAGTCGAACTTAATCGTTTGAGACCATTTTTTTCAAAAAATTCGAAAGTTACAGACATTTGGGCAAAACTATAACGCGATGTTCCCCAGAACATACGCGCAAAAATTCATCAGCTCAATATATTTTGGCAAACTGAATCATCAAACGGTTTCCTTAGAACCAATAGATAAAATCCTATTCCGACAAAGAATAGCCTGGCAAAATTCATTAAGAATAATAAATCAAAGAGCAATAACGAAGACGAATCCGGTGCTTATCAGTTAAATTGTGGTAGTTGTCATAAATTATACAGGGTGGTCCAGATCTCAACCAAGAAATTTTAACCACGTATTCTACGTCAAAAATGATCCCTAGTTTGTCATACAAACATATGTCGAGAAATGCTTCCTCTCCGAGATACAGGGTGTTAAAATTATAGAAAAAAAATGTTTTTTATTAATAAATTTTACACCTTTTGAAATATTTCTAATCAATTTGGGACATAGGTTTTAAGGATTAAGGAGCACTTTTTGAATGGAATAATTTTTTGTTTATTCAACCAGTGGCGGCCGCACTGCATCGAGACTGATTATCTTCAGACAAAAAAATGATACGCCAATGGTTTTTCCAACATTAAAAATTACTCTTGAAATCCTTATTTAATATGGAGCAAATTCATTCTCTTGCGTTTTTGACATCCGAGGCACCGTTTCCGTAAAAAAATTAAAGACATTCTCATGCATGAGGAAATCGCTAAAATTTGATATGATACATAATAATAATAAGACTATCTTTGTAAACGAAACGTATAATTACAAAAAAATAAAAGTTAATCGTGACACTCAATTATGAATTTTAAGAAGGTGTTCGAAGTAAAAGAAAGGAAAACATTTTTTTTTCAGATAATTTTAACACCCTGTATATAGGAAAAGCAGGTACAAATTTTGGAAGAGAATTAAGAAATACCATAATAGCTATCAACACAACAAAATTAATTCTTATTATTAGAATAATTTATGAGCAGAAAGATATTTAACCCGGACTTCAAAATTCTTTATAATTTGAATAAACGTGTCCAACTACATTATTAGGAAAGGGTGGAAATAAATAGAGAAAAACAAACGGTTAATTTAGTTAATGAACAATTAGATATCAACTTTTCTCGTACGAGGAGTATAAGATTGTGTTACTAGTTTTAAATACGTCGTAAGAAGAATAAGAAAGAAGAAGAATAATAAAATTCACCGTCTCCACGAAACGCGTCACAATATTAAATACATTATTGTAAATTATACAGGGCGTTTCACGAATGATTGTACAGTTCAGATGCAGGAAATTTTTCGTGAGTCTAAATCAGTGTTCGATATATGTCCTAACTATGTTCGTCTAAGAGATAAAGGATGTTTTATGTATTTTATCAAAAACTTTCAATTGACCTAACTCTTGAACGCCTGCATGGATCTTCATGAAAATTTAAGGGAATGAGTATAGGCCTTAGCCTAATATTCACACATAATGAATTTTTGAGAGCGTAGGTCTGGACTGAAAAAATTATTTTCTTCAGTCCAAATCTTGTAAAACACAAATTTTCAAGCAGTGAAATTTTTCTCCCCCTCTACCAAACCAATGATCTGGATAAACTCCATTCAAATGCGCTATTTCACGGGTGAAATGTGCCGGAGCCCCATCATGTTGGAAGTACATTCCTCTCGGAATATTGCTTCCATCATTCAATAGCGCTGGCAAATGCTCGACTAAAAATTGTAGATATATCACTCCCAGGCGATGTGAAAGAATATATGGTCCAATTAAGCGATTGTTGTATATTTCACAACAAATATTAACTGAGAAACGATGTTGAGGATTGCATTTCCTAATCATTTTAGGATTTTCTCTGGCCGAAATATGTGCATGCGAACATTCAGAATGCCATATTTTCCGAATGTGGCTTCTTTAGTAAAAAGCGTTCTGAAGATGGCTCACTGGTTCCACAAAATATATCTGCAAAATCGCATTCTCGGTAGTTCATCGCCTGGCACCAAGATTTTGACGGATTGTAGATGAAATATGGATGCCACTTTTCACGGTACAGAACTCACCAGACCTGACAATGTGGCAATCCTAAAATTGAACCAATACGCCAAGTGCTAGTAGAGCGATTTTCTTGCAGCTTCTATTATCTGTTCATGGTTCACCATTAAACTTGCTCTTTCTCGTTTGTTTACTGGCGGAAAGTATCCAGTGATCGATTGCGATTGACATTTTAGAATGTTTGGTGGTTAGTAATTCGATGATCCTGATATAGCCTTCGATATTCCACTACCATTACATTTACAAAATCCGAAAACCAACAACATGTCAGTATTCGTAAATGATGGCATTTCGATTTTTTCCGTATTGAAAATTTATGACAACACAACAATATACCACTCGTTAATTATACTTACATAAAAAAACAAAATTTTTACAATGGGCAACTAGGATTTTGAAATGGTTTGACCCAAAGTATACGAAAATTTTCTGTGATCTTTCACATAGCATTGAAAATAAATGGTACATAAAATCTGAGCTAGCAAGAGTCAAAAAGAAATAGGGGAATTTTCGAGAGCAAATCACATTCTCATTCAATTCCCTTTTATAATGGGTTCACTTCAATTTTCAATATTTTTTTGTGTTTTTATTTCTATGAAATCTTTGATTCGGCTACCATCTGTTTCAGTTATTCAAAAGAGTTTTCGAAAATAAATAATTCGAGAATGAGAATTTCTAATATTTGAACTATGTTTTTGAACATGGCAGTATTTTTTTGGAATAACTGTTTTGGCTTATCTGGAGTCGAAACTCTGGATTTGTGTATTGAGTGGAATAAGATGCACCACATTCCTGAAATCATGATACTGAGAAATTCAGTTTATTTAATACACAGGTCCGTGTTTATTATGAATTGAAAATTCCAGATATTCAATGGTTCATAAAGTATTGATGCGAAGTGTGCCATTATTGCCAATAGGCTTGTTTGAAAGATTATTTATTGTAGATTCTGAAAAAAAATCACTCCTTGAACATTTTATGTACATCAGGATGCTTTACAAGATGTGGGATAAAGAAAATAATTTTTTCTGTCCGGACCTGCGCTCCCAACAAGTCATTATGAGCGAATATAGTTAGGACATTATTTTGACCACTGATTCAGACTCACCAAAATGTCTTCACTGGAAGCCTGTACAATAATTCGTGAATAACCCTGTATACAGGGTTGGGATATTGTAGGGAACCAAGTGAATATCTTTAAAACGAAAAGGATGATATTTATGAAACTTTGCAGGCGAGTACAATGGCACATAATGCATCTGATGCCATATATAAGATACTATTGTAATTCCGGATTCACAGAAAAAACACTCATTTCTTTTTTTTTAAGTGGAATACCCTTGGTACGTTTTTATTTTCATTAGTCCAAAGTAAATGATTAATAGGCTTGCATTTTATTGTCAGAAGGTTAAAGACGAGCATTTTGATCATTGATTTTGTTTAAATTATTATGCTCGTTAGTCTAGAGTAAATAAATAAATTTACCTATTCTGTAGCTGTAGAGTGATTTAGTTTTTGTTTTCACAAATTATTTCTACTGAAATCAGTATGTAAGGATTCAAATAAACAGGGTCTTTCAAAATCTGCAAACATATACAGGATGTCCCATTTAAATTAAAAAAGTTGAGGGTATTTACAGATGAACCGAAAGTATAGTGGTAACAAAAATTATGGCATCAGATGCGTTGTACATCATTGTACTAACCTGCAAAGTTTCATAAATATCATATTTCGTGTGGAATTTTGGTATGGAAGGACAACGAAGAAAGAAAATTCATCGGCCGTAACTCGAAATAAATAGTAGAAACCACTCTTTCTGGAGGCGGACCATAGATGTCTAGTGTACTCGTATGTCACAATGTCTGCACTGTCTTAATTAATGAAACAGTGACTGCAGTAGGATATTGCGACAGGGATATAGAGCCGATAACTGTACTATTTTTCTTGACTGGTGATATTGTAGGCGATATATTTAGTTTTATTGACACTCACTAATGCCCCTCTCCACAGTGCGAGAGTTGTAAACGATCTACAAGATGCTACAAGAATGGAGTGGCCATCGTGTTCGAAGGACATAAATTGCATCGAGCACGTTTGAACAGAAAGGTGCGATTAAATCCACTATAGCGGATCTCATAAACTTTACGACAATTGAGTTACAAGCAATTTGGGACACAATACCTCAACATTTCAGTGACTATACAGGGTGAGTCTTTGACCACTGCATTAATTTTAACCAAAGATTCCTCTCAACAAATGAAACACTTTTTTCATTTACTATTTTACCAGATTCGGCTCAGGTAAAAAGTTACAAGCGTTTAAAGATTTCACAATGTGCTAATACACTCCCGCATATAAATTATCTATGACATTGTTGGCGGACGAGAATAAGGCATGGTAACGTGGTTTACAGCTTGATTTGGGATTCCAACGCTCAGGGAAGGATCCATAAAAGTAGTGAAATTTCTGGAGTTTTCCATTTTAAAACATTCAATGAAGAATATCTCAAAAACGGTGCGTTTAAGGAGAAATGATGAAGAATAATATAATGTTCTAAAACGATGGAATATTCTTGAAATGACTCAAGAAAAACTTTATATGCTTTATTTATGCTAATTTCGTTTAGTTTTATGAATCCACGAGTCCATAACTAGAAAACCAGTAGAAGTAGAAGATAACTAATATTTGGAAAATATGTATCATAGCTATAGGAAACTTTACGCCAACATTCATTTCATTCGAAAAAAGGATGTCAACGCTACAAAATAAAAACTGATATTTTTTCAAAATTTCAACAACCTGTATCTTTTTACCTGAGCTGAATTTGGAAAAATGTTAAATGAAAAAATGGGTTCAAGCCCTGTGGACAGGAGCTTTCTGGCGCTCTAGTTCAAACAGACAAATTATATCTCCGAAAGTATTGGTTTCTCAGAGTTGGGAATTATATCAATGGATTCATATGATATAACCGCATCATAAAGGAAATTCAATTCAAATAATAGTTTATTTATCAAGATTAAATGAGCAATCATGAGAATGAGAACTGCACCATGGAAGGAATCAAATTAAATCTGGTCAATTTTGCCCAATAACGAACTTAACCGAGATATTCATCTCCCTAATCTACTCTGAAAATTTCAACTACCTACCTCATTCCATTCGAGAGTTATATCTATGTCTATGGATGAAAAGCAGTCTCACTACTCTCAGATCTCTTACTAACTTCATGTTCCGTTCCGAAATGTAAGACTTTTCTGAGAAAATCTAATTTCGGAGCAAACAACTGGGATTTTTCTCACTTCGCTCACAATTCTTCGATTGATTAGATAATGTAATGTCACAGGAACATAAGTTGACATTAGCACAATTCATACATAGAATTATATCATTCTGTGACAACGTTGAAATACGATTTATTATTGAAATTTTGAAAAATCATATCTCCGAAAGTATTAGCTTGTTAGAGTTAAAAATGATATGAATGGATTCTTATGATAAAACTGCTTATTAAAAAAAATTTGGAATTTGTTTTGTAAAAAAAATTCTTTTTTTTTACTCGGAAACCATCTGTCCGATTTTGCCCAATAACGAACTTAGCTGAGTTATTTATCCCCCAAACCTACTCTGAAAATTTCAACTCTCTAGCTCATTCCGTTCGAGAGTTATCGTGCCTACGGCCGGCAGGCCAGACCGGCCGGCCATACAGTCAAAATGCATAAGAAACGAGGTGTTACAGAATGATTATTCTACCACAAATGATAGAAACTAACAGTCTGGGATTAAATTAGAATGTATAATCTCCATTATAATATGGAGAAATAATATTTCAAAACTGGAAAACAATCCCGAATATAGATCGTAATCTCGGTCGAAAACTGCAATATTGGTCAAACTCGAAACGGCTTACCTTGTGCTCCAATATATTTTTGTCGTGACAATATAGGTGGTCCTTTTCCATCCTCTCCTTTGTAGGATTCTTCCCAATTCAACCTCTGCTCTTGTCCCTTCAAAAGATTCTAGAATAACTTTATGATTTAGATCAAAATTTTATAAATTGCTGCGAATTATTTGCAAGAATAAAGGGAAAATTCAATATCTACTACCAAACAGTTTGTATAGGGTAACAAGGTTTTATAAATGAACAAATATAGTATATACAGTGTGAGTCTTTGAGCTGTGAATTAATTTTAAACTTACATTTCCCTCATCAAATAAAACAATTATTTCATTTACCATTTTTTCAGATTCTCCTGAGATAAAAAGATACAGGCTGTTGAAATTGCAGGAAAAAGAGTTTTTCTTATGTGGCATTGGCATTGATATCTAGAATGAAATTAATTATGGTTCGAAGTTTTTTATAACTATGGCACATATTCCCCGATTAACAGCTTTTTCTTACTTCCACTGATTTCCTAGTTATATATAGACTCGCAGATTAATGAAATTAGCATCAGGAAAGAAAATGAAGTTTATCTTGAGTCATCATAAGAACCTTTTTTAGGAAATTAAACTATTCTCTATCAACGTCTCTATGAACGTTACGTACCAATTATTATGATTATTATATTAGTTCCCATCTCAACTATTCGATTTGAGATTTTCTTGGAAATTAATGGATTAATAAATATTTATGGAATTTTCAGTACTAATACCTAATAATAATATTTCAAGAACGATGATCAAATAATGTATAATTTTATAGTGGAATCAATTGATGGATATTGAGTGAAAATTGAGTTGGGGTTCATTGTTTTAATAGTGGGATATTATTTAATGTTGGGGCGTTAGAATTACCTAAAAATAAGTTTGATCAAACAGTTTCATTGAATTTTTTGAATCAGATGAATCAGTTTTTTTGTTGTTCTACCATATAAATCAGAAACAGTTTTCTATTAGAACGGCGCAATGCAGGATTATATTAGCACATTGTGAAATCTTTAAACGCTTGTAACTTTTTACCTGAGCCGAATCTGGAAAAGTGGAAAATGAAAAAAAGTGTTTTGCTTGATCAAAGGAATCTTTGGTTAAAGTTAATGTACAACTTAAAGACTCACCCCGTATATATGTAATGAGGCTTCTTTCTAATAGAAGGGGTTTTAGGCTGTTTTTCAATTGAATCATTAAATTTCTACGAAACTAGAGATATAGAAGCTTCTAGTATATGATTGGGGCAATTTACCTGAAATCAATAGGAATATGAGCTTTTCAAGATACTCATGTGATACGCATTGTTCCCATACAATTTTAACGAATCACAACACTAACGGAGAGACAGGTTTTTTTTGTTGGGATAATTTTCCTGAGCTCTTGAATCATACATCGAATTCTTTGGTATCCCGTTAGAATAACCCCTGCTAACACTTTCTTACTTCCATAAAATTGCTTTATTGTTAGATGTGTTGTTCTGATTTCACAACAATATATATATATATATATATATATATTTATATACAACTAGCAGAAACACGTGTCGGCAGGTACCAGCAGAATGATTGTCTCTGCTCCTTCTGCGGAATTACCCGTTATACTTTTTCATTTTAATAAACTTATCCGCGTTATCCTATTTTCTTATTACATATCCTCGGGTTTAGGTCGCATCGCACAGGTAGCTTATGCTTCCTTCGTGCCGATGCCATAGTTTACCTCCGAATTGGAGGTCCTAGAACTGAAGGCACAAATTAGTTGCTCGCTCCTGTTGTGGTGTCGCCTGTTTTCAGTTATCTTTCCACCTTTTTCTTGGTTTCTTGGTTGCCCTGTCCTGAAGAAGCCAACTAGCAGAAACACGTGTCGGCAGGTACCAGCAGAATGATTGTCTCTGCTCCTTCTGCGGAATTACCCGTTATACTTTTTCATTTTAATAAACTTATCCGCGTTATCCTATTTTCTTATTATATTTATATATATATATATATATATATATTTTTGTGAAAGTTTTCTTGGGTATTGTAGCACGTTGTGTTTGACTAGTAAAACAATATTGTTTATTCATTTTATATAATATCCAACATATGTTTCGGCCTTGATTGGCCTTTTTCAAGGATGTATAATATAACAATCTAATACTAATTTTTGACAAATTACAACTGTCAAAATTGAAAATAATGTCATGATTCAAAATATCAAATAATTTTATCACTTCAAGACAGCGATAGCTGTGTAAGTTGATAAAATTAAAAAACTGGGATCTATATTTTCATTTTCTATCATTTTATTAAATTGAAATATATTTGTGCCAAGTTTTTGGTGTCAGTTTTATCGTTCATAGCTTCTTTCTCTTTTTTGATATGAATCATTTCTAATATATTTCGGGTTTTACCAATTTTTTTAAAAATATGAAAAGTTTTCTAAAATATGAAAGTTTTCAAAATCCATTTTATGCCCTTCAATTTGTTCGTGTTTTTTAAGTGCTGTGGTATTTTATAAAATTTATGGCCATTGATACGTTCTTTTATATATTGTGATGTTTGACCTATGTATACTTTAGGGCAGTTTAATAGATTGTTATATTATACATCCTTGAAAAAGGCCAATCAAGGCCGAAACATATGTTGGATATTATATAAAATGAAAAAGTAAATATTGTTTTACTAGTCAAACACAACGTGCTACAATACCCAAGAAAACTTTCACAAAAATTTATATAAGAAAGAAGCACAAGAAAATTCAAGAATTAATAATATACATATATATATATATAATTATATATATATATATATATATATATATATATATATATATATATATATATATATATATATATATATATATATATATATATATATATATATATATATATATATATATATATTTATCTAATAGACGTATCCAGTCCCGGTACACTCTGAAGGCTACCTGAGACCCATATGATCCAAAATGTTTTCAGGAGTATATAGACAAAAAATGGGTAGATTGAAAATATAACTCCTTAGGCATCTTGAGAGGGGAAGAAATTTTTTTCATTCAAAAAAGTTCTATATTCGTCAAACTTCTCGAATCCCGAATCATTCCGCAGACTTTCTGATCCCACATATACTCCGCAAGTATATTCAGGCAACGTCTTCGAACCCAGCGCTGTTGCCAGCTCTTCGGGACTAATTGCGCCAATTTCGATATACGAAAGGGTGCGAAAACGAAGCTGGAATCGTTGACTTTGTTTTAGTTGTGTTATGAAGTGATTTCAATGTCTGCAAGTAGGAAGCTGATAATGAAAATTACAACAAGAACGTAAATAAGATCCATAAGGAGTTCTATAGGTATAGTATTTCATTTTATGTAGAATTACATTCTTTTTCCAATTTAAAACATTTGGCTTAAGTTTTACAATATAATACCATATTGTTGACATAAGTATATGTTTCGGGTTTATCCCATGTTCAAGACTGAACAATGTCAAGAACATAATATTATATTGTGGAACTTAAGCCAAGTCTTTTCTTTACCTTAATGACTTGTCAAAATGTTTCACCAAGTGATTCGAGAATTCAATATCTACAATAATTTTACTTACGCATATTTTTTTTCAGAATTTCACAACATATACAGGGTCTTCCCTAAAGATATGCTAATATTTAAGGAGACGATTCCTTAACTCATTTTGAGAAAAAACTTCCTATGAACGTTTGTCCTAAAAGTCTTAACTTTTGTGATACAAGGTGATAAAATTTTGTGCTGCGATATGAAGCAATTTTAATGTAATTATTATTATTATATTCTTTTAATCATGAACAGAGCATCTGACAAGGAAACATATTTTTTGGATTCTCATTAATTTCGGAACGAATCTGATCTCTCAATTTGCTTTCAGTCGATGCACAAACATTTCCACAGCGCATCAGATTTTTGAGGAATTGATCCTGAAATAAAACGATTCTTATTTTTTTTGGGCGGAAACCGGACGTCAGACAAAGAAACCCCATGAGATCAAATTGGCTCGAAAATGAATGAGGATCTTAAAGTAATATTTTTTTCAAAAAAACGCAGGGGCGTAGTACTTTTTTCTGCAAAAATATTCAATGCAAAACCTGTATGGACGCCACTGGTACAGAAAATGAAAATTTTCGTTCATCACAAAATGCACCTTGATGCATAGAATACATGTAGCAAATTTTATGAAGATGTCTGCAATATTATCTCAGTTATTATTGAAAAACTCATTTTTTTTCAAAATTGTATCACCCCGTATCTCATAAGTTGAGACTTTCAGGACATACGTTCATGGGAAGTTTTTTCCCAGAATAAGTCAAAAAATCACCACCTTAAATATTAGCATGTCTTTAAGGAACACCCTGTAACTGCGAAGTTTCTATTGCTGCTTACTGAGGGGAAAGAGTCTTGCCGAGATCGAAGTTACGGAATATTAGATATTAGAATTGGAACAAGTAGAATATGACGAAGAGGAAAAGACTAAATTTGAAGTAAAGGAACCGAAGAATATAAGGGACGATGAAGAAAATTATGTGTCTTTCACAGAAAGTCTATTATTCCAGATTAATTTCTTTTGTTGACATTCTAAACGACATATTATTTTATCCAAAAAATGGCGTATGTTGATTGATTCTTTCGATGCTGAAAAAGATTGGCCTTTTATTCAGTCAACATTATCCACCTATACATTTCTTGCGTACAATAGTTGAATATTTCCCCAAATTTAAAAGTAGACTAAATGGTGCTTTTCTGGATTCAGTAACTTTTATATCTCGTTAAGAATTTAAAAATGAGTATTAATGTTTTCACTTAAGCCATTTTGGAATAAAATGTTGATTTTGGCAGGTTGAGGTTAAGTGGAGTAGCATTTCGCTAGACTTCGCCTCATTTTCAGATTATAATATAATTTTAAAGACAATTTAATATTATTATTACTTCCGGTTTGAGCGGAAATCACTATTTTCAACAAAAATGTTGTTATTCTCAGAAAAGTTTTTGTATGAACCTCTTCAAATAAACTTGTTTGAAATTACAATTTAGATCAACGTGCAAAAACTCAGGTCAGAAAATCATGAGAAATATTATTTCTTTTTTGCTTATAACTCATTTGAAAATTCAGTAATTACCTAACAGAATTATTTTTGTTGACTAGACCAGGGCTTCCCAAACTTACTTGGTCGCATCGACATGCGACGCCTCTGGACAATGTCGCGACGCACAGTTTGGGAAGCCCTGGAGTAGAAAATATTAGTATCAGCATGAATTTGATTGTATCTAGAATATTTTGATTGAACTTGGTTTTTCGACATTTGTTTTAATTTTCCCTAAATAGTCGTTTCATTAAAGTGTGAAGTTGCGCCTATTCGTATTTTCGCCATTAAAATCTTTCAAATAAACATGATTGATTGCGAATTTTGGTACATTGATCTAAATTGTAATTTCAAAGAAGTACTTGAAGCGCTTCATAAAAATGGGTTCAAGCCCTGTGGACAGGAGCTTTCTGGCGCTCTAGTTCAAACAGACAAATTATATCTCCGAAAGTATTGGTTTCTCAGAGTTGGGAATTATATCAATGTATTCATATGATAGAACTGCATCATAAAGGAAATTCAATTCAAATAATAGGTTATTTATCAAGATTAAATGAGCAATCTGAGAATGAGAACTGCACCATGGAAGAAACCAAACTAAATCTGGCCAATTTTGCCCAATAACGAACTTAACCGAGATATTTATCTCCCTAACCTACTCTGAAAATTTCAACTACCTAGCTCATTCCGTTCGAGAGTTATTGTAGAAAAATTTTTTTTTAAATTTTCACATTTTTTTTTTGACACTTTGCGGTAACCTGGTCAAACCAAGACTTCACATGCGTATAAAGATCACGATTCTACAATTTGATGCTAAATTTCAGATAGATCGAGTGATCGGTTTCGGAAATATTCATAAAAAATATTTTTACTAAAATCAGCCATAACTCCGAACCGCTTGATGGATTCCATTAACGAACTCGTACGAGATATTTACGCTCCAAACCCACCTTGCAAATTTCAATCCGCTAACTCCTTCCGTTCGAGAGTTATCGTGTCTACGGACGGCCGGACAGAATCGATTTCGACGTCGGATTCTTGATCAGTGAGTCGAACCAAATCGTTTGAGACCACTTTCAGCCAAAAATTCCAAATTTACAGACATTTGGGTAAATTGATAAGCACTCTGCTCCGAGGAACTAGAGCGCCAAAAAAACAAGTTTCGTATGACAATTGCCCAAAACAGGTTAAAAGTACCTACAAATAGTAGATATTCCATAGAAAGAAGAGAAGTAATAATTAAAAATTACCTTGTATTCGATCAAAAAGTTCCTGATCTACGTTCACCAAATGTTCTCCTCTCTCGAACTACAGAATTATGCTTTCAATATTTACGTAATATTTTCAAACATTTTTGGGTGAGGTCCCCGTTGCATCGCTAAAATACGAGTATTTCAACCCCAATATTTTTGAAGTTATAATATTCCCTTCCGTCAGTCCCATCATAAATTGAGAGAACTGAGCATTCTATGTCTATGGATGAAAAGCAGTCTCACTACTCTCAGATTTCTTACTTCATGTTCCGTTCCGAAATGTAAGACTTTTCTGAGAAAAACTAATTTCGGAGCAAACAACTGAGATTTTTCTCACTTCGCTCACGTTTCGGACTACACTTTATTCTCATAATTCTTCGATTGATTAGATAATGTCATGTCTCAGGAAAATAATTTAACATTATGACAATTCATACATAGAATAATTATATCATTCTGTGAAAACGTAGAAATACGATTTATTATTGAAATTTTGAAAAATCACATCTCCGAAAGTATTAGCTTGTTAGAGTTAAAAATGATATCATTGGATTCTTATGGTGAAACTGTTTGTTGAAAAAGTTAATTTGGAATTTGTTTTGTAAAAAAAATTTTTTTTTGTTATTCCGAAACCATATGTCCGATTTTGCCCAATAACGAACTTATCCGAGATATTCATCTCCCAAACCTACTCTGAAAATTTCAACTGTCTAGCTCATTCCCTTCGAGAGTTATCGTGCCTACGGCCGGCTTGCCGGCCGAAAAGAATGAATTTCGACCACGGATTCTTGATCAATGAGTCGAACCAAATCGTTTAAGACTATTTTCATCGAAAAATTCGAAAATTATAGATATTTGGGCAAATTGATAAGCACTCAGTTCCGAGGAACTAGAGCGCCAAAAGAAGTTCCAATTTTCCATTTTAGCTTGAAAATGGCGATTTCCGCTCAAACAGAAAGTCTCAGTTCGAATTTTACGAGATAGTCAACATTTGTATTCGATGGCGATTTCCACTGAATCACAGTTTGCCTAGTTTTATATCAGTTTTGATGCACCAACTTTTTGTAATTATACAAATTCGGAAATATCGATAGAAAAGTCCTTCTTGGTGCGGAGTTGTTAGAAAGCACAGTATAAGATTTAAACTTATCTATTCAATTTTGACACACGTTTCGTCGACACAGTGACTCCATCCGTCTACAACTCTACATCATACTAAATTCTAAACAAGTATAGCGATCTACCTATACTTCACAATCGATGACCCGGACATAGAGATTTTCTGTTCTTCTGCTTATCCCCCTTCTTCTTACGATTTATTTAGGAATAGTTACATAACTTCACACTGCTAGTATTTTGTACGAATTTAGAATAATTGATTCCTACCGCTCTTACAAATTTATTCTCTGTTTAAATGAATTGAGTAACGGAGAAGAAATTAAATCTAATTGTTCATTAAGTAAATTAGCCATATGTTTTTCCCTATTTATTGTGAGGTATCGGAAGATCCTTACTTGTTGATAATTTAGTATGATGTAGTCTGATGAAGTTGCTGTGAATTTTCTCATTCAAAATTAATTGAACTATGAAGTTTCTGAATTGAAATTATATTTACCTAAATTGGAACAGCGAAATTCAATAAACCCATTATTGTGTTCAACTTATCTTCTCTCGTCTGTAACGTCTCGTCGAAATGTATCTATAATTCGAATCTGAACTATATCCAATTAATCCCGGGCTGAGTCCTCAAAATGTAGGATTTTTATGTCAAACGCCTAAGGTTGACTGAATTGCAAGCCTAACATTTCATCTTTCATGTCTTTGGTTTGCAAAAACACGGGTTCTGATATTTACACACTTTATTTACAATACAACTCGATTACAATATTTACAATTTCGACAGAATTTTCTTTTGCAATTACTGGAGTTCGACAACTACCGCAATATCCTCTTACTTCGTCTAAGTCAGAGTTTCTCGTGTTCAACTCAATTCTATCGTCTTCATCATATCCCTGGTCAGAACTCACTGCCCTTTTGCGACTCCTCATACCCTAGGTACCTACTATGTTTACTCCCCCGCAATTAGGCTTTCCGCCGGTCAGAGCTGCGTAGTACGCCCAAAGTGGTGTGCAACGATTGGTGATTCTCAGGCTGAGAATAATCCCGCCTTAAATCAATAGGATTCCACGGGAACGATCCCATGGTTTCAAGGCAATTCCAGGAATATAGTACTATCCTCTTTTCATCATTTAACATTTAATAGTTCATACCACTTACACATTCTTTTCTATATTATGGACCTTAACTCAAGAAAGAATGTTTGATACACAAACTAGATCCATCTTCAGCATTTTTTTGCTAGCAACATTATGAAAATACTGTATATAGGAACATGTATAGGTCGCTGTTTACGTAAATATGTATTATAAAATGTTCACAATTTTGTATTAGGTAATAAGATGTTGGTTTGTAGTGAACCCCTGTAATTGGGTAGATATATCCTGTTGGGGTTCCAGTTTATGAAAATAAATAAATAAATAAATAAAAATGTCTCACTACTGAAGGAAGTAAAAGGTAATATTAACTTCAGTGGTCAACAAACAGTAATTTATTTTGATGATTCCATTATGTTCTTCTTTCCTATTGCCTTCATAAACTACATAATTAAAATGATCCAATTCTAAATCTTCTGATACATCATCCCCAATATTTATGCATAAATTATTCAATATGTAATCAGTCAATATTATTTTCGATTTCAAAACTTGTATATATTCACAAATTGAAGAATCGGATACTTGTTTTCCAACAGAAAATATTTTGAAATTACGAATTGACAAGTCTCTAATAACTAGATAAGATGACATTTATGAACAGTGAACACAGACAGATTCTGTGTTCACATTCTGTGAATATACAGGGTCTTTCACGAGGAACCTCACCCATATTTATACGGGAAACTACTGAACGTATTTTCATGAAATTCAGCACTTATAAGTATTTCACGATGCTGATGAAATCTAAAATATTTTCAAGGCATGAGCACCTCCGGTTTTTCCGGAAATGACGTCAACTTCCGTTTTTCAAATTAGAACACCATTTTTTTATTGCAGAAATAGATTCCTTAGAAAATTTCAAGTTATTTTGATGTAACATTTTTCAGTTTTGGTTGGAAAATTCTCTCTGAGCAGGAAAATTCGAAAAAAAAATCGAAAATAGAGCTCCGCTAAAACAAGAATAACTTCGAGGTTTTTGGATGGAAAATTTTCATTTTTGGGATTTTTCAAGATGTAAGATTGATGTATCCACTTTAAAAATCGAAATTGCGATTCATGATACAGGGGGTGAAAAAATCGCTTTCAAAGTTAGGGATGACAAAATCGTGAAAAATCAATTTTTTCAAATCAGAACCCCATTTTTTTATGGCAGATATTGAATCTATGTTAAAAAATAATGTGAGTGTATGCATCACACCCTTGCCCTAAAATGGATATTTTCTGAGTTATTCACAAAAAACTGTTTTTCGTCTTGAATTTTCAGCTATTTCTTTTCCCTTCACGCCAAAAAGATGAAATTTTCAGGAACTGTTATTTGAACCATGCTGTAGATTTTTCACCCCTTCTTGAAACCGACTTCAAGTTACTATTAGGAGAACCATGGCAAACTCTCGCAGTTATAACTAGAGAAGATGCTCAAAGTTTTGACCGTTAATTTTTTTATACGTCTCAGGAATGCTTCGTGCGTTCCTCTTCTTATTTCATCGGGAGGAAGAGATCTGCAAAAGTGTTTAAAAACCAAATTGAGTTTCAAAACTATGAATCTAAAAATCTAAACAAACCTGAACGCATTTCTGACTCGTTCTATGCAGTCCTCTTTATCAGTCAGGGGAGTTGAGTAGACAATATTTTTTATCCTACCCCAAACATAATAGTCTAAAGGAGTTAAATCGGGAGAACGTGGTGGCCAAAGATGTGGACCATTGTTCGCCAACCATCGATCTTCAAATAGCCTGTAGAGGATATTTGACACATTGAGTGAATTGTGTGGAGGCGCGCCATCTTGTTGATACCATAAGTCATTATGGTTCTGTACTAGCGGCTCAATTATTTGAGTCAATATGTCAGAATATCTATCTCCTAAGGGAGAACATTCTTTAAATAATGCAAACATGTGTAGTGTTCTATCTTACAAGTTAAAGTTCCATAATAAATGTGAACATCGAGAATTGCATTATTTTTGATGGCGCAAAAAACATTGAAACTCCAGGTCTCTTGAAAGTTCCATTGTCTGAAGTGGTGGTTGTTCTCTTCATCCCAATAATGACTGTTATGCCTATTGAAAGAACCATTCTTTGTGAATTTAGATTCATCTGTCAAAATTATACAGTCCAAAAAGTTTTCATTCTCTTGAAATCGAATCATCATAGCTTCGCAAAACTCTGTTCTCCTGACGAAATCAGTTTCCTTCAAATGCTGTACCCTATTGAATTTATATGGGTGCATTTTATGTTTTTTGCGCGTATGTTCTGGGGAACATACGCGTTATAGTTTTGCCCAAATGTGAAATTTAATTCTGTGGTGCCGTCCGTTGCCACGATAACTTGAGAACGGAAAGAGCTAGCGACTTGAAATTTTCAGGGTAGGTGGCGCATCCCAATACGACGGACAAGTTCGTTAATGGGTATAATCGGCCCAATGGTTTCCGAGTAATAATTTTGTTTTCAACCAAAATAAATCCGATCGAATTTAAACTTGGTGAATAGTTGTAGAATATAGACCTAAGCACGTTTATGAAATTTTGTGAGAATCGTATCGCTAGAAAATTATCAAAAAATTATTAAAAAATATTTTTGTTGTCACGATAACCTGAGAACGGAAAGAGATAGCGGCTTGAAAATTTCAGGTTAGGTTGTGCATCTAAATGCGACATTTGAGTTTGTTTATGAGCATAATCATCCAAACGGTTTTAGAGTTATAGCCATCTGAAATTTTCTGAAATTTGGATGTTTTTTGTTCCTCATTAACTCGAAGAATACAAAACCGATTGGATTCAAACATGGTTATTAGTTGTAGAATGCCAACGCGAAAATTTTTGCAGAATTTCGTGAGGATGGTATAACTAGAAAATTAAAAAAAAAATAATTAAAAATAATTGAGAAAAATTCTATATATCATAAACTATTCGTCCGGCATGGCTGACATTTTGGGAGAGCCTGCAGAACCTATAACTCTACTGCAGAATTCCAAGTTTGAACACGATCGGATCTATATTGTTGGAGAACCGAGCAGCCTTTTGTGAGTTCGGTAGGTGGATGCGAATCGTCGTATGATATGTTGTCTATGGTCGTATTTTTGCGAGAACCTTCAAAAATAAAATATGAATGTCATGATGACATATTATTATACATATGTATTCATGGTAAAATAGTGTTATTTCATCACAAATCTATAGGAGATTAGATGATAGCCCTACATTAGTGGTCAGACCTGGTTTTGAAAGAGATCCTCCTTAGGAGGAGGCAACTAAATATTGAAGGGATTTCTATGAACAAGAGTGAATATCTTTGAGGAATAGAGAGGCGATTCTTCTTCAAGAGATCCATGTGCCTTCAGAGGAGTATATTTGCGAGAGGGGACCTTTGAATTTTGCTGAAGGCTTCTGATCTTGTAAGGTGAGAGGCTCATTTGTGGATATTAAATCTCGTGATGGGTAGAGAGGAATTCTAGGCCAGTTTTTCTATCACTAATGAGAATATATCTTTATGTAATAACGGGTGATTTTTTGAGAGCTTTTGGATTTGATTTGAAAAAAACACATAAAATTCAGAAAAATGTATGGAATTCTCATTTGAGTCGATATAACGATCGATATAATTTAATATTTAAAGATTACTACTAGCGGCCCGGTACGTGCTTCGCTACGTATAAATTGAAATAATAAAAAATTGGTTCAAGCACTGACGTGAAGTCAGGAGCTTTTGCGGGTATGTTCTATTGTCCATTCTCCTGATGTATTGCACACTCTTAATCAAATATACCATGGTGAATTCTATTGTCCGTTCTCCTGTATTGGACACTCTCTTAATCGAATTTATCATGGTAAATTCGATTAAGAGTGTCCAATACAGGAGAACGGACAAAAGAATTCACCATGGTATATTTGATTAAGAGTGTCCAATACAGGAGAATGGACAATAGAACATACGCGCAAAAGCTCCTGACTTCACGTCAGTGCTTGAACCAATTTTTTAATATTCTCCAAACACTCGATTGAGATAATCCCAGATCAATCTCGGCATCTTTGAGAGAATTTTGAGGATTCACACGAAAATATGCAAGAACTGTAATTTCGTTGTTCTCATCTTCTACTACACTTTTTTCTCTGTGTTTAGTTTTCTTAACGAAAGATCCGACATTTCTCATGTTTGTCATGGTTCTGTTAATGGTTTCTCTCGTTGGTCTGGGTCGGTCAGGAAACCTCTCAATGAACAGTCGAATCGTTCTATCTACAACTTAATTACATTCTCCATGAAGTAGAATGAGATTTAAATAATCTTCATTGGTAAGATTAGGCATAGTGATCGATTTTATAACTTAATACGAATTATCACCAAATTAATAGTAAACACAAAATGCTACTGAATAAAGAGGAATTTGGCAGATGTAATTAATGATATCTATCATTAAAAAAAAAGAATGTAAAACATGGTAAGTTTTTGCATATGGTTCATAAGGAATTATTTATTTATCACTGGAGAGAAAACCGATGGCCGATTAGTTGAAATAAAGAGGTTTCCGATACAAATTCGAATCGAAATTCGCCATCTATTTAGGAACAACCTGTAACTTTTTTCACTTGCATATTAGGGTAGTAAAATCTAAAACATGGTTTAAGTAACAGTTCCTGAAAATTTCATCTTTTTGGCGTGAAGGGAAAAGAAATAGCTGAAAATTCAAGACGAAAAACAGTTTTTTGTGAATAACTCAGAAAATATCCACTTTAGGGCAAGGGTGTCATGCATACACTCACATTATTTTTTAACGTAGATTCAATATCTGCCATAAAAAAATGGGGTTCTAATTTGAAAAAATTGATTTTTCACGATTTTGTCATCCCTAACTTTGAAAGCGATTTTTTCACCCCCTGTATCATGAATCGCGATTTCGATTTCTAAACTGGATACATCAATCTTACATCTTGAAAAATCCCAAAAATGAAAATTTTCCATCCAAAAACCTCGAAGTTATTCTTGTTACAGCGGAGCTCTATTTTCGATTTTTTTTTCGAATTTTCCCGCTCAGAGAGAATTTTCCAACCAAAACTGAAAAATGTTACATCAAAATAACTTGAAATTTTCTAAGGAATCTATTTCTGCAATGAAAAAATGGTGTTCTAATTTGAAAAACGGAAGTTGACGTCATTTCCGGAAAAACCGGAGGTGCTCATGCCTTGAAAATATTTTAGATTTCATCAGCATCGTGAAGTACTTATAAGTGCTGAATTTCATGAAAATACGTTCAGTAGTTTCCCGTATAAATATGGGTGAGGTTCCTCGTGAAAGACCCTGTATAGAACTACGATGTATTATTGAAATTTTGAAAAATCATATCTCCGAAAGTATTAGCTTGTTTGAGTTGGAAATGATAACAATGGATTCTTAAGATGAAACTGCATCTTAAAAAGAATTGAATTTGGAATTTTTAATGAAAAACAAATTTTTTTTTTCGTTACTCCGAAACCATCATGCCGATTCTACCCAATAATGAACTTAACTGAGATATTCATCACCCAAACCTACTCTGAAAATTTCAACCGCCTAGCTCTATCTGCTCGAGAGTTATTGTAAAAACAAAATTTTCAAAATTTATTTTTGAAACTTTACGACAACACGATCAATACAAGACTCGCATGCATATAAAGGTCATTATTCTACAATTTGATGCTAAATTTCAGATAGGTGGAGTGATCGGTTCCGGAAATATTCATGAAAAATGTTTTTACTAAAGAGGGTCGTAAGTCTGAAACCGCTTGGTGGATTTCGCCCGTTAACGAACTCGTCCGAGATATTAATGCTGCAAACCTACCCTGCCAATTTCAGTCCTCTAACTCCTTTCGTTCGAGAGTTATCGTGTTAACGAAGGGCCGGCCGGCCGGCCGGACAGAATCGATTTTGATCACGGATTCTTGATCAGTGAGTCGAACCAAGTCGTTTAAGACCATTATCAGCGTAAAATTCGAAAATTACAGACATTTGGGCTAATTGATAAGGACTCTGTTCCGAGGAACAAGAGCGCCAAAAATTACGACGGTGAACACACGTTATTTATTGTGACTAAACTTCCACATCAGGGGAAAAAAGAATCCGATCCTACCTCTCGCACCAGCCTAATACCACCCAACCCGTTGAAAAACCTTCCGGATTGATTACGGTCCTATATGCAAATTTTATGAGCATGTCTTAAACGTTCCACATTTCCACTCTGGCCCGACGGAAATCTGGATGACATCCAAATATTGATCCTCTTCAGAATGAAACTGTTGTCCACCTATTTGCATCCCTACTCCGATATTGTTGACACCAGATAAATCTTTGAAGATGATAAACTCTTAGTCTTAGCTCTTAAGGGGTTTCGTTAGCCAAAGAAAGTAGCCTAGTATAGACAATTTGCCGTAATTCAACCAATAATGTTTTGAGGTGACTTCAAACGTGGTAAATATGAACCTTGCCTGAAGTAAGGAGCTTTAGCGCGCATGTTCTTCTGTTTATGGACGCCTCACACACCCTAATGAAATACTACAAGAAAGTTCAAGCCGTTCTAGGGAGCAGCATGCTATTATTTTACCCACATGTCTAAAATGTTCTGATTTTTTGAAGAAAATGGTTTCGAACAATTAGATTCGACTCACTGATAAAGAATTTGAGGTCAAATTCGATTCTGTCCACCGGCCGTTGCCAAGATAATTTCCGAACGGAAACAGACAGCAACTTGAAATTTTAAGGGTAGATTATGCATCCTAATGCGATGATGAATCCGACATCAAAGGTAAGTGTTTTTGAGCTGTTTGTCATTATTTCATCCATGACCAAGCAGTCTAGAGTGCAACTTGATGGATTCCTCATAGCTGTGTCTCAAATATGTTTATATTATTGCATTACATTATTGCTAGAAAAATAACTATAGAATCAAAAATGTATTGGATTATCCTACAAAACTAGTTATATGGAATCCATGCATATGTAGCCATCTCTTGTCTACGATCTTTAGAACTAAGGTCTTTGAGATGTTCGTATATATGTATAAGGATATAACGTCAAGTTACACCAATTCACTATCTTCAGGCAAACTTTATATCACTAAAGAAATTCACAAATTGTTTGGAATTCAATAGGCACGTTAAATTTAATCGTTGTCACAACGGGTGACAGAATTTGATCTATGAGTTTTGATAGGTTATATCAGGAGGTTTATAGTGCTAACTATAGGTCTAAGAGGAATATTTTCTTTATGTGTCTTCCTGAGGCCATACAACACAGGAGTTATACATTATTACGTTTGAGTTTCCTTATCAGCATGTATAACAATGAGATCTGGGTTTTCTTTGAGGAATTGTCGGGTCAATATACAGGGTGAGTCTTTGACCACTGCATTAATTTTAACCAAAGATTCCTCTCATCAAATGAAACACTTTTTTCATTTACCATTTTTCCAGATTCGGCTCAGGTAAAAAGTTACAAGCGTTTAAAGATTTCACAATGTGCTAATACACTCCCGCATATAAATTATCTATGACATTGTTGGCGCACGAGAATAAGGCATGGTAAAGTGGTTTACAGCTTGATTCGGGATTCCAACACTCAGGGACGGATCCATAAAAGTGGTGAAATTTCTGGAGTTTTCCATTTTAAAACATTCAATGAAGAATATCTCGAAAACGGTGCGTTTAAGGAGAAATGTTGAAGAAAAATATAATGTTCTGAAACGATGGAATATTCTTGAAATGACCCAAGAAAAACTTTATATGCTTTCTTTATGCTAATTTCGTTTAGTTTTATGAATCCACGAGTCCATAACTAGAAAACCAGTAGAAGTAGAAAATAACTAATATTTGGAAAATATGTATCATAGCTATAGGAAACTTTACGCCAACATTCATTTTATTCGAAAAAAGGATGTCAAAGCTACAAAATAAAAACTGATTTTTTTTCAAAATTTCAACAGCCTGTATCTTTTTACCTGAGCTGAATTTGGAAAAATGTTAAATGAAAAAAGTGTTTCATTTGATGAGAGGAATCTTTGGTTAAAATTAATGCAGTGGTCAAAGACTCACCCTGTATAATTATCCGGCATTTGTCCCATAACTAGCTTTTTATTTGACGAATAAGTCAAATAATTACTTAAGATATCAGTTGTTTTGCCTCCTGAAATATCTCTGTCAAATTGATTCAACTCTGCCTGACTGTTAATAAAACATGTCCTTAATTAATATTCGGATAGGAAAGCTTTCTGGAGAAATTTGTATTGCAAATTTCGGACCAGCGCCAAGCATTGCACAAACCGGTTCCAACAGACTTATGTTGGTGTGATAATTGAAAACAAGATCACTCTGTGCATCCTGCCTAAATGAAGCCGTCTGTCTTCACAGATTATCAAGTTTTATTATATTTCGTTCCTTGATTAACTTGTTCAACAGTTTGTTGTAGTTAAAAAAGACACAAGGTGAAATATTCGTTGATTTTAAACATCAACCAATATTCCCCGTGAGCCGGGCTAAGTTACCTCATCGCTCAATGTTCCCCCAGTGAGGAAAAATTCATTCAAGGGTAGATACGAACCGGTTTCATGATTATTACCAATCGTCAACGTAACTCAGCCACACTGAATTACAACAGAAGAAGTTCTAGGAAACTTAATCCCATCTACTCAATTCGATTATTTCGTATTCCTTACTATTGAATATACAGGGTGTCCCAAAAATACCACGCGAAAGTGACACTGGAGATAGATTGGCATTAGGTCTATCAGATAGCATCAACATGACCTCAGTAAAAGTCCGCTGGTTTTCGAGATATCACCACTTTTGTGTATTTTTTAAAAATCTTCAGTTTTCGGTCTTTTATCGCCTAGCATTGCTAGAAATTACTTCAAACTCATGTTTTTTTTTACCTAGGCTATCCTGAATAGTTGCTTTAAACAATGAAGTAATAACTTCACCGACAACTAGAACAAAATCCTTCAAAAAAAGTCTAACTTGTTGTATTTTATGCCGAAGTTAAAACGTTAACTTAAGTTTGACTGACTGCTGTGAAAAAAAATTATATCAGACTGAATTGACAAATAATCGCAAAAACTGGTCCATTTCATGCCCTCTTCAAAATGATACAACACTACCAATTTTTTTTAATCAGAACCAGAATTGCTACTTATTAAAAAAAACCAAAACCCTTATCGACTATCTCGCTCCCACATTCATTGTTTTGTAACATGGAAACCGGTCCGACTTTCACAGACTAGGGGTCTTCGAATAGTCTAGACCAGGGGTCACCAAATGGCGGACCGCGGTCCGGATGCGGATCGCGAACCTTTTTTTTGCGGACCATTTTTCCAGAAAACATGTATTCTTGATTAAAAAAATTCAGATAACTTTTCGTTTTATTTACTAATTATAGATATTGGATTTAGATTAACTGCTAGTCAAATTCTTATGCCATCATAATGCTATCAACGACCCGCGACAGATATACATATTTTGTGAACGGACCTCCAATGAAACTAATTGGTGACCCCTGGATTAGATATTAGAGAAAACTTTTTGGCGTTTGACGGATTTACTCATTTCCTAATATTTTCCGAACGGATAGAGATACAGAGGAAATAGATACATAAATCTAAACGTCGTCCACCGACCAATCATCGGGGAAAATCGGATATCGAGATGTGAAAATCATAGATTTCGGACGGGAAAGAAGAATTTTCCCTCGATTCCGGGTCAAAAATATTTCTAAGTACCGACCCAAAAAATTTTTTCATGGTATATCGATACGGAGCTCGTGTCTAGTTAAATCGAGGTCGCTGATAACGAATATGCAATTAGTTTTTCCCTAAGTGGCGTACTTTGGGAAAATTTTCACTTAGAGTGAAAAAATGTACGAAAATAGGTCAATTTTGGAAGTTCACACCGCCCAAAAAAATCGGAGTAAGGTGTTGTTGATTTTTGCTCTCATATATGGATCCTTTATCTACTGAATAATCCAAACAGAAAATGTCCAGGCCGTACTATTCGGAAATTATGATTTTTTTCCCAAGGGTTTGTTTTTCGGAAAATTCATTTCGCGGTATTTCCGCGGAAAATTCTCTAATGAAAAATCCGATCATATATTCGTAATCTACGGTCCTGAATTAGTAAATGACGTAATTTGCATCGAAATCGGAGACCGGTCGAATTTTGGCAATTTTTTAATTAGCCTTAAAAAAATCCCATTTTTCGAGAAAAATTTTTTGACGCAAAACTATGAAAAGGGGAACTTATTCTTATAGATTCGGGGCCGTAGATTCTGAATCTACCATCAGATATTTATTACAAAAATTTTCCGAGGAAATATCGCGGAAGGAATTTTCCGAAAAATAGACCCTCGCGAAAAAAAATCATAATTTCCGAAGCGTACGACCTGGACATTTATTGTTCGGATGATTCGATAGATAAAGGATCCAAATATGATGTAAAAAATCAGCAACAACCTACTCCGATTATTTTGGGCGGTGGAAAGTTCCAAAATTGACCTATTTTCGTCAATTTTTTCACTTTAAGTGAAAATTTTCCCAAAGTACGCCACTAAGGGAAAAACTAATTACATATTCGTGATCAGCGACCTCGATTTAATTAGACACGAGTTCCGTATCGATATACCATGAAAAAAAATTTTTGGGTCGGCACTTAGAAATATTTTTGACCCGGAATCGAAGGAAAATTCTTCTTTCCCGTCCGAAATCTATGATTTTCACATCTCAGTAACCAAATTTTCCCCGATTATTGATATGTATAAATGTTCGTGGGAGTGGAATGAATTTGGAAAAAAGGCACTGCCAGCCCATATGAAGGAGCGTTGATGCAGCTAACAATTGGCCTCTGAGCGAACGAATCTTTGTGGGTCTTCCTGAGTCGATATATTTTGGGTGGAACAGATTTCTTAGTTTTTGGCGCTCTAGTTCCTCGGAACTGAGTGCTTATCAATTTGCCCAAATGTCTGTAATTTTCGAATATTTCGATGAAAATGGTCTTAAACGATTTGGTTCGACTCACTGATCAAGAATCCGTGGTCGAAATTCATTCTGTCCGGCCGGCCACGTAGGCACGATAACTCTCGAACGGAATGAGGTAGAGAGTTGAAATTTTCAGAGTAGGTTTGGGGGATAAATATCTCGGCCAAGTTCGTTATTGGGCAAAATTGGACAGATGGTTTCGGAGTAACAAAAAAAAAATTTTTTTTTTACGAAACAAATTCCAAATTAATTTTTTTTTAATAAGAAGTTTTATCATAAGAATCCATTCATATCATTTTTAACTCTAACAAGCTAATACTTTTGGAGATATGATTCTCCGAAATTTCAATGTAAATCGTATTTCACACATTGATATAATTATTCTATGTATGAATTGTCATAATGTCAACTTGACAGAAGGGAATATTGTAACTTCAAAAATATTGGGGTTGAAATACTCGTATTTTAGCGATGCAACGGGGACCTCACCCGAAAATGTTTGAAAATATTACGTAAATATTGAAAGCATAATTCTGTAGTTCGAGAGAGGAGAAAATTTGGTGAACGTAGATCAGGAAATTTTTGATCGATTACAAGGTAATTTTTTATTTATTACTCATCTTCTTTCATATTATTACTCATCTTCTTTCATACATGTTTTTAATGGAATACCTACTATTTGTAGGTACTTTAAACCTGTTTTGGGCAATTGTCATACGAAACTTGTTTTTTTGGCGCTCTAGTTCCTTGGAACAGAGTGCTTATCAATTTGCCCAAGTGTCTGTAATTTTGGAATTTTTGGCTGAAAATGGTCTCAAACGATTTGGTTCGACTCACTGATCAAGAATCCGAGTGCGAAATCGATTCTGTCCGGCCGGCTGACCGGCCGTAGGCACGATAACTCTCGAACGAAAGGAGTTAGCGGATTGAAAATTGCAAGGTGGTTGTGGAGCGTAAATATCTCGGACAAGTTCGTTCGATCTATCTGAAATTTAGCATCAAATTGTAGAATCATGACCTTTATACGCATGTGAAGTTTTGTATTGACCAGATTACCGTAAAGTGTAAAAAAAAAAAAATTGAAAATTTAAAAAAAGTTTTTCCACAATAACTCTCGAACGGAATGAGCTAGGTAGTTGAAATTTTCAGAGTAGGTTAGGGAGTTGAATATCTCGGTTAAGTTCGTTATTGGGCAAAATTGGCCAGATTTAATTCGATTTCTTCCATGGTGCAGTTCTCATTCTCATGATTGCTCATTTAATCTTGATAAATAAACTATTATTTGAATTGAATTTCCTTTATGATGCAGCTCTATCATATGTATACATTGATATAATTCCCAACTCAGACAAACCAATACTTTCGGAGATATAATTTGTCTGTTTGAACTAGAGCGCCAGAAAGCTCCTGTCCACAGGGCTTGAACCCATTTTTTTTATATTCTTGCTTTATGCTATATTGATGTATTCACCCTCGAGTAGTAACTTCTCAAAATCATTGACAAGGTCTTGGAATTTTTTTGTTGGATTCTTCGCAATTGATTTCTATATTTCCTCATCTGTGAGAATCTCAACATCTTGTTTTGATATTCAGTCTTCAGCATAAGAGCAGTGGAATTACCTTTATCAGACCTCCCCACCAAGATGTCGTGATTTTTCAGAAAAGACTTTGTCTCCACAATGTCTCTCATAAGATCTCTATGTGATTTTGGCATTTCATAAAGCATTAAAAATTTGTTAGAATATTGGAAGTATGTGCACTGATCCTGTTTTTCCCATTCTCGTCCTCATACTGACTCAAACTACAATACTCCAAATTCTTTATAATCGTGTGAATAGGGCAGTTGAGTTGATTTTATATATATTATTTGTTTGAGAGCGTATTGTCCATTTATATTTTTTTTTGCGCGTATGTTCTGGGAAACATCGCGTTATCATTTTTCCCAAATGTCAGTAACTTTCAAAGTTTTTGACGAAAATGATCTCAAACGATTTGGTTCGACTCCCCAATGAAGAATTCGATGCCAAACTTGATTCTGTCCGGCCCGCCGTCCGGCCGTTGACACGATAACTTGAGAACGGAAAGAGCTAGCGACTTGAAATTTTCAGGGTAGGTGGCGCATTCTAATACGACAGACAAGTTCGTTAATGGGCAAATTCGGCCCAATGCTTTCCGAGTAATAATTTTTTTTTCATCCAATATAAATCCGATCGAATTGAAACTTGGTGAATAGTTGTAGAATAAAAACCTAAGCACGTTCGTGAAATTTTGTGAGAATCGTATCGCTAGAAAGTTATTAAAAAATTATTAAGAAATGTTTTTGTTGTCACGATTACCTGAGAACGGAAAGAGATAACGGCTTGAAGTTTTCAAGTTAGGTTGTGCATCTGAATGCGACATTTGAGTTTGTTCATAAGCGTAATCGGCCTAATGGTTTTAGAGTTATAGTTATAGCCATCTGAAATTTGGTTGTTTTTTGTTCCTCATTAACTCGAAAAATACAAAACCGATTGAATTCAAACATGGTTATTAGTTGTAGAATGCCAACGCGAAAATTCTTGCAAAATTTCGTGAGGATAGTATTTGCAGAATATTTTTAAGAAATCAATGAAAATTGAAAAAAAAAATTTCTATATATCAGTAACTATTCGTCTGAAATTGCTGAAATTTTGCAAGAGCCTTTAGAACCTAACTATACTGCCAAGTTTCAAGTTTTAACACGATCGGTTGAATATTGTGGGAGATTCGAGCAGCCTTAAGCGAGTTCAGTAGATGGGTGACCGTTGCCTCGATAACTTTCGAACGAAAGGAGATAGGGACTTTCAGGGTAGGTTGCGTCTCCGAATGGACACGTGAAGTCAGGAGCTTTTGCGCGTATGTTCTATTGTCCATTCTCCTGCAATGGACACCCTTTATAGAATTCACCATGATAAAATATGTTGTCCATTCTCCTGTATTGAACACTTAATTCGAATTTACCATGGTAAATTCAAACTAAGAGTGTCCATAATGGACACTTAATTCGAATTTACCATGGTAAATTCGAATTAAGAGTGTCCAATACAGGAGAATGGACAACATGATTTACCATGGTAAATTCGATTAAGGGTGTCCAATGCAGGAGAATGGACAATAGAACATACGCGCAAAAGCTCCTGACTTCACGTCACTGCTTGAACCAATTTTTGTTTGTTTCATGTATGTATCTCAGGGGTATGTTGTAGGTATTACTTGTGGGAGTGGCAGTTTCCAGTCATTTCAGTACATTTGCCAATCAAGAAACTAGTTTTCATACATCTGTATGCCAGCGAATCATGTAAATATTCATTTATCTTATCATGTGACAGGGTAACCAGCTGACTTGTGCGATCATTTATTCAATGAAATTTCGGTTCGCTAATTTTGGATGGAAAATTGACGGAAGTTTGCCGCTTCCGAGGTATTATAAAATTACAACCTTTATTGTTGTTGTATATTATCTATGTTTTCTTTGTAGAGCTTTGAAGAAGCAACAATAAAGTTGCGAAACGTCACTTGAAGGATTGACTTAACGTTTTTTTTCCAAATTTATTCCACTCCCACGAACATTTACACATATATTTAATCCCATCTGTTGTGATCATCTCAGAAAGTGAGAATTTGTGTTCTCAGTTCAACGCTCACTTTTAAAAAGGAACACTTTCATCTGAAAGTGGGCGGTGAGCGTTGAACTGAGAACACAAATTCTCACTATCTGAGATGATCACAAAACGGAATACAGCAAAAATCTCAGAATCCTCATTTTTTGACTTGTGTCACTTTTGAAATACACGTGCGATATGTGATATCTTGAGGATCTCGCAACAGGAATGTCCTATTCTGGTTATCTTAGGTATATCTTTAGGAGCTCGCAATAGGAATATCTTATTCTTGTTATACTTGAGCTGGCTTAAGGAGCTCGCAATAGGAATGTCTTATTCTGATTACCTGTGGGACATATTCAGGAGCTCGCAATAGGAATATCTTATTCTGGTTATCTGAGTGATATCTTTAGGAGCTCGCAATAGTAATGTCTTATTCTGGTTACATATGTGACATCTTGTGGACCTCAACAATAGGAATATCTTATTCTTGTTATACTTGTGATGGCTTAAGGAGCTTGCAACAGGAATGTCTTATTCTGGTTATCTGTGGGATATCTTTAGGAGCTCGCAATATGAATATCTTATTCTTGTTATCTGTGTGATATCTTTAGGAGCTCGCAATAGGAATATCTTATTCTGATTATCTGTGTGATATCTTTAGGAGCTCGCAATGGGAATGTCTTATTCTGGTTACATATGTGATATCTTGAGGACCTCGCAACAGGATGTCTTAGTCTGGTTAACTGTGGGATATCTTTAGGAGCTCGCAATATGAATATCTTATTCTTGTTATCTGTGTGATATCTTTAGAAGCTCGCAATAGGAATATCTTATTCTGATTATCTGTGTGATATCTTTAGGAGCTCGCAATAGGAATATCTTATTCTGGTTATCTGTGTCTCATCTTGAGGATCTCACATTAGGAGCTCGCATTTTCATCCAGATTGTAGCCTCTCAGAGACCTCTATGCGAGGTCTGTGTTACCTAGGGAACATACGCGCAAAAGCTCCTGACTTCAAGAAAAAAATTTGGTTCAAGCACTGACGTGAAGTCAGGAGCTTTTGCGCGTATGTTCTATTGTCCCTTCTCCTGTATTGAACACTCTTAATCGATTTTACCATGGTGAATTCTATTGTCTGTTCTCCTGTATTGGACACTCTTAATCGAATTTACCATGGTAAATTCGAATTAAGTGTTCAATACAGGAGAATGGACAACATATTCTTAGCAGGCAAGCGATCGATAGGGATTTTTAACACTTTATTTCAAGGTCTCCACTAAAATTTATCTCTGTCGGAATTTTGATATTTTAATCTCTATTCAGTATGAAAAAATGTCTTTCTCGATTAATACATTTGTGTAAATTAAAGAAAAACTTCAATCATTATTAATTGAAAATGAAATCATTCAAGTAAAGAGCAAATCAAACAAATATCTGAGAAAAGAGGTTACAACCGATTTTTGCGCATTTTTAGAAAATCGTGCATATCTTTCAACGCGCTTTAGTGGCGGAACCCCCAATCCTAGATGCAAGGTTGTAAAAATTGTAGAAAATAATCGACTATGAATTTGCTTCGTTTGATCAATTTTCTGATTTTGTTGAACATCCATAAAATTCTCTAATGAGTGCGAATAAAAGATGCCTGTTTTCAATTTCACTTCGGGAAGGTGTTCCATGAAGATAATGAAAATATGAAGCTGTTACTCGATATCCATAATTCCAAGGTAAATTGGTTCGGAATCTCCTTTGAATATTGAGTAGAAGGTTGTTAATATTCATAAAATCGTTTGCTGTAAGTACATAGCGAGGAAGTTAAATCTCGTTCACACATTTGTGTTTCATCTTTTATCCTCATCTTGATGCAATACAAATCTTCCATATTTTTGCGCGCATGTTCTGGGGGACACCGTGCTATCAATCTGCCGAATGTCTGTAACTTTCGAATTTTTCGCCGAAAATGGTTTCAAACGATTAGGTTCGACTCACTGATAAATAATTCGAGGTCAAATTTGATTCTGGCCGGCCGGCCGTTGCCACGATAACTTGAGAACAGAAAGAGATGGCGACTTTAAATCTTCAGGGTAGGTGGCGCGTCCGAATACGACGGACAAGTTTGGTAGTGGACATAATCGGCCCAACGGTTTTCGAGTAATAATTTTGTCATCAATCAACACAAATCCGACCGAATGGAAACTTGGTAGCTAGTTGTAGAATATTGACACAAAGACGTTTGTGAAATTTTGTTAGAATCGAACTAGAAAATTAAACAAAAATTATCAAAAAATATTATTTATCTCACGATAACCTGAGAACGGAAAGAGATAGCACCTTGCAATTTTCAGGGTAGATTGCATATCTGAATGTGATAATTGAGTTTGTTAATAGGTGTAACCGGCCAACGGTTTTGGAGCTATACTCATCTGAAATTTGGTTTTAATTTCTTCAATAACTCTTAATAATACGAATCCTATCCAACTAAAACATGGAAAATAGTTGTAGAATGCCGACGCGAAAATTCTTGCAAAATTTCGTGAGGGTCGTATCACTCGAAAATTAAAAAAATCAGGTGAAATCATTGAAAAAAAATCTATATATCAGAAACTATTCCTCCGACATCACTGAAGTTTTGCGAGGGCCTTCAAAACCTAACTCTACAGCTAAATTCCAGGTTTGAACACAATCGGATCTATATTATTGGAGATCTAAGCAGCCTTGGGAGAGTTCAGTCGCTGGATGGGTTACTGTTGCCTCCATAACTTCCGAACCGAAATAGATTTCTGACTTGAGATTTTCAGGGTTAGTTGCGCATCCGAATGGGAGAGTTAAGTAAAATAATGAGGCATAATCGGCTAAACGGTTTCGAAGTTATACCCATCTGTAATATTATTTTGTCCATAACTCAAAAAATACAGTCGCGATCGGACTGAAACTTGATAACTAGTTGTAGGTTGTAGAATATCAACATGAAGACGTACCCATGTGAAATTTTGTGAGGACCTTGCCACTAGAAAATTTAAAAAAATATATGAAACATATTATCTATCTCTCGATAACATGCGAACGGAAAGAGATAGCGACTTTCAATTTCCTGAGTAGGTTGCATATCCGAATACGACATTTAAGTTCATTAATTAGCATAATCACCCCAACGGTTTTGGAGATATACTTATCTGAAATTTTGGTGTTATTTCCACTATAACTCAGACTATACAAATCTCATCCAATTAAATCTCGGTAATTAATTATAGAATGCCGACCCAATAATTTTTGCGGTATTTCGTGAATATTTCTTCGTATATTATTAGATATTCAGCAAATTTCAATTCCAATAGAAAACATATGTCAGAATTGTAAATTTCGTGAACATAGACGATTAGCTCATTACTCATGTCTGTCATTAAAATAGTATGAAAAGTATTCATATGTTATGAAAGCTGAGCAAACGGTATATATCGATACTAAA
The DNA here is from genome assembly GCA_937662695.2 of Halyzia sedecimguttata. Classification (NCBI taxonomy): domain Eukaryota; kingdom Metazoa; phylum Arthropoda; class Insecta; order Coleoptera; family Coccinellidae; genus Halyzia; species Halyzia sedecimguttata. Next base: position 44,613,282 of record OW569413.2, on the reverse strand, counting down.
TTTGATTAAGAGTGTATTTGGTCTCCAAACCTTCTGTCTAACTCATTGCATTCGAGCGTGATCGTGCTGACGGCCGGACAGCTGGATGGCCGCACAGAATCAAGTTTGACCTCGGATTCTTCATCAGAGAGTTGAAACTAATCATTTGCATTCTCAACCAAAAATTCGAAAATTCCAGACCTTTGGACGAATTGATAGGCACTCGATTCAGGTGAATATCGCGTCAAAATACCATTGAAGAGGAGCAGGGCCGTATCTAGGGCGTGGCTAAGATGGCAGTTGTGGCAGTTGCCACGGGCGCCGGGACCACAGGGGCGCCAAAAATATAAAAAAAATTAAAAATAGAAGCACCAAGCAAAATAATTTGAAAAACTACGACACAGCGCAGAGTGAGATGAGACGTAATTTCTTCCTTTCAGTCTTCCTCAGTTAGCTTTCATTATTATTTAATATTGAGGTAAGATTTCAAACAATCAAATTGAATACTATATTATACTGCTTAGTTCGAAAATGTATAGCGGTGTGTAGTAGAGAAAAGAAGATTGTCATTTACGTGATAAAGGAGTAAACGGATTAAATAGATATTCTCGTTTTCACTCGATCCACAATAAAAGAACACAAAGTAGAGTGAAGAGAGCGAATGGAAAGACGTCACAGAGTAAAAAGAGCAAATCGATGCATTCATCGAACTTAGTAATTATTGTATTAAAGTATTAAGATTAGGGTTTCGCAAAAGTGAGAGTTGGTGATAGCAAAGTTGAAAATTTATAGTGTTTTCGGACCAATTTATTATTGGCAAAAAATATCTGATTGCATAAGAAATTGTATTCTCAATCAGAAATCAAACCATACTTTTAGTGTTGTTATATTTGAGTTGGTCTATTCAAAGAATTGTTAGAAATAAAAACTTATCAGATAGACCCACTTAAATGAAACAGAAGAAGAATATCATGGATTAATTGACATTGAGTATTGAATTATTCATGCAATCAGTAATTATATATATTTTTATTTTTTATCAACAAATATTCGTCTGAAAAAAATTAAAAAATACAATTTTACTATTATCCCTCTAATGTTCGCATAACCCTAGCCTTAAAGCTTTGAAGCATAGACCTTTCAGACAGAAACCATTCATTTTTGCGCGCATGTTCTGGGGAACGTCGCGTTATCATTTTGCCCTAATGTCTGTAATTTTCGAATGTTTTGCCGAAGATGGTCTCAAATGATTGGGCTCGACTCCCTGATGAAGAATTTGAGGTCAAATTTGATTGTCAGGCCAGCCGTCCAGCCATTGTCACGATAACTTGAGAACGGAAAAAGAAAGCGACTTGAAATTTTCAGGATAAGTAGCGCGTCCCAATACGACGGACAAGCTCGTTAATGGGCATAATCGTCCAAACGGTTTCCGAGTTGTAGAATATAGACTTAAAGACGTATGTGCAATTTTGTGAGAATCGTATCTCTAGAAATTTTTTTAAAGATTATTGAAAAGTAATATTCATCTCACGATAACTTCAGAACGGAAAGAGATAGCGACTTACAATTTTTAGGGTAGGTTATTGGGCATCCGGATGCAACATTTGATTTTGTGAATATGCATAATCGGCCTAACAATTCTGGAGAATTACCTATCAAAAATTTTGTTTTTATTCCCTTCTCAACTCAAAAATGATGAAACCAATCCAAATCAAACATGGTAGTTGGTTGTAGAATGCCGACGCGCAATTTTGTACAAAATTTTGTGAGGATCGTATCTCCATAAAATTTTTAAAAAATCATAGAAATCTTTGAAAATAATCTTATATCTCAGAACCTATCCGTCTGATCGCAGAAATCTTGCGGAAGGCTTCAAAACATAACTTCACAACCAAGTTAGGAATTTGAACACGATCGAATCGATATTGTTGGAACAGCATTGATTGAGTTCAGTAGCTAGATGAGTGACCGTTGCCACGATAACTCTTGAATGGAAATAGATAGCGACTTGCAGTTTTTAGGATATGTTGCGCATCCGAGTGGGACATTTATAATTATTGTTGGGTATAATCGACCAAACGGTTTCAGAGTTAGAACCATTTGGAACATAGTTTTCTCGATAACCCAAAAAATATTGATCCAATCGAATTGAAACTTGGTATGTAGTTGTAGAATACCGACGCAAAGAAGTTTGTGAGGATCCTATTACTAGAAAATTTTAACAAAATCATTGAAAAATATTATTCACCTCCCGATTACTTGAGAACGGGAAGACACAGCTACTTGCAAGCATTAGGGTAGGTTGTGCATCCTGATCCGTCATTTGAGTTCGTTAAAAGTCATAATCGACCAAACGATTTTGGAGGAATATCATTCTGAAATTTGGTTGTTGTTTCCTCAATATCTCAAAAAATACGATGCCGATTCCATTCAAACATGGTAATTAGTTCTAGAATGACGACGCAAAAATTTTTGCAAAATTACGTGAAGATCGTATGATTAGAAAATTAAAAAAAATCATTGAAAATCATTGTACAAAAATTCCATATATCAGAAATTATTCTTCCGACATCGCTACAACCAAGTTGCAAGTTCGAACATGATTGGGTCTCTATTGTCCGAGCAGGCTTGGGTGAGTTCCGATGTTTTAAAAAGAATCTATATCTAATACTCAGTTCAATACATACGGCAAGAGGATTTATGCAATTTTTTTTTTCGTTTATTATTAGATATTTAATGGATTTCAACTGCGATAGAATACATATGTCAGAATTAAAAATTCTTTGATCTTAGACGATTTTCTCATTACTCAGGTCATTAAAATGGCCCGAAATGTATTCATATCCTATACAAACTGAGAAAACTTTGTATATCGATGGTAAATTCGATTAAGAGTGTCCAATAGAGGTGAATGGAACTGAAAATCGTAATAGTTCGTGTTTCAAAGGGTTAAAGAATAGTATTTGTATGCTAAGTTAGCAGTATTAATTAATTTTTAGTTACAAAATATATATTCTTTTTTTCAGAATTTGTTTAATCTTCATACTTTTTATTTGTGTATTTAAATGTTTTCGATAAAATAAGTAAATATCCATAATATTGTGTATTAATTCAAAATTGTTACGAAAATATATGACTAAAGTTATGGAAAAAAATATTATAAGAAAATATAATGGATGAAATCAAATTTACGCAAACGGAGGGCGCTGCCTAATATATTGTCACAGGCGCAATAGTACCTAGATACGGCTCTGAAGAGGAGTGCCTATCACTTTGTTCGAATGTCATCAATTTTCAACTTTCTAGCTGAAAATGGTCTCAAAAATTATAACCAATAAGGTGAACCAGTTTTTTTTGACGTATTGTTTATAGGTACATACCAAAGTAAACATTCATATAAAACGATGATCGAAATTGGTCTCTGTGGCGATAACTACCAGCCTCCATGTATGTGTTATACCATGGAGGTAGGAGGAAGTGGAGGGAGCATGTGCTATATTTCCCTTTTAACGAAAGTGTCACATAAAATCGGCCATATTGGTATGGGCAAATCCTTTGTTATACACATGAAATTGTGAGTTTTCTATGGTTGGAATTCCGGATTCCTATATTAAATTGGGACACACCAATATGGCGGAGTATGTGACAAGTTTCGATCTTTATGCCCCCTCCACTTCCTTCTACCTCCATGTGTTATACGGTTGTTATTGACGTATTCATGTCTTATTATTACTCTGTGGTTAAAAATGACAACAACAATGACAACCAACACTTTATGTACGAGTAGATAGCACAGATTGAAAATGAATAAAAGTAAGTTGAAACAACTTGAGACGATTTGATTAGTTAAAATCATCTATCAAAGACATAGCTAATTTTGATTAAAATACATTGCAATACAAATTTGAAAATTTTGTATTGCAATGTGGATCGATGCTATCTTTAACATGTCCAACATATTTGATCATATGCAAGATGCATACAGTAATAATGAACCTGGATTTTACTGTTACTATGTTAGTAATATTATATATGTTACCCAGGCAACACAAATCTCTCTAGGGTGTATCTGAGAGGTCCCATTGGGCCATTTATGGGAACTCCCATTGCGGGCTTCGTGTATTGCCTAAGGAATTCTTGTAGCAACCTCCTGGGAATATCGAATATCGAATGTAGATGGGAATGAGATATTCGCAATGTGAGCTACCACAGACAATAGGATGTCACAATAGGAGTTCCCAAAGATATCGCGATAATTTGAATTGTTTTGAAGGTTCGAAAAAAAGTTTATCTTCGATTGAATTTGAAATGCCTCTTATGATGCTAGGTGGATTGTAATCATTGTAACCTTACGCCAGCTTAGGTATAGCACTGTTAATTTCTGACCAGACATTGAATGATGGCCTCTACCGTTTGACTAGATCTCCGGCTCGCTCTACCCACTAAGCTTGAAGCACTCATAATTCAATTCAAATTTGTCAACGTGAAAAAGTACGCCGAAGGGTACTGACTTCACATCAGTGCTTTTTTATATTTTTTCAGGTTTCTTCGACAGTTATGTCTATTACTACAGTCTGGTCTACACCTATCTTTACCGTAGGTTAAAATAAAAAAAAATTCGGTTAACGGCCCTTCAGGAACATAATTGGTTACACCTATTTTTTAAATCCTTATCGGAGTCCATCGAATTGATATTCTGTCGATTGAGGAAGAAGTGCACAATTTAATATGATATGATGAATTGTGTGAAAGAAAGTGGAGAACAGCTTCACAATAGATGCTCAAAAGTTGTCCGTCCATCTGAATAAAACATAAACAAATATGACTACTTGATTTTCACATAATTCCCCTGTTATTCAGAATTAAAAGTTGCTTAAATTCTTTCTTGTATATGTTCCCTGGAATTGATCTCAACCTTATAAACTAACAATCGTACATAGCTTCATAAGAAATAGTCGAGGAGCTTAAGGTCCGGAGATCTTGCAGACCCTGGAAGTTTAATTTAATTTGAAACAAATTATCTCATTGAAAAGATGAACAAAATTATTTTGTTTGGTGGAATTGTGATAAGACATTAGACTATTTGCTATAAATCTTTTTAAAACTTTCCTTCATTGCATATGAAGATGAAAATAAATCAAAATGAAATTTTTGTGTTGGAAAATAAATAAATAAAATATAATGAAAATTAGTGAGATCTGATTTTGAGTTTAGAATAATATGTAATTTTGCAAATTCATTTTATTTTTTCTGTATGTGTACCATCGAATTTTTGGCGCTAATATGGAATAATTTGAAATAAATTTCAATCCTGTGATATTTTTTGACGGCGCAAGTTTTACGAAAAAAACTATACCGAGTGTATAACATCACTTCAGATCCTCTCAATGTGAAAGAATTCTACTATCCAAGACCGACTCTTATTTCAGATTGGTTTATTCAAACACCTCATATAACCAAAAAATCGCCCTGTATATCGACTAGCATTAGAAATTAATACACAATTCACAAGGTTGAAAATTATTTCATAGTATTCCACTTAACTGAATGTGTAATGTATTACCACTTCATATTAATCTGAACTGATTTAATTCATTTTTACTCACAACAAAATTTTTCATTGCACAAAAAATTTCATTGTGTTTGGATTTCATCATCATTTGCAATAAATTAGGTACGGAAGGTTTTAAAAAGATTTATTGCAAATATTCTAAAATATTATCACAATTACCCAAGATAAGATAATTCTTTTATGTCTTTTCAATGTTTCAATTTTCAGAAATTTATATCAAATTAAATTAAACTTGACAAGAACAACAATGGCGTGTCAAGGGAGCACTATTACATGGCCTGCAAGATCTACGAAACCATAGCCACTATAATAATTTTTAAAGAGGATACATGTGAGAGTTAGTTTATGAGGTTGGGATGAATAATTCCAGGAAACATCTTCGAGAAAGAATTATTGAAACAGTTCGTAAAGAGATTAGGAATAACACGAAATGATATGAAAATCGAACAGTCATACTTATGACCGAGCTTATAAATATATTCACATAACATTTAAAGCATCTTTTGTGAATCTGTTCTCTAGTTTCTCTTCTGTTTCACTTAATTTATCAATATGCAATTGCACTCTCCTTTTTCAATGAACAGAATATTATTTCGATGGATTCCTATGTGATGAAAACACCAAAAAATGTACTTATCAAAATTAAAACTTCCAACCTTCAAATTTATTGCAAATGATGATGAAAACAAATCGAAATGCAAACATTTTATATTTCAGAAACTATCCGACAAATTCTGCTAAAATTCCGCACAAACATTCAAGGCACCATTTTACAATCGAGTAGCGCATTTCAGATTGATCAGCTTTGCATTATTTTTGGAAATATTCGAGGTGGTATCCTACTTCTTATGAAATTTAATAACATGTAAATCTCTGAATTGTAACAACACCCTTTTGGCTGAGATGTTTGATAGGTATACTGACTGACAAAGAAACTGCAACACCCAGAAGGAGCTGTTTAAATTTTAATTTTTTTTTTTGGTTGGACATAGATAGTATTGCAAGGAGTAAATGATTGAAATTTGAAGAAAAAAAACGAAGCGTTTACAATTTTTTTTAAATAAATTTTTTAATAATGTGTTTGTCCACCGCGATTATCCACACTCCCCAACACGTCTTGGCATTGATGCAATAAGATGGTCTATTTCTTCTTGAGCGATACTAAGCCAAGCTACCTGTAGTTCATAGTTCATGCATCAGAGCCGCCAAAAATCGTGGGGGCTGGGGTAAATTTCCAAGCCTTCTACCCATGATGTCCCAAACATGCTCTATGGGCGGAAGATCGGGGGATCTGGGCAGCCATAGTAAAAGATTCACATGGGTCGCTTCAAAAAAGTTTGAACTAACTCTGGCAACACGAGGTCGAGCATTATCTCGCTGAAATATTGGATTCTCGAGTCGGTTAAGGTAAGGGAGAACATATGGCTCCACTATTTCTTGAAGATAACGCAGCGCTGTTATGTTACCTCGAATGAAGACTAAAGGTGACCTACCTGTATGTGCAATAGCACCCCATACCATAACGCCTACTGTCCGGTGTACATGACGTTCAATATCAAACTGAGGTTCACGTCTTTCTCGCCGACGTCGTCTAACCCTTCTTCGGCCATCATGTGCACCCAAGGAGAATCGAGATTCATCAGAAAAGACACCCTGATGCCATTCCACATTCCAATGTTGAAGTTCTCTGCACTACTGTAATCCTTGCCGGCGATGCTAAACCGTCAGAGGTAACACAAGATGGGGTCGATAATGCTGCAGTCCAAAAGACCTTATTCGGCGGTAAACCGTTCGGACAGTTACAGGATGGCCTTCTTCTCCTAACCACTCATCAGCCAAAGATCGAGTTGTCGCTAATCGGTCTCTAATAGCCATAAGTCTTAGACGTTGATCTTGGGCATAATCAAACCACACTTGACAACATCTCATTACAGTTGTTGGATTTCTGTTCGTACAGTTAGCGATTTCTCGAAATGAGAAACCCGCCTCCCGTAGACCAATAATTGGACCTCTTTCAAATTCACTTAGCTGGCGATAAATTCCGCGTACACGTGCTCTAGGCATTTTAACAATAACTAAACATCGACTTTGGATCTCCTCGAAGAGCTGGTGTGTTGTAATATTTAAAAAAAATTGCAAAAAACGACTACAATATGTAAGTAAAAAAAATGTTTACATAAAAAAACTTTCAAGATTTTTTTCTCCAAATTTTAATAATTTACTCCTTGCTATACCTTCGATGTTTTACCAAAAAAAAATTAAAGCTCCTTCTGGGTTTTTCAGTTTCTATGTCAGTTAGTATATTTCCAAAAATACAGATCTGATCGAATTAAAATCTAGTACTCGGTTGAAAATAGCTTGAAGGTTCATGCAGTATTTCGTGAGGGGTGAATAGACAATGCGCAAAAACCCCTGACTTCACGTCAGTACGTTTCTCAAATTTTTTGAATGTTAACTCAATATCTATTAAAATATTTTCAATCCTTATGATTTCAGGTAATATATAATTTAATTACTTATCAATGGGAATAAACATAAAAGCATGCAAGACAATTGGATAATTACCAGAATGTGCTTCGGATAAATCAAATAAGTTGATACCACTTTCAACTGCTAGTACAATAATTTGCTCAGCTTTTTCTTCTGTTACGCTAGGGCTAAATGTAGGCCATGTTCCTAAAAAATGGAATGCAATTCTAAGTTCTACGAGAATATTTCAGGTAAATAACTCGTGCTTCTTGAATCTACATAATTCATGACCTAGGAAGTCTAAATCAGATACTCAAAGAAGCTACGACAAAGGAAATTCTTGTTTCAAATTCTTAGAAGTTTTGATCGCTGTAATGAAATTTAATTACTTTTCAGGTCGAAATTTCGGTCAGTTTTTATGTTCAATATATCTACAGTCTCTCAAAGTCTGAATATTAGATATATAACAGAAAGGGTAAGGATGTAGGAAAGTTGAATTTCTTTTCATTTTGTTTGACAGTAAAAACAGTTTCAATATGAGGATTGCCAGGATTCGCATATTCCGATGATTTCTGTTTGTTGTTCAAATGTGCAAAATTTCTAATGGAATTCTTGTTCAATTTCAAATAACATATAGGGTGATTCACAAAGGTCGTTCTTTAGAATATTTCAAAGAAAGACTCGAAATAAACACTTGAAATTTTATAGTTAAGCTTTGTTAGGAGAGATGAATTCCTAGAAAAAAAATCAGATTCGTTCGACCCAGTTTTTTTATTGACGATCAGATAACCCATTGAATTCTGCATTGTTTTAATGTAGGTTACATATTATTCTCTCAAAATAAGTGAGAAATCTGGAAAACCCCTTTGAATTTTCTCAAATAGCACTTCATTCCAATCTTAAAAACTTGTAGATTTTTGGTTGAAAATTCCTAATTTTCTAGCTTTTATCATAAGACATATCAATACAATATACCTACAATACTAATATTGGGGACCAAAATTCAACGTTTTCATTGGTTGAAATACCCAGACAGATTAATAAAGCCATCTTAACGCAAAATAATATTGTTTAGAAAATTTTAATTTTGTATGCATTTTCAGCACCTAATCAGCGAATGAACAAGATTGTGTGTGGCATTATGGCTTCAATCTTTGTGTCAGGACGTCAGTTGCACCCTCTGACCTCTTAACCCACAAACTTTATTCAATATGCAGTGTAAATTGGCTTGTAATAATTTCTTGTCATCGTCAGGAAATGGACAGAGCTGAATTTCCTGACTCTGCGGTGATATTTTCAGTCGACCAGACTGGTTGAACATGAATTTATATATTTACTTCACAAATTTTCCGAGGACATTGTAATATATTATTAAATTCGATACTGACGATGATCAGAAGTAGTAGGAGCTTCATGGACTGACTTTGCGAAATTTGCAACATGTTTTAGTGAATTTCCATTTCGTTGTGCGAATCTTTCGATAACTGAAATCCACCATATTTGAGCTGCTACTTGTCAAATATCATGTCACTTTCAGATTTACATATACAGCGTGGCAAAAATCGTTACTCGTCAATAATTCTTGTACGAAGAATTATTCAGGAAAATCCTCGCACCCGTCGATTTTTAATTTCGAAAGCAATTTATCGTATGCTTTTTTGAATTTGATATTTCTCACCCCCTACGCCCCGCACCCCTCTACTTTATTTTTTCGAACGGGAATATATGGATTGTGATACATCAAATGAAAGGTAATTTGATTACCTACTAAACGGTGCAAATGAAAGGAAAATTGGTTTTGCCGTTTTTCTTATTAAAACATTAGAAAATAATCACTTAAGTATGGTTACTCGCTTTTTCAAATCAACGATTTTCCTATTCAAGGATGGAAAATTATTTTAATGTATTAAATATTCGAATTGAGCACCGTTGACTGCTTAACGAGCACATTAATCCCCCCCCCCCCACCCCCCTTGAACCCTCATTATCTACGCTGCTGAGTATACGGGCAAGTAGTTGTTGTCTCCGATTATTTCTGAATATTCAAGTTAATAGTAATAAGTTATAGTAATAAGGTATTCTGTACAGTTAAGTTATTGTTCAAAGTCGAAAGGAGGTTTTTGGGGGACAAAGTCTGTGTTTAAACTGTACGTTTTTCTTTAGGAAGATCGGTTTTTGCGTAGAGTGCACACTGATTTTTTCGAAGAGACTCCAGTTTATTGGTAAAAGCAGTCATCGTTCGGAAAGAACCCAAGTCCGACATCTTTTGGTGGGTGAGCTGAAGAAGCAGGAGGAGAAACTCCAATTCCCACAAACTAGGACCTCTTCCGAATTAATTTTCAATTTAGGATAAGTTATTTTTATTTAAAATTCACGATCCCGAAATATGTTGTTCTTTTCTTCAAATTTAAGTCCAACAGTGTTTTTTTTTGGGACAGACTATTCGGGGCATAACGTTTTAATGACGGTCTTACAAGATGTCTCCTTAATTTTCATTTTCCAAGCAATTTCCTTTGTCCAGCTCAATATTGAATTCTGTTCGACATGTTTCACTTACCTAGCCCAATATTCGATACGCGAAGGCCACTTTTTCCAAGATTCCTATATCTAAGTCCTGGGGTTACGGAAGTTTGCCTGTTTAGCTGGATGGGAGCAGGAGCAACAGAATGAGATAAGCCACTAAGCAGCAATTGTTCCTTCGTGATAGTACCATCCTGTCTGTCAGCTAAGGCGCTCAAAGCACTACCAGCACTGAATTCCTCCATACAGTCCAGACTCGCTATGGGAGCTCTACACCTGAAAATGTCAAATTGGATTAAATTTATAAGGCTATTGCAAAACATTTTATGGATATGTGTGAAAATATATTTGTCTGGATGCAATATTCATGGAAGAAAGCAATTCTAAGGGTCATGAAATTAATGTCATCTAATGTAGAATGTGTGCTCGAAATGATGATTAAATAATCGGGAAATTAGGCTACGAAATACAATTAGTGTTCTTATAATTGTACTAGAAGACCGGACATGCCTTGTCCTGTTCGAAAGTTGGATTGCCTGCTATCAGCGGAATCAGCAAACGTTTTTTGAGCGTATGTTCTGGGATACATAGCGTTTTCATTTTGCCCAAATGTCTGTAATTTTCGAATATTTTGCCGAAAATGGTCTCACATGATTGGGTCCGACTCCCTGATGAAGAATTCGATGTCAAATTTGATTCTGCCCGGTCAGCCGGCCGTCCGTTACGACGATAACTTGAGAAAAGAAAGAGATAGCGACTTGAAATTTTCAGGATAGGTGGCGCATTCTAATACGACGGACATATTCGTTAATGGGCATAATCAGCCCCTTGGTTTGCAACATTTCGTGAGGAACGTATCATATTATATAATTTTTAAAATATAATTGAAAATCTTTGAAAAAAATCCTATATATCAAAAACTATTCGTCCGACATCCCTGAAATTTTGCGGTAGCCTTCAGAACCTAACTCAACTGCCAAGTTCCAAGTCTGAACGCGATCGGATCTATATTGTTGGAGAGCAGACTTGTGTGAGTTCATTAGCTGGATGGGTGACCGTTGCCTCGATATCTTTCGCACGAAAGGTGCATGTTTGAATAGACATATTTTGGAATACAACCTTTTTGGTTTATTGAAGACGGAGATCTAAACATTGTTGGACATATTCTTACCACCACATAGAGGGAGACATGTAGTTTGCATGGTTAGATGAACATTTTCCTAATAGATGGATAGGTCTAGAATGATCGATAAAATTGAGCGTCCTCCGGATCCTAATTCATTAAATTTTTATTTGTGGGGACATATGAAAACGCTTGTCTATCATGTTTCAATTACATCTCATCAACATTCAGATCATCAAAATTTAAGTTGCAGCTAAACAAATAAGAAACGACCCGTCTACTAATCTTTAATTCTTCGTCCATTCAAGCCGACAACATTTCGGACAATTTAGATAATCTCAAGACTTGTTATTTCCATTCATCATAAGTTTTATCGTTATTTGTTGAAGAATATAAAAAGAATTGGTACAATAGTTTTGACTCGAACAATATAATTTTTCCAATGATTGTATCTTCTGAACGAAAACGCATCGGACCTTTGTTCATAAGAAACAAAATGTTCAGAATAAACACAGCTATCAACCGCAAAAGTTTGTCATAGAGGTTATAGAACACCCTGTATAGATTATATATTCGAGTTTGATTACATAATGTTAGCTTTCAATCAGTTGTTGTAGAATAATCATTCTGCAACATAAGTCGAAGTTAAGCGAGTAACCAAATCAGAGTGGTCGAGATCAATCCCTTTCTATCATAACATAACCAATAATAATTGGTTATGATCGAAAGGGATTTGTCTTAACCACTGTGTTTTGGTTAGACGCTCAAATTCGACCATAGTTTCGTCTGCATTTTGAGTGTATTTCATTCGCTCACTTGATGTGACACCATCTGTGATCCGAATCACAGGTAGGTTGATTGTCATAATGTCATGCAGTTTTTAGAATAGTATATTCTAAAACAAGTTGCAGAACAGGGTCCTATTCAAACACGTATGAGAAATTCGAAAACGAGCGAGTTTTCGAACGCACGAGTGTTGGACTTCTGCAACGAGTATTAGACGATATTTTCTCTATTTCAGCCAAGTTTTGTAAAATAATGTTGAAATTTAATGAAAAATTCGGATTAAACAACCTAGTGACTTTGGTATTGTATCGTGACAGTTGGTGTGACTGTTACGAAAGTTGACAGATTTCGGAATTTGAATTGACGTAGGACATGAAGATCAGATTTAAAACAGTTTCCTAATAGCATGATGATTCAAAATTAGCTAGAAGGAAATCTCTAGGACCTAATTTTTTATTGAGAACAATTATTTCACCATATCCAGATTATATTAGATTGATGAATAATTGAGGTGTGTTGAAATTCAATAGTATCGAATGTCAGTGCTGACTGCCACAAAACGAAAAATATTACTAGAAAAAATGCGGGAATGAGTTCATTACAGCACTGTTTTTAATGCTGTAATGAACTCATTACGATACTGAAATAGATAAAAGACATTTTCGAATTCGACATGTAGCGTCATGCAGAAAGTATGGTCGGTTACGGGATTAGAAATAAAAACACTATGCTCGTGTTTCCTCAGACTCGTCTGCGGCTCGCATTTGGAAAGATACACTCGCATGAAATTTTCATTCTAACCCTGTTGCAGAATAATATACTATTCTCACAGAATGACATATTGTTTGATGACCAAAAAAATGAAGCTCTCAATTCAAAACTGCCAAGTTCCAAGTTTGAACACGATCGGATATAATAGGTTGGGGAAAAAGTTCGTGGCGATATTAAGGTATATTTGATATCGAGTTGTTTCATATTTTTTATAATCTCCCTCAAATTAAATATTGTCCATTTTGATCGACGACCTTCTGCCACTTCTCTGGAAGAGCAAGAATTCCATCGCTGTAGAATTTGGTAGTTTTTTGGTTGAAAAACTGAATGAGGTGATTTTCACATGCCTCTGGTGAGTTCAGCTTAACTCCATTAAGAGAGTTTTGAAGCGACCGAAACAGATGAAAATCGGAAGGTGCTAAGTCCGGACTATAGGGAGGATGCAACAAAATTTCCCATCCAAGCTCTTTCAATTTTTGTCGAGTTACTAATGACGTGTGTGGCCTGGCATTGTTGGAGATTCGAGCAGCCAGTGTGAGTTCAGTTTTCAGTAGATGGGTGGGTGACCGTTGCCTCGATAACTATCGAACGAATGGAGATAGGGACTTGCTTTTTTTAGGGTAGGTTGCGTATCCGAATGGGAGAGCTAAGTTGTTTACGGGCATAATCGGTCCAACAATTTCGAAGTTATACTCACATGGAATGTTATTTCCACGATAACTCAAAAAATATAGACTCGATCGATTTGAAGCTTGGTAACTATTTGTAGAATATCGACATAAAGACGTGTTTAAAATTCTGTAAGAACCGTACTTATCCCAAGATAATTTAAGAAAAATTTCGAAAAAAAAATTTGTTCAAGCACTGACGTGAAATCAGGAGCTTTTGTGATTTTTTGTTTTGAGAATTGGTATTTTTTTTTAATCACTGATTGTATTATATTATTATTCAAATTCACTATTAAACTCTTTTGAGGGTTCTGGAAAAACGAAATTTCTCCGTCTCAAATTCGAAGAAGCTCATCCTAAAACCAACTGACACTTCCATTCTATTAGTATATTTTCAAACTAACTTCCAAATGTTCCATGTTTCCGTGGAACTTTTGAAATTCTATTCACGTACGTTCTATTTTATAACTTCAAATTCATAACATTATATCGTAAATACACCAGAGAGTTAAAAAAAAGTTTGAAAGGGGAATTTCCATGGGCGGATCCAGCCCATTCAAGCTACCCTCCAGTTATCTAAGTTGCCTGACCGGAGAAAATTTAATTTAGCTACAAATTTGTTGTTTATGATCATTTTCGGCCAAAAACATGCATTTATACGATGATATCGAAGTTCTAACTCCCAAAAACTCTGCAAATCTTCACACAATTTACATAATTCCTATTGGAAATACGGATTATTTTATTGGTGTCCATGCACGGTCTTTCACGGAATACGGTGGACGGTAGGTAAGATGCTTACGAAGTGAAATTAATTACTTAATACCTTGTTAAAGGAAACAATTGGGCCAAGCACTGGCGTGACTCAGGAGCTTTTGCGCGCATGTTCTATTGTCTATTGACCTCTATTGGACACTCTTAATCGAATTTACCATCGATATAAACCGTTTTCTTAGCTATTATAAAATATGAATACATTTCGTACCATTTTAATGGCATAATTGAGTAATGAGAGAATCGTCTAAAACCACAGAATTTTTAATTCGGACATACGTATTCAATAGGAATTGAAATTTGCTAAATATCTAATATTATAAGAAAAAAACTTAAGTCTCAAGTAATTTTAGGATACGGTATTCACGAAATTCCGCGAAAATGAGCGCTTCGACATTCAACAAATAATTACCGAGATTTAATTGGATCGGATTCGTATATTTTGAGTATAAAGGAAATAACAACTAAATTTCAGTTGAGTGTAACTCCAAAACCGTTTGGCCATTATGCCTATTAACGAATATAAATGTCGCATCCGGATGTGCAAACTACCCCGAAAATTGCAAGTTGCATTTGCTTCTTAGAGATATTGACTTGGTCCTATATCTACTATCCCAACCCGGTATACATACAGGGTGATTTCTGATCAATGATCCATAGTGCAGTGGGTAATAGAGGACCATATATAGAGTCAGAAATGGACACTCAAACATCTCTTATACCTACTAGTTTCTGAGATACAGGGTATTTCCTGAAAATCATAGAATTTAAAAACCTTTATAAGTTCTAAACTGTGGAATCAATTTTGATAATATTTTGCTAGCATATTGTCTTCGATGCACTCAAAAGAATCCTAAAGAGAAAATGAAAAAAACAGGACCATACTAGAATATTATTTTTTACTTCCGGGCACCAAAACATCACTCTCTACATGAAACCAAAATTTGTTTTCTTTTTCGAGAAGAGGAAATCAATCATCAATTCGAGTGGCTTAAATTTTGTCTAAGGAGAAAAACAAAATGACTCGATTTTTTCATTCCAAAAATTAGAGAAAAGCACTATCGTGAGTTCTGGAGATTTTGCACGCATATTCCTTTGTTTATTTACGCCTCATACGAAGTCGATAGATCTGAAATTCGGTACTCGATTGTGAAATGGTGACTCGAAATTATGTGTGGAATTTCAAGTAACAAAATTATTGTTAATAATGTTTTACTCACCTCTATTGGCTACTCTTTATCGAATTTAGCATCGATATAGACCATTTTCTCAGAACTTATAAGATAAGAATAAATTTCGTATCATTCTTACGACACACTTGAGAGATGAGAGAATCGTCTAAGATCAGAGAATTTCAAATTCTGACATATATGTTCTACCGGAATTGAAATACATTAAATCAAATAATATAGGAAAAATATTACGGCTCTAGTAATTTCAGGATGCGATATTCACGAAATTCCGTGAAAATTAGGGCGTCGGCATTCTAAAAGTAATAACCGAGTTTTAATTGGATCAAATTTCTATAGTTTGAAGTGAAGAACGACAAAATTTCAGATGTGTCTAACTCCAAAACCATTTGGTTGATTATGCCTATTAACGAACTCAAATGTGGCATCCGGATGCGTAACCTACCCCCAAAATTTGTTTGTCGCTATCTCTTTTCGTTCCCAAGATATCGTGAGAAACATAATATTTTTTCATAATTTTTTTAAAATTTTCTAGTGATACAATTCTCGCAAAATTACACATACCTCTTTGCATGTCTTTATGTCGGTATTCTACACTAGTTTCAATTCATAACTGTCCCATTCAGATGCGCAACCTACACCGAACCTCTTACGGCAAAAGGATGAACGTTGCTGAACATCGCTCAAGGTTTCTTCATCGCAGGGGGTCGGAGTTCGTTAGGATATCCATAGGTGCCACTGGTGGGATTCTCTCCCTACCAGTTCGCAACTGATGGAATTAAGTTTCCTAGAACTCCTTCGGTTGTTCATTCAGGGTGCTAAGTCACGCCGATGATTGGTTACAACCATGAAACCCCGGTTCGTGTCTACCCTTGAATGATGCGTTCCTCTTCGGAGGAACACTGAGCGATGGGGTGAACTAGTTTGGCTCACGCGGAATATTTGTTGACGGTTAAAATCAATGAATATTTCACCGTGTGTCTTCTGGAAATCTCAAGTCACTATATCTTTTCGTTCAAAAGTTGTCGTGGTAAAGGTCACCCAAACAGAACTCACACCAGGCCGCTCGGATCCGTAGCAATATTGATCCGATCGTGTTCAAATTTGGAACTTGGCTGTGAAGTTAGGTTTTGAAGGCTCTCGCAAAATTTCAGCTATATCGGACGAAGAGTTTCTGATATATAGATTTTTTTTCAATTATGAATTAGTACTCGGAAACCGTTGTAGGTACCTATTATGCCCATTAACGTACTTGTCCTTCGCATTTGGTTCGCGCCATCTACCATAAAAATTGAATGAAATTCACGATCTCTTTCCGTTCGACAGTTATCGTGACAACGGCCGCACAGAATCAAATTTGACATCGAATTCTTCATAAAGGAGTTGAACCTAATCGTTGGAGACCATTTTCGGCAAAAAATTCGAATATTACAAATACCTGGGCAAAATGATAGCATGCTGTTCTCCAGAACATGCGCACAAAAACAAAATAATCCCTATAATTCTCGAAATAATCGACCGATTTCAATGGAAACTATGATTATGAATAAGATGCTGAAAAATAATTGCAATGTTTTGATGATCAGATATTAAAAACATCACTCTGTATATGATTCACATTTTTCTTATTAACATACATATTCGTGAAGAGGAGAAAAAGTGCTGTCGAAATCAAGTATGTGAAGGGCATTGGCACGAAAGCTTTCGAATGGAAAGAGATAGCGACTTGAAATCGACCCAACGGTTTTCGAGCACTAATCAAAATATTATATATCTCACGATAACTTGAGAACGGAAAGAGATTTGTCAACTTGTAATTTTCAGAGTAGATCGCGCGTCCATATGGAAGAGTTGAGTTCGTTGTTGGATTAAATCAGCCAACGGTTTTGGAGTTATGCACATCTGGAATATCATTTTTTCGATAACTCAAAAAATAACAATACGATCGAATTGAAACTTGTTAACTATGCCTTTTCAAGTTCAATTTCGGAAAAAGTAAAAGCAATTTCGGAAATTGTACTAAGTAAATCTGAATATTTAGTACGAATTGGATTAACTTTTACCGAAATTGGATTAACTTTTCCCGAAATTGGTTTTACATTTTCCGAAATTGAACTTGAAATGGTATAGTTGCAGAATACCGACATAAACACGTATGTCAAATTTTGTGAGGGCCGTATTACTAGAAAATTTTAAATAAATTATGAAAAAAATGTATTTACCTATCTCAAGATAACTTGAGAACGGAAAGACATAGCGACTTGCAATTTTAATGGTAGGTTGTGGATTTAAGTTCGTTAATAGGCATAATCGGCCAAAATGGTTTTGGAGCTTTATTTGTATGAAATTTTGTTGTTATTTCCTCGATTACTCGAAAAATACGAATCCGACCCGGTTCAAAAATGGTAATTAGTTGTAGAATGCCAAACACGCAAATTTTTTGAAAACTTTGTGAGGATCATATCACTAAAAAATTGAAAAAAGATCTATTTCTCTGAAACTATACGTCCGATATCGCTGAGAATTTGGGAGAGCCTTCAAAACCTAACTTTCGGCCAAGTTCCAAATTTAAATACAATCGTATCTATATTGTTGGAGATCCGATAAGCCTTGGGTGAGCTCAGTGGCTCGATGGATAACCGTTGCCACGATAACTTTCGACCGAGAAGAGATACCAACTTAGCAATTTTCGGGGTAGGTTTTGCATCCAGTTAAGTTTGTTATCGGGCACTCTGAAAAATATCTAAAAAATAAATAAAATATATTATTTTAAAATTGCTTCTGCGTTAGGAATACAAGATATTTGTCAAAAACAATATATAGAACAATAATGCCTAACAAACAGTAACGAAACAACATCAACTATAAAACAACTATTTTGTAACGTTTCGGATACCTTCTTCACACACCAAGCGAAAATTTTCAAAATATTTTTTTTTGTTGACAAATAGTCTGAAATTAGAAAATTGTCACTTTGGATGATCGCAAAAGGCCGAAAACTCTGTTTTAAATTATGTTTTATCATCAAAGGGAGTGAATCCATCTATTTTTCAGGAATTCGTTTTACTATTTCAGAAATTTGGTTAATTATTACCGACATTGCTTTTACTTTTTCCTAAATTAGAATTGAAAAGGTATAGAAAATCCAATTATACCACTGCTCGTACAGATCTTTCTTATAGTGTATTATCAACTTCAAAAGTTTAACAAATTTTGGAATTTCAATTGGTGACCCTAATCGACAAAAAACTCACATTCGCTGTCCATTTCCAGGTACAGAATTAGGAAGATAAATTTTCCTCACTACAAAACACAATCACTAATCACTCCTAAAGTATCATCCCAGAAATGAATCGTCCATTTTTTGTAGAGCTGTACATTTAGATAATATTCTGTTTCAGTTCCAGTTGGTTAGTGAAGTTGAGCATTTTCATACTATATATTTCAGATATGTAACAAGAGTATCGACCAGCCGCCCGAGTTGGTTGCTTTATGCATATAAATACTTTATTTGTATTCACCCGGACAATGAAAAAGGACGAGGTAAATGGATCAGAGTATTATTTATGGGCAGTGGAATATTGCAGGTGCCCAATTTGATTACGTCTTTCCTTCACCAGAAATCGATGAAAAACAACGAACAATCGGAAAGGCAAATGGAGGCAAATGATCTCAAATGAGATCAAAAGATAATAAGACTAATTATTTGTACAAAAATGGGTTCAAGCCCTGTGGACAGGAGCTTTCTGGCGCTCTAGTTCAAACAGACAAATTATATCTCCGAAAGTATTGGTTTCTCAGAGTTGGGAATTATATCAATGTATTCTTATGATAGAACTGCATCATAAAGGAAATTCAATCCAAATAATATTTTATTTATCAAGATTAAATGAGCAATCTGAGAATGAGAACTGCACCATGGAATAAATCAAATTAAAATAGCTGAAATGAATTTGACTCTCTCTTATAGAACAGGATGACATGTACGAGTATGAGCACAGATCATATAATAAAGCCTAGATAGAATAACTAGGTATAGCATTCTGTGAAAACATAGAAGTACGATTCATTATTGAAATTTAGAAAAATCATATCTCCGAAAGTATTAGCTTGTTGGAGTTGAAAATGATATCAATGGATTTTTATGGTGAAACTGCATCTTAAATGAAAATTGAATTTGACATTTGTTACTTAAAAAAAATGTTTTTTTCGTTACTTCGAAACCATTTGGCCTATTTTGCCCAATAACGAACTTAACCGAGATATTCAGCTCCCTAACCTACTCTGAAAATTTCAATTGCCTAGCTCATTCCGTTCGAAAGTTATTGTAGAAATTTTTATTTTAATTTTCAAGAATTTTTTGACACTTTGTGGTAACCTGGTCAATACAAAACTTCATATGCGTATAAAGGTCATGATTCTACAATTTGATGCTAAATTTCAGATAGATCGAGTGATCGGTTTCGGAAATATTCATAAAAAAATGTTTTTACTAAAATCGGCCATAACACCGAAACCGCTCGATGGATTTTGCCCATTAACGAAATTAACCGAGATATTTACGCTCCAAACCCATCTTGCAAATTTCAATCCTCTAACTCCTTTAGTTCGAGAGTTAACGTGCCTACGGCCGGCCGGCTGGCCGGACCGGCTGGACGGAATCGATAACGACCTAGTATTCTTGATCAGTGAGTCGAACCAAATCGTTTGAGACCATTTTCAGCCAAAAATTCGAAAATTGCAGACATTTGGGCAAATTGATAAGCACTCAGTTCCGAGGAACGAGAGCGCCAAAAACATCTGAAAAAATTGTTTTCAGGAGAAAATTTTCTCTCGGACTAGTTTTAACCTACCGACAGATCTGAAAATGAAGTAATTCAATTTCTAGTTTTGTTGTAGGAAAATGAGAAAATTTATAAAGAATTATTCGATAGTCAATCACATCCGAAGTTCATTTTTGCGCGCATGTTCTACGGAACAGCGTGCTACCATTTTTCCCAAATGTCTGTAATTTTCGAAGTGTTTGCCGAAAATAGTCTCAAACGATTAGATTCGACTCACTGATGAAAAAATTCCAGGTCGAAATAGATTCTGTCTGGCCAGCCGTTGCCACGATAACTTTTGAACGGAAAGGGATAACGACTTGCAATTTTGAAAGTATAGGTTGCTCATCCGATTGCGACAGTTGAGTTCGTTGATAGACATAATCGGCAAAACTGTTTTGGAGTTATAACCATCCGAATGTGTTCTGTTATTTCATCAAAAACTCATACAAAACAGATCTGATCAAATTTAAACTTAGTAATTAGGTGTAGAATGCCACCATGCAAATTTTCACTAAATTTCGTGAGGATCATATCACTAGAAAATGTTAAAAAAATTCCTTCGGCCGTTGCCACGATCACGTTGGAACGGTCAGAATTAGCGACTTGAATCGAAACTTGGTAATTAGTTATAGAATGCCAGATCACATATTTCTACAAAAATGTGACATTTCAGAAACTATCTGTCACATTCCGCTGCAAGTCCGCACAAACCTTCAAGCCCCCATTATACTATCTAGTACCGGATTTCAGCTCGATCGGTTCTGTAGTTTAGCAATTATGATAAAAATTGGTTCAAACACTGACACTTTTTTTTTTCGTGATTTTTTTGAAATTTTCTAGGGGTACGGTTCTTAAAATTATTTTTCTTCATTTTTTTCAAATTTTCTAGGGGTACGGTTCTTACAAAATTTTAAACACGTTTTTATGTTGATTTTCTACTACTAGTTACCAAGCTTCAATTCGATCGAATATTTATTTTTTGAGCTATCGAGGAAATAATATTCCAGGTCCATAACTCGGAAACCGTCAACCGTCGGAAAATCAAATATCGCGCCAAATAATTCCCAAGTCTCCAGCGCATCTCGGTTTACAGATGTTGTTGTTTATCATTCAGACCCATGCTGATTCTTGACTGCGTACCTGACATTGTAGGAAAAAATTCAAACCAAATTAATAACTGTTTTATGATGACAATAATTTTAGATGTAATTTCAATACAATTGCTCATTCTCGAAAATTGATCTGACCAAGTTGGTGAGTACAAAATTGTTAAAATAGATGATTGGAGTAAATGACAGAAGTGAATATATGTTTCAAAGCAGGAAAAAAAATTGGTTCAAGCACTGACGTGAAGTCATGGTAAATTCGAATTAAGTGTCCAATACAGGAGAATGGACAATATAATTTACCATGGTAAATTCGATTAAGGGTGTCCAATACAGAAGAATGGACAAGGGAACAAACGCGCAAAAGCTTCTGACTTCACGTCAGTGCTTGAACCAATTCTATTTTGTGATTTTTTTGAAATTTTCTAGGGGTGCTCTCTTAAATTTTTTTTTTTCGTAATTTTTTTAAAATTTTCTAGGGGTACGGTTCTTACAAAATTTTAAACACGTCTTTATGATGATTTTCTACTACTAGTTACCAAGCTTCAATTCGTTCGAATATTTATTTTTTGAGTTATCAAGCAAATAAAATTCCAGGTAGGTATAACTCAGAAACCGTTAGACCGATAATGCCCAAAAACGAACTCAACTCTCCCTTTCGGATACGCAACCTACCCTGAAAATTGCAAGTCCCTATCTCCTTTCGTTCAAAAGTTATCGAGGCAACGGTCAATCATCTACAAAACTCACACAAGAATGCTCGAATCTCCAACAATATTTAACCGATCGTGTTAAATTTGAAACTTGGCAGTAGAGTTAGGTTATGAAAGCTCTTGCAAAATTTCAGCAATTTGGAAGGAATAGTTACTGACATATCGAATTTTTTTTTTCAATTTTCAATGATTTTTTAAAAATTTTGTACAAATACTATCTTCACGAAATTTTGCAAGAATTTTCGCGTTGGCATTCTACAACTAATAACTATGTTTGAATTCAATCGGTTTAGTATTTTACGAGTTAATGAGGAACAAAAAACAACCAAATTTCAGATGGCTATAACTCTAAAACCGTTTGGCCGATTATGCTAATAAACAAACTGAAATGTCGCGTTCTGATGCACATCCTAACCTGAAAACTTCAAGCCGCTATCTCTTTCCGTTCTCAAGTTATCGTGACAACAAAAATATTTTTTAATAATTTTTTAATAATTTTCTAGCCATACGATTCGCACAAAATTTCACAAACGTACTTAGGTTCATATTCTACAACTACTCACCAAGTTTTAATTTGATCGGATTTATATTGGTTGAAAACAAAATTATTACTCGGAAACCACTAGGCCGATTATGCCCATTAACGAACTTGTCCGTCGTATTGAGATGCGCCACCCACCCTGAAAATTTCTAGTCGCTAGCTCTTTTCGTTCTCAAGTGACCGTGGCAACGGCTGGACGGCCGGACGGCCGGCCGGACAGAATCAAATTTGACCTCGAATTCTTCATTGGGGAGTCTAACTAAATCGTTTGAGAACATTTTCGTAAAAAAATTCGAAAATTACAGTTATTTGGGCAAAATGGTAACGCGATGTTCCCCAGAACATACGCGCAAAAATTGGTTCAAGCACTGACGTGAAGTCCGGAGCTTTTGTGCGTATGTTCTATGGTCCATTCTCCTGTATTGGACCCGTTTCATCGAATATACCGTGGTGAATTTTATTGTCGGTATTCCTGTATTGGACACTCTTAATCGATTTTACCTTGGTAAATTCGGGAACCAGGGAATGTCTAATGTATACAGGGTGAGTCTTTGACCACTGCATTAATTTTAACCAAAGATTCCTCTCATCCAATGAAACACTTTTTTCATTTACCATTTTTCCAGATTCGGCTCAGGTAAAAAGTTACAGGCTGTTGAAATTTTGAAAAAAAAAACAGTTTTTATTTTGTAGCTTTGACATCCTTTTTTCGAATAAAATGAATGTTGGCGTAAAGTTTCCTATAACTATGATATATATTTTCCAAATATTAGTTATTTTCTACTTCTACTGGTTTTCTAGTAATGGACTCGTGGCTTCATAAAACTAAACGAAATTAGCATAAAGAAAGCATATAAAGTTTATCTTGAGTCATTTAAAGAATTTTCCATCGTTTTAGAACATTATATTATTCTTCATCATTTCTCCTTAAACGCACCGTTTTCGAGATATTCTTCATTGAATGTTTTA
This sequence comes from Halyzia sedecimguttata, assembly GCA_937662695.2. Lineage (NCBI taxonomy): Eukaryota > Metazoa > Arthropoda > Insecta > Coleoptera > Coccinellidae > Halyzia > Halyzia sedecimguttata. The sequence goes on along the minus strand of OW569413.2, from coordinate 44,589,275 downwards.
AAATGGAAAACTCCAGAAATTTCACTACTTTTATGGATCCGTCCCTGAGCGTTGGAATCCCGAATCAAGCTGTAAACCACGTTACCATGCCTTATTCTCGTCCGCCAACAATGTCGTAGATAATTTATATGTGGGAGTGTATTAGCACATTGTGAAATCTTTAAACGCTTGTAACTTTTTACCTGAGCTGAATCTGGAAAAATGGTAAATGAAAAAAGTGTTTCATTTGATGAGAGGAATCTTTGGTTAAAATTAATGCAGTGGTCAAAGACTCACCCTGTATATGTACTTGAGAGATGAAAACTGATGTCAGTATCTGAGGGCCAATTTCCATGAGAAAATCATAGATGGAAACCGAATGTCGTTCTCTATCACCGTTACATATATACAGCGTGTTTTACGAAAATGTGCATTTTGCATATTGCTGTAACTTTTCTTCTGTTGAAAATTTTCGATTTCTGTAAAAACATTATTGTAGCTTCTTTTTACGCAGAATTCAATGGGGTGAATTAAATTTTCTGGAAACTGATATTTTATCTGATCTCGGCATGAAAATATTTTTTTCAAATATCACACCCCATATATTTTTCCATATTTCGATATGGCTTGAAATTGAAATTTCAAAAATATAGTATACTCGATATTTTCCACAATTTTCAAATTTCGTTGCAGATTCGAGAGTTGAACAGTAGTTACGGAGTAAATAGAGCTTTTACTGTTTGAAAACACGTTTGACTATAATTTACATTATTTAATTAATCATGACATTCTCTAAAATATTCTTATCTAAAGGTTGAAATTTGATTTGTGCAGGAAAATATCAAGTGTTATATATTTTTCAAATAGATATTTCGAGCTCTATCAAAATATACAAAAATATATAGGGTGACCAATTTGAAAAAAATATTTTCATGCCAAGATCAGATAAAATATCAGTTTCCAGAAAGTTTAATTAACCTCATTGAATTCTTATTCACGGAAAATTTTCAACGGAAGAAACGTTAGAGCAATATTTCGAAAACGCATATTATTGAAAAACATCCTGCAACTGTTTAAAGGTGATGGATAACGACATGCGGTTTTCACCTTTAAGTTTCTCATGAAAATTGGCCCTCAGACACTGCCATCAGTTTTCGTCTATCTAGTACAGAAATAGGACTTTCCCTTCAAAAGTGTCCAATTGGGCCCACCCTGTACCATAACTCTACGAAACAACGTTCTATTATCTTGCCGTAATACTTGTAATTTTGGAATTTCGGCCGAAAATTGTTTGGAACGATTAGATTCGACTCACTGATGAAGAATTCGTGGTCAAATTCAATTCTGTCTGGCCAGCCGTCGGTTGCTACGATATCTTTCGAACTGAAGAGATAGCGACTGGCAGTTTTCAGAGTATGTTACGCATACCAATGTGGTAGTTGAGTACGTTAATGGGCATAATCGGCCAAATGGTTTCTAATTAATACCCACCTGAAATGTTATTTCCTCAATAACTGAAAAAATACAAATCCGATCGGATTGAAACCTGGTAATTGTAGAATGCTAAGTCACAGATTCTTGAAAAATTTTGTGAGTATTGTATCACTAGAAGAAAAAATAAAAATATTTCTTCAACAAAACTAGAAAAATTTCTTCGAAAAATTATATTTCAGAAAACTGTTAATTTTTTTTTATGTTTGACCACATGGGGAAAAGGAAACCTTTCATCTAGTTTGTGCCCCGAACAGAAAATTGTGAGCATATTTTGCAGCCCTAGTACTACCTACGAATACAGTGACAGCTGGCAACACTACTTGCAGCTGCGCGGAGCATTCACCGGCAACTCTCCTTCAATGTTTCAACTACAGTTTGGCTGTTTTAGTTGGGCAGTTTGGGATGGAATCCAAAAGTTGCAACGAATGCCCGGGTTTTCAACTCCAAAAATGAGAGCTGCATTCAAGTCCCGGTCTGATCTGGACCTTATAGGGTAGAACAACCTGATCTGCGCAAAATATTTCCTAGCCTTGGACAAACATCCCAGCCCATGTTAGCCACATGTTCCCCCAATAGACTGAAGAATGGACAGTCACGCCAAAAAGATGCATGGAACCCTTAGGCTTAAGCACCCGATCCCCCACCATTAAGTCAGAAGTCACGAATTGAATTACTAGGAAATAGTTGTTGTTTAGGTCTTCGATGCATCGAATTGCATCAAATTCCGTTGACTCCATCGTTTATCATTTTGAGATCTTCGTTCAAGGAATCGATTAATTGGCATCTACGTAGATGAGATTCAACGATGATGAAAGGTGTATGTATCACTGGCGACAGCAGACTTCAGTGTACTGTCATGCGCGCAGCTCTCGATGGAGTACTCGGTCGAACCAAGAAGATCGTTCGCATTAATCAGGAAGAAGGTGGTTGACAAAACTGATCCTTGGGGCACTCCAGCATTCACGTTAAAACTCCCGGAACTGACACCATACACGATCCCATTTCGAGGTTGATAGCTGTTTTCATAACTTCCCACAAAATTGATATTAACGTTATTGAGCGGATGTTTAATGGAAAACACTTCCTCTCCATTTTTGCCGTAGGCTGCACTATAGCACTTTTCCAAGAATCGGAGGAAATTTGTTGATTGTATGTAAAAATCTTATAGAACAGATTTAAGCTCTAATGAACACTTTTTTAGCACTACAGCAGGTATTCCGTCTGGTCCAGTTAGAAGCGTTAGAGGGTTCCTGAGCACATATTTCGATAGTCGAGCTAGCCGTGCGAAGAGATCGGCTTTAGCTTTTGGTGTTGTTGCAATTGAATCATCCTTTTTTTATCAAAGGGGGTAAATTTGACCATCGACCAAAACTGGCGCGATCCAGTCTATATGAGCTTGTTAGTTATTCTTTAATTGTATGCTTTTTGCGTGCATGTTCTAGGGAACGGCGTGCTATATTTTTGCCTAAACGCCGACCGTCCGGTCATTGCCACTTTACCGAAAAGAGATAGCGACTTGAGATTTTCAGAGTAGGTTGCATCCAAATGCGACGGACAAGTTCGTTAATGGGCATAATAAGCCTGACGGTTTACGAGTACAAATTTTGTTTTCGAACAGTACACAACAAAACGAATTGGAAATTGGTACTTAGTTGTAGAGTGTCGACACAAATACTTGTGTGAAATTTCGTGAGGATCGTACTTCTAGAAAATTTAAAAATAATTATTAAACATGCATGCAAAAATATCAAGTATCTCAGAAACGATATGTCCGGTGTAGCTGAAATTTTGCTCTCAAATCCTACTTCTACAGTCAAGTTTCAATTATGAACACGATTGGATGTATATTGTCGGGGTTATTGAAGAAATACTGGAAACAGAGCAGCGTTGGGCGAATTTAGTACCTGGCAGCGGACGTTTTACTGAAATTTACTGAGGAATATTTTGTGTAATTGAGGGGACGTCTCAACGGAAAATGGTGGCAAAAGAGAGTATTTTGAGGTAAACGGGGGAAAGGGGATGGTTGAAATTGCCGTTTAGGCTATAGTGGCGACTTTTGGAGAAATTCCTCTCATGTGGCATGTTTTTCCTAAGTATATCGGGAATTTTTATAAAAATTTACGGGACTTTTCGAGGGCAGTCACAGCATGCAATCGAAATTTTAGGACGGTTGAAAGCGAAAGCTGAAGACGAAATTTCGATATCTACTACCGTTTTCGGAGGATTTACGAAATACATTTTTTTTTCACGTCCGGAACCCGAATCGCGACAAAATCGATGGTCAAAATGTATAGTAATATGGATCGGATGGGAATCTGGCTCCAAAGTAGGACTTTCTGGCGGTTTATGTCGAAAGATCGATACGCTCATGATAAACTATGTGGAATTTTCCGTATCGCAACATGTATATTCTAAATCGACGTAAGGAAAGATGGTATTTTCTCGCAAAATATGCCGATCAAAATATGCCAATATTTTGAACTGCAAACAAAAAGTGAAAATGAGGGATGAAAACCATCGAATAATATGTAACATGGTGATAATTTATAACCTCTACGACTGTTCTCAAGTCGCAGCGGTTAAGCTCGGAGCTACTAGAACTCGGGGATCCGCGGTCTAGCTTCAGTGGAGATGGGAGTGGATTCCAAAAAGGGAACCTAGTAAATGGGCGCCAGGCAAACTTAATCCTCCCAGATACCCCAGCGTAATGTAATAATTCCTAAATTTACCAAAAGAATATTCACGCTAAAAACAAACAATTTATTCCAGTAACTTACAACCCAGATCTCCAGAATTAATAGAAAAACTACTGTGAAACCCTGAATAGGGGCGGCAGAAATTGTACGTTGATATTCTTCCTTGATTCGAATACGCGTCGATTGAGCTCAGGCGCATCCACGTTTCTTATCTATGATCATATATGATTAACACAAATCTTTTCCCAATTTCCGCTTTACAACAATAATAATTTATATAATTGATAATAATATGTTCAGGTCGTATATAGCAGGTATAAGATATATTTCGAGATTTACTCCCGATAACTTGCGTGCTGGCTATTCCTATTCCTGAATGTAGTATTACGTCGATGGTCTTGCAATACTGTCCTCTTTCCCTCGGTGCTCGTAATCTGCAACCCTGAATTGGATGTCCTACAGCGTTGTCTACTGACCACATATACTCGGGATCTGCATGTCTGCCCCACAGCGTTACTTATATACCACCTTCTATATAATCCAAAGCCTCAGTTCTACTCTTCCTAACATAAAAACCCTTGATAGTCGGGGTTATCCAGTATAAGCATGCTTTAAAATTAAATCTGGCCGTGCCTCCACCAAATAATTCTTAAAACACAGCAATGTTCTGTCAATGTCACCAGATCATTCACGTGGTCAACTTGGATTTGCAAAAGGTCTTTAAATCCTCTTTCGAGATAAGTGAAGGTCACCAAAATCAAACCAATATAATCCTCACTAACTTAATTCGATTTTCGGAACTATATCCAACTAAGAAGATTCCAAAAACTCTTACAAAGTTTCGAAAATGCGCACAACCAATTGCTTCCTCCGTTGAACCTCTACAAAATGGACCATCTTATCTCCTCGACGCCGACTCTGACCAAATTTCAGGATGTCAAAACGAAACAATGATGCCAACCCATCCGGTTCCTTGCACACAATTCATTATGCGTCGATTGGCATTACTGAGACCCAACCTCAAATTCAACGTCAACACAATCGGCAACTTTATCGCAAGCAAAACATAAACAAACCTCTGCCTGGATCAAAAAGGAATGTTACAGTTTCCTGAAGTTAAACAGCTGAAAAATTAGAAAGCTGAAAAGAGTTGGAAAGTAATAAAATTAGTTGATATTCACCACTCATCGTAAATCTGTTCACAGCGGTTATAGCGCATAGGATAATTTGTCGGCCTCATAAGCTGAAGGTATGGGGATCGATTTCTGTAGTCGAAATTGCTCTTTTTCGTTTTTTGTGCGTATATTCTGAGAAACAGCGTGCTATAATTTTGCCCAAATATTTGTAATTTTCAAATTTTTTGCTGAAAATGGTCTCAAACGATTAAGTTCTACTCACTGATGAAGAATTCAAGGTGAAACTTGATTCTGTTCGGCCGGCCGGCACGATGAGTTTCGAACGGAAAGGAATAGCCATTTGAAATTTTTTGGTTATGTGGCGTGTCCAAATGCGGCAGACAAGATCGTTAAAGGTTATAATCGGCCCAACGGTTTCCGAGCACTAATTTTGTTTTGAACCAATATATTCGATCGAATTGAAACCTGGTAATTAGTTGCAGAATACTGACACATGGATGTATGTGAAATTTTGTGAGGATCGTATAGCTAGAAAATTTTCAAGAAATTATTGAAAATATTATGTATTTCCCGATAACTTGAGAACGAGAAGAGAGAGCGACTTGCAATTTCTAGGGTAGGTTGCACATCTGAATGGGACATTTGATTTCGTTAATATGCATAATCGGTTAAATGGCTTCGGAGTTATGCACATCTGGAATATATTTTTCTCGATAACTCAAAAAATACAGATACGATCGAATTAAAACTTGATATCTAGTTGTAGAATACCGACGAAAAGCCGTACATTAAATTTCGAGCGATTTTCAGGATAGGTTGTGCATCTGAATACGACATTTGACTTCGTTAAAAGCCGTAATCGTCCAAACGGTTTTGGTGTTACACATCTGAATTTTGTTGTTATTTCCTCTACAACTCAAAATATATAAAATGTATCCAATTAAAACTCGGTTATTGCTTGTAGAATGCCGGCGCACTAATTTCCGTCATACTTCGTGAATATCGTATCACTAGAAAAAAAAATTGAAATTTGTATTCTTAAAACATTTCGAGCCCCCATTTTACAATCGAGTACCGAATATCAGCGCGATCGACTTAACGTGGCCTGGATAGAGAATGGAACTTAAGCGCAAAAGCTCCTGACTTCACGTCGTCCTTGAACCACTTTTTGGCTTGATGTATGCTCAGCAATTAGGTTTACTTTTATATTAGGTGTGATTCCTTTTAAGGAGATAAATGTTATCATAGAATTATATTCACGGCAAAGATCCAAAGCTTGCAGTAGGTAACGCAGTTGCGGTAGAAGCAGAATAATAATACTATAGAGGCAAAGGTGCATTACTACCTTACAATAATGAGGTACTCACTGAAAAATCAACTAGAATCGAGTGAATGAAATTAATGTATGCAATTATTATACAATCATTGACTTGACAACGTTATTAAATGAGCCAAAATCAATCCCTACTAGGTATCAACGATTTTCGGGAGTTCATCACAGACATGCATTTTTCGAAATTTGTTGTATCTATTCTTATCAATCCTGGCTATAACTGTAACTAACTTCCGCCCTACAAAAGTAACTACACTCTTATCCACTGCAGTGTTTGTCGTCTGACATATGCTTCGGAAACAAAGTTTCCATATTCAAAGACGAAGCGTTACTAAAGCATGCTATCAATTTCTACACTCAAGTAAGGGTTGACATTATACCCTTAGCCATAAACCGAGTGAAAATAATGAGTTGTTAATAGGGGTTAGATCATTATGGAGTAAAATATCCTTTCTCTTATACATTTCGATCCCTTCAAGTGTTCCCAAGTACAATTTATTGAAATTTTTCAACAATTTGACGGAATTTTCAGCAATTAAGTAGCCAGCTGTTAAAATGTGATTTGCAACAGTAGATGTATCGATCTTGTTGTTCCGAATGTGTATGCTCTGTATACCCTGTCAGAATGTTTTGGATTGTTTGGCCGACGTAGCACTTGTTACAATCTAAACATTTAATTTCATATATACCCGATTTTAACATGTCCGGAGTTTTATCGAATGTATTTCCTCGAAGTTGACCTATTTTCGTGGAAGTTTTGAAAGCCAGTTTTATTTTAACCTTTTTAAAAATATTCTGGAGTTGGTTGTTTGTTTTCGGATGGAACGTGAAAGCGTGGAAACCTTTTACCGTTTTCATTTCTTTCGTTAGGGTTATGTTACTGAAGAGATTTTTATCTTTATGTTTGTTGATCATTTTTTGGACCAGTTGAGGACAGCACCCGTTTCTTTCGGCAATTTGGAAAATCATTCCTCTTTCTTTCTTGAAGTTTACATTGCTTAGCCGAATTTTAAATAACCCGTTGAAGAGGAAATGTAAGCTGGCTGTTTTATGTGACCAGGGAGCTACCGAATCAGACGAAATGTAAATATCAGAATTGGAACGTTTTATAAAAATACTAGTTAAATTTGAGTTATCCCTAGATGAATTCAAAGATATTTTGCCCCATGCAAAGCGAGGTTAACATCAAGTTCTCATTAATTTCTATTTGAGGAATATCTAAACTAAAAGCCAGTCTTTCAAATGCTCTATAGCGATTTTAATCGGGGTGTTTGGAAATAATGAAACTATGTCCCAAGAAATGAAGCGGTCTATATCGTTGATTTGTCAGACGGCAAAAACTGTATAGTGGATAAGAGTGTAGTTACTTTTGTAATTTTCATAATAAGTCCAGAGTGAACCCAAACTAGAATATAACTTTCCCGCTACAACCCTCATTAAGGGAAGTTCAAGTCAAACCAATAAAACAAGTGTATTTTCCCACAATACAACAATAGAAAAATTAATAAAACTGTTACTTTCACCCTGCAACCTACTCGAAAGGGTGTGCACATCTGTATATATAACTAGGCTATTTCCTGAAGTCTCAGAAAGCTGAGATTTGGATCGTAGGCTATAATTAGCGAACGAACAACAGAAAAATTAAGAAATTGGTGATTATCACCCACCAACCCCCATAAAAAGTGGTGCAGATCTATAAATGAAAGCAGGATGCTTCCCACAGACCAAGAAGCTTGAGATTTGGTATCTAGGCTAGAACAAGCATACAATAAACAAGAAAATTGAGAAGTTTGTAAATTTCATCCTCCAACAGGGGAATATTGAACTAATAAAACAGGGGAAATTTCTGAAGTCCTAGAAATCATAAATTTTGTATCTGGAATAGAATTAGTAAACAAACAAAAAAAACTTATGAAATCTTTTCACCCTCCAACCACCATAAAGGCAGGGTGCAGAACTGTGTATAAAAGTAATAAAGTACTTCTCGAAGTCCTAGAAAGCTGAGATTTGATATGAAGGCTAGCAAAAGCATACAAACAACACAAAAATTGATGAATCTGTAATTTTCTGAATTCACTAGATACAGACTTTAACAAATGGTAGTTGACCGGCTTAAGGCTTGAGTAATGATGGGCTCAGGGATGCTGGGAGACCTTTTCTTTCATAGTATGTCCTTACTACTACTTAAGTCAACAAGTTGTGATCGAAATTACTAAATCCACCATTCTCGTATTCATTACAAACTTTGTATATTGTTCAGTTCTGCGAATAGTATGGAATCATTCAAAATCATCTACTTTAATACTTAGTGGACATATATTATGTATATTGTTGTCCTTGGAAAATCTGACCAATCGGAAAATGTGCCTTACTAAAATTTACCATGCATTGTTCTAAGAAAAAATTTTCAACTTTACCTGTAGATCGTCGTAGGAATATTTCTGTTGTCGCCAATGTTGTGGTCGTTGTTGTTGTTGTCATTGCTTGTGAGATTGAACAACGCATAGTGTGACATCTTAATTTAAGTGAGCACTTAATATAAATAGGTACTAATTTTCCGCGTAGTAATGCTTTTAAAACTATTTTATTCGTGTGTATTTTATTTATATAGATAATACTAAATCTTCAGCATAGGCACCTCTAGTATTTTTATAAAATTTGAATCTGCAATAATAAATTCTTCTAGAAAACCAGAAACATCTATTGGACGAAACTTCGCAAGTCAAATATCTATGCATGAGATTTCTAGTCTATTTGTTGGATTCTTTATGTGAAACTTGAAATTATAACCTTCATCTTATTATGCGAAAAGAAATATATATATAATATACTTGAATTATACATTTTTATCCTCGTTAATATCCACAGCATATTTTTCAGGTACATGCAGAAGTTGCAAGAGCTTATTTCTCAAGTGGAAATAAACTTTTGATTATTTTCAAAATCACCACACTTGAGGCTAATGCCTTGAAGGTTTTTGCTGATCTTTTAGGATTGAATTTCAATTCAACTTAAAATGTGGTTCCCAAATATGCTTTAGGTATACAACATATAGATTATGTCCTGATTTTCCACTCGAAAATCCCCAGTTTCATAAATAAACGAACTACAAAATTGACAACTTATGGTATCCATACTCTTCAATGGCAGTGATGATTTTCCAAATTTGATTTCTATGCTATTGAGTGGAGAAATACACTGAAACCCCAAAATTGAGCCCTCCGTTCTTGAAGCTTAAACTGGGAAATTGAAATTGATGAATATAAATATTCAAATTCATAATTGTTTGCTATACAGGCTGGTCCACGAGTAACTGTACATAGTTTCATGGTGAATAGACGGTACGCAAGGGAGTTAGAAAACAACAATTAAATATGGTTTAAGGCTCTTCGTTTCTTAGATACAGGGTGATTCATCGATTCAGGTAGAATTTTGTTAGCTATAACTCCCGATTCGTTCAACGAATTATTTTCAAATTTGGCAGTTATCTCAGGCGAACAACCTCTGTATGTGTATCATACTAAGAAAGTGCAGACCCTGATATTTTGATTTTTGCTTTACGGTCTAATGAAACACCCTGCACATGGAATATCAATTAGTCGTTAACATTTCCTATCTCCTTTCGTTCGAAAGTTATCGAGGCAACGGTCATCTATCCAGCTACTGAACTCACACAAGGCTGCTCGAATATCCAACAATATGGATCCGATAGTGTTCAAACTATAGGAACTCTGCAGTAAAGTTAGGTTCTGAAGACTCTTGCAAAATTCAGCGATGTCGGATGAATAGTTTCTGATGTATAGAATTTTTTTCAATGAATTTTTTCAAATTTTCTAGAGGAACGATCCTCACGAAATTTCGCAAGAATTTTCGCGTCGACATTCTACAACTAATAACCATGCTTGAATTAGATCGGTTTTGTATTTTTCGAAGTATTGAGGAAATAACAACCAAATTTCAGATGGGTATAACTCCAAAACCGTTTGACCGATTATGCCTATAGACAAAACTCAAATGTCGCATTCGGAGTTGCGAGTTAATAATTTTTTATTTAATTTTTTAGTGATTCTCACAAAATTTCACAAACGTGCTTAGGAAATTCGAAAATTACATACATTTGGGCAAAATGATAATGGGATGTTCCCCAGAACATACCCGCAAAAAGGTTTTCCTTAAATTTTACCTCACAATATCCATCTTTACTGTCCCATCAATTGAATAGCCACTAAATGATAAATCAAATGATGGGATGTGCTGGTGACAAAATACTATTTAGTGTCAAAAAATGTTCTGGATATCAAACTACTTAAAAATGCAAAAAATATCAAAACACATTTCATTCATTTGAATATTCTCATGCACCTGTCTCCCCCTCAATAAATTTTCTTGCACTGAGTCGTAATTGATTGACATCTTTTCTGATCATATTGGTACCATTCCCTATCTCATTACAACTCTGTTCTATTCTTTCAACCAGATATTCTCTACTGTATATTATCTCCTCATAGAATTTCTGCTTGAAGCAGTACCAAACAAAATAATCCAAATAAGTACGTTAAGTCAGGATATACCTCTGATATTTATATTTGCAGCAAAAAATCCAAATAAGTAAGCCCGTTCAAACGTGGGGGCAGTAAAACGGGACATAAAATTTTATTGTCGTAAATACCACACCATAGGTTAACAGAAAATATCTGCTGAGAGTTGCACATAAATGTTCATTTTTATTATTGAATATTCCATCATTAAAGGATACTGTGGGGGGTACATTCATTATTAAATGCTTTCTTTCTGCGTTTTGTCTCCCAAACTCTGAAAAATATCTGCTAAATACAAATTTATTATTTTGTGAATTGCTTCTGCGAAAGAAACACAAGATATTTGTCAGAAGCAATAAATCGAACAATGTTGCCAACAAACAATAACGACACAACATCAACGATGAAACAAGTAAATTTCGTAACGTTTCGGAGTCTAAATCAGACTCCTTCGTCAGTCACTTAACGAAAATCTTCAGAATTATTGGCGCTCTAGTTCCTCGGAACTGAGTGCTTATCAATTTGCCCAAATGTCTGTAATTTTCGAATTTTTTGATGAAAATGGTCTTAAACGATTTGGTTCGACTCACTGATCAAGAATCCGTGGTCGAAATTCATTCTGTCCGGCCAGTCCGGCCGGCCGGCCGTAGGCACGATAACTCTCGAACGCAATGAGCTAGAGAGTTGAAATTTTCAGAGTAGGTTTGGGAGATAAATATCTCGCCTAAGTTCATTATTGGGCAAAATCGAGCAGATGGTTTCGGAGTAATAAAAAAAATTTTTTTTTTACAGAACAAATTCCAAATAAAATTTTTTTCAATAAGCAATTTTACCATAAGAATCCAAGATATCATTTTTAACTCTAACAAGCTAATACTTTCGGAGATATGATTTCTCAAAATTTCAATAATAAATCGTATTTCTACGTTTTCACAGAATGATATAATTATTCTATGTATGAATTGTCATAATGTCAACTTATTTTCCTGAGACATGACATTACCTAATCAATCGAAGAATTAAGAGAATAAAGTGTATTCCGAAATGTGAGCGAAGTGAGAAAAATCTCAGTTGTTTGCTTCGAAATTAGTTTTTCTCAGAAAAGTCTTACATTTCGGAACGGAACATGAAGTAAGAGATCTGAGAGTAGTGAGACTGCTTTTCATCCATAGACATAGAATGCTCAGTTCTCTCAATTTATGACGGAACTGACGGAAGGGAATATTATAACTTCAAAAATATTGGGGTTGAAATACTCGTATTTTAGCGATGCAACGGGGACCTCACCCAAAAATGTTCGAAAATATTACGTAAATATTGAATGCATAATTCTGTAGTTCGAGAGGGGAGAAAATTTGGTGAACGTAGATCAGGAAATTTTTGATCGATATCAAGGTAATTTTTCATTATTACTTCTCTTCTTTCATGCATGTTTTATGGAATATCTACTATTTGTAGGTACTTTAAACCTGTTTTGGGCAATTCTCTTACGAAACTTGTTTTTTTGGCGCTCTAGTTCCTCGGAACAGAGTGCTTATCAATTTGCCCAAGTATCTGTAATTTTGGAATTTTTAGCTGAAAATGGTCTCAAACGATTTGGTTCGACTCACTGATCAAGAATCCGAGGTCGAGATCGATTCTGTCCGTTCGGCTGGCCGGCCGTAGGCACGATAACTCTCGAACGAAGGGAGTTAGCGGATTGAAATTTGCAAGGTGGGTTTGGAGCGAAAGTATCTCGGACTAGTTCGTTAATGAGCGAAATCCATCAAGTGGTTTCGGAGTTATGGCTGATTTTAGTAAAAATATTTTTTATGAATATTTCCGAAACCGATCACTCAATCTGTCTGAAATTTAGCACCAAATTGTAGAATCATGACCTTTATACGCATGTGAAATTTTGTATTGACCTTATTACCGCAAAGTGTCAAAAAAAAATTTGAAAATTAAAAAAAGTTTTTCTACAATAATTCTCGAACGGAATGAGCTGGGTAGTTGAAATTTTCAGAGTAGGTTAGGGAGATGAATATCTCGATTAAGTTCATAAGTGGGCAAAATTGGCCAGATTTAATTTGATTTCTTCCATGGTGCAGTTCTCATTCTCACATTGCTCATTTAATCTTGATAAATAAACTATTATTTGAATTGAATATCCTTTATGATGCAGTTCTTTCCTAAGAATACATTGATATAATTCCCAACTCTGAGAAACCAATACTTTCGGAGATATAATTTGTCTGTTTGAACTAAAGCGCCAGAAAGCTCCTGTCCACAGGGCTTGAACCCATTTTTTTTTGTGGATATAGCTATTCTAAAATTCGAGATTGGTAGAGAAAACCCAGAAAGAAACCATTTAATAATTAATATTCCATATTTTGTAAATTGGCCTGTAAATAAAGTTCTGTTGATATGCCACAAACATTTCTGTGTAGGTACCCATCTTCGAAATTGCAGTCTCGCAATTTCATCTTTGTTCTAAGGTTTGAACCTTTCTCAAATAGTACCTACGGATGCATTTTTCTTTATGTACTACATGCTACTGATACGTCTGGTACTGATACTGATATATTTATATATTTATTCTACATTGTCTTGCAACAGTGGTCAATTAATGAAAGCATGCTGAATAATGTAACTCAACTTGAATTTTCCAAAATTTTAAAATTTTCCGAGCAATAAATTCGATTTAAGGTAGGTTTCATCACAATATTCCGGGCTTATTGCCTCTCAAAATTTGTAGGCGATAATTAATTTTTAGGAAAAAATAATGAACGGTTTGTGTGCTGTTCTAGTGAAAAAGACTAGTCAGAGGAAACGTCTATGGAGATTAAGATGATATTAACATTGATATTTCATGTACATGGTGTTTTATTAGACCGTAAAGCCAAAATCCAAATATCTGAGTCCTGGTCTGCATTTTTGGGTATGGTTCATACGCAGAGTTTGTTGTTCTGAAATGAAAATAAATGCCAAATTTGAAAATAATTCGGTAACCGGTTCGGGTGTTATAACTAACCAAAAGTTTTGCTCAAATCGATAAATCACCCTGTATCTCAGAAACGAAGAGCCTCAGCCCATCGTTAATTGTTATTTTATGGCTCCTCTGGGTACTATCTATTCACCATGAAACTATGTACAGTTATTCATGGACCACCCTGCATATGTTCGAAGCTAATAATGTGTTAGTATTTTCATCCGCACGGTACTCGAGATCAAAAGATTATTTGTATACCTTAACACAACACTTCTAAGGCTAATACTTCTAAGTCCTCACCAATCTTAGCAGGTAACATATTTTTAAACAACAAATATTATTGAATATGAAACAATTTAAAAAGTCATAAAAAGTCTCTCGACCCATATACAACATTTTTTGGCGCGTACTTCAGTTGAACAGAGTGCCTATTAATTCGTCTAAATATTTTCCGAATGTTTGGCCGAGAATGATCTCAAACGATTAGTTTCGACCCACTGATCAATAATCAAACTTGATTCTGTCCAGCCGTCAGCACGATTACGGTCGAACGCAATGAGTTAGGCCGCTCGTACACCAGCACGACGCGACCGCAACGCTACCGCGACGATACTTTTTAACGAGGAAAATGCGTCGCGTCGCCGTATCCTTGGTGTGGGCGCTTCTATGAATTACCACGTACCGCGACTGCGAAGCGACACGAAGTCGCGGTCGCGTTGCGGTCGCGTCGTGCTGGTGTACGAGCGGCCTAAGAGACTTGAAATTTTCAGAGTAGGTTTGTAGTCCAAATGTGCCGGCTAAGTTTATGTGTCAAATCCACCAAGTGGTTTCATCTTGAATTTTGTTTTCCTAATAACTCGATAAATACTAATCTGATCGAATTAAAGCGCGGTAGGTAGTTGAAAAATACAAATACGAGGACTTATGCAAAATTTTGTGAGGATCGCATGGCTGTGAAATTTAAAAAAATGGATTTAAAAAAATTCTGCATCTCAGAAAATATCCGTCCGGTATAGTTGAAAATTTGCGAGAGTCTTCGAAACCTCATTTTATAGTAATGTTGTAGATTGGAACTCGATCGGGTGTCTATTGGTGAAGATATAACCGAAATATCGAAATATTACAACGGTCGAGATGTACTGGTTCACTGGTACACTGGTTCTACAATCGACCAACAAAGTTGTCAACAGTTTTTAATAAAAATTTACTATGGATTTGTTATCATTTGGTTTGATATAATAATTTTGAGTTCAAAATTTGACACTTATATAGAATTTGGAAAAAATAACAGAAACGTGAAAAAAAGCGATAAATACAAATAGGTTACAGTAATATATTTATGAAGAATTTTTTATTCTTTGGTATCGATTGTTTGAGAAAATGGTCAGTTTAGGTCACCATATAACACTGACCAGATTTCTTACATATCTTACAGTCCTTTAGTATTGGAGTTTTGGAGCACATAGTCATGAAGATTTCGATATCAGTGCTGAAACAACACTGAACATCACCATCGTTCGCCAATGTTCCAAACATCAAGGCAACAAAAAACATTTGCATAACATCGCACGAGAAAATTTGCCTTCTCATGCCACAAGCCGAAAACACTGAAGCCAACAGAATTGCGAGTGTATTTGCTTTTTTATACCGAGTAAAACATGCAGATTAACATTTGACAACGTATTCAGTAATGGGGCACGTTTTGAATAGCATTCAATGAGAAGAATCAGAATAGTTTCGAAACTTCCATGGGTTGCTGATTTTCACCTGAAATGCGAGATAAATTGAAATTATGCAGATTTATGCTTGATTCATAGACGCAGAGAATGGAAATACTCAAGATACAGTGAATACGGAGAGGAATTTATGGGAGAGACGAATCTATCGAGCTGCAGAAATGAGAAAGGTCACTCAGTCTCTTTGTCCCGTTTTGGATGTGTTAAATTTTTTGAGGTTATTGCTCAGCACAGTTTCCATGATTCGAATATACAGGGTGAGTCTTTAAGTTGTACATTAATTTTAACCATAGATTCCTCTCATCAAATAAAACACTTTTTGCGCATACGTTTCGGGGAACATCGCGGTATCATTTTGCCGAAATGTCTGTAAGTTTTGAATGTTTTACCAAACATGGACTTAAGTGATTAGGTTCACTCACTGATGAAGAATTCGAGGTTAAATTTGATTCTGTCCGGCCGTTGCCACGATAACTTGAGAACAGAAAAAGATAGCCACTTGAAATTTTCAGGGTAGGTGTATCCAAATATGGACAAATTCGTTAATGGGCATAATCGGTCCAACGGTTTCCGAGTAATAATATCAAGCAATACTTATACGATCGAATTGAAATTTGTTAGCTACTTGTAGAATACTAGTACAAAGACGTTTGCGAAATTTTGTGAGAATCGTGTTGCTAAAAAATGTTTAAAATATTATTTATATCACGATAACCTGAGAACGGAAAGAGATAGCGACTTGCAATTTTCAAGATAGGTTGTGCATCTGAATGCGACAATTAAGTTCGTTAATAGTCGGCAAAACGATTTTGGAGTTACATCTATCTGAAATTTGGTTGTTATTTCCTCAATAACTCGAAAAATATAAATCCGATCCAATTCAAAAATGCTAATTAGTTGTAGAATGCCAGCGCAAAAATTCTTGCAAAATTATGTGAGGATTGTATCACTAGACAATTTTTAAAAAATCATTGAAATTCGTTGAAAAATATTCTATATATCAGAAACTATTCGCCCGACATCGCTGTAATTTTGCGAGAGTCTTCAAAACCTTACTCTACTGCCAAGTCCAAGTTTGAACACGATCGGATATCCGAGCAGCCTTGGGTGAGTTCAATAGCAGGATGGGTGACCGTTGCCTCGTTAACTTTCGATCGAAAAGAGATAGGGACTTGTAATTTTCAGGGTAGCTTGCGCATCTGAATAGGAGAGTTTATTTCGTTATTAGATATAATCGGCCAAACGGTTTCGGAGTTATGCCCATCTGTAATATTATTTTCTCGATAACTTGGTATCTAGTTGTAAAATATCAACATAACGACGTGTTTGTTAGGACCGTACCACTAGAAAATTAAAAAAAATTAATAAAGAAATATTATGTATCTCATGATTACTTGAGAGATAGCGACTTGCAATTTTCAAGATAAATTGGCGAATCCGAATGCGAAATTCAATTCCGTTAATAGGTATTATTAGTCAAACGGTTTTTGAGTTATACTGATCTGAAATTTTCCTCTATAACCCAAAATATATAAATCTGATCCAATTAGAACTCGGTGATTACTTGTAGAATGCCGACCCTCCAATTTTCGAGGAATTTCGTGAATTTCGTATTCTGTTACTTAAGGCGTAAGTTTTTTCGTATTTCAATTCCAATTGAATACTTATCTTAAATAAAAAATTCTGTGATCATAGACGATTCGTTACTGAAGTATGTGTCAAAATGTTATGAAATGTATTCTTATATCATAAAAGCTGTGGAAACGGTATATATCGATGCTGCATTCGATTAAGAGTGTCCAATAGAGGTGAGTAGGCAATAGAACATGCGCGCAAAAGCTCCTGACTTCACGTCAATGCTTGAACCAATTTTGTTCTTCATTTCTCCATAAATCATGACGGGAAGATGAAAGAACGGAAAAAAATTTGGCTCTGGTAACAAGATACAGGCTGTTGAAATTGCAGAAAAAAGTCAGTTTTTTTTTGTAGCTTTGACATGGTTATTCAGAATAAAATGAATTTTAATGGGCTGCTATCTATAATTATGATACATATTCTGCAATTATCAATTCTTTCCTACTTACACTCGTTTTCTAGTTATAGACTCGCGGTTTAATAAAACTAAATGAAATACGCATAAATAAAGCAGACATAATGTTAATTTTGTGTGAATCTTCATTTATTTTATTATTCTTCATCATTTCTCCTTAAACGCACCGTTTTCCAGATATTTTTCATTAAATGTTATAAAATCTGTTAAAAATTCCAGGAATTTCACTTGTTTTAAGAAAACGTTCCTGTGCGATACTTGAATCGTCTATCGTAAACAAGATGTAGCTCAAGTAAAGAAACCGCCACTATGCCGTCTATGCGCCATTACCGATGGAAAGCTTGTCCGCTGATTGGCCAATGTGAATCTATCTGGCTCTCTCTCTAATTTGATGACATGAGGAATTAGGATATTTATGGAACATTGAGAATAAGGAGAAATTTATGGAATTGTTTTTCCTCGGAACTGAGTGCTTATCAATTTGTTAATCTTATAGTGGAAATTGAATAATCTTAGAGTGGAAATTGGATTAAACTCAAAGGGATATTCAGTGTTTTAATAGTGCAGAATAGTAGAATATTTATTTCAAATCAAGTGGATTTTCAGTGTTTCAATTGGTATATTTTCATTAGGAATACTTCAATAAGCTGAGAAACATGAGTTAAATAATTGATTGAATTGCGAGCTTCAGATGATGAAAATGATTATAACCACCTTTATCCAGAAACAGGATTATATGTTAGAAATGGAAACAATGTGCTGGAGTGTAATAGCACAATATGAAATCTTCAAACGATTGTAACTTATTACCTGAGCCGAATATGGAAAAATGGCAAATAAAAAAATTATTTTATTTGATGAGAGGAATCTATGATTAAATTCAATGTACAACTTAAAGAATCACCCTGTATATTATCAGTATATTACAACTTGTTCACAAATGGGAGGAGATGCCACGATATTGTCTTTCATCAGCACTCCACGCTGTTTGCCAGTCGGATAGTAAAGTCTCAATAAATTTCTCCACCTTCCGGGGTGCTATGTACATCACTTTTTCCTGTTCCAAGACCCACGAGCCAAGGTTTTGTAGCGTTTTCCAAAGGACAGTCCTACACACAGCAAGTGTTCAGCGATCTTCGTTGACCGAACTACTGGGGAATCAATCGCTAGTAGGGCAGTTACTCTCGGAGACTATTTTATTATACAGTCCTTCCTCGCAACTCTGCACCGAGAGGGACTTTTCTATACTATTAGATAATATTTCCGAATTTTAATTTTTTCAAAAATATGGTGTATTAAAAATTACGAAAAATGATATAAAACTCGGTCAACTACGACAGGTTTGAGCAAAAGCGCCATTTCGATTATCTGGGAAAATTGGAACTTTTTGTATAAAACACTCTAAGTAAACGTGTTTGAAATTACAATTTAGATCAATGTGCAAAATTTGAGGGCGGAAAAAATTCTTCTCTTTTGCTTATAATTCTTGAAAATTTAATGAATACCTAGCGGGTGGTGACAAGGCAACATAAGTGTCAGCATAAATATGATTGTAACTAGAATATTCTCTTTGGACTTGGTTCCTCGACATTTGTTCAAAATTTACAAATCTGTGATCATAGAAAATAATTTTTCATCGACCTCTATGAAAATCGACTATTATTGAAGGCAAGTACTTTGCGGACGAGAAAGTACAAAGTTACTTTCTCGTCCGCTGTGGTCACTTTGAATACGGAATGATACGGTACAACACAAACATAAGTGTCTGTAAGAATAAATGTCAGTGCTGTGGTCACTATGGTTACGGCTCAATACAAACATATGTATATGTGTCATTTGCTATTGTGAAATTATTCAAGAGCTCCGAAATTCTTAAAAATATGTGGAGGTCGATGAAAAAATTTAATATACACCTCGACGAAAAACTGTCTATGGTCTAGCCCGCTTGCTATCCTCGGCTACGCCTAGGATATCAATTTGCAGACTCGACTATAATAGACAGTTTTTCGTCCATAAATAACTATTACTGGGGTTAAAATTGAACTAACAATGGATATCCATGAAAAAATTCTATTTCAATCAAAAATTCTACTATGAATTTGCAGAATTGAAGATTTGCCTTCTTGTGATTCTCAGATGTAAATTGAATGTATAATTGAAAGACTTCAATGGTGAAAATACGAATAGCAGCATTGGTCCATAATGAAACCACTTTTCAGGGAAAATTGGAAGAAATTTATAATTGTATTTTGTATTAATATTTATTTGTATTTATATTTATATTTGATATTACGGCATACCGTAATATCAAATTCGAACGAAATTTTCTCGTTACAATCATATTCATGCTGACACTAATACCGGAAGGCACAGTTTTATATCATTTTTGATGCACCAAACTTTTGTGAAAAATAAAATTCGGAAATATTAATAGAAAGGAAAAATCCCTCTTTTGGTGCGTAGTTGCTGAGAAGCACTGTAGATTTTTCAAAATTTCAATAATAAATCGTACTTCTATGTTTCCACAGAATGCGAATTCTATCTATCTGTGTTCATACATGTCATCTTATCTACCTATATGAGACATTTCAAATTTATTTCTGTTCTAGAAAAAAACGTATGATTGAATGCAGAATGACCAATTATAGGATATTATAATTTTTGGGTGATAAACCCCTACCCTATATACCCTTGGATAATCCATATGATGATGGAAATACCTATATACTTTAGTAAGTCCAAATTGGGTTCAGAATATCTCCAGTAAAAATAAAACTGGAATATTGCCCAAGTTTTAATTGATATAATATAATTTACAGAGTGGATTTGAGGAATGAATATCTCGGATAGGTTCGTTATTTAATCTTAATATAGTTTCTTTTCGATGCAATTCTATGACAATAGTCCATTGATATCATTCACAACTCAGAGAAACCAATACTTTCGGAGATATGATTGGTCAAAGTTTAAAAAAAAACATATACATATATCATTTGTGAAGAACATGTGGATTGTTGTGAAAAATGATTATGATTACTTGAACGAACAGCATTTTTTATAGGTTTTACTTCTAATAGCCACTAAGATACAAGGCGTCAAAGTACTACTCAAGTACCAAGGTATCAAATATTTTCCTGGATAGTTCCAGAAATAAAGAATTTTTTTAAATGATTTTTTTTTCAATTATCTAGTAATACAATCGTCACAAAATTTCGCAATAATTTGCGTGTCGACATTCTACAACTAATCACCAAGTTTGACTGGGATCAGATTTGTATTTTTGGAGTTATTTAGGAAATAACAACAAAATTTCAGATGTGCATTATTACAAGACTCTTTGTCCGTCTATGCCTATTAACGAACTTAACTGTCACATTCGCATGCACAGCCCACCATGAAACTTGGAAATCGTTATCTCTTTCCGTTCGAAAGTTATCATGGTAATAGTCACCCATCCAGATACTGCACTCACACAACGCTGCTTGGTTTCCAGTATTTTTTCAATATCTCCAGCATTATAGATCCTCCGGGTCACATTTGGAACTTGGCTGTCGAATTGGGCTGTCGTAAAATTTCAGCGATATCGAACGGAATTCTCTACTTCCATCTGAGAGAGTTTTTGGTATAAGCAACATACCAGTGCTGCAAATGGTACCTCTGAAAATTGAAGCAGTTGTTCAAAATGATAGAGTTAGCATCTACTTGAACCATGGTATTCCAGAAACTCGATAGATCCTCCCCATAAAGCCAGATATAGTCCTGCGGGAGAAAGAGCTCAAAGAATTGTTTCTTGTCGAATTTTCCTCCCCTGCCCAAAATACTATGGTAATGGACCGCGTGGTTTAATTTTACCAAAATATCTGTAATTTTCGAATTTTTTGCCGAAAACGATCAAACGATTAGGTTTCACTCACTGATGAAGAATTTGTGATGAAATTCAATTCTGTTCGGCCGGCCGGTCTTCCGTTGCTACGCTAAAGAAATAGCGACTTGAAATTTTCTGAGTTGCGCACCTGAATTTAACGGTTATGTTCGTGAATAGGATAATCGGCAAGATCGTTTAGCAGTTATACCCTTCTGAAATGTTTTTGTTATTTACTCAATAAATCAAAAAATACTTACCTGATCGAATTGAAAGTTGGTAGTTAGTTGAAGGATGCTCAGTCGCAAATATTTGAAAATGTCGGCGGACTATATTATCAGAGAAAAAAATAAATTTTTCTTCGAAAATTTTTTTTTATTTATCTTAAAAAAATTGGTTCAAGCCCTGTTTTTAGGAGCTTTGGCGCTCTTGTTCAAACTTTGACAAATCATATCTCCAAAAGTATTGCTTTCTCAGAGTTGGGAATGGTATCAACGGATTCTTATGATAGAACTGCATCATAAAGGAAATTCAATACGAATAATAGTGTATTTATCAAGATTAAATGAGCAATCTTCAATGCTTTAATAGTTTAATGATTCAAAATTTTTCATTTGAAATAATAAGGAAACTATAATCGAAATGTCTAGAGCAAGGCTGGAGACAATCATAGCAGATTGTCCATGTATTCCTGATATTTGAGTAGGGGGATGCTGTAGAACAAAATATTCCAATAGTTGAAAATATATTAATAAAATACAATCCTCTTTTCATAATTTAATAGTTCATACCACTAACATATTAATTCTGTATTATGAACCTTAACTCGAGAAAAAATATTTGATACACAAATGGAGATCCATATTTCAGCATTTTTTGCTAGCAACATTATGAAAATACTGTAGTTAGGAACATGTCTTACTACTTAAGGAAGTAAAATGTAATATTAACCTCAGTGGTCAACGAACAGTAATTTGTTTTGATGATTCCATGATGTTCTTCTTTCCTATTGCCTTCATAAACTACATCATTAAAATGATCCAATCCTAAATCTTCTGAAACATCATCCCTAATTTATACGTAAATTATACAATATGCAACCAGTCAATATTATTTTCGGTTTCAAAACATTCTTGTATATATTCACAAATTCAAGAATCAGATACTTGTTTTTCAGCAGAAAATATTTTCAAAATACGAATTGACATGTCTCTAATAGCTAGATAAGATGACATTCATGAACAGTGAATACAGACAGTGAATACATAGAACTACGATGTATTACTGAAATTTTGAAAAATCATATCTCCGAAAGTATTGTCTTGTTAGGGTTGAAATAAATGATTTCATTGGATTCTTGTGATAAAACTGCATCTTAAAAATATTGAATTCAAAAGTTGTAATGTAAAAAATTTTTTTTTTTCGTTATTCCGAAACCATCAGGCCGATTCTGCCCAATAACGAACTTAACCGAGATATTTATCCCCCGAACCCACTCTGCAAATTCCAATTGTCTAGCTCATTTCGTTCGAGAGTAATCGTGTTAACGGCCGGACGGACGGACGGCCGGACAGAACCGATTTTGTCCATGGATTCTTGATCAGTGAGTCGAACCAAATCATTTAAGACCATTTTTAGCCAAAAATTCTAAAATTACAGACATTTGGAATTGATAAG
Source organism: Halyzia sedecimguttata (assembly GCA_937662695.2). Lineage (NCBI taxonomy): Eukaryota > Metazoa > Arthropoda > Insecta > Coleoptera > Coccinellidae > Halyzia > Halyzia sedecimguttata. Next base: position 44,565,803 of record OW569413.2, on the reverse strand, counting down.
CACTCTGTTCCGAGGAACAAGAGAGCCAAAAACTGGAAAAATTTATATTTCAGAAACTATCCGTCAGATTCCTATGAAATTTGGCACAAACCTCGAAAACACCAGTTTACAATATATTACTTGTTGTCAGTTTGATAGGCTTCGTATTTTCGGAAATAAAGGGTTTTCCAATAAGAGGTGTTATTTTGAATAGCCCGCTATTTCGGTAGATGTCACTTTAGAAGCTGTCATTTTTTGACATTTGACAAGTAGAAACTACGCCATTAATAAAATGGGTTCAAACCCTGTGGACAGGAGCTTTCTGGCGCTCTACTTCAAAGAGACAAATTATATCTCTGAAAGAATTGGTTTCTCAGAGTTGGGAATTATATCATTGTATTCTTATGATAGAACTGCATCATAAAGGAAATTAAATTCAAATAACAGTTTATTTATCAAGATTGAATGAGCAATCTGAGAAGGAGAACTGTACCATGGAAGAAATCAAATTAAAATAGCTGAAATGAATTTGACTCTCTTTTATAGAACAGGATGAAATGTACGAGTATGAACACAGATCATATAATGAAGCTTAGATAGAATAATTATAACATTCTGTGAAAACATAGAAGTACGATTCATTATTGAAATTTAGAAAAATCATATCTCCGAAAGTATTAGCTTGTTGGAGTTGAAAATGATATCGATGGATTTTAATGGGGAAACTGCATCTTAAATAAAAATTGAATTTGAAATTTGTTGCTTAAAAAAAATTTTTTTTCTCTACTCCGAAACCATCTGGCCTATTCTGCCCAATAACAAACTTAACCGAGATATTCATCTCCCTAACCTACTCTGAAATTTCAACTGCCTAGCTCATTCCGTTCGAGAGTTATTGTAGAAAAAATGTTTTTAAATTTTGAAATATTTTTTTTGAAACTTTGTGGTAACCTGGTCAATACAAAACTTCACAGGCGTATAAAGGTCCTGATTCTACAATTTGATGCTGAATTTCAGATAGATCGAGTGACCGGTTTCGGAAATATTCATAAAAAATGTGTTTTACTAAAATCGACGAAACCGCTCGATGGATTTCACCCATTAACGAACTTGTCCGAGATATTTACACTCCAAACCCACATTGCAAATGTCATTCCTCTAACTCATTTCGTTCGAGAGTTATCTTGCCTACGGCCGACCGGCCGGACAGAATCGATTTCGACCTCGGATTCTTGATCAGTGAGTCGAACCAAATCGTTTGAGACCATTTTCAGCCAAAAATTCGAAAATTACAGACATTTGGGCAAATTGATAAGCATTCAGTTGCGAGGAACTAGAGCGCCAAAAATGGAACGATACACGCTTCAAGAACGCATTGAAATCATTAAAATTCACTATAAAAATTTGGCAGAGACGGTTCGTAAAACTCGAACATTTTTGGGTCGTCGTGAAGCACCGTGTCGGACCGTAATAAAGAAATTGTTGGAAAAATTCGAGCTGTTGGGACAAGTTAGTTATGTGAAGAATAAAACCCGTGCACGTCGCTGAAGAACAGCCGAGAATATTGCTGATGTAGCCGAAAGTGCTGAAGAAAACCCAGGTTTGTCCATTCCTCGTCGTTCTTTGGAATTAGGCATTCCACAAACGTCATTAAACCGTATTTTGCAATTGCATAAAGATTCAGTTAACACAAGAACTCAAGCCGGCCGATCATCAACAACGTCGTGTCTTTGCTGATTGGGTCATTGAAATGCATGAAAATGATCCGGAATTCCATCGAAAAATCATCTTGAGTGATGAGGCCCATTTCCACCTCGGTGGCTTCGTCAACAAGCAAAATTGTCGCATCTGGGGCTCGGAAAACCCAAGAGTTATTGTTGAAAAGCCTCTCTATCCTCAACGTGTTACTGTTTGGTGCGGTTTATGGTCCGGCGGAGTCATTGGACCTTACTTTTCGAGAATGAGGCTGGAGCAACAGTTACGGTGAATGGATTGCGCTATCGAGAGATGATTAATGATTTTTTTATGGCCGGAATTGGATGGTATTGATCTGGACAACGTTTACTTTCAACAAGACGGCGCTACGTACCACACAAGCAACAAAACCATTGATCTTTTGCGGGAAAAGTTTCCGGACCGTGTTATCTCTCGAAGAGGTGATCACAATTGGCCACCGAGATCTTGTGATTTAACACCTTGCGACTTCTTCTTTTGGGGCCACGTGAAAGAGAAGGTCTACGCCAATAGCCCAGCGTCAATTCAAGATCTCAAAGATGGAATTCGTGAGGCTATCGAGGACATAGGGCAGCCACTTTGCGATTTGGTTATGGAAAATTTCATTAAAAGGATATGGTCCTGTAAGCGTGGTCGTGGTGGTCATTTGCCTGATGTTATTTTCCACTATTAACGGCATAGCTTCTTCTTTATAATGAAATAAACATCCGATCATTTATATTGAAAAATGGCATTTTTCTTTGAATATCAAAATAACACCTCTTATTGGAAAACCCTCTATATCATTTTGAAATTTTGATTCAGTTAATACCCAATGCTTTTTTTATGTGTTAACGCTACCTTTATTCATACTCAACTTCGTGAGGGTACTTTTCTGGAAATTTAGATATCTAAATAATATTTACTTCAGAATAAAAATAGCAGAGGTTGATATACATTTTTTTTGTCAAATGAATATTATTTCAATATATAATACACGAATACAAGGATATTACCATACTAAGAATAAGGGTACCAGAAATAATGAAAATTCAGCTACGCGAAGGGAAACTTCACTCGACCGCCCGACCCCTAACATATACTACATGTATCTCGAATAAAGTTGCCGTAGGCCGTAGGCATTTCGCCGTGCCCAGTCCAGAAGGATGGAGAAGCCACAGAGGCAGAACAACAGTCACAACTTTGTGAGTCCACCTGCGTGTGGATCAACTAACAATATTCTGTATTGTTGTAAGTTTCATTTTGATAAACGAAAATTGGTTCAAGCCCTGTGGACAGGAGCTTTGGCGCTCTTGTTCAAACTTTGACACATCATATCTCCGAAAGTATTGGTTTCTCAGAGTTGGGAATGATATCAATGGAATCTTATGATAGAACTGCATCATAAAGGCAATTCAATTCAAAAATTTACTTGTACGAGTATGAACACAGATCATATAATAATTCATAGATAGAATAATTATAGCATCCTGTGAAAACATACAAGTATGGTTCATTATTTAAATTTCGAAAAATCATATCTCCGAAAGTCAATGAAAAATTATATACGATTTACACTTATATATGTAAATAAGTGTAAATCGTATATAATTTTTCATTGAGTTAATATGGATTTGCATCAAGTAAAAGCCACAAGCATTACATTTTTTTCTCCGAAAGTATTAGTTTGTTAGAGTTAAAAATGATATCAATGGATTTTTATGGTGAAACTGCATCTTAAAAAAAAATTGAATTTGAAAGTTATAACTTGAAAAAAAAATTGTTTTTCGTTTCTCTGAAACCATCCGGCCTATTTTACCCAATAACAAACCTAACAGAGATATTTATCTCCCACACCTACTTGAAAATTTCAACTGCCTAGCTCATTCTGTTCGAGAGTTATTGTAGAAACAAAATTTGAATATTCAAAAAAAAAATAGAAACGCAAAAACTCCGTGGTTCTGTCAAGAAATCAAGGAAAAATGTAAAGAGAAGAGAAAGGCATACCTAAATTATAGAACACTCCAGAACACCAGAATCATATGAAGGATATAAAAGAATTAGAAACGAAACCACAACACGTGTAAGGCAGTTGAAAGGTCATCATTGGGAATTTTTTTCTAAACGAATGGAAAAAGACTTCTATGGATTACAGAAACAAATTTGGCGACTAATTCGAACACAAAGAAAGGAAGTCAATGAGCTGGTGGAAACAAACCACATAACCAACGAAAAGTGGATACATTACCTCAGTGAGCTTTTCAGAGCGGAGAATACCGAGATCGAATGGAGAACACCCGCAGTAGTTGTAGGCGAGAATATACAAATTGAAACCCTAGATATCATTACTGCACTTCAGAAAATTAAGAACCGAAAAAGTCCAGGACCAGATGGCATCCCAAATGAGCTACTTAAATACGGTGGCCAGCGCCTCACACAGGAGTTGACAAAGCTGATTCAAAAAATCTTTGTCATCACAAAATACCCGACGAATGGCGCACTAGTACAACCATTCTATTATTCAAAAAGGGATACAAAAAACAACCGTCGAACTACAGAGGAATAAATCTCTTAAACAGCACCCTTAAACTAACAACAAGGGAAATAACGAATAAAAACAACAGCCTTATATCACTGGAAGACAAACAGCAAGGCTTCCGGTCAGGAAGGTCATGCACGGATGCGGTATTTGTCATAAGACAGGTGACAGAAAAATCCATAGAATACAATAAACCGGCATATATGTGCTTTATTGATCTACAAAAGGCATTCGATTGTGTACAATTGAGGGATGTCGTGCATCTTCTTTATTATAGACAAATTCCTCACAACATAATTAAAACAATAGAAGATATATACACATCGAATCAAATCCGAGCTAAAATAAATGGAAACCTCAGCGAGCTAATACCTGTGGGACGTGTTATCCGACAAGGGGACTCCCTAAGTCCACTCTTGTTTAACATCATAATGGACGAGATAGTCCGCCGTATTCACAAAGGTTTCAATCTCTGTTAAGTCCTAACTGAGGTCCTCAGTTAAGCATAAATAAGAATCGCAACTTCAGTTAACGACAAAATTAACGTGAAACAAGCCTGTTTCACCACCGTTAAATACTTTATTTGTGGTTGCGATTCAGATTTATCCTTAACTGAGGACCTCAGTTAGAACGTAACGGAGATTGAAACACTCAACAATGGTTTGTGAATACGGCGGAATAAATGCTGTGCGTTTGTTTAGAGGATATAGGATGGGAGATCAGGATGTTAAAGTTCTTTGCTACGCTGATGATGCAGTTCTGTTGGCAGAAAGTGAAGACGATCTGCAGCGATTGTTACATCGATTCAACTGCACCGCAAAATCATTTAATATGACCATATCAGCCTCGAAAACAAAATGTATGACAACATCAAAGATACCATTGAGATGTAAACTGGAAATTGATGGTAAAATAGTACAGCAGGAAATGAAGTTTAAATACCTTGGCATATCAATTTCAGGATACGGTGACGTCGAGGCCGAAGTAAGAGAACAAACACTGAAATCAGCAAGAATAGCGGGATGCCTGAATGACACGATATGGAGAACAGTGCTGCCAGAGTATTTCAAACTAGGGTAACAGATGATCATCGAAAATAGTAACAGATCCAAGAAAAACGTAACAGAATTATCATTAACCTAAAAATTAATGAATTTGACTATGTGCTATTGAAACTTCATTTATTGAAATTTGAAATAATATATTATTAGCGTTCTGTGGAAATAATTCTGAACATTCAAAAATAAACACTTACAAATTACTTTTCGTCTGAAGGAAAATCCGATTTGCTTCAAATGGTAACAGATTTCTGCTCAGAGTAACAGGGTAACAGATTACTTTCGATAGTAACAGATCTGTTACAATTGTAACAGATTGGCAACACTGATGGAGAAACAGAAATATCGGAAACCAAGTCCAGAATATATAAGTCAGTTGTTAGACCAATTATGGCATATACAGCTGAAACCCGGCCCAATACATAGAAAACGAGACAACTACTGGAAACAACTGAAATGAGGGTACTACGTAGGATAACTGGCAAAACACTTTACGACAGAGAAAGGAGCCACAAAAAAAGGAAGAATGTGCAAGGTAGAGAACATAAATGACTGGGTGCTGAGCAGGAAGGCGGAATGGAACGGACATATTGACAGAATGGATGACCGGAGAATTGTAAGGCTTACTCGTGACAAGTCACCACTCGGTCGTAGGAGCGTGGGGCGCCCCCGAAAGAGATGGAGGGATAACTTGACCGCAAGGTAGTCAGAGTGATCGGAAGTAAACAGGCGTGTCGCCAAAATTAAAGTAGGAAGAAGAAGATGAAAAAAAATTATACACTTTACGGCAACCCGATCGATACAAAACTTCGCATGCGTATAAAGGTCATTATTCTACAATTTGATGCTGAATTTCAGATAGATCGAGTGATCGTTTTCGGAATTATTCATGAAAAATGTTTTTACTAAAAACGGCCACAACTCCGAAACCGCTAGGTGGATTTCGCCCGTTTACGAACTCGTCCGAGATATTTACGCCCCAAACCTACCCTGCAAATTACAATCCTCTAACTCCTTTCGTTCGAGAGTTATCGTGTTAATGGAGGGCCAGCTGGACAAACTACTAGCGAGTACTAAATGAAAAATCGCGATACCATTGTTGATAAATCAACAAGTCCAGAGCGTTCCTACCAATAGGGTCTTCATAATGGATTCGTATAATTAATATACTTATGCATATATTTCACAAGTCAAATAAACCCCAGGAGATTTCATGGATTTGCCGAGAAGCAAGAGCAGACGCGTTACTGGCTTCTTGGCCTTCATCAGTACTCTGTAGCTTCCCAACAAATTAACTGAACTGAACCGTGTTAAGCCTCTCACAGCCAGCATGACCAGTTATGCATAAATGACCACGCCACCTATTAGACAAAGCAAGGAATTCAGCCTTTCCCCACCAGTGAAAATTTGGAGCGTATGCTACCATTCGCTCGATTTTAATCGAGATCCTTGTTTTGTCTCATAGGTGGCGTAGGCATTTATGTGTAACGGCTCATGCCAGCTGTGAGAGTCGTGAGAGGCTTAACACGGTTCAGTTTAGTTGAATTTGTTGGGAAGCTACAGAGTACTTGTTGGGAAGCTACAGAAAAGTCGCGTCTGCTCTTGTTTCTCGGCAAATCAATGAAATCCCCGGGGCCATTATGGAGACCCTATTGGCAGGAACGCTCTGGACTTGTTGATTTACTAGCGAGTAATTATTCAACTTTGATAAATCATGTCAACGAAAGTATTGGTACAATCCAATGGTTACTCAGAGTTAAAAAAAAAATTCTGTCGTTACTCCGAAACCGAATGGGGCCGATTCTGCCCAATATCGAACTTAACCGAGATATTTATCTCTCAAACTTACTCTGAAAATTTCAACTGTCTATCTCATTCCGTTCGAGAGTCAGAATCGATTTTGACCACGGATTCTTGATCAGTGGGTCGAACCAAATCGTTTATGACCATTTTCATCCAAAAAGTCGAGAAATACAGACATTAAGACAAATTGATAAGCACTCTGTTCCGAGGAACAAGAGCGCCAAAAACTGGTCAATCTACATTGGCGCACTTGTTCACATCCATAGTCAGAGCGGTCACCCATCCAGGTACTAAACTAAGGCGATCGAATTTAAATTTAGAAACTGGCTGTAAAATAAGGTTTTGAAGGCTTCAGCAAAATTTTAGCGTTATGTGATGCATAGTGTCTGAGATGCAGATTTAAAACATTTTTTTTTAGATTTTTCTAGTTTTGCGATACTTACGAAATTGCGACCGGTATTTTTGCGCACATGTTCTGGGTACATCATTTTGCCGAAATGTCTGTAACTTTCGAATGTTCGGCCGAAAATGGTATAAAACGATTGGGTTAGATCATTGATGAAGAATTCGAGGTTTGATTAGGGCTTCACGCGAGAGCGAGATTTTTCTCGTCTCGTCTCTTTCTCGTCTCGTAAAAGCGAGACGAGACGTTTTCAAAAATATTATAAGCGATACCGAGACCACATACCTAAAGCGCAACACGAGAGTGTCGTTCTTGGTCTCGTTAAATTTTTTGCATGAAGTTTTATATACGACTCGACTTTTTTCAACACCCACAGAAAACAATTGAATATGAAGAGTATCCACTATAAAAACCAATATATTTTGTCTATATTATGCATCGATCGTTCTAGAAATACACGATTTTTTAGAAGATTATTAATTCGTTATGACCTTGCGATAATCGAAATTATCTTTCAAGAAAAAATAGAATTCACAATCATAAAAACGGATGCCACTATGAATTCAATACTTAATGGACAACTTTTATTGCCCCTAAATCCCAATGCTTTGAAAACTTCGTATCTATCTGAACATCTGGAGAAATGTATTCTCTTGTGCTCCATGTAGTGAAGATGTGAACAATTATTGAAGAACATGTGTGGAACTACGTATAATACTTAAAACTGGTAAAGAAATGAAGCTATTCAATGTTTCGAAAAGTGTTATGAGGAATACGCCAAGAACACCCTGAATGATCTACCCACTGGGTAGGTTTTCTTTGAAAACAATACCAAATTGTTCAATTCTATTAAAAAATGTATCGACATCGATAGCCTATTTAAAACATCAACAAAACTTTCGAAATATTGGAAAGCTGAGTTTGAAGAATATTTTCTGTTAGAAAGAGCAAATAGGAATCAAAATATTTTATAGTGGTGGAGAGTGATGAAAAAGTTCTTCCTACACTTTCCAAGAAGGCCGATGATTTATTAATGGCTACATCCGTACCTGTTGAAAGATTATTTTCTACAGCAGGTATGATCATGGCAAAAACACGTACATCATTGAAAAATTATGCGATGCAAGTGTCTTATGTTTGAATTCTTGGTCATCGAGTAAAAGTTGAAATTATCAGTGTTTAAAATTAAAAATAATATGTACAGGTACAAATATTTTTGCATAAGAGCGTAATAAACATACCTTTACAAAATTATTCATTATTGTATACCATTTCGTTTATATATTATAATATTTATTATCGTTATTCAGAATTATCAAGCGAGACGAGACGATACAACTGATAACGAGACGAGAACGAGACTTAAACGAGATTTAATTTTTTCGGAATTGGCGAGAGATGAGATATTTTATACTCTCGCCTACTCTCGTCTCGTGTGAAGCCCTAGGTTTAATTTGATTATGTCTGGCCGTTTGCACGATTACTTGATAACGGAATGAGATAGCAGCACGAAATTTTCAGGGTACGTGGCACGTTCAAATGCAACAGACAAGTTCGTTAAAGGGCCTAATCGGCCCAACGGTTTCCGAGTAAAAATTATGTTTTCAATCAATACAGATCCGATCAAATTGAAATTTACTAACTGGTTCTAGAATACCGACATAAAGCCGTATGTGAAATTTTGCGAGGATCGTACCAGAAAATGAAAAAAAAATATTAAATAATATTATTTCTCTCGCGATATCTTGAAAACGGAAAGAGATAGCGACTTGCAATTCTTATAGGGTAAGTTGCGCATCCGAATGCAACATGTGAGTTTGCTAATAGGCATAATCGGCTAAACAGTTTTGGAGTTATACCTACCTGAAATTTTTGTTGTTGGTTACTCAATAACTCAAAAAATTCGAAACCGATCCAATTCAAACATGGTAATTGCTTGCAGATTGCCGACGCGCAAATTTCTGCCTAATTTCCTGAGGATCGTATGGCTAGAAAATTAAAAAAAAAATGGGTTCAAGCCCTGTGGAAAGGAGCTTTCTGGCGCTCTAGTTCAATAACAGACAAATTATATTTGGTATTGGTTTCTCAGAGTTGGGAATTATATCAATGTATTCATATGATAGTACTGCATCATAAGGGAAATTCAATTCAAATAATAGTTTATTTATCAAGATTAAGTGAGCAATCATGAGAATGAGAACTGCACCACATTTTCAAATTTTTTTTTTACCCTTTGCGGGAATCTGGTCAATACAAAACTTCACATGCGTATAAAGGTCATAGTTCTACAATTTGATGCTAAATTTCAGATAGATCGAGTGATTGGTTTCGGAAATATTCATAAAAAATATTTTTACTAAAATCGGCCATAACTCCGAAACCCCTTGATGGATTTCGCCCATTAACGAACTTGTCCGAGATATTTACGCTCCAAAATCACCTTGCAATTTTCAATCCGCTAACTCCTTTCGTTCGAGAGTTATCGTGCCTACGGCCGGTCGGACTGAATCGATTTCGCACTCGGATTCTTGATCCGTGAGTCGAACCAAATCGTTTGAGACCATTTTCAGCCAAAAATTCCAAAATTACAGACACTTGGGCAAATTGATAAGCACTCTGTTCCGAGGAACAAGAGCGCCAAAAAAACAAGTTTCGTATGACAATTGCCCAAAACAGGTTTAAAGTACCTACAAATAGTAGGTATTCCATAAAACATGTATGAAAGAAGATAAGTAATAATAAAAAATTACCTTGTAATCGATCAAAAATTTCCTGATCTACGTTCACCAAATTTTCTCCTCTCTCGAACTACAGAATTATGCTTTCAATATTTACGTAATATTTTCAAACATTTTCGGGTGAGGTCCCCGTTGCATCGCTAATATACGAGTATTTCAACCCCAATATTTTTGAAGTTACAATATTCCCTTCTGTCAGTCCCGTCATAAATTGAGAGAACTGAGCATTCGTCTATGGATGAAAAGCAGTCTCACTACTCTCAGATCTCTTACTTCATGTTCCGTTCCGAAATGTAAGACTTTTCTGAGAAAAACTAATTTCGGAGCAAACAACTGAGATTTTTCTCACTTCGCTCACATTTCGGAATACACTTTATTCTCATAATTCTTCGATTGATTAGATAATGTCATGTCATGTCATAAGTTGACATTATGACAATTCATACATAGAATAATTATATCAATCTGTGAAATACGATTTACATTGAAATTTTGAAAAATCATATCTCCGAAAGTATTAGCTTGTTAGAGTTAATAAAAATGATATGAATGGATTCTTATGATAAAACTGCTTATTAAAAAAAAAATAATTTCGAATTTGTTACTCCGAAACCATCTGTCCGATTTTGCCCAATAACGATCTTAGCCGAGATATTTATCCCCCAAACCTACTCTGAAAATTTCAACTCTCTAGCTCATTCCGTTCGAGAGTTATCGTGACAGAATGAATTTCGACCACGGATTCTTGATCAGTGAGTCGACCAAATCGTTTAAGACCATTTTCATCGAAAAATTCGAAAATTACAGACATTTGGGCAAATTGATAAACACTCAGTTCCGAGGAACTAGAGCGCCAAAAACATTCATAATCATTGAACAAAATTATATATATCCGAAACTATTAGTCCGACATCGCTAAAATTTTGCGAGGGCCTTCAAAACCTAACTTTACAGCCAACTTCCAAATTTGAACAGGATCGGATTTTATATTGATGGCGATCCGAGCAACCTTGGATGAGTTGAGTAGCTGGATGGGTGACCGTTGCCACAATAACTTTTTAATAGAAGGAGATAGCGACTTGCAATACTCAGGGTAGGTTACGCATCCGAGTGGGACAGTTAATTTCGTTGTTGGGCATAATAGGCCGGCCCAATGGTTTCGGAGTTATACTCACTGAAATATTAGTTTCTAGATAACTCAAAAAACACAGATTAGATCGAATTGAAACTTGGTAGATTGCTGTAGAATACGGAAATAAAGATTTATGCTCTGTAATGTTGAAAGGATCGTGTATCACTAGAAAATTTTAAATAAATTATTAAAAATTATCATGTAGGTATCTCACGATAACTGGAGAACGGAAAGTGATAGCGACTTGTGACTTGCTCTGCGGATTTTGCCCATGAACGAACGAAACCGGGATATTATGTCCCAACCCTACCCTGCAACCTCTTACTCATTTCATGAGTTATCGTGCTCATAGCCGGAATGCTGAACGGATAAAATTATTCCTTATTAGTAAAGAAACTCGACGACATTCCTTATTCCGTTGCATTTGAGGAATTTATTTTTGATAATAAATAAAACAAATAATTTCCCTTCTGAAAATTAGTAAGTACCTGGGTTCACCATAAAATTTAGGAAATTGAAAATTATTTGATTTGCCACCGTTATGGTCTACCCTTCACCTCGTCCGTCCAACCGGGGCCAAGTTGATCCGGCGGATAGCGCAAACTCTATAATCATTAATTGAGAAAATATTTCACGAAAAATTATTTTACATACCTTTGCTTGAAAATGTGACACAGACTGAGAAGAATAATTTTTTCTAATTTTCAATTCATCTCCACTTCGACAACTATTTAAAAATTTTATCCATTGTTGTTCTATTATTTTGTTATTTTTATTACAGTAGACCCCGAAAAATGTCTAAGCGCATTCATTCAATAAGTGGGAAAGCCCTGTGGACAGGAGCTTTGGCGCTCTTGTTCAAACTTTGACACATCATAACTCCGAAAGTATTGGTTTCACTGAGTTGGGAATGATATCAATGTATCCTTACGATAGAACAAGATGACATGTACGAGTATGAAGACAGATAATATAATAATTCATAAATAGAATAATTATAGAATTCTGTGAAAACATAGAAGTACGATTCATTAGTGAAATTTCGAAAAATCACATCTTCGAAAGTATTAGCTTGATAGAGTTGAAAATAATATCAATGGATTTTTATGGTGGAATTGCATCTTTAAAAAAATTTAATTTGAAATTTGTAATGTGAAAAAAAATGTTTTCCGTTCGATTTTGCCCAATAAGGAACTTAACCGAGATATTTATCTCCCAAACCTACCCTGAAAATTTCAACTGCCTAGCTCATTCCGTTCAAGAGTTATTGTAGAAACAGATTTAAAAATATAAAAAAAAATTTTTGACACCTTACGAAAACCCGATCAATACAAAACTTCGCATGCATATAAAGGTCATTATTCTACAATTTGATGCTAAATTTCAGATAGATCGCATGATTGGCTTCGGAAATATTCATAAAAATGTTTTTACTAAAAAGGGCCATAAATCCGAAACCACTTGATGGATTTCGCCCGTTAACAAACTCTTCCGAGATATTTACGCTCCAAACCTACCCTGCACATTTCAATCCTCTAACTCCTTTCGTTCGAGAGTCATCGATTTAACGGATGGCCGGACATAATCGATTTCGACCACGGATTCTTGATCAGTGAGTCGAACCAAATCGTCTTTGAAGATGGAAACTGTGTACTGTAGTGAACAAGAGTGTAGTTACTTTTATAGCGAACCAAATCGTTTAAGACCATTGTCAGCCAAAAATTCGAAAATTACAGACATTTGGGCCAATTGATAAGCACTCACTCTGTTCCGAGGAACAAGAGCGCCAAAAATTTCACAAATATCCACTCGACATTGATTGACCACAGACCAATATTGCACGAAGTAGTATTGATATTAAACTTATGGTTTGAATGTTATATTTAAATTTTTTAAGTGTTATATCAAAATGAAGAGTGATGTTCACGCCGAGCTATATTCAGTACATTGAACCTATTATTAACGTCATACGTTCGATAAAATGGGTAATATATTTTGTCTATGCCAGTAAGTATTTACACGGCTGTGGTAGTAAACATGTAGTCTATGTTAGTGAACATGTAGTCTATGTTAGTAAACATAGAGTCTATACTCCATTCACATTTATAAATTTTCCCGGTTGGTCATGAAATTTAGACACATTTCACCGTTTATATTTTGAAAATGTTAGGTTATGCTCATGCATTGTCAGATAACTACGCAACGTTGTCCTCTCTAAATAGACGTCGTAGTAATTACGTATTTTTCACAATGTGAATTATCTTGGGAAAAATAATTAATTTGAGAAGATATTATGTGAATTCATCAATTCCAAAGACCTAGCTAACGTTGAAGAAAATTTGTTCTCGGTTGTTACTACAAATATTTCACGTAGGCATATAAACTGCTAGATATATTCAGTTATGCTATTTTCTTGTACGGAAATCAAGAATCAGGTGTTCTTTTAATGAAGAATAATCGATACAATAGTCCGTTACTTTGTGATAGTTCATCTGAAAGAAGAATAAAAGTACCTGAATAACCCGACAGGAAAACTTCTAGAATATCGGACGTACCTACGGAATTCCCCACTTTTCGAAATTCTCAAGAAATAAGCCTTTAGAAGACATTAAAATACCTTGTTGCACAACTTGAAATACACCAGTTTCAAACTGTAGTAGTACTACTAAACCCGAGTCACTGTTAAACCTTGATAAAATATAGTGATAGGATAGGAAACTAAGTAATTTCATTAGAGAGTTCAAAGAAACACAGACAGAATGAAATTTTCCTATTGCAGATTTCAGTTCTGTACAGCACTTCCTGCTATATAGTTTGTCTCTGCTTCTTCAAAACTGCTTCGAGCATTTTCAATTTCAACGCGAAGAATTCTTTATTATTCGAAAATAATGATCTGTGATAATATCTTGTCTAAGATGGAACATTATGTTGATTGTTGAAATGGCATTGGCAACGTCTTAGAGAATTGTTTTGACATTGACGATATTTCAGAGGTACCAACCTGATAGACCTTAATCATGGCCAACCGGGAGACTTTATAAAAGTGAATGGAGTATATGTAAGTAAACATGTAGTCCATGTTAGTAAGGATGAAGTCTATGCTAGTAAGGTGTAGTCTATGTTAGTAAACATGTAGTCTGTTGTCATGAAAACCATCGAAAAAAAAACGAAGCCTGTGATGGAAGTTACACGCATCACATCAATCATGGATTGATGTCAGATTGACGGGAAATATTCGTAGACTGATGATCCTGATTGGTGGAAAGATTGATGCGAGACTGATACCAGATTGACAGTGTAACCTCCGTCTGTGAGGCGCATGAGAGCACAATTCCACATTCCGCGGAATCATTCGAAACAATGAAAAATATATCAGAAATCGTTGTCAAATTAATTGCTAACTGGACCATATCTCACGCAATTATGAAGTAAAATTTTCGAAAAAAAGCTCCATCCATATTTACGTTCCCGAAAATCGATTTTGAAAAAGCCACTTGAAACACGTCTTATACTTCTTCTGTTTGATTGTTTTATCTCATTCTATTGATAGCACTGGAATATCCTTCTGAACTTTATGGCCCTTATCCCCATCCGAAGAGGTAAAAAGAAATTACCTCCCCTAACACAATAATCTCGAGTTTCTTCGGAAAAACTCCTTCAAGACAAAGTCAGGATGATAAGATTGGAGAAGACATACAATTTGAATAAGGCAGTCAACAAGTTGGGAATCAAGGTGAATGTCGGAAATACGAGACATAGCCCGCATTACTTTGAACTGGTTGCTTTGGTTCAGTATTTCCGAATATTAAAACATGAGGATCAAACATGAAGGAAATCTTACGAACTTAAAGCACTCACGACGTTCATTTAAGGATCAATATACAGGGTGATTCATAACTCGTTTGCACTATTTAGGACGCGAAATTAATGGCGATTTCCATTGACACGCTCGGATCACTCGGAGCTGTCACTCTGTCATATTTGACACATATTTTCGGTTCAATTGGACAGATGCATGACAGATGAGATCGATTTCGAGTGCTCCGAGCGGGTCAATGGAAATCGCCATAAATTTCAAACAAAAAATGTGGGAAAGCCCTGTGGACAGGAGCTTTGGCGCTCTTGTTCAAACTTTGAAAAATCATATCTCCAAAAGTGGTTTCTCAGAGTTGGGAATTATTTCAATGGATTTATATGATAGAACTGCATCATAAAATAGAATAAATTTAATAGGAATCTATTGATAGCATTAACAACTCTGAAAATCAATACTTTCGGAGTTATGATTTGTCAAAGTTTGAACAAGATCGCCAAAGCTCCTGTCCACGGGGCTTTCCCATTCTTTCGATTTGGCTTCTGTGCTTCAGTTTTCAAGAATTTTCGTAATTAAATTCAAAACGTTGGTCTATGAATCATCTCATGTTGGATTTACATACATCAGCAAATTATAATTAGAGTGTTCTATGAGATCATATCTAGAATTATTGACAATAATTATTGAAATTTTGAAAAATCATATCTCCGAAAGAATTAGTTTGTTAGAGTTTAGAATGATATCAAAGGATTCTTGTGATGAAACTACATCTTAAAACAAATTATTTTGAAATTTGTAATGTAAAAAAAAATTTTTTTTTATACTCCGGAACCACCTAGCGGATTTTGCCCAATAACTTACTTAACCAAGATATTGATCTCCCAACCCTACTCTGAAAATTTCAACTGTCTAGTTCATTCCGTTCGAGAGTTATCGTGTTTACGGATGGACGGAGGGCCGGACAGACCAGATCGATTTTGACCATGGATTCTTGATCAGTGAGTTGAACCAAATCGTTCAAGGCCTATTTTCAGCCAAAATTTCGAAATTTACAGACATGTGGCAAATTGATAAGCACTCTGTTCTGAGGAACAAGAGTACCAAAAATTGGTTCTAGCACTGACGTGAAATCAGGAGCTTTTGCGTGCATGTTCTATTGTCTACTCAACTCTATTGAACACTCTTAATCGAATCTAGCATCGATACATATAACGTTTTCTCAGCTTTTATAATATATGAATACACTTCATACCATTTTAATGACATACTTCTGTAAAGAGTGAATCGTCTATGATCGCTATCTCTTTCCGTTCACAAGTTATTGTGAGATACTTTATATTTTTTTGTAATTTTTTTAAAATTTTCTAGTGGTACGCCCTCACAAAATTTCAGACACTTTATGTCAATATTCTACAACTAGATAACGAGTTTCAATTCGATCGGGTCTGTATTTTTTGAGTTGCCGAGAAAATAATATTCCAGATGGGTATAACTCCGAAACCGTTTGGCCGATTATGCCCAACAACGAAAAAGTTATCGAGGCAAGGGTCACCCATCCAGCTATTGAACTAATCCAAGGCTGCTCGGATCTCCAACAATATAGATCCGATCGTGTTCAAACTTGGAACTTGGCAGTAGAGTTAGGTTTTGAAGGCTCTCGCAAAATTTCAGTGATGTCGGATGAATATAGTTTCTGATATATAGAACTTTTTCCAATGATATTTTGAATTTTCTAGTGATACGATCCTTATAGAATTTGGAAAGAATGTTCGCGCCGGCATTCTAGAAGTAATTACCACGTTTGAGTTGGATCGGATCCGTATTTATCGAGTTATTGAGGTAATAACAACCAAATTTCAGTAGGGTATAACTCCAGAACCGTTTGGTCAACCTACCCTGCAAATTGCAAGTCACTATCTCTATTCGATCCCAGGTTGTCATGACATAAATAAGATTTTTTAATAATTATTTTAAAATTTTTCAGTAACACAATTCTCACAAATTTTCACAAACGTCTCTGCAATAGTAATCTTCAACTACTTACCAAGTTCAATTCGATCGAATCTGTATTGGTCGATGACAAAATTATTACTCGGAAACCGTTGGGCTGATTATGCCCATCAACGATCTTCTCCGTCGTATTTGGATGCGCCATCTACCCTGAAAAATTCAAGTTGCTATCTTTTCCGTTTTCAAGTTATCGTGGCAACGGCTGGCCAGACAGCCAGACAGAATTAAATTTGACCTCAAATTCTTCATCATTGAGTCGAACCTAATCGTTATTATTTTCAGCAAAAAATTCGAAAGTTACAGACATTTCGGAAAAATGATAACACGTTGTGTCAGAACATGCGCTCAAAAATACCGACACAAGGACTTGCGCCATTATATAAGGATCTCATGACTAGAAAAATCTAAAAAATTCATTAAAAAAAACTCATAAACTATGCGTCACATAACGTTGAAATTTTGCTGGAACCTTCGAAACCTTATTTTACAGCCAGTGTCTGAATTTCTATTCGATCGCCTTGGGCGAGTTCAGTACCTGGATGAGTGACCGCTCTGACTATGAATTTTAACAAGCGTGCCAATGCAGAATGACCTCAACCTAATCGTTTGAGTCTTATTTTGGCTGGTAACAGAGTGCTTATCAATTTGTCCAAATGTCTGTAATTTTCGAATTATTGGCTGAAAATGGTCTCAAACGATTTGGTTCGACGCACTGATCAAGAAGCTGTGGTCAAAATCGATTCTGTCCGGCCATCCGTCCGTCCGTCCGTTAACACGATAACTCTCGAACGGACTGAGCTAGACAGTTGAAATTTTCAGAGTGGGTTTGGGAATAAATATCTCGGTTAGGTTCGTTATTGGACAAAATCAGCCTCATGGTTTCGGAGTAACGAAAAAAAGCATTTTTTTTACATTACAAATTTCAAATTCATTTTTTTAAGATGCAGTTTCATCATAAGAATCCATTGATATCATTTTCAACTCTAACAAGCAAATACTTTCGGAGATATGATTTTTCAAAATTTCAATAATACATCGTATGTACCTTCTATGTTATCACAGAATGCGAATTCTATCTCTCTGTGTTCTATCTGTGTTCACTGTTCATACATTAATAATATCTATACCTATGACAAATATTATATTAACTCAATGAAAAATTATATACGATTTACACTTATTTATTCAATATTGAATAAATAAGTGTAAATCGTATATAATTTTTCATTGAGTTAATATGGATTTGCATCAAGTAAAAGCCACAAGCATTAAATATTATATTGATTTCTGTTCTAACAAAATATGATTGAATGCAAAATGAACAATTATAGGATATTATAGTTACTCCTACCCTATATACCCTTGGATAATCCATATTATGATGAAAATATATTCAGAATATCTTCAGTGAAAACAAAACCGGAATATTGGCTAAGTTTCAATTGATATCATACAATTTTCAGAGGAGATTTAAGGAATGAATATCTCGGATAAGTTCGTTATTCAATTTTAATTTAGTTTCGTTTATGATGCAATTTTATTATAAGAATCCATTGATATCATTCCCAACTCTGAGAAACCAATCATTTCGGAGATGAATTGTCAAAGTTTCAACAAGAGCGCCAAAGCTCCTGTCCACAGGGCTTTCCCACATTTTAGCGAAAAAAACATTACAGACATTGAGGAAAAATGATAACGCGATGTTCCACAGAACATACGCGCAAAAAAGTGGGATAGCACCGACGTGAGGTCAGTCTGCTTTGTTGCGCTTGTTCAAATTCATAGCCAGAGCGCTCACCTATCCAGATACTGAACTCACCCAAGGCTGTAAATTTTTGTTAAAATAGAAGCACTATGTACCTTCTCATTGTTATGGGGCATATCCTTTTATATCTCATTTTAATAAACAACCAGGCTACTGAATATCACTTGCAGAATTAACCTTATTCTCTTGGATTATTTTATAGATATACATATGATTATTGTGAACGAATTGGAAATTTGAACGTTTAATGGTATTTGTCATGTAGACTTGTCAAATTTGACTTTGGCTAGCTATAGAAATATGATATCACAGCCGTTCACGGAAATTCTGTTAATTCTATGAGCATAATGGAAAATTCCTCACTGCATAGTACACACACTTTTTCCTGGTTTTCTACAAAATCTATAACTGTTGGCCCCCTTTAACTTTTCGTTTTCAATAATTCCAGTGTTGAAGTAAATCCTCCTCATTCGACATCTGTCAACACTCAACAGTGTCAACGTACTGACTATCTGCGGAAAGTCTTACGGAAATCATTGGATATTGGTTTTTCTATATTTAACCAAAATCTCCAACAATATAAATCTGATCGTGTTCAAATCTAGAACTTGGCTCTAAAATGAGGTTTTGAATACTCTCGTAAAATTTCAGCGGTATTTGAGGGATATAGTTTCTTAGATACGGTATTTATTTGAATAGTTTTTTTAAATTTTCTATAGTCATTCAATCCCTGCTAAATTTCGCAGAATTCTTCTTATCAATTACTGAGCTCTGATTCGGGCAGATTAGTATTTTTTTAGTTATCGGGAACATTTCAGATGGCTATAACTCGAAAACCGCTTGGCAGATGTTTTGCCAATTAAGGAACTTAACCCACGCATTTGGGGTCCAGACTAACGCTGCAAATTTCAACTATCTAACTCATTTCGTTTAAAACTAATCGTGCTAACGGACGTCCCGACGGACAGAATTGAGTTTGACCTCTAATTCTTCATCAGTGTCTGGCGACGTTCAGTGACTTGTAAACTTTTCAGGAATTCAATGAAAATACTCATACATTTATTTCGAAGGGTTTTCAAGATGAGAATTCTAGTTCAAACCATCATAGCCACGAACTTTGTTGAACAAGAGCACCGAAAAGTGGCCTACGTCAAAAGCAACACCGATAAAATATGACAAGTGGGGTATTTCGAAACCAGAATTTCATAGAGATTCAGGATATGATATACAAATTGGGCATTTTAATTTGAGAAAACAGGGTGGTATCATGTTCCACCCTTTTCAGACCAGCCTGGTAGAATCAAAAATATATTTAGCTTATACGCGAAGTATATTCGATTCCGCCAAAATTTGAATCAATCTCCTAGCCCTAAATTTCCAAGAGTTTTCGACCGATCGAGCACTCTTGACTCACCCTGTATACATTTCCATATGTTAATTTCTAATGCGCTAAGGGTTGGATAGTATGTTCCTTGTACGTTTCGTTTCAAATCTTAGGAAATCAGCACAAATAGAGATTCCAATTTCTTTCGAGCATCTACTCTCCAGAAATTCAACTATTTCTATTCCAAAACATTCTCCCATTTTTTTCCAATTTGCCTTTCAGAAGGCCAGAAGAGCGGATGAAAAATTTTATATCATAAACTACGTTTCGATCCCCTCCAAAAATAGGTTCGATTCAGATATTGTTGATTAATTGCTATTTAATTGCATATACCTGCATTAATATAATGTATAAGTAATTTGTACGTGTATATTAATTACTGAATTGCTTATGATTGCCATTTCATTAATGAAAATATCCATAGATAATAATTTTTTATGATTTTCGATCCTCGGGAGTAAAGTGGTCCTATTCGCCTCGGTCAACCCTAATTTATACAAGCTGTATACAGTGAGTTATACGCAATTATCTCCAATCAAAGTAGAACACACTGTACATTCGTACACAATAAGTGTAAATGAGGTAGCCGAATGAATCCGGCAACTAAATACTCATGGATTTATACACTCGTTCATCTACTCAAACATAGGGGGCGGCTCCTATCGTGAAAATATAAGTTCGTGAAGCAAAATTCAGTCTTCAAGTAATCATTAGTATATACTTTCGGAGGTACATTCATCATTCGATGGTTTTTTTCTGGGTTTTATTTCTATCAAGCATGTAGTTTTTATAAAATATGACTTATATTTATATTCGAAATCAATACTGTGCTTGAGCGAGACCATATATATCAGAGACTAAATTATGGGAATAGCACAGACTGAATTTTGTCCTATATAAAACTGGCCTCTTGATCCTTTAATATAACTTTAAATGCACTATTCCTCCTACTTAGGAAAACACATTTTATTATGTACCGGATAATCGTCAAGATAATATTCATTAATAATTACTGATCCAAATTTCCAAAAACTTCTTCGTTTAAGAACAATTTTTTCACCACACTATGGGTTCTTCAGGTTCTACATTTGAACGGTTCAAATAGGAACCTGAAGAAAACACAGTGTAGCGAAGCAATTAATGTTATTAACTATAGAAGTTTGTGCAAATTTGAAATTCGAATCATAATTCACTGAAAAGTAATTTCATCAATTATAATGAATCGAAAACGACTACTTATTATGTTACATCCTATAGGAATTGCTTTGTAAACGTGAATTGAATATTTTAGTTTCATATTTTGAAGTTTACTTCTTGAAAGCGTTTATTATGAATTTAACATCAAGACGGTAATTCATCTCTATAGAAAATATTATTCCAGGGTTATGAACGAGAATTACATATGCAAATATATTGGACAAATATGGAAATTAATCTGTTCACGAATAAAACTAGACTCCAATATTGTAAAAGGTGGAGAAAAAGAAGTCACAAAACCTCTGAAAATGCGGGGATATATTTTATTATTATTATATCGGTTCTGTTTCGAGTGAACTATTTGTACTAAAGCTAATTAAAATGATATGATTGTCCTTGGGTTTACGCAATGAGAAAAATTCATCGAAATTCGAAGAAAAATATCCATAGTTTCAATTTGTTTGAACTGATCAATCGATTTTAATTCCCCAAATTTTTCCAACTCAAAAATGAAAGATTTTTTCTGATGAACTGACAAGATTTTCGGTTAAAATATTATACTCTGGCCTTTATTCCTCTACTCAGTCATCATCAAATAATACCAATTCCAATCTTCATATACTATCGTGCAATTTACTCTGGTTCTTATTTAATTAGCTCACTACATGCAGATATTGTACGATTATTTTGCGAAAAATCTCTTTTAATTAGTCCCTTATCCATGTTGAATTATTTGATCTTATATTGCATTCTGGATAAAAAAATATAGTCTGTTTCAGAATTACGTACATAATACGTTGATGAATTCATTCTAGAGTTGCAAATTGGTGAATGCATCGGAAAAACATCCAAGCATTGTTATACTATGATTATCATATCCTACTACTAGAATATTTCCATACTAAATATTTTAAAAACTATAGGATCAATTGATATCTATCTCTAAATAACGGTGTATATATGAGAGAACACTCATCCTCTGGACTATTGTAGGAAATCTATACCTATCTAGCGATGAAATATTACACACTATGCTATGTATATTGAATTTTTAGCATGATTCAAGCAAACTAAACCTGCATTTTTGCTGATATTCAACATATAAGAGCTAGTTAAAACTTCATCTACATAACAGAATCCAACAGCTTTCCAAATGAGCAAAATTTTAATCTCAAAAAAAAACATACAAGAAATTTTTATACTCAGCCTCCCAACTGACATATCCACTTCAGGTCAACATGAATTTACGGAAATCAGCCAAGGTATTGAGTAACTTGCGAAATTGTATCCGTTTATCCTGTACCTTAGTCGAAGTCAATAAAATTCAGGCTCGATTTATGAACGATTAACAATTTAACCTTAAAAAGTCACGTTATCTAGATTTCGAGGAATAAAAACGTTTCGGGGATGAATTAAACACACTGTTCGAATATCCGGGGTTAAAAACATCAATCGGTTAACACTGTAACCAATTTTCCACTAAAATCACCGCATTTTGCCGATTTACGAATTTTCTTTGCGGAATTTCTGGGGTAACTTGGGATATGAATGTCGTCATTGCAGTCAGCCGATCGAAGCCGAACCTACCCGAACGCGCCCGAGTTTCGATTTGGCGTAAAAAGGTTTTCGGTGCAGGAATATCAGGAAATGGGAAACAGTTTGTTCCGATTGCCAAGATTATTTTTTGTTTTCGCTTTAGGTTGATGCAGGGAGATGTAGGTAACGCATTTTGATAATAATCTATTAGAGGGAGTCAACAAGTTATCCAATTTTGCTAATTGAAATCCTGACTAGGTCAAATTGAATATCTTCTTGAGATCATTGAGGGTTGCCTTTCACTCGGTGGAAGCATTTCTGGTGAATCCTAGTTTCTTTTACAATCGATTCGGGAGATCGCTTTCGTTTCTCCGCTTCGTAACCTATTCTACATTTTCCCTCAAAACTAACAGAATCATTAAAGTATACTTTGGGAGGTGAATTCATCATTAAATGTTAAAATGGTTCCTTTCTGATATTTCCCTCCGACACTCTGAAAAATATCTATATGATAAAAATTTTGATTATATTGACATTTCGTATGCGTTAGAAACAATAAATATTTATGTCAGAAACACTATATAGAACAATATTGAATAATATACTGTAACGAAACAATATCAATTATAAAACAACTATTCTGTAACGTTTCGGAGACTAAATCAGACTCCTTCATCAGACACCAAGCGAAGAATTATTTTTTGCTTGATATTTGTTTAAATACCACCTATTTACAACTAGGGGATAAATATTAACAACAAAATTTTGGAATGGAAATAGGTTCTTCTTTATCATGAGAAAATTGATGGAAAATTTCGAAGAAAAATTTGGGGATAAATATTCGTTGAAATCGAAAGCTTGGTGGTAATATATTTGTAATCTGGCAACATGGTAGAGAAGAATTAAACAAATTTTTCGATTTCATTAATTCAAAAGAACCAATAATAGCATTCACTTTGGCATTAGGGAAGGAGGTAATTATGTATCCGAACCGTTTTGGATCAAGTGTCTTCAGAAAGCACATATACAGATAGATATTTGAATTTCTATTCAAATCATCAACTAAGTGCGAAATGTATTGAAACACATTACGATAGAGCTGATCTAATTTGTTCTCCTATTAAACTACCAAATATTTATATTTAAAAATTGGTTCAAGCACTGACGTGAAGTCAGAAGCTTTTGCGCGTATGTTCTATTGTCCATTCTTCTGTATTGGACACCCTTAATCGAATTCACAATGGTAAATTATGTTGTCCATTCTCCTGTATTGGACACTTAGCCATACGACATACGATTCGCACAAAATTTCACAAACGTGCTAAGGTTCATATTCTACAACTACTCACCAAGTTTCAATTCGATCGGATTTATATTGGTTGAAAACAAAATTATTACTTGGAAACCACTGGGCCGATTATGCCCATTAACGAACTTGTCCGTCGTATTGGAATGCGCCATCCACCCTGAAAATTTCAAGTGGCTAGCTCTTTTCGTTCTCAAGTTATCGTGGCAACGGCCGGACATAATCAAATATGACCTCGAATTCTTCATTGGGGAGTCGAAATAAATCGTTTGAGACCATTTTCGTCAAAAAATTCGAAAGTTACTAACATTTGGACAAAACTATAACGCGATGTTCCCCAGAACATACGCGCAACAATGAATCCCTATATCCCTTGGTCACGCCATCCCGCGTGAACGGCTGGACCAATTTAACATTTTTTTTGTGTTGTGTTTGTTATTGTCAGGAGAAGGTTCTCATGACATAAAAAAATTAATTAATTAAACTATACAGGGTGTTCTTCATATCACTGCACAATTGTACGCGATTGAAGTGATTTGTGTCACAAACAAAGCATTAACTAAATATGTACCTTGAATGGATTCTCTTAATGTATTTGTCCAAAATTTTCATACAGGGTGTTTTTCTTTTAAGGTCAATTACAACTTGCTGTATTTCACGCCAATCGTACAATTTCATGCAATTGAGTTAAGTAATATACGTTCGAGGCATACATAATTGAAAATAAACCATTACTATACAGGGTGTTCTTTTTCTCACGGCACATTTACACGCAATTGAAGTTCTTTGTGCCACAAACAAAGCATTAACTAAATAGGCACCTTGGATGGACTCTCATAATGTATTTGTCCGAAATTGTCATACAGGGTTTTTTCTTTTAACGTGAATTGCAACTTGCTGTTTTTCACGCCAATCGTACAATTTCATGCAATTGAGTTAAAAAATATACGTTCGAGGCATACATAATTGAAAATAAACCATTACTATACAGGGTGTTCTTTTTCTCACGGCACATTTGTACGCAATTGAAGTTCTTTGTGCCACAAACAAAGCATTAACTAAATAGGCACCTTGGATGGACTCTCATAATGTATTTGTCCGAAATTGTCATACAGGGTTTTTTCTTTTAACGTGAATTGCAACTTGCTGTTTTTCACGCCAATCGTACAATTTCAAACAATTGTGTTAAAAATTATACTTTCGAGGCATACATCATTGAAAAAAAACCATTACTATAAAGGATGTTCTTTATATCACGGCACAATTGAACGCGATTTAATTAATTTGTGCCACAAACAAAGCATTAAGTAAATAGGTACCTTGGATGGATTCTCATAA
This sequence comes from Halyzia sedecimguttata, assembly GCA_937662695.2. Lineage (NCBI taxonomy): Eukaryota > Metazoa > Arthropoda > Insecta > Coleoptera > Coccinellidae > Halyzia > Halyzia sedecimguttata. Next base: position 44,540,088 of record OW569413.2, on the reverse strand, counting down.
TGTAACAATTTTGTTTTTTTCTTTGATGTATGGACATGGCGCGTGGACAATTATATGTCGCGTGTTCGCGTCGGAAAACTGTCATCGTTGTTTATTTACGCACCTCAAAACAAAACAAAAATTATAGTTTATCAGAAAGCTTTAAATTGATTAAGATACTGTATCATAAGTGTGTGTGTCTGTATAAAACAAATTGAAACCTTATAAATATCCAGTATTTCAGGAAAACTCTCTTTTGTAAGTTAGCAACATGAATGTGCAATTCTTTCGTACCGAGCATTTTTTTTATTAACCTAGGCGGTGTGAAGTTCGCTGGGCCAGCTACTAATTAGTAAAAATTCGTTAAGATAATTTATATCAGAGACAATTCATAAATAGATTTTTCATGAATTTAGATATAGAAGTTTTAAATCAAATACAACTCAATCGAGCACAACAAAAACAAGAAGAATAACGACCCAATCTATTGAATGTGATTGGACATCATGAAAATCGGTTCTATATAAGAACCTTTATCAAATTGATCTCAGGTCTTTATTAACTATGACAAAACCCATTTATTCAAAACAAAATCTAATAATCTTAAAAAGTCGACTCCTTTTTTGTTGAACAGGAAAAAAAAATGCAAATGGCTCAATTGGAATCGACCATATTCAATTGAATTTGTTGAAAAAAGAGATAGACTTTCACTATGTAAAGTGAACTTGTTTTTGCGCGTATGTTCTGGGGAACATTGCGTTATCATTTTGCCCAAATGTCTGTAACTTTCGAATTTTTTGACGAAAATGGTCTCAAACGATTTATTTCGACTCCCCAATGAAGAATTCGAGGTCAAATTTGATTCTGTCCGGCCGTTGCCACGATAACTTGAGAAAGGAAAAAGCTAGCGACTTGAAATTTTCAGGGTAGGTGGCGCATCCCAATACGACGGACAAGTTCGTTAATGGGCATAATCGGCCGAATGGTTTCCGAGTAATAATTTTGTTTTCAACCACTATAAATCCGATCGAATTGAAACTTGGTGAGTAGTTGTAGAATATGAACCTAATCACGTTTGTGAAATTTTGTGCGAATCGTATGGCTAGAAGTTTTCAGGTTAGGATGTGCATCAGAACGCCACATTTGAGTTTCTTTATAAGCATAATCGGCCAAACGGTTTTAGAGTTATAGCCATCTGAAATTTGGTGTTCTTTTATCCTCATTAACTCGAAAAATACTAAACCGATTGAATTGAAACATGCTTATTAGTTGTAGAATGCCAACGCGAAAATTCTTGCAAAATTTCGTGAGAATAGTATTTGTAGAAAATTTTTAAGAAATCATTGAAAATAAAAAAAAAATTCTATATATCAGTAACTATTCGTCTGAAATTGCTGAAATGTCGCAAGAGCCATTAAAACCCAACTCTACTGCCAAGTTTTAAGTTTTAACACGATCAGTTAAATATTGTTGGAGATTCGAGCAGCCTTGTGAGAGTTCAGTAGATGGGTGACCGTTGCCTCGATAACTTTCGAACAAAAGGAGATAGGGACTTGCAATTTTCAGGGTAGGTTGCGTATCCGAATGGGCGAGTTAAGTTCGATTTTGGGCATAATCGTTTCAACGGTTTCCAAGTTATACCCACCTGGAATATTATTTCCTCGATAAGTCAAAAAATAAAGATTCGATCGAATTGAAGCTTGATAACTATTTGTAGAAAACCAACATAAAGACGTGTTTAAATTTTTTTAAGAACCGTACCCCTAGAAAATTTGAAAAAAATTACGAAAAAAAAAATTGTAAGAAACGTACCCCTAGAAAATTTCAAAAAATTTACGAAAAAAAAAATTGGTTCAAGCACTGACGTGAAGTCAGGAGCTTTTGCGCGTATGTTCTATTGTCCATTCTCCTGTATTGGACACCCTTAATCGAATTTACCATGGTAAATTATGTTGTCCATTCTTCTGTATTGGACACTTAATTCGAATTTACCATGGTAAATTCGAATTAAGAGTGTCCAATACAAGAGAATGGACAATAGAACATACGCGCAAAAGCTCCTGACTTCACGTCAGTGCTGGTTTTTCAAATACAAGTGTGACAAATTTTGGAAAAGCTATCAATAAAAAATAAATCTGAAGATTCACTTGGTGCCTGATGAAGGATGAAGGAGTCTGATTTAGTCTCCAAAACATTACAGAGGAGCTGTTTTATAGCAGATGTTCTTTCGTTACTGTTCACAAGGTAACATTGCTCTATACAGGGTGAGTCTGCATGAGCCCGTCAGATTTTAGGTCAGGAAGTATTTGGTCTGGCACTTTCGAAACTATATTTGATTTATGGCTGGGAGCCTCTATTGTGGTTATACTGGCTGATTGGTGAATTGGTAAATATTTTCAGTTATAATTTTGGAATGATTGATCCGGTTTTAATGAAACTACCAACGATGCACCAGATCCATAAGAGGATTCATAGTTTTAAATAATCGTTTCAAAATCCTGGGTCGAATTTGGAAAAATCCCAAATTATGTGCAATGGTTGAAATAATACCCTGCACAATGAATTTTACAAACTTTGACATCTGTCTCAAAATATACTTTGACGAGGCGTTAATTTTGTGCGTTAAAATATTTTGACACACTTTTTGGCGCTCTAGTTCTTCGGAACTGAGTGCTTATCAATTTGCCCAAATGTCTGTAATTTTCGAATTTTTCGATGAAAATGGTATTAAACGATTTGGTTCGACTCACTGATCAAGAATCCGTGGTCGAAAGTCGTTCTGTCCGGCCGGTCCGGCCGGCCGGCCGTATGCACTATAACTCTCGAAAGGAATGAGCTAGACAGTTGAAATTTTCAGAGTAGGTTTGGGAGATAAATATCTCGGCTAAGTTCGTTATTGCGCAAAATCGGACGGATGGTTTCGGAGTAACAAAAAAAAATAATTTTTTTTACATAACAAATTCCAAATTAAATTTTTTTCAATAAGCAGTTTTACCATAAGAATCCAATGATATCATTTTTAACTCTAACAAGCTAATACTTTCGGAGATGTGATTTTTCAAAATTTCAATAATAAATCGTATTTCTACGTTTTCTCAGAATGATATAATTATTCTATGGATAAATTGTCATAATGTCAAATTATTTTCCTGAGAAATGACATTGTCTAATTCCTTTCAGCAATCGAAGAATTATGAGAATAAAGTGTATTCCGAAATGTGAGCGAAGTGAGAAAAATCTCAGTTGTTTGTTCCGAAATTAGTTTTTCTCAGAAAAGTCTTACATTTCGGAACGGAACATGAAGTAAGAGATCTGGGAGAAGTGAGACTGCTTTTCATCATGCTCTTTGGCCCTAGTTCTCTCACTTAATGACGGGACTGACGGAAGGGAATATTATAACTTCAAACAAATTATGTTGGTGTTGAAATACTCGTATTTTGGCGATACAACGGGGACCTCACCCAAAAATGTTTGAAAATATTACGTTAATATTGAAAGCATAATTCTGTAGTTGGAGAGAGGAGAAAATTTGGTGAACGTAGATCAGGAAATTTCTGATCGATTACAAGGTAATTTATCATTATTACTTCTCTTCTTTCATACATGTTTTATGGAATATCTACTATTTGTAGGTACTTCAGACCTGTTTTGGGCAATTGTCATACGAAACTTGTTTTTTTGGCGCTCTAGTTCCTCGGAACAGAGTGCTTATCAATTTGCCCAAATGTCTGTAATTTTCGAATATTTGGCTGAAAATGGTCTCAAACGAAATTGTAGAATCATGACCTTTATTTGCATGTGAAGTTTCGTATTGGCCAGGTTACCGCAAAGTGTAAAAAAAAAATTTTGAAAATTTTAAAAAAGTTTTTTCTACAATAACTCTCGAACGGAATGAGCTAGGTAGTTGAAATTTTCAGAGTAGGTTAGGGAGATGAATATCTCGGTTAAGATCGTTAATGGGCAAAATAGGCCAGATGGTTTCGGAGTAACGAAAAAAAAAATTTTTTTTTGATGAACAAATTTCAAATTCAATTTCTATTTAAGATGCAGTTTCACCATAAAAATCCATTGATATCATTTTTAACTCCAACAAGCTAATACTTTCGGAGATAGTATTTTTCAAAATTTCAATAATGAATCGTACTTCTATGTTTTCACAGAATGCTATAATTATTCTATCTAAGCTTTATTATATGCTCTGTGTTCATACTCGTACATGTCATCCTATTCTATAAGAGATAGTCAGATTCATTTCAGCTATTTTAATTTGATTTCTTCCATGGTGCAGTTCTCATTCTCAGATTGCTTATTTAATCTTGATAAATAAACTATTATTTGAATTGAATTTCCTTTATGATGCAGTTCTATCATAAGAATACATTGATATAATTCCGAAGTCTGAGAAACCAATACTTTCGGAGATATAATTTGTCTGTTTGAACTAGAGCGCCAGAAAGCTCCTGTCCACAGGGCTTGCACCCATTTTTTCAATAAAAAATTGGAAAATGAGGTGATATGCTAGTTTTACTACAAATCAGTTAAAATATTCCAAAAAACTTAAATTAAAATGAGTTAAGTGTAAAATCTGATTAAGTGTGTTATACATGGAACAAATTCATTAGTTAAATATCCATGTCAAAATCCAGTGTACCATTTAAAAAAAATTCCATTTGATTTTCGATTGATGGGTTTTGTCTCAAAATGTTACATTCTTCGATGATTCTTTCAACCAGATGTTTTCTACTCCTAATTTTCTCTTTATACACTTGTGTTTTAAGATGTCCCCAATCACAATATGCTAACGGATTCGAACTTAAGGAGTCGACATTCATTTTGTTGAACTGAGAATACAATTTTGCAAATTACTCGATTGGAATGGGTTGAATTTGCTGAAAAAGGAGTTGGAACTTGAAAATTTCTATGCAAAGTGAAACTATGTTGATATGATCCTCAAAGACGGCCAACCGTGTGTTGACTCGATAACTTGAGAACGGAATGAGATAGCGGCTTGAAATTTTCAGGGTAGGTGGCGCATCCCAATACAACGGACAAGTTCGTTAATGGGCATACTCGGCCCAATAATTTCCGAGTAATAATTTTATTTTCAACCAATATAAATCCGATCGAATTGTAATTTGGTGAATAATTGTAGAATATGAACTTAAGCACGTTTGTGAAATTTGGAAGAATCGCATCTCTAGAAAATTAAAAAAAAATTATTAAAAAATATTTGTTATGTCACGAAAACCTGAGAACAGAAAGATATAGCGACTTGATATTTGCAGTTAGGTTAAGCATCTTAATGTAACATTTGAGTTTGATTATAGGCATAATCGGCCAAACAGTTTTGGAGTTATAACCATCTGAAATTTGGTAGTTATTTCCTCAATAACTCGAAAAATACAAAACCATGGCTATTAGTTGTATAATACCAACGTGAAAATTCTTACGAAATTTTGTGAGGATCGTATAACTAGAAAATTTTAATCATTGGAAATTATTGAAAAAAATTCTATATATCAGTAACTATTCGTCCGAAATCGCTAAAATTTTGCGAGAGCCTTCAAAACCTAACTATACTGCCAAGTTCCAAGTTTACACAATGATCGGATCTATATTGTTGGAGATTTGAGCAGCCTTGTGCGAGTTTAGTAGATGGATGGGTGACCGTTGCCTCGATAACTTTCGAACGAAATGAGATAGGGACAATTTTCAGGGTTTGTTGCGTATCTGAATGGGAGTGTTAAGTTTGATAACCGGCATAATTGGTCCAACGGTTTCAGAGTTATACCTACCTGGAATATTTCCTCGATAACTCAAAATATATAGACTCGATCGAAATGAAGCTTGGTATCTAGTTGTATAATATTGACATAAAGACGTGTTTAAAATTTTATAAGAACCGTACCCCTAGAAAATTTTAAAAAATATCTAAAAAAAATGATTGGTTCAAGCACTGACGTGAAGTCAGGAGCTTTTGGGCGTATGTTCTATTGTCCATTCTCCTGTATTCGACACTCTCAATCGAAATTACCTTGGTAAATTATATTGTCTATTCTCCTGTATTCACTTAATTCGAATTTACCATAGTAAATTCGAATTTACCATAGTAAATTCGAATTAAGGGTGTCCAGTACAGGAGAATGGAAAATACAATTTTTCATGGTAAATTCGATTAAGGGTGTCCAATGCAGGAGAATGGACAATAGAACATACGCACAAAAGCTCCTGACTTCACGTCAGTGCTTGTTTATTGAATAAAAGTGCTTTCTGTCCAAATTAAAGAAATAATTGAGAATTGTATTATTTTAATCACCTAGAATCCACCCTAAAAAGCCTCAGGAATGTTATACAAATTAATTGGAGCTCATTCACATTTTATCCTAACAGTACAAATACATACGATTCGCGACCTCATATCCTGTGCACTTAGACTGTATTCAATCACATAGGTAGGTATCTTCAATTCATGGTAAGTAAGGACATGAATAATAATGGTCTACTTGAACCTATTCAGGGCTTCCTTGATGTGAGAATAAATAATTCTCAAATATAGAGTAGATACCGTGGAAGAACAATTACTTAAGTTGCATTTATCGTATCTTGAAAGTTTCCCTTATTTCTTTTCTATACGAGAAAAAAACCATTTTCATTAATGAGTTTCCAAAAGTTCGACATGGATATTCCAAACCTCAAATTTTATCAGCAGAGTTGGAAGTAATAGCGCCCCACTTTACAAGCGATAAACTGGATAATAAATGGGATATCTGGATACTTGCTTATTTTCGGTCCTAAGTTGGAATTTGAAGTGATGTTTGTGTCGACTTTGTTATTCAGCAAGCGAGGAAAAATATCGGTTCGATTGCAGGCTTTATTCGGAAATTGTTTGCAACTCCGTGGTAGAAGATTAAGTATTTCGTTTTTCCGCTGCAATTTTTTTTCTTATTTCGTATTCAAAATATACCTATTGGATCTCAATATTTCTGTTGATATGGACGTTCTATGAATATTCATTGGCTTATTTCAACTTTTGAATTATTGATTCAAAGTCTGTATTATCCAAAGAGCTTACCCAACCAGCAATGTTGTCTTATAACTCCAATGATTCGCGACTAATATATTTCATAAGTATCATATTAGTGCTTCCAAAATATCAATTCATTATATTAAAGCTACATAAACTTCATTCTGTTGTGGACAATCGAAATACTTTATAAATTTATCGTGAAAACGTCTGTACAGCAGAATTATGAAATATGTTATAAAACTGTTACTTAAGCATTTATTAAGAGGTTTATAGCTAACTTATAAAACAATTCTGCTTATAAAACTGAATTGCTTTTTAATGGTTTCTTTATTAGTTCTGGGGATATTTATAATTTTATTTCAAATATATTAAAAAACCTTATCAAAGATGTTCTGTATAACCTCATGAAACAGTTATATAGAAGTGCTTTTAGTTACAATTTTGCTTCCAGAAGTAAATTGTCGTTTCGGTAACCACTTCATAACTATTTTATAGTATTCAATTTCCATAAAAATATCATTCAAAAGCAGCTGATCATTCTGTTCCCACACTGAAAGTGTTTAATTCCATTCTCAACTGTCTGCACAATCTTGAACGTTTCTAAAAAAGTTATGATTACCATGAAGCAAATGCATATTAGTTTTCTAGCTGAAAGCTCAAATGTCTTACCTATGCATGAGGTTCGGGAAGCATTATGCTACTTCTGAAGACAATTTTCTGTAGGTGCAAAATTATCACCACAATAAGTTTGTGCTCAAGATATCGACTTATTAATAAGATACCTTCTTCAGATTAACTGTTATTTCTCCTTTTGAATATCCTTGCAAAAATATGTATTCATCAGATATTCCACAGGAAAACGTTAACTGTTTCACTGATTTTGCAGGTTATGTTGACTTTCACGCGGTAGAACATTATAACATGTTTTATAGTAGTTGTTAAGAAGCTAAATTACAACGAAATGCTTGAAACTGATGCAAAATTTTATAAGAGAACGCCATTAAACATGGCGGCATTTGTGATGACTCAGAATGCGGAGTGTTTTAAACGGACTAAAAATTGCCAATGTGTAGATATTTCAACCATCCAGAGAATGAAATAACTCAAACATAATCTGTAGAACAAATTGGAATACATTTTCGTACAAAGGATCATTAGACTGACAAGCCACATTTTTGATTTGTTCAATTTTTTTATGTGAAACATTCGAAACAAGGGTGCGCGTTTGAAATATGTCATTTTAGTGCTACATTTCACGAAGAAATTTCATTTGCATTGAGAATTTCGTTGTGTGTATCCGAACATGTGTCTGTAAGATAAGAGTAGAAGTATATATAAATAAAATGGCTTCCTGTAAACCATAATGACACATGACATCTATATTTTCGGTATGTTGTAATAATTCAGGATTGTCATTTGCCAACTTAAAACCAATTAATTTTATAGATATCATTCTATGTAACATTTTTTTTCAGAACGCTCATATGAAAAACCTTATAAAGCTATTACAAAACAGTTTTTTAGATGGCGCCAGAATGTGTATGAAATAGTCTTGTAATGTTTATGAAGAGCTTTATGAAATGTTTCGAATGACAAAATTATTTTATAAAATGTGCCAATTCTGGGTTTATATCTGTTGTATAAACGTATTGAAAACAATTCAGCGACTAAGAATGTTTTATATGATTTTGGTTGAAAACGTTTCCACAACTATTATAAAATATAAAATTGCTAGTTGGGTAGTAGGGTGACTTATTTCAGAATAAATGTCAACAAAAAATAATTCAGAAGATTTTCGCTTGCTATCTGATGAAGGAGACTAACCCCCGGTTTCTGAGAGGCTGATCAACACAAATCTTAACTATTCAAACATCAATCTCTTGTTAACCATCATTCGAGTTGCGCAAAGCGCAAAATCTCGGACTGATTTAAAAGGACCGGGTGAAGTCTCGGAAACGTAACAGAGTAGTTGTTTCATAGTTGAGGTAGTATTGTTACACTTTATAATGCATCATTGTTCTATACAGGGGGAGTCTTAATGTTGTACATTAAGTTTAACCATAGATTCCCCTCATCAAATAAAACCCATTTTTGATTTACCATTTTTCCAGATTCGGCTCAGGTAAAAAGTTACAGGCATTTAAAGATTTCACAATGTGCTAATACACTCCTGCATAAAATGTATATATGACATTGATAGCGAACGACAAAAAGGTACGATAACGTGGTTTTCAGCTTGATTCGTAATTCCAACGCTCAGAGGCGGATCCATAAAAGTAGTGAAATTTCTGTAATTTCTGATTTTTTATTACATTCAGAGGAGAATATCTCGAAAACGGTGCATTTAAGGAGAAATTATGAAGAATTAATTAATTTTCTAAAATGATTGAATATTCTTGAAATAATCCAAGAAAAACTTTATCTGCTTTCTCTATGCTGATTTCATTTATCCACGAGTATATGTACAGTGCGCGTCAAAATTATGGAACAAATTCATTTTCTCAGAAGAAACAGATTTGGCAACAAAATCCTGAAATTGATCAATTTTTGTTTCGCTTTACCAAATTTTTATGCATTTTTGAAGGATTTTTGTTGCACCCTGTGCCACTCCCATCAACCCTCTAAATTTTTTGAATAGGTAAAGTGGGTCATGTGGTACTTTTTTGGCAAGGCCTTTGTATCTTCTTTACAGGCGTGCAGAAATTTTCAAGAAAAATTTTTCTTTTTTGAAAAATAGTTAGTTCAATGAGGTTTTCAGTATGTGCACTTTGTCATGGCTCATTTACTTTGAGACATTGGTCCCTGATGAAATTTGTCACCGAATGAAAGTCGACCATTACAGTTTTGTTCATGCACAACTTTCAACCCCTACCAACCCTTTAATGGAGAAAAAACTGTGAGAAGTTTGAAAGGGGTTGAAAGTTGTGCATGAACAAGACTGTAATGGTCGACTTTCATTCGGTGACAAATTTTATCAGGTACCATCGTCTCAAAGTAAATGATCCATCACAAAGTGCACATACAGAAAACCTCTTTGAACTTACTATTTTTCAAAAAAGAAAAATTTTTTCTTTAAAATTTCTGCACGCCTATAAAGAAAATACAAAGAACTTACCAAAAAAGTACCACATGACCCACTTTCCCAATTAAACAAATTTAGAGGGTGGATGGGGATGGCACAGGGTGCAACAAAAATCCTTCAAAAATGCATAAAAATTTGGTAAAAGTGAAACAAAAATTGACCTGTTTCAGGATTTTGTTGCCAAATATTTTTCTTCTGAAAAAACTAATTTGTTCCATAATTTTGACGCGCACTGTATATATAACTAGGAAACCATTGGGAGTAGAAAAAAAAAGGATATTTGGAGAATATGTATCATAGTTATAGGGAACTTCACACCAACGTTCATTATATTCGGAAAAGGATGTCAAAGCTACAAAATACAAACTGATTTATTTTTAAAATTTCAACAGCCTGTATCTTTTTACCTGAACGAAAATTGAAAAATGGTAAATGAAAAGATTGCTTTATTTGATGACAGGAATCTACGGTTAAAATTAATCTACTACTTGAAGACTCACCCTGTATATTGCTTCTGACAAATATCTAGTGTTTCTAACGCAGAAGCAATTTCAGAATATTTTTTTTTTATTTCATAAATATTTTTCAAAGTGTGTTGGAGTAAACTCAGAAACAAAAGATTTAGCGATGAATTCGCCTCCCAAAGTATCCTTTGATGATTACGTTATGAAAAATCGATGAAATATATTGATAGTTCAGGGCTTTACTGATTTTTACCTGACCAATTTTCTTTAGTCAGTAGTAGATGTTAAGATATGGTGAGAAATTTGTTAAAACTGCAAAAACGAAAGAATATAAAATAAAATGATAATATCTAATACATAATATGAAATAGTGTAAAAAATAAAGAAAAATCATTAATTCAAATACTCCTTGGAATTTTTTTCAGACAAGTTAACCCTAACCATTCTTTTAAAACTACATTCTTTATCCCCAGGCAGTCTGTTAAAAACTTCAAGACACATATTATATGATGGGTGTTTTTCAAATAATCTAGGAACCTACTGGATAATGACGATAATGTAAACTCAACGATCGTATTGAATAATCATTTCTTCTTGTGTGAACGAAAACATATCCTTTTACTTGAAATAAATATCTGTTTCAATTGCTCAAAATACTTCCACTATACATAATTCGTTCTTTTTGACCAATCGATGGTTTCAAATATCGAAATCTATGCGTATAAATAACTGTTTTCCAGTCTCCTCTGAAACAGACATTTGGGAATTTTCAGAATAAACTTTTTCGTAGTAAAAAACTCGATTGGATCTGTATAGTTGGAAATATTGTGAAAATATTGTTTTTACTTCTGATGGAAGGCCAGCAGCCATGGGCGAGTTCAGTACCTGGATGGGTGACCGCACTGGTTATGAATTCGAACCTTCCGTTTGAAGGTTATCATGGCAACGAACGGACGGCCGGATAGAATCGAAATTGACCTCGAATTATTCATCAGGAAGTCGAATACAATCGTTCGAGATTATTTTCGGCAAAAATTAAAGAATAACAGACATTTCGGCAAAATGATAGCCCTCTGTTCCCTGTAACATGCACGAAAAAAGTGATCCTTGGACATAGTGAGAGACCTAAACTGAACTGAAAGATTTTAAAGATAATTGACGTGAGAGAAGGGATCGAGGAATGACAAACTTGTTTACACGTAGGAATTCTAAGCGATGAAATAAAACAAATAGGTCTATCCATCCCGCCAGGTTTCATTGCCAGCTCCAAGAAATTGGATTAAAAGTCTTGGGAATGTGACGATTTCTGGAAAAGATAATAGTTCAATCAATTGTAGCAATCCTAATTATGGTTATTCCTGACATTTATTTATGTAGAGTTAAGCAGAGTGTGGCAGCATAACATTTTTTTTAATGCCCCCATGTCGTAACGGAGCGCTAGTAGTCTCGATCGAAAGGTGGACTATAAAGTTTTGTTCCACCACAGTTCAGTCACCATCATGCGTTGGAATGGTGAGGATCATCAAGCCTTTGCCTTTGAGGCCTATTTTTGATTCTCTGTAATCGCATCCCAGCGTTCGTTTCAGAATTGCTTTAATTTAGCCCTGGTTGCCCTTGTTTTGGACCGGAAATCACTTTTTACAAGGGTCACTACGTTCGGAGAAACTGGGGCGCAAAACATGCCTTGATACCAATCCTTGAGAATTGCGTCGAAGGCCTTTGCATTTACCTTAAGTCTCAGTGTGGTATGCAATTTACTTATCGGAATTATCGGTCCTTAGTTCTTTGAGGAGAAAAATTAAGTTGCAGTGACAGTGAATCCGGACCGGTATGTAAACATATTTCAGGATTTTTTTTCGACGGCTAGATGAGTTGGACTTAGGAGACACCTCGTTTCAACAAGACGGTGCAACGGCACATATACTGCAAGAGCTTCGATGGTTGTTCTGAGGGAACACTTAATTAAGCCCCTTGAGATTGTTTCTGGGGGATTTTTGAAATCCCGTTTTTATATGAACCGTCCAATGACCCTACAAGATTTGAAGAAATAAATTACCAACGAAACGCCTGATATGCTGGCAAGAATCCTGACAAACGCCAGAAATCGGTTAACTCAGTGTGGGGGACGTCACCTACCTGATTGTATCTCCAAAAACTAAGTAAAATGAAACACTAGGTACATGCCTACATCATGTAGGATTTTCACTAGTAATATCGCAAGTGATTGAATTTTCGCGATAAGTTTGTCAACTTAGAGTTTTTAGTGTTTTCTCTAAGTAGCTCAGTTGAGTTAAGAAATAAAAGACAGGCTTACGAGATACATTCAGTCACGTGTTATATCTCATTAGACTATTTCACGAACAAAATGGCTCATGTAGACATCTGTAATTTATATTTATCATTTGTCAAACAGTCCGTATCCATGGTCGAGTCGTTGAAAACAACAAAGTTGTAAGACCAATCATAATTGAAATACAGTTTGTGTTTTCGCGATAATACGAGGTGCCTTTGGCCTGTGGTTGGTGGGATTTTGATATGAGTGAAATAGTCATATAAATCGCCTAGGGGTTGACTGAATGACGCTCTTAGCATTTCGTCTTTTACGTCTTCGGTTTTCAAAACACTGGTTCAGATATTTACAATTTTATGCAATATTAGATTGCAACGATATAGCACGTCTATGGATAAATCAAGCGGACGACCCGCCTCTGTTTTGATCGTATCCTGAATTACGCGTCGAACAACTACCAGGAACCTGCGCGTGAAACCGGAGCGCCCGCGTTTTCATGTGTCGTGAAAAGGCTGGAAAGTTCTGCTGTTCTTCTTGCGATTCCGGAAGATTTCAATATAACAGCATTTTTATCGTTGGATTTACGAGTTGAATTATCGGCGAGAATTGTGCTGAAATTCTCGGTAAGTGCTTAATTTGATATCATTATAGGTCAGAGTCCTCACCAGGGGAGAAAATTGAATTTTAAAGATCATAGTTTTTTCAGTGTCATCCATTTTGTGGAAGCGATCTCAGATTTGGTAAATTTGGTGGAAGTTGTTTGATATTCTGAACGAAACTCCTTCTCAGGTTCAATTTGTGATATATTTTGTGATTGATTAGTTGTAGATTTAAGTTCAGAAACCCGAGAAGGAGTTGTAAAAGTTTTTCGTATTATAATTCCTTTGTTCGTTTTCTCCAATAGCACCTTGGCTTGGATGCTAATCGTACCTTGGCTTGGATTACAATTATACCTCGGCTTGGATGGTAATTATTGTACCTTGGCTTAACAGAAGTTGCACCTTGGTTTGGATTGGCTGGAATTGAATTTTTACCAAGGAATCATCCAGATACACCAACTACCCTTGAAATTGGGAGAATCAACGTAGTACTTCCTTTGGATGGAAAAGTAACCAGGAGACACTTTACTTCGGATTGGAAGTGGTTTCTTTAAAATTGGAACATCAAGATCAGGATCATGATATCGAACTCCGAGGGGGCCACGACGTTGTTTTTTTATTAAGTTAAGTAGTATGAGACTGTGTAGGGTGAAAAAGGGTCGACCCATTGTAATTTTTCAATTTTAATATATATATTGTGAAAACCTGGGAGGGAGTTTTGTTGCCGAATTAAGCCAGTTTAGCCTCTCACCCCTAGAAAATCAAAAGTAGATTCTCATGCTCTACAATCGTTTATAAGTGGACGATTGGCACGTTACACATTTTGGCACCTAACAACGTGGGACTCGAAATTTTGGCACTAAAATTTTTGAACAACATTTTTTTTTTGCTTGATTTATTTTGGCAACATATATTCCTTGTTTCGACCTTTTTCTCTCTATAATAGTTTTTTTATTTTCTCTTATCTTTATTTTCTCGTTGGCATCAGATTGAACACATCTGTTAATATTATTGTTTTTTTATCTAACTTCTCAATATGATTAATCCGCATTTCTTGAAGCCACATAAACTTGCGTATGAAGTCACAATACGTATCAGTAAGGAAACATATACTGTCAGCAAAAACTCCAAGGAACTATTATTTTCAATTTTATATTTAACTGATGAAATCTCCGAGGTAATTTCTAGTTCTAGTATATCGTATTCTGGAAGAATTGAAGATCTGAGTCATGATGATAGTTTAACCGACTTTGAAGATAATTACTGTGATCAATAATTTGTCTGTACCTTTACCTTTCCTTCCTTAAATTGCCCAGATGCACAGACTCTTTATTTTGTTTCAGATAAATTCTTTAGCGTATTATTGTTATAGCATGGCTACGATGGATTATCGTTGTAGCATGGCTATAGTATCGTTGTAGCATGGCTGCATTATCGTTGTAGCATGGCTACATTATCGTTGTAGCATGGCTACATTATCGTTGTAGCATGGCTACATTATCGTTGTAGCATGGCTACATTATCGTTGTAGCATGGCTGCATTATCGTTGTGGCATGGCTGCAATTATCGTTTGTAGCATGGCTACCTTTGTGGTTCATCGTTGTGGTGAGTCTACATATTTTTTTTTCTTTCGCTAAGAATTTGTCACTAATCAGTCCGAAGTGTATTTCAGATATGCAGATAAAGTTTATTTTGGTGTAACTGATCGTACATTTTGGGGATAGTTAAATTTTTGGGTCTGAAGATTCAGTTTTTATTTTCTGTGCTCTGGTGCAAAATCCTATTTCCTAATCTTTCCTTCGATTTTCCTTTACCTTATCGTTATCGTTGCAAGTTTGACACTTGCTGGCGCCCAACTTGACGTTCCTGTGGACTTTTGGCTGTGACTTTCATTGGAGAGGGAGGTAGGGAAGTGAATCCTTAAGCTCAGTTGATTCACATACACATCAGTGCAGAACATCCATGTACACATTTTTTCACTATTGTGAGCCAGTCATAGTTAATTTTCCACGGACAACGCCAAATCTCTCTATCTTATTATCGGGTTCTATGGTATTTGTATAGTCATATTACTAAAATTTTTTCTTTGCCGAAATCCATCGATTTCCTTTTTCTATTACCGAATTTGACTATATATTTACCAATTGATTATGACATTATTTTTTTTTTTCTCTTTTTGATTACCGGATTTGACATCGTCTTGTGCGAATAGCACAGAGTGATGGAGTCATTTTTGAAAGTTTTGGACTTAAACTAAAAACCTTCCATGCCCCCCCCTTTCTGGTCCACCTTCGTCTCGGGTGCCAGGAAGGATTTCTTGTTAAAGTGCGACGGCACAAACCTAGTCATTTTTTTTTAGTTGAGACGGATTTTTATTTTCTTATTTCTATCGTAGTAGCACTGGCTATTATAGTTGCAGTGTCTACTACTTATATTGATTAATCTATGATGAAGTTTTTCGGGCATGACTTCCCAGACTCGGTAGGATGACGGTGTTTCATAGCCTGATGGTATGAAACATCCTCATCCCTCTTTCGCTTTTTAGAGAGAGGCCTTCAGCGACCGGTGTCTGTTTCACTTTTTTCACTCTAGTTTGAGTTTAAATTATTGAGTGTCGTATCGGGCTCCCATCGGGCATCCTTACCTTTGCCCCTCTTTCGTTTTTTTTGAGAGAGGTTTTCAATCAACTGACGGTTATTCCACCATTTCTATCTTTTCCATCTTTCTCATATTTCCTAGTGCTCAGGTCGTTTCTAATTTAAATTGGTTAATTTTTCATTGCATTTGCCTTCAGCAATTTGGTGTGGTATTTGATTTTCCTGTAAGACTGCGTTCGATAGGTTTTGGTGCGAGCATGGTGCGCTTGTAAGTCTCTATTTATAATATACAACATCAATTGTTACTTTGATTGCTAACTCCAGTTGGCAAGTCAAAGTTCTATCCTTTATGCATGCTGTGTTTGTTCTGATGCCATCGAAGTTTTTTTTGACTGAGATATTTCGTTCATTTACAAAAAAAAATATAAAATTTTTTTTTCTCCTGGTGAGAGGTGTGTGCAACGATATAGCACGTCTATGGATAAATCAAGCGGACGACCCGCCTCTGTTTTGATCGTATCCTGAATTACGCGTCGAACAACTACCAGGAACCTGCGCGTGAAACCGGAGCGCCCGCGTTTTCATGTGTCGTGAAAAGGCTGGAAAGTTCTGCTGTTCTTCTTGCGATTCCGGAAGATTTCAATATAACAGCATTTTTATCGTTGGATTTACGAGTTGAATTATCGGCGAGAATTGTGCTGAAATTCTCGGTAAGTGCTTAATTTGATATCATTATAGGTCAGAGTCCTCACCAGGGGAGAAAATTGAATTTTAAAGATCATAGTTTTTTCAGTGTCATCCATTTTGTGGAAGCGATCTCAGATTTGGTAAATTTGGTGGAAGTTGTTTGATATTCTGAACGAAACTCCTTCTCAGGTTCAATTTGTGATATATTTTGTGATTGATTAGTTGTAGATTTAAGTTCAGAAACCCGAGAAGGAGTTGTAAAAGTTTTTCGTATTATAATTCCTTTGTTCGTTTTCTCCAATAGCACCTTGGCTTGGATGCTAATCGTACCTTGGCTTGGATTACAATTATACCTCGGCTTGGATGGTAATTATTGTACCTTGGCTTAACAGAAGTTGTACCTTGGTTTGGATTGGCTGGAATTGAATTTTTACCAAGGAATCATCCAGATACACCAACTACCCTTGAAATTGGGAGAATCAACGTAGTACTTCCTTTGGATGGAAAAGTAACCAGGAGACACTTTACTTCGGATTGGAAGTGGTTTCTTTAAAATTGGAACATCAAGATCAGGATCATGATATCGAACTCCGAGGGGGCCACGACGTTGTTTTTTTATTAAGTTAAGTAGTATGAGACTGTGTAGGGTGAAAAAGGGTCGACCCATTGTAATTTTTCAATTTTAATATATATATTGTGAAAACCTGGGAGGGAGTTTTGTTGCCGAATTAAGCCAGTTTAGCCTCTCACCCCTAGAAAATCAAAAGTAGATTCTCATGCTCTACAATCGTTTATAAGTGGACGATTGGCACGTTACAAGATATAACTCGATGGATACTTACAACTTCGCCTATGTCCGAGTTTCTCGTGATCAACAAAAAATCGTCTAAGTCTCAGGGATAAAAACTCATAATCCGCTAATCTTCTAAATTCTACGAACGATCCGTCTCCTCGTATCCATAATCAGAACTCTGAGCTCGTCTTTACCCCGACTGCCGCTACCCTCGATGCGAGCACTTCGATCTCATAGGGTAGTACGCCCAAGGTAGTGTGCAACGATT
The DNA here is from genome assembly GCA_937662695.2 of Halyzia sedecimguttata. Lineage (NCBI taxonomy): Eukaryota > Metazoa > Arthropoda > Insecta > Coleoptera > Coccinellidae > Halyzia > Halyzia sedecimguttata. Next base: position 44,522,301 of record OW569413.2, on the reverse strand, counting down.
GGTGATTCTCTGGCTGAATTACCCCACTGACATTTTATCTTTGAGTATTATAAACTCCAGATATAGATAGTTGGTTAACCCTGACCTCCTTGAAGACGCCAGAGGGTCGAGGTTTTATCGAATACATCATCTCCTATCGGGTGAAATATGTTCTTTGGAATCTGTCTAAGATCACTACCGATAGACTAGAGAACGTCCAGAGAACGTCTGATGTGCCGGTAATGCGTAGGGCTTCATACGAGACGAGAGTAGGCGAGAGTATAAAAAATCTCGTCTCGCTCTAGCCAATTCCCAAAAAATTAAGTCTCGTTTAAGACTCGTTCTCATCTCGTTATCAGTTGTCTCGTCTCGTCTCGCTTAATTCTGAATAACGATAGTAAATATTATAATATATAAACGAAATGGCATACAATAATGAATAATTTTGTAAAGGTATGTTTATCACGCTCTTATACAAAAATATTTGTACCTGTACATATCATTTTTGGCGCTCTAGTTCCTCGGAACAGAGTGCTTATCAATTTGCCCAAATGTCTGTAATTTTCGAATATTTCGATGAAAATGGTCTTAAACGATTTGGTTCGACTCACTGATCAAGAATCCGTGGTCGAAATTCATTCTGTCCGGCCGGTCCGGCTGGCCGTAGGCACGATAACTCTCGAACGGAATGAGCTAGAGAGTTGAAATTTTCAGAGTAGGTTTGGGAGATGAATATCTCGGCTAAGTTCATTACTGGGCAAAATCGGACAGAAGGTTTCGGAGTAATAAAAAAAAAATTTTTTTTTTACTAAACAAATTCCAAATTAAATTTTTTTTAATAAGCAGTTTTATCATAAGAATCCATTCATATCATTTTTAACTCCAACAAGCTAATACTTTCGGAGATATGATTTTTCAACATTTCAATGTAAATCGTATTTCACAGATTGATATAATTATTCTATGTATATTCTATGTATGAATTGTCATAAAGTCAACTTGACAGAAGGGAATATTGTAACTTCAAGAATATTGGGGTTGAAATACTCGTATTTTAGCGATGCAACGGGGACCTCACCCGAAAATGTTTGAAAATATTACGTAAATATTGAAAGCATAATTCTGTAGTTCGAGAGAGGAGAAAATTTTGTGAACGTAGATCAGGAAATTTTTGATCGATTACAAGGTAATTTATTATTACATACTTATCTTCTTTTATACATGTTTTATGGAATACCTACTATTTGTAGGTACTTTAAACCTGTTTTGGGCAATTGTCATACGAAACTTTATTTTTGTCGCTCTAGTTCCTCGGAACAGAGTGCTTATCAATTTGCCCAAGTGTCTGTAATTTTGGAATTTTTGGCTGAAAATGGTCTCAAATGATTTGGTTCGACTCACTGATCAAGAATCCGAGTGCGAAATCGATTCTGTCCGGCCGGCCGACCGGCCGTAGGCACGATAACTCTCGAACGAAAAGAGTTAGCGGATTGAAAATTGCAAGGTGGTTTTGGAGCGTAAATATCTCGGACAAGTTCGTTAATGGGCGAAAACTATCAAGGGGTTTCGGAGTTATGGCTGATTTTAGTAAAAATATTTTTTATGAATATTTCCGAAACCGATCACTCGATCTATCTGAAATTTAGACCCAAATTGTAGAATCATGACCTTTATACCCATGTGAAGTTTTGTATTGACCAGATTACCGCAAAGTGTCAAAAAAAAAAATTTGAAAATGTGGTGCAGTTATCATTCTCATGATTGCTCAATTAATCTTGATAAATAAACTATTATTTGAATTGAATTTCCTTTTTGATGAATTTCTATCATATGAATACATTGATATAATTCCCAACTCTGAGAAACCAATACCAGATATAATTTGCCTGTTTGAACTAGAGCGCCAGAAAGCTCCTGTCCACAGGGCTTGAACCCATTTAATTTTAAACACTGATAATTTTAACTTTCAAATTACTCGATGACCAAGAATTCAAATATAATCACACTTGCATCACATAATTTTTCAATGATGTACGTGTTTTTGCCATGATCATACCTGCTGTAGAAAATAATCTTTCAACAGGTACGGATGTAGCCATTAATAAATCATCGGCCATCTTGGAAAGTGTAGGAAGAACTTTTTCATCACTCTCAACCAACGTAAAATATTTTTATTCCTATTTGCTCTTTCTAACAGCAAATATTCTTCAAACTCAGCTTTCCAATATTTCGAAAGTTTTGTTGATGTTTTAAATAGGCTATCGATGTCGATACATTTTTTTAATAGGATTGAACAATTTGGTGTGGTTTTCAAAGAATACCTTCCCAGTGGGTAGATCATTGAGGGAGTTCTTGGCGTATTCCTCATAACACTTTTCGAAACATTGAATAGCTTCATTTCTTTACTAGTTTTATTATACGTAGTTCCACAGATGTTCTTCAATAATTGTTCACATCTTCACTACAAGGAGCACAAGAGAATAAATTTTTCAGATGTTCAGATAGAGACGAAGTTTTCAAAGCATTGGGATTTATGGCCAATAAAAGTTGTCCATTAAGTATTGAATTCATAATGGCATCCGTTTTTATGGTTGTGAATTATATTTTTTCTTGAAAAATAATTTCAATTATCGCAAGGTCATAACGAATTAATAATCTTCTAATAAATCGTATATTTCTACAACGATCGATGCATAATATAGACAAAATATATTGGTAATTATAGTGGAAACTCTTCATATTCAATTGTTTTCTGTGGATGTTGAAAAAAGTCGATTCATGCAAAAAATTTAACAAGACCAAAAACGAGACTCTCGTGTTGCGCTGTATGTGGTCTTGGTATGTCCGTGTAAAAATATTTTTGTAGAAGAGCGTAATAAATATAGCTTTGAGAATTATGCATTATTTAGTTTATATATTATAAGATTCATTATCGTTATTTAGGATTAAGCGAGACGAGACGAGACAACTGATAACGAGACAAGACCGAGACTCAATTGTTTGGGAATTGGCGAGACCGATACGAGATTTTTTATACTCTCGCCCACTCTCGTGTCGTGTGAAGCCCTAGCAGAGAATAACAAGTGGGAAAGCTCTATGGATAGGGGCTTTGGTGCGCTGTTCAAATTTATAGCCAGAGCTGTCACTCATCCAGGTACTGAGCAATATTTCTAATAATTTGAATCCGACAGTAAAAACAAGCCGGACCTAATCAATTTTGACCTCGGATTCTTCATCAGTGAGTCAAAACTAATCTTTAAAGACCATTCTCGGCCAAATATTCGAAAATTACAGACATTTGGACGAATTGATAGACATTCTGTTCGGGTGAACAGCGCGCCAAAAACGTAAAATGTAACAATTTCAGACCCAAAGCGGAAACCTTGTCTTTCTTGAGAACTGCAATAAATCACCCCTAAAAGATACTGCCTGATCCATATCCGTGAGATAACTAGCAAACCACCCCACCAACATCTCGGAAAGCACAATATACCCCAAAATCGAAATCACAAATGGTGGCTTAGTGTGTCAAATACTTTCAGATAGTCTAGAAGTAAGAGAACTCTGATCAAACATTTTTATCTGTTATTTAATTGTATCATCACTAGTGCAGTATTGCCAAAAAAATTATTCTAATGCAAAAATCACTGATGAATTTATTACCAAAAATATAGGGAAAATCGCGAGTAATTCTCGAACAAAAGGTATACTTTCACTTTATTCCATTCAAGAAGTTGTAACTCAACATCTTTATATGCTACCATATAATAGGAAAATTTATATCAAATAAATTTAATTCAAATTTGCCAGTATACTGTTACAAAATGGCGAATGCGCAGACAACACAATCTCTGTGTGGGCGATCCTTTTCGATGGCTCAACTTTTCTATTCAAAACGATATTTTTACCAATGTGTTGCTGTACTCCAATCTAATTTATCTACAAAAATTATGCAATTTATCTCGCTTTAGGAGAAACGATGGAGAAATTAAATTCTCTAAAATGATTGAATATTCTTGAAATTACACAAGACAAACTGTCATAGTCTTAGAAAACTTCACACATATTCATTTCATTCAGAAATCCGATGTCGAAGCAGAACATAAAAATGATTTCTTTTTCGAAATTTCAACAGCGTACCTATATCTTTCCACCTGAGCCAAATCTTGAAAAATGGTAAATGAGGAAAATGTTTCATTCAATAAGAGGAAAATATATGGTTAAAATTAACGTGCAATTTAAAGACTCACCCTGTATAGAGTCCATCGTCAGTACCACGAAATTGGTACTTAAAAATGTCTTCCCCGCAATTATGCAGGTTAATTTATGTATTCTGACCGAAATTTATTGTTGTATAGTTCTTGCAAGATAGTTCAAAATGAAGTGATTATTTCAGAAGCTTTATTACAGAAATTAAATGATGTATACTGAATTCTAAATTTCCGTTAATTAATAATTTTAACCTTTTTCTGGAATTCTTTCTAAAGTTATCAGAGCTACAACATCAGGGAAATGAAATTTGTACACGCAAACTTTTATTACATCTCAGAATATACCGGGTGTCCCAGTATACATGTTCCAATGGATTATCTCAGCCATTTCAAAAGATTAAAATTTCAAAATTTTATGATTTTCAATTCGTTCAAAAAACCTGCAACTGAGAAAAACAAAATTGAAAGTCACATTCGGTTTGACCGGAAGTGACTCTGACTTTTTTATCTCAATCTATATGTTTTTTGCATTTTTTTATTTCTACTCAAAATTACCTTTCCAACGATTTATCATACTTTGTATTTTACATTTAATTTGATGGAGAAAACGTCAATTAAAATTTCAAATTGAAAGAATTGCAGTAGGCTACGATATTTGATGTAAACTTTATTTTGAATTCAATGATCATCATCAATAAAAAACCTTCCTCATTGAAATCAACTATTTATTTTACCGAACGTTAAACAAAGAATGAATAGTAAAAGACACAAACGATTACAAAAATATTGGTTCAACCCCTGTAGACAGGAGCTTTCTGGCGCTCTTGTTCAAACAGACAAATTACACCTCTGAAAGTATTGGTTTCTCAGAGTCTGCACCATATAGGAAATTCAATTCAAATAATAGTTTATTTATCAAGATTAAATGAGCAATCTGAGAATGAGAACTACACCATGGAAGAAATCAAATTAAAACATCTGAAATGAATTTGACTCTCTCTTATAGAAGAGCATGACATGTACGAGTATGAACACAGATCATATAATAAAGCTTAGATAGAATAATTATAGCATTCTGTGAAAACATAGAAGTACGATTCATTATTGAAATTTCGAAAAATCATATCTCCGAAAGTATTAGCTTGTTGGAGTTGAAAATGATATCAATGGATTTTTATGGTGAAACTACATCTTAAATAAAAATTGAATTTGAAATTTGTTACTTAAAAACATTTTTTTTTTCGTTACTCCGAAACCATCTGGCCTATTTTGCCCAATAACGAACTTAACCGAGATATTCATCTCCCTAACCTACTCTGAAAACTTCAACTGCCTAGCTCATTCCGTTCGAGAGTTATTGTAGACATTTTTTTTTTTAATTTTCAAAATTTTTTTTTGACACTTTGCGGTGACCTGGTCAATACAAAACTTCACATGTGTATAAAAGTCATGATTCTACAATTTGATGCCAAATTTCAGATAGATCGAGTGATCGGTTTCGGAAATATTCATAAAAAATGTTTTTACTAAAATCGGCCATAACTCCGAAACTGTTCGATGGATTTCGCTCATTAACAAACTCGTCCGAGATATTGATACTCCGAACCCACCTTGCAAATTTCAATCCTCTAACTCCTTTCGTTCGAGAGTTATTGTGCCTACGGCCGGCGGACCGGCCGGACAGAATCGATTTCGACCTCGGATTCTTGATCAGTGAGTCGAACCAAATCGTTTGAGACCATTTTCAGTCAAAAATTAGAAAATTACAGACATTTGGGCAAATTGATAAGCACTCTGTTCCGAGGAACTAGAGCGCCAAAAAGGGGGCACAAAACTACTTATAATAACTAAAGCATATTTTCGGATGTTGACCATCTGCTTCTACACATCTTTCAACTCGGTGGAGTAGTTCACTAGAAGTAACACTTCTCAACGCCTCAGCATTAATAATTGTTCTACATGAATTCCTTACTCTGTTTTTTAGGTCTTCCAAATGAATAGGAGTCTTGTACACAGAATCTTTTAAATATCCCCAAAGGAAGAAATCCTTCACTTGACCTTTTCTCCATCAAATCAAATGTAAAATACAAAGTGTGATGCGTCGCTGAAAAGGTAATTTTGAGTAGAAATAAAATATTGCGAGAAATATATAGGTTGCTATTTGAGATAAAAAAGTCAGAGTCAGTTCCGGTCAAACCAAAAGTGAATTTCCGTTTTTGGTTTTCCCAGTTGGAGGAAAATTTTCAAATTTTTATCTTTTGAAAAGGCTGAGATAATCCACTGGAATATGTATACTAGGACACCCGGTATATGTATGATCGAAGGAATTCTGAAGAAGTAGTTAATTTATTAAAATCGATTATTTTCATTTCAATATGAAAACTTATAGTAAAGAAATATTATCATGACATCCCCACGATATTTTCTATTTTGTGTCCTCAAGAGGCCTAGCTAAGTGGGATTTGTAATAAAATGAAAATTATTCATCCAAATCAGCAAATTTGGATATGAATCAGTTTGGATAAAAACAATAATTTAGTAGTATTTTATTTATTATTTGCCATTTTTAGCTTCAGTTCGATATCAAGTTCATGTGTTTAATCAATAATAATTTTAGTTTAAAGTCTGCCTCTAATATTTCAAATTGCTTTTTTTTTTTCCTCCTCTAGTAATTCCACACTTCGTTGATTCATCATCTTTCCATCAATTTGTATTTGAAGTAATTCAACTTTTTGCATTTAGGGACATCCTGGCTGTTGGCATACTTCAAGGATTTTGTGTATGGGTTTGCAATTGGGGACTAGCCGAAACTGTAACATTATCTTCGTTCGGGCTGTTCTCTCGACTTCCAGAACTGCAGGAATAGGGATACACTTCTACCTCTACTATAGGAAGTGCCTCCTCTTCATTGAAGTTCTGTGCAGTGCCTGGAATTTAAAAATTAAAAATGAATATTCATTTCAGTTCTTTATAAACTTTCATATAAACATTAAACAGTTATATTTTAATAATCATTGAAATACACAATGTATTCGAATTTGTTTTTCTCATTACCCACCTATCTCAGAATATCCTGAAGCTAATGGAGGATTTTCCTCTCGAGATACGACTTCCTTGTTTTCCAAATTGCATGGAACCAGTTCAATCTCCACTGTTGGAGGATTGTTCTCACTGTTCTGGTTGATATATACATGTGAATAAATAATATAATAAATATTTATTTTACTTCTCTATAAACTGCAATGTTTCATATGCACATAACATTCAATTCAAATAATACAGAAATAACATTTTTGTATTATACTTTGATTTAATCATTATTCACCTTTCTAGTAATATATTCATGATGAATCATAGTGATTGACAAGGGGATCAAAGTGGGTTTGTAACATACCCAAAACTGTCTGATGCACCAAGGTAGTCTTTGGGACGAAGGTTCCTCCACATTTCTTGTACCTCTTACACTGATATAAAAATTGATTTTCAAGCAAACATTATTTAAGAAGCAATGTAATATTTCTCGTGTATAGTTACTTACTTTATCATCGTTCAAATTCCTCCTTGCCTTTTTCTTCAGATTGTCGTACAAAGCATATTACGAATTTACCATGGTAAATTCGATTAAGGGTGTCCAATACAGAAAAATGGACAATAGAACATACGCGCAAAAGCTTCTAACTTCACGTCAGTGCTTGAACCAATTTTTCTTACTTAGTCCGGAAACTTTTTGATGCATGGTTAATTCCATGTCTTTTTCAGCATCCACCTACCCGTGTGCGGAATTTCATGAGTTTCAGTTAAATGGTTTTGGAGTGAAAATAAAAGAAACAAACGAAGATACACACAATCCGATTCATTATTTTACACTATAGATTTTTCTTATATCCCTCCTTACATAGTATAAAACAAAGTCGCTTCCTGCTGTCTGTCTGTCACTATGTATGCTTAGATCTTTGAAACTACGTAAATGATTTTGATATGGTTTTTTAGATAGAGTGATTCAATAGGAAGGTTTATATGTATAATACATTCATAATTATATTAGAGAAACACTGATAATTTTAGAGGTTTCTAATGTGATGTCGTAAATAATAGTTATTTATGTAATAAGGATCATAAAGACGATCATTATGGTACAAGTCGTGAATGTTATCGGGCGAGGCGTAGCCGAGTCCGATAACACGGCATGTGCCATAATGATTGTTTATGATTCGTATTACATACAAAATTTTATCTGATGGCATTTATATCAATACATTTTCGAAAAATTAAAAACTGCATTTTCGACATGTCACAATGACAACTATTTTTAAAGGATTAAGTATTGTGTAGTTTCAAATATTAGTAGGTGAGTGAGCTGTGCTTTGCCATCTCCTTGACAACGTCATCAGGTTGTAACGGCAATATTTATTTATCGCTGTCAAACTCAATAATTATTGTCAGGTAGAATTTAATATAATTTAAAAAATGGGTTCAAGCCCTGTGGACAGGAGCTTTCTGGCGCTCTAGTTCAAACAGACAAATTATATCTCCGAAAGTATTGGTTTCTCAGAGTTGGGAATTATATCAATGTATTCTTATGATAGAACTGCATTATAAAGGAAATTCAATTCAAATAATAGTTTATTTATCAAGATTAAATGAGCATTCTGAGAATGAGAACTGCACCATGGAAGAAATCAAATTAAAATAGCTGAAATGAATTTGACTCTCTCTTATAGAACAGGATGAAAAGTACGAGTACGAACACAGATCATATAATAAAGCTTAGATAGAATAATTATAGCATTCTGTGAAAACATAGAAGTATGATTCATTATTGATATTTAGAACTTCATCTTAGCAGAAATTGAATTCAAACATCATAGAAGAATTCAAATTCTACAAGAGTGCCAAAAATTATCAATCCAAAACCAATAGACGAATTCTACCCAACAACGAACTCATCCGAGATATTCATTCCTCAATTCTATGATGAACGATAATATATATCTTTCCTCAAATCTACTCCAATACACCAATATTCCAGTTTTGTTTTTAGTGGAGATATTCTGAACTCAATATTATTAACTTACCATTCCCATCATCATATGGATTGACTATCGGCATGAAAATATCAACCAACAAAAAGTATGATATTATATTATAATTCTCATATTTATACGATTGCTGGAATGAATGACAATGTTATTAACTTACCATTACCATTCCCATCATCATATGGACTGACCATCGGCATGAAAATATCAACCAACAAAAAGTATGATATTATATGAGGAGTAACTTTTCAAAACGCATTATGTCCAATTTGGGCGAAATTGAGTTTGAAGCGGATTCAGAAATGTTTTCTGTTGCTCTATAGCCCTATGTAAACAAAATCTTCCAAATGGCATTATGTCCCTCTGTAATTCAAATCCAAAGTATGTAAGCCGCATCGCAATGAATTATGTTTACGTTTGCATTTTTAAAAGAAATAAAATATAACCAAAAACATGTTTTATCGATTTGCTCATGTTAATTAGGTTACAGGCCAACACTTACTGTGCAGACTGATTTCTCTAAATGTATAAAAAATCGCAACAAACAGCATTATTTTCCATTTCAACCACATCAAAACGCATTATATACAATGAGAGGAATCAAAACGCATTAAGTCCAAACGTTTTTTACATTTTCTGTGTATATCTGATCAATATTGATTTAAATGAGATTAGTTATTACCTTTAGATGTAAATTTCTATCAAACAAACTCGACATACTCAAATTATAAGCCAGGGAGAAAGAAAAAATCGTTTTTCGTTGATTCCCAATAAAATGGTTTTTGGACTTAATGCATTTTGATAAGTTGCTCCTCATATTATGATTCTCATATTGATACCATTACTGGAATGAATGACAATGAGACAACGTCAACGTTGACATTATAACAATTCATAGAATAGCCACAGAATAATTCTATCATTGAAATTTTGAAAAATCATATCGCCGAAAGTATTAGCTTGTTAGAGTTTAAAATGAGATGAATGGATTCTTATGGTAAAACTGCTTATTGAACAAAATTTAATTTGGAATTTGTTCTGTAAAAAAAAATTTTTTTTTTGTTACTCCGAAACCATCTGTCAGATTTTGCCCAATAACGAACTTAGCCGAGATATCTATCGCCCAAACCTACTCTGAAAATTTCAACTGTCTAGCTCATTCCGTTCGAGAGTTATCGTGCCTACGGCCGGACAGAATGAATTTCGACCACGAATTCTTGATCAGTGAGTCGAACCAAATCGTTTAAGACCATTTTCATCGAAAAATTCGAAAATTACAGACATTTGGGCAAATTGATAAGCACTCAGTTCCGAGGAACTAGAGCGCCAAAAATGAGTGATTCTGAAGCTGATAGTTTACCTTCTGATTTGGAAGAAATGTCGAGAAATATCGTGGACTCCCTTTTGCCGGAAAAATCACGGAGTGTATATGAAATGGTGTTTAATCGGTACGAAGAATGGTGTTCTGCTAAAAAAATCAAGAATATCACTCATGAAAAAGTATTGTTGGCTTACTTTGAATGCTTACCTAAGGAAAGAAAACCATCTTCTCTTTGGTCGTATTATTCGATGATAAGAAGTATTTTATCAACAAGAAAAAACGTCGATATTAGTAAGTACCTACAGCTGGTTGCATTACTAAAACGTAAATCAGAAGGTTACAGAGCTAAAAAATCCAAAATTTTTACTGAACAAGATGTTACAAAGTTTTTAACGGAAGCATCAGATGATACATACATATTTAATAAAGTTGCCATGATAATTGGACTAAGTGGAGCATGCAGAAGAGAGGAATTGACAAATATGCTTGTTGAAAATGTAATAGATGAAGGATCCGTTTTTAGAATTACATTACCGAATACAAAAACAAAGGTAATGCGAGAATTTTTTGTAACTTCGGGAAATATCCCAGGATTGAATATGGTAGAACTTGTCAGACAATATGTGAAAATACGACCTTGCAACACAAACCATCTACGTTTTTTTGTCACTTATAGAAATAAGAAATGCACAAAACAACCCGTTGGGATACATACCTTTGGTAAAATGCCAAAAGTTATTGCCACTTTCTTGAATTTACCTCGCTCTGAAGAATATACCGGACATTGTTTTCGGCGATCGTCTGCTTCGTTTTTGGCTGATTCTGGAGCTGATCTGTGTACCGTGAAACGCCATGGCGGATGGAAAAGCAATACTGTCGCTGAAGGTTACATCGAAAATTCGAAAGAGCAAAAGAAAAAAATATCAGAAGCAATTTTTGGTGCCAACAACCAAACAGGATTACAAGTTTGCCAACAATCATATCTGATGTAAAAACTGTAGCATCCACTGGAATTAATATTACAAATTGTAGTAATTGTTCTTTTACCATTTATAATAAATAGTTTTGTACATAGTTATGCATTTTGAATAAACTTTTTTGATCAAACCATTACATGTTTTCCTTATAGAATTTCATTATGGTACTTAAGTACTATTAGTAAGTACCTACAGCTGGTTGCATTACTAAAACGTAAATCAGAAGGTTACAGAGCTAAAAAATCCAAAATTTTTACTGAACAAGATGTTACAAAGTTTTTAACGGAAGCATCAGATGATACATACATATTTAATAAAGTTGCCATGATAATTGGACTAAGTGGAGCATGCAGAAGAGAGGAATTGACAAATATGCTTGTTGAAAATGTAATAGATGAAGGATCCGTTTTTAGAATTACATTACCGAATACAAAAACAAAGGTAATGCGAGAATTTTTTGTAACTTCGGGAAATATCCCAGGATTGAATATGGTAGAACTTGTCAGACAATATGTGAAAATACGACCTTGCAACACAAACCATCTACGTTTTTTTGTCACTTATAGAAATAAGAAATGCACAAAACAACCCGTTGGGATACATACCTTTGGTAAAATGCCAAAAGTTATTGCCACTTTCTTGAATTTACCTCGCTCTGAAGAATATACCGGACATTGTTTTCGGCGATCGTCTGCTTCGTTTTTGGCTGATTCTGGAGCTGATCTGTGTACCGTGAAACGCCATGGCGGATGGAAAAGCAATACTGTCGCTGAAGGTTACATCGAAAATTCGAAAGAGCAAAAGAAAAAAATATCAGAAGCAATTTTTGGTGCCAACAACCAAACAGGATTACAAGTTTGCCAACAATCATCAACTACTGATGTAAAAACTGTAGCATCCACTGGAATTAATATTACAAATTGTAGTAATTGTTCTTTTACCATTTATAATAAATAGTTTTGTACATAGTTATGCATTTTGAATAAACTTTTTTGATCAAACCATTACATGTTTTCCTTATAGAATTTCATTATGGTACTTAATACCATAATGAATTCATTATGGTACTTAGTCCCATAATGAGCTTCCTTATGTCATCAAAATTGAGTGACATAACGTTGTCATTATGACATGCCATCAGATAAACACATTTTTTTGCGCTTACATTGCAAACGCTGGCTGAACCCTACGAGATAGATCAAAATAATGTAGTACAGTACGGTACACCTTAAAAAGATCTACAAAAAAGTTCGCGATGGTATATGTCTATCTATTAAGGATAACCCTCAATAACCCTTTTTTATCCTTTACATTCTTCGAGAAATAATGGCTTGATTACGAAGCTATTTTAAGCAATACAGCATTAGTCCTTATACAATTAAGTACCTTTAATGCATTGTGCATTTAATATTGATCAATATGGCCCTTTACAGCATGTAATTTAAATAAATATTTTCGAAGATATTGCAGATTTAAAATGAGGTTGCGGTGGTACCGACCGGGGGGGCGGCACACTCAGGATAGGGATAGAAATCGAATACAGAGAGCCAGAGAATCATCTGTAGAGCGTGAAGCTCGTCTCAGCCAGGATAGATGTATTAATTCGCCGAATTCCTCTTACACCATCGGATTAACTGATCCAATTTAAACGCGTACAATTTCCGGTACATTTATATTTTCAATGACCATTGATAAATCGCAGGGTCCAACTTTCAACGCTACAGGCGCTATTTGAGGGTTGAGTGTTTTTCACATGGCCCATTATATGTCGCTCTTTCAAGAGTAAACTCTAGGGAAAACATGTTTGTATTGTCTAACGACAAAAATGCTGTGAACGTTGTATATAAAGAAATTTTGTAGTATATTTAGTATCAGCATTTCAACTTTCAACCGTGCGAAGCCGGGGCGGGCTGCTAGTTACTCTATATTTTCCATACTGAATGAAGTGTATCGGAAATTTCAACTCAGACAATTTCAATCTCATCACAATATCGTTAAATCGTCGAACGCCATGACCGAACACATTCAATCAACCTCTATCATCATCTGAACCTGTCCGTACACGCACCAAAGGGTGTTAGATTAATTCTTGACCTAATAAGGTGTCCTCATTAGTCGATTGCTCCTTTCGACCCCTTCATTTGTCACTGGTAATGTCACTATTCTCCGATGACCGCAAACTAATAGACTGGAAGCTGTCTATGATAATATATGCTGATAGTGAAACGATCGAGACAGCTAGGCAGTTGTGATAATTAATGTTAATGTGAGATAGTCCAGTGAATTAATGGAATTTGGCAATTCGTGGAATGGTCCCTTGCAATAAATCATCGTACTGTTTCTGGTAACGAGGTTTCTTTGCTGGTTCGTACGACATTTTGCCCAAATGTCTGTAATGTTGCAATTTGGAGCCGAGAAATTCCTGTGGACAGGAGGTTTGGCGCTTTTGTTCAAACTTTGACTAATCATATCTCCGAAAGTTTTGGTGTCTCAGAGTTGGGAGTGATATCAATGGATTCTTATAATAGAACTGCATCATAAAAAAATCTAAATTACTACAAGAGCTTCAAAAAGTGTCTATCAAAAAATTGGTTCAAGCCCTGCGGACAGGAGCTTTTTGGCGCTCTTGTTCAAACATACAAATTATATCTCCGAAAGTATTGATTTCTCATAGTTGGGAAGTATATCAATGGATTCTTATGATAGAACTGCATCATGAAAGAAATTATATTTAAAAAAAAGTATCGTTAAAAAAAAAATCTGCAAAAATTATTATTGAAAAAAAAACATAGAAGTACGATTCATTATAGAAATTTCGAAAAATCATATCTCCGAAAGTATTAGCTTGTTAGAGTTGAAAATTATATCAATGAATGTTTATGGTCAAACTGCATCTTAAAAATAATTGTGTTTGAAATTTGTAAGTTGAAAAAATTTTTTTTTTGGTACTCCGAAACCATCCAGCCCAATTTGCCCAATAACAAACTTAACCGAGATATTTATCTCCAAAATCTACTCTGGAAATTTCAACTGCCTAGCTTATTCTGATCGAGAGTTATTGTAGAAAAATTTTTTTTTTTACACTTGAAGGCAACCCTATCAATAAAAAACTTCGCATGCGTATGGAGGTCGTTATTCTACAATTTGATGCTAAATTTCAGATAGATCGAGTGATCAGTTTCGGAAAAATTCATAAACAATGTTTGTACTAAAAATGGCCATAACTCCGAAACCGCTCGGTGGATTTCGCCCGTTAACGAATTCGTCCAAGATATTTACGCTTCAAACCTACCCTGCAAATTTCTATCCTCTAACTGCTTTCGTTCGAGAGTGTTATCGTGTTAAAAATGGCCGGCCGGACGGACATAATTGATTTCGACCACGGATTTTTGATCAGTGAGTCGAACCAAATCGTTTGAGACCATTTTCAGCCAAAAATTCGAAAATTACAGACGTTTGGGCAAATTGATAAGCACTCTGTTCCGAGGAACAAGAGCACCAAAAAAGAAGAGTGCCAAAAATTATTATTCCACCAGAACCACCAGAACGATTCTACCCAATAACGAACATATCTGAGATATTAATTCCTCAAATCTTCTCTGAAAATTATGTCACCGATATCAATTGAAACTAAGCCAATATTCCAGTTTTGTTTTTGGCGCTCTTGTTCCTAGGAACAGAGTGCTTATCATTTTCGAAAATTACAGACATTTGGGCAAATTGATAAGCACTCTGTTCCGAGGAACAAGAGCGCCAAAAAGTGATAATATAGAGTGTTCTATTTGAAATATCAAAGTTGTTAGTATTTTTGCGCGTATGTTCTGGTGAATATCGCGTTATCATCTTGCCCAAATGTCTGTAACTTTCGAATTTTTTTACGAAAATGGTCTCAAACGATTCGGTTCGACTCCCCAATGAAGAATTCGAGGTCAAATTTGATTCTGTCCGGCCGGCCATCCGGCCGTCCGGCAGTCCGGCCGTCCAGCGGTCCGACCGGTGCCACGATAACTTGAAATTTTCAGGGTAGGTGGCGCATCTCAATACGACGGACAAATTCGTTAATGGGCATAATCGGCCCAGTGGTTTCAGAGTAATTATTATGTTTTCAACCAATATAGATCCGATCGAATTGAAGCTTGGTGAATAGTTGTAGAATATAAACCTAAGTACGTTTGTGAAATTGTGTGAGAATCGAATCGCTAGAAAATTATTAAAAATATTTTTGTTGTCACGATAACCTGAGAACGGAAAGAGATAGCGGCATGAAGATTACAGGTTAGTCTCTGTAGTGTTCACGTCCATGTTCAACAAATAAACAACATATCGCATTTTCTAGCCTTGAGAAAGGAACAAGCCGTTCCGAAACGTTGGCAAAGTCATAGTTAGTTGTCTACATTTTATGTCCAAATTCCTGCGATATGTTGTTTATTTGTTTATTACAGGTTAGGTTGTGCATCCGGATGCAACATTTGAGTTCGTTTATAAGCATAATGGGCCAAACGGTTTTAGAGTTATAGCATCTGAAATTTGGTTGTTTTTTGTTCCTCATTAACTCGAGAAATACAAAACCGTTTGAATTCAAACATGTTTATTAGTTGTAGAATGCCAACGCGAAAATTCTTGCAAAATTTCGAGAGGATAGTATCTGCAGAAAATGTTAAAAAAATCATTGAAAATTGCAAAAAAAAATGCTATATATCAGTTACTATTTGTCTGAAATTGATTAAATTTTGCAAGAGCCTTGAGAACCTAACTATACTGCCAAGTTTCAAGTTTTAACACGATCGATCAAATATTGTTGGATATTCGAGCAGCCTTGTGTGAGTTCAGTAGATGGGTGACTGTTGCCTCGATAACTTTCGAACGAAAGGAGATAGGGACTTGCAATTTTCAGGGTAGGTTGCGTATCCGAATGGGAGAGTTGGGCATAATCGGTCTAACGGTATCCGAGTTATACCCACCTGGAATATTATTTCCTTGAAGACTCAAAAATAAAGATTCGATCGAATTGAAGCTTGGTAACTAGTAGTAGAAAATCAACATAAAGAAGTATTTAAAATTTTGTAAGAACCGTACCCCTCGAAAATTTGAAAAAATTGGTTCAAGTACTGACGTGCAGTCAGGAGCTTTTGCGCGTATGTTCTATTGTCCATTCTCCTGTGTCTTTCTTAATCGAATTTACCATGGTAAATTATATTGTCCGTTCTTCTGTATTGGACACTCTTAATCGAATTCAATATAATTTACCATGGTAAATTCGATTAAAAGTGTCCACTACAGGAGAATGGACAATAGAACATACGCGCAAAAGCTCCTGACTTCACGTCAGTGCTTGTTTGATATAAGCAGCATCCACGCAGCGCTGAAAATATTCTAGATCGAAGTGGTTCTTAGCCAAGGAACCAAATTTTCAATACAATCGTACGTCCTATTCTCCGTAAAAGCCCAGGGTACCATCGACCGTGGCCACCCTGTAAAATACCCGTGGATAAGCCATATGATGATGAAAATATATATGAAGGAATTATAATATTTTCACCCTTGTAAATAATAGACTTCAGATTAGTTCCACTGGTGCAGATGAAGTTGAACAACGATCGAACAGATATTTTAGACGCATTTCTGGATTATATCCCTGTCTGAAGAAAACCTAAAACATCACCATGATATTAGACGTGAGAGCTGGAGGCGCCTTGATCTCAATTAATCAGTTTAGGTATCCAAGTACTTTCCATGTTTAGATGTCATCTAAATCTTGGAATTTCCGTCGTGGGTGACCAGTCCTTAGAAGTCAATAACGCTCCCAATATCGTTCCCATGCAATCCCATTGGTTGTAGCAAAGTATCGCAAGGTAGAGGATTTATCAACTTTGACCACTACAGTGGTAGTACAGCCCTTAGATCATGAAGAGGATTAATAAAGTACCGGGGTTGATCGGGAGTAGAACAGGGAGAAGGTCGATGGTGGGCAGCCGAGTCCGATTGATGTGTGATGGTGTTCGTAGTACAGTTCGTGGTTAAGGAACTTGATTCCTACTTAGACGAAAAACTGATTAGAGGTTCGAGTGTTTTAAAATCGTATTAGATAGTAGATACTTACAACGTACAAGTATAGAGTATCGAGACGGTTAGGAACCTCAGTATTCGACGGTAATTGATATGACGGAGAAGTTGAAGTTTGTTAAAATTGTGTGAATAGACCTGTACATATTAGCATAGTTGAATGGTTTCTTTCTGGGTTTTCTCTCTCAAACTCTGAAAAATATCTATAAAATAAAAAATCAATTATTTTGTGATTTGCTTCTGCGTAAGAATCACAAGATATTTGTCAGAAGCAATCAATCGAACAATGTTGCCTAACAAATAACAACGAAACAACATCAACGTTGTTACTTGTTGGGCAACATTGTTCGATTGATTGCTTCTGACAAATATCTTGTGTTTCTTACGCAGACGCAAATCACAAAATAATTATTTTTTTATTTTATAGATATTTTTCAGAGTTTGGGAGAGGAAACCCAGAAAGAAATTCAATGATGAATATACCTCCCACAGTATCCTTTAATGATTACTTATATTAGCATAGTGTTCTATTTATTTCAAAGTGTGAATGTAGAATCATTATCCCCTAGACAATGATAAAAGACCTACATATACTTTGTTAAGTTAATCAAATTAGGTTCAGAATATCTCCAGTAAAAACAAAACTGGAATATTGGCTAAGTTTCAATTGATATAATATAATTTTCATAGTGGATTCGAGGAACGAAAATCTCGAATAAGTTCGTTATTGGGCAGAATAGGTCTGGCGGTTTCAGATTATTACAGAGTGCTTATCAATTTGCCCAAATTTCTGTAATTTTCGAATTTTTGGCTGAAAATGGTCTCAAACGATTTGGTTCGACTCACTGATCAAGAATCCGTTGTAGAAATCGATTCTGTCCGGCCGGCCGTCATTAACACGATAACTCTCGAACGAAAGAAGTTAGAGGATGCAAATTTTCAGGGTAGGTTTGGAGCGTAAATATCTCAGACGAGTTCGTTAACGGGTGAAATCTACAAAGCGGTTTCGGAGTTATGGCCGTTTTTAGTAAAAACATTTTTATGAATATTTCCGAAACCGATCACTCGCTCTATCTGAAATTTATCATCAGATTGTAGAATAATGACCTTCACACGCATGCGAAGTTTTGTATTGATTGGGTAGCCGTAAAGTGCGAAAAAAAAATTTGTAATTTTTGGGCGCATGTTCTAGGGGAACATCGTCCTATCATTTCGTCCAAATGTCTGTAATTTTCGAATTTCGAGCTGAAAATTGGCTAATAGACTAATTCGGACTCCCTGATCACGAATCCGGTGTCAGATTTTTGGGTGCCGTCCGGCAGGCCGGCCGGCCGGCCGGCCGTACTTCCGGCCGTAGGCACGATAACAGGAGCACCGAAGGTCCTATCGACTTCAAACTTTCAGGGTAGGTTTCTGATCAAAATGCGACGGTTGAGTTCGTTAACGGGCAAAATCGGCCGGACGGTTTAGGAGTTATAGACATTTAAAATTTTGAGGTTATTTCCCTGATATTTCAGGAACTAAAGAAGATGTTGAATCGAAACTTGGTAGTCAGTTCGAGGATATAAACGCGCAACTTTTGGCAAAATTCTGTTATGATCGAAATGTTGGTAATTTTTAAAAAAATATTTCTTTTAATTTTTTCGAAAAAAAAATTTTTTTTTCGTGAACTATTCATCAGATTGCAACAAAAACTTGTACTAACGTCAATTGTAGTATTTTGCATCATTGTGCAAAATTTTGGCTCTATACGATTTCAATTTCTGGAGATATAAGACAAAATGTGTCAAATTTCCTGGGTCTCTCTCAGTATTTTCATCGATTATTCTATGAACTCTTTGAATTCCACCGAAAACAATATCAAAGACATAAACATAAAGAATCAAGTCATAGTTTAGACGTCGAAAGAAGGACGATGTTGATCGACTTGAAAAGGTACCTATTTCAAGAAATGCAATAATGAAATGCTTAATTTATTGATATAATATTATCTAAGTATTGTTGGGATCGGGCAGTTGGAAAATTTTTTAATAAAAAAATTTGTACCGACGTTAAATCAAGCATTCTACACGAGTGTGCAAAATTTCAGTTCGATACGATCTCAATTCCAGAAGATATTGCTTAAAATTCACATTCCAGCGTGTTTTGACGTTCTATGGTCACAGAAAATCGTCACAAAAATCTATTTACCTCATTTGACGGCTGTTTGTCAAATCAATTAATTCCAATAATTGATGTCAGATTTCCTACATACCAAGTTCAAACACATTTTATTATATGGAAAACACTTATTATGATCACGTTCTACAGGAATTGATACTAAATAGAAGCTAGATGAAGATTATTGTAATGGCAAATTTGAGTTCCAGAATAATATTAAGGTATTCAACATGATACTGCTTTTTTTCTTTACTGGTCAGTACGGGCCACAAGGAAGATGAACATGCGCCCAATAGCTCCTGTCCACAGGGCTTGAACCAATTTTTTAATTACATTTTGTTTCTACAATAACTCTCGAACAGAATGAGCTAGACAGTTGAAATTCTTAGAGTAGATTTGAGAGGTAAATATCTCGGTTGACTTCGTTAGTGGATAAAATAGGCCGGATGGTTCCGGAGTAACGAAAAGAAGAATTATTTTTAACTTACATATTTCAAATTCAATTTATTTTAAGATCCAGTTTCACCATAAAAATCCATTGATATCATTTTCAACTCTAACATGCTAATACTTTCGGAGATATGATTTTTCGAAATTCCAATAATGAATCTTACTTCTATGTTTTCACAGAATGCTATAATTATTCTATCTATGAATTATTATGTGATCTATGTTCATACTCGTACATGTCATCCTGTTCTACAAGAGAGAGTCAAATTCATTTCAGCTATTTTAATTTGATTTCTTCCATGGTGCAGTCCTCATTCTTAGATTGCTCATTTAATTTTGATAAATAAATTATTATTTGTATTGAATTTCCTTTATGATACAGTTCTATCATAAGAATCCATTGATATAATTCCCAACTCTGAGAAACCAATACTTTCAGAGATATAATTTGTCTGTTTGAACAAGAGCGCCAGAAAGCTCCTGTCCACAGGGCTTGAACCAATTTTTTTTTTAAATGAAACTTTTTTTGATTTGATCTCTTCCATGATGCAGTTCTATCTTGAGAATCCATTGATATCATTCCCAACTCTGAGAAACCAAAATTTTCGTAGATATGATTTGTCAAAGTTTGAATAAGAGCGCCAAAACTCGTGTCCACAGGGCTTTCCACTTTTTGGCGCTCTAGTTCCTCGGAACTGAGTGCTTATCAATTTGCCCAAATGTCTGTAATTTTCGAATTTTTCGATGAAAATGGTCTTAAACGATTTGGTTCGACTCACTGATCAAGAATCCGTGGTCGAAATTCATTACGTCCGGCCGTCCGGCCGGTCTGGCCGGCCGTAGGCACGATAACTCTCGAACGGAATGAGCTAGACAGTTGAAATTTTCAGAGTAGGTTTGGGAGATAAATATCTCGGCTGAGTTCGTTATTGGGCAAAATCGGACAGATGGTTTCGGAGTCACAAAAAAAAAATATTTTTTTACAAGGCAAATTCCAAATTTAATTTTTTTCAATAAGCTGTTTTACCATAAGAATCCAATGATATCATTTTTAACTCTAACAAGCTAATACTTTCGGAGATATGATTTTTCAAAATTTCAATAATAAATCGTATTTCAACGTTGTCACAGAATGATATTATTCTATGTATGAATTGTCATAATGTCAAATGATGTTCCTGATACATGACATCTAATCAATCGAAGAATTGTGAGCGAAGTGAGAAAAATCTCAGTTGTTTGCTCCGAAATTAGGTTTTCTCAGAAAATTCTTACATTTCGGAACGGAACATGACGTAAGAGATCTGAGAGTAGTGAGACTGCTATTCATCCATAGACATAGATATAACTAGAACGGAATGAGGTAGGTAGTTGAAATTTTCAGAGTAGTTTAGGGAGATGAATATCTCGGTTAAGTTCGTTATTGGGCAAAATTGGCCAGATTTAATTTGATTTCTTCCATGGTGCAGTTATCATTCTCATGATTGCTCATTTAATCTTGATAAATAAACTATTATTTGAATTGAATTTCCTTTAGGATGCAGTTCTATCATATGAATACATTGATATAAATCCCAACTCTGAGAAACCAATACTTTCGGAGATATAATTTGACTGTTTGAACTAGAGCGCCAGAAAGCTCCTGTCCACAGGGCTTGAACCCATTTTTCTCTTATACATTTTGATACCTTCAAGTGTCAAGTTTCAATTCATTAGAATTTGACGGAATTTTCTGAAAAGTAATTTGCAACAGTAGATTTGTCGATGTTATTGTTCCGAATGTGTCCCACACGCTCTTTATATCATGTGAGAATGTTTCTGGGTGTTGGCCCGACGTGTTGCAATCTAAACAATTAGGTTCATATATACCCGATTTTAACATGTTCGGAGCTTTATCGAATGTATTTCCTAGAAGATGTTTAATTCTTGTAGAAGTTTCGAAAGCTAGTCTTATATTAACCTTTTTAAAAATATTCTGGAGTTTGTTGTCGGATAAAACTTGAAAGCTTGTAAACCTTTTTTGTTTTTATTTCTTGCGTTTGGATTATGGAGTTTTTAATAGGCATAATCGGCCAAACAGTTTTGGAGTTATACCCATCTGAAATTTGGTTGTTATTTCCGCCAAAACTCAAAAAATACAAAACAAAACTAAACAAAATTGCAAAATTTCGTGAGGATCGTATAACTAGAAAATTTAAAAAAATCATTGAAAAAAAATCTACATATTATTATCAGAAACTATTCGTCCGCCATCGATGAAATTTTGCGAGAGCCTTCAAAACCTAACTCTACTGCCAAATTCCAAGTTTGAACACGATCGGATCTATATTGTTGGAGATCCGAGCAGCCTTAGATGAGTTCAGTAGCTGGATGGGTGACCGTTGCCTCGATGACTATCGAAAGAAAAGGGAGAAGGACTTGTAATTTGCAGGGTAGGTTGCGCATCCGAATGAGAGAGCTATGTTTGTTGTTATAATCGGACCAACGGTTTATGAGTGCCAATTTTGTTTTCAACCAATACAGATCTGATCGAATTGAAACTTCGTAACTAATAACTAGATTACCGACATAAAGAAGAATTTGAAAATTTGTGAGGATCGTATTACTAGAAAATAAAAGAAATATATTATTTACCTCACAATAACTTGAGAACGGATAGAGAGAGTGACTTGTTTTTTTTTAGTAGGTTGAGCATCGGAATACAATAGTTAGTTTGTTAATAGGCATAATCGGACAAACGGTTCTGGAGTTATACCTATCTGAGATTTTATTGTTATTTCCTCAATAACTCAAAAAATACAAAACCGATCCGATCCAAACATAATTATTAATTGTAGAAGGACGACGCGCAAATTTTAGCTTAATTTCAAGAGGATCGTATTACTAGAAAATTAAAAAAAAAATCATTGAAAATAATTCTATATATCAGTATCCGTTCGTCAGACATTGCTGTAATTTTGCGATTCAAAACCTAACTAGACAGCCAGGTTATAAATTTGAACACGATCGGATCTATATTGCTGTAGATCCGAGCATCCTTGGTAGAGTTCAGTAGCTGGATGGATTACTGTTGCCACGATAACTTTCAAACGGAAAGAGATATCGATATACCCAGCATACCCAGAAAATTTTAAAAATATTATGAAAAAATGGTATATCACCTATATCTCACGATAACTCGAGAACGGAAACAGAAAGTGACTTGCTTTCAGGACAGGTTGCGCATCCGAATGCGACGGTTATTTATTGAGGAATATTTGGCACACAATTCTCTCAAACGATTGGGTTCAACTCACTGATCACTAATCTGGCGACAAATTAAGTTCTGTCCGTACGATAAATCTCGAACGAAAGTTCATTAGTTCACGAAGTTCATTAATGGACAAAATCCGCCGAGTGCTCTTTTTCCGTATATTTCCGAAAATACTCTTTAGAACTCTCTGAAATTTTGCACCAGTTTGTATAGAACTACGACCTCCATACGCATGAAGAATTTTGTATTCATCGGATGACTATGTACAAATAAAAATTTCAAAAATTTTGAAATTTTGTTTTCTCAATAACTCGGAAAATACTTATCGAATTCGAGTTCGTTTATAGGCATAATCGGAAAACGGTTTTGAAATTAAAGATATTTGAAATTTTGTTTCATTTCCTCTATCCGATCCAATTAAAACTCGGTATATACTTGTAGAATGCCGAAGTGTAATTTTTTTTGGAATTTCGTGAATATCGTATCCTGAAATTACTTGAGACGAAGGTTATTTTGTCTATGATTAGATATTTAATGAATTTAATTTCCGATAGAATTCATATGTCAAAATTAAAATTCTGCGATCTTAGACAATCCTCTCATTATTGAGGTCTGTCATTAAAATGGTACGAAATGTATTCATATCTTATAAAAGCTGAGGAAGCAGTCTATATCGATGGTAAATTCCATTGAGAGTATCCAATACAGGTGAATAAAATAGTATTAACCGCAATTTCGTCTAAGGTTAAATTAAAATTTTTTCAGCTATCTTGAAAAATTTTATATTTAAGTAACTATGCGTCAGAATTAGCCAGAATTAGCCAGTGCTTTTCGCAAATTTATTTTCCAGTAATTCCTATACTACCTAGACAACGGACCGATTTGAAATTTCGAATTTAGCTGCAGAATAATAAATCCAAGATTCAGGCGACCTTTCGTGAGAATCAGAATCGTATCATTAGAAGCAGATATACATAAAGGGAAACGAAATGATGAGCTGTCTGAAGTATCAGTCTTTCTAGTTGAATAGACATTGAAGTTCTCCTGACTCTATATTGAAATCAGAACTCAACTCGATCGGATCTATATTGTTGGGTATTTCGAATATTATTACTCATCTAATAATTTCGTTAATTCGCGCAGGTCCTATCTTTCGTCGAACTCAATATTTCGTGTTTTCTCCCAAATTGGTAGCATACAACTATCAGAACGCATATTGATAGATTTGGAATAATCTCATTATAACCTTTCATTTGATATCCATGTTGTTAGAAAAATGAAAAAAAAAATGTTTTATTTTTTTATTGAGGAAAGCTTCCACCAAATTTCGTAGCCTATATTACTCCTCAAATCCTAAAGAATCCAACGAAACCTCAAATATTGATATACATCTAGCCGTTCAGGCTGTAGAGCGGACTATAGATGTAGACATAAATACATACACTCGAAAAACATAACCCTCCTTCGGACAGTGGGGTAATAATAACTTAACTGTGACTCGCCATCACCAACATACTTTCTGGAAATTTGTTCCGTGTTCAGGCCGCTAAAATTGCTCCAAAATTACTAGCTGTAAGCCTAAACACTCTAATGGAGCCCATACACGCTCAATATTATTGAAAAATATTTTGGTTTGTGCAATATAATTGATCGTGTGTGGGTGATATTGAAACATTGCGCAATAGCGCGATATATTCCACAACCTTCATTATCGCCTTCATATGATGCATATGGTACAATAAAATTGTCCGTCTAGGGGCCACCGTCAAAATATTGTGCATCCCACATTGCACAATAATATTGAGCGCGTATGGGATACTTTATGAATGATATACCAATATTGATTATTCGACTGCATTTCTATGAATACTGTTATATTAAATACTAGCTGCCCGCCCCGGCTTTGCACGGTTGATTTGCTGATACTAAATATATTACAGAATTTCATTTTATACAACTTTAACAGCATTTTTGTCGTTAGACAATACAAAGATGTTTTCTTTAGAGTTTACTCTTGAAAGAGCGACATATAATTGGCCATGTGAAAAACACTCAACACTCAAATATAAGCCTGTAGCGTTGAAAGTTGGACCGCGCGATTTATTAATGTTCATTGCAAAATATATCTTTACCGGAAATTGTAGGCGTTTACATTAGATCAGTAAATCCGATGGTATCAGAGGAATTCGGGGAATCAATACATCTATCCTGGCTGAGGCGAGCCTCACGCTCTACAGATGATTCTCTGGCTCTCTGTATTCGATTTCTATCCCTATCATGGCTCTGCCGGCCCCCCGGTCGGTACCACCGCATCCCTGCATTCTAAATCTGCAATATCTTCGAAAATATTCATTTAAATTACATGCTGTAAAGGGCCATATTGATCAATATTAAATGCACAATGCATATAAGGTACTTAATTGGATAAGGATTGGAATGCTGTATTGCTCAAAATCGCCACTATTTCTCGTAGAATGTAAAGGATAAAACATGGTTATTGTGGGTTATCCTTAAGAGATAGACATATAACATCGCGGACATTTTTGTAATTGGGCACGGTAAGGTTAGATATTCCTCTTCTTTTATTTCCTTCAAGAGTAAAGTAAAACCCAGCGTATTTCCAAAAAAATTAAGTTCTTGAGTCTTTAAGTTGCTCTTCAGTAATTTCTTCAGTGTTCGCAGTAGGTACATGGCTCATGCGGATATAATTCATCTGCTGTTTGGACTGGTAAGTCCTTCATTTTAGGTGCATTCCTTGTCACAGTAGCCATTTAGCTATCAGTAATACTAGTATTACTTGCAATCCTTCCAATGTTGTCTCAAGAATTCTCAGAATATTTAACGTTTTCTTAGCGAGCTTTCCAATCGCATACATAAACATTTGTTCAAGCACTGACGTGAAGTCAGGAGCTTTTGCGCGCATGTTCTATTGTCTATTCACCTCTATTGGACAGTCTTAATCGAATTTATTATCGATATAGACCATTGTCTCAGCTTTTATAAGATATGAATACATCTCGAACCATTTTAATGACTTGAGTGATGAGAGAATCGTCTAAGATCACAGAATTTTCAATTCTAAGATATGTATTCTATCGGAATCGAAATTCGTAAATATCTAATAATATACGAGAAAACTCACGTCTAAATTAATTTTAGGGTACGATATTCACGAAATTCCGCGAAGGTAAGTGCATCTGCGTTCTACAAGTAATTACCGAGTTTTCATTGGAACGGATTTGTATATTTTGAGTTATGGAGGAAAAAACAACAAAATTTCAGATGAGTATAACTCCAAAGCTGTTTGACCGATTTTCCCTATTAACGAACTTAAATGTCAAATTTTGAGTTATCCAGAAAATTATATTCCAGATGAGTATAACTCCGAAACCATTGGGCCGATTATGCCCAACAAAATCCCTATCTCTTTCCGTTTGAAACTTATCGAAGCAACGTCACCAATTCAGCTACTGAACCCAAGGCTGCTTGGATCTCTAACAATATAAATCCCGATTATGTTCAAACTTGAAACTTTGCTGTAGAGTTTGATTTTGAAAGCTCTCGCATAATTTGAGCGATGTCGGACAGTTTGAGATTCTACAACTAACTACCATGTTCCAATTCGATCGGATCTGTATTGGTTGAAGACAAAATTAGTAGCGGAAACCGTTGGGCCGATTATACCCATTAAAGAACTTGTTCGTCGTATTTAGACTCGTCACCTACCCTGAAAATTTCACTATTTCTTTCCATTCGAAAATTATCGTGGCAACGGCCGGATGACCGGCAGGATAGAATCAAATTTGACCTCGAATACTTCATCAGTGAGTTGAACCTAATCGTTTGAAACCATTTGTCGTCAAAAAATCGAACGTTACAGAGATTTCGGCAAAATAATAGCACTCTATTCCCCAGAACATGCGCGTCAAAATGTCTAATGTATTTAACGAATAGAGAACGTATACTTTCTATGAAATCTAGGAACATAGACAAAATACGATTCGTGAGCATCTAAGCAGACAAAATCGATTTTTATTTCACATTCTGATGGTGAAACCGATTGTTACCTACTTACAGAATACCAATTTTGCTCAATTCCAGTTTTTCTCGTACATTGATATTCGATGCGGAGCATTTCTCTTCGATTTTGAGTCACCCCTATTCTATGTCTTCTATATGGTTCAGAGAAAATGCTGTTTGTCTGGGAAACACTGTATTGTTTATAATTTTTCCATATTTCCCCATCAATATCTCCAACAAAACTGTTCCGATCGAGTTTAAATCTAGAACTTGGATGTAGAATAAGGATCCCACAAAAATTGCATCGATATCTGACACATAGTGTCTAAATGTGCGTATTTTCGGAGCGCGCTCAACTTGAAAACCCGTAGCAACTTAGACGAATCGCAGTGAGCCCACCGCGCAGCGCGTTAATGTATACGCAGTAGGGTGGAGTGAAAAAAAATTGTGAAAAAAAATATTACTTTTTGTGAAAGTGGAAAAAGTTTGTTACTAGATCCTCATAATAACCAGTTTTTTTTAATTGAATTGAACAATTTTTCATACCCTCTACCAACCCCCAAAAGTGTTGAAAAATAAATACTTATTATATTATTTGTATTTGGTTAATGTAGTAGAGGTACACTTGTTTGGGTTAATCTTTGCTTTTATTGATGTTAATCTATTTTTTACCCACCCACCCCCTAATAAAGAAACCATTTTTTTTTCGGAATTATAATTAAAAACAAACAAATATTCCATGTTTTATCACACAATTTAACAAAACAGCTCTTCGCTTGACTACAATATAAATAAAATAATAGTCAACCCAGAACTCACCACGGGGAGGTAGCGTGAGTTCCACAACACCCACCCTCCCTATCTTTTGTTATTGTTGAAAAAAGTTATTCTAATTAAAGTCTAGTCAACAAGTGCTTTTTAGGTCGAAATTTTTGCGTATTCGCGAAAATTATGATTGAGGTGTCATTCGATTCGGAGTGGCATTCAGATACTGTTTGAGAAAATGCTAAGGCCTCTCTCAAAAATTGCAATAGTTATTAACAATTAAGTGAAAAAGAAGAGGCTTTGGTTTTTTGCCAATATCTCAAAAACTATCTCAGATAATTCGAATTTGAAAAAAAGGTTCAAACAGAGGAGGAAATTTCCTAAAAATAGTCCCAACTACCGGAACTAAGACCAATATTTATAATTTTCCCAGAGAGTTGAAAATACTGCCGAAAACGGGTACTCCGGCTTGCGTAAGCCTCGTCCCCTTCGGACCTTTCATGAATAAATATTATTTAAACATATTAAATATGACAATAAAAAATTGAAAAAAATCAGGCGCCTGCAGGATAGATGAATGAATAATAATCCGTGGTCCAAAAATGTTTATAGCGATTTTTCAATTAGTTATCCATTAGTTAATTAACAATTTTTTGTAGCATGAACATTAACATTGCAAGTGCGATAATTGTTAAACTATTGATCTCAGAATTTATTCCCTTCGTGGAGCTATTTTTCAAAGGTCTTAGAATAGATTCCTATGGGAAAATTTTAAAAATTGTTAATTTTCGTTTTGTTATCAACAATTTACTTAAGTGAAAAATTATAAAGCTTCAATTTATAATATTACCTTTGATCTATTTTATTATTATCAGAAACTACTCAAAAATGATGTTTAATAAATATTATTTCCTATTGTTTGAAACATTGTTGAAAACCAATGCGTTGGTTATGAGATAATTTAAAATATTCTTGTGAAACATAATTGAAGCTTTATAATTGTTCACTCAAGTAAATTGTTAATAACAAAACGAAAATCAACAATTTTTCAAATTTTCTAACGGGAATCTATTCCAAGACCTTTGAAAAATAGCTCCACGAAAGGAAAAAATTCTCAGATCAATAGTTTAACAATTATCGCACTTGCAATGTTGATGTTCGTGCTACAAAAACTTGTTAATTAACTAATGGATAACTAATTGAACAATCGCGATAAACATTTTTGGACTACGGATTATTATTCATTGATCTATCGTGCAGGAGCCTGAATTTTTTCAATTATTTATTTTCATATTCAATAAGTTTAAATAATATTTATTCATGAACGGTCCGAAGGGGGCGAGGCTTACGCAAGCCGGAGTACCCGTTTTCGGGAGAATTTTCAACTCTCTGGGAATATTATAAATATTGGTCCTAGTTCCGGGAGTTCAGACTTTTGTTTAGCAAATTTCCTCCTCTTCTTGAATCTTTTTTTCAAATTTGAATTATCTGAGATAGTTTTTGAGATATTGGCATTGTTTTTTCGCTTAATTGTTTATAACTATTGCAATTTTTGCGAGCGGCTTTCGCATTTCCTCAAGAACTATCTACATGCCATTCCGAATCGAATGACACCTCTGTCATAATTTTCGGAGAATAAGCAAAAATTTTGACCTAAAAAGCACTACTTGTTGACTATACTATAAACCTGTCCCTTGCTTTAATTCAAACGACAAAATTCATTTTAGGTACCAACAGCAGAAGACCTAAGTTTCTGGTCATGTGCTGATCATGTGTTGATCAAGCTCTTGAAACACGCCTTAACGCACGTTTACGTGGGTAAGATCGTCAGCTAACATACATATAAGAAGATCTTCTGGATTTCTTTGAATAACCGGATCAACTATATTTCTTAACCTCGTGCTTAAATATCGAGTTCACTGAATCAATTTCCAAACGGTTTTCGCACCATTTTTGCACGACGGATTCAATTTAATTTCAAACCACATGGCGAATACACGTTTTGTATAAACCGAGTAATGTCCTTTAGATTTTCACTGGGATTTTCAGTACCTACGTAAAGTTTCAGTTTCCTATTGGTCGTTGTAAGCCGTCGCGAATGTGTAATTTTCCCAGGATCTAAATTTAATAAATGAGCAATGCAAATTCCGCTTGATACTGCAGTGCTTATTGGGTACAGGTATTTTTGGTTTATGTTTAACTCAGAAATGACAACAACCGGCAAATCACTTAAAACTGGTTCAAATGCTACACCTGGACGATTATGACAATTAGCTAACTGCTAATACCGATAGGTCCTGAATATCCTCGGAGACTAGTTGTCACACCATCGAGATACTGAAATAAGTGTCTTAATGGAAGCTCATTTCCATTCAGTCGACAAATAAACCACTGCAGTAAACAATTCAATTTCACTTCCATGTGAGATATGACTCCATTTTTGGAGTCATTGTTTACTACTGTTCCGTCGCATCCAACTGCAATTAAACTTTTCAAGTTGTAATTATTTTCTTCAAGAAAATTAAATTGACTCAGTAAGGCCTTTTGCAGTGCCTGGGGTTGGCGTCGTATATTCCACATACGGAGGGGGTTGGGTTGGGTTGAGAAAGTGCAATTTGGAAGAGAGTGGGGTAAAAAATACGTAATGGCAATTTATCTACCAAATACACGTGATAAAATCATTTAAGAACTTCCTAAAAAGATCCTTAGTATTGCTAAATATTAAAACCCTTATATTTTCAGGGCTTGAAAAAACGGGTAAAATTTCCATACAATAAAGAAATTGGCTCTAATAAAGATTTTTTTATCTTATTGATAATAATAATTTCTAATAGAGCAAAGTAGTTAAATATTAAATCTATATATAAAATTGGTTCAAGCACTGACGTGAAGTCAGGAGCTTTTGCGCGTATGTTCTATTGTCCATTCTCCTGTATTGGACACTCTTGATCAAATATACCATGGTGAATTATATTGGCCATTCTTCTGTTTTGGACACTCTTCGATTAAGAGAGTGTCCAATACATGAGAACGGACAATATAATTCACCATGGTATATTTGATTAATAGTGTCCAATACAGGAGAATGGACAATAGAACATACGCGCCAAAGCTCCTGAATTCACGTCAGTGCTTGAACCAATTTTATTTTCGTAATTTTTTTTAAATTTTCTTATTGTACGGTTCTCACACAATTTTACACACGTCTTTATGTCGATATTCTACTACTAGTTAGCAAGCTACAATTTGATCGGGTCATCGAGGAAATAATATTCCAGATGGGTATAACTCCGAAACCGTTGCGCCGATTATGGCCAACAGCGAACTTAACTCTCCCATTTAGATGCGCAACCTACCCTGAAAATTGCAAGTCCCTATCTCCTTTCGTTCAGGAGTTATCGAGGCAACGGTCACCCATCCAGCTACTGAACTCACACAAGACTGCTCAGATCTCCAATAATATGGATCCGATCGTGTTCAAACTTGGAACTTGTAGTAGAGATAGGTTCTGAAGGCTCTCGCAAAATATCTGCCATGTCGGATGAATAGTTTCTGATATATAGAATTTTTTTCAATGAATTTTGAAACAATTTCTACTGATACGATCCTCACAAAATTTTGCAAGAATTTCCGTGTTGGCATTCTTCAACTAATAACCATATTTAAATTGGATCGGTTGGGTATTTTTCGAATTATTAAGGAAATAGCAACCAAATTTCAGATGGGGATAACTCCAAAACCGTTTGGCCGATTATGCTTATAAACAAACTCAAATGTTACATTCAGATGCACAACCTAACCTTAAAATTCGCTAAAGTCACTATCTCTTTCGGTTCTCAGGTTATCGAGACATAAAAACTATTTTTTAATAATTTTTTAAAAATTTTCTATTCATTATTTATATTTATATATTATATTTCTGATACGATTCTCACAAAATTTCACAAACGTGCTTAGGTTTATATTCTACAACTATTCACCAAGTTTCAATTCGATCCAATTCATATTGGTTGAAAACAAAATCATTACTCGGAAACCATTGGGCTGATTATGCCCATTAACGAACTTATCCGTCGTATTGGGATTCAAGTCGCTAGCTCTTTCAGTTCTCAAGTTATCGGCCGGCCGGACGGACAGAATCAAATTTGACCTCGAATTCTTCATCAGGGAGTCGTACCCAATCGTTTGAGACCATTTTCGCCGAAAAATTCGAAAATTACAGACATTTGGGCAAAATGATAACGCGATGTTCCCCAGAACATACGCGCAAAAATGAATCCCTATATATAAGAAGAAGGTTCTTATGACAGAAAAAAAATTAAGAATTGTTATCTAAGAAAACTTAACAACCATATAATATTATTTCTAATCTAACCTTAGCGCTTTGGACCACAAACAAAGCATTAACTAAACAGGTACCTTGGATGGATTCTCATAAAGTATTTGTCCGAAATTTTCATACAGGGTGTTTTTCTTTTAATGTATTGTATATATTGTATATTATTATACTGATCCTCCTAGGTCTTCCACAAGGAGACCCCTCATAAGCTCAATTGTCAATTGTTACTTGCTGTTTTTCACGCCAATCGCACAATTTCATTCAATTGTGTTAAAAAAATATACTTTCGAGGCATACATCATTGAAAATAAACCATTACCATACAGGGTGTTCTTCATATCACTGCACAATTGTACGCGATTGAAGTGATTTGTGCCACAAAGCATTAACTAAATAGGTACCTTGGGTGGATTCTCAGAATGTATTTGTCCGAAATTTTCATACAGAGTGTTTTTCTTTTAACGTCAATTGCAACTTGCTGTATTTGACACCAATCGTACAATTTCATTCAATTGAGTAAAAAAATATACTTTCGAGGCATACATCATTGAAAATAAACCATTAGTATACAGGGTGTTGTTTATATCACTGCACAATTGAACGCAATTGAATTGATTTGTGCCACAAACAAAGCATTAACTAAATAGGTACCTTGGATGGATTCTCATAATGTATTTGTCCGAAATTTTCATACAGGGTGTTTTTCTTTTAACGTCAATTGCAACTTGCTTTTTTTCATGCCAATCGTACAATTTCATTCAATTGTGTTAAAAAATATACTTCCTAGGCATACATCATTGAAAATAAACCATTACTATACAGGATGTTCTTTATATCACTGCACAATTGTACGCGAATGAATTGATTGGTGCCACAAACAAAGCATTAACTAAATAGGTACCTTGATTGGATTCTCATAATGTATTTGTCCGAAATTTTCATACAGGGTGTATTTCTTTTAACGTCAATTGCAAATTGCTGTTTTGACGACAATAGGACAATTTCATTCAATTGTGTAAAAAATATACTTTCGAGGCATACATCATTGAAAGTAAACCATTACTTTACAGAGTGTTCTTTATATAACGGCACAATTGTACACAATTGAAGTGATTTGTGCCACAAACAAAGCATTAACTGAATAGGTACCTTGGATGGATTCTCATAATGTAACAATTTTGTTTTTCCTTTGATGTGTGGACATGACGCATGGACAATTATACGTCACGTGTTCACGCATCGGAAAACCGTCATCTTTGTTTATTTACGCACCACAAAAAAGAGCAAAAAATATGGTTTATCAGAAAGTTTTAAATTGATTAAGAGACTGTATCATAATTGTGTGTAGCCAGTATTTCAGGAAAACTCTGTTTTGTAAGTAAGCAACATAATGTA
Source organism: Halyzia sedecimguttata (assembly GCA_937662695.2). Taxonomy (NCBI): domain Eukaryota; kingdom Metazoa; phylum Arthropoda; class Insecta; order Coleoptera; family Coccinellidae; genus Halyzia; species Halyzia sedecimguttata. The sequence goes on along the minus strand of OW569413.2, from coordinate 44,488,329 downwards.
CAATTTTGTACATGTACATGTACATGTACAAATTAATCGAAAATAATAATAAAACTCCATTCATACCGAGTTTTTTTTTTATTAAGTTAGGCGGTACGAAGTTCGCCGGGCCAGCTAGTATAGGTCTAATATTATTATAAAACTTCAGGGGACGGTAGAGGGTAAAATATATAAATCGTTCCACTCTAATGAGCAACATAAGATACATACAATATTTATAATACTTCCTCCTAAATTTTCTAGTCATAGGATCCCCATGACATTTTGCGTAAGTATTTTTCAAATAATTACGGAGATTGAATCCGATCATATCAGTATATTTCCTGTTGATGAGGAAACAAATATTCAAATACCCCTAAATCTGAAACTACTAGGCAGATTTTGCCCATTGACGAAACTGAGCGACGCATTTGGACTCCGAACGTACCCTGCAAATTTCAACTATCTTGCTCATTTCTTTCGACAGTAGTCGTGCTTACGCCCTAACGGCAGGACGGACAGAATTGAGTTTCACCTCGGATTCTTCATCAGTGAATAAAAACTGAACTTTTGAGAACATTTCCGGCCAAAAATAAATCACATTCAGCCAAAAATTTTCAACTTGAAATTTTCATCAAACAGCTTCCATATCTAGGTATATGTCGCTATTATTTTTGTATATTCGCACATTGAATGAAAATATTATCCTATCGTCTATGAAAGAGATATTTTAATGAGCCAGTTTGTTAAGTCAAAACTACTGTATTTTGGCGAAAAATACCTGGTTTACTAATTTGGAACGTCTCCTCAATATTTACAATATTCCAGTCAAAATTCTGCATTACTTGGCAATAATGGTCTTTTGTGGAATAACTAACGAATTATTGAAGCATGTGTCCTCATCAATAATATTCATACTACGTTTGAAAGTGATTTATATTATATAAACAGCGTGTTTTGAGAAGATTTGATTACTCTTGAGTCTATATTATCAAATTGTTGAATTTAGCACAGAACCGAAGTTTTGTGGAACTCCGATAAACTAACGAAAACATAAGGAACTAGGATAACAAAAATAATTCTGGCAATGTTCTCAAACACCTACTAACATTCAAGTTAGATCTCGATAAAATATAACATGATATTCTGGGAAACAGAATATTATGTAAATACAGCGATGTCTGCGAATAGTGTTTAGATTGATTCATTGTCTCTTCTATTGTATTCTGCGTTCAGTTTATAGCACTTCAAGCCAAAATTAGAACGAGGAGAACGTTATTAAAGTTACGAAAACGAGCTTTCAATGAATTTAGATGATATTAGAATTGTTCAAGAGCTCGTTCTCAGTGAAATTTCGATAAATTAGTTGTAATAGATGGATCTGAATGAAGTATCAACTAATAAACTTCAAACAAAACGATCTACTTATTTCACTTATTAGTTAGTACTGAGCTATGGTTGCCAAATCACCGCTATGAATCATCGCTTGAAACGTCACTGAATCAATATAAAACTCTAATGAATAAAATTATCCAAAAACTCCTTTTGAAATATAGGAACCAAATACCGCGAATGGAGTAGCTCATGGATTACTTGAATGAATGAAAATTAATTGATATAGTTTTAAAATTTGTCAACAATAGTTTACTCGTATTCTAAAACATGTTGCGGAATGGGATCCTATGCAAACTCGAATGCGAAATTCGAAAACGAGCGAGTGTTGGAATTGCCTTCTGCAACGAGTATTAGACGTTATTTTCTCTATTTCAGGCAAATTTTGAAATCTAATAAAAATTCAGATTATACATCCTAGTGACCTCTGTATTGTATCTTGGCAGTTGGTGTGACTGTTACGAAAGTTGACAGATTACGGAATTTGAATCGAACGTAGGGCATGGAGATCAGATTTAAAACAGTTTCCTAATAGCATGAATGATTCAAAATTAGCTAGAAGGAAATCTCTAGTACCTTATTGTTTGATGAAAATAAAACTTCTCCTCTCAACAATTATTTCACTTCATCCAGATCAGAGCTGAGCCAAAGCATTGTGCTTAGTTCTTGTGAAAGTGCTTGAAGCCTTTTTGTGCTCCCGAGTTCTGTACTCCCGAGCACTTTTTAAAACCAGTGCTTAGTGCTTCGTAATTCGAGCACTTCATGAAAAGGCTTAGTGCTTAGTAATCCCTTAAGTGCTCCCGAGCCCTTACGGGGATTACTAAGCACTAAGCCTTTCCGAAATCATGTCGTAACACGAATACACGCTGACGCGCTGTGGTCGTAGGAGGTCACTAGGATGTATATTCTGAATTTTTATAAGATTTCAAAATTTCAAAATTTGCCTGAAATAGAGAAAATATCGTCTAATACTCGTTGCAGAAGGCAATTCCAACACTCGCTCGTTTTCGAATTTCGCATTCGAGTTTGCATAGGATCCCATTCTGCAACATGTTTTAGAATACGAGTAAACTATTGTTCACAAATTTCAAAACAATATCAATTAATTTTCATTCATTCAAGTAATCCATGAGCTACTCCATTCGCGGTATTTGGTTCCTAGATTTCAAAAGGAGTTTTTAGATAATTTTATTCATTAGAGTTTATATTGATTCAGTGACGTTTCAAGCGATGATTCATAGCGGTGATTTGGCAACAATAGCTCAGTACTAACTAATAAGTGAAATAAGTAGATCGTTTTGTTTGAAGTTTATTAGTTGATACTTCATTCAGATCTATCTATTACAACTAATTAACTACAACTACAGTAACTACAGAGTACTGATGAAGGCCAAGAAGCCAGAAACGCGTCTGCTCTTGCTTTCTCGGCAAATCAATGAACCCCCTGGGGTCTATTTGACTTGTGAAATATATGCATATGTATCTTAATTATACGAAGCCATTATGAAGGTCCCTATTGGCAGGAACGCTCTATTGGTTTTATAAACAACGGTATCGCCATTTTTCATTATTATTTTTGAAAACGCTAAACAGCGTTCATGGCCATTGGGAAGATACTGTCTGAGCTCTGCGGGACTCGTTCTCGATTAATATCGAGTGAATGGTGGCATATGATTTCACGCTTCAAATATTCACTGGTGGGGAAAGGCTGATTTCCGTGTTTTGTCTCATAGGTGGCGTGGGCGATTAGGTACGATCGACCAAGCCGGCTCTGAGAGGCTTAACCCGGGTCAGTTTAGTTGAATTTGTTGGGAAGCTACAGAGTACTGATGAAGGCCAAGAAGCCAGAAACGCGTCTGCTCTTGCTTTCTCGGCAAATCAATGATCCCCTGGGGTCTATTTGACTTGTGAAATATATGCATAAGTATATTTATTATTCGAAGCCATTATGAATGACCCGATTGGCAGGAACGCTCTGGACTTGTTGATTTATTAACAACGGTATCGCCATTTTTGCGCGTATGTTCTGGGGAACATCGCGTTAAAGTTTTGCCCAAATGTCTGTAACTTTCGAATTTTTTTGACGAAAATGGTCTCAAACGATTTAGTTCGACTCCCCAATGAAGAATTCGAGGTCAAATTTGATTCTGTCCGGCCGGCCGTCCGGCCGTTGCCACGATAACTTGAGAACGAAAAGAGCTAGCGACTTGAAATTTTCAGGGTGGGTGGCGCATCTCAATATGACAAGTTCGTTAATGGGCATAATCGGCCCAGTGGTTTCCGAGTAATAATTTTGTTTTCAACCAATATAAATCCGATCGAATTGAAACTTGGTGAGTAGTAGTAGAATATGAACCTAAGCACGTTTGTGAAGTTTTGTGCGAATCGTATGGCTAGAAAATTTAAAAAAAATTATTAAAAAATATTTTTGTTGCTACGATAACTTGAGAACGGAAGGAGATAGCGGCTTGAAGTTTTCAGGTTAGGATGTGCACCAGAACGCGACATTTCAGTTTGCTTATAAGCATAATCGGCCAAACGGTTTCAGAGTTATAGCCATCTGAAAATTTGGTTGTCTTTTGTTCCTCATTAACTCGAAAAATACTAAATCGATAGAATTCAAACATGGTAGTTAGTTGTAGAATGCCAACGCAAAAATTCTTGCAAAATTTTTAAAAAATCATTGAAAATTGAAAAAAAAAATTCTATATATCAGTAACTATTCGTTTGAAATTGCTGAAATTTTGCAAGAGCCTTCATAACCTAACTCTACTGCCAAGTTTCAAGTTTTAACACGATCATTTGAATATTGTTGGAGATTCGAGCATTCTTGTGTGAGTTCAGTAGATGGGTGACCGTTGCCTCGATAACTTTCGAACGAAAGGAGATAGGGAATTGCAATTTTCAGGGTAGGTTGCGTATCCGAAAGGGAGAGTTGAGTTCGTTTTTGGGCATAATCCGTCGAACGGTTTCCGAGTTATACCCACCTGGAATATTATTTCCTTGATAACTCAAAAAATAAATATTCGATCGAATTGAAGCTTGGTAACTAGTAGTAGAACCGCACCCCTAGAAAATTTCAAAAAAATCACGAAAAAAAAAAATTGGTTCAAGCACTGACGTGAAGTCAGAAGCTTCTGACTTCACGTCAGTGCTTGAACCAATTTTCATTATTATTTTACCTCAAACTAAAAATGTACCCTCTACTACCTTAACTGTAATTTGGTCAAAGTTTTGCCTATTTAATAGCAAGTGTTAGACCTTTTTGAATAGCTGATGAGACGAAGAAGTTTTTAAAAGCATCTGCAGAATAACTTCCGTACATTTTTTTAGAAAAAGCACTTCAAAGTTAAAAACATTCAGTGAAAATTCTTCAATTGTAACCTTTGCCAAGCAGTCTTTTTAAGCTGTTAGTAGTAGTTTCAGTTTTTATTAATCATTTTTATTAACTGTCATCCCCTCTAACCAGATACATAAAATACGGACCCTAGGAGCTCTATTCCTAGAAAAAATCGATAAAAAAGCCAAAAAATGAGGGATTTCAAAAAAAAATTCAAAATTCAATATCTCAATAACGGTGAACTTTCGGAGAATGTATTATAGGACCAAATTCATCAGAAATTACCTGAATAATAACGTCCTTCAATTTTCAGTTCGACTCATCCTGTAACCCTGTATAACTAATTTTATGGCGTTTGATTCATACAAAGGCTCCAACCAGTAAGAGTATATATAAGTAATCATTAAAGGATACTGTAGGAGGTATACTCATTATGAAAAGGTTTCTTTCTGGGTTTTCTCTCCCAAACTCTGAAAAATATCTATAAAATAAAAATTAATTATTTTGTGATTTGCTTCTGCGTAAGAAACACAAGATATTTGTCAGAAGCAATCACAAATATCTTGTGTTTCTTACGCAGAAGCAAATCACAAAATAATAATTTTTTTATTTTATAGATATTTTTCAGAGTTTGGGAGAGAAAACCCAGATAGAAACCATTTAATCAAAAATCTATAGGATTGCATCGAAAATCGATGTTCATCGAATGTCCAGTGGATTTGCGAATTTATTCGGATGCATATTGAAATCAATTTCCAGTATTTTCAAAAATATGGAATTTTGTTTTCTAGACGTAAAGAATCGTGTTACAAATCAGTGACTATATTAATATCATTGAATTGAAGTACGCGCTGAAGACCCCGACGTCAAGTGAGAACTTTTAAAATTTTGTATTCGATATTTAAATGATTCGTTTCAGAACGGAAATTGCAGTTGGTGGTGAAATTTGTTACACCATTCATTTCCAAATGATTATTATTTGAATAAATAATAGACGAATACAAGGATATCAGCATTCCAAGAAGGATATCCGAAATAATGAAATTTCAGGTACGCAAAGGGAAACTTTCCGGACCCTCAACATACCTCGAACACGGTTTGCCGCAGGCATTCCGCCGTGCTCGGTCGGGGAGGCCAGGAGGACGGAAAAGCAACGGAGGCAGCACCATAGATAATATAGATAGGACACTCGAGCCTTTTCTCGGTACACTGGAACACTAGCGGTTCGTGACGGGTGTAAATTGAAACTCATATGGCGGCTAATTCAAATTGAAATCCTTTATTCCATGATAGTCAGAAAATTGTTTCATAACATTGCCAAATACCAAGTTATCGAATTATCGATAACTTGGTTTTTGACAATTTTTTTTGAAACAATGGGTTTTGCTATCGAAATAAAACGAATAAAATCTCAAAAAAATTCATTTTATTTTTCATGCATTTAAATACCACATTTGACTCACAAAACAGTACATGCACATTTGAAGAATCAATATCACATCCAAAAAATACATTTGACATGGAAAATCAAATTTAATGGAACATTGTGAAAAATCTTTCCAAATTTAGGTATCTGTAATCTATCCCTTCAAATTTAAAGGAGCAATAAAATTATGATAATATTATTAGAATTATAATTTGAAGGACACACTCAATTGTGAAATATAAGAAAAATGTATATCATAACAGACCGAGGGACCCTTAATCCCTGCTGCTATGCTGATTGTAGCAATAAATTACAGTTAATTCTATTTCTATATAACATTATATAAAACATAATGTGGAAAACATTATCTACATGAAAATGATCTCTAATCTATACCTTTAAATATGAAGAAGCAATTGAAATATCGCATTTCCAATACTCATTTAGAATGACAAAATCAAATGAATACATAAGAAAATTGGATATCATTATATACAGAAAGAACAATTTTGTAAATTGAAAACATCTCCAATTTATCTCGTGTGAAACGCAAAATCTGTATTGTCACATGACTTCATTGCACCGTCATTGAAGAAATAAGTTAGGGGTTGTTTCCATTTATGAAAAACTCTCCTAGCCATGAAAACTATAACCTTGTCTGCAATGTTAGGAGAACTATTCACCGAAGGTCCATTATGTTGGAAGTCTTCAACAAAATCCTTCGCCTTGTTATATTGCAAAGAAGGTTTGATCACATTTCAGGATGGAACAAAATTTTTGCTTCTCATCCTTCCCTTAAGACGCTAGAATTGATGCCTGTACTAAAAATAACTGAATGCAATCATTTTGATAAAGTTTTTCTGGATGGAAAAGTAAAAATGTTGCTTAGGAGCTTTTGTCCCTTAGGGATATTCTTAAATAAAGTCAAAAAAATTATTTTCTCTCCTAAAGTGAAGCGCCTTCCTCTGGGTTTCAAGTTTTGATACCTTATTTGAGACAGGAGAAAGTGAAAGGTTGGAGCGTACATCAACTGTTCAAGAGAATGGCCTGCATCCTGTAGATATTTGAGCAGCAATTTCAGGCCTTTATTCTTCACATCAAGGCTTCTCACTTTACGATTGAGTTCAGTGGCAATTTTATAGAATGCCTAAGCGTCTGGGAGAGCTGCTTAAGTCTTTATTTCCCAACGACAGCTACAACTCTGTTTCTATTCTTACCTGAAAATGAGTTATAAGAATTTAATTTTTTATAATCATGAGACGTATTCATCAAAGATAAGAGCATAAAATAACTTACATGAGGTAGGGGTAGAAGGCATTTGAGGGTCATTTTCATTCTTGATGTTGTTGAGGACTTCAACAGCTCCTTGGATATCAAGGAAAATATATAATTATGAATGATGAACCATGAAGCATTTTTTTCTCATGCATAGTAAAAACACAATTTGAAAATGGCGAATTTCCAACTCTACGGCTAAGGCTCACTTATTGCTAAGAGCCTACTCGCATAGTGACTGACCCTAGCAAACATAAGTATTACATATTTCAGTTCAATGTGGCCTTATTGTAAATGAAATATTATCAATAAATGGAAACCTTACATGAACATGAAGGTTTTTGCTCTTGAGTGAAGTTATTTCTATCTACTATAACAGGACCTAGAAATAAAAAATCAAATATCAATACAGTGTGTTACTTTTATGTGTAATCATAGTTAGTAAAATGTTGATTCACTTCAGAGGAGTCAATAAAACAACTTACTTGGTGTCAAAGGCCTTTGAATATTCATTTCAGTCGAATTTGATTGAACTTCTTGTACATCTGGAAAAAGAAATTCAAATATCATTATTTTATTTCGTCCCAAAACAACTTATCAATTTAAAAATGATAATTTTTTGTATCTACGATAGAGGCTATACGGTTAAGAGTCTTGCTTATTGCTAAGAGCCAAGCTTAAGCTACTCGTATATATACGAGTAGCTTAAGTCACTATAGTGACTGATCCTAGCCAACAGAGTGAACAAATTTCATTTACCTTGTACTCCAATATTCATTGGCAATGATAGGGAAGGAATTGCACCTGTTCGTACAACCATTTGATGTCTTATGTTTGTCATGAATTCCGATGGATGGAAATGGGCTGTGCAAATACGGTGGCTATCATACAACACCAGTTTTCGTTCTGCCAACAATTCAATATACGTTCTATTCTTTCCAACCATAACTTGAGAAGCTGAAAATAATGGAATAAAATATCAATCAAGTATTAAAATAACTTGAAAATAGGCCTTACCATATCATCTTTCGGAAGTCTATGAATCCTCGACATGTCAACTTTGTAAAAAAATATTATAGTAATAATCATAATATTGGGGAAAATATTGGCAACGGCCACCCGTCCAATAATAACAGATAACAACGAAAAGATGAGAACCAATCAGAACGCGAGGCAGAGACCTCCTACGGATGTTGTTTCAACCCAAATACGGTCCTGACTTTAGTGAGAGAGATTCCACCCCATGGGCAGCACAGTCACAACTTTGTGGGTCCTCCTGTGTGAGTTTCAACAAATGTTCTGTTTTAAAGTTTGATTTTGACAAACAAACATTGGAAAAGCACTGATGTGTGGTCAATCCGTTTTGGAGCGTTTGTTCAAATACATAGCCAGAGTGCTCACTCGCCAAGGCTGCATAGCTTTCAGAAAAAAAAATATTTCCCAATTTTTCCAACAATATGGATCCGATCGAGTTCAAATTTAAAACGAGATTGTACGATGAACTTTAAAAGGTTTTTGAAAAATGTCTGCGTTATCTGACGAAACGTTTCTGAGATAAAATTTTTGTTTTTAATCATCTATCAATACGATACTATAGAAATTTTTCATAACTCTGCATGTATTTTTCAACTAACTACGGAGTTTCAATTCGGTCAAACAAATACTTTTCCAGTTATTGGGCAAACACGTTATCAGATGGCTATAACTCTGAGCTATTTATGCCCCAAACCTACCGTTCAAATGTTAACCTCTAACTCATTTCATCGTGCTCACGGTCGGTCGACTGGAGTGACAAAATTAAATTTGACCACGGATCAGTGAGTCGAACCTATTCGTTGTTGGCGCTCTTGTTCCTCGGAACAGGGTGCTCATCAATTTGCCCAAATGTCTGTAATTTTAGAATTTTTTGATAAAAATGGTCTTAAACGATTTGGTTCGACTCACCGATCTAGAATCCGTGGTCGAAATCAATTCTCGAACGGCCGTATCCACGATAACTCTCGAACGAAAGGAGTTAGAAGATTGGAATTCGCAGGGTAGGTTTGGAACGTAAATATCTCGGACCAGTTCGTTAACAGGCGAAATCCACCAAGCGGTTTCGGAGTTATGGCCGTTTTTAGTAAAAACATTCTTTATGAATATTTCCGGAACCGATCACTCGATCTATCTGAATTATAGCATCAAATGACCAATGAAATAAACTCAGCTATCGTAGAATTATGAGGATGACATGATATTATACTTTTAAAATAATCCCCGTGGATAATCCATTTGATGATGGAAATATATTCTTTGGTACCTAATCGAATTGGGTTCAGAATATCTCCAGTAATATCAAAACTGCAATATTGTCTAAGTTTTAATTGATATAATATAATTTTCAGAATAGATTTGAGGAAAGAATATCACGGATAAGTTCGTTATTGTGGAGAATTGGTCTGTTTGAATTTAATTCCTTTCATGATGCAGTTCTGTCGTAAGAATCCAATTATATTATCATTCCCAGAGTACAATAATTTCGGAGATATGATTTGTCAAAGTTTGAACAAGAGCGCCAAAGCTTTTGTCCAAAGGGATTGAACCAATTTTTAGTTTTCGTTTGTTGTCAAATATATTTTTTAACAGTAGTGGGTTGGAATTTTAGTAGCACATTGTTATTGATGATTGGAGGTGCTCAATATTATCGTAGTGTCTTTAAAAAACTCGATTTTCAGATATGCAAAGATGCTTAAGTCCAGGGGAGTCAAGTCTAGAGGTTGTCATAGAACTCCTGCAAAAAGCTTAGATTTGCAGAAGTAATGTGGGCAGTCGCCCCATCTTGTTGAAAATATCCCAACTGTATTTCTTCGTCATCTAGTTGGTTTATGCATGGATGGCTCCAGCTTTACTCTTTTGTATGTTCCACCACTAATAAAATAAAAGTATCATGAAGGAAAACTAGGCCATATATTCTACGACTACAAACTGCTAACCACACACCAACTTTTTCCGAATGTAATGCAGTCTCAATAAAACTGTGGTTCTCAGGTGTCCAAAATCTGTAGTTTTGAGAATACATATAAACCGACAAGTGAAACCAAGCCACATCACTAAGAAAAGTTAAATCCAATAATCTGTCGACATTAAGATTATTTAGAAACCAATAGCAGTACTCTAAGCAACGTGAAATATCTATTGGTAGTAGTTGTTTTACCATCGTTATTTTGTAGGGGAATAATTTAATTTTTTTTCAATACTTTGTGGCAAGTATACTCAAGTGAACACCAGACTGTAAAGATAATTTTCAGGGATATTTGACGATTTTGTTCAACTCGTTTTATCATTTCCTCAACAACTTCTTGAGAAACTTGAGGTTTTGCTGTCGATTTTCCCTTGTTAAAGTTTCCAGTCTGCATGAATCTGTTTATAAAATCTAAGATGTCGGCTTTCAGAGAATCTGAACATTAGGATATTTCGCCAGATATTCATTTTTACAGGCCTATACAGAGTAAATCCATTCACTATTGATTAATGTACCATTGCTGTATATATATATTCTTTTGACTGAGAGTTTTATATGTGTTAGCAGAGGTTGGTGTAACGGGGTACCATACAATTCTGCGTATGATACAAGAGCTTAGGGAAAAACCTCAGCAAAAAACCCTGTCTCCCCGTGAGTGTTGTGATTTGTAACTATTGTTCACAAAATTTGCTGAAATTTAGAAATATTGATAGGCATTTATTTCTTCAATATGGACTCTTTCGTCAAAAAACGGAGAGGTTTCTCCAAGGTACCCAAAACTCAACCTGAAAAATGAAAAGACAAGAGGAGAAGAACGAACAAACTAAAAATAATACATAACCTTTCAAAAGTCTCCTCTCACAAATATACTCTTCTGTTGGCGCATGGGATCTCTTGGAGAAGAATCGCCTCCGCTAGTTCTCAAAGATATTGATCTTAGAAATCCCTTCAATATTGAATTCAAAAAGGAAATTGTTGCTCGTAAGGCCAGGAGGGTCTCTTTCAAAACCAGATCTGGCCAGTCCAAGTGATGAGTATTCAGAACTTCAGATGTTCGAAGACCGCTACAGGGCCCATATGTAACGCTATCATCTCCCATAGATGCATGTTTTTACTTTGTATTGTGTAAAATAATGAAAAAATGAGCAGGAAAAATTTACGATATAATTTAATATGTCATCATGACATATTAATACATATATATTATATATATATTATTACATTGCTGTAATAGGCCATCACAATAATTGTGTATTGTTCTATCATAAGTCATTGCAGATTTAAATAATTTGGAAACTTAATTTTAATGAATTTTAAAAAGAATCATAAGAATTGTTAATAATTCCATAAGAGAGAAGTGGCAAATGAAAATCCCAAGCCAACTGCGATGTTACAATCATTTATAAAGACCCCGTATCAACATAGTCGAATTAATTTTATTCAAAATTCAATTCACTTAAACATATCTTATCATAACTCTTTTCGCTTTTGTTTGTCAAATTTTAAAATTATTGTTATGATGAGAGCTAACTATGCAGGCTTTAACCAAATAAATTTGTGCCTGGATTTTTCCCATCTACTCAATTGTGAGAGTTCTTATTTTTGAACATCTGTACAAAATTGGATTGAGAGATTATAACCTTATCAGAAGCTATCGACAAGTGTATTCATAGAAACAGTTACCCTGTATCTCCAAAACAGTCGACTTCAGACCTGAAATATTTTCAGTTTTTGTCCATAAAATGAAAAACTATATGATCGTCAGAATGAAAATAAGTTTGTTTTTCTATACCTTGATAGAAGCACCAGCTACCGCGTTCAATTGTGAATTCAAACCATCTAGGGACCCACACAAACATGCACACAATATTACATCAAAATTCAGAAAATCTGATCGTTTACTTATCTTTCCATATGAAAGATGCATGCTGAAAATAAATAACTCTCAAACTCTTACTAGGTGTTCTTGTTAAATGAAGGTGTGTATATCGTTTTTACAATCCGTCCGGTTACATAATCATCATGAAGTTTTGCCAGTTCTGTGAAGTTTAGAATAAAAATACCTGAAGAAACGAATTTCAATATGAGAAACTCCAGAAGTTTCATGAAATGGGCAAAAGTGAAGATCAGAATAAAACTTGGAGGAGTTTTAATATGTTAATTTTCTCTGAATTCATTCGTAGTAATTTCTTATGGGACGATTCAATTTCAAATTGTATCATTAAAATCCCCCTCGTTTCTTAAGAAAATCTCTTCAATTAATAAGATTGAAAGAGAACACATACCTACTTTAGACGCACCTATCAAGTGAAATTTGTTTTGTTGGGAAAACCAAATTACAGAAGTAGGTATACTGAGTCACTCGAGTTCGATGTTAGGTTGACTTTTACGGAAAATCAGACATGGGAACATTAGGAAAATTTGGTTTCATCACTAAGTATTTTCTTATTTCGATCTAAAATTTTCTTAGTCCTGCAGCGTTACCTCTAATATTGGAAATTAGGAATTTGTTGAAAAATGCCAACACGAAAACTTAGGCAAAAATTTCAACAGAATCGTATGAAAAACAAGTTCTATATCTCGGTAACTATGCGTCAGATATCAATGATATAAAATGTTGCAAGACACTTCAAAACTCATCTCCAAAACCCTATGCCTGTGTTCAGTAGTTTCCGAGATATTACAGGATCTGCTGCATATTTTAGGGTGTCACAAAATTGCAATTATCTACGAGATGGTATTGAAATTATTGATTCAACCATTTGGACCATTTGGCAAACAAAATTGATTTAAGCCCTGTGGACAGCAGCTTGATTGGTGGTCATTTCGCATTCATACATACTTCGTTTTCTAGAACAGGAGGTGTATGTTATATCAAGAATAACGAACCAGAAATAATTTTGACATTTATCACTCATAGGAAAATAAGATGACATGTAAGAATACAGATCATATAATAATTCAAGGATATAATAATTAAGTACAGCATTCTGTGGAAACATAGAAGTACGATTTATTATTGGAATTTTGAAAAATCATATCTCCGAAAGTATTAGCTTGTTAGAGTAGAAAATGATATCGATGGATTCTTATGGTAAAATGGCATCTGAAAAAAAATTCAATTTGAAATCCTCAATGAAAACAATTATTTTTTCATTACACCGAAACCATTAGGCCGATTTTGCCCAACAACGAACTTAACCGAGATATCTTCTCCTCAACCTACTTCGAAAATTTCAACTGTCTATCTCATTTCGTTCGAGAGTTATCGTGTTAATGGAGGGTCTGTTCCGAGGAACAAGAGCAGCGCCAAAAAAGGAGTTATTTTACATCATACATATTAGTTGTCTAGTTCTGGCACATGGAACTGGTTCCTCTTTGAAGCTATTTTTGGAGGATTGATCTTCGGACAAACATCCACTCAGTCGTAGGTCAGGCAATCTTGTTTTTCTGGCCAGCACCAAAGCTTGAGTCTCATTTCCATACATACAAAATCGAATTATTTTGTAAATTACAAGGGTAACAACATTATTACACCGAAAATACTTGAACTAATTGAATATATAATAATATTGTTCACTTACCTACCCAGCTCTTCAAGAATTAGAGTTCACAAGTAAAAGTTGGGAGACAACAAATCCCACCACTTTCTCAGAGTGAAGATGGAGCCGCACTGGAGTGGTGGTGAAATATGGAACTAAACTATCCACATCAGTGGTGCTACCCATCCAGTGATGCATGCACTAGGTCAATAACTCATCATATGATTACAATACAGCACAATGAACATTTTTCTATAACTTTGGGCCGATGTTAGCCTTAAAGGATCAATCTTAACCCAAATGACGGTACTTCAAAATTATGTTGTTCCAACTTTGGAAAATGTATATCCTGACCAAGGAAATCCTCAAGTTCCACGGAATACGATATGGTTCCAAAAGGATGGAGCACCACCACATAACCAACAATACCGGTAAGACTTGGGGCTGTCATGATTGTGAGACCCATAATTACGTATGGGGCAGTAGTATGGTACTCAAAAACAAGCCAGAATTGTACGAGGAAAACCCTCGACAAAGTACAAAGGCTGGCCTGTGTGTGTATCATTGGAGCTATGGGAACCTGTCCTACCAGGGCACTTGAGATTATAAGAAATCTCACACCACTTCATCTGGTGATAGAGAAAATGGCCCATGAAGCCATTCTCAGAATATCTAGGAAAGGATCAGGTAATGAGAGCATTAAAAACCAGAAAGCCTGGTCCTCTCTTACCAGGTACATTTCATCAGCCAATCTTCCTAGTGACGAAATGCAAGAAAGTAAGCATCGAAAAAAAAAAATACTACGATGCTTGGTATGAAAAAAGATTGGGACAGCGAATCCACCACCCAAGTTCTTAAAAGAAATGCCATTAAATGGTACACAGATGATTCAAAAACCACTACAGGAGCTGGCACAGGAGTATATGGGCCAGGCACCAAATGCTCACTATCACTGGGCTCCTATCCGAGCATCTTTCAGGCAGAAGTACTTGCAATTGGATTATGCGTGGAAATGAACCTAGAAAGAAACTATCAGACTTGTGACATGGCAATCCACTCTGACAGTGAAACTGCTATTAAAGCTCTGAGCTCCCATGTTATCGAATCCAAGCTAATATGGGAGTACCGAAGAAAACTCAATGAAGTAGGCAAGAACAACAGGGTCTCCCTGGTCTGGGTTCCTGGTCACGAGGGAATCATAGGATATGAGGAGGCCAACACACTTGCCAAGAAAGGAGCGCAATCCCCCTTTATTGGCCCGGAACCTTATTGTGGGGTTGGTAGACACACCTACAAAAGTGAATTCCGGACGAAAGAAGAAACTGAGAGAGGCACTTTCTGGAGAACTCTCCCCGGAATGCATCACTCCAAGAAATTCATCCGGAACTTGACACTGTCAGATCCAAGAAATACTTGGACCTCAGTAAGAACAAGTTGCACCTCCTCACTGGCTTCCTTACAGGGCACTGCGGCCTCAGGAAGCATATGATGAGATTAGGGCTAGCAGAAACTGACGAGTGCAGATTCTGTTGGGAGGAGGATGAAACTCCTGATCACCTGACAACGGAATGCCTCGCCATCTCAAACCAACGCAAGGAATGCTTTGGGCAAGAAATCTGCAGAAGCGAAGACCTAGCCTCCTAGCAAGGCAGATTTGGAGTGCAAATGCGCCGGTTAATTGGGCAATATCGGCTTAACGGATTCGGAGTTATTTTGGTCGGCATTCTTCTTTCGCAACTTTGACATGATTATTCAGAATGAAACGCATTTTGTAGTTGTCTATAACTACCACATTATATTCTCCAATGAACGCAGAAATCATAATGGATTCACAGGTCAACAACTACTCAATTGGAAATGAAGATATTTATGGAATTTTCAATATAAGAATGGGTGATGATCATATGACCTTATAGTGAAAGCAATTGGATATTGAATGAAAATCCAGTGAAAATGCCGTGTTTTAACAGTCAAATAGAGAAATCATTTCGTTACGAATACTGCAATAAGGACAAGATTTTTGAGTCGAAAGATACGTACAGTGTATAGCAAAAATGTTAGGGAAATCGAAGAATTCATCCATATTTCTCAAAGATTCTGACTTGATAATAACTTGATAATAACAAAAACTCAAAATCTACACTATCATTTATATTATATTGGTGATCGTTTACATGTTTCTCCCTTAGGGCCTCATCAGACCTATAACGTAGAAAAAAAAAGAACCACAGTCCTACGGACATTCATAAAAATAATAATAATAATAATAATAATAATAATAATAATCACTTTATTTCCGTATAATGTCAATGATACATTGTGGAAAAAGTCATACAAGAAAGATAAATACCAAAAAAAAAAATAATAATAATCCCCTAATGGAGAAATTCCGATAGACTATAAAAACATTTCTCAATTAAGAAGGCTTTCAGCCTTTTTTTGAATAAAAATGTATTATTTGAGTTTTTGATTTCATTATTCAATTTATTGAACACCTTCATACCTAAAAACATAGGGGACTGTCGGCCTATCCTATACCTGAATGCAGGGATACTAAAATCATTACGGCTACGCGTAAAATATTCATGGAAATCGCTATTTCTATTGAATGAACTTTCGTTAGTGTACACCAGCGTAGCCAGCTCTAAAATGAACAAAGATGGTAAGGTTAGTATTCTTAAGGATTTAAATAATGGTCGGCACGAATCCCTCCGTTTTATACCTGCTGAACAAAAAACACTCAAAAATAGGCGAATACACAACGAGAGATCTATGGGATAAATAAAATATGTAAATGTAAAACTAACAAAACGATTAATTAAAATGAAAGAAAGCTAACCTAAAGTAATGGAAACTTTACCACCTCAATCATTCAAGTTGTTGAATGTAAAACGAGCGCTGAACGGCTGTTGTTCATTAACACATGTGACGTCAGGTCTCTTAAAGGATCTTCTGATTTCCAATAATCCTTTAAGAGAGAGTTTGGCAAGAGCGCCAAAGCCCCTAAGATTAGTGTACTTTTAAAATTCGTCTCGGTGAGTATATTTTTAGCGCTCTGTTCCTCGGAACAGAGGGCTTATTAATTTGTCCAAATGTCCATAATTTTCGAATTTTTGGCTGAAAATGGTCTCAAATATCTTGGTTTGACCCACTGATCAAGAATCCATGGTCAAAATCGAATCTTTCCGGCCGGTCCGTCCGGCTGTAACCACGATAACTCTCGAATGGAATGAGCTGGACAGTTTTGGGTCATAAATATCTCGAAGAGTACGTTATTGGGTGGGTTCAGAGTAGCAAAAAAAAATATTTTTTTTGAAATTACAAATTTCAAATTAATTTTTTTTCAAGATGCAGTTTCATCATAAGAATCCATTGATATCATTCTCAACTCTAACAAACTAGTACTTTCGGAGATATGATTTTTGAACATTTCAATAATTATCCTTAATTCTAAGAATTCATAGAATACTCTAATTATAATTCGCTTTTGTATGTAACTCCAACATGAGGTGAGTTATAGACTACATTTTTAATTTAATTAGGAAAATTCTTGAAAATTGACGCACAGAAGACAAATTGAAAAAATGTTACAGCGCACGGTGTTTTCATGTGGTCACCCTTCCAAATACTAACCCGCGCCCGACGCTGCTTGGCTCCAGTGTTCAATCAAATCAAATCAAATCAAAAACGTGTATGTCTCCTATTATGTGACAGTCTAGGAAATATCACACTTATAATAATTTTACTCCAGTGTTCGGACGGTATCTAGCATATTCAGTGTGGCATGGCCGCGAACAATATTCTTTCTCTTACTCTTCAATTATATTCATGATGCAGTTCTATTTATGCAAGATTGCGAAATGTTCCTATCACATCCGGAAATTTCAAACAAAATTTGTTTTGGTTTGACTCACTGATCAACAATCCGCGTTCAAAATAAATTCTGTCCAGCCATCCGTTAACACGATAACTCTTTGGGAAATAAATATCTCAGTTAAGCTCGTTAGTGGGCAAAATCGGCCAGATGGTTTCGGAGTATCTAATGAAATTTTTTTTTTTACATTACATTCAAATTCAATTTTTTCAAGATGCAGTTGCATCATAAGAATCGATTGATATCATTCTCAACTCTAACGAACTAATACTTTCGGAGATAAGATATTTCAATAACTAATCTTAATTTTATGTTTTTTTTTTATTTAATATCTTTCAATGCATTTCTATCATGAGTATGTATTGATATCATTCCCAACTATGATAAACCAATACTTTCGTAGATATGATTTGTCAAAGTTTGAACAAGAGTGCCAAAGCGCCTGTCCACAGGGCTTTCCCACATTTTCTTACAGATATGGTAGAAATTGAACTTGTAGTTACCATTTTAGTAATGTACGGTATCACATAATGAAATAGATTTTTTTTAAATATGTTTGATGCAAGAAGGTAAGTCAAAAAATGTGTAGGTGTATGATTTGAAAGACAAAATATCAAATTATGCAACAGATACCATTCTCTAGGAAAATATAAAGAAAATGGATATTTTTGCAGGAATTGTAAGAATCACAGAATTTCATTTACATTTCACGACGTTCTTCATTCATTGTATTTTCCTTCTAGAAATTGAAGGATGTATTATGGCCATTATGAGAATAGATAACACCGCAATATGTTTCTCAATTCACTGGAATAAGCTGCTCCTGTATATCATGAATATTTCCAGATGTTGTGTCACATTTTCGATCTGCGTGTGATGCTGATTTCCCAGGATCTGTTCGAATGCATTTCCATCTGTTCTCCGTAAGAAGATGATGAAAGAAAATATCCGATATGGGACGGAACCGCCTTTATTATGGCACTCTAATTGAAACCAGAATTCTGGAATTGAAATGCAGCTCATACCTATCCACTTTAAATTCAGAATATACATTTTTTCCGCAATCACTTATTCCTCAAAAGTTATTCGGATTGTCACGCTAGTTGAAGCGGAACTAAAACTTATTCCTTTTTATCACGATTATAAAGCTCAAAATGTTTCGTCTGCATTTCCTCTATACCGTTTCGATAACTGGTATTGAATCTTGATTTATTATATTGAACAATTAGGGAATATACAATTCTGTGAAATCCTAAACAATAATATATTTTCCATGTTTCTATGAATGGCAAATTGGAATTATGTCGAATAAGTTTCCCTAACGCGAATCAATCTAAATAATATCAGGCGTATGGATCCTTTTTGCGCGCATGTTCTTGAGAACAGAGTGCTATCATTATGCCCAAATATCTGTAATTTTGCCGAAAATGGTCAGAAACGATTAGGTTCATCTCACTGATGAAGAATCCTAGGTCAGATTGAATTCTGTCCCGCCGTTGCTACGAAAACTTTTGAACGGAAAGAGATAGCGACTCGAAATTTTCAGAGTAGGTGGTACGTCCAAATGCGGCAGACAAGATCGTTAATGGGCATAATCGGCCCAACGATTTCCGACTACTAAATTTTGTTTACAATCAATACAAATACGACCGAATTGAAACTTGGTGAGTAGTTGTAGGATACTAACATTAAGACGTATGTGAAATATTTTAAGGAACGAATCTCTCTCTGACAAATTAAAAAAATTGGTTCAAGCACTGACGTGAAGTCAGGAGCTTTTGCGCGTATGTTATATTGTCCATTCTCCTGTATTGGACACTCTTAATCGAATTTACCGTGGTAAATTATATTGTCCATTCTCCTGTATTGGACACTACAGTCTAATACAGGAGAATACAGGACAATATAATTTACCATGGTAAAATCGATTAAGAGTGTCCAATACAGGAGAATGGACAATAGAATATACGCGCAGAAGCTCCTGACTTCATGTCAGTGCTTGAACCATTATTTTTCGTAATTTTTTAAACATTTCTAGGGGTACGGTTCTCACAACATTCTACACACATTTATGTCGATATTCTACAACTAGTTACCAAGCTTCAATTCGATCGAGTCTATAATTTTTGAGTTATCGAGGAAATAATATTCCAGGTTGGTATAACTCTGAAACCGACGGACCGATTATGCCCAAAAACGAACTCAACTCTCCCATTGAGATGTGCATCCTACCCTGAAAATTGCCCCAACTCCTTTCGTTCGAAAGTTATCGAGCCAACGGTCACCCACCCAGCTACTGAACTCACACAAGGGTGCTCGGATCTTCAATAATATAGATCCGATCGTGTTCAAACTTGGAAGTTGGCAGTAGAGTTAGATTTTGAAGGATCTCGCAAAATTTCAGTGTTGTCGGACGAATATTTTCTGATAAATACATAAATTTTTATCAATAATTTTTTTATGATTTTTCAAAAATTTTCTAGTGATACGATCCTCGCAAAATCTCTCAAGAACTTTCGCACTGGCATTCTACAACTGATAAACATGTTTGAATTGGATCGGTTTTGTATTTTTCAAGTTATTGAGGAAATAACAACAAAATTTCAGCTGAGTATAACTCCAAAACCGTTTGGCTGATTATGACTATAAACAAACTCAGATGCACGACGATTTCAAGTCGCTATATCTTTCCGTTCTCAGGTGACATAAATAACATTTTTTGATAATTTTTTTGAAATTTTCAAGTGATATTCTCACAAAATTCCGCTTTTAGTTTGGCATTCTACAACTACTCACCAAGTTTCAATTCGATCGGTCTTGTATTGGTTGAAAACAAAATTGCTTCTCGGAAACCCTTGGGCCGATTATGCCCATTAACGAACTTGTCCGAACTTGGGATGCACTACCTACCCTGAAAATTTCAAGTCGCTATCTCTTTCCGTTCCCAAGTTATTGTGGCAACGGTCGGCCGGCCGGACAGAATGAAATTTGGCCTCGAATTCTTCATCAGGGAGTCGAACCTAGGGCTTCACGCGAGAGCAAGATTTTTCTCGTCTCGTCTCGTTCTCGTCTCGTAAAAGCGAGTCGAGACGAGACGAGACGATTTCAAAAATATGATAGGCGATACCGAGACCACATATAGCAGCGCAACACGAGAGTCTCGTGTTTGGTATAGTTAAATTTTTTTTATGAAGTTTTTTATACGACTCGACTTTTTTCAACAACCACAGAAAACAATAGAATATGGAGAGTTTCCACTATAATTACCAATATATTTTGTCTATATTATGCATCGATCGTTCTAGAAATACACGATTTATTAGAAGATTATTAATTCGTTATGACCTTGCGATAATTGAGATTATTTTTCAAGAAAAAATAGAATTCACAACCATAAAAACGGATGCCATTATGAATTCAATACTTAACGGACAACTTTTATTGCCCCTTCATCCCAATGCTTTGAAAATTTCGTCTCTATCTGAACATCTGGACAAATTTACTCTCTTGTGCTCCTTGTAGTGAAGATGTGAACAATTATTGTATACATCTGTGGAACTACGTATAATAAAACTGGTGAAGAAATGAAGCTATTCAATGTTTCGAAAAGAGTTATGAGGAATACGCCAAGAACACGCTCAATGATCTACCCACTGGGAAGGTATTCTTTGAAAACTTTACCAAATTGTTCAATTATATTAAAGAATGTATCGACATCGATCACCTATTCTCGAAAAAAATCAACAAAACTTCCGAAATATTGGAAAGCTGAGTTTGAAGAATATTTGCTATTAGGAAGAGCAAATAGGAATCAGAATATTTTACAGTGGTGGAGAGTGATGAAAAAGTTTTTCTTACACTTTCCAAAATGGCCGATGATTTATTAATGGCTACATTCGTACCTGTTGAAAGATTATTTTCCACAGCAGGTATGATCATGGCAAAAACACGTACATCATTGAAATAATGATGTGATGCAAGCGTGATTATGTTTGAATTCTTGGTCATCGAGTAATTTAAAAGTTGAAATTATCAGTCTAAAATTAAAAATAATATGTACATTTTGTACATGTACAAATATTTTTGTATAAGAGCGTAATAAATATAGCTTTACAAAATTATCTCTATTGTATACAATTTCGTTTATATATCTTAATATTTATTACCGTTATTCAGAATTAAGCGAGACGAGACGGGACAACTGATAACGAGACGAGAACGAGACTTAATTTTTTGGGAATTGGCGAGGGCGAGACGAGATTTTTCATACTCTCGCCTACTCTCGTCTCGTGTGAAGCCCTAGTCGAACCTAATCGTTTGAGACCATTTTCGGCAAAAAATTCGATAATTACAGACATTTGGGCAAAATGATAACGTGATGTTCCCCAGAAAATACGCGCAAAAATTATTACAAAATATTATTTACCTCACAATATCTCGAGAACGGAAAAATACAGTGGCTTGCAATTTTCAGGGTAGGTTTTGTAACCAAATGGGACTTTTGAGTTTGTTAGTGGGCATAATCAAACCAAACGGTTTCGGAGTTATATACTTACGCATCTTAAATTCTGTTGTTATTTCCTCCATAACTGAGAATATTCGAATTCGATCCAATTAAAAGTTAGTTAGTTGTAGAATACCAACGCGCAAAATTTTTGCTAAATTTCGTGAGGGTCGTAGGTATCACTAGAAAATTTTAAATGAATCATTGAAAAACCTAACTTTACAGCCAAGTTCCAAATTGAAGCATGATCGGATCTATATTACTGGAGATCTGAGCCGCCTTGTTTGAGTTCAGTAGCTGGATGGGTGACCGATGACACGGTAACTTTCTAACGGAATGAGATAGCGACTTGCAATTTGCAGGGTAGTTTGAGCATCCGAACGTGATAGTTAAGTTGTGATCTTGGAGTTATACCCATCTGTAATATTATTTTCTCGATAACTCAAAAAATACAGATCTGGTCGAATTGAAACTTGTTAACTGGTTGTAGAATACCAACGCAAAAACGCATGTGAAATTTTGTCAGAATCATATCACTAGAAAATTTTTCATATAATTATGAAAAAATACTACATATCTCACAATAACTTTCGTACGGAAAGAGATAGCGACTTTTTCACTATTTTCACAGTAGGCTGCACATCCGAATGCGACATTCAAGTACCTTAATAGGCATAATCGGTGAAACGGTTTTTGAGTTATACCCTTCTGACATTTTATTTTCATTGCCTCTATAACTCGAAATATACCAATCCGATCCAATCAAAATTCCGTTATTTCTTGTAGAATGCAGACGCGCTAATTTTTCCGGAATTTCGTGAATATCGTATCCCGAAATTAGAATATTGTTAAGTAATGACATAACGGAATCGGTTGCCTTAGCAGAAATTCTTTTTCATTTCTATTCCGAAATAATTACTTTGATGAATAGTATATCTACTGAATTTAAGTTGATATTTTAATAAAATTACTTGAGACGTGAGTTTTTTCGTATACTCTTAGATATTTAACGAATTTCAATTCCAATAGACTACATATATCAGAATCAAAAACTCTGTGATCTAAGACGATTGTCTTATTACTCAAGTA
Source organism: Halyzia sedecimguttata (assembly GCA_937662695.2). NCBI lineage: Eukaryota > Metazoa > Arthropoda > Insecta > Coleoptera > Coccinellidae > Halyzia > Halyzia sedecimguttata. Next base: position 44,464,907 of record OW569413.2, on the reverse strand, counting down.
ATCAAAATGGTACGAAATGTATTCATATCTTATGAAAGCTGAGAAAACGGTTTATATCGATGGTAAATTCGATTTAGAGTGGCCAATAGAGGTGAATAGACCATAGAATATGTTCGTAAAATCTCCTGGCTTCACGTCAGTGCTTCAACTAATTTTCATATCTTGAAACACATAATTTATATAAAATCCATTCAATACCTCGTTGACTTACTCTACATAATGTACCAGCATAATAAGGGGGAAATATTAGAACGGCATAAAATAATTTGGCATGTTTATTCACTAAGAATTAACACTTTGTCTCATCATCATGGTTTTAATTATTGCGAACATTTGCTAAAATATATGAAGAGGCTCTAAAAAATCATTCGAATGTAAAATTCTGAATACTGACCAAATTGTTCGAGTTTTTTGCGCGTATGTTCTGGGGAACATCGCGTTATAGTTTTGCCCAAATGTCTGTAACTTTCGAATTTTTTGACGAAAATGGTCTCAAACGATTAAGTTCGACTCCCCAATGAAGAATTCGAGGTCAAATTTGATTCTGTCCGTCCGGCCGTTGCCACGATAACTTGAGAACGAGAAGAGCTAGCGACTTGAAATTTTCAGGGAAGGTGGCGCATCCCAATACGACGGACAAGTTCGTTAATGGGCATAATCGGCCAAGTGGTTTCCGAGTAAAAATTTTGTTTTCAACCAATATAAATCCGATCGAATTGAAACTTGGTGGGTAGTTGTAGAATATGAACCTAAGCACGTTTGTGAAATTTTGTGCGAATCGTATGGCTAGAAAATTTTAAAAAAATTATTAAAAAATATTTTTGTTGTCACGATAACTTGAGAACGGAATGAGATAGCGGCTTGAAATTTTCAGGTTAGGATGTACACCAGAACGCGACATTTCAGTTTGCTTATGAGCATAATCGGCCGAACGGTTTTAGAGTTATAGCCATCTGAAATTTTCTGAAATTTGGTGGTTTTCTGTTCCTCATTAACTCGAAAAATACTGAACCGATTGAATTCAAACATGGTTATTAGTTGTAGAATGCCAACGCGAAAATGTTTGCAAAATTTGGTGCGGATAGCATTTGTAGAAAATTTTTAATAAATCAATGAAAATAAAAAAAAAAAATCTATATATCAGTAACTAATCGTTTGAAATTGCTGAAATTTTGCAAGAGCCTTCATAACCTAACTCTACTTCAAGTTTCAAGTTTCAATACGATCGGTTAAATATTGTTGGAGATTAAAGCATTCTTGTGCGAGTTCAGTAGATGGGTGACTGTTGCCTCGATAACTTTCGAACGAAAGGAGATAGGGACTTGCAATTTTCAGGGTAGGTTGTGTATCCGAAAGGGAGAGTTGAGTTCGTTTTTGGGCATAATCGGTCTAACGGTTTCCGAGTTATACCCACCTGGAATATTATTTCCTTGATAACTCAAAAAATAAATATTCGATCGAATTGGTGCTTGGTAACTAGTAGTAGAAAATCAACATAAAGACGTGTTTAAAATTTTGCAAGAACCGTACCCCTAGAAAATTTGATAAAAATGACGAAAAAAAGATTTTATGAACCGTACCCCTAGAAAATTTTAAAAAAATCACGAAAAAAAAAATTGGTTCGAGCACTGACGTGAAGTCAGAAGCTTTTGCGCCTATGTTCTATTGTCCATCCTTCTGTATTGGACACCCTTAATCGAATTCACCATGGTAAATTATGTTGTCCATTCTCCAGTATTGGACACTCTTAATTCGAATTTACCATGGTAAATTCGAATTGAGTGTCCCGTACAGGAGAATGGACAACATAATTTACCATGGTAAATTCGATTAAGGGTGTCCAATACAGAAGGATGGACAATAGAACATACGCGCAAAAGCTTCCAACTTCACGTCAGTGCTTGAACCAATTTTTTTTCAGTGTGAATGAATCATCTATGTAATTATTATGTATGTTTCTACTAAGCCACAGCAAGGTAGTAAAAAAATGCATTCCATCATTTCACGATGAACACGAACATATCCTTCACGGTGCAATAATATATGGTTATAATTTGCTGATTATATACGGTATAAAAAGTACGGAATAACCTAAATACCTAAATACTGACCAAATTATCGAGTTATGCATACACGCAGGTTGGTTTTAAAGAAATTTATTACATTCCAGCCTTTTCGTAATCCGCAAAGTGCTTTCAGGTGAAGTTTTTCGATGTGACGGTGATACTTCCGTTCATTTAGATTTCTGCGAACGAGCATATCGGATTGTCCATAACTCCTAGCGTTTTCATTCTGGAGTTCTGGAGAAGTGGAATTTGAATTACGAGAATTCTGTTTGACTGATTTTTCCCTGAAGTAGGATTTCAGCATGCGCAAATTCGAACCCATATATGTCGTGATTGTTCTCTCCGTCTATAGGAATGGATGAGATTCAATGCAATGCGAATGGATGTCAGAGGAGAAAATGTACCCGGTTGAGGCATAATATAAATGGAATGAGTAATTTTCAGTTATGTTTATTAATTATTTCATGTTGTATGACACAATCATAAATGCTTATGACAACCCTTCAAATATAAGGGTAGTAATTATTACATGTTTTTAAAGCAATATACAGGGTCCGAGGCCGCCACACCGACACGAGCATGAAAGTGAGAGGGTACCATTAGGGTGTCACACTTTCTGTTGTTAAACTGTCCTCTGTCTTCTGATGGAAATTAGGGATGGTTTGGGCCAGGGGTGAGTTTCCTTATTTTGCAAATATTTTGGAGACCAGTTGAGATAGAGCAATGAAATTTGACGGTTTGAGTGAGCAGCTCGAGTACTTTGAAACCCTTGTGAAATAATTTTTTGTAACCCCCACTAGAATAAATAGTAGGGGGTGGGGTTAATTTTCAAAATAAATGATTTTTTCTACGGTAATGTACTTATTATAAATAAGATTCCAACACTGCGATCTTGTACCTTTCATTTGGTGGTACATCGTTGATACTTGGGAGTCAAGTGGTTACAAAGATGTTATCAAAAGAATGTCACGAACACACAACATTTTCAATAACGGGGTAGAGCACTACAAACAGATCGGTTTTTTCCAGCTTCCCAGTACCATATTGAAATGACACTCTTGCGAGTGTCGTTAGGGACCATAGTCTCCATATTTTCAAGATATTAAGAGGTATACATGCTGTTCCAAAAAAGGCTAGTCATCTCACCACTTCCAAATTTTCAAAGTGATACCCTGTATACTTCGGCATTTTTTAATTTTTTCTAATATTTTATTCATCTATTGAATTGTTGGCATAAAACTTATGCGTACCGAAAGTAAAAAACATTCTGTGTCCATGACATTTTATTAATTTTACAAGGCTTGAAAATATAACTATTTGACTAAAAAATAAATCAAAAACGTCTGCTTAAATAAAAAATGGTTCAAGCCCTGTGGACAGGAGCTTTTTGTCTCCGAAAGTATTGGATTCTCAGAGTTGGGAATTACATCAATGGATTCCTATGATAGAAATGCATCATGAAAGAAATTGAATTTGAGAAAAGTATCGTTTAAAGAAAATGCTTCAAAAATTATCTTATAAAAAAAAAGAGCAATCTACAATGCTTCAATGCCTTAATGCTTCAAAAATTGTCATTAAATTTATTTATCAAGATTAAATGAGCAATCTGCAATGATTCAACCTAGTGGAATGGGTTGTTGCAACTTACACTCGGTGCATAGGTTTCGCAACTCGAAATACCTAAGGAAAGTATCATCGAAATGTCTAGAGCCAGGCTGGAAACAATCATAGCAGATCGTCCATTTATTCCTGATATTTGAGTAGGTAGTGGATAACGAGCACATTATTTTAATAGTTCAAAAAACATTTATAACACACTATCCTCTTTTCATAATTTAAAATGTTATAGTTCATACCACTAACACATTCTATTCTGTATTCCTTAACTCAAGAGAAAATTATTGATACACAAATATAGATCCATATTTCAGTATTTTTTTGCTAGCAACATTATGAAATACTGTACATAGGAACATGTCTCACTACTTGAGGAAGTAAAAGGTAATATTAACCTCAGTGGTCAACGAACAGTAATTTCTTTTGATGATTCCATTATGTTCTTCTTTCCTATTGCCTCTATAAACTACATCAAATCAGTCTTGTATATATTCAAAAATTCAAGAATCGAATACTTGCTTTCCAAGAGAAAATAGCAACTATGAATTGACAATCTCTAATAGCTAGAAAAGAGGACATTTATGAATAGTGATCACAGACAGATTCTGTGTTCACATTCTGTGAATACATAGAACTTACGATGTATTATTGAAACTTTGAAACATCATTTCTCCGAAAGTATTAGCTTGTTAGAGTTGGAAATGATAACAATGGATTATTATGATGAAACTGCATCTTAAAAAAATTTGAATTCAAAAGTTGAAATGTAGTAAAAAATGGTTCAGGCACTGACGTGAAGTCAGAAGCTTTTGCGCGTATGTTCTATTTTCCATTCTTCTGTATTGGACACCCTTAATCGAATTTACCATGGTAAATTATGTTGTCCATTCTCCATGGTAAATGCCACCATGGTAAATTCGAATTAAGTGTGTCCAATACAGGAGAATGGACAACATAATTTACCATGGTAAATTCGATTAAGGGTGTCCAATACAGAAGAATGGACAATAGAACATACGCGCAAAAGCTTCTGACTTCACGTCAGTGCTTGAAACAATTTTTTTTTTCGCGATTTTTTTGAAATTTGCTAGGGGTACGGTTCTTAAAATTTTTTTTTCGTCATTTTTTTCAAATTTTCTAGGGGTACGGTTCTTACAGAATTTTAAACACGTCTTTATGTTGATTTTCTGCTACTAGTTACAAGGCTTCAATTCGATCGAATATTTATTTTTTGAGTTATCAAGGAAATAATATTCCAGGTGGGTATAACTCGGAAACCGTTAGTCCGATTATGCCCAAAAACGAACTCAACTCTCCCATTCGGCTACGCAACCCACCCTGAAAATTGTCCCTATCTCCTTTCGTTCGAAAGTTATCGAGGCAACGGTCACCCATCTACTGAACTCACACAAGGCTGCCCGAATCTCCAACAGTATTTAACCGATCGTGTTAAAACTTTGTGTTATAACTCTAAAACCGTTTGGCCGCTTATGCTCATAAACAAACTTCCAGCCATACGATTCGCACAAACGTGCCTAGGTTCATATTCTACAACTACCTACCTAGTTTCAATTCGATCGGATTTATATTGGTTGAAAACGAAATTATTACTCGTAAACCACTGGGCCGATTATACCCATTAACGAACTTGTCCGTCGTATTGGGACACGCCAACTACCCTGAAAATTTCAATTCGCTATCTCTTTTCGTTCTCAAGTTATCGTGGCAACGGCCGGACAGAATCAAATTTGACCTCGAATTCTTCATTGGGGAGTCGAACGAAATCGTTTGAGACCATTTTCGTCAAAAAAATCGAAAGTTACAGACATTTGGGCAAAATGATAACGCGTTGTTCCCCAGAACATACTCGCACAAAAAAAAATATTCTTTACTCCGAAACTATTAGACCGATTTTGCCCAATAAGGAACTTAACCGAGATATTTATCCCTCAAACCTACTCTGAAAATTCAATCAACTGTCTAGTTCATTCCGTTCGAGAGTTATCGTGTTAACGGCCGGACGAACGGCCGGACAGAATCGATTTAAACCACGGCATCTTGATCAGTGAGTCCAACCAAATCGTTCAAGACCATTTTCAGCCAAAAATTAGAAAATTACAGACATTTGGGCAAATTAATAAGCACTCTGTTCCTAGGAACATGAGCGCCAAAAAAGGTCTCCTCACAAATTTTTAAAATTTGTTGTAGAATTCAAAAATGACAAAGTATATAGGGTACTACATTGAAAATTTTGAAGTTTTGAGATGACTTGACTTTTTTGGAACACCATTTATACTTCTTAATATCTTGAAAATATGGAGACTATGGTCCCTAACGACACTTAAAAGAGAACAAATTTCAATATGGTAATGGGAAGTTGGAAAAACGCCGATCTATATGTAGTGCTGTACCCCGTTAGCGAAAATGTTCTGTGTTCGTGACATTCTTTTGATAAGATCTTTGTAACCGCTTGAACCCCAACTGTCAACGATACACCAAATTAAGGGTAAAAAATTGGTTAAAGCACCGACGTGAAGTCAGGAGCTTTTGCGCGTGTGTTCTATTGTCCATTCTCCTGCATTGGACACTCTTAATCAAATTTACTATGGTGAATTCTATTGTCCGTTCTCCTGTATTGAACACTCTCTTAATCGAATTTACCATGGTAAATTCGTACAAAAGAATTCACCATGGTATATTTGATTAAGAGTGTCCAATACAGGAGAATGGACAATAGAACATACGCGCAAAAGCTCCGGACTTCACGTCAGCGCTTGAACCAATTTCTCGTTTCGTAATTTTTTTAAAATTTTCTAGGGGTACGGTTCTCACAAAATTCTATATTTTTTGAGTCATCGAGGAAATAATATTCCAGATGGGTATAACTCCGAAACCGTTGGGCCGATTATGACCAACAGCGAACTTAACTCTCCCATTTAGATGCGCAACCTACTCTGAAAACTGGAAGTCCCTATCTCCTTTCATTCGGAAGTTATCCAGGCAACGATCTCCCATCCAGCTACTGAACTCACACAAGGCTGCTCAGATCTCCAACAATATAGATCCGATCGTGTTCAAACTTGGAACTTGGTAGTAGAGATAGGTTCTGAAGGCTCTCGCAAATTATCTGCCACGTCGGATGAATAGTTTCTGATATATAGAATTTTGTTCAATGATTTTCAATGATTTTTAAAAAAAAATCTAGTGATACGATCCTCACAAAATTTCGCAAGAATTTCCGTGTTGGCATTCTTCAACTAATAACCATATTTAAATTGGATCGGTTTGGTATTTTTCGAGTTATTGAGGAATTAACAACCAAATGGGGATAACTCCAAAACCATTTGGTCGATTATGCTTGTAAACAAACTCAAATGTCACATTCAGATGCACAACCTAACCTGGAAAGTTCAAGTCGCTATCTCTTTCCGGTCTCAGGTTATCGAGATATAAAAAATATTAATTAATATTTTTTTTTAATTTTCTGATGATATGATTCTCACAATATTTAACGATCGTGCTTAGTTTTATATTCTACAAGTATTCACCAAGTTTCAATTCGATCGGATTTATATTGGTTGAAAACAAAATTATTACTCGGAAATTAGGCCGATTATGCCCATTAACAAACTTGTCCGTCGTATTGGGATGCGCCACCTACCCTGAAAATTTCGAGTCGCTAGCTCTTTCCGTTCTCAAGTTATCGTTGCAACGGCCGGCCGGCAGGCCGGACGGACAGAATCAAATTTGACCTCGAATTCTTCATCAGGGAGTCGAACCCAATCGTTTGAGACCATTTTCGGCGAAAAATTCGAAAATTACAGACATTTAGGCAAAATGATAACGCGATGTTCCCCAGAACATACGCGCAAAAATCGCAGTTTTGGAATCTAATTTATTATTAGTACGTTACCGTGGACAAAAAAATCTTTTAGGCCGCTCGTACACCAACACGACGCGACCGCAACGCGACCGCGACTTCGTGTCGCTTGGCAGTCGCGGTACGTGGTAATTCATAGAAGCGCCCACACCAAGGATACGGCGACGCGACGCATTTTCCTCGTTAAAAATTATCGTCGCGGTAGCGTTGCGGTCGCGTCGTGCTGGTGTACGAGCGGCCTTATTTTTAAAAGTACCCCCACTCCCTACCATTTGTTTTAGCGGGGGTTACAAAAGCTTATTTCACCAGGGTTTCGAAGTACTCGAGCTGTTTACCCAAAGTATAAAAAATCATTGCTCTCTATCTCAACTGGTCTCTAAGGTATTTTCAAAATAAGGAAACTCACCCCTGGCTAAAACCATCCCTAACTTCCATCAGAAGACCCGGTTAACAGATTAACAACAGGAAGTGTGACACCCTAATGGTATCCTATCACCTTCTTGCCCGTGTCGGTGTGGCGGCCTCGGATCCTGTATACGCGCCCACACTGTTATTTTTGCCTCGAAAGCCACGTCTGTTTAAAAGTTCGACATTAAGCGAAGATGTATTACTTTTTGTTAAAATACAATGCCTTGACAACGCCGTGACCTTTGACAAATAAAATGGCTTTAGTACGTCACACAAATAGATGTATTCGATCGTAGAGCCAGTAGAAAGTCCTTTTGACGGAAGGTTTGTTATACGGTAGCACAGCGAATTTTCAGCATTGGAAACATGTAAGTGCGGCAATGTATACAGGGTGAATCTTTAAGTTGTGCGTTTACTTTAACCAGATATTCTTCTCATCAAATAAAACAGTTTTTTCATTTACCATTTTTCCAGATTCGGCTCAGGTAAAAAGTTATAATTTTTTTAAAGCTTTACAATGGGCTGATACTCCCCTGAATTTTCTCTGTACGTTGAACATGAACACAGATTACTTTTAATGTAACTCGTACTGTATATTGAACAAATCTGTATCACCTGATGCTTGAAATTCACTGACTTTCTTTGAGAAAACTTATATACTCACTGAATTGATATGATTTGGCCCTTCATGCAACATTTCCAGCAAAAATGTCTTCAATTCTTGAATATTAAAACAGTGAACTTTAACTTGATACCTATTCTATCCATTCGATACTTCATTACCCAATTGTTTCCACTATAATAATATACACAATTTCATGATCTTCTATTAAGAAAAATCCTTAAATATCCTTAAATATATATCGTCAATGATACTTGAAAATTAATTCACTCATATTATTCCTATTCCAATTCCAACCTCAATATAAATCACAGCACAGAACACTAATAATCGATGATCGAACTTCATAGCAATGATCTAATAATAAGTAGAAGAAGAGCTTAGAGAAAGAGGCATTGACTCCAACCTAAGAGTGAGATGCAATGATAGAAATCAGCTGATGTAGGGCAAAAGATCGTGTTTTGCAATGCTAGTTTTACTAAATTATCATATTTTATTCGTTTTTTCCATGTTCATTGAATTGTTTTTGACTTATTTAAAGTTTTATAAAGATTTATAGATTATATCTAATAATGAAGATGGCCTATTAGGCGTCCGGTTGTACGAATATTATTAAAATAAATCATTAAATTTCAAAGGTGAGCTATCTGAATCTTAGGAAATAATAATTTATACACATTCTTAAATATGACAGACGTAAGTAGGTATTTGAAATGGAATCAGGGATTACTAAAAGCTGATATCAATTCTGCAGAATAGATCATATTTGTATTTGTGTAGATATAGGTACATCCTGATTTGAATATAAATTTCACATACCTACATATTATTCTTAAGTAATATATTTGATTGCTTTCGAAGGATTGTTCAAAACAGTAAGTCTTTAGGCTTTGAATCATTTTTTTGTCCAAAAGAGAATCAAGAACTTGTGAACAAACGCAAGTTATTACATACATGTTTATTAATAGAAATCAATCCTTTGACACGCATAGACATAGAATAACATGGACTGGCCCTCACGTAACTTTATCACACAGTTCGTTGCGGAATACATTAGAGAGAGAGATGTTATGAAGGATAGAATACTTAAAGGCAAATAATGGTATAAAAATAATGATGTTTATTTATAAGTATCAGAATATTCAGAAACGAGTGTCGGATTTAAATGAAAATGTTTTGCCTTTAAATATTCTGTCTACAAATCACCAAAACACATACACAATACACGAAACCAAACAATACAGTAACAAGAAAGTTCAGAGAATAAAGGAAACCAATGTTTTGTATTCTGTGGTTTTGCCAAACGCCAAATTATAAGAAAATATTCATATACCGTGGTTTGCCTTTAACTATTCTGTCTTTTTGCGCGCGTGTTCCGCAAGGAACAGCGTGCTATCATTTCGTCACAATGACTGTATTTTTCGAATTTTTTTTCGAAATTGGTCTCAAACGATTAGGTTCGACTTCCTGATGAAGAATTCGAGGTCAAATTCAATTCTGTCCGTCCGGTCCGGCCGGCCGGTCCGGCCGTCCGTTAGCACGATAACTCTCGAACGGAACGACTTAGAGCGTTGAAATTTGCAGGGTAGTTTTGTAGCGTAAATATCTCGGACAAGTTCGTTAACGGGCGAAATCCACCGAGCGGTTTCGGAGTTAAGGCCGTTTTTAGTCAAAACGTTTTTAATGAATTTTTCCGGAACCAATCACTCGATCTTTCTGAAATTTGGCAGCAAATTGTAGAATCATGACCTTTATATGCCTGCGAAGTTTTGTTTTGATCGGACGGCCCTAAAGTAGCAAAAAAAAATTTCAAAAATTTTAAAATTTTGTTTTCAGGATAACTCGAAAAATACTGATCTGATTAAATTGAAACTCAGTAGTTAGATGCAAAAGACCAATGCAAACACTTTTGCAAAATTTCGTGAAGATCACGTGACATGAAAAAACTAAAAAAATTACTACTATTTTGCGAAATACTTTGCTTAAAATGCCGAAACCTATTTTTTTGAGGTTCATGCTGCCCTTTCCGGACATTTTTCGTTGTGCGCATGCGCAGATGAGAAGTCATTTAACGGCTGTAGTTTTCGTCAGAGAGGATTGGGGTTTTGGGGTGGCGGATGCTATTCCTCCATAGAATCCAGATCCCTGATGAGGGTCTGCGCATGCGTAGATTAAAGATGCGATATCTTCCGAACCACTAGTGTTGGAGAATCGGAGTTTTTTGTAAGGTGTGTTATTTTGAAAGGACTTTTAGCCGCGAGTAGATTGCGCATGCGCAGAAGAGAAGTGACTGTTTTTGGGTTGGATGGGTTATGTGGGAGTGCTGAGTCGATATTGTGAGGTTTTAAAAGAATATTCATAGCAATTCAGTGCTCGGACACTAGTCAGTTTGGGGGAAATACCGTTGTTTCCGAGTTGAAGTGTGCATACCGTGGCCCTGGGGCCAATTTTGAAATTGATGTTACCCCTTACGGGCATTTTTCGTTATGCGCATGAGCAGACCATCAGTGATTTAACTGCTGAAGTTTTCGTCAGAGAGGATTGGGGTTTTGGGGTGGCGGATGCTATTCCTCTACAGAATCCCCTGGTGAGGGTCTGCGCATGCGTGGATTCAAGAGGCGATATCTCCTGAACCACTAGTGTTGGAGAATCGGAGTTTTCTGTATGGTGTGTGATTTTGGGAGGACTTTCAGCCGCAAGTAGATTGCGCATGCGCAGAAGAGAAGTGACTGTTTTTGGGTTGTATGAGTTATGTTGGGAGTGCTGACCCGATATTGTGAGGTTTTAAAAGAATATTCATGGCAATTCAGTGCAAGGACAAGTCAGATTGGGGGATGTAGCGTTGTTTCCGAGTTAAAGTGTCCGTATCGTTGCCCTGGAGCTAATTTCGAAATTGATGTTACCCCTTACGGGCATTTTTCGTTATGCGCATGAGCAGACCATCAGTGATTTAACTGCTGTTGCTTTCGTCAGAGAGGATTGGGATTTTGGGGTGGCAGATGCTATTCCTCTATAGAATCCCCTGGTGAGGGTCTGCGCATGCGTGGATTCAAGAAGCGATATCTCCTGAACCACTAGTGTTGGAGAATCGGAGTTTTTTGTGAGGTGTGTAATTTTGGGAGGACTTGCAGGCACGAGTATATTGCGCAGGCGCAGAGGAGAAGTGAATGGTTTTGGGTTGTTTGGGTTATGTTGGAAGCAATGAGCCGATATTGTGAGGTTTTAAAAGAATATTCATGTCAATTCAGTGCACGGACCAAGTCAGTTTGGGGGAAATAGCGTTATTTCCGAGTTGAAATATCTGTATGGTGGCCTTGAGGCGAATTTATAAATAACTATATTCGGTAGATCTATATTAAAATACGTTCGGATTTGGAGAAGAGGCAATTGCGTTCCAAACGGAGGTCCCACAACTGCATTTTTTTTCGATCTACGGTAAAGATAACAGCCAAACTGTATTGATAGCTATATTTGTTAAAGGAACTTGAAAAAAAAAAAAGCACTGACGTGTAGTCAGTACTCTTTGGCGCGCGTGTTCACGGTGGCTAATTTGAATTGAATGATGAGTACTTCAACTCAGTAGATAGAGCGAGCCGAAGATCTACCCAAAGGATAGTGGACACCATTCACTGTCGGTTCAAAAATTAACAGTGCTGTATCTAAGCTGCCATCAGGATAGATTAACAAAGTTGGAAAAGAACACAAGTGACTCTCCTTAGTCGCACAAGCTCCTAGAAGATTTGGGAGGGTCAGTATAATCCTAATCATGTTAATCGCACGCGCGCAAAAGCAGATTGACTTAACAATGAAAGAAAAAGTGTAAAAAGTCAATCTGCTTTGGCGCGCGTGCGATTAACATGATTAGGATTATACTGACCCTCCCAAATCTTCTAGGAGCTTGTGCGACTAAGGAGAGTCACTTGTGTTCTTTTCCAACTTTGTTAATCTATCCTGATGGCACCTTAGATACAGCACTGTTAATTTTTGAACCGACAGTGAATGGTGTCCACTATCCTTTGGGTAGATCTTCGGCTCGCTCTATCTACTGAGTTGAAGTACTCATCATTCAATTCAAATTAGCCACCGTGAACACGCGCGCCAAAGAGTACTGACTACACGTCAGTGCTTTTTGGGCGCATGTTCTAGGGGAACATCGTCCTATCATTTCGTCCAAATGTCTGTAATTTTCGAATTTCGAGCTGAAAATTGGCTAATAGACTAATTCGGACTCCCTGATCACGAATCCGGTGTCAGATTCTTGGGTGCCGTCCGGCCGGCCGGCCGGCCGGCCGGCAGGCCGGCCGGTTTCCCGGCCGTAAGCACGATAACAGGAGCACCGAAGGTCCTATCGACTTCAAACTTTCAGGGTAGGTTTCTGATCAAAATGCGACGGTTAAGTTCGTTAACGGGCAAAATCGGCCGGACGGTTTAGGAGTTATAGACATTTAAAATTTTGAGGTTATTTCCCTGATATTTCAGGAACTAAAGAAGATGTTGAATCAAAACTTGGTAGTCAGTTCGAGGATATAAACGCCCAACTTTTGGCAAAATTCTGTTATGATCGAAATGTTGGTAATTTTTAAAAAAATATTTCTTTTAATTTTTTCGAAAAAAAAATTTTTTTTTCGTGAACTATTCATCAGATTGCAACAAAAACTTGTACTAACGTCAATTGTAGTATTTTGCAACATTGTGCAAAATTTTGGCTCTATACGATTTCAAGTTCTGGAGATATAAGACAAAATGTGTCAAATTTCCTGGGTCTCTCTCAGTATTTTCATCGATTATTATATAATAATCAATAATATTAAGGTATTCAACATGATACTGCTTTTTTTCTTTACTGGTCAGTACGGGCCACAAGGAAGATGAACATGCGCCCAAAAGCTCCTGTCCACAGGGCTTGAACCAATTTTTTTTTTTCAATGCTGATTTCAATGGTCTCTTTCTCACAACCAGTCCATGTTATTTTATATCTATGTTTGACACCTATTAAATGTTTTATGAAATTTTCAATCAAAATAATAATCTATGAACGATGACATTGTGGCTTTCAGTTTTGATCAGAGATATGGAGGTATCATATCTCTGGTTTTGATTGAGGGTTCCTTATCCAGGGGCGGATTCATAAATGTAGTGGAATTTCTGGATTTTTCATCAGACTTTATATCATTCAGAGAATAATATCTTGAGAACAGTACGTTTTAGGAGAAATGATGAGGAATACTTTATTTTTCTAAAATAATTGTAGATTCTTATGATAACTTAAGCTAAACTTAATCTCCTAATTTCTCATAGTTTTTTTAATTCGCGACTCTATAACTAGGAAATGAGTGGAAGTTAGAAAAAACTGTTAATTGGAAATTATGTATCATAGACATAGAAAACTTCACCCCAAAATTCATTCCATTCGGAATATCCATGTCAAAGATAGAAAAAAAACTGATTTTTTTTTAAATTTCAACAGCCTGTATCTCTTCACCAGAGCCGAATTTGGAAAAATGGTAAATGAAAAAAGTGTTTTGTTTGACGAGAGGAATCTTTGGTTAAAATTAATGCATAACTTAAAGACTCACCCTGTATATGTATATTGTATATGTACATTTATTGAAGGCCATCTTAGGTCAGGAGCGGATGAACTAAAATAAGGCAAATTTTCAAATTTTCATCAGATTTTATAACATTCAACGTTAAATATCTCAAGAACGATGCGTAGAAATGATGTAGAATCAATAAATTTCCTCAAGTGATTTGAGTTTCTTATAACTCAAGATAAACTTTATCTGCTTTCTTCATGTTAATTTCATTTAGTCTTATTAATCCGTGGGTCTATAAGTAAGAAAATAGGGAAAGTAGGATAAACCTTTTAATTGGAGAATATGTGTCATAGTCACAGAAAACTTCACACGAAAATTCATTTCATTCTGAATAACCATTTGGAAGCTACTTGGTGAGAGGAACCTATGGTTAAAATTAATGTACAACTGATTTCCTGAGTGATATTTTTATGTTGGTAGTACGTTATTGAAAAGAATGAGAATAAGGCTGGAACATCAAGAAGCGTCCATAGAGATATTTCCTTTCTAAATATGGTAGTTTCTTCGCGACATGCTTCCTTCATTATATTTTCTTTTTATACCTCTTCAAGCTCAATTTTGGAAAAAGTAATACCAATTTCGGAAAAAGTAAAACCAATTTTGGAAAATGTACAAGCAATTTCGGAAATTTTAAAACCAATTTCGGAAAAAGTGAAAGCAATTTCGGAAAAAGTAAATCCAATTTCGGAAAAAGTAAATTCAATTTTGGAAAAAGTAAAACCAATTTCTAAAAAAGTACATCCAATTGCGTACAAAATATTCAGATTTACTCAGTACAATTTTGTGTCCATCAGACTCATTTTCGACATGTTCGTAATGAATATCTTATTTCTTATGATTTCAACTCGTACGTTAAGTGATTTCAGAATGAATAAACTCCAGAATAGTATATTCTAAAACAAGTTGCAGAATGGGCTCCAATTCAAACATGAATGCGAAATTCGAAAACGAGCGACGAAGGAGCGAGTTTTCTAACGCATGAGTGTTGGAATTGCCTTCTGCAACGAGTATTAGACGATATTTTCTCTATTTCAGGCAAGTTTTGTAAAAAACTGTTGAAATTTAATGAAAAATTCGGATTATTCATCCTAGTGACTTTTGTATTGTATCTTGGTAGTTGGTGTGACTGTTACGAAAGTTGACAGGTTACGGAATTTGAATTTTAAACGTACGTAGGGCATGGATATCTGATTTAAAACAGTTTTCTAATAGCATGAATGATTCAAAATTAGCAAGAAGGAAATCTCTAGTACCATATTTTTTAATGAAAATGAAGCTTTTCCTCAACAATTATTTCACTATATCCAGATTATATTGTATTGTCAAATGACGTGTGTTTGAAATTTGAAAGGATCGAATGTCAGTGCTGACTACCACAAAACGAAAAATATAACTAGAAACAATGCGGGAATGATTTCATTCCAGCACTGTTTTCAGTGCTGGAATGTACTCATTACTATACTGAATTAGAGAAATAAAATTCTTATGATGTCCAATGCATTTGTTTAGTGTTAACGCTAAAAATTTAAAATACGGCTTGGAGATTCATGAAGTATTTCGTGAGGGTGTGCGATGCGCGCAAGAGCACATGACTTCACGTCAGTGCTTTTCTAGATTTTTATCTCGAAATACTAGATTCTTCTACAAGCGACTCCACTCGCAGTTAAATATTAATAAACATAAAAAGTTGGCAACCCTTTTATTGCAAGACTTAACACATCCGAAATGACCTAAATTCATTAATTTCTAAGAGTATTCAGCCATCATAACACATAGGGTTCAAAGAAAACGCCATAAAGAATGAGTCGCTATTGAATTACATCAGTTAATTTCATTTCACGTAAACCATTATCTGAAATTTTTCACTTACATTGATGAAGATAAAGGCGTGTATTCCTGATCCTCAGCCAACAGAAGTCGTTGTTCAGTTAACTCCTTCTGCTCTCTTTCCCTCTCCCTTTCGGATTGCCTTTGTTGCAGAAGATCGTTATCGAGCTGACGAATTTGCCACTGCTCTCTCTGAGAATTTCTTTGATGTTCCTGGAACAAGGTATCCTGTTACAAATTTTCACATTAGTTACCTCGAAAATTAGTTTTTTATTCAGGGGTATCATTTAAGCTCATGGTTAAATGTTCACATGAAGCGTTTCGTATGTTTTTGCAACCCAGAGTGAGTATATTTTCAGATATGCGTTCGGCATCATCAAAGGAAGCTTATGAGTGTTACGTTGGCACCAAAATGCCTACAATGAATGTATATACTTCCTCACTGATGCTCCTGAAATATTCGTCCAACGAAAGACATTAGAAACGTTGAAGTATCTAGCCTTGTTCCGACAAGGAAATTAATTGATGAATGATAATAAATCATTTTGATTTCAATTTATTCACAAGAACTTCTTCAAGTAACTGGTCTTTCATTAAGAGTGGTCCATTTTGTTTTGTAAATCAAACACATTATTTATATTATCTTATATTATTTAAATTTGTATTTCATTATAAAGTACAATGCATACCATTAGTTATGAAACAAATCATCATTTAAATGTCCCTCACGGAAACGCTGGCAGTAATGAAGTCGTTGAACCCATTTTTCTCTCACACAAATCAGGTCATAGGTTAGCAATTGCTCGTTCAATATTGATTTGTAAATTTTCTAAACTTGCTGGATGATTGCTGTAAACCAATGACTCAATTTAACCCCAAAGAAAGGAATCCAATGGAGTTAAATCGCAGGAACGAGGCAGATAATTTATCGGTTCATTTCTTGAAATAATCGAATCACTGAACTTTGTTTTTAATGAAGTCATTGTGTCATTGGCAGTATGACAACTGGCATCGTCCTGTTGAAACCACATGTTCTGCAAATCAAGACGAACCAATTCAGGCCATAAAAAATCAGCCAACATTGATAGTTACCGACTTATGAGCTTCGTTGAAAAAAAAAAAAAAGTCCAATGACTCCTCCAGCATAAAATCCGCACCAAACAGTAAGTTTATCAGGATGTAGTTTTTGATGTTCTGCAGGTTTATCACCACTCCTGATACGGCTATTCTGCTTCTCACCATAACCGTTTAACCAGGAATGAGCCTCATAGTCATCATCATGAAAACCTGCAACCGATTTTTTATAATCACCAATTACTGAATACACTACGCTTTGAATGATCAGTTGGTTTGAGTTCTTGATTTAAATCAATTTTATATGGATGTAGGTTTTTTCGTAAAATTCGCCAAAAAGACATCTGGGAGACGTCTAGTTCTTGTGAACGAAGAGAAATCGATAAATTTTGGTCTTCACGAACACTTTCACGTACAGCAGCAATATTCTCTTCACTTATTGCATTTCTTTTTCTCACTGGCACTGTAACAACATGAAGTGTAAATTTTATTTCGAACTTCTTAACTAAATGTTCAGTACTTCTTTTATCCGAACGATTATAACGACCAAACATTGGAGTTAAAGCTCGTAAAGTTAGAGTACCTAACAGACCACGATTTTTATATGGATTATTAGTAAACGTTATTGAAGCATGTACTTTTCCATGATTGAATAGTAGACATTGACAAATACAACTGTCAATGTCACAAATGAAAAATGGCTGCCGTGCATAGTATTGTCAATTTGTAAATGGGGCTTTCCCATTAAAAAACCCGTTACATTATATTTAGAATATGTATTATGTGTATGGATAATATTTTCTTAGCATACTGGGGTAAATAAATTTGAGTGGACCAATAATATTCAATATTAGATTTAATATAACTCAGATGACCGAATATGCCGCTCCTACCATTTATAAATGAACTCGTAATTTTGACCATCGAATTCTCAGCACCCCCAACTATTTCATAACTAGGAACTATTTGGGGTTGTCATACAAATTGCAGATATAGGATCGTGGCCTTTCGGCCAATCGCAACTATAGATAAAAATGGGTTCAAGCCCTGTGGACAGGAGCTTTCTGGCGCTCTAGTTCAAACAGACAAATTATATCTCCGAAAGTATTGGTTTCTCAGAGTTGGGAATTATAAATAATAATAATAATAATAATAATAATAATATCAATGTATTCATATTATAGAACTGCATCCTAAAGGAAATTCAATTCAAATAATAGTTTATTTATCAAGATTAAATGAGCAATCATGAGAATGAGAAAAGCACCATGGAAGAAATCAAATTAAATCTGGCCAATTTTGCCCAATAACGAACTCAACCGAGATATTCATCTCCCTAAACTACTCTGAAAATTTCAACTACCTACCTCATTCCGTTCGAGAGTTATATCTATGTCTATGGATGAAAAGCAGTCTCACTACTCTCAGATCTCTTACTTCTTGTTCAGTTCCGAAATGTAAGAATTTTCTGAGAAAAACTAATATCGGAGCAAACAACTGAGATTTAACTCACTTCGCTCACAATTCTTCGATTGATTAGTCTCAGGAACATCATTTGACATTATGACAATTCATATTCATACATAGAATAATATCATTCTGTGACAACGTTGAAATACGATTTATTATTGAAATTTTGAAAAATCATATCTGAGATTTTTCTCACTTCGCTCACAATTCTTCGATTGATTAGTCTCAGGAACATCATTTGACATTATAACAATTCATATTCATACATAGAATAATATTATTCTGTGACAACGTTGAAATACGATTTATTATTGAAATTTTGAAAAATCATATCTCCGAAAGTATTAGCTTGTTAGAGTTAAAAATGATATGATTGGATTCTCATGATAAAACTTTTTATTAAAAAAAATTTAATTTGGAATTTGCTTCGTAAAAAAAAAATTTTTTTTTTGTTACTCCGAAACCATTTGTCCGATTTTGCCCAATAACGAACTTAGCCGAGATATTTATCCCCCAAACCTACTCTGAAAATTTTAACTCTCTAGCTCATTCCGTTCGAGAGTTATCGTGCCTACGGCCGGCCGGACCGGCCGGCCGGACAGAATGAATTTCGACCACGGATTCTTGATCAGTGAGTCGAACCAAATTGTTTAAGACCATTTTCATCGAAATATTCGAAAATTACAGACATTTGGGCAAATTGATAAGCACTCAGTTCCGAGGAACTAGAGCGCCAAAAAGGAGGTAAAATTACGTTCATTAATGAATTTTTGCGCAAATGTCTGTAATTTTCGAATTTTTTGCCGAGAATGGTCTCAAACGACTAGGTTCAAATCACTGATGAAGAATTTGAGGTCAAATTCGATTCTGTCTGACCGTCCGGCCGGCCGTCCGTTGCCACGATAACTTGAGAAGAGAGAGAGATAGCGACTTGAAAATTTCAGGGTAGGTGGCGTATCCCAATAAAACGGACAAGTTCGCTAATGGGCATAATCGGCCCAACGGTTCCTGGGTAATAATTTCGTTTTCAAGCATTACTAATCTGATCGAATTGAAACTTGGTGAGTAGTTGTAAAATACAAACATAAGGACATTTGAGAAATTTTGTGAAAATCGTATTGCTTGAAAATTTTAAAAAAATTATCAAAAAATATTATTTATGTCACGATAACCTAAGAACGGAAAGAGATAGGGACTTCTAATTTTCAGGTCAGGTTGTGCATCTGAATGTGACATTTGAGTTTGTTTATAGGCATAATCGTCCAAATGGTTCTGGAGTTATACCCATCTGAAATTTGGTTGTTATTTCCTCAATAACTCGAAAAATTCAGAACCGATCCAAATCAAACATGGTTATTAGTTGTAGAATGCCAACGCGAAAATTCTTGCAAAGTTTCGTGAGGATCATATTGCTAGAAAATGTTTAAAAAATCATTGAAAAAAAATTTATATCTCCTTAACTATTCGTCCGACATCGCTAAAATTTTGCAAGAGCCTTCAGAACCTAACTCTACTACCAAGTTCCAAGTTTGATCATGATCGGATCTATATTGTTGGAGATCCGAGCAGCCTTGTGTGAGTTCAGTATCTGGATGGGTGACCGTTGCCTTGAACTTTCGAACGAATAGGGACTTGCAATTTTCAGGGCAGGGTGTGCATCCGAATGGGAGGGTTAAGTTCGTTTTTGAGCATAATCGGTCTAACGGTTTCGGAGTCATACCCCCCTGGAAGATTATTTCACAGATAACAAAAAAAAATAGACTCCATCAAATTGAAGCATTGTAACTAGATGAATAATATCGACAGGAAGACGTGTGTAAACTTTTGTGAGGACCGCACCACTAGAAATATTTTTAAAAATTTCGAACATAAAAAGTTGGTTCAAGCACTGGCGTGAAGTCATGAGCTTTTGCGCGTATGTTCTAATGTCCACTCTCCTGTATTGGACACTCTTAATCGAATTAACCATGGTGAATTCTATTGTCTGTTCTCCTGTATTGGACACTCAATCGAATTTACCATGGTAAATTCGATTAAGAGTGTCCAACAAGGTGAATTCTAATGTCTGTCTCCTGTATTGGATACTTAATCGAATTTACCATGGTAAATTCGATTAAGAGTGTCCAATACAGGAGAATGGACAATAGAACATACGCGCGAAAGCTCCTGACTTCACGCCAGTGCTTGAACCTATTTTATAATTATTTATTTGGGTCACAAATAAAAAGTGCTGGGTTTGTGGTGGCGTAAGGACCCATTTGGCTAAATACATTTACTTCTGGTTCGAAAATATACAGTGCTTTGTTTGTGACGGCGTAATGTATAGCAGTGGATTTTTTTTCAATTATAATTTATTCCCAGAATTATTCCTATGCTACAAATCAGTCGAATGATATGGTTGTGCCATCAGAACCTATGAATTGAAATTTTATCAATAACGCCCGGTAAAGCAGAATGTATTTAATCTATATCTATAAAAATGGGTTCAAGCCCTGTGGACAGGAGCTTTCTGGCGCTCTAGTTCAAACAGACAAATTATATATCCGATAGTATTGGTTTCTCAGAGTTGGGAATTATATCAATGTATTGTTATGATAGAACTGATTATAATTAAATTCAAATAATAGTTTATTTATCAAGATTAAATGAGCAATCTGAGAATGAGACTGCACCATGGAAGAAATCAAATTCAAATAGCTGAAATGAATTTGACTCTCTCTTATAGAACAGGATGAAATGTAAGAGTATGAACACAGATCATATAATAAAGCTTAGATAGAATAGTTATAGCATTCTGTGAAAACATAGAAGTACGATTCATTATTGAAATTTAGAAAAATCATATCTCCGAAAATATTAGCTTGTTGGAGTTGAAAATGATATCGATGGATTTTAATGGTGAAACTGCATCTTAAATAAAAATTGAATTTGGAATTTGTTGCTTAAAAAAAAATTGTTTTTTCATTCCTCCGAAACCATCTGGCCTATTTTGCCCAATAACGAACTTAACCGAGATATTCATCTCCCTAACCTACTCTGAAAATTTCAACTGCCTAGCTCATTCCCTTCGAGAGTTATTGTAGAAATTTTTTTTTAATTTTGAAATTTTTTTTTTGACACTTTGCGGTATCCTGGTCAATACAAAACTTCACATGCGTATAAAGATCATGATTCTACAATTTGATGCTAAATTTCGGATAGATCGAGTGGTCGGTTTCCGAAATATTCATAAAAAATATGTTTTACTAAAATCGCCATTACTCCGAAACCGCTTGATGGATTTCGCCCATTAACGAACTTGTCCGAGATATTTACGCTCCAAACCCACCTTGCAAATTTCAATCCTCTAACTCCTTTCGTTCGAGAGTTATCGTGCCTACGGCCGGCCGGACCGGCCGGACGGAATCGATTTCGACCTCGGATTCTTGATCAGTGAGTCGAACCAAATGGTTTGAGACCATTTTCAGCCGAAAATTCGAAAATTACAGACATTTGGGCAAATTGATAAGCACTCAGTTCCGAGGAACTAGAGCGCCAAAAATGAATTGCTGTTCATTAGTCTCGCTAAAACTCGAGAACATCTGGACCGATTTGGCTAATTTTGGTCTTGAGTTATTTGTGGAAGTCCAGGAAATGATTAAAAGGTGAATAAATATAAAACTGTCTACAGTATGTTTTTCTTTTAACGTCAATGGCAACTTGCTCTTTTTCATGCCATAGTCGTACAATTTCATTCAATTGTGTTAAAAAATATGCTTCCGTGCGTATGTTCTATTATCCATTCTTCTGTATTGGACACTCTCAATCGAATTTACCATGGTAATTTATATTGTCCATTCTCCTGTATTGGACACTCTTAATTCGAATTTAGCATGGTAAATTCGAATTAAATCAACAAATTGAACAAAATAAATGCATATTCGAAATACAGGGTCTTTATCAATGATTGTAACATAGCAGTTGGAACTTGAACACTATCTGACTTCTCTCTATTTTGATATATTTAATCACTGACAATTAATTTTCATTTCCATGGGTCTTCTCATTTCAGAAATCACACACTCTGGTTTATAAGTTTTCAATAATCACATCATTACTATTCCCCAATTTTAATATTTGACAAATGTTTCATAAAAATGTTTGATGACCATAATTTTTTGGCGCGCTGTTCAGGGGAACAGATTGCTTTAAATTTCGAATATTTGGCCGAGAATGGTCTCAAACGATTAGTTTCGACTCACTGATGAAGAATCCGACGTCAAATTTGATTCTTTACAGCCGTCCGTCCGGCCGTCAGCTCGTTTACGCTCAGAAGAAACGAGTTAGAGAGTTGAAATTTTCAGAGTAGGTTTGTAGTCCAAATGCACGGGCTAAGTTCGTTAATGGACAAAATCCACCTAGTGGATCCAGAGTTAGCCAACTAAAATTTTGTTTTCCCAATAAGGGGGCGTCCATAAATTACGTGAGATGTTCAAGGGGGGGAGGAGGTCGAGTCAAATCTCATCTAATCTTACGTTGGAGAGAGGGGGGGTCTCGGCAAATATCACGCAATTTTTTTTCTGATTGAAACAAAAAAAAATATACTATTTTGGTCCATTTAATCCAGATTATACATGCTTAAGATTTAATCTTAAGCGTATATCGTAATACGATTAAGATCATTCAATAATTCGTTGGAAAGAAAATAATTTCATTCATACTTTGACGTTATACATCTACTGACTGTCAAACCACCATATTTGTTTTATAACAAATAGCTCAATTTAATCTGAATTTACGGTACAGTGTTGGTTCCAATAGTCTCTCTTGAGACCGCGCATGATTCACCACGGACTTAATTAGAGTAGATATTCTTTTTTTTAATCACAGTAGTCACGATTTAAGTATTCTATTGTTAAATTTTTATTACACTTATAACTCTCAACAATATTGCTTACTAGTCGTAAATAAAAGTACGAAGTAATTTTTGTTTTCTTTTTACAATAACAATCCAACGCGTTTACGCAAGAAACCCACATTTTGAAAAATCTCACGTGAGATTGGGGGATGGGGGAGGGGGTTGAATAAAATCTCACGACATCTCAGCAGGGGGGGAGGGAGGTACAGAAAATTTAAAAAAACACCTCACGTAATTTATGGACGCCACTTAACTCGAAAAATACTGATCTGATAGAATTAAATAGCGGTAGTTAGTTGAAAACCCCTTATCAATAATAATAATAATAAAATAATAATAGTTGAAAAATACTGACACGAAGACTTAAGCAATGTGAGGTTTATCATTATATTCAATTTATAATTTTTTTCTACTTTCATATTACCTTCAATATTGTCTATGTCATGATTATATGCTTTAAATTGTTATTCAATCCTTCTTTCTTTATTTTCTTGTATTGAATTATTATTTACTGTTGTATACTCTTCTATCTTATTCATTATAAGTCGTTCAAAAAATTCTTATATTGGCATTTCCATTATTTATGCATTCTCCTGCAAGTTTTCTTCTATTTTATTTTTCATTCTTTCTGCATTCTCCTCCATATTTTTAGATTTTTCTTCTATTTTATCTGGTATTCTTTTCATTGCTTGTAAAACATCCATAATACTTGATTCATTTAAATTTGTTTTTTTTCCTTCTTACATTTTATTCTTCCATTCCCATTTTTCAATCCAATAGCGGATTTACTCCTTCTTTCCAATTATGATTAATTGAGATTCTTCTCTTTTGAGGATTCTTATTTTAGAATAAGACTTTGAATTGAGATTCAAGTCTTTTCTTGATTGAAATTATATCGAAAAACTCTTGAAAATTATCTCACTTTTCTCTATCTTGATATATTTAATCACCGACGATAATTTTTATTCCATGGTTCTTCTCAATTAAAAAAACACACACACTCTGGTTCATAAGTTTTCAAAATTTATATCTAAAAAATTTATATCTATATTTCGTTCTTGCCCAGCTCTGGTAAACATTTTCTGTTATTCTCTATTGTCATCCCTTGAACAAGATTAATCGATATTCGGAATATTCTATTCAAATTATTGATATTCAGATCAGCTTCGATTACAAATTCAAATTTGTTGCAGCCAATTTATATAACGAGTATTTAATTTTACGATTTTTTTGTTTCTGGCGGTTAATCTTTGGAATAAAAGGAGAAAACTGCGAACATAATATGAGATGTATGGAGATAATCCCGAAATAGGTTTCTCAATTCACTGGAACAAGCTGCCTCTGTACATCATAAATATTTTCAGATGTGTGTCACATTTTCAATCCGCGTGTGATTCTGAATTCCCAGGATCTTTTCGGATGCATATCCATCTGTTCTCGGTTATGAAAGATGATGAAAGAAAATATCCGATATGGAATGGAACCGCCATTATAATGGCTCTCCAATTGAAACCAGAAATCTGGAATTAAAGTGCTGCTCAGACCTATCCGCTTTTCATTCTGAATACACAATTTTTTCCGCAATCACTTATGCCTCGAAAAATATTCAGTTTGTCACGTGAGTTGAGGTGAAACTGAAAACTGTTCATCACGAATAGAAAGATTCCAAAAATCCGTCTGAATTTCCCTTATCCCTTTTAGAAAACTAGGATCAGATCTTGAATTATTATATTGAACAATTAGGGAACATACAATTCTATAAAATCAAACAAAAGAAAATAAATAATATTTGTTCTGTGAATACCCAATTAGAATTATGTTATAATTAAGGAATACTTAGGGAGGTAAATTCGTCATTAAATGATTCCTTTGCGGGTATCCTCTCCCAAACTCTGAAAAATATCTACAAAATACTAATGTTTTCAAATTGCTTTTGCGTTAGAAATACTAAATATTTGCCAGGAGCAATATGTATAAAAATGTTGCCTGATGGAAAGCAACGAATCACCATCAACTATGGAACAACTATTATGTAACGTTTCGGAGACTACATTAGACTCCTCCATCAGACACCAAGCGAAAATCTGCGGAATTATTTTTTGTTGACAGTTATTCTGAGATTTGTTATACTGACAATTCTGATGAAGTCTGATGTAGGCTCCGAATCGTAACATAATAGTAGTTTTATAGTTTATTTTGTTTTTCTACTGTTTATTAGGCAACATTGTTATATACAAGGTCGGAGGCCACCACACCGACTCGGACAAGGAGGTGATGGGGTACCATTAGGGGGTCACAGTTCCTGATGTTAAACTGTCCTCCGGGTCTTCTGATGGAAGTTATGGATGGTTTAAGCCAGGGGTGAGCTTTCTTATTTTATGAATATTTTAGAGACCAGTTCAGATAGAGCAATGAAATAAGTCGGTTCGAGTAAGCAGCTCGAGTACTTTGAAGCCCTGGTGGAAGATCCTATTGTAACCCCCCCCCCCCCCCCCTAGAACAAATGGTAGAGGATGGGGGTACTTTTTAAAACAAATAATTGTTTTCCACGGTTACGTATCAATAATAAATTAGATTCCAAAACTGTGATCTTTTACCTTTCATTTGGTGTATTGTTGACAGTTGGGGATCAAGCGGTTACAGAGATGTTATCAATGGAACGAACACAACTTTTTCGATAACGGGGTAGAGCACTACATACAGAACGGCGATTTCCAGCCTCCCATTACCATATTGAATTTTTTTTCGCTTGCGAGTGTCGTACAGATTATAGTATCCATATTTTAAAGATATTAAGAAGTATACATGGTGTTCCAAAAAAGTCTAGTCATCCCACAACTTCCAAATTTTCAATGTGATACCCTGAATACTTATTCTAATATTTCATTAAATGATTGAATTCTTAGCATACAACGTATGCATTCCGCAACGAGGGGCAAACCACCCATAAAAATATTTACTCCATAATTCCACCTTGTGAAATAATTCCAAATACTTCCACGGAATTCCTAGTCATTTGAGTAGTACATCTATTTCGATTAACTTCTCTACTAGACATATGTATTAGCTATTTTGACAGGATCTATGGCGAAAATGTCGAAATCCACTATGCCGGTTAATTTTTGCATGTATGTTCTGGGGATCATCGCTTTATCATTTTGCCCAAATGTCTGTAACTTTCGAATTTTTTGACGAAAATGGTCTCAAACGATTTGGTTCGACTCCCCAATGAAGAATTCGAGGTCAAGAACATTTGATGTAATTTTGTGTACTGATGAACATTTGCTTGGGTTTTTACTTTTTGCGCGTATGTTCTGGGGAACATCGCATTATCATTTTGCCCAAATGTCTGTAACTTTCGAATTTTTTTTACGAAAATAGTCTCAAACGATTTGGTTCGACTCCTCAATGAAGGATTCGAGGTCAAATTTCATTCTGTCCGGCCGGCCGTCCGGCGTTGCCACGATAACTTGAGAACGGAAAGAGCTAGCGACTTGAAATTTTCAGGGTAGTTTTCAGCCGAGCTAAAGAAAAATTGTCGAGATCACCAAAGTATTTCGCGCATGAGATGCAAACAATTTTTTTTCTACAAATGTCAAAAATATTGTTCTAAAATAAGTAACATGATTAGCTAAATTTGAAAAATAGTATTGAACTGTCTTAAACTGTTTTTCCAAATCAAGTAATTACTGTAACTATGGCAATAAAATGGCATTTGTCGACAATTATTTCAAAGTGACAGTTCTTGATAAAATATAAAAATTCCATATAGTTTACATGCAGTGTGCGAAGTAAGTATTTCGCACACTACTTCGCGCACGGTGTCATGGTAACGAAGGAAAATGAAAAATTGGTTCAAGCACTGACTTGAAGTCAGACGCTTTTGCGCGTATGTTCTATTGTCCATTCTTCTGTATTGGACACCCTTAAGCGAATTTACCATGGTAAATTATGTTGTCCATTCTCCTGTATTGGACACTTAATTCGAATTTACCATGGTAAATTCGAATTAAGAGTGTCCAATACAGGAGAATGGACAACATAATTTACCATGGTAAATTATGTTGTCCATTCTCCTGTATTGGACACTTAATTCGAATTTACCATGGTAAATTCAACATAATTTACCATGGTAAATTCGATTAAGAGTGTCCAATACAGAAGAATGGACAATAGAACATACGCGCAAAAGCTTCTGACTTCACGTCAGTGCTTGAACCAATTTTTTTTTTCATCATTTTTTTCAAATTTTCTATGGGTACGGTTCCTACGAAATTTTAAACACGTCTTCATGTTGATTTTCTACTACTAGTTACCAAGCATCAATTCGATCGAATATAGATTTTTTGAGTTATCAAGGAAATAATATTACAGGTGGGTATAACTCGGAAACCGTTAGACCGATTATGCCCAAAAACGAAATCAATTCTCCCTTTCGGATACTCAACCTACCCTGAAAACTGCAAGTCCCTATCTCCTTTCGTTCGAAAGTTATCGAGGCAACGGTCACCCATCTACTGAACTCGCACAAGAATGCTCGAATCTCCAACAATATTTAACCGATCATATTAAAACTTGAAATTTGGCAGTAGAGTTAGGTTATGAAGGCTCTTGCAAAATTTCAGCAATTTCAAACGAATAGTTACTGATATATAGAATTTTTTTTTTTTATTTTCAATGATTTATTAAAAATTTTCTACAAATGCTATCCTCACCAAATTTTGCAAACATTTTTGCGTTGGCATTCTACAACTAATAACCATGTTTGAATTCAATCAGTTCAGTATTTTTCGAGTTAATGAGGAACAAAAAACCACCAAATTTCAGAAAATTTCAGATGGCTATAACTATAAAAAAGTTTGGCCGATTATACTCATAAACAAACTGAAATGTCGCATTCTGGTGCACATCCTAACCTGAAAATTTCAAGCCGCAATCTCATTCCGTTCTCAAGTTATCGTGACAACAAAAATATTTTTTAATAATTTTTTTAAAATTTTCTAGCCATACGATTCGCACAAAATATCACAAAGGTTCATATTCTACAACTACCCACCAAGTTTCAATTCGATCGGATTCATATTGGTTGAAAACAAAATTATTACTCGGAAACCACTGTGCCGATTATGCCCATTAACGAACTTGTCCGTCGTATTGGGATGCGCCACCTACCCTGAAAATTTCAAGTCGCTAGCTCTTTTCGTTCTCAAGTTATCGTGGCAATGGCCGGACGGCCGGACGGACAGAATCAAATTTGACCTAGAATTCTTCATTGGGGAGTCGAACTTAATCGTTTGAGACCATTTTCGTCAAAAAATTCGAAAGTTACAGACATTTGGGCAAAACTATAACGCGATGTTCCCCAGAACATACGCGCAAAAAAGGGTCACTTCGCATATTGTTGTCAATGCGCGAACCTTGTCATTTTTTGACGTTTGTAGAAAAAAAATATTAAATGTCCATGATATTTTATATTTTTACAAGTCTTGAATATGCGCCTATTTACCTAAAAATTAATCAAAAACGGCTGTTTAAATAAAAAATTGGTTCAAGCACTGACGTGGAGTCAGAAGCTTTTGCGCGTATGTTCTCTTGTCCATTCTCCTTTATTGGACACTCTTAATCGAATTTACCTTGTCTGTTCTCCTGTATTGGACACTCCGAATTTACCATGGTAAATTCGATTAGGAGTGTCCAATACAGGAGAATGGATAATAGAACATACGCGCAAAAGCTCCTGACTTCACGTCAGTGCTTGAACCAAATATTGGAAACAATATTGTTTGTGGACATACACTGAATATGCGAGATACCGTCCGAAGCCAAGCAGCGTCTGGCGCGGTTAGTACTTGGATGGGTGATCACTCGGGAACAGCGCGTGCTATAATCTTTTTTCAATTTGGTTCCTGCGCGTCAATTTTCAAGAATTTTCGTGATTAAATTCAAAAAGTAGGTACATATATGACGCACCTTATGTTGGATTTACATATATCAGTAAATTTTAAAGTTAGAGTGTTCTATGAGAATGATACCAATGGATTTTTATGATAAAAAAAAATTTATTTGAAATTTGTAATGTATAACAAGCAATGACATGAAGTCAGGAGCTTTTGCGCGTATGTTCTATTGTCCATTCTCCTGTATTGGACACTCTTAATCGAATTTACCATGGTAAATTCGGAGTGTTCGGAGTTTTTGGGATGGCATTCTACAACTAATAACCATATTTGAATTGGATCGGATTTGTATTTTTTGAGTTATTAGGGAAATAACAACCATATTCCAGATTGATATAACTCCAAGACCATCTGGTCGATTATGCTAGTTAACGAACTTAAATGTCGTATTCAGATGCGTAATCTACCCTGAAAACTGTAATTCACTATTTCTTTCGGTTCTCAAGGAATCATGAGATACATTATATTTTTTCGTAATTTTTAAAAAATTTTCTAGTAGTACGGTCCTCACAAAATTTTTCACACGTTTCATGTCAATATTCTACAACTAGTTACCAAGCTTCAATTCGATCGAGTCTATATTTTTTGAGTTGTCGAGGAAATAATTATCCAGATGGGTATATAGCTCCGAAACCGTTGGGCCGATTATGGCTAACAGCAAACTCAACTCTCCCATTCAGATGTGCAACCTATTCTGAAAATTGCAAATCCCTATCTACTTTTGCTCGAGAGTTGTCGAGGCAACGCTCACCCATCCAGCTACTAAACTCACACAAGGCTGCTCGGATCTCCAACAATATAGATCCAATCATGTTCAAACTTGGAATATATATATATATCGGACGAATAGTTTCTGATATATAGATTTTTTTTCGTTAATTTTTTAAAAATTTTCTAGTTATACGATCCCCACAAAATTTTGCAAGAATTTTCGCGTTGCCATTCTACAACTAATAACCATGTTTGAATTTGATCGGTTCCGTAGTTTTTGAGTTATTGAGGAAATAACAACCAAATCTCAGATGGGTATAACTTCAAAAACCTTTCGCCGATTATGCCCATAAACAAACTCAAATGGCGCATTCACATTCTCAACCTCACCTGAAAATTTCAAGTCGCTATCTCTTTCCCTTCTTAGGTTATCGTGAAGTACATAATATGTTTTAATAATTTTTTTAAAATTTTCTAGCGATTCGATTTTCACAACATTTCACAAACGTTATATTCTACAACTACTCACCAAGTTTCAATTTGATCACATTAGTATTGGTTGTAGCCAAAATTATTGCTCGGTAACCATAGGGCTGATTATGCCCATTAACGAACTTGTCCGTCCTATTGGGATCTACCCTGAAAAATTTAAGTCGCTATCTCTTTGCGTTCTCAAGTTATCGTGACAACGGCCGACCAGACAGAATCAAATTTGACCTCGAATTCAGGATCGGGGAGTCGAAGCCAATCGTTTGAGACCATTTTCGACGAAAAAAAAAAAATTACAGACATTTGTGCAAAATGATAACGCGATGTTCCCCAGAACATACGCGGAAAAAAGTTCTCCTCACAAACTTGCGTTAAAATTTCAAAAATTTGGAAGTTGTGGGATGACTAGTCTCTTTTGGAACACCATGTATACTTCTTAATATCTTGAAAATATGAAGACTATATGGTCCCTAATGACACTCGCAAGAGAAGAAATATCAATTTGATAATGGGAAGCTAGAAAACACCGATCTGTATGTAGTGGTCTACCCCGTTATCGAAAATGTTCTGTATTCGTGACATTCTTTTGATAACATCTCTGTAACCGCTTGAGCCCCAACGGTCAACGATACACCAAATGAAAGGAAAAGAACGCAGTTTTGGAATCTAATTTATTATTAGTACTTTACCGTGGAAAAAAATCATTTACTCTAAAAAGTATCCCCCTCCTGCCATTTGTTTTAGTAGGAGTTACGAAAACTTATTTCACCAGGGTTTCTCAAGTTACTCGAGCTGCTTACTCAAACCAAACAAATTTCGTTGCTCTATCTCAACTGGTCTCTAAAATATTTACAAAAAAAAGGAGCTCACCCCTGGCTTAAACCATCCATAACTTCCATCAGATCACCTTCTTGCCCTTGTCGGTATGGCGGCCTCGGACCCTGTATACTGCTTCTGACAAATTATCTAGTGGTTCAAACGCAGAAGTAATTTCAAAATAATGAAATTTTTATTTCATATATATTTTTAAGAAATTGAAACAGAAAACCCAGAAAGGAACCATTTAGGTATATTGACCCCATTCGTCGCTGTTTTCAAGTAAATTTAATTTCAATTACTTTATGAATCGAATATTTGAATTACTTATGTGCAAGTAATTAATTTAACTACGAAAGTACATTTTTTAAATCGACCACTAGCCTGGCTAAACCCTCTATCCCCTTTCGAAGTAATTAGAAAAGTTATTAAATTGTTAAGTGAACGCGCGAAATCATTGGATCTGTTGAAATCCTTATTAGATATTAATGTATTAAATGGTTTCTTTCCGGGTTTTATCTCCCAAACTCTGTAAAAATCTATAAAATAAAGAAATTATTATTTTCTGAACTGACAAGATATTTGTCAGAAGCAATCTATCGAACAGTGTTGCCTAACAAACAATAACGGAACAACATCAATGATGAAACAACTATTTCGTAAGGTTTCTGAGTCTATATCAGACTCCTTCGTCAGACACTTAATGAAAAGCACATACATTTATGAATTCGCGATTCTTTAACTACGAAAACAGTGGAAGTAGGTAAAAACTGTTGATTGGAGATTATATTTCCTAGTCATAGGATACTTTACACCAAAATTAATTTCATTTTGAGTAACCATGTCAATGCTATAAATGGGAAACTGATTTTTGCGCGTATGTTCTGGGGAACATCTCGTTATCATTTTGCCAAATGGCTGAAATTTTCGAATTTTTCGCCGAAAATGGTCTTAAACGATTGGGTTGGACTCCCTGATAAAGAATTCAAGGTCAAATTTCATTCCGTCCGGCCGGCCATCCATTACCACGATAACTTGAGAACGGAAACAAATAGTGACTTGAAATTTTCAGGGT
This sequence comes from Halyzia sedecimguttata, assembly GCA_937662695.2. Classification (NCBI taxonomy): domain Eukaryota; kingdom Metazoa; phylum Arthropoda; class Insecta; order Coleoptera; family Coccinellidae; genus Halyzia; species Halyzia sedecimguttata. Next base: position 44,432,401 of record OW569413.2, on the reverse strand, counting down.
AGGTGGCGCATCCCAATACGACGGACAAGTTCGTTACTGGGCATAATCGGTCCAATGGTTTCCGAGTAATAATTTTGTTTTCAACCAATACAAATCTGATCGAAATGAAATTTGGTGAGTAATTGTAGAATACAAACCTAAGGACGTTTGTAAAATGTTGTGAGAATCGTATAACTAGAAAATCTTTAAAAAATTATCAAAAATATTATTTATGTCACGATAACCTGAGAATGGAAAGGGACGGCGACTTGAAATTTTCGGGTAGGGTTGTGCATCTGAATAGGACATTTGAGTTTGTTTATAAGCATAATCGGCCAAACGGTTTTGGAGTTATCCCCATTGTAAATTTGGTTATTATTTCCTCAATAACCCGAAAAATACAGAACCGATCCAATTCAAACATGGTTATCAGTTGTAAAATGCCATCGCGAAAATTCTTGAGAAATTTCGTGAGGATTCTATAACTAAAAAATTTTTAAAAAATCATTGAAAATCATTGAAAAAAATTCTATATATCAAAAACTATTCGTCCGATGTTGCTGAAATTTTGCGAGATCCTTCAAAACCTAAATATACTGCCAAGTTCCAAGTTTGAGCACGATCGGGTCTATATTTTTGCAGATCCGAGCAGCCTTCTGAGAATTCAGTAGCTGGATGGGTGAACGTTGCCCCGATTACTTTCGAACGAAAGGAGATAGAAACTTACAATTTTCAGGGTAGGTTGCACATCCCAATGGGAGAGTTATATTCGTTTTTGGGCATAATCAGTCCAACGGTTTCGGAGTTATACTCACCTGGAATATTGTTTCCTTGATAACTCAAAAAGTATATAGACTCTATCGAGTTGAAGTTTGGTAACTAGTTGTAGAATATCGACATAAAGACGTGTGTAAAATTTTGTGAGAATCGTTTACCTAGAAATTTCTTAAAATATTACGAAAAAAAAAATTGTTCAAGCACTGACGAAAAGTCAGGAGCTTTTACGCGTATGTTCTATTGTCCATTCTCCTGTATTGGACACTCCTAATCGAATTTATCATGCTGAATTCTATTGTCCGTTCTCCTGTATTGGTAAATTCGATTAAGACTGTCCAATAAATGAGAATGGTCAATAGAACATACGCGCAAAAGCTCCTGACTATTCGTCAGTGCTTGAACCAATTTTTTTACAATTTCAACCGTTTTACCTGCGCAGAATTTGTAAAATGGTGACTGAATGTTTTAGTTGATGAGAGGAATCTCTGTTTAAAATTGAAGTACAACTGGATGTACCTTTTATGGCGAAATTTTACGCATTATACAGAGAAAGTGAAAAAACAAAATTTCGAGGTTATTAGGACTTCAAAAGTTATCTCGATAAAAATGGAATTCGCTTAGTTTCCCACTATTGGGATACCAAGACACTCGACTATCTAAGGTAATTCGTTAGTACAGATGAAATGATAGCCCCTTGGTATGGAAGTGCAATAAATCGCAGATTTACCCCACCCCTTAAACAATTTAATCACAGTACTTCCCAGCAACTACGACCACGACTTTTCTCTTCTATTAATATTTCTGAATTTTATTTCTTACGAAAAGTTGGTGCATCGAAAATGATATAAAACTCGTCCAACTGTGACTTTGAACGGAATTAATCGCCGTTTTCAAACAAAAATGTCGATTATTACGGGAAATTCGAACATTTTGTATGAAATGCTCTAAGTCAGGGGTGGCCAACTTGATGAGACCCAAGATCTACTATTTACTGATAAAACTCTGCGCGATCTACAAATATAGATATATAGATCTATAATTGCAGACATTTTAAATGAAATTAGATGCTATCTGCCTCGCCACGATCGACTAGTAGACCTATAGCCACGATCGACCGGTTGGCCACCCCTGCTCTAAGTAAACTTGTTTGAAATTAAAATTTAGATCGATGTGCAAAAATTAAGGTCGGACAACCATGAAAAATATTTTTTTCTTTTTTTGCCTATAACTTGAATATCAGCTTGAATATAATTGTAACTAGAAAATTCTGTTTGAACTCGGGATTTTGTCATTTAATTGTTCGAACTTTCCCTCAAAAGTCGTTTCATTCTGGTGCAAAGTGGGTCCTATTCGCGTTTTCGGCTTTAGAAACTTTCAATTTCCATACAATTCACATCTATGAATCCCAACAATGCAAATCTTGCTCCAAATTGCCAATTTATGGCTGAATTTTGATTTAAATAAAGTTTTGTCATGAATTTCCATCGTTAGTTCAATTTTAATACTACTTAATTATTTTCTATGATCATAGATTTGTAAATATTAGAACAAATATCGAAAAATTAAGTTCAAACAAAATTTTCTAGTTACAATTATATTCATGCTGATACTAATATTATCTAGTCATCAAAACGAATTTCGTTAAATAGTTATTCAAATTTTGGCGCTCTTGTTCCTTGGAACAGAGTGCTTATCAATTTGCCCAAATGTCTGTAATTCTGTAATTTTCGAATTTCTGGATGAAAATGGTCTTTAACGATTTGGTTCGACTCACTGATCAAGAATCTGTGGTCAAAAACAATTATGTCCGGCCGTTAACACGATAATTCTCGAACGGAATGATATAGGTAGTTAAAATTTTCAGAATAGGTTTGGGAGATAATATTCACGGTTAAATTCGTTATTGGGCAAAATCGGCAAAAATGGTGCCGGAGTAACGAAAAAAAAAATATTTGTATAAATCACTAATTTCAAATTCAATTTTTTTTTAAGATGCAGTTTCATTATGAAAATCCATTGATATAATTTTCAACTCTAAGAAGCTAATACTTTCAGAGATTTGATTTTCCAAAATTTCAATAATAAATCGTAATTCACAGAATGCTGTAATCGAAAATTTACGTCCGTATTTATATCTATCAATTTCTGATCTGTGTTCATACATGTCATCTCATCTACCGCTAAGAGACATGTCATATTTATTTATGGTTTTATTCAAAATTCGTGACACATGATATAAAATACCTCATGTTCTAGAAAACAAAGTAAGATTGAATGCAAAATGACCAATGAAAAAACCTTAGCTATCGTAGAATTATGAGGATTATAGGATATTATAATTTTTGGGTGACAATATAATGCCCTTGGATAATCCAAATGAAGATGGAAATACAATACTTCGGTGAGTTAATCAAATTGGGTTCAGAATATCTCCAGTAAAAACAAAACTGGAATATTGGCTTATTTTCAATTGATATAAATACTACAATTTTCAGAGTAGATTGGAGGAATTATTATCTCGGAAAGTTCATTATTGGGTAGATTCGGTCTAGTGGTTTCGGGTTAAAAAAATTTGTCACTCTTTTTTTTGTTTTAAATGACAATTTTTTTCATTTTGATTTTATGATGCAGTTCTATCATAACAATCCATTGATATTATTCCCAACTCTGAGAAACCAATACTTTCGGAGATATGATTTGTCAAAGTTTGAAGAAGATCGCGATAGTTCCATTTTTGAAAGAGCGTTTCGTACAAAAAGTTCTAATTTTTCGAGATGAGCCACATTTTTGTTGGTGGAAAATGACGATTTCTCCTCAAACCGGAATTCGAAGTTGGCCGAGTTTGATATCATTTTTGCGCGTATGTTCTGGGGAACATCGCGTTATCATTTTGCCCAAATGTCTGTAACTTTCGAATTTTTTGACGAAAATCATCTCACACGATTTGGTTCAACTCCCCGATGAAGAATTTGATGTCAAATTTGATTCTGTTCGGCCAGCCGTCCGGCCGATGCCACGATAACTTGAGAACGGAAAGAGATAGAGACTTTAAATTTTCAGGGTAGATGGCGCATCCCAATACGATGGACAAGTTCGTTAATGGGCATAATCGACCCAATGGTTTCCGAGTAATAATTTTGTTTTCGAACAATATGAATCCGATCGAATTGAAACCTGGTGAATAGTTGTAGAATATAAACCTAAGTACGTTCGTGGAATTTTGTGAGAATCACATAGCCAGAAAATTCCAAAAAAATTATTGAAAAATATTTTTTAATGCGCGATAACCTGAGAACGGAAAGAGAAAGCGATTTGAAATTTTCAGGTTAGAATGCGACATTTGAGTTTGTTTATAAGCATATCGGCCGAACGATTTTGGAGTTATACCCATCTGAAATTTGGTTGTTATTTCCTCAATAACTCGAAAAATAAGGAAGCGATCCAATTCAAAAATGGTTATCAGATGTAGAATGCGAACGCGAAAGTTTTTGCAAAATTTCGCGAGGATCGCATCACTAGAAAATTTTTAAAAAATCATTGAAAATCATTGAAAAAAAATCTATATATCAAAAACTATTCATCCAATATGGCTGAAATTTTAGAGCCTTCAGAATCTAACTCGACTACCAAGTTCAAAGTTTGAACACGATCGGATATATATTGTTGGAGATTCGAGCAGCCTTGTGTGAGTTCAGTAGATGGATGGGTGACCGTTAGCTCGATAACTTTCGAACGAAAGGAGGTAGGGACTTGGAATTTTCGAGGTATGTTGCGTATCCGACTGGGAAAGTTAGGTTCGTTTACGGGCATAATCGGTCCAACGGTTCCGGAGTTACCCACCTGTAATATTATTTCCTCGATAACTCAAAAAATATAAACTCGATCGAATTGAAGCTTGGTAAGTAGTTGTAGAATATCGATATAAGGACGTGTTTAAAATTTTGGAAGAACCGTACAACTAGGAAATTTCAAAATTACGAAAAAAAATTTTTGTAAGAACCGTACCCCAAGAAAATTTCCAAAAAATTACGAAAAAAAATTGGTTCAAGCACTGACGTAAAGTCAGGAGCTTTTGCGCGTATGTTCTATTGTCCATTCTCCTGTATTGGACACTTTTTATCAAATGTACCATGGTGAATTATATTCTCCGTTCTGCTATATTGGACACTCTTAATCGAATTTACCATGGTAAATTCGAGAGAGTGTCCAATACAGGAGAACGGACAATAGAATTTACCATGGTAAATTCGATTAAGAATGTCCAATACAGGAGAATATGTTCTATTGTCTTTTTTCCTGTATTGGACATTCTTAATCGAATTTACCATGGTGAATTCTATTCTCCGTTCTGCTATATTGGACACTCTTAATTGAATTTACCATGGTAAATTCGAGAGAGTGTCCAATACAGGAGAACGGACAATAGAATTTACCATGGTAAATTCTATTAAGAATGACCAATACAGGAGAATAGACAATAGAACATACGCGCAGAAGCTCCTGACTTCACATCAGTGCTTTAACCAAATTTTTATCATTTTTGATGCACCAAATTATTGTAAGAGATAATATTCAGAAACATTAATAGAAAATTACCTCTTGGTGCGGAGTTCCGGGAAGCACTGTAATATCGTAAATTAATCATACCTCAGGAAAAAAGGTCAGAAGTAAACTGTCTTCGCCAGATCGATATTTTCGTTCAACAACACTCTGTTGTATGCTTTGCATAATTTCGAGAGGAATAATGTGGGCAACGACGATTAACTAGAGTTAGAGTGTTTTCTTTTGAGTCGATAGAGTTAAGAGGCAGGCTCTCGAATAAAGGTACCGCAGAAGGCGATAAGACAAGAGCTCGTTTAATTTCATCGAAACCTCTCGAATGTATCTCCAAGCACCAGCCACTCGGTGAATTCGGATATGCTCATAACTCAAATTGGCACTTACGAAGAGCTCTTAGAGGCCCCTGGGAAATGGAATAATTCTGATTTTTAATAGGAATAGCGAGAAAACCAGGCGAAAATTTTCTTTAACGAATTCTGGATAAGGTTCGAATGATAACAATTACGTGAAATATACAGGGTCTTTAAACTGTATATTAATTTCAACAATATATTGCTCATATCAAATAAAACACATTTTCCATTTCTATTTTCAAATTATGCTCAAAAAATGTGGGAAAGCCCTGTGGTCAGGAGCTTTGGTGCTCTTGTTCCAACTTGGACAAATCATATCTCCGAAAGTATTGGTTTCTCAGGGTTGGGAATGATATCAATGGATTCTTATGATAGAGCTGCATCATGAATATAATTACAGAGATAGAGGAAAAAATATTGTTTGTGGCCATATACTGAATATGCGAGATACCGTCCAAAGCCAAGCTGCGTCGGGCGCGGTTAGTACTTGGATGGGTGACCACTTGGGAACAGTGTGTGCTATAATCTTTTTTCAATTTGGCTCCTGCGCGTCAATTTTCAAGAATTTTCGTGATTAAATTCAAAAAGTAGGTACATATATGACGCACCTTATGTTGGATTTAGTAGGGCTGCACGCGAGAGCGAGATTTTTCTCATCTCGTCTCGTTCTCGTTTCGGAAAAGCGAGACGAGACGTTTCCAAAAATATTATAGGCGATACCGAGACCACATTCAGCGCAACACGAGAGTCCCGTTTTTGGTCTCATTAAATTTTTTTTATGAAGTTTTATATACGACTCAACTTTTTCAACACCCACAGAAAACAATTGAATATGAAGAGTTTCCACTATAATTACCAATATATTTTGTCTATATTATACATCGATCGTTCTAGAAATACACGATTTTCAGAAGATTATCAATTCGTTATGACCTTGCGATAATTGAGATTATTTTCAAGAAAAAATAGAATTCAAAACCATAAAAACGGATGCCATTATGAATTCAATACTCAGCGGACAACTTTTATTGCCCCTAAATCCCAATACTTTGAAAATTTCGTCTCTATCTGAACATCTGGAGAAATTTATTCTCTTGTGCTCCTTGTAGTGAAGATGTGAATAATTATTGTATACATCTGTGGAACTAAGTATAATAAATCTGGTAAAGAAATGCAGCTATTCAATGTTTCGAAAAGTGTTATGAGAACACCCAAGAACACCCTCAATGATCTACCCACTTGGAAGGTATTCATTGATAACTATACCAAATAGTTTAATTCTATTGAAAAATGTATCGACATCGATAGCCTATTTAAAACATGAACAAAACTTTCGAAATATTGGAAAGCTGAGTTTGAAGAATATTTGCTGTTAGAAAGAGCAAATAGGAATAAAAATATTTTACAGTGGTGGAGAGTGATGAAAAAGTTCTTCCTAAACATTCCAACATGGCCAATGATTTATTAATGGCTACATCCGTACCTACCTGTTGAAATATTATTTTCCACAGCAGGTATGATCATGGCAAAAACACGTACATCATGGAAAGCAGATGTGATGCAAGCGTGATTATGTTTGAATTCTTGGTAATCGAATAATTTAAAAGTTGAAATTATCAGTGTTTAAAATTAAAAATAATATGTACATGTAGGTACAAATATTTTTGTATAAGAGCGTAATAAATATAGCTTTACAAAATTATTCATTATTGTATACCATTTCGTTTATATATTATAATATTTATTATCGTTATTCAGAAATAAGCGAGACGAGACGAGACAACTGATAACGAGACGAGAACGAGACTTAATTTTTTGGGAATTGGTGAGACCGAGACGAAATTTTTTATACTCTCGCCTACTCTCGTCTCGTGTGAAGCCCTAGGATTTACATACATCAGTAAATCATAATTAGAGTTTTCTATGAGAATGATATAAATGGATTTTTATGAAGAAACTGCATCTTTAAAAAATTTTATTTGAAATTTGTAATGTATAACAAGCAATGCCATGAAGTCGAGAGCTTTTGCGCGTATGTTCTATTGTCCATTTTCCTGATTGGACACTCTTAATCGAGTTTACCATGGTGAATTATATTGTCTATTCTCCTGTATTGGACACTCTTAATCGAATTTACCATGGTAAATTCGATTCGATTAAGAGTGTCCAATACAGGAGAATGGGCAATAGAACATACCCGCAAAAGCTCCTGACTTCACGTCAGTGCTTGAACCAATTTTTTTTTTCGTAATTTTTTTAAAATTTTCGATATTCTTCATCTAGTTACTATGCTTCAATTAGATCGAGTCTATTTTTTTCGAGTTATCGAGGATACAATATTCCAGGTGCGTAATACTCCGAAACCGTTAGACCAATTATGCTCAAAAACGAACTCAACGCTCATATTCGGATGCGCAACCTACCCGGAAAATTGCAAGTCTCCTTCCGTTCGAAAGTTATCGAGGCAACGGTCACCCATCCAGCTACTGAACTCACACAAGGCTGCTCGGTTCTCCAAAAATATAGATCCGATCGGGATCAAACTTGGAACTTGGTAGTAGAGTTAGGTTCTGAAGGCTCTCGCAAAATTTCAGTGATGTAGGACGAATAGTTTTTGAGATATAGATTTTTTTTTTTAATTTTCTAGTGATACGATCCTCACGAAATTATGCGAGAATTTTTCCGTTTGCATTCCACAACTAATAACCATGTTTGAATTGGATCGGTTTAGAATTTTTCGAGTTATTGAGGAAAAAAGAACCAAATTTCAGATGGCTATAACTCTAAAACCGTTTGGCCGATTATGCCTATAAACAAACTCCAATGTCATATTCAGACGCGCAACCTAACCTGAAAATTTGAAGTCACTATCTCTTTCCGTTCTCAGGTTATTGTAACATAAATAATATTCTTAATCATTTTTTTAAAATTTTCTGGCGATGCGATTCTCACAAAATTTCACGAACGTCCTATGGTTCGTATTCCACAACTACTCACCAAGTTTCAATTCGATCAGATTAGTAATGGTTGAAAGCAAAATTATTACACGGAAACACAAACTCGGAACACAAACTGTTTCTCCTTACTCGCTCAAGCTCTTCGAGAGCTTATGAGGTGAGGGGTCTCCTTGGGGAAGACCTAGGAGGATCAGTATAATAATATACAATACAATATACAAAAAACCGTTGGGTTGATGATGCCCATTAACGACTTGTCCGTCGTATTTGGGTGCGCGACCTACCCTGAAAATTTCGAGTCGCTAGCTCTTTTCGTTCTCAAGTTATCGTGGCAACGGACGGCCAGACAGAATCGAATTTGACCTCAAATTCTTCATCAGTGAGTTGAACCTAGTCGTTTGAGACCATTCTCGGCAAAAAAAATCGAAAATTACAGACATTTGGGCAAAATGTTAACGCGATGTTCCCCAGAACATACGCGCAAAAAAATGTGTTACCATCTGGCGGATTTCGCCAATAACGAATTTAACCGAGATATTTATCTCCCAGACCTACTGTGAAAATTTCAACTGTCTAGCTCATTCCGTTCGAGAGTTATCGTGTTAACGGCCTGCCAGTATCGATTTTGACCACGGATTCTTGATCAGTGTGTTGAACCAAAACGTTTAAGGCCATTTTCTTAAAATTCGCAAATTACAGAAATTTGGACAAATTGATAAGCACTGTGTTCCGAGGAACAAGAGCGCCAATAAAAAGATTAGCTGTGGACATAACCAAGAATCAGTTTTCCTTTTGCAGCTTTTACATGGTTATTCAGCATGAAATGAATGTGAATTTGAAGTTTTCTAGAACATTAATGACTTCACTTTTTTTTTTAATGCAGTTTCATCATAAGAATCCATTGATTTCATTCTCGACTCCAACAAACCAATACTTTCGGAGATATGATTTTTCGAAATCTCAATAATTATTCTTAATTCTATGAATTCATAGAATACTCTAATTATAATTTTCTGATGTATGTAAATACAAAATGAGGTGAGACATAGACCTACGTTTTGAATTTAATCAGGAAAATTCTTGAAAATTGACGCACAGAAGCCGAATTGAAAAAATGTTACGGCACGTGGTGTTCCAAGTGGTCACCCATCCAAATACTAACCGCACCCGACGCTGATTGGCTTCAGTGTTCGAACGGTATCTAGCATATTTAGAGTGGTATGGCCGCAAACAATATTTTTCTTCCTATAACTCTGCAATTATATTTATCATACAGTTCTATTTATGCAAGATTGCAAGATCGCATCCGAAAATGTCAAACAAAATTATTCGAGAACTCAACAGAATATCGTATTTATTTCCGAAATTATCACTCAATTTAAAATTAATTTCTAGGACATGTACATGCCATCTTAAGATACTTAAGAGATATGTTTATGTGGTTTTGACAGTCCCGTCCTAATTTTGTATGAAACGAATAATGCCGAAAACAGAAATTTGATATCTCTCCTAGTTTCGTAGCTACAGGGTAAATAACAGTTTTGGCGCTCTTCTTCCTCGGAACAGTGTGCTTATCGACTTACCCAAATATCCCTAATTTTCGAATTATTTGCTGAAAATGGTCTCAAACGTTCGACTCACTGATCAAGAATCCGTAGTCAAAATCGTTAATGTCCGGCCGTCCGTTAACACGATAACACACGAAACGAATGAACTGGACAGTTGAAATTTTCAGACTTAGTTTGAGGGATAAATATCTCAGTTAAGTTTGTTATTGGGCCAAATCGGCCAGATGATAATGGGTGCTTACGCGACCATCAACAGTGAATGTATGCATTTGAACACAGACTTTACGCCACCACAAATACAGCACTGTTCATTTTCGATCCAACAGTGAATGTTTGTATTCGAATGGGACCTTACGCCATCGCAGACAGCCACTCTTCATTTTCGAACCAACAGTGAATGTATGTATTTGAATGGTTCTTTACGCTACCACAGGCACAGAACTGTTTATTTTCGGCTTAACAGTGAATGTATGTTTCTGAGTCATTCTCGGTCAAATGGTGGACCAGTTTTTTTCTGAAGATTTGTTTTGACAGACGGACTTTCATATTCTTGGAAATATTGGGAATGTTATTCCTTTAGCTAAGCTGCCTTGGGTAAGTTCAGTATGGGTGACCGCTCTGGCTATAAATATGAACAGTGGGCCAAAGCTCAGGCCAAAGTGATTTTCCAACTTGTTTTTTCCTAAATTAAAAGAACATAGTCGATGAAATTCTTTGTAATACAATCAATATACTTAGTATGTATATTTATTATATCTGTAACTATTCCTCAAAGGTCACCTAGGCATAATTACTCAATTACTCAATACTTTGAGCACAAACTGCTACGACATATCGCTTCAAACTGAAGAACACATTTACTTCTTGATAAAAAAAAACAAGTTTACACCTGTCAGAATATTTTGTCTATATCGTCATCATATAGACCAAAAATTGGTTCAAGCCCTGTGGACAGGAGCTTGGGCGCTCTTGTTCAAACTTTGACGATTCATATCTTCGAAAGTATTGGTAAGAGTTGGGAATTATATCAATAGATTCTTATGATAGAACTTCATAATAGCAGAGATTAAATTCAAACATCATAAAAGAATTTAAATTCAACAAGAGTCCAAAAATTATCAAACCATCTGACTGATTTTGCCCAATAACGAACTTAGCCGAGATATTTATCTCCCAAGCCTATTCTGAAAATTTTAACTGTCTAGCTCATTCCGTTCGAGAGTTATCGTGTTAACAGCCGGCCGGACAGAATCGATTTTGACCACGTATTCTTGATCAGTGAGTCGAACCAAATCGTTTAAGGCCATTTTCAGCCAAAAATTCGAAAATTACAGACATTTGGGCAAATTGATAAGCACTCTGTTCCGAGGAACAAGAGCGCCAACAAGGGGAGAGAGAACAATTGCAATTGTGGAACCAGTTTTGGGTGCTTGTTATTCTTCGAAAGACGGTAGGTACCTAGATTTCAAACCTTTCATACTCTCGACGATATTCACCATTGCATTCGATAGTGACACTATCCTTCCTGAAGCCAAGAAATATAGTTGAAATTCATTTCCGAACTTTCATGGAACTTTCCTCGCGAACTGCAGAATTTAAAACTTTCTATAAGATTGTCGCCAACGCCATTCATACAGGGACTTTCGTTCCCGTATGAATTCAAATTATCTGGAATAGCAAAACAGCCGTCTTGTCCACATGTTATATTTGTGTTCTCTATTCAACTCCATTTTCCTCCCATATTTCATGAACATGCCATTTGAACATGTTTCAGTAATACTGACTATGAGCGCGGGAGAAGTTTTTATGACTTATTCACCTTATTTAATATTTAGTGCAAGGTAGAGTATATTATGATACTACAATATGAGGAATGAGACTCAATACTCATTTCTGAACATTATGGAGGGTAGACAGAAGGAGAACAAATTAGGTTTAAAAATTGGTTCAAGCCCTGTATACAGGAGCTTTGGCACTCTTGTTCAAACTTTGACAAATCATATCTTCGAAAGTATTGGTAAGAGTTGGGAATTATATCGATGGCTTATGATAGAACTCCATTACAGTAGAAATTAAATTCAAACATAATAAAAGAATTTAAATTCAACAAGAGTGCTAAAAATTATTAATCCAAAACCAATAGACCAATTCTAACCAACAACGAACTCATCCGAGATATTCGTTCCTCAATTCTATGATGAACGATTTATTTTTTTCTCAAATCCACTCTGTAAATTATATTATAACAATTGAAACTTTAGCCAATATTTCAGTTTTGTTTTTACTGGAGATATTCTGAACTCAATATTATTAACTTACCATTACCATTCCCATCATCATATGGATTAACCATGGGCATTAAATATCAAAATTTGACATATCATGTGTCATGAAAATAAGTTGACATGTATCAACACAGATCGTATTATAATAATTCATAGATAGAATAATTATCGCATTCTGTGAAAACACAGAAGTACGATTTATTATTTGAAATTTTGAAAAATCATATCTCCGAAAGTATTATCTTGTACTTGAGTTAAAAATGACATCAATGGGTTCCTATGGTGAAATTGCATGTTGAGAAAAACTCATTTTGAAATTTGTAATGTAATTTGTTTTCTTTTTTACTCCGAAACCATCTGACCGATTCTGCCTAATAACAAACTTAGCTGAGATATTCATCTCCTAAACCTATTCTGAAAATTTCAACTGTCTAGCTCATTCCGTTCGAGAGTTATCGTGTTAACGGCCGGACGGTCGGACAGAATCGATTTCGACCACGTAGGTATTCTTGATCAGTGAGTCGAACCAAATCGTTTAAGACCATTTTCAGCCGAAAATTCGAAAATTACAGACATTTGGGCAAATTGATAAGCACTCTGTTCCGAGGAACAAGAGCGCCAAAAACAATGAAGTGATTGCTGACTTTCCCTCCCAATCCAGGGATATAGGTAATGTGAATTGTGTGAATGAGTATCTCGACATCGATAAAAAGTGTCTGAATCTAAAGTGCGAAAATCTGATTTTTACCTACCTAAGTACGTACTCGATAATATGAGATCATACCGTTGGTTTCATAAAACTGTTATGCAATTCGACAACTTTTCAAACACAAATTTCAACCATTATTGCTATTATTTTATTAATTTTTATAAGAGTAAATTAAGTTGCTCTCGAGGTTTCCTCACATCAGTTATTACAGGTTATGTTCACTAGCACCACCTTTCTAATTTCAAGCATTTTCCGTCGAAATGCATTGAAGATTGTTCTCGTTCTCTTTACCATCCATACTCCATTCACTTTTATAAAGTCTCCTGGTTGGCCATGAAAGTTTAACACATTTCACAGTATATCTTTTGAAAATCTTAGGTTATAGTTATTTTCCTGTCAGATAGCTACGCAACATTGTCCTCTCTAATTATATGTAGAGAGTATGTAGTAATTACATATTTTTCACAATGTGAATTAACTTCGGAAAAATAATGAATATGAGAAGATATTATGTGAATTCAACAATTCCAAAGACCAGGCGACAGTTGAGGAAAATTTTTCTTCTGTGACTGAAAATATTTCACGTATATAAACTGGTTGAATGTTATGCAATTTTCATGAACGGAAATCAAGAATCAAGTGTTGAAATTTTAATGAAAAATAAGGGATAGAGTAGTTAGTTTGTGATAGTTCATTTGAAAAAGGATAAAAGTACCTGAATAAACCAGCTGGAAACTTCTAAATGAACAGAAGTAGCTACGGAATTTCCCACTTTTCGAAATTCTCAAGAAATAAGCCTACAGAAGGAGACATTTAAATACCTTGTTGCACAACTTGAAATACCTACACCAGTTTCAAAATGTATTAGTACTACGAAACCCGAGTCACTGTTAAACCTTAATAAAATATAGTGATAGCAAACTAAGTAATTTCATTCGAGAGTTCAACATGTCTTGAGACAGAATTAAGTTTTCGTATTACAGATTTCAGTTCGGTATAGCACTTCGTGATACTTTGTCTCTGCTTCTTTTACTTCAACTACTTTCGGCATTTTCAATTTCAAAGCGAAGAGTTCTTTATTGTTCGAAGATAATGGTCTGTGATAATATCTTATCTGAGATGGAACATTATGTTGACAGTAGAAATCGGCAACGTCTAGTAGAATAGTTTTGAAATTGACGATATCTCAGAAGTACTAACCTGCCTCTGTTTTAATTACAAAAACATGACCTAAATCACGGCCAACCGGGACACTTCATAAAAGTGAATGGAGTATAGTTACGCCATAATGGATCGTAAATAACCATTCATTATACACTATTTCTGTTGAAATTTTATGGCATACAAATTTTGAAAGCAACCACGTTACGTCAGAAGCTTTCACGCGCTCGTTCATTTGATGATCAATATTTGTAGCGTATACTACTGAAAAATTTTATTGTTAGAAACCCGTTATATCAAGAAATTAAAGTTCCACATGGGCCATTGAAAATTCAAAGAACGTCTCAAGTTATATTAAAGTGCACAACAAAAATTCTATCAGATGAAGACAAAACAAATCCGATTATTTCAGTCAAAAATCATCGAATAAGACACTCAAATGTAAGAAGTCCGTATAAGTAATCATTAAAGGGCACTTTGGGAGGTACTTTCCTTATTAAATGGCTCCATTTTAGGTTTTCTCTCCCAAACTCTGAAAAATATCTATAAAATAAAAAATTTATTATTTTGTAAATTGCTTCTGTTTTAGAAACACGCAAAATATTTGTCAGAAGTAGTGTATAGAACAATGTTGCTTTACAAACAATAACGAAACAACATCAACGATAAAACGACTATTTGGTAACGTTTCGGAGACTAGATCAGTCTCCTTCGTCACACACCAATGGAAAATCTTCTGAATTATTTTTGGTTGATAGCTATTCCGATATTCGAATATAAGAATCCGATCCAATTCCAACATGGTCATTAGTTGTAGAAAGCCAACAAGCAAGCTTTCGCAAAAGTTTGAACGGATGGTATAACTACAAAATTTTTATAAAATCATTGAAAAAAATTCTATATCTTAAAAACTATCCGTCCGGTATCACTGAAATCACGAGAGCCTTGAAAACCTAACTTAACAGCAAAGATCCAAATTTGAAAACGATCGGATCTATACTGTTGGGGATATTGAAAACATATTGGAAGTCAAGCAGCCTTGGGTAAGTTCACTAGTTGGATAGATGACCGTTGCCACGATAACTTTCGAACGAAAAAAAAAGCATATAGATGCGACAATTAGGTTCCTTAATGGGAATAATCGGTCAAACGGTTTCGGAGTGTTACCCATCTGAAATTTTTGTTCTTGTTACCTCAATAAACCAACATATACAAATTCCATGCAATTGAAGATTTTGCGAAGTTCCAAATTTGAGCACGATCGGATTAATATCAGATTAATAACTCAAAATATACAAATCTGATCCAATTAAAACTTGGTAATTACTTGTAGAATTCTGATATACTTATTTTCGCGATATTTGTTGAATATTGTATCTCTGGAAATAAAAATTTTTTGGTTTCTTCAAGGAATTTTTTATATTTCCGAAACTATTCGATAGAATCCGCCGAAATTGTGGCACCAATTTACAATCGAGTAACGAATTTCAGCTCGATCAACTTCGTATGAGGCATGAATAGACAATGGAACATGCGTTTTTGGCGCTCTTGTTCCTTGAAACTTAGTGCTTATCAATTTTCCCAAATGTCTGTAATTTTCGAATTTTTGGATGAAAATGGTCTTAAACAATTTGGTTCGACGATTCTGTCCGGCTGGCCAGCTGTAGACACGATAACTCTCGAACGGAATGAGCTAGACAGTTGAAATTATGTTTGGAATATGTTTGTTATTAGGCAAAATCGTCCGGATGGTCTCAGAGTAAGGAAAAAAACTTTTTTTTACATTAGAAATTTCGAATTCAATTTGTTTTAAGATGTAGTTTCATCCTAAGATTCCATTGATATCATGTTCAACTCTAACAAATTAATACTTTCAGAGATATGATTTTTCAAAATATCAAAATTAAATCATAACTCTATGATTTCACAGAATGCTGTATCGAAAATTAACGTCCATATATATGAATTTCATCTGTTTTCATGCAATTCATCATTGTCATCTCATCTACAGATGAGATACATGTCAAACAAAGTATGAGTGAATGCAAAATGACCAATGGAATAACCTCAGCTATCGTAGCTCTTGGATAATAATTCATATGATGATGACTATCCATATGATGAAGATGATATATACTTTAGCAAGTTAATTAAATTGGTTTCAGAATTTCTCCAGTAAGTTTCAATTGATATAATATAATTTTCATAGTAGATTTGGGGAATGAATATCTCGGATAAGTTCGTTATTGGACATAATTGGTCTGTTGGATTTGGATCAATAAGTTCTGACACTCTTGTTGAATTTCTATTCTTTTATGATGTTTGAATTTAATTTCTTTTATGATAAAGTTCTATCATAAGAATCCATTGATATCATTCCCAAATCTTAGACACCAATAATTTCGGAGATGAATTGTCAAAGTTTAAACAAGAGCGCCAAAGCTCCTGTCCACAGGGCTTTCCCACTTTTATAAGAATTTTCCAAGCATAGCCTGATCCGCGAATAATATGGCTAGGAAGGGGAACGATTAATTCACGCCAAATCTGAACTACGCGACCCATATTGAAGTATGATACATGCTTATTCGAACACGTGGATTCCAAATCCATTTCATTTGAGGTTATCTATACCCGGAAGGAAACCATATAGAAATTAACGCGGAAAATATAGGTTAAGTTCGCGAAGTTGTACCGTGGAAAAAATCCCGGTATTGCGAAGTTTTTGGCGCTCTAGTTCTTCGGAACTGAGTGCTTATCAATTTTCCCAAATGTCTGTAATATTCGAATATTTCGATGAAAATGGTCTTAAACGATTTGGTTCGACTCACTGATCAAGAATCCGTGGTCGAAATTCATTCTGTCCGGCCGGCCGTAGGCACGATTACTCTCGAACGGAATGAGCTAGACAGTTGAAATTTTCAGAGTAGGTTTGGGAGATAAATATCTCGGCTAAGTTCGTTACTGGGCAAAATCGGAAAGATGGTTGCGGAGTAACAGAAAATTTTTTTTTTACAGAACAAATTCCAAATTAAATTTTTTTAAATAAGCAGTTTTACCATAAGAATCCAATGATATCATTTTTAACTCTAACAAGCTAATACTTTCGGAGATATGATTTTTCAAAATTCAATAATTAATCTATGTATTAATTGTCATAATGTCAACTTATTATCCTGAGACATGACATTATCTAATCAATCGAAGAATTATGAGAATAAAGTGTATTCCGAAATGTGAGCGAAGTGAGAAAAATCTCAGTTGTTTGCTCCGAAATTAGTTTTTCTCAGAAAAGTCTTACATTTCGGAACGGAACATGAAGTAAGAGATCTGAGAGTAGTGAGACTGCTTTTCATCCATAGACATAGAATGCAAATAGAACAATAGAATGTAAATATTGAAAGCATAATTCTGCAGTTCGAGAGAGGAGAAAATTTGGTGAACGTAGATCAGGAAATTTTTGATCGATTACAAGGTAATTTTTCATTATTACTCTTCTTTGATACATGTTTTATGAAAAATCTACTATTTGTAGGTACTTTAAACCTGTTTTGGGCAATTGTCATACGAAACTTGTTGGCAATCTAGTTCCTCGGAACTGAGGGCTTATCAATTTGCCCAAATGTCTGTAATTTTCGAATTTTTCGATGAAAATGGTCTTAAAAGATTTGGTTCGACTCACTGATCAAGAATCCGAGGTCGAAATCGATTCTGTCCAGCCGGCCGACCGGCCGTAGGCACGATAACTCTCGAACGAAAGGAGTTAGCGGATTGAAATTTGCAAGGTGGGTTTGGAGCGTGAATATCTCGGACGAGCTCGTTAATGGGAGAAATCCATCAAGCGGTTTCGGAGTTATGGCCGATTTTAGTAAAAATATTTTTTATGAATATTTCCGAAACCGATCACTCGATCTATCTAAAATTTAGCTTCAAATTGTAGAATCATGACCTTTATACGCATGTGAAGTTTTTTATTGACCAGATTACCGCAAAGTGTCAAAAAAAAATTTCAAAATTTGAAAAAAGTTTTTCTACAATAACTCTCGAACGGAATGAGCTAGGTAGTTGAAATTTTCAGAGAAGGTTGGGGAGATGAATATCTCGGTTAAGTTCGTTATTGGGCAAAATTGGCCAGATTTAATTCGATTTCTTCCATGGTGCAGTTCTCATTCTCAGATTGCTCATTTAATCTTGATAAATAAACTATTATTTGAATTGAATTTCCTTTATGCAGTTCTATCATAAGAATACATTGATATAATTCCCAACTCTGAGAAACCAATACTTTCGGAGATATAATTTGTCTGTTTGAACTAGAGCGCCAGAAAGCTCCTGTCCACAGGGCTTGAACCCATTTTTTACAGATACTTTTATCCTTTGTAAATCCAGGCACGCACTCTCATCTAGATATAATGAATAGTTTGGTCCCAGTGAGTTTTTTGCGCGAAACCCTATTCTTTACCAACCTCAGAACTGAATCACTGATTCAAATTTTTGGTCGAAAATGTTCTTAAACGTTTAGTTCTGATTAAAAATCCGATGTAAAATATAATGCTGAGAATTTAGTTCGAAAAAGATATTCGAGCAAAATGCTCGCCAAAAAGACACAGACAGTGAAATTGATGTCATTATAATATCTGTTTGGAGGAAATCAATGCAACTCGGTCTTTGTAATGGAAGATTGAGAATAGAAAACACATGGTAAGATAGATATCCAGGGTGCGGTGGAACTCGTTAATCGCTTGGACAAAAAGTCCTCCATTTGGTATACGGATGAAACAAAATCCTGGGACATAGCCCTCTATCTTACAGATACAGAAACTAGCTATCTACATTGGTGCTCCAGAGTGTCTGAAATTGAACCCCAAGGTGTCGCACATCTTGATTATAATGTACAACCAGGTCACACTGAGATACCTGGAATCACCCATTCATTCAAGGTTCCCTACTGTCCTGGCAATGTCGGAATACCATAAAGCAACTTTAGTCCAGGAGGAATCGGCGCATGAGTACCGAAAACTATTCCACCTCAATTTTTTTATGCGATTCTCTTCAAATTAACCTACTAATGATATAAATGCATGTTGCCATGGGGCAACCCCGTGCCATATTGTTTAAACCGAAATTGTTTAAACAATTACAAGGAATTGTTATTTTTCAACCGGACAAATTTTTTTTGTATTCTTTGTTGAAATACAATAAAAAAATATGTATGGCTTATTACGATAAAGTATTCATTTTTCGAGATATGAATTTTTAAAGGTTGAAGAAATCTTAAATTTGGATACTTTTGACCCATGAAAAATATATTAAAAAAAAAATAAAATATGAATTATATTTTTTTTACTCTTTATACAATAGTTAACAATATCCTTAGTTACGATTTCAAGAATTTCAATTGTTTATAACTGTTTTTTTTAATCGTAAATTCCGCGCGCTCAAAAGTTTACTCGCTTACCTATAAGTATCGCCGTCTCTCTCTGACTCATACTCTGACGTACCCAGCTTGTGAAATCTTACCTGCTTTACACGTATTTACGGGTTGTGATACGACTAGTAAGATTGGCACAAAAAAAAGCATTAGAATTAATAAAAAAAAAAAAAATCGTGATTCTCTAGTCCCTCGTGGCAATGGCTTAGAATTGAGTACTAATCAGTTAAAAGATCTAGAAACTGTATATCTAAATATTATGGGTAAAAAAACTAATACCGCGGATGAAGCCAGACAAATGATTTTATATTATTTTTTTACAATAACTTTGGTTTTACAAGCTTTCTTACAATTGCACGGTTTCTTAAGATCAGTTGGAAACGAGCTTTTCTTCATAAATAAAGGTAGGAAAGTGTCATTTTCATTTTTGTAACCGAACTGAGTAAAATCTAATATTTCATATTGGGGATTTAAAGCTTGTTTCCAAACGTATTTTTGAGCTGAAGCCCTAAGTGCATGCAAATGCAAGGAATCTGAGGTTCAAGGAATTTTCGATAAATTAATATTACTGCCAAAACTACGTGTGAAAATTATTATCTGGCTTCATCCGCGGTATAACCTTTTATACCCAAAATATTTAGATAAAAAGTTTCTAGATATTTTAACTGATTAGTACTTAATTCTAAGCCATTACCAAGGGGGACTAGAGTATCACGATTTTCTTTTATTTTTATTAATTCTAAAGCTTTTTTTGTGCCAATCTTTCTAGTCGTATCACAACCCATAAATGCGTGTAAAGCAGGTAAGATTTCACAAACTGGGTACGTCAGAGTATGAGTCAGAGGAAGACGGCTATACTTATAGGTAAGCGAGTAAACTTTTGAGCGCGCGGAATTTACGATTAAAAATCAGTTATAAGCAATTAAATTTCTTGAAATCGTAATAAAGAATATTGTTAACTATTGTATAAAGAATAAAAAAAAATATAATTCATATTTTATTTTTTTTTTAATATATTTTTCATGGGTCAAAAGTATACGAATATAAGATTTCTTCAACCTTTAAAAATTCATATCTCGAAAAATAATGACTTTATCGTAATAAGCCATAACACTTTTTTTAATTGTATTTCAACAAATAATACAAAAAAAAAAATTGGTTCAAGCACCCTTAATCGGATTTACTATGGTCAATTATGTTGTCCATTCTCCTGTATTGGACACTCTTAATTCGAATTTACCATGGTAAATTCGAATTAAGTGTCCAATACAGGAAAATGGACAACAATATTTACCATGGTAAATTCGATTAAGGGTGTCCGATACAGAAGAATGGACAATAGAACATACGCGCAAAAGCTTCTGACTTCACGTCAGTGCTTGAACCAATTTTTTTTTTCGTGATTTTTTTGAAATTTTCTAGGGGTAGGTACGGTTCTTAAAATTTTTTTTTCCGTAATTTTTTTCAAATTTTCTAGGGGTACGGTTCTTACAAAATTTTAAACAGGTCATTATGTTAATTTTCTACTACTAGTTACCAAGCTTCAATTCGATCGAATATTTATTTTTTTGATTTATCAAGGAAATAATATTCCAGGTGGGTATAGCTCGGAAACCGTTTGACCGATTATGCCCAAAATCGAACTCAACTCTCCCTTTCGGATACGCAACCTACCCTGAAAATTGGAAGTCCCTATCTCCTTTCGTTCGAAAGTTATCGAGGCAACGGTCACCCATCTACTGAACTCACACAAGAATGCTCGAATCTCCAACAATATTTAAACGATCGTATTAAAACTTGAAACTTGGCAGTAGAGTTAGGTTATGAAGGACATTGCAAAATTTCAGCAATTTCAAATGATTAGTTACTGATATATAGGATTTTTTTTTTCAATGATTTATTAAAAATTTTCTACGAATGCTATCCTCACCAAATTTTGCAAACATTTTCGCGTTGGCATTCTACAACTAATGACCAAGTTTGAATCCAATCGGTTCAGTATTTTTTGAGTTAATGAGGAACAAAAAACCACCAAATTTCAGAAAATTTCAGATGGCTATAACTCTAAAACCGTTTGGCCGATTATGCTCATAAACAAACTCAAATGTCGCATTTAGATGCACAACCTAACCTGAAATTTTCAAGCCGCTATCTCTTTCCGTTCTCAGGTTATCGTGACAACAAAAATATTGTTTAATAATTTTTTTTTAATTTTCTAGCCATACGATTCGCCCAAAATTTCACAAACGTGCTTAGGTTCATATTCTACAACTACTCACCAAGTTTCAATTCGATCGGATCTATATTGGTTGAAAACAAAATTATTACTCGGAAACCACTGGGCCGATTATGCCCATTAATGAACTTGTCCGTCGTATTGCGATGCGCCATCCACCCTGAAAATTTCATGTCGCTAGCTCTTTTGGTTCTCAAATTATCGTGGCAACGGACGGCCGGACGGACAGAATCAAATTTGACCTCGAATTCTTCATTGGGGAGGTGAACTGAATCGTTTGAGACCAATTTCGTCAAAAAATTCGAAAGTTACAGACATTTGGGCAAAACTATAACGCGATGTTCCCCAGAACATACGCGCAAAAATTGTCCGGTTGAAAAATAACAATTCCTTGTAATTATTTAAACAATTTCGGTTTAAACAATATGGCACGGGGTTGCCCCATGGCAACATGCATTTATATCATTAGTAGGGTAATTTGAAGAGAATCGCATAAAAAAATTGAGGTGGAATAGTTTTCGGTACTCATGCGCCGATTCCTCCTGGACTAACTGTCTAGAGGCAATAAGGTGACTCTTCTATGGGTGCCAGGGCACTGTGATATAAAAGGAAATGAGAAGGCCGATTAACTTGCGAGAAAGGACTTCAGGGTAACAACTGCTGGACCAAAACCCTTCTGTGGGGTTAGAAAAGACCACTTCAGTGCAGTGGAATCTATATAACAGAACAGATCTTTGAAGAAATACTGCAGCACTTGCACAAAAAGATTCGTGGATTTCTCAACATCCTATAGCAGAAAGCTCCTGCAGCTGCCAGGAGCAGACCTTCGTACGTCATCAGGTATGTCAACACCATTGACAATGTCCTCAGGATTGAATAAGTAGATTTAAGAACAGAGGTTCATCCTTTGCATTCCTGTAGCATGTCAAAAGTAAATTCAAGGAAATTATTGGAAAGAATAAAAATGTACTTGGAAGGTCTCCAGCCGGAAGGAACTTGCTTCGGAGTGTGTGGTGAGTTGCTTCCTTAGATAATTATCTGCCTACCTTAATTTCCATATGGCTAAAATTACTGTGACTTCCTTCCGATGCTTCATTATGGTTGTCATTGGAAAGGGAGCTAATTTAGGATCGAAGAACCGAATTGGGGTACAAATCTAAAAAAAATCCTCAGAACAGCGCAATACGACCTCATATCGAAAAAACATTCCTAGTAAGAACTAATGCAGAAAGGCACAAAGGCAGAATCTAACTCGTCTAAAAAGGTACATTGGTCGAAAGTAACAAATTCAGAATGTCACATATCTAGAAAGACGTTGCCAGGTCTACGGTGTTTTACCTAGTATTAGGGCTTCACACGAGACGCGAGTAGGCAACAGTATAAGAAATCTCGTCTCGGTCTCGCCAAATCCCAAAAAATTGAGTCTCGTTTAAGTCTCGGTCTCGTCTCGGTCTCGTCTCGGTCTCGTCTCGGTCTCGTCTCGGTCTCGTCTCGGTCTCGTCTCGGTCTCGTCTCGGTCTCGTCTCGGTCTCGTCTCGGTCTCGTCTCGTTATCAGTTGTCTCGTCTCGTCTCGCTTTATTCTAAATAACTATAATAAATATTATGATATATACTCTAAATTATAGATAATAATGAATAATTTTTAAAGCTATATTCATTACTCTCTTGTACAAAAATATTTTTACATGTTCATGATTTTTGACGCCCTTAATTTCATCTTTTAAATTACTTGAAGACCAATAATTAAAACATAATAATACTTGCATCACATCATCTTTCAATGAAGTACGTGTTTTTGTCATGATCATATCTGCTGTGGAAAATAATCACTTAAAGAAGTTACATCTTAAAAAATTAATTCAGTACGTTTAAAAAAAATGCTTCTAATTTTTAACATTATTTGAAATATTTGAGGTCAATATAAAATTAAATTACCTGTTCAGAAAACATATCAGTCAATTTTTTTGAGCTGATGTCACTGATTTTTGAAGCGAAGTTGAGCTCCTATAAATTTCTTCGTAGATCTTCACTGTTCAAAAGTTTTCGTAAAACTGGTGAACAACTCTTCAAAGAGGTTCTTTTATCCATATAATATTGTCAACATAATCAATTTTTGTCACGTAGCATCAATTATATTTCTACAGATAACTTGAAACATTTTTTTTTGCATCTAAGTTGGTTACCAAATATTTGAGTATTTGACCAGTTTTATTATACTTCCACAGATGTATACAATAATTGTTCACATCATTAATACAAGAAGCACAAGAAGAATTAATAAATTTGTCCAGATGTACAAAATGGAGACGAATTTTTCAAAGCATTGGGATTAACAGGCAATAAAAGTTGTCAGTTAAGTATTGAATTTACAATGGCATCAGTTTTTATGTTTGAAATATCTATTTTTTCTTGAAAAACGATCTCAAATATCGCAAGTTAATAACAAACATAATAATTAATAATCTTTTAAAAAATCGTGTATTTCTAGAACGATCGGTGTACAATATAGACAAAACACGTTGGTAATTATAGTGGAAACTTCAATTTAATTGTATTCTGTGGGTGTTGAAAAAGCACGAGTCATATACAAGAAAAGTTTACTGTATGTATCTGTAGTATATAAGACGATCTTCCAGGTAGAAAATTTCGAGACAAAGAAACTCTTTCCATAGTGTACACTTTTATTACTCACTAGTTTGACTTACAGATACTCAACCGAGATTAAGGTAATCCATCGATCTTAAGAAAAAACATTCAAACCTGAAATATAAAAATCTGCAAGGATACATATTTATGATAAGAGATACGTTACTATAAGGAAGTTAGCAAGTTTGAAAAAATCATACTCGGTTATTGAGTTTTTTTGGCGCTCTAGTTCCTCGGAACTGAGTGCTTATCAATTTGCCCAAATGTCTGTAATTTTCGAATATTTCGATGAAAATGGTCTTAAACGATTTGGTTCGACTCACTGATCAAGAATCTGGGGTCGAAATTCATTCTGTCCGGCCGGCCGGCCGTAGGCACGATAACTCTCGAACGGAATGAGCTAGAGATTTGAAATTTTCAGAGTGGGTTTGGGGGATAAATATCTCGGCTAAGTTCGTTATTGGGCAAAATCGGACAAATGGTTTCGGAGTAACAAAAACAAATTTTTTTTTTTACAAAACAAATTCCAAATTAATTTTTAATTAATAAGCAGTTTTATCATAAGAATCCATTCATATCATTTTTAACTCTAACAAGCTAAGACTTTCGGAGATATGATTTTTCAAAATTTCAATGTAAATCGTATTTCTACGTTTTCACAGAATGATAGAATTATTATGTGGGTATTCTATGAATTGTTATAATGTCAACTTATTCTCTTGAGACATGACGTTGTTTCATTCGAGCAATCGTATAAATATGAGAATGATAATATAATATCATACTTTTTGTTGGTTGATATTTTCATGCCGATGGTCAATCCATATGTTGATGGGAATGGTAATGGTAAGTTAATAATATTGAGTTCAGAATATCTCCACTAAAAACAAAACTGGAATATTGTAGATTTGAGGAAAGATATATATTATCGTTCATCATATAATTGAGGAATGAATATCTCGGATGAGTTCGTTGTTGAGTAGAATTCGTCTATTGGTTTTGGATTGATAATTTTTGGCACTCTTGTTGAATTTAAATTCTTCTATGATGTTTGAATTCAATTTCTGCTAAGATGAAGTTCTAAATTTCAATAATGAATCGTACTTCTATGTTTTCACTGAATGCTATAATTATTCTATCTAAGCTTTATTATATGATCTGTGTACTCGTACATTTCATCCTGTTTTATATGAGAGAGTCAAATTCATTTCAGCTATTTTAATTTGGTTTCTTCCATGGTGCAGTTCTCAATCTCAGATTGCTCATTTAATCTAGATAAATGAACTATTATTTGAATTGAATTTCCTCTATGATGCAGTTATATCATAAGAATGAATTGATATAATTCTCAACTCTGAGAAACCAATACTTTCGGAGATATAATTTGTCTGTTTGAACTAGAGCGCCAGAAAGCTCCTGTCCACAGGGCTTGAACCAATTTTTGATACAATCATCGAATTTTTTTTTTGAAATAATCCTTTATTGCCACAATCATCTATAACATATTTACAATAAATCTCTTAAGCAGTGATCCAGCACTGGTAACAGAGATACAAGGTGACTACAGTCTATATCTCTATAAGTACAAATACAAAAAGAATGCACACTCTATATAATCCCGAATATAATGATTTTCCTCTTCCCTAAATTCATATGTTTCTTTTTTATTTATTTTTTAATATTCTACTTTTTCATATGCTTGATTCCAAGGTGGTCCTTCAACAATTCAGTGAATTTGGTAATTATTTTTCAGTTTTTATATGACTAGGTAGTTTATCATAAAAAATACATGCTTGAAATACTGAATTTTTTAATCCCTTATTAGTTCAAATATTTTCGTAGAAAGTGTTATCTCTATTTCTTGTATAGTATGTATGTATATCTTTAAAAATTTAATTTCTTCATTGAATTTTTGCTTTTTGGCGCTCTAGTTCCTCGGAACTGAGTGCTTATCAATTTGCCCAAATGTCTGTAATTTTCGAATTTTTCGATGAAAATGGTCTTAAACGATTTGGTTCGACTCACTGATCAAGAATCCGTGGTCGAAATTCATTCTGTCCGGCCGGCTGGTCCGGCCGGCCGTAGGCACGATAACTCTCGAACGGAATGAGCTAGAGAGTTGAAATTTTCAGAGTAGGTTTGGGGGATAAATATCTCGGCTAAGTTCGTTATTGGGCAAAATCGGACAGATGGTTTCGGAGTAACAAAACAAAATTATTTTTTTTACATAACAAATTCCAAATTAAATTTTTTTTAATAAGCAGTTTTATCATAAAAATCCATTCATATCATTTTTAACTCTAACAAGCTAATACTTTCGGAGATATGATTTTTCAAAATTTCAATGTAAATCGTATTTCACAGATTGATATAATTATTCTATGTATGAATTGTCATAATGTCAACTTATGACATGACATGACATTATCTAATCAATCGAAGAATTATGAGAATAAAGTGTATTCCGAAATGTGAGACAAGTGAGAAAAATCTCAGTTGTTTGCTCCGAAATTAGTTTTTCTGTCAGAAAAGTCTTACATTTCGGAACGGAACATGAAGTAAGAGATCTGAGAGTAGTGAGACTGCTTTTCATCCATAGACGAATGCTCAGTTCTCTCAATTTATGACGGGACTGACAGAAGGGAATATTGTAACTTCAAAATATTGGGGTTGAAATACTCGTATTTTAGCGATGCAACGGGGACCTCACCCGAAAATGTTTGAAAATATTACGTAAATATTGAAAGCATAATTCTGTAGTTCGAGAGAGGAGAAAATTTGGTGAACGTAGATCAGGAAATTTTTGATCGATTACAAGGTAATTTTTTATTATTACTTATCTTCTTTCATACATGTTTTATGGAATACCTACTATTTGTAGGTACTTTAAACATGTTTTGGGCAATTGTACATGCTGCTTCTATAGAAGCAGCATGCTGCGGGAAAATGACAAAAAATTTTAAATTTTGAGTTTTTGGCGCTCTTGATCCTCGGAACAGAGTGCTTATCAATTTGCCCAAATGTCTGTAATTTTGGAATTCTTGGCTGAAAATGGTCTCAAACGATTTGGTTCGACTCACTGATCAAGAATCCGAGTGCGAAATCGATTCTGTCCGGCCGGCCGACCAGCCGTAGGCACGATAACACTCGAACGAAAGGAGTTAGCGGATTGAAAATTGCAAGGTGGTTTTGGAGCGTAAATATCTCGGACAAGTTCGTTAATGGGCGAAATCCATCAAGGAGTTTCGGAGTTATGGCCGATTTTAGTAAAAATATTTTGTATGAATATTTCCGAAACCGATCACTCGATCTATCTGAAATTCAGCATCAAATTGTAGAATCATGAGCTTTATACGCATGTGAAGTTTTGTATTGACCAGATTACCGCAAAGTGTCAAAAAAAAAATTGAAAATGTGGTGCAGTTCTCATTCTCATGATTGCTCATTTAAAATGTAACGAGACTCTCGGGTTGCGTTGAATGTGGCCTCGGTATCGCCCATAATATTTTCCAAAACGTCTCGTCTCACTTTTCCGAGACGAGAACGACACGAGATGAGAAAAATCTCGCTCTCGTGTGAAGCCCTAGTCTCGTCTCGTCTCGTTTCGCTTTTCCGAGACGAGAACGAGACGAGACGAGAAAAATCTCGCTCTCGCGTGAAGCCCTACCTAGTATACAAGATGAGCGAGCACATTCTAGAGGTTTGCCACAGAAGGCAATAATAAGAATGATATTTTCATTTTGTGCTAGTCATAGATCTCCCTAATCTTTGGTGTTAGTAATTATAGATAAATAATCAAAGTTACCATATTATCATTATCATTTATTTTGATTTTTAGCTTGTTACAATAAATGCTTTCATGGAATGTGATAATTTGGAATTCATATTTCTCAGTAGTTCAAAACGCTCTGTAGCTCTGTGATACTTCGGGTGTCAGTGAGGAACATAAGTAGATATTTTATGCAGAAATATAAGGAGCCTACCGCGTAAAATTCCTTAATTAAATAAAAAGTTATGTAACCTGGGGATATTAACCGCGTTGAATTTGTAACGAATTTGCTTTCTTGTTGTATTGATTAATATAGTATGTTCAAATCGTGTTGTTATTTTTTCCTGGGAATTTATCACTTCTGGAAAGATTATGTAATTAAATATGAGGTGAAAATGGTAGGCTCTTTCTTAACCCAGTTTATACCATGGTCCTTTCAAAAGGATCACTACAAAATTCATTAAAACAAGAGTTCGGCTTTATTGTCAGAGATGGCACAGCATTCGTTTACTTCCTAGGAGATCTATCCAACTGTTGTTTGTTTGTTTTTCATTTCGTCAACAGTTCTCGAGAAACGAAGTGCTAGTTATAGAAGAGCATATTCTCAATGGCATCTAGAGAGGCATCATTTACGGTGCTACATTTGAACTGCTTTGATGAATTTATTGGAACCTAAAACCGTAGAAATATTTTAAATTTGAAGGTATTTGCGTAGAGTATCACTCATCAGCCCAATATATTTTATTAGGATTGTGTTTGATTGCAGCTTTACTATTGTTAAGAGATGAAGGAAGCAAAATAAATGAAATATGCAATATGAAATGAGCTTTATTTATTTATAACATGGTTTTACGTATAAATAGTCCGTATTACTTGAAAGAAATGCCCATATTAAAAACTAAAATGTATAAGCCAATTATTATATCACCCACCATACGTATATAAGTTCCTATTATAATAGAAATTATTTTCAAGTCATGTGAAATTACGTACAGTTAGTTGGATACGAGTTTTTATCATGCTCTGAGAATAAGCCAATAATCCAAGCAATCTGATTATTATTCACATATCCATTCTCATATTTGGGAAAAAAAACCGTCACGCTGCAAAATCATACATTTTTTTTTTTAAATAACCTCACATTTACATCTTCCGATCGCCACTCTAGTACTCATAAGGATTTAAGAATATCTGTTAGTTACAGATCATAAAAAAACAGTCCAGAATAGCAATGTTCCTGTAAGGTTATGAAAAGTTACAGATTTGCTTATAGATAAAAGCAGAATAGCACCATAAATATAGGTACCTCGTTTTGGGAGCAAGTGTTGTCTTGCACTACTGCCACGTTTGGAAGGAACCGTAGTAAAGGAAACCAGCATTTTCAAATCTGATCAGATAAACTGAAAGAAAATAGAACTTCAAACTACCCCATAAGGAATAATAGAACTATGAAAATGGAGCAAAGAGGATTTTACGAATTTGCTTCTACAGAAGACAAACAATTAGTTTATACCGAACCTCTATAAAAGGAAAAAAGTGTTTTTTTTTATTGTTTGGAGCTTTTAGAAGATATATTGCACAGGAACTTCTTGAACCATATAAGAAAAATAGGAAAAGAGGTCGGCAGTGCTAGCTCTCATAGTCATTCGCGGTACGACAACATCGGCCATTTGGTTCTTTATCGAGATAAACAACGTTCATGTACCTATTGCCATAAATAGGTTAATTTCTTGTACGAGAAATGTGAAGTAGGCCTCATCCTAAACAATACTTTCTACTTTTGCATTAAAAATAATATTTTTCTGTTATAATCAAGAACTGTCAACATTTCTCATCTATATACATAAAAATGAATTGCTGTTCGTTAGTTTCGCTAAAACTCGAGAACGGCTGGACCGATTTGGCTAATTTTGGTCTTGAATTATTTGTAGAACTCCAGGAAGAGTTTAAAAGGTGAATACATATAGAAATGTCGACAGGGTGTTTTTCTTTTAACGTCAATGGCAACTTGCTCTTTTTCACGCCGTACAATTTCATTCTATTGTGTTAAAAATATACTTTTGAGGCATACATCATTGAAAATAAACCATTACTATACAAGGTGTTCTTTTTCTCAAGGCACAATTGTACGCGATTGAAGTGATTTGTGCCACAATCAAAGCATTAACTGAATTGGTACCTTGGATGAATTCTCATAATGTATTTGTCTGAAATTTTCCTACAGGGTGTTTTTCTTTTAACGTCGTATTTGTCCGAACTTTTCATACAGGGTATTTTTCTTTTGAAGTCAATTGCAACTTGCTATTTTTCGCGCCAATCGTACAATTTCATTCAATTGTTTTAAAAATTATACTTTCGAGGCATACATCATTGAAAATAAAACCATTAATATACAGGAGTTCTTTATATCACGGCACAATTGTACGCGATTGAAGTGGTTTGTGCCACAAACAAAGCATTAACTAAATAGGTATCTTGGATGTATTTATCCGAAATTTTTATACAGGGTGTTTTTCTTTTAACGTCAATTGCAACTTGCTGTTTTTCACGCCAATCGTACAATTTCATTCAATTGTGCTGAAAATTATAATTTCAAGGCACACTTCAATGAATATAAACCATTACTATACAGGATGTTCTTTATATCACTGCACAATTGTACGTGATTGAAGTGGTTTGTGCCACAAACAAAGCATTAACTAAATAGGCACCTTGGATGGATGGATTCTCAAAATGTATTTGACCGAAATTTTCATACAGGGTGTTTTTCTTTTAACGTCAACTGCAACTTGCTGTTTTTCACGCCAATCGTACAATTTTATTCAATTGTGTTAAAAATTATAATTTCAAGGCACACTTCAATGAATATAAACCATTACTATACAGGATGTTCTTTATATCACTGCACAATTGTACGTGATTGAAGTGGTTTGTGCCACAAACAAAGCATTAACTAAATAGGCACCTTGGATGGATGGATTCTCAAAATGTATTTGACCGAAATTTTCATACGGGGTGTTTTTCTTTTAACTTCAATTGCAACTTGCTGTTTTTCACGCCAATCGTACAATTTCATTCAATTGTGTTAAAAATTATAATTTCAAGGCATACTTCAATGAAAATAAACCATTACTATACAGGGTGTTCTTTATATCACTGCACAATTGTACGCGATTGAATTGATTTGTGCCACAAACAAAGCATTAACTAAATAGTTACCTTGGATGGATTCTGATAATGTATATGACCGAAATTTTCATACAGGGTGTTTTTCTTTTAACGTCAACTGCAACTTGCTGTTTTTCACGCCAATCGTACAATTTTATTCAATTGTGTTAAACAATATACTTTCGAGGCATACATCATTGAAAAATAACTATTACTATACAGGGTGTTCTTTATATCACGGCAAAATTGTTCACAAATGGAGTGATTTGTACGACAAACAAAGCATTAACTAAATAGGTACCTTGGATGGATTCTCATAATGCAACAATTTTGTTTTTCCTTTGTTGAGTGGGCATGGCGCATGGACAATTATACGTCATCTTTGTTTATTTACGCACCAGAAAACAAAACAAAAAATCAGAAAGCTTTAAATTGATTAAGAGACTGTATAATAACTGTGTGTGTCTGTCAATATCAAATTGAAACCTTAAAAATAGCCAGCATTTCAGGTAAACTGTTTTGTAAGTAAGCAACATTATGTGCAATTAATCGAAAATAATAATAATACTTCATTCATACCGAGCATTTTTATTTTATTAAGTTAGGCGGTACGAAGTTCGCCGGGCCAGCTAGTATTGAATAAAAATTAGATATCCAAAGTAGTTCATATTACCGGGGTCCTTTTAAAAGGACTGCTATTTACTCGAAAAGTAATACAAATTTTTGGAAATAGTATTCACTAAATATATTTTGAATCGAAATCTGAACCCAAAAATATCATCGGTATTAAAATACTTCCAAGTAAAAGTTATGGTAATATGAGTAGAGTGTTGAAATAATTTTTTCCAAGGAAAATTGATGGTCACCGCCGATATATTTCTAATATTATTCAACTAGCTTTTTAACTACTGATGATCACCCGCATAATGTTACTTTTCCTCTATCAGACCAAAGAGTAGAAGTAAGTTAATCTTTGGTCAGACTCTGACTGTCAGTGAAGTGAATCATTCATTGTCTGTGGATGTCACTGAAAAGTATAGAACAGCGTGGCAACGGCGACCATTATTTTTCTAGATTTGTGACTTTCGGCGATTGTACATTTCGAGGGTTGTTACTTTCGGTCGTTGTTTCAATCTGGGCAAATGCCTTTCTGCGAATATTTTTTCTAGGCGTGTAAGTTTCTACGCCTGTTCTTTCTAGATTAGTATCAAACAGCATTTGTGATATTCCGCAATTATGTATAGACCCTGAAGAACCCAAATGGTTGTAACGAAATAATACGAAGCTATTTAAGTGGTAGAAAACAATAGTTACGCATTACAGTAAACACTGGAACTTTCATTTCGGAAGACAAAATGGTTGGCGTTCCACAAGGTAGTATTTTGGGTCACTTTTGTTTATCGTATACATAAATGATCCTCCAAATAATATTGCTCAGTTACTGAATCTGATAATGTATGTGGACGATACTAATGTAATAAAAATCATAAGTAACACCTTAGATTTGACTGAGCATTCAAATAATGCTTTCATAAATGTCAAAAACTGGTGTTTTAGAAATGGTTTGAGACTAAATGCAAAGAAAACAGAATGTGTGATTTTTCGTACATCTAGATCAAAAATCGAATTGCCGAAGACGATCTCAAACAAAAAATGGCTTTAAGATCCATATTTAATATGGAATATAGGCAGACTTGTTGGGGAGTTTTCAAGGATAATAATATACTTACTATAACAGGCCTTCATGTATACAGGGTGGTACAGATCTTAACCAAGAAATTTTAACCAGGTATTCTACGTCAAAAATAAGCTCTAGTTTGTCATATAAACATATGTCGAGAAATGCTTCCTTTCAGAGATTCAGGGTGTTAAAAACAACCACACTCAAATACGAATTTAAAGATTATGTTCGAAGTAAAAGAAAAAAAAAATGGTTCAAGCACTGACGTGAAGTCAAAAGCTTTTGCGCGTATGTTCTATTGTCCATTCTTCTGTATTGGACACCCTTAGTCGAATTTACCATGGTAAATTATGTTGTCCATTCTCCTGTATTGGACACTTAATTCGAATTTACCATGGTAAATTCGACTAAGGGTGTCCAATACAGAAGAATGGACAATAGAACATACGCGCAAAAGCTTCTGACTTCACGTTAGTGCTTGAACCAATTTTTTTTTCGTGATTTTTTTAAAATTTTCTAGGGTTACGGTTCTTACAAAATTTTAAACACGTCTTTATGTCGATTTTCTACTACTAGTTACCAAGCTTCAATTCGATCGAATATTTATTTTTTGAGTTATCAAGGAAATAGTATTCCAGGTGAGTATAACTCGGAAACCGTTAGACCGATTATGCCCAAAGACGAACTCAACTCTCCCTTTCGGATACGCAACCTACCCTGAAAATTGCAAGTCCCTATCTCCTTTCGTTCGAAAGTTATCGAGGCAACGGTCACCCATCTACTGAACTCACACAAGAATGCTCGAATCTCCAACAATATTTAACCGATCGTATTAAAACTTGAAATTTGGCAGTAGAGTTATGTTATGAAGGCTCTTGCAAAATTTCAGCAATTTCAAACGAATAGTTACTTATATATAGGATTTTTTTTTTTTTTTCAATGATTTATTAAAAATTTTCTACTAATGCTATCTTCACCAAATTTTGCAAACATTTTTGCGTTGGCATTCTACAACTAATAACCATTTGAATTCAATCGGTTCAGTATTTTTCGAGTTAATGAGGAACAAAAAACAACCAAATTTCAGAAAATTTCAGATGGCTATAACTCTAAAACCGTTAGGCCGATTATGCTCATGAACAAACTGAAATGTCGCGTTCTGGTGCACATCCTAACCTGAAAATTTCAAGCCGCTATCTCATTCCGTTCTCAAGTTATCGTGACAACAAAAATATTTTTTAATGATTTTTTTTAAATTTTCTAGCCATACGATTCGCACAAAATTTCACAAACGTGCTTAGGTTCATATTTTACAACTACCCACCAAGTTTCAATTCGATCGGATTCATATTGGTTGAAAACAAAATTATTACTCGGAAACCACTGGTCCGATTATGCCCATTAACGAACTTGTCGGTCGTAATGGGATGCGCCACCTACCCTGAAAATTTCAAGTAGCTAGCTCTTTTCGTTCTCAAGTTATCGTGGCAACGGACGGCCGGACGGACAGAATCAAATTTGACCTCGAATTCTTCATTGGGGAGTCGAACTTAATCGTTTGAGACCATTTTCGTCAAAAAATTCGATAGTTACAGACATTTGGGCAAAACTATAACGCGATGTTCCCCAGAACATACGCGCAAATATTGGTTCAAGCCATGTGGACAGGAGCTTTTTGGCGCTCTTGTTCAAACAGACAAATTATATCTCCGGAAGTATTGGTTTCTCGGAATTGGGAATTACATCAATGGATTCCTATGATAGAAATGCATCATGAAAGAAATTGAATTTAAAAAAGTGTCGTTTATAAAAAATGCTTCGAAATAATCTTATAAAAAATTGGTTCAAGCACTGACGTGAAGTCAGAAGCTTTTGGGCGTATGTTCTATTGTCCATTCTTCTGTATTGGACACCCTTAATCGAATTTACCATGGTTAATTATGTTGTCCATTCTCCTGTATTGGACACTCTTAATTCAAATTTACCATGGTAAATTCGAATTAAGTGTCCAATACAGGAGAATGGACGACATAATTAACCATGGTAAATTCGATTAAGGGTGTCCAATACAGAAGAATGGACAATAGAACATACGCGCAAAAGCTTCTGACTTCACGTCAGTGCTTGAACCAATTTTTTTTCGTGATTTTTTTTTAAATTTTCTGGAGGCGCGGTTCTTAAAATTTTTTTTTTTCGTCATTTTTTTCAAATTTTCTAGGAGTACGGTTCTTACAGAATTTTAAACACGTCTTTGTGTTTATTTTTCTACTACTAGTTACCAAGCTTCAATTCAATCGAATATTTATTTTTTGAGTTATCAAGGAAACAATATTCCAGGTGGATATAACTCGGAAACCGTTAAACCGATTATGCCCAAAAACAAACTCAACTCTCCCTTTCGGATACGCAACCTACCCTGAAAATTGCAAGTCCCTATCTCCTTTGGTTCGAAAGTTATCGAGGCAACGGTCACCCATCTACTGAACTCACACAAGAATGCTCGAATCTCCAACAATATTCAACCGATCGTGTTAAAACTTGAAACTTGGCAGTAGAGTTAGGTAATGAACGCTCTTGCAAAATTTCAGCAATTTCAAACGTATAGTTACTGATATATAGAATTTTTTTTTTTATTTTCAATGATTTATTAAAAATTTTCTACAAATGCTATCCTCACCAAATTTCGCAAACATTTTCGCGTTGGCATTCTACAACTAATAACCATGTTTGAATTCAATCGGTTCAGTATTTTTCGAGATAATGGGGAACAAAAAACCACCAAATTTCAGAAAATTTCAGATGGCTATAACTCTGAAACCGTTTGGTCGATTATGCTCATAAACAAACTCAAATGTGGCATTCATATGCACAACATAACCTGAAATTTTCAAGCCGCTATCTCTTTCCGTTCTCAGGTTATCGTGACAAAAAAAATATTTTTTAATAATTTTTTTTAAATTTTCTAGCCATACGATTCGCACAAAATTTCACGAACGTGCTTAGGTTCATATTCTACAACTACTCACCAAGTTTCAATTCGATCGGATTTATATTGGTTGAAAACAAAATTATTACTCGGAAACCACTAGGCCGATTATGCCCATTAACGAACTAGTCCGTCGTATTGCGATGCGCCACCCACCCTGAAAATTTCAAGTCGCTAGCTCTTTTCGTTCTCAAATTATCGTGGCAACGGACGGCCGGACGGCCGGACGGACAGAATCAAATTTGACCTCGGATTCTTCATCGGGGAGTCGAACTTAATCGTTTGAGACCAATTTCGTCAAAAAATTCGAAAGTTACAGACATTTGGGCAAAACTATAACGCGATGTTCCCCAGAACATACGCGCAAAAAAGAGCAATCTACAATGCTTCAATGCCTTAAAGCTTCAAAAATTGTCATCAAATTTATTTATCAAGATTAAATGAGCAATCTGCAATGATTCAACCTCGTGGAATGGGTTGTTGCAACTTACACTCGGTTCATGGTTTTCACAATTCGAAATACCTAAGGAAAGTATCATCGAAATGTCTAGAGCAAGGCTGGAGACAATCATAGCAGATTGTCCATTTATTCCTGATATTTGAGTAGGTAGTGGATTACGAACAAATTATTTTAATAGTTCAAAATATATTAATAAAATACTATCCTCTTTTCATAATTTAAAATGTAATAGGTCATACCTCTAACACATTCTTCTCTGTATTATGAACCTTAACTCAAGAAAAAATGATTGATACACAAATGTAGATCCATATTTTAGTATTTTTTTGCTAGCAACCTTATGAAAATACTGTATTTAGGAACATGTCTCACTACTTAAGGAAGTAAAAGGTAATATTAACCTCATTGGTCAACGAGCATTAGTTTCTTTTGATGATTCCCTTATGTTCGTCTTTCCTATTACCTCCATGAACTTCATCAAAACAGTCTTGTATATATTCACAAATTCATGAATCGAATAACTTGCTTTCCAAGAGAAAATAACAACTATGAATTGACAATCTCTAATAGCTAGAAAAGATGACATTTATGAATAGTGATCACAGACAGTTTCTGTGTTCATATTCTGTGAATACATAGAACTTACGATGTATTACTGAAACTTTGAAACATCATATCTCCGAAAGTATTAGCTTGTTAGAGTTGAAAATGATAACAATGGATTCTTATGATGAATCTGCATCTTAAAAAAATTGAATTCAATAGTTGTAATGTAAAAAAAAAATTTTTTTTTCGTTACTCCGAAGCTATCAGACCCATTTTGCCCACTAGCGAACTTAACCGAGATATTTATCCCTCAAACCTGCTCTGAAAATTACAACTCTCTAGCTCATTCCGTTCGAGAGGTATCGTGTTAACGGCCGGACGGATGGCCAGCCGGACAGAATCAATTTCGACCACGGATTCTTGATCAGTGAGTCAAACCAAATCGTTCAAGACCATTTTCAGCCAAAAATTCGAAAATTACAGACATTTGGGCAAATTGATAAGTACTCTGTTCCGAGGAACAAGAGCGCCAAAAAAATTTTTTTTTTCGAATAATTTTAACACCCTATATCTCAAAGAGGAAGCATTTCTCGAAATATGTTTATATGACAAACTAGGGCATAATTTTGACGTAGAATACGTGGTTAAAATTACTTGGTTAAGATCTGGATCACCCTGTATAATTGTGTTAAGTTTATTGTTCAACATGAGGAACTATTTAATAAATATAAAAATAAAAATAATAAAACGAGACAAATGGATCAATATTTTTACCCCATTCACTCACTGGCTATTACACACAATAATTCTTTGTATATGTGTATTAAATTGTTCAACTCTTTACCAAGGAAATTCCGTTTTATAGATAGTGAAAGATATTTGTCAAGGAGCTTTATTCTTTGATAATAAATTGTGCTCCATACAATGTGAGTGAGTATCTGGTATATTGCAGAGTGTATGGAAATATGTTGGTTGCTTAATGCTCTGTAAACTGTTACCTATTATGCGAGTGTAGTTTTTGTTGACATTTTTTCTTTGTACAGCTAGTAATTTTGTACTATGAATTGAATAAAGGTTATTATTATTATTATTAATAATAATAGAGAAATTCGAAAATCACATTATTGATAACATGCGCTAGATGACCTCAATCAACCAGTCCCTCTGTACTAAAATGAATTCGAATTACTTTTTCTTCTTCTGAAAATCGTGTGCACTTGGAGTGTCCGTGCCATGAAAATCGTGACTTGACTCATGTATTCTCAATAACGCAGTCTTCATACCATGAAAGCCTCGCTTTCCTGAAACGAATTGTAAAATCAATTCTGACTACCAGAATTCCAACTATTCAACATTCATGCTCAGAAACTATCATTAGCATATATATGGATATTAGGACTGAGTCTATATAACTTTGCTGAAAAAACCCAGATTTCACGGAATCTTGTTAAAACTGAAAAATTATAATTCGATGAAAGTTCGTCCGCTCGTTCTTTCAATCATCAATATATCATACATTACTGAAATTTATGGTTTTCACTGACCTGCCAAATGGAGAATCAAAATTTTTAATTGTTATGCTATTCCAAAGTTAATTAAAATATGCAGTCAGATAAATTCGCAAATACATTCCAAACTGAAGGAAAACGCATCTTTTGATCCCCATCTATCATTTTCAATCCAGTTAAGGGAACCTGGCAAAGTAACGTACATATTTTTCAGATGCCAAAAATATCATCAATAGTAAATAAAATTCACAGCAATGAATAAATCGTTTACTTAGATAACATCATTGAATGAGTTTACAGAAAATCATTGTTTTCTGTTATATCGAAGAAGCTATAGCGCTGATTTTCTGAATAACTGACCTTATCGTTACCTTTTATTTACATACTATAGGTGTAGGGTTTTCAAGTAGTGGCCTTGATAGGTCTTGACACGAGACGAGAGTAGGCGAGAATATACAAAATCTCGTCTCGGTCTCGCCAAAAAATTAATGCTCGTTTAAGTCTCGGTCTCATCTCGTTATCAGTTGTCTCGTTTCGTCTCGCTTAATTCTGAATAACGATAATAAATATTATAATACTAGCTGGCCCGGCGAACTTCGTACCGCCTAACTTAATAAAAAAAAATGCTCGATATGAATGAAGTTTTATTATTATTTTCAATTAATGGCAGAAATGATGTTGCTTATTTACAAAATAGAGTTTTCCTGGCTTTCACTGGCTATTTATAACGTTTCAATTTGATATTGACAGACACACACACAGTTATGATACAGTCTCTTAGTCAATTTAAAGCTTTCTGATGAACTATATTTTTTGTTTTGTTTTGTGGTGCGTAAATAAACGAAGATGACGGTTTTACGACGCACGAACACATGACGTTTAATTGTCCATGCGCCATGTCCACACATCAAAGGAAAAACAAAATTGTTACATTATGAGAATCCATCCAAGGTACCTATTTAGGTAATGTTTTGTTTGTTGCACAAATCACTTCAATTGTGTACAATTGTGCAGTGATATAAAGAATAGCCTGTATAGTAATGGTTTATTTTCAATTATGTATGCCTCAAAAGTATATTTTTTAACACAATTGAATGATAGTGTACGATTGGCGTGAAAAATAGCAAGTTGCAATTGACGTTCAAAGAAAAACAACCTGTATGAAAATTTGGAACAAATACATTATGAGAATCCATCCAAGGTACCTATTTAGTTAATGCTTTGTTTGTGGCACAAATCAATTCAATCGAGTAGAATTGTGCAGTGATATAAAGAACACCCTGTATAGTAATATTTTATTTTCAATGATGTATGCCTCGAAAGTATATTTTTTAACACAATTGAATGAAATTGTACGATTGGCGTGAAAAACAGCAAGTTGCAATTGACGTTAAAAGAAAAACACCCTGTATGACAATTTCGGAAAAGTACATTATGATAATCTATTCAAGGAGTCTATTCAGTTAATGCACGAATCACTTAAATCGCGTGCAATTGTGCAGTTATATAAAGAACTCCCTGTATAGTAATGGTTTATTTTCATTGATGCCTCGAAAGTATAATTTTAAGCACAATTTGATGAAATTGTACCATTGGCGTGAAAAACAGCAAGTTGCAATTGACGTTAAAAGAAAAACACCCTGTATGAAAATATCGGACAAATTCGACGTTAAAAGAAAAACACCTTGTAGGAAAATTTCAGACAAATACATTATGAGAATCTATCCAAGTTAACTATTTAGTTAATGCTTTGTTTGTGCCTCAAATCACTTCAATCGCGTACAATTGTGCCGTGAGAAAAAGGACACTCTGTATAGTAATGGTTTATTTTCAATGATGTATGCCTCGAAAGTATATTTTTTAACATAATTGAATGAAATTGTACGACCAAGGCGTGAAAAAGAGCAAGTGGCCATTGACGTTAAAAGAAAAACACCCTGTAGAAATTTTGTATAGTTATTCACCTTTTAAACCTTCCCTGGACTTCCACAAATAATTCAAGACCAAGATTAACCAAAGCATTCCAGCCGTTCTCAAGTTTTAGCGAGACTAACGAACAGCAATTCATTTATATATAATAGATATAAACGAAATGGTAGATAACAATGAATATTTTTGTAAAGCCATATTTATTACGCTCTTATACAAAAATATTTGTACAAGTACATGAGTTTTTAAATTTCAAAAACTGTTAATTTCATATTTTAAATTACTCGATAACCAAAAATTCAAACATAATCACGCTTGCATCACATCATCTTGCAATGATGTACGTGTTTTTGCCATGATCATACCTGCTGTGGAAAATAATTTCTAAACAGGTACGGATGTAGCCATTAATAATTCATCAACCATTTTCAACTTTTTCATGCACTTTCCACCACTCTAAAATACAATTTTGATTCCTATTTGCTCTTTCTAACAGCAAATGTTCTTCAAACTTAGCTTTCCAATGTTTCGAAGGTTTTGTTTATGATTTAAAGAGGCATCGTATTTCAAAATTTAAAAAAAAAATTGGTTCAAGCACTGGTGTGAAGTAAGGAGCTTTTGCGCGTATGTACTATTGTCTATTCTCCTTTATTGGACACTCTTAATCGAATTTACCATGGTAAATTCGGAGTGTCCGATACAGGAAAACAGACAATAGAATTCACCCTGGTAAATTCGATTGAGATTGTCCAATAAAGGAGAATGGACAAGAGAACATACGCGCAAAAGCTTCTGACTTCACGTCAGTGCTTGAACCAATTTTTTTTTCAATAATTTTTAAAAAATTTTCTAGTGCTACGATCCTCACGAAATTTTGCAAGAATTTTCGCGTTGGCATTCTACAACTAATAACCATACTTGAATTGGATCGGATTTGTATTTTTTGAGTTATTGAGGAAATAACAACCAAATTTCAGATGGGTATAACTCCGAACCTGTTTTGCTGATTATACCTATAAAAGAACTAAAATGGGTCATTAAGATTCTCAACCTTACCTGAAAATTTCAAGTCGCTATCTCTTTCCGTTCTTAGGTTATCGTGACGCGAATAATATTTTTTAATAATTTTTTAAAAATTTGCTAGCGATACGATGTTCACAAAATTTCACTAACGTCATTGAGTTTATATTCTACAACTACTCACCAAGTTTCAATTCGATCGGATTAGTATTGGTTGTAGACAAAATTATTACTCGGAAACCGTTGGGCCGATTATGCCCATTAACGAACTTGTCCGTCCTATTGGGATGCACCACCTGTCATGATATATCTAATCAAACTAATACATAAAGTATCGTACTCTGTGGTCTCCCTTGCAGTTAACATAATGGTATCAACATCACACCACCTACCCTGAAAATTTCAAGTCGCTTTCTCTTTCCGTTCTCAATTATCGTGGCAACGGCCAGCTGGCCGGACAGAATCAAATTTGACCTTGAATTCTTGATCAAGGAGTCGAACTCAATCGTTCGAGACCATTTTCGGCGAAAATTTCAAAAATTACAGACATTTGGGCAAAATGACAACGCGATGTCCCCCAGAACATACGCGCAAAAAAATCTGAGAAACCAATACTTTTGGACATATGATTTGTCAAAGTTTGAACAAGATCCCCAAAGCTCCTGTCCACAGGGCTTTCCCACTTTTTTCTTCACTTAGAGCGAGCTCAGACCTGGATGAAAATTGTGGAGAGGTGTCCCAGAGTAATACCCAATTTCAGTCAATTTCATTTTAAGTCTAATGAATTCCCTGCCCAGCAGTTTGGGAGAAAATCTCTAGACGAACGAGGAACGCCGGGGACAGTGGAGGACAGACGAACGGATTTTCTTCCATTCGATTTTTGATTTTCATAAACAGAACGAATACTGGAAAGAAAATTTCTAGTTTTTCTACACGATTCTTTAAATTTTCTGGAAAATAAGATACGCAAAATAAAACTGATTCTATCGAATTAGTATTAAGGTATATCTATAAACTTGAACCGGAGGTGGTAGACTGTTTAGGTCCCAAAACAGGAGACGTCAATACAGTCGGGTGAGTTCTGAATATGAAACCGAATAAAGCTTGAAAATAAAGCAGGAAGCTCTAACAAAATGGTTGGCAGACATTGTTCCCAATTGGTCACCGCGAGAAACAACAAAGGAATCTTTCTATCGAAACGGACCCTGCTTCGTGCGATTGTCTACACATTGTAGTGATGATCAGAGAGAAATACACAAGCTACTAACTGTTTATGGGATTTTATTGGTCTCATCGCATTATAGCTTAGCTTGCAAGCTCGCTCAACCGTATCTAACTCGACTAAATAGCCCCCCTTATGAAAGTTCGCGGCGCAACCCAAACGCGAACGCTTTTTTGTTGTCATGAGATTTTTTTTTAAGTTCACCCCTCTACGTGTAAGTCTGGCTCTGGTCAGTGGTGTTACGAAAAGAGAAAAGAATATCGAGAGCCAAAATATATTACCCATTTTATTGCTGTGGAATTTCAATGGAACAAACGACTATGATTCATGCGTAGACATAAAACATTATATAAGTATACTAGCGGCCCGGTACGTGCTTCGCTACGTATAAAGTGAAATAATAAAAAAAA
Organism: Halyzia sedecimguttata; assembly: GCA_937662695.2. Taxonomy (NCBI): domain Eukaryota; kingdom Metazoa; phylum Arthropoda; class Insecta; order Coleoptera; family Coccinellidae; genus Halyzia; species Halyzia sedecimguttata. Next base: position 44,389,042 of record OW569413.2, on the reverse strand, counting down.
ATCAATTGGAACATCAAATTCATTTACTCAAACAAAAAAATATTTTATTAATTTCTAGCTATTTTCAAACTTAAACCAAAACATTTGGGTAAACAATATTTTTTTGTTTTTCCATTTTGAGCATGAATAAACAACCGACTGGTGTTTGAATATTTTGATTAATTTCAATGCAAAAATCCATCCGATCGAACGGATATTCATTATAGATTTCGTAACTTAACGAAAAGGTCCAAAACCCAAGATACGTTTACTGTAGTAACGCTATTTTAAGTTCTTCATTCGATTTTCAGAATATCGTCAATCCTGTCAAGCGATCGATCGAAAACGGTTACTCGTTCATATTTCTCGCAGTATTTCTAGACGATTCCAAGATTTTCGAGTAATTCCGTTCGAAATTCAAATTCGATTTTACATTTCTCGTCGCTCGTTCAGACCGAAAACGTCGACCTTGAAGGCGCCGCGTTAAAATTCGCCCCAGAAATATACGTGAAACGTCAGAATTTTGCCGATTTTCGCGAAAAGTCACATTTTCCTATCGTTCATCCGGGAAAACAAAGAGAGGATCGAAAAAAGAGCTCCGTTGAGGACTAATTTCGAATCTCGTCTTCACGTTCCCGCAAATACTGTCGTTGCGAACACCACCGTTCCTCCGAATTCCTTTCCACAATTTTGCACCTTTTGCCAAAATCGAAAACTTCCGTATTTCTCCTCGATAAACCCCTTCGAAATTTCCCCCAAACCCCCCTCCTAACATCCAAAAAAACATTACGTTTATAGTAACATTTTCAAAAAGTTTCCTTTGATAAATGAAGAAACGCTCGACAGATTTCGAGCAAACTTAACATAAACCAACTACTAAATAGTCTGAATAAAGCCTAAACATTTGGTTTGGATAGGTGAGCCCCTTCTTGAGTTATAAAATTACAACGAAAAGTGGCATTGATTTTTATATATAGGGTGAGTCTAAAATGTGTACCGAGCTATTTGGGGGTGATAACACATTGAAAAATAAGTATAGTTTGATGAATAAACTTATGGCCCAAAATGCATATTAATGGAGATAAATCCTTCCATAGTTGATAAATTTATAAAAAACTTCGCCGCATGATATCTAAACGGTGAATGCCACCAGATTTAAATTTCGCACATGAATGTATGTGGATTGTTATGTACTTATTGTTTGACAACGACACAAGAAGGTTATATCATAGACAAAATTAAGAATTGTTCATGGCCAGCTAAAATATCGTTACCGATGAATCTCGCGATGAATTAATTTGCTGACATCATGTGAGTATATAAACTCAAATATCTTGAAAACGGTTCAATTTTTTGTATTTAGATAAGAGTACCTTTTTCATGTAATTTTCTTCGCTGCATGGAATGCTTCTATTTTTTCACCAAAACGATTACAACGAAAGAAGTTATCACAAAACAATCATGACTTACCCTCTAAAAACACCCTTAGTAACAATATCAGAAATTTCAATCTGGTGGCATTCACCGTTTAGAAGTAATACGGAGAATTTTTTTTAATTTTATCAACTTTGGAAGGATATATCTTCCTTAATATGCATTTTGGGCCATAAGTTTATTCATCAAACCGTGCTTATATTTCCTATATGTCCTATCACCCCAAAAGCTCGGTACACAATTTTGGCTCACCCTGTATATTGATTATGATTTCATGTTCTACATTACACCATAAAATTTTAGTGACATATTTTGGATTCATCAAGTTTATGTATAATATGAATAGTCATTTCGATTCTTATAATATAGCATACAATTTGTTGCCTACCTTTATAGCCGCGTCGTAATCTATCTGCCTCTCCCGGTCCTTGGAACCTCGTTTCTCGGATTCTTCTTGCTGCTGTTTATCTTTTTCCTTGCCGCTGGTGGAACTGCCCGCCGCCGGAGGCGGGTATGAAATCCAGAACTGGTGGGCCAGTTTGCTGTTACACTAGCTCGACATCGACACACACACAATATTTAACGATCCTGAAATAAAAGTGAAAATTATTTGGAGCAACTGGATAATATGGACGGGGTATTATAGGGGTCAGTTTTGGGTTCTCTGTTATTCTCCCTATATTAACGATATAGGTTATATTACGTAGCTTTATCAACATGGCGCAGCTGTCATGGCATCGGCTGAAATGAAGGCGTTTCAGAGAGGAATATCCGGACAGAAGTGAATATTTTATATCACTGGCTTAATACAAATTCTCTGCATATTCACATAAAGCTTGTTCCACAATATGAATAATAGCTATACTATTCACGTAAAGGTAAGAGACACTGTTCTACTATAATCTAAGTGAGATTTCACATTATCATTGTGAGAATTGCTTTGCCCAAAGCAAAATCAAAAATTGGTTCAAGCCCTGTTGGCAAGAGCTTTTTGGCAATCTTGTTCAAACAGACAAATTATATCTCCGAAAGTATTGGTTTCTCAGAGTTGGGAATTATATCAATGGATTCCTATGATAGAAATGCATCATGAAAGAAATTTAATTTAAAAAAAAAGTGTCGTTTAAAAAAATGCTTCAAAAATTATCTTTTAAAGAAAAAGAGCAACCTACAATGCTTCAATGCTTCAAAAATTATCATTAAATTTATTTATCAAGATTAAATGAGCAATCTGCAATGATTCAACCTCGTGGAATGGGTTGTTGCAACTTACACTCGGTGTATAGTTTTCACAACTCGAAATACCTAAGGAAAGTATCATCGAAATGTCTAGAGCAAGGCTGGAGACAATCATAGCAGATTGTCCATTCATTCCTGATATTTGTGTAGGTAGTGGATTAGGAACAAATTATCTTAATAGTTCAAAATATATTAATATAATACTATCCTCTTTTCATTTCATAACGAAAGAAAAAATGTTTGTTACACAAATGTAGATCCATATTTCAGTATTTTTTTGCTAGCAACATTATGAAAATACTGTACATAGGAACATGTCTCACTACTTAAGGAAGTAAAAGGTAATATTAACCTCAGTGGCCAACTAACAATAATTTCTTTTGATGATTCCATTATGTTCTTCGTTCCTATTGCCTCCATAAACTACATCATTAAAATGATCCAATTCTAAATCTTCTGAAACATCATCCCCCATATTTATACATAAATTATTCAATATGTAATCAGTCAATATTATTTTCGGTTTCAAAACAGTCTTGTATATATTCACACATTCAAGAATCGGATTCATATTTTCGAAGAGAAAGTATTTTCAACATACGAATTGACAATCTCTAATAGCTAGAAAAGTTGACATTTATGAACAGTGAACACAGACAGATTCTGTGTTCACATTCTGTGAATACATAGATCTTACGATGTATTATTGAAACTTTGAAACATCATATCTCGGAAAGTATTAGCTTGTTAGATTTGAAAATGATAGCAATGGATTCTTATGATGGAACTGCATCTTAAAATAATTTGAATTCAAAAGTTGTAATGCAAAAAAAATATTTTTTTTGTTACTCCGATACTATTAGACCGATTTTGCCCAATAACGAACTTAACCGAGATATTTATCCCTCAAACCTACTCTGAAAATTTCAACTGTCTAGCTCATTCCGTTCTAGAGTTATCGTGTTAACGGCCGGTCGGACGGACGGACGGCCGGACAGAATCGATTTTGACCACGGATTCTTGATCAGTGAGTCGAACCAAATCGTTAAAGACCATTTTCAGCCAAAAAATTCGAAAATTACAGACATTTGGGCAAATTGATGAGCACTCTGTTCCGAGGAACAATAGCGCCAAAAAGTGGCTCCCATTTCTTGGTATCCTAAGCTGATCAGTTCTATTGTCATTTCGGGCCGATATTTTGTGCTTGAAATTAGCTCATTTGGCAAAAGAACCTTTATTTTTTGTGGGATTAGTGGTGGTCATACTATTGGAAAAAAGGCAAATATTATTATTATATTATTATTGGTGAGTTCCTACCGTGATTGTTCTAGCGGCGTATTCCGCCAGTAACAGCGTGATATCATTTTGCCCAGATTTATGTATTTCTGCAATTTTTTGCTAAAAATGGACTCAAATTGTTAGTTTCGATTGATCGATGAATAAACCTGCTCCTCTAAAACTTTTTCTGATATGAATGAATATAATCAGGATTCTCTAGACATGTTAAACAATATAGAAGCAGAAAGGAAATGATTCATACAACTGTCAATTTGCAACAATTTTCAACATGATTCTCGAAAATATCCTTTTTTTTCGATTTATCAAATAAATCTTATGCATTAAAAGCTTATTTACATTTACATAAATCCTAGAAGTTACATTCTTCACTGCAATGCAATCACCGAGACAGTGAAGATATCTGAACTAGAAAACAGGGCTTAATTTCGTATCGGCGTCAACATTCATTAACATTATTCCCCTTGCACGAAATTCATGAGTGTTTAGTGAGTGTGGACTCATTTGGAATAAACACGATTTGATGGCTCATTTACCGACACACAAAGGTGTGAATATCCGGTATAATGATTTCTACATAACACTCACCCCTTTTCAAGTATTCATCTCCCTTCAATTTCAAATGAAGGAGAAAATACTACTTATTACAGCCGATTCCTCATATCATAAGATTTCAACATTTCAAACTACCATAACTAGAAAATGTTGCGTGATATAAATACGGAAACATTGAGGAGAACATCACTTCTGATGCTAATCTATAGTCTGTATAAGAAATATTGACATCGAAGTAGGCCTTGAACGTGTAGTTGGTGCTTTATTTCTGGTTACAAAAAGTTACTGTTCTGTAACCAGAGAAATGAATTATTAATAGAACCTTGAATCTTCTGAATGCTCTATCCTATTTGTAATTAATTGAAGACCCTTATAAATGCATTATTGATGTACTTTGGAAATTCAAATCCCGAATGTATTTTTTTATCCTGAGATTTTGGAACGATACTTTTCCAAGTTTAACTGCAGCAGACTAATGAAACAAACATAAATAGGAGATTGATACCCAGAAACCATTTGAAGGAATTGGAAAAATCATTATTTATAAAAGAAATTAACAGAAATTGGATAGTTTTTTATTGCGGGATGAAGAACCTTTTGACATAATAATCATGTACATCTCAATATATCTTATAATTTAGGTTCCTTATCCAAAGCCATTGGAAAATTAATCAAGATGTAAAAGACCATAAGAAACTAACTTTTCATTTATTGAATCCATATTGGTTATTGAATAATTTCATTGATATAATGTTAATAAATATAATGTTATTATTATTACTTCGTCAGTATAAATTATTGAGAGGCGGGTTGAATAATGGAACATTATTTTGGAAGAAGAGAGAATTAATCAGTGTTTAAGCAGACTTATCATTTCTGCCTTAATTTAACTTGAAAAGTAATAGCTTGAAAAACATTATAATCTTTATGCAATGATAATAGTTCAAGTGTGTATTTTTCCAAAACAAAAATCGGAACCGAAATTTCATTACGTAATTTTTTTACGTGAGCTGTGAGTTTTATGGATTTCAATTGCAACTAGGTTGAGAAAAGATTATTTGCCATTTTCCTATGAATTGTCGTTTTAGTATTATAATTTATATTGAAAAACTTAATGATTTAAAATTCTATTTCAAAATTTGATTTGCTCAGTTCGTAGAACTCATGAAGGAAAGAACTTGTTGAAGAAAACCTTCAGTGAAGTGTTCTCTCAAATTTTTAAAAATTTTTATTTAATTTAATGTCTCTGTACATGTATAGTCGTATATCGTATATCACAGGAGTTCTCCCACAACTGCTGCCAGGTTTTAATGATGTTCCTTCTTCATTTTTCCTGAGAATTCTTCGAACAGTACTTGAAGAAATCTGAAATATTAGGGCCAATGTAATAATCAGAATACACTTTTAGTGGCTGACTGATCTGGAACACTAGAGCAACGCGGTTGATGCTGGCGGTAATATCTGCAGAATCCCTGAAGAATTCACAGTAACATCTATGTATATACTGCTTCGCGTTCCCTTTTTGTTAGGCGAGAGGTATCGTAATCAATTCCAGACATTTTTAATAGCACAAGGATGTGGAAATACTCAAACTCGGTACGATTAATTATAAACACACATGTAAAAACTATCCAAAATGGTTCGATTTTCGTTATACCAAATAGTCAAGAAAAAAATAATAAATGACAGTTCATCAGCTCATTGTAATTTTCAATGCGAACAACATAAATTGTGTGACTTGAAATATAACTAGACCGGCCGTTGCCAACTGAATTTCGATTTTCCATAGGCACCCTTGATGTCAATATATCTTAAACGGACTAAGTATATGTATTTTCAATGCAATTTCGTGAACCAAAATATTTATATCTACTATTGAATTATATATTCATTATCCAATTGCTAATAGATATTCAATTAATAGTATCTGTAAACAAACAACGTTAGTTATAATAACTCACTACTATAACTCACTACATTCTTGGAATTATTTAACTTTCGAATATCTATGCTTCGGTCACCTGAATAATTTTGACGAGTTGATAGCTCATTACCGTGAATGTTTTTTTGAAAAGATTAATTCAGATAGTGAAAATGAATTATTATGGACACCTCCAGAAATAAGAGAAGCAGCTAATGTAACCATACAGAATTTATTGCCCGAAAAATCCAAAAACAAGTATAAAGTTGTATGCAAAAATTTTCAAGATTGGTGTAGTAGTAGAATCATTAAGTCATCGTTTACAGAGAATGTTCTTTTAGCATATTTTAGGTACCTGAGTAGGTACTAAATATAAAGCATAGTCTCTATGGACTCTCTACTCCATGCTAAGAAGCACACTCAACATATATGATGGAATCAATATAGAGAATTATTCAAAATTACGTGCGTTTCTTAACGTCAATCAGAAAAACATGTTGCTAAAAAGGCAAAAACTTTTACGCCAGAACAACTAAATAATTTCATAAATGAAGCTTCTGATGAGAAATATCAGGCGACAAAGGTAGAATATCTCATAATAATTCAATCGTTTTCAGCATCTAGTTAATATCATAATTTATTTTAGGTTGCTTTAATTTAATCATGGGCATTATGGTTGCTTGTCATGCAGCACAATTGCACTCTATTCAAATTATAGATTTAGAAGACCATGGATCTATTTTTATGGTCAGTGTACCTACCAAATAAAAAAAAAATTCCAGAAACTATTTAAGTTTTCGTCCTACTGATATATCGCAAGCAATATTATTCCTTAAATTTCGAAATGGAAAATATCATTCACAAAGAATTGGCATTCATAAATTTGGAGCAACGGGGAAAGACATAGCTACATTTTTTAAATTACCAGACTGTAATTTATATACAGGGCATTGTTTTCGTCGCTCGTCGGCAACTTTATTAGCTGATTCTGGAGGGGATATAACGGCACTGAAATACTATGGCGCTTGTCGATCAACTACTGTGGCTGAGGGGTACATTGATGATTCCGAAAACAATAAGACAGATACTGCAAATAAAATATAATAGTTCAATAACACCTCAGCCAGTTAGTACACCAACAACATTTATGCAACAAACACAAAAATAAATAATAAACTTGCATAATTCAGTCCCACATATTCAGTTTACTGGTTGTTCAAACTTTACAGTTTATTCTATTAATAAATAAAATGAGTAAATACAACTATGTTTTTCCTAACATTGTATTAGGTTACTGTTGAGTCGTTGTAGAACCTCAAGATTCTTCGTATAATTGTGAAGCTGAAGCGATGGCTTAAAAGTCATAGACTTACGCGTAAACCAAGTCAACACTGGCGACTTCGCAACTCCGGATGGAAAACATACGCAGGTTTTTCGATTGATTGGACGCATCGATTGATAGATTTCGCTCTGAACTAACATATAGAAACTTTTCTCCGCAAAATATCGGTTTTGATAGTTTTGGTGATTATTTGATAGTTTTGGTGATTAGAACGCTTTGACAACAATCGCATTAGCATATACGCTCTGGAAAATTCTCGCAACGCATTTTGATGGTGTTTTTCAACACCGCATTTTGGAACGTGGAAGCTGCCCTGCCACAAAGACCTGTGTGAGGCCCTCGAACTTCGAAACAGGACGCTGAGACGACCATCAGGACACTTTTCTGGTAAGTCATCAGTGTTGACCGCATTTATTATAAAACATTTCAATTGTATATTTCGCTTTTCGCTCCAGCTTCACAACGCCAGAAATACAGTCCCTTTTCTCAATAAATTAACGACTAACTGAACTATCGGAGTGAACATTGGTCCTAATCGAACCGGATATTGAATTCGCCTCCCTTATTTTGAGGGATTTCAATATTCAATTATTTATAGTTGTTTATCATAAGTTTTTGCTCCACCTGCACATCTGGTAGCCCAGAGCGTGAGATATCCCGCTTATCGAGACGAAATATTCTTCGATTGAAATTGCATTGAGTGACATCGTTTACGCACATATTTTCGGAATTATAACGTTTCATTTTAGACTTGGTAAATATGGCAGATTTGAAATTAAAGCGAGCTAATTTCATCAGAAATTCTTGTATTAATGAATTAAATTCACTTTTGGATCTTGCGAGGAAGGCTGTGTCAGATTCCACTCTACAAACTTCGTTTAAAATTCGCTTCACAGAGATCGACGAAGTCCGCGAAGAATTCAATAAACAACACCAAACAGTAACTGCTATTCTTTTGCAAGGTGAGGATAATGATCTGACTCCAGAGGAGTCCATAAGAAGTCAATTTCAAGATGATTTTTTTGCTGTTAAGACGATTTATACAAAATTGTTCGACCCAAATGGGGAATCTCTTGATGTTTCAGTACAAGCCGCATTGTCTAGAAAACAAAGTCTTGCTGTCAGTTCGCCCAATGCTTGCAATGTTCGTCTTCCTCGGATTGAAATTAAATCATTTACAGGAGATTACACTCACTTCGCTACTTACATTGACGTGTTTGATGCTCTAGTGCATAATAACTCATCGCTCACAGAAATTGAAAAGTTTAATTATTTGATTTCGTCTTTAGAAGGACCGCCTCTTTCTTTAGTCCGCACCTTGCCTATGACCGCGGATAATTATCAAATAGCATATCAGTCGCTTATTGATCGATTTTCCAATGAGAGATTGAGAGCTCAAGCCCATTGGAACGCCATAGAGAACACACTTAAAATTAATTGCAATAACCGCTCCGCACTGCGAAACTTGATCAGTACATTCACTGAAAATTTGGCCGCACTTAAAAATATGCATTTTCCTGTAGAGTCTTGGGACTTTGTAATGTTCATGCTGTTGATAAAACGCCTAGACAACGCAACTGTAGCTCGATTCGAATTGGAAAACAGCTCTTCCTCCATTCCAGATTTCAAAACACTCATTGAGTTTTTGAATAAATATTGCATTGCAATGGACACGTTGGGAGCGCCTCAGAATTCGAATAATAGCAGATACCCTAATTCAAAGGGAACAGCCACCAATGAAAAACCTCGCATCGGATCCTACTTTTCGAATGATAGTAGAAACTCACGCTCAAAACCCATTCCAGTTTGTACGCTTTGTAAACAAGATCACATGTTACATTCCTGTTCGGAATTCTTGGAAATGACTCCTCAAGAACGTCACGCACTCGTGAAGCAAAAACATCTTTGCTTCAACTGTTTGAGTAGCATTCATGATTTGCGATCCTGTAAGTCAATAAACACCTGTCGAAAATGTCATGAGCGTCATAATACCCTTCTACATCTTGCTCCAACTTCTGCTAAAACTCCTGTTGATTCAGAAGAACCTTCTCCCTCCACTGATTGGGCCGTTTTGTCCGCGTCTGCTGGGGTTGCTCAAAATTCATCCGCTGTTCTCTTATCCACAGCCATGATTGAGGTTCGAGATAATTTCGGTGAATTCCGTAGATTTCGTTGCTTGATTGATAGTGGATCTATGTCTTCATTCATAAGTCGGAAGGCTGCAAATATGCTAGGTTTGCCCCGTCGTAAAGTCGATGTAGAAGTTAAGGGTCTTAATTTAATGAAGACAAACGCTACGCATGGTTGTTTAACTTTAATGTTTCGCCCGTGCAAGTCAGAGAAACCGATCTTGTTAACAGACGCAATAGTTTTAGATAGAATATGTGATGAACTTCCTGCTTATCGTATCCCCGAGTCTTCTTGGTCTAATTTGAAACATTTGAAGCTTGCCGATGACAGGTTTTATTCGCCGGGTTCGATTGACATTTTATTGGGCGCAGATATATTTTCGAAGATTTTGTTGCCGGATCAAATCAGTGGAAGGTCTGGTCGACTTGATGCTGTAAATACTGTGCTAGGATATATTTTGATGGGAAAATTTGATTGTAGATCGAATACGTCGATATCATCATTTTTTATATCATATTCTGAATTCTCAATTGATAGGTCACTACAAAAATTTTGGGAACTTGATAGTGTGCCCTCTGGAGAACCACTGTCTTCTGATGACAAATTATGCGATCAAATATTTTCCGATCAGCATTATCGCGATAGGGAGGGTCGATATATTGTATCTCTTCCATTCCGAAATATTTTGCCGCAATTTACTGGAATGCGAGAGCTAGCGCTAAACCGTTTCCTCTCTCTCGAACGTAGGCTTGTTAGGAACCAAGATCTATATAAACTTTACGTTGGATTCATGAGAGATTATCTTGAATCGAATCATATGGAACTGGTTCCTCGCGATCTCATTTCTAGAAATTCCTTTTATCTTCCCCATCATTGTGTGGTTAAAACTCAAAATGATCAAACTAAAATTCGAGTAGTATTCAACGCTTCCGCAAAATCGCCATATCAAGAGGAGGGTTCACTCAATGACCACCTCCTGACGGGCAAGAAATTACAGAAAAATATCATCACTATATTGTTACGCTTTCGTTTACATGAATATGTTGTTTGCGCCGACATCCGACAGATGTATCGCATGATTCGCGTTAGTCCAGACCATGCAGATTACCAGCGAATCATTTGGAGATTTTCGGTTGATGAAGATCCCCAAGATTATAGGTTACTCACCGTAACCTACGGTATTAATAGCGCTCCATATCTCGCGTTGCGTACCCTCATTCAACTGGCCAGAGATGAAGGAATAGATTTTCCCTTGGCATCAAAGGCCTTGCTTGAGGACACTTACGTGGACGATATTGTCAGCGGAAGTTCCACTTTGACAGGGGCGAAACGACTACTCAGAGAGCTGATTGATATTCTGGCGAAAGGTCATTTTGAACTTAGAAAATTTTCGTCAAATTGTTCTGCCATTTTATCTGACTTACCCCCCTCACATCTTTCAATTGACCCTCTATCTTTCGATCGACACGGTGAACCCACCTTCCTCAAGGTATTGGGCTTGCAATGGGACCCACCACAAGATTGCTTTTGTTTCAGCGTGGAAACATCTGGAAACCTTTCCACCAAGCGCCACTTACTTTCGCAAATAGCACGCATTTACGATCCCATCGGGTTTCTGTCACCGGTGACCCTTTTACTCAAACATCTCATGCAGAGGGTATGGTCTTCCGGTATTGGTTGGGATGACGAGCTTCCAAAAGAAGTTTCTAGTGTCTGGATGGCGTTTAAGTCTGAAATTTCTATTCTGTCGTCCATAAGTATTCCCCGCAAAATGCTCACGCCCATGGCAAAATCCTATCAACTTCTGGGATTTTGTGACGCATCTGAGAAGGGTTATTGTGCAGTGGTGTATATACGCATCATTGATGATCAGGATTTAGAACATAACAAGTTCTTATGCGCCAAGAATAAAGTCTCCCCACTCAAGCGCATCACTATTCCACGCCTTGAGCTATGTGGTGCAGTTTTACTCTCAAATCTTCTTTCATTTTGTTTGGACACTTTCGCTGATACTATCAGTTTCTCTAAAGTTCTTGCCTTTACAGACTCCCAGATCACTTTAGATTGGATCAAAGGATCCCCACATCGATGGCCGACATTCGTGTCAAACAGAGTTGCGCATATTCAAGATCAAATACCTAGTGCTTCGTGGTATCATATAGAATCACAAAATAATCCTGCAGACTGCGGTTCTCGTGGTTTACTACCCTCAGAGTTTGTCTCCCGGTCGATTTGGTTTGATGGACCTGAAAAATTGCCTTCACTACGCGACTCACCGCTTCCAGATATAGATACTAATCCAAACGCTCAATTAAACGCTGATAACTTTTGCGCAACGCTTTCTGAAGAACCACAATTATTCACTATTATTTCTCTACTTGATAAATTTTCCTCGCTTACAAAGATTCAACGAATTCTTTCATACGCTTTGCGCTTTGTAAACAACGCGAAACGAGGAACTGAAAAAATTTTCGGAAGCCTCACGCTATCTGAATTGAATGAAGCATTAGTTCACTTAGTTAGAGCCACTCAACAAAGCTCCTTTCTCACCGAACTCAAACGAAGGACCTTCCCAAAACATTTCCAGAAATTACAAGTTTTCAGGGATGAACAGGGCTTATTGAGAGTCGGTGGCCGAATTGATTCGTCTTCATTGTCCTTTGATTCGAAGCATCCCTTACTTTTGCCTAAAAAAAGCCGTTTGACATCACTCGTGATCAATACTTATCACAAAAAATACTTACACGCGGGACTGCGCACTATTCGATTTCTAATAGCTCAAAGATTTTGGATTCTATGTGGAAAAAGGGCCATATCTTCAGAGTTGAGTAAATGTTTGACATGCTTCAAGCTTCGCCCGATGCCATACCAACCCCCTATGGGTACACTCCCCGTTTCCCGTGTTTCGCAGATAAAACCCTTTAGTAGTAGTGGAGTGGATTTCGCAGGCCCTTACGCTATTACACTGGGTCGTCGCCGAGGTATCAAAACAACTAAAGCATATATTTGTCTATTCGTGTGTTTCGCAACGAAAGCTCTTCACTTGGAGTTAGCAACGGATCTCTCAACAGAAACCTTTTTGTCTGCGCTTCAACGCTTCATCGCACGTCGTGGTAGGGTAAGCCATATATATTCTGACTGTGGCACTAATTTCATCGGTGCAGATCGGGAACTGACTAAGCTCATGAAGCATTCTGCTGAAAGGGAACAAATCCAGTGGCATTTCAATCCCCCTTCCGCTCCGCACATGGGAGGTTTGTGGGAAGCAGGCATCAAATCAGTGAAAACCCATCTTAAGAGAGTGATAGGTTCCCAAATTCTCACGTATGAGGAGTTTCAAACTGTTTTATGTCTTATAGAAGCCATTCTGAACTCCCGACCTCTGGAAGCATTATCTTCGGACCCAGAGGACGTATCTGCACTATCTCCTGGTCACTTCCTTACGCTTGAGCCACTAAATGCCCTACCATATCCTCAAATTGATAATATTCCATTGAATCGCCTCAGTCGTTGGCAATGCTTACAACGCATTCAACAAGATTTTTGGAAGCGTTGGCATTGTGAATACCTGCACACACTGCAGAAGAGATCGAAGTGGTTCTCTGCCGATAGCAAGCCTCCAATAGTTGGAGATCTAGTTCTAATTAAAGACGAAAGGCTCCCCCCTTGTCAGTGGGCTCTCGGAAGGATAGCGTCTCTATCGGATGCAGCAGATGGACATTCCCGTGTTGCGTCAGTCAAAACCAAAACTGGTAATTTGAAGAGACCTGTTGTCAAACTTTGTCCTTTACCTGTTTGAACTGGAAGCACGCATTGTGAAAATTTAATTTATCTATTCAATATTTTTTTTTCTTTCTGCTCAATAAATTGTTGAATAAGTCACTCAATGCATTTCGCTTAGATATATCGCTTGAGATCATTTTATTACCGCTTTGTTGCCATTATTTACCATTTTTCGCGCCCGGAGAATGTTGAGTCGTTGTAGAACCTCAAGATTCTTCGTATAATTGTGAAGCTGAAGCGATGGCTTAAAAGTCATAGACTTACGCGTAAACCAAGTCAACACTGGCGACTTCGCAACTCCGGATGGAAAACATACGCAGGTTTTTCGATTGATTGGACGCATCGATTGATAGATTTCGCTCTGAACTAACATATAGAAACTTTTCTCCGCAAAATATCGGTTTTGATAGTTTTGGTGATTATTTGATAGTTTTGGTGATTAGAACGCTTTGACAACAATCGCATTAGCATATACGCTCTGGAAAATTCTCGCAACGCATTTTGATGGTGTTTTTCAACACCGCATTTTGGAACGTGGAAGCTGCCCTGCCACAAAGACCTGTGTGAGGCCCTCGAACTTCGAAACAGGACGCTGAGACGACCATCAGGACACTTTTCTGGTAAGTCATCAGTGTTGACCGCATTTATTATAAAACATTTCAATTGTATATTTCGCTTTTCGCTCCAGCTTCACAACGCCAGAAATACAGTCCCTTTTCTCAATAAATTAACGACTAACTGAACTATCGGAGTGAACAGTTACTATTAAGATTTTTCAATAAATTATTTCATATATATCAACTTGTTTGTATTTGTCAACTAATACCGAGTTTTAATACTATCAGATCGTATATTTTTCGAGTTATTGGGAGGGTGATAATTCTAAAACCACTTGGCGGATTTAGCCCATAAACGAACATAACCGACGCATTTGGACTCCATTCGACCCCAGATTCTTCATCAGTCAGGCGACGAGTCAGGCGATACCAAACGTTTGAGACCATTTTCGGTTAAAATTTGTAAAATTACAGACATTTGGGCAATTTGAATGCCCAATTGATCAGGGGAACAAGAGCGGCAGAAATGAACAGTTTCTGTGCCGTCCCAGTGAAAAACTGTATTCGAATGGCAAATCTATGCAGAATCAGATGATATTAATGGTGAATTGATATTTCATGTACAGGCTTTTTGGCGCTCTTGATCCTCGGAACAGAGTGCTTATCAATTTGCCCAAAACTCTGTAATTTTCGAATTTTTGGCCGAAATGGTATCAATCATTTTGGTTCGACTCACTGATCAAGAATCCGTGGGCAAAATCGATTCTGTCCGGCCGTCCAGTAGTTAACACGATAACTCCCGAACGGAATGAGCTAGACAGTTGAAATTTTCAGAGTGAGTTTGGGAGATAAATATCTCGGTTCAGTTCGTTATTTGCCAAAATCCTTGTGGTTTCGGAGTAACGAAAAATTTTTTTATTTTATATTACAAATTTCAAATTCAATATTTTTTTAAGATGCAGTTCTCTCATAGGAATCGATTGATATCATTCCCAACTCTGAGAAACCAATACTTTCGGAGATATGATTCGTTAAAGTTTGAATAATTACTCGCTAGTAGTTTGACAAGAGCACCAAAGCCCTTTTCCACAGAGCTTTCCCACTTTTTTTTATTCTCGAAAGTAAAAGTAAACATTTATGAGCCCTGGTCAGTACTTATTCAGTGTCATTTATTCAAAAATTTTGGTGACCCGAGATGATAATACCTAAGAAATTTGGGAAGAATTTGACGGTTCGGGAGTTATGGCTAGCCAAAGGTTCAGCCTGAATCAATGAATCACCCTATATCTCAGAAACGAAGAGCCTTAGCCCATATCTAATTGTTGTTATCTGGCTCCTCTAGGCACCATCTATTCACCATCAAACTATGTGCAGTTATTCGTGGAGCACCCTGTATAACCATTTTCTCTAGCACTCTTCGATTATTTTGGATGACCTAATGTTTGCCATTCATCATTCCTACCCTTCTTCATCAATCAGTCCTTAATGGAGCTCATGGGCTTCATGGGCTTAATGGTTATCTTGTAACTGGTATGTTATCCTGAGAAAGTCTCGAATTAACAGGAAATCGATAGTTGAGCACGAAAATGCCTGCCTCAATCACCATGTGCTGGAAAAAGTCGAAGTGGATTTTCATCTGTTATAAGAACTCGAATTACAGCTCTTATAACGGATTAATATGTGTTACGAAAACAAAGGAATGGACATGAAAAGAATGAAGACCTTAATTCAGTAACCTCACATCCGTGGAAAAACATTCACCCGATATAATTGATAAAGGGGCTTGCGTGCAAAGAACAATCCTTTGAGTGTAGGGAGACAGAAAAAATTTAATTGCTCCTCGTTAATTTGTCATTGTCAAGATTAATTTTCACAACGAGAAACGATGCAAATTATACACTGACGGATAAAGGCTCTACAATACACAGGTATAAGAATTTTATACATTGTTATATTGAATAGTAAAGTACTGTAAGGGGTCATTAAAATATACTTGGGGAAGGGCATTCATTATTAAATTGTTCATTTATAGGTTTTCTCTCCCATAAACCCAGAAAAATATCTATAAAATAAAAAATTTATTATTTTGTGAATTGCTTCTGCGTTAGAAACACAAGATATTTGTCAGAAGCAATGTATAGAATAATGGTGCCTAACAAACAATAACGAAACAACATCAACGATAAAACAACTATTTCGTAACGTTTCGGAGACTAGATCAGACTCCTTCGACAGACACCAATCGAAAATCTTCAGAATTAACTTTGGTTGATGACAATTTGTTGTGATAAATTTAGAATATCAGAATAGCTATCAACAACAAATAATTCTGAAGATTCTGAAGAACAGTCTGATCTAGTCTCCGAGACCCTACGAAATAGTTCTTTTATCTTTGATGTTGTTTTATTATTGTTGGTTAGGCAAAATTGTTCCATATATTGCTTCTATGCTAGAAACACAAGATATTTGTCAGAAGCAATGACCAATATCTTGTGTTTCTAGCGTAGAAGCAATTCACAAAATAATCTTTTTGCGCGTATGTTCTGGGGAACATCGCGTTATCATTCTGCCCAAATGTCTGTAATTTTCGAATTTTTCGCCGAAAATAGTCTCAAACGATGGGGTTGCGACTTCAACCCGAGGATATGAAATATAGAAATATGGATAATGCGGAGAAGCATATTCAAGTGGGAAGGTTAAACTGTTAAATCCGCAAAAGTAGCAGAGAAAAATAATTCTGCAGGTACCTGTACGTGTCAACAGGTACCCGTTAAACCTTCCCCCTCAAATATACTTCTCCGCATTATCCATGTTTCTATATTTCATATCCTAGGGTTGAAGTCGCATCGCAGAGACTGCTTATGCTTCCTCCGTGCAGATGCCATAGTATGCCTCTGAATTGGAGGTCCCATGCAGAGCTGTAGGCACAATTGGTTGCTCGCTCCTGTTGTGGTGTCACCTATTTTCAGTTTTGTTTCCATCTTCTCCTTGGTTTCTTGGCTGCCCTGTCCTGAAGAAGCCATCTAGCAGAAACACGTGTCGGCAGGTACCAGCCGAATAATTTTTCTCTGCTACTTTTGCGGATTCAGCCGTTAAACCTTCCCACTTAAATATTTCATAACCGAAACACAATCTGAAATATGGTTTGACTTCAAGTAACATTGCTGGGGTGATGTTGTCGTCTAAAAATAGTTTGGGTTAAAACATATCATTAATTTATGCAATTGTTATTAATTGATCGCAGCTTCCTTTTTGCACACATGTTCTGGGGAACAGTGGGATACCATTTTGTCCAAAGGTCTGAAGCTTTCGAATATTTTGCTAAAAATGGTCTCAAACGATTACGTTCGACTAACTGATGAAGAATTCAAGGTCAAATTTGATGTGCGGCCACGATAACTTCAGAACGGAAAGAGATAGCGACTTGAAATATTCAGGGTAGGTCCAAATGCGACGATCAAGTTCGTTTATGTGCAAAATCAGCCACACGGTTTCCGAGTACAAATTCTGTTTCCGACAAATAAAAATCACATCAAATTGACACTTAGTAACTAATTGTAGAATACAGACGCATTTTGTGAGGATCGTATCACCAGAAAATTAAAAGAAATATATTAAAAAAAATTATTCATCTAATGATAACTTGAGATCGGAAAGAGATAGCAAATTTCAATTTTCAGGTTAGGTTGCGCACCCGAATGCGGCATTTGAGTCGTTAATAGGTATAATCGGCCAAACGGTTTTGGAGTTATACCTATCATAAACTTTTGTTGATATTTTCTCAATAACTCATCAGAAAATACGGAACCACGATCCAATTCAAAACATGGTAATGTATTACGAAATTTCGTGAGGATCGTATCCCCAGGAAATTCTGAAAATTATTGAAAAAAATATTATATTTCAAAAAATATTCGTCCGACATCGCTGAAATCTCGTGAGATCCTTTAAAACCTAACTTCACAGTCAAGTTCCAAATTTGACCTCGATTGGACCTTTATTGTTGGAGATCCGAGCAGCCTTCGGTGAGTTCAGTAGCTGTGTAGGTGACCATTGTCACGATAACTTTCGAACGAAAAGAGATAGTAACTTGCAATTTTCAGGGTAGGTTGCGCATCCGAATGGGACAGTTGGACTCGTTGTTGGGCATAATCGGCCCAACGGTTTCGGATATATACCTATCTGGACTATTATTTTCTCGATCAAAAAATACAAATCAGAACGAATTAAGACTTGGTAACTAGTTGTAGAATACCAACACAAAGACATGTGGAATTTTGTAAGGATCGTTTCTTTAGAAAATTCAAAAAACAATCTTATACCTATATATCACGATAACTTGAGAACGGAAAGAGATAGCGACATGCAATTTTCAGGGTAGGTTGCACATCCGAATGCAACATTTGAGTTTGTTAATAGGAATAATCGGCCAAATGATTTTGGAGTGATACACATTTGAAATTTTGTTATTATTTCCACTATAACTCAAAATATACAAGTCGTATCCAATTAAAAGTCGGTATTATTGAAATTTTGAGAAATCATATTTCCGAAAGTATTAGCTTGTTAGAGTTGAAAATGATTTCATTGGATTATTATTATGAAATTGCATCTTAAAAATTGAATTTGAAATTTGTAATGTTGAAAAAAATTGTATTCTTTACTCCGAAACCATCCGGCCGACATTGTCCAATAATGAACTTAACCGAAATATTTTATCTCCAAAACCTACCCTGAAAATTTGAACTGTCTAGCTCATTCCGTTCGAGAGTTATCGTGTTAACGGACGGCCGGACATTATCGATTTCGATCGCGGATTCTTGATCAGTGAGTCGAACCAAATCGTTTATCACCATTTTCAGCCAAAAATTCGAAAATTACAGACATTTGGGCAAATTGATAAGCACTCTGTTCCGAGAAACAAGGGCGCCAAAAAGGAACATTTATCTGATTCAACCAACATATAAAACATGGACTGTATGTTGGATTTTGATTAGGGAAAAAAAAATATGGGAATCAAATCGAATCAATCCGCTTCTCATGACAATCTTGATGTTCCTCGCTAATTTCGAGTCGGTGAAACTTTTCTCATCTCGAGTGCAGAAAATCTTCACGAATATCGGCTTAACATGAGACTTGTCCCCCCAAATCAAAACTGAATGCCACAATATTCCATACATCCTAACAAATAATTCCCCCCCTCCCCCGTTTCCTATGTATATCGATTCCGAGACCTCTCACGAAAATTTCCTCTCGTTGGCTGCAGCTGATACATTACTGGACGAAACAATATGAAACATCGGGAAATGTTTGCTTCCCTGCCTTTTGAAAGCTGATAGACGAACGATAATAAAGCGATGGCAAGTGGAATATTTCCGAACATCTTGTTTCCTCAGATATGCGGGTTTTCGGAATCTTCATGGTAATGTTTCATACATTTGTTGAACGTCATATGAAAATTGGATCCTTCACGAAGGATATAGATGTCCTAGAATGAACTACGCAATGAAGTGAAATTGAAATTTCAATTCCTACTATCACTCAGTTTATGTCAACTTCTGTTCCATTTTTGGCGCTCTTTTTCCTCGGAACAGAGGGCTTATCAATTTGCCCGAATGTCTGTAATTTGCGAATTTTTGGATGAAAATGGTCTTAAACGATTTGGTTCTACTCACTAATCAAGAATCCGTGGACAAAATCGATTATGTCCGGCCGTCCGTTGTTTAACACGATAACTCTCGAATGGAATGAGTTAGACAGTTGAAATTTTCAGAGTAGGTTTGGAAGATAAATATCCCAGTCAAGTTCGTTATTGGGGAAAAATCGGCCTAGTAGCTTCGGAATAACGAAAGAAATAATTTTTTGTTACATTACAAATTTCAAATTTTATTTTTTTTAAGATGTAGTTTTATCATAAGCATCCATTTATATCATTCTCAACAATCTAATATTTTCGGAGATATGATTTTTGGAAATCTATATAATTATTCCTAATTTTATGATTTCATAGAATGCTCTAATAATAATTTGCTGATGTATGTAAATCCAACATATGAGGCGAGTCACAGAACTACGCTTTGAATTCAATTCTTACAGTTGTATCATAATAATCCATTGATATCATTCCCAATTCAGAGAAAACCATACTTTCGGAAATATGATTTGTCTAAGTTTGAATAATTACTCGCTAGTAGTTTGACAAGAGATGGTTTTTTATTTCAACATCGAAGCAACAGGAACGGAGATTCCTTTTCTCTACAAGCCCGTATTCTACAAACCCTACATCTTGAACAAAAAGTATGGCTTGGCTGTTTCACAGAACTATAAGATCAGGTACTTAATAACTTTAAGACCAGATACTTAATTTCTTACCATAAGCACAGTATGTGTATATTCTTTACTGTGCCATAAGCACACGGAGTTGTCGTGCGGCAGCCATACAAGCCATACTTTTTGACAGCTGGAAAATTTTACATGAAATATTTTTGGAGGGATTTCGTTTCTTTTTGGAAGAAGCGATACGGTAGAGCGGTGTGACTTTGCCAACGGAGGTGACTTTGCCGGATGCCTAATATTTTAATTTTCATTTTATTTTTTGTAAAGTTGGCTATATCTTACCGACAGAACGACTGGAAACTGTTAACCACAGTATATCTCCACCGGTTGCGACGGTCGCAGTCGTCTGGCGTGCGGTCAATGGAGTGCTACGCTGTGTTATGTGAGTGGTTAAGTTTTTAACGTATTCATAAATGCGAAATACTAAGGGTTCTGTAGAAAATATGACTAGCGGTACATCAAAATATATTCAGCAGCTTACTTTACATGTATTTAGGGTCACGTAAAAAAAAACTTAAAGCATTTGGTTGAGAGGGTTTCAAGATTTCGGGAAATTTTTCTATTGTTGCACTTTTGCGGGGGACTTTGCCACATACCAGGATAAAATATTGAATGGAAGCAGTTTCGAGGTTTTGGAAAATGAAACTGATTAAGATGATCTGCCTCCTACTTGATTCATCAACAAGGTAAAATCTTCTAATGGTGATATTGTGATAGTAGCGTTCCAGCTAAGAAAATTGTTAAACATTATGTTGGAGAAGTTGTTGAAACAGATGATGATGGGTTTGTAGTGAAATATTTGAGGAAAAAAAATAGATTTGTCCATCCTATATTGAGGACACAAAATACGTCAAATAATTGATGTTGTCACAACATTGGAAAAACCAACGTTTTCTAGGGGACAGTATTATTTCTATACAGATTTAAGGTCGTATAACATTAATTAGCTTTCATTTTTTTGGTCGCGTTTCCGAATGTTTCTAGTTTATTTGATTTCACATACAAAGAGACTGATTTTTTGTATTTTATAAAGAAGAATAGATTTCATTTTCCTATAATTATAATTTGTTGTTTTATTCGCCTCTAATATCAACCTGGTCTTTAATAAATTTTAAAAAAACTTCATAAAATTGCCTTAAATGGATTTTAAAGGCATTGGCAAACCCGCACCGATATGCGGGTGACATTGCCAAATTTTTAAAAATTAAAAAAAAGATGTTGCGGACGTTTTCTTATGTTTCTAACAATAGCAGTAGAGAGCTTAAATGTTGAAATTATACATAGTTTACAAAGTACACATTTTACGTGAAGATACAAAAGTTACAACAAAAAAACTATGAAAAGTAGTGCAAAGTCACACCGCTCTACGGTATTTCTAGTTTCTTTTGTCGGTATGTATTGGTTGTGCTTCAGCTATTTTTTTCCTCATAGCCCACTCCATATACCTATGTGCCTTCTGTCATAGTCGGTAACCAATGTATTTCTTGAATCGACGCTTTATTTACACAAGATATAGATAATCCATGCTCCTCGGTTGAATAATATACCAAACTCTGCCGCATGCGAACGGCGAATGGATACATAGATATAACGTCTATGATCCCATGAGTTTCTGTGAACGTTACCTGCTAATTATTATGACTGGTAGTGGCAACATTGAATTGAGGTACCGTAGTCGTCTAGCGTCGGGCCGCATAAAAATGGCCGATTTTTCCCATTTTGTCGATTTCCAAACGCTCGTCGAAAAAAACGGAAAAAAAATACGGAAAAAGTGGTGCGATACGTTTATTCGTCCATAATTGGTCTTTCGATCCGTATCGTTAGATATAGTCGGGCAAGAGAAACTATAATGCCTTAGGGTTTTGCTCGAGGTAGCTTTTCTGGATTTTTTTTGCCCGTATGATCTGGGGAACATCGTAATATCATTTTGCCCAAACGACTGTAATTTTCGAATTTTTCGTCGAAAATGGTCTCAAACGATTGGGTTCTTGACCAGGGGATCAAGAATTCGAGGTCAAATTTCATTCTGTCCGGCCGGCCGACCGTCCGTTGTCACGATAGCTTTAGAACGGAAAGAGATAGCGACTTGAAATTTTCAGGGTAGGTGGCGCATCTCAATACGACGGACAGGTTCGTTAATGGGCATAATCGGCCCAACGGTTTCCGAGCAATAATTTTGTTTTTAACCAATAAAAGTCTGATTGAATTGAAACTTGGTGAGTAGTTGTAGAATGCAAAACTGAACACGTTTGTGAAATTTCGTGAGAATAGTGTCACAAGAAAATTTCAAAAAAATTATCCAAAAATTTCATTTATGTCAGCATAACCTGAGAACCGAGAGAGATAGCGACTTGAAATTTTTAGGTAAGGTTGTGCGTCTGAATGGGACATTTGAGTTTGTTTATAAGTATAATCTGCTAAACGATTTTGGAGTTATACCCATATGAAATTTGGATGGTATTTCCTCAATAAATATAAAACCGATCCAATTCAAATATGGTTGTCAGTTGTAGAATGCCAACGCAAAAATTCTTGCAAAATTTCGGAGGATCGTATAACTCGAAAATTTACAAGAAATCATTGAAAAAAATTCTATATATCAGAAACTATTCGTCCGACATAGCTGAAATTTTGCGAGAGCCTCCATAACCTAACACTACTGCCAAGTTCCAAGTTTGAACACCACCGGATCTCTATTGTTGGAGATAAGAGCAGCCTTGTGTGAGTTCAGTAGCTGGATGGGTTACCGTTGCCTCAATAAATTCTGAACGAAAGAAGATAGGAACTTGCAATTTTCAGGGTAGGTTGCACATCCCAATGGGACAGGTAAGTTCGTTTTAGGGCAGAATCGGTTTCGGAGTTATACCCACCTGGAATATTCTTTAATCGATAATTCAAAAAATTTAGACTCAATCGAATTGAAGCTCGGTAAGTAGTTGTAGATTATAGACATAAGGACGTGTGTAAAATTTTGTGAAAACCGTAGGTACCCGTAGAAAATTTTTCGAAATTACGAAGAAAAAAATTACCATGGTAAATTCGATTAAGAGTGTCCAATACAGGAGAACGGACAATAGAATTCACCATGGTAAATTCGATTAAGACTGTCCAATACAGGAGAATGGACAATAGAACATACGCGCAAAATCTCCTGACTTCATGTCAGCGGCTGAACCAATTTTTAGCTCTCTTGTTCCTCGGAACAGAGTGCTTATTAATCTGCCCAAATGTCTGTAATTTTCGAATTTTTGGCTGAAAATGGTCTTGAACGATTTGGTTTGACTCACTCAACAAGAATCCGTGGTCTAAATCGATTCTGTCTGGCCGTCAGTCCAGCTGTTAACACGATAACTCTCGAAAGGAATGAGCTAGACAGTTGAAATTTGCAGAGTAGATTTGAGGGATAAATATCTCGGTTAAGTTCGTTATTGGGCAAAATCGGTCTAATATATTCGGAGTAACGAAAAAAAATATTTTTTTTACATAACAACTTTTGAATTAAAATTATGTTAAGATGCAGTTTCATCATAAGAATCCATTGTTATCATTTTCAACTCTAACAAGCTAATACTTTCGGAGATATGATGTTTCAATAATACATCGTAAGTTCTATGTATTCACAGAATGTGAACACATAATTTGTCTGTGATCACTATTCATAAATGTCATCTTTTCTAGCTATTAGAGATTATCAATTCATAGTTGTTATTTTCTCTCCTTGGAAAGCAAGTATTCGATTCTCGAATTTGTGAACATATACAAGACTGTTTTGTTGTAGTTTATGGAGGCAATAGGAAAGAAGAATATAATGGCATCATCAAAAGAAATTTCTGTTCGTTGACCGCTGAGGTTAATATTACCTTTTACTTCCTTAAGTAGTGAGACATGTTCTTATATACAGTATTTTCATAATGTTGCTATAATATGGATCTACATTTGTGTATCAATCATTTTTTCTTGAGTTAAGGTTCATAATGCAGAAAAGAATTTGTTAGTGGTATGAACTATTAAATTTTTAATTATGAAGACGATAGATTTTATTAATATATTTCGAACTATTAAAATAATTTGTTCGTAATCCACTACCTACTCAAATATCAGGAACAAATGGACAATCTGCTATGATTGTCTCCAGCCTTGCTCTAGATATTTCGATTATACTTTCCTTAGGTATTTCGAGTTGTGAAAACTATGCACCGAGTCTAAGTTGCAACAACCCATTCCACGAGGTCTAATCATTGCAGATTGCTCATTTAATCTTGATAAATAAATTTAAAGACAATTTTTAAAGCACTAAGGCATTGAAGCATTGTAGATTGCCCTTTTTTATAAGATAATTTTTGAAGCATTTTTTTTAAACGACATTTTTTAAAATTTAATTTCTTTCATGATGCATTTCTATCATAGGAATCCATTGATATAATTCCCAACTGTGAGAAACCAATACTTTCGGAGATATAATTTGTCTGTTTGAACAAGAGCGCCAGAAAGCTCTTGTCCACAGTGCTTGAACCTATTTTTTTTAAATACTCGCGATTTCGACGAATAACGCCTTCAGCGATACGTCCGTCCTTGCCCTCGCCATAGCGATATTCGCCGTTTACAGCAGATCTTTCGCATAGCCGATAGCCCAATCACTTTTTCGTCATTTATACACTATTCCAGTTTCCGCAACGAATGGACGAACGTCTTCATGAGAAATGTTATGTACAGAACTGCATCCCCCTTTATAGAGAGTTAAAGGGTGAAAATCACAGATTTCTCAATGTTGTTGCCGTTTGTATGTTTATTCTAGCTTACATTCCAAATCTGAGCATTCTAGGATTTCGGGTAGTATCCTAGATTTATATACAGATCTGCATCCCTTTAATGGTTGTTGGAGGGTGAAAGTTGCAGTTTTCTAAAATGTAATGCTCTTTGATCATATAAATATTAGCTGAATACCAATTTTCAACTGTCGAGGACTAGGATAGTTAATTAGTTTAATATACAGACCTACACATCCCTTCATGGGGTTTGGAGGAGAAAAGTTACAGATTTCTTAATTTTTCTGTTGTTTGTTCGATAATTCTAGTCCGCCAACTTAATTTAAAATTTTTAAAAGCAACAGATTTTTTAATTTTTCTATTGTTTGTGCGCTAATTTCAGTCTGTTTATCAAAAATCAGATTTCTAGGAGTTCTAGTTGTATCACTTTAATATACTGACTTGCACCACCCTTAATGAGGGTTTGAGGACCAACCAAGATTTTTTCATATTTATGTTTTTTATTCACCAATTCCAATCAGCTTAGTGAATTCCAGAGAGCACCCTTTATTAATTAGTTAATTTGATATACAGACTTGCCCCCCCAACCTTTATGAGGGTTTGGTTTATTACAGTAGTTGTGATAAATTACAGATCGAAATTTTGGCAGAAGAATTAAGGAGCACCATCACAGCTACCAAAACGCCAAAATAAATGATAATTATTCTAATTATTCATTAGCAAAAGGAGATAACTTTAACCCGGATTCTACATACTTAATTTAAATAAATATGCGTAACTAAGTTACTAGGTAGGAGTAGAAATAAATAGAAAAAAACACACGTGCAATTTATATTATGAACAATTAGATCTCAATGTTTCTCCGTTACTCAATCTATTTGAATAGAGAAAAAATTATCACTTTATTATTTTTATTACTTATATTGTGATTTTTCTTTTGTTTTATACCCTATAGTTGGGGTTTGATTTCTCTTTCTTTCTTTTTTCCTTATTTTACTATTTTTATCAGTACACATACAGGCCTTCACACCTAGGTGTACACCAAGAATTATATAGTTTTGTTTCGGAGAATATTTCTGTAAAAGTGTATGTATTATGGATTGATTTGATTAAATAAAAAAAAAAATAAATAATAGCGGTTGAATGAATTATTTTAAATATAGCAGTGTAAGATTGTGTAACGAGTTTTAAATAAGTCGTAAGAAGCAAACAGAAATACTATAGGTCCTCGATTTTGAGATATAGGGAGATCATTACTTGTTAAGAATTAAGTATGATGTAGTCTGATGAAGTCGCTGTGTCGACGAAATGCATCACAATATTGAATAAATAATTATAAATCCCCCATTGTCCATTCTCCTGTATTGGACATTCTAAATCGAATTTACCATGATGAATTCTATTGTCCGTTCTCCTGTTTTGGACACTCTCTTAATCGAATTTACCACGGTAAATTCGATTAAGAGTGTCCAATACAGGAGAACGGACAATAGAATTCACCATGGTAAATTCGATTGAGAGTGTCCGTAGGAGAATGGACAATAGAACATACGCGCAAAAGCTCCTGACTTCACGTCAGTGCTTGAACCAATTTTTTTTAAATATTCTAGGGTTACGGGTCTCACAAAATTTTACACACGTCTTTATGTCGATATTCTACAACTAGTTACCAAGCTTCAATTCGATCGAGTCTATATTTTTTGAGTTTTCGAGGAAATAATATTCCAGATGGGAATAACTCTGAAACCGTTAGGCCGATTAGGGTCAATAGCAAACTAAACTCTCCCATTCAGATGCGCAACCTACCCTGAAAATTGCAAGTTCCTATCTCCTTTCGTTCGAGAGTTATCGAGGCAACGATCATCTATCCAGCTACTGAATTCACACAAGGCTGCTCGGATCTCCAAAAATATAGATCCGATCGTATTCAAACTTTGAACTTGGTAGTAGAGTTAGGTTCGGAAGGCTCTCGCAAAATTTCAGCCATGTCGGAGGAATAGATTCTGATATATAGAATATTTTTCAATGATTTCCAATGATTTTCTCAAAATTTTCTTATTATACGATCCTCACGAAATTATGCAAGAACTCTTACGTTTTGCATTCTACGACTAATACCCATGTTTAAATTGGATCGGTTCTATATTTTTCGAGTTATTGAGGAAATAACAATCAAATATCAAATGGGTATAACTCCAAAACCATTTGTCCGATTTCTCTTATAAACAAACTCAAATGTCGCATTCAGATGCACAACCTAATTTGCAAATTTCAAATCGCTATCTGTCTCCGTTCTCAGGTTATCATGACATAAAAAATATTTGTCAATAATTTTTTTTAAATTTTCTAGCGATAAGATTCCCACCAAATTTCACAAACGTGCTTAGGTTCATATTAATAATTATTACTCGGAAACCATTGGGCCAGTTATACCCATTAACGAACTTGTCCGTCGTATTGGGATGCGCCACCTACCCTGAAAATTTCAAGTCGCTAGCTCTTTCTGTTCTCAAGTTATCGTGGCAACGGCCAGACTGCCGGACGGCCGGCCAGACAGAATCAAATTTGACCTCGAATTCTTCATCGGGGAGTCGAACCAAATCGTTTGAGACCATTTTCGTCAAAAAATTCGAAAGTTACAGACATTTGGGCAAAATGATAACGCGATGTCCCCCGGAACATACGCACAATAAAAAAGATTGAGTTGCATATTATAGCATTTAACAATTACAACAAAAATCCAACACAGTTATGTTCTCAATACAGGCACGACAACCTATAATTCACCAAATGGCAAGAGCAAAATATTATTTTTAAATTTATTATACAGGGTGTCCTAAGTTCGAGTGCCTATTAGACGTTTCTGGAGAACTGGACATATTTAAAATCTGAAATATTCAATGCTGAATACATTTCTGTTAAAACCATTATATTCATTCGAATAGTTTTCAAAATATCGAAAAAAAACGGAAAAAAAAGTCAAATATGTTTAGTCAGTATTATGTTCATTAATTTTGTTTTAAACATCCTGAGCGTGAACCGTTTTTAGAACATCGAAGAGGAAGAATGTGCAAAGGTCATGCATCTTTTGAATGTCGGAAATATCATCACAGTCTGTTTAAAATTTTGTGTCGAAAATTGTGATAAAATTGGCCATAACTTCTGGTTCTAATTTGAAAAACAGAAGTTATGGCCAATTTTTGATCACGATTTTCGATACAAAATTTGAAACACCCTGTGGTGATATTTCTGAAATTCAAAAGATGCATGACCTTTCCACATTCTTCTTCTTCGATACTGTAAAAACGGTTCACGCACAGGATGTTTAAAATAAGAATAATGAACATAACACTGACTAAACATATTTGACTTTTTTTCCGGTTTTTTTCGATATTTTGAAAACTATTCGAATGAATACAATGGTTTTAACAGAAATGTATTCAGCATTGAATACTTGATCATATCAGGAATGCAAAATTTGAAAAAAAAATGTTTTCATTAAATTTATTTTCACTCCATGTATAACCGGAAGTGATTGGGCTCCGAAAATATTTTATTTCTGTAGAGAATTTCAAGCAATATCATAATCCCAATTTTCAGATTTCAAATATGTCCAGTTCTCCAGAAACGTCTAATAGGCACTCGAACTTGGGTTACCCTGTATGAGATGAATAAATCTACAAACAATGTACAACTTTTGTTAAATTTCTTACTGATCATATCACTTAAAAATTAAAAAAAAAATCATTTCAAAAAATTCTGTATCTCAGAAACTATCCTGAATCCTATCGCTGAAGAGAACCTTCAAAACCTATAATGTTACAGCCAAGTTCCAAGGTAGAATACGATCGGATGCATATTGTAGATATTGAAAAAATATTAGAGGGCGAGCAGCTTCAGGTGACCGTTGTCACGATAACAGAAAGAGAATGCAGGGTAGGTTGCGTATCCGAATGAAACAGTAAAGTTCGTTAATGGACAAAATCGGTCAAACGGTTTCGGAGTTTTACCCCCCTATGCAATTTTGTTGTTATTTCCTCAATAACTTGGTAATTATTACTCGTTTATTGTAGAATGCTGACGCACTAATTATTGCCAAGTTTGTTGAGGATTGTATCACTAGAAAATTAATAAAAACTTTTTGCGCACGTGCTCCGCAAGGAACAGCGTGCTATCATTTCGTCACACTGTCTGTATTTTTCGAATTTTTTTACGAAAATGGACTCAAACGATTGAGCTTGACCCACTGATGAATAATCCGAGATCAAATAAAATTTTTTTAAATTTAGTAAAAATATTTTTTATGAATATATCCGAAACCGAGCACTAGATCTATCTGAAATTTAGCATCAAATTGTAAAATCATGATCTTTATATGCGTGCGACGTTTTGTATGACCGGAAGGCTATAAACTAGAAAAAAAAATAAAAAATTTGAAAATTTTGTTTTCTCAATATCTCAAAAAATACTGATCCGATTAAATTGACACTCGGTAGTTAGATGCAAAAAACCGACACAAACAATTGTGCAAGATTTCGTGGGGATAGCATGAGTAGAAAAAAATCAAAAAATGTTTAACTATTAGCGGAAAATTTTGCTTGAAATTCCTAAACCAAATATCGGATTGAATTCAATTTTGGCACTTCGGTGACCCATGATGACATCTTGAGGTGCGCAAAATTTCATTCAGGAGCCTAAAAAGAATTTAATAATTTTGAACTTATTTCAGTTATTTTCCTACGTGGAAAATAACATCTGCTCGAATATCTGGTAAACATTCGACGAATTTATCGAATGTCGCGATGTGTATTATTAGGGCAACTGGATAAATTATGGACGAGCGACTACTGTGGCAATTGAATTAGAGGGTGAACGATGTGTGGAATTTTAAGTTGGTTGTCAAAATTTGTCTGACTACGATATCTCCTGAACCACTGGTATTGGAGAATCGGAATTTTGTGTGAGGTTTGTGATTTTGAGAGGTCTTCCAGCCACGAGTGGATTGCACATGCGCAGAGGAGAAATGGCTGTTTGGGGTCGTATATATAGGTTATATGTTGGGAGTGATTTAGGACTTTCGGTCATGGATCTGGTGCTGAGCCGATATTGTGAGGTTTTAGAAGAGAATTCATGGCAATTCTGTACATGGACAAATCAGTTTGGGGGAAATATCGTTGTTTCCGAGTTGGAGTTTCTCTACCGTGACCTTGAGGTCAATTTTGAAATTCATGTTAACCCTTTCGGGCATTTTTTATTATGCGCATGATCAGATGAGAACTGATTCAACTGCCGAAGTTTTCGTATGAGAAGATTGGGGTCTTGAGGTGCAGGATGCTACTTCTCCATAGAAACACCTTGGGAGGGTCCGCGCATGCGTAGTTTGAAGCTGTGATATCTCATGAACCACTGGTGTTGAGGAATCAGAGTTTTGTGTGAGGTGTGTGATTTTCAGAGGAATTTCAGTCGTGAGTAGATTACGCATGCACAGAGGAGCAGTGGCTCTTTACGGGTTGTATGGCTCATGCTAGGAGTGGTTTACGTCTAGTGGTCATGGATTTGGTGCTGAGCGGATATTGTGATGTTTTGAAAGGATATTCGGTGCGCGGACAAGTCAGATTCGGAGAAATAGCGTCGTTTCCGAAATGAATTGTCTGTACCGTGTCTCTGAGGCCAATTTATAAATAACTATGTTCGGTATATCTATTTTAAATCAGATAATCAGATTCGTATTTGTATATGCGTGAACACGCTCGCCAAACAGTACTGACTTCACGTCAGTGCTATTTTATATTTTTTTGCCGCTCTTGTTCCTCGGAACAGAGTGCTTATCAATTT
Organism: Halyzia sedecimguttata; assembly: GCA_937662695.2. Taxonomy (NCBI): domain Eukaryota; kingdom Metazoa; phylum Arthropoda; class Insecta; order Coleoptera; family Coccinellidae; genus Halyzia; species Halyzia sedecimguttata. The sequence continues at coordinate 44,357,869 of OW569413.2, read as the reverse complement.
GCCCAAATGTTTGTAATTTTCGAATTTTTGGCTGAAAATGGTCTTGAACAATTTGGTTTAACTCACTGATCAAGAATCCATGTTCGAAATCGATTCTGTCCGGCCGGTCGTTAACACGATAACTCTCGAACGGAATGAGCTAGACAGTTGAAATTTTCAGAGTAGGTTAAGGGATAAATATCTCGGTTAAGTTTGTTATTGGGCAAAATCGGTCTAATAGTTTCGGAGTAACGAAAAGAATTTTTTTTTTCATATAACAATTTTTGAATTCAATTTTTTTTAAGATGCAGTATCATCATAAGAATCCATTGTCATGATTTTAAACTCTAACAAGTTAATACTTTCGGAGATATGATGTTTCAAAGTTTCAATAATACATCGTAAGTTCTATGTATTCACAGAATGTGAACACAGAATCTGTCTGTGATCACTATTCATAAATGTCATCTTTTCTAGCTATTAGAGATTGTCAATTTATGGTTGTTATTTTCTCTTGGAAAGTATTCGATTCTTGAATTTGTGAAAATATACAAGACTGTTTAGATGTAGTTTATGGAGGCAATAGGAAAGAAGAACATAATAGACATCAAAAGAAATTAGTGTTCGTTTTCCACTGAGTTTAATATTACATTTTACTTCCTTTAGTAGTGAGACATGTTCTTATATACAGTATTTTCATAATGTTGCTAGCAAAAAAATACTGAAATATGGTACTACATTTGTGTATCAATCTTTTTTTCTTGGGTTAAGGTTCATATTACAGAAAAGAATGTGTTAGTGGTATGGACTATTAAATTTTAAATTATGAAAAGAGGATAGTATTTTATTAATATATTTTGAACTATTAAAATAATTTGTTCGTAATCCACTACCTACTGAAATATCAGGAATAAATGGACAATCTGCTATGATTGTCTCCAGCCTTGCTCTAGACATTTCGATGATACTTTCCTCAGGTATTTCGAGTTGTGAAAACTATGCACCGAGTGTAAGTTGCAACAACCCATTCCACGAGGTTGAATCATTGCAGATTGCTCATTTAATCTTGATAAATAAATTTAATGACAATTTTTGAAGCATTAAGGCATTTAAGCATTGTAGATTGCTCTTTTTCTTATAAGATAATTTTTCAAGCTTTTTTTTTAAACGACACTTTTTTTAAATTTAATTCCTTTCATGATGCATTTCTATCATAGGAATCCATTGATATAATTCCCAACTCTGAGAAACCAATACTTTCGGAGATATAATTTGTCTGTTTGAACAAGAGCGCCAAAAAGCTCCTATCCACAGGGCTTGAACCAATTATTCGAAAATTTTATATTTCAGAAGCTATCCTTCAGAATCCGCAGAAATTGCTTACATACCTTCGACCCGCCATTTTACAAAAGATTTTTACATTTTACCGCATCTCAGATGGATCAATTTTGTATGAGGCGTGAATAGACAATGCAACATGCACCCAAAAGCTCCTGATTTCTCGTTAGTGCTTTTTAAATTTTTTTTTTTAGAGTTTTGTTGAAATAAACCTGAATATCTTCCGCCCGATAGGTTCGTTGAAAATGTCACAAAGCTACTCCAATACATTTTCTTTTCAACATTTTTCAATATCGTGGCTATTTCTCGTTAAGGATAACGCTCGTGATCAATTCTCAACAAAGAAACTGTAATTGGTTTCCCTCGGTACACTACGCAGTAGGAATTTTCGAAGAGTTAAACTTCAATCGTTCACTTGAAGAACTTGTTCCACATCATGGCAGTTCCATTTGTTTTCACTCCATGCGTTGCCGAAGAGTGAATGTGGAAGAATTGTGGTTTTTCCCAGCAGAGATTTAATAGATTGGACTGGATGATTCGGACTATATAATTTCCTTTTCAATTTCGTTGAATGAAGAACTCGATTGAATGACATACTTTACAAACAGTAAATATAGAAAATTCAGCTGTGATCTGAACAAATTGCAAGTGAGATAAAATCGAGTTTGATTCGTTGATTTACCAGGAATCATCCGTCCAAGTTTCGGAAAATGATGCGTGATTGGTGCTGCATTTTAGCGCGCATGTTCTGGGGAACAGTGTTCTATCATTTTATCCAAATGTCTGTAACTTTAGAATTTTTTGCCGAAGATGGTCTCAAACGATTAGGTTCTACTCACTGATGAAGAATTCGAGGTCAAATTTGATTCTGTCCGGCCAGACGTTGCCAAGATAACTTGAGAACGGTAAGAGATAGCGACTTGAAATTTTCAGGGTAGGTGGTGAGTCCAAATGCGATGGACAAGTTCATTAATGGGCATAATCTGCCGAACGGTTTCCGGGTATTGATTTTTGCCTTCAACCAATACAGATCCGATTGAATTGAATCTTGGTAGCTAGTTGTAGAATACTGCCATAAAGACGTATGTGGAATATTGTAGGGATCTTACACTACAAAATTGTAAAAAAATATTATACCGCGTGGCCCACCACAGACGCGGAGCTCGTTTTGAGGGAGTTAATGAAGATATTTTGAGAATATTTTTTCATGAGGTGTGTAGGTTGCTGAAAAGTACAATTTAAAACCTTTTTCATATACACTGGGTGTTCGAAAACAAAGATATAGACCAAACCTACATTTTTTATAATGTAACACCCTGTATTTGTCCTAAGAAATGGAATGGCAAGCTCAAATTATTATGGGCTTCTTCAGATCAGTTTATATCTTCAGATCACTTCATACCTTATAGGGTATAAAGTGATCTGAAGAAGCTCATAATAATTTGAGCTTCAGATCACTTTTATCTTCAGATCACTTTATACCTTATGACGTATAAAGTGATATGAAGAAGCTCATAATAATTTGAGCTTTCCATTCCATTTCTTAGGACAAATACAGGGTGTTACATTTAAAAAAATGTAGGTTTGGTCTATATCTTTGTTTTCGAACACCCTGTATATATGAAAAAGGTTTTAAATTGTACTTTTGAGCAACCTACACACATCATGAAAAAATATTCTCAAAATATCTTCATTAACCGCGTCTCCGCGTCTGTGGTGGGCCTCGCGGACAGAATCGATTCCGGCCACGGATTATTGATCAGTGAGTCTAACCAAATCGTTTAAGACCATTTTCAGCCAAAATTTCGAAAATTACAGACATTTTGGCAAATTTATAAACCCTCTGTTCCGAAGATCAAGAGCGCCAAACACTCCAAATTGCTTCTATAGAAGTAGCATGTACGAGAAAATGGCAAAAAATTTAAAATTTTGAGTTTTTGGCGCTCTTAATCCTCAGAACAGAGTGCTTATCAATTTGCCCAAATGTCTGTAATTTTCGAATTATTGGATGAAAATGGTCTTAAACGATTTGGTTCGACTCACTGATCAAGAATCCGTGGTCGGTGATAACATCATTAAAGTCAGCTAGTGCTGATATGATAATTCCAGGGCAACAGCACGTTTTGATTGAGTAGGGCTCACTCCATCGAAGAATCATCGCATCGAAAGTTCACTGAATTGGAAGTTCACCGAATCGAAAGTTCACTGCATCGAAGGCTACCTCCAATGAAAATGACGCCTACTTACTCCTGATTCGCCGAACGTGAAATCTCCTATATCGACTCCTATATCGCCTTACTACAAGGAAGACTCATTGCACAGACGCTCTACTGCATCGAACTTTACTGCATCGACGAAGCAACACATCGAAAAACCGCCCACTTGCTAGTTAGTGTTCAGTGCTTTCTCCTGATTGGCCGAACGTGAAAACCCCTTTTATTTAGTTGTTGTGTGTTGCCTAACACACAGCTGTAAGGGGCTAATGAAAACTGAAGGTTGGAGTCCGGTATTCATGCAAACATACCTAAGGTATGATTATATATATCATATGGATGTCCGGATTGAATTCAACGCTCAAAGGTTTTGATGTATTTGAAATTATGAAATTTGAAATTGAGTTCATTTGAAGCTTCAATTTCTACGTAATTTCAGTTCTAGAAATATGAATTATTAAATGCATATATATATATATATATATATTATTGAATATTGAATATAAATTGAAAATTTCACTTATTGCGTCGAAAATGTAGTATCTGGCCAGTGACCGATTTTCTTCATAGGTACCTGGAATTGAAACAAACAGGGATCGATTTGTTATGCCGAAATGCATCTCAGAAACAAGTATAAAGAAAATTGATCACTGTCCAGATACGAAATTTTCGACGCAATAAGTGAAATTTTCAATTTATATTCAATATTCAATAATATATATATATGCATTTAATAATTCATATTTCTAGAACTGAAATTACGTAGAAATTGAAGCTTCAAATGAACTCTATTTCAAATTTCATAATTTCAAATACCTACATCAAAACCTTTGAGCGTTGAATTCAATCCGGATATTCATATGATATATATAATCATACCTTAGGTATATTTGCATGAATACCGGACTCCAACCTTCAGTTTTCATTAGCCCTTTACAGCTGTGTGTTAGGCAACACACAACAACTACCGACGAAGACGATCGATAAAGGGGTTTTCACGTTCGGCCAATCAGGAGAAAGCACAGAACACTAACTAGCAAGTGGGCGGTTTTTCGATGGGTTGCTTCGTCGATGCAGTAAAGTTCGATGCAGTAGAGCGTCTATGCATTAGGTTTTCGATGTGGTGCACCCTACTCGGACGCTGGCGATCGATATAGGAGATTTCACGTTCGGCGAATCAGGAGCAAGTGGGCGTCACTTTCGATGGAGGTAACCTTCGATGCAGTGAACTTTCGATTCAGTGAATGATGATCGATGCAATGAGTCTTCGATGGAGTGAGGCGCAGTGGTTTAGTTTTATTCCTGGGCAGAGAGCTTTTAATTCTGTTATTCCGATAGATGTTATCTATCTGGACTTCGCCAAGGCATTCGATCGCGTACCACATCGTCGTCTTATTCTGCCTAAGCTTGAGCATCTGGGTATTAGGGGTATTTGGTTGTTATGGAAAAGTCTTTTCTGCATAATCGAACATTTAGTAACAAGATTGGCGAAGGCACATCCTTTCAAGATTCCAAAGCGGTATCCCACAGGGCACGGTACTAGGCGCTTTATTATTCATATTGTTCACTTCAGATTTGCCTGGTTTGCCTCGTTCTACTTGTGCTATATCTGCGGATGATACAGTTTCATATAATTAGCCACTGACCTGCACTGATGATCTTCAGGATGATTTCAACAGACTGATCGGTGTGGTGCGAACATTGGCTGTTGCCCCTCAACATTGGAACGAGCTGCGTGCTCCATATTGACAAGAGAAATCCGAAAGTGATATATTTTTGAAGGCCGGTCCATACGCTACGTTTTGCACAACCTTTTGCCTGCACAGTTCAACACGTTGCAGATAAAACGTGTGTATAGAAAAATTGCACAGTTTTGAAAACAGCGCTGCATGTAGACGATAACTATGGTAACTCCATAACGATTCACTAGAACTGTGCAAGATACACAGATATCTCTGCACCATGCAGACGCTCTAAAAATTGCTACGTTTTCATTCCATCTTAAGACTGCGCAGACAAAAGTTGTGCAAAACGTAGCGTTTGGACCGGCCTTTATAAGGAATGGACCGCTGAGATCCGATGGTGCGCACTGTGGCCTGAGCCTTAAGGCCGGTCATACACTACGTTTTGCACAACCTTTTTCCTGCACAGTTCAACAGTTTGTAGGTACAACGTTGCGTGTAGATAGAAAAATTGCGCAGTTTTGAAAACGGCACGGAGACGTTGCAGTTGCAGCGATAACTAAGCTAGAGAGCATAAGATATCCGTGAACTGTGCAGATTTGTCGCTGCATGTAGACGGTAACTATGGTAACTCCATGACGATTCCCTAGAACTGTGTGAAATATACAGATATCTCTGCACCAGACGCTCTGAAAATTGCTACATATGCATTCCATCTTAAGACTGCACAGACAATAGGTTGTGCAAAACGTAGCGTTTGGACGGGCCTTTACGGATACCTCTAACTAAGTCTGGTTCAGTCATATGGCTTTTATATGCAATAGAGCGAAGCAGCTGAATTATTCGTTATATCGATCCTTTAACGCTTGAAGCATACCTAGGTATATAAAGGTTACTGTGCTTCACTTACGTCCGTGCGCCCTCGCTGAAGGTCTACATGGATGCATTGTAGGCTGTCAGGTTCAAAAACGCTTCGACGATTGGAAGTCGACTAGATAATATTTGTAATTTTGTCGATATGGGTTACTCGTTCATATTCCTATTTTAATAATATTGAACAAGTTGAAAAAGCACTACGCTCAGACAGGTCAATTTTAGTTTTTGCGCGTATGTTCTGGTGAACATCGCGTTATATCATTTTGCCCAAATTTCTGTAATTTTCGAAGTTTTTGCCGAAAATGGTTTCAATCGATTGGATTCGACTCCCTGATGAAGAATTCGAGGTCAAATTCCATTCTGTCCGGCCGGCCGTTGCCACGATAACTTGAGAAAGGAAAGAGATGGTGACTTGAAATTTTCAGGGTAGGTGACGCATCAATATGAGGGACAAGTTCGTTAATGGACATAATCGGCCCAATGGTTTCGAGTAATAATTTTGTTTTCAACCAATAAAATTCCGATCGACTCCAAACTTGATGAGCAGTTGTAGAATACAAACCTGAGGGAGTTTGAACTTTTGTGAGGATCGCATCACCTACCCTGAAAATTCACTATCTCTTTCCGTTCTCAAATTATCTTGGCAAAGACCGGACAGAATCAAATTAGACCTCGAATTCTTCATCAGTGAGTCGAACCCAATATTTTGAGACCATTTTTAAAAATTAAAAAAGTCACAGACATTTGGGCAAAATGATAGCACGTATTGTAGCCTTACGGCATAAATATTTTACTTATGACATATAATTCATTTGTACAGAGTGACGTCATAGTTTTTTTCAATGACCTCCGATATTTTTTTTTGCTGTTTGATTAGCGTGAGCGGTCACCCATCCAGGTACTGAACTCGCCCAATGCTGCTTAGCTCCAGGAAAAATAATAAAATTTCCAATTTTTCCAAGAATATAAATCCGACTTTTAAAACAAGCATCCCAAAAAAACACTTTTCAGCTGAGAATGGTCTCAAACGATCTGTGGTGACGTGAGGACCCATTCAAATACATATATTTACTGTTGGGTCGAAAATAAACAGTGCTTTGTTTGTTGCGGCGTAATGACACAAATCAGTTAAATCATACAATAGTGTCATGAGATAAAACACACCCTATATAGCAATGATTTATTCTCAATAGTGTATTGCGAGAGTAATATCTATGAAACAAATCAGTCGAATCGTATGGTTGTGCTATGAGACGCTATGAGTGGACAATTCACAAAATACCATAGCAATAATTTTAATATCTAATAATATACGATAATACTCAAAAAAATATTATTTCTTTGGAGTTATTACTTCAATAGAAATGAATATAACCTTGACCGGAACTGGTACTGCCGTTTCGACTGGATATGAGACAGTTTGGGTAAAGATCTTAAAATCTACAGGATATATTAATTTCTTCGCAAATAGGCTTAGAATATACGCTGTGACTAGAGTCCCGACTCGGGATCCATGTCCAGTCCCGAATGACGTCATTAAATTCGGGACTGATATTCGGTACCAACATCTAGTCTCGAATAAGGACATCAAATGACGTCATTAGAAGTCTTGTCGGGACTGGTGGTCCGTCCCGACTCGGGACCCTCATACGGTTCCGAAATTATAAGAAGAATCATACCTCCATTAGGAACATATACGTGATATTATTTGATTCAAATAAATGTCTCAATATTATATTTCTGAAAAATTTTATCTCAAAGTCACTAACGTTGTTTACAGAAAATAAAGTAATTTTCTCTCGATCACTTTCAATATGGCAAACCTCAACTTTATCACAAATTTGAATAGCATTGTATGCTGCTTCTTCTTCTCTTAAAACCCAAGACAACATTTTCTCCTCTTTTCTTTTTGTACCCAAGTTACTAAAATCCACAACTTCGTTTTTGGCGCTCTAGTTCCTCGGAACTGAGTGCTTATCAATTTGCCCAAATGTCTGTAATTTTCGAATTTTTCGATGAAAATGGTCTTAAACGATTTGGTTCGACTAACTGATCAATAATCCGTGGTCGAAAATCATTCTGTCCGTCTGGTCCGGCCGGCCGTAGGCACGATAACTCTCGAACGGAATGAGCTAGACAGTTGAAATTTTCAGAGTAGGTTTGGGAGATAAATATCTCGGCTATGTTCGTTATTGGGCAAAATCGGACAGATGGTTTCGGAGTAACAAAAAAAAATTTTTTTTTTTATAAAACAAATTCAAAATAAATTTTTTTTCAATAAGCAGTTTTACCATAAGATTCCAATGATATCATTTTTAACTCTAACAAGCTAATACTTTCGGAGATATGATTTTTCAAAATTTCAATAATAAATCGTATTTCAACGTTGTCACACAATGATATAATTATTCTATGTATGAATTGTCATAATGTCAACTTATTTTCCTGAGACATGTCATTTTCTAATCAATCGAAGAATTGTGAGCGAAGTGAGAAAAATCTCAGTTGTTTGCTCCGAAATTAGTTTTTCTCAGAAAAGTCTTACATTTCGGAACGGAACATGAAGTAAGAGATCTGAGAGTAGTGAGACTGCTTTTCATCCATAGACATAGATATAACTCTCGAACGGAATAAGCTAGGTAGTTGAAATTGTCAGAGTAGGTTAGGGAGATGAATATCTCGGTTAAGTTCGTTATTGGGCAAAATTGGCCAGATTTAATTTGATTTCTTCCATGGTGCAGTTCTCATTCTCATGATTGCTCATTTAATCTTGATAAATAAACTATCATTTGATTTGAACTTCCTTTTTGATGCAGTTCTATCATAAGAATACATTGATATAATTCCCCCAAAACTGAGAAACCAATACTTTCGGAGATATAATTTGTCTGTTTGAACTAGAGCGCCAGAAAGCTCCTGTCCACAGGGCTTGAACCCATTTATTCATTTTTACTTCACGTCGATTGCGGTAAGACCTTTTGGTCTATATTTTTTAACAATATCAGATATTTTTATGGACCCAATATCCAAATAATTGCATATTTTTTCATTATTATTTTCATTTGCCAAATTCCATCCGGTTAAGTTTGGCTATCATTTTTAGAATTTTGGATTTGGTTGATAAAAGTTGTCGGAAAAGGATGTTAATAAATATCTATGCAAAATGTGCGGTATGTTATATCTGACATAATGTTAGATTCTTGCATCGCCTCAATAAAATGTGAAACCTGCCTTCAGTATTTTAATTTGAAATGCATAAACTTGAAGAAAATTCCAAGGAGGCAGTGGTACTGTTTAAAATGCACGTTAGAATGTTTAAATTCAGGAGGCAAATTACTTTAGGGCTTTTCGGAAAGTGTGATTGGGTTAACTCAATCAGTCCGTTCACCAATCGTTCCATAGATTAGAATGGAACGCGTTGATTGGTGAACGGACTGATCGGGTTAACCCGATCACACTTTCCGAAAAGCACTTTTATATTTTGTAAACAACATTAGTGACTGAAATTAAAATTTTCAAAAATATAATATTGTGACATTCATTTTAATTAAATATCACGCTTGTGGCTTGTTATTCAGGACTAGGGTTGCGTTCGGAATCAACGTCGGACGTTGTCCGGTGCGCACCCGACCCGTTCGGAATCGACGTCGGGTAAATATCAACCCCGTTCGGAAACAGACAGGACGCACGTCGGGGTGTACAACTTTGCAACCGTGAAAATATATGTGTAATAATCACTCGTCCTGCGCAGATATTGGTATTAGTTTTGAACATACGTATTTGAATTTTGAAGATAGAAGGTTCCTTCGTTTTACTACCCTTTTTCGTTTTTCTAAGATCATAAGGAACACATTTAGTTCACGGTGAAGTTATTAGCAAGTTATAGACGAAAAACAAAATGAGTTTGATTTCTAATTCAACACATCGTGTTATTTTTGTGACAAGAATATAAAATGACGATCTAATTAATGTGAAACTTTCTCGGAATTGTTCGTCCGTAATAGTAATAATAATAACTTTATTAATCCTTGGAGATTACAGAGCATGTATAGGATAAGTCAAAAAAAAATTTGCAAATTACAGCGTATCTAGAAAATAATCTTTAAAGTCATAATAAGACTTGCACAATAAAATTCCTTAACTAACTTCCTAAATCTACTCAACTTAGCCGATTTAAAATGATTAGGAAGATGCTATAGTGTTCACGTCCATGTTCAACTAAACTAGTAAATTTCACAGGGAGTTGGACAGAATAAAACCAATCAATTATGATTTTGTCGGCAAAATCATAATTGATTGGTTTTATTATGTACAACTCCCTGTGAAATTTACTAGTTTATTAGGAAGATGATTATATAATTTGAAAGACTGATAAATGGGACATAGTTCAAATCTGGCAGTTTTATGTTTTGGAAATGCTAATATTTGTATTTCTAGTACCATAGTCATGGATCATGGAAGCTAGATAATTTTAACAAGTTATACATAATATTTGATATAATAAAATTAAAGTAACCATGCACTCGCAATAACGTGGTTTCTTGAGAATCCTCTAGTAATGCAAATCTTCCAACAATTTGTTCCTCCTCAAGGCTACTCAATTCGTCATCCAAAAACCTGATTCAAATAATTATCACATAAAAACACTATTGATCGTAAAATAACAATATTATCTTCGTTCAATCTCGATTCACTCTCAAATTATCAATATTTCAAAAATCTTTAACGATAGAAACACAATAGCTTAACCTCAAAACGTCAAAACAAACCGTAAGAAGTTAGAAAGAGAGGCAAGAATGCACCCGGCGTCGTTCTAAAACGTACGACAACATTTCAAACAACCGGGCGCACTCTACCTTGGACGCACTCGTTGCATCCGACGTTGATTCCGAACGCAACCTAGATGTAGGTACCGAATATCAGTCCCGAATTTAATGACGTCATTCGGGACTGGACACGGTTCCCGAGTCGGGACTCTAGTCACAGCGTATATATGATAGCCAGGCTCCTAGACTGTATGGTTTGCCGTAAATAACCCAGATTAAGATGCTGCACTGAGTCTATATCAGACTCCCTCGTCCGACACTTAACGAAAATCTTCAGAATTATTTTGTTGATAGTTATTCTTAAATTCAAGAAATGTCAGAAGTCACAAAAAATTTCAGAACGTTCCAAATATAATGAAAATTTTTCAACATTAGCATCATAATTTTCAAAAGGTGTTCTCTGGGGAATTGAGACTGATTTACTTTCAAGGGCTGTTTTCAGAACACAAAGAAATTACCCGAAGTGCTCTCCATTTGTGATGGCCCCTAATTTTCTTCAGAGTATAGTGGGCTATTATTTTGTGTATTAATATTGTGAAATTTTTATAAGTGCTGATACTTTGATGGCACTGCCAAAATTTGTATCACTTATACATGACTGGTCAGTTTATTGTTTGTGCTGAACAGTAAACACATAATATACCTACTTATAATCCCCTTCTATTAACGTAAAAACAACTTACTTTTGTTCCCCCATATTTCTGGTTTTGATTATTTTACTAGAATACAGCCCAAAATGTCTGTAATTTTAGAATTTTTGGAAGAACATGGTCTTAAACGATTGTGTTCGCCTCACTGATCAAGAATCGGAGGTCAAAATCGATTAGGTCCCGCCAGTCCGGCCTGCCGGCCGTTAAGATGATGACGTCTGAAGAAGGAGTCTCATATAGACTCCGAAACGTTACGAAATTGTTGTTTCATCGTTGATTTTGTTTCATTATTGTTTGTTAGGCAACATTGTTCGATTGATTGCTTCTAACAAATATCTTTTGTTTCTTACGCAGAAGCATTTCACAAAATAATATTATATTACAAAGTATGATTGAATGCAAAATGAGCCATTGGTCATTTTGATAATATAATGTCCTTGGATAATCCATTTGATGATCGAAATATATACTAAATATATAATTATATGCTATATAATACTATATATAATCCATTTGATGATGGAAATATATACTTTGATAAGTTAATCAAATTGGGTTCAGAATATCTCCAGTAAAACAAAACTGGAACATTGGCAAAGATTCAATTGATATAATATAATTCACAGAGTAGATTTGAGGAATGAATATCTCGGATACGTTCATTAGTGGGTAGAATCGGTCTGGTGGTTCCGGATTAATAATTTTTGCACTCTTGTTTTTTCTTTAAATATACTTTTTAAATTTAATTTCTTTTATTATGCAGTTCTATCATAAGCATCCATTGATATCATTCCCAACTCTGAGAAACCAATACTTTCGCAGATATGATTTGTCAATGTTTGAACAAGAGCGCCAAAGCTCTTGTCCACAAGTCTTTTCCACTTTTCTTTAAAATAAGCCGCGATAGGCATTAAATATCGATTAAAATCATGTTTCAAACAAATTGGCTCTTCCCTGATGAAAAGGAAATAGTCACATATTTGACCATAAACAGTCGTGAATGACATGATGTGTGTTGACATTTCTTATTCGATCTATGCAAACCACCTGATTAATGAAATTATTTCCAGACACGTTAATAATCAAAAAACTGTTGACAACTTTGGTGATCGAGTGTTTAAAAGTGAAAAAGTAGACCAGTCACCTTTTTCGTTGTAATATTTCGACAATATCTTCATCAATATAGAACAGGGCTCTGTGTAGTTGAATTTGTTGGGAGCTACAGAGCACTGATGAAGGCCAAGAAGTCAGGAACGCGTCTATTATTGCTTCTCAGCAAACCAATGAAATCCCCTGGGTGGTAAATCTATGCATAAGTATATTAATTATACGAAAACATTTCGACACTCTTGGCATGCAAAATGCTCTGGACTTGATGATTCCTATTTTTGAGAGTTTATAGTTTTGACCTCAAGCCTCATCAACATTTAATAATAATATACTACTACTACTAAAGGGTTTTCCAATAAGAGGTGTAATTTTGATATTCAAAGAAAAATGCAATTTTTCAATATAAATGATCGGATGTATATTTCATTATAAAGAAAAAGCTATGCCGTTAATAGTGGAAAATAACATCAGGCAAATGAGCACCACGACCACGCTTACAGGACCATATCCTTTTAATGAAATTTTCCATAACCAAATCGCAAAGTGGCTGCCCTATGTCCTCGATAGCCTCACGAATTCCATCTTTGAGATCTTGAATTGACGCTGGGCTATTGGCGTAGACCTTCTCTTTCACGTGGCCCCAAAAGAAGAAGTCGCAAGGTGTTAAATCACAACATCTCGGTGGCCAATTGTGATCACCTCTTCGAGAGATAACACGGTCCGGAAACTTTTCCCGCAAAAAATCAATGGTTTCGTTGCTTGTGTGGCACGTAGCGCTGTCTTGTTGAAAGTAAACGTTGTCCAGATCAATACCATCCAATTCCGGCCATAAAAAATCATTAATCATCTCTCGATAGCGCAATCCATTCACCGTAACTGTTGCTCCAGCCTCATTTTCGAAAAAGTAAGGTCCAATGACTCCGCCGGATCATAAACCGCACCAAACAGTCACACGTTGAGGATAGAGAGGCTTTTCAATAATAACTCTTGGGTTTTCCGAACCCCAGATGCGACAATTTTGCTTGTTGACGAAGCCACCGAGGTGGAAATGGGCCTCATCACTCAAGATGAATTTTCGATGGAATTCCGGATCATTTTCATGCATTTCAACGACCCAATCAGCAAAGACACGACGTTGTTGATGATCGGCCGGCTTGAGCTCTTGTGTTAACTGAACTAAGACCCGAATCTTTATGCAAAATACGGTGTAATGACGTTTGTGGAATGCCTAATTCCAAAGAACGACGAGGAATGGACAAACCTGGGTTTTCTTCAACACTTTCGGCCACAGCAGCAATATTCTCGGCTGTTCTTGAGCGACGTGCACGGGTTTTATTCTTCACATAACTAACTTGTCCCAGCAGCTCGAATTTTTCTACCGATTTCTTTATTGCGGTCCGACAAGGTGCTTCACGACGACCCATAAATGTTCGAGTTTTACGAACCGTCTCTGCCAAATTTTCACCATTTTTGGCGCTCTAGTTCCTCGGAACTGAGTGCTTATCAATTTGCCCAAATGTCTGTAATTTTCGAATATTTCGATGAAAATGGTCTTAAACGATTTGGTTCGACTCACTGATCAAGAATCCGTGGTCGAAATTCATTCTGTCCGGCCGGTCCGGCCGGCCGTAGGCACGATAACTCTCGAACGGAATGAGCTAGAGAGTTGAAATTTTCAGAGTAGGTTTGGGGGATAAATATCTCGGCTAAGTTCGTTATTGGGCAAAATCGGACAGATGGTTTCGGAGTAACAAAAAAAAAATTTTTTTTTTACGAAACAAATTCCAAATTAATTTTTTTTTAATAAAAAGTTTTATCATAAGAATCCACTCATATCATTTATAACTCTAACAAGCTAATACTTTCGGAGATATGATTTTTCAAAATTTCAATAATAAATCGTATTTCAACGTTGTCACAGAATGATATTATTCTATGTATGAATATGAATTGTCATAATGTCAAATGATGTTCCTGAGACATTATCTAATCAATCGAAGAATTGTGAGCGAAGTGAGAAAAATCTCAGTTGTTTGCTCCGAAATTAGTTTTTCTCAGAAAATTCTTACATTTCGGAACTGAACATGAAGTAAGAGATCTGAGAGTAGTGAGACTGCTTTTCATCCATAGACATAGATATAACTCTCGAACGGAATGAGGTAGGTAGTTGAAATTTTCAGAGTAGTTTAGGGAGATGAATATCTCGGTTAAGTTCGTTATTGGGCAAAATTGGCCAGATTTAATTTGATTTCTTCCATGGTGCTTTTCTCATTCTCATGATTGCTCATTTAATCTTGATAAATAAACTATTATTTGAATTGAATTTCCTTTAGGATGCAGTTATTATATGAATACATTGATATAATTCCCAACTCTGAGAAACCAATACTTTCGGAGATATAATTTGTCTGTTTGAACTAGAGCGCCAGAAAGCTCCTGTCCACAGGGCTTGAACCCATTTTTGGCGCTCTAGTTCCTCGGAACTGAGTGCTTATCAATTTGCCCAAATGTCTGTAATTTTCGAATATTTCGATGAAAATGGTCTTAAACGATTTGGTTCGACTCACTGATCAAGAATACGTGGTCGAAATTCATTCTGTCCGGCCGGTCCGGCCGGCCGGCCGGCCGTAGGCACGATAACTCTCGAACGGAATGAGCTAGAGAGTTGAAATTTTCAGAGTAGGTTTGGGGGATAAATATCTCGGCTAAGTTCGTTATTGGGCAAAATCGGACAAACGGTTTCGGAGTAACAAAAAAAAAATTTTTTTTTTACGAAACAAATTCCAAATTAAATTTTTTTTAATAAGAAGTTTTATCATGAGAATCCAATCATATCATTTTTAACTCTAACAAGCTAATACTTTCGGAGATATGATTTTTCAAAATTTCAATAATAAATCGTATTTCAACGTTGTCACAGAATAATATTATTCTATGTATGAATATGAATTGTCATAATGTCAAATGATGTTCCTGAGACTAATCAATCGAAGAATTGTGAGCGAAGTGAGAAAAATCTCAGATATGATTTTTCAAAATTTCAATAATAAATCGTATTTCAACGTTGTCACCATAGATTAAAGACCTTTAATCTATGGTTGTCACAGAATGATATTATTCTATGTATGAATATGAATTGTCATAATGTCAAATGATGTTCCTGAAGTAATCAATCGAAGAATTGTGAGCGAAGTGAGTTAAATCTCAGTTGTTTGCTCCGATATTAGTTTTTCTCAGAAAATTCTTACATTTCGGAACTGAACATGAAGTAAGAGATCTGAGAGTAGTGAGACTGCTTTTCATCCATAGACATAGATATAACTCTCGAACGGAATGAGGTAGGTACTTGAAATTTTCAGAGTAGTTTAGGGAGATGAATATCTCGGTTATGTTCGTTATTGGGCAAAATTGGCCAGATTTAATTTGATTTCTTCCATGGTGCTTTTCTCATTCTCATGATTGCTCATTTAATCTTGATAAATAAACTATTATCTGAATTGAATTTCCTTTAGGATGCAGTTCTATTATATGAATACATTGATATAATTCCCAACTCTGAGAAACCAATACTTTCGGAGATATAATTTGTCTGTTTGAACTAGAGCGCCAGAAAGCTCCTGTCCACAGGGCTTGAACCCATTTTTATAGTGAATTTTAATCATTTCAATGCGTTCTTGAAGCGTGTATCGTTCCATTTTTATTAATGGCGTAGTTTCTACTTGTCAAATGTCAAAAAATGACAGCTTCAAAAGTGACATCTACCGAAATAGCGGGCTATTCAAAATAACACCTCTTATTGGAAAACCCTTTATCTTATTCTATCAGAAAATGAATGTCAAATTACATGACCCTCGTATCATATACAAATATACCCACATCCCACGGCGTTGCAATAAGTTCGTAATGTATAGCTGTATGTCCCCGAAATGATGCAATCATTTTCAGCAAATTTATCTTGTAACAATTTTCGAGGGTATATCGCCGCTACCATGACCTCACCCTGCTCACACGCTTCTATAATTGAAGGATTAATCTGCCTTGCTCACTCTGCAGGGTACAGGATAGGCATAGGAAATCTAATGATAGTGAAACTAGGACACAAATCTCCCGGAAATTGATCTTGCATTACAGCAGGCAATCAATGTTAGAAAAATGGGTTCAAGCCCTGTGGACAGGAGCTTTCTGGCGCTCTAGTTCAAACAGACAAATTATATCTCCGAAAGTATTGGTTTCTCAGAGTTGGGAATTATATCAATGTATTCATATGATAGAACTGCATCATAAAGGAAATTCAATTCAAATAATAGTTTATTTATCAAGATTAAATGAGCAATCTGAGAACTGCACCATGGAAGAAACCAAATTAAAATAGCTGAAATGAATTTGACTCTCTCTTATAGAACAGGATGAAATGTACGAGTATGAACACAGATCACATAATAAAGTTTAGATAGAATAATTATAGCATTCTGTGAAAACAGAAGTACGATTCATTATTGAAATTTAGAACTTCATTTTAGTAGAAATTGAATTCAAACATCATAGAAGAATTTAAATTCAACAAGAGTGCCAAAAATTATCAATCCAAAACCAATAGACGAATTCTACCCAACAACGAACTCATCCGAGATATTCATTCCTCAATTCCAGTTTTGTTTTTAGTGGAGATATTCTGAACTCAATATTATTAACTTACCATTACCATTCCCATCATCATATGGATTGACCATCGGCATGAAAATATCAACCAACAAAAGTATGATAATATTCTAATTCTCATATTGATACCATTACTGGAATGAATTACAATGGGACAACGTCAAAGTTGACATTATAACAATTCATAGAATAGCCACAGAATAATTCTATCATTGAAATTTTGAAAAATCATATCTCCGAAAGTATTAGTTTGTTAGAGTTAAAAATGATATGAATGGATTCTTATGGTAAAACTGCTTATTGAAAAAAATTTAATTTGGAATTTGTTCTGTAAAAAAAAAAATTTTTTTTTGTTACTCCGAAACCATCTGTCCGATTTTGCCCAATAACGAACTTAGCCGAGATATTTATCCCCCAAACATACTCTGAAAATTTCAACTGTCTAGCTCATTCCGTTCGAGAGTTATCGTGCCTACGGCCGGACCGGCCGGCCGGACCGGCCGGCCGGACCGGCCGGCCGGACGGCCGGACAGAATGAATTTCGACCACCGATTCTTGATCAGTGAGTCGAACCAAATCGTTTAAGACCATTTTCATCGAAAAATTCGAAAATTACAGACATTTGGGCAAATTGATAAGCACTCAGTTCCGAGGAACTAGAGCGCCAAAAACTATAAAAGCACTAACGTTGTGACAGAAGCAACAGCGCTTCTCACTCTTTCAAAGGAACGTCATCCATGGATATCGAATGCATTTTGGCGGCTTATTCTCCTGAACAGAGGGCCAATCAATTTGCGCACAAGTCTCAACACAAAGACTTATTCAAAGTTCCATGGAGATCGTATGACTAGAAAATTTTAGAAAAACAATCTAAAAAAAAATCGATATTTCAGAAACTATCCTTCAAATATCGCTGAAATTTTGTGAGAGTCATCGTAAACCAATTTTTGAAGTTCTAGAATTGAACTCGATCGGATCACCAATTCAGCTACTGAACTCACACAAGGCTGCTCGGATCTTCAACAATATAGATCCGATCGTGTTCAAACTTGGAACTTGGTAGTAGAGTTAGGTTCTAAAGGTTCTCGCAGTGATGTCGGACGAATAGTTTATGATATATAGAATTTATTTCAATGATTATTTAAAAAATTTCTAGAGATACGATCCTCACGAAATTTTGCAAAAATTTTTACGTTGGCATTCTACAACTAACAACCATGCTTGAATTGGATCGGTTTTGTATTCTTCGAGTTATTGGGGAAATAAAAACTAAATTTCAGATGGGTCTAACTCCAAAACCGTTCAGTCGATTATGCCTATAAACAAACACAAACGTTGCATTCAGATGCACAACCTTACCTGAAAAGTTCAAGTTGCTATCTCTTTCCGTTCTCAGGTTATCGTGACATAAATAATATTTTTCAATAATTTTTTTTTTATTTTCTAGCCATACCATTCTCACAAAATTTCACAAACCTCCTTAGGTTTGTATTCTACAACTACTCACCAAGTTTGAATTTGATCAGATTAGTAATGGTTGAAAACAATATTATTACTCGGATACCGTTGGGCCGATTATGACCACTAATGATCTTGTCCGTCGTATTTGGCCGCACCACCTAACCTGAAAATTTCAAGTCGCTATCTCACTCCGTTCTCAAGTTATCGTGGCAACGGCCGGCCGGTCGGACAGAATCAAATATGACGTCGAATTCTTCATCAGTGAGTTGAACCTAGTAGTTTTAGACTATTCTCGGAAAAAAATTCGAAAATTACAGACTTTTGGGCAAAATAATGCAATATTTCCCAGAACATACGCTCAAAAAATTAATAAGGATAAAATAACATATACATTTTTTTTAAATCAAAACAAAATAGGTACGGCGAAACTGATTCACAAGAAAAAACGTTTCTTTCTCATTTTCAGGTCTGCAAATTATTTTATTGCAGGATCATAAATCAAGCTGTTCGTTATATCCCTTTCGATTGAAAGTATTCCTAAAAACTGCACAACCATATTATCTAGGGTGCCTTATACAGAAAATTTATTTTTGACCAGTCTTATCATCGCTCAAATTGTATTGTTCAATTTGTCAAAACCGGAATGTTAGTCCAAAAATATGGAACTGAAAAGCTTACTTTTCGTCATTGAATGAGAATATATCGGATTAGAAGTCAAACGCGAACATAAATAGAAAATTGATTCAAGCACTGACGTTAAGTCAGGAGCTTTTGCTTTGCTTTTGTATGTTCTATTGTCCATTCTCCTGTATTGGACACTCTTAATCGAATTTACCATGGTGAATTATATTGTCTATTATCCTGTATTGGACACTCTTAATCGAATTCACCATGGTAAATTCGATTAAGAGTGTCCTATACAGGAGAACAGACAATAGAATTCACCATGGTAAATTCGATTAAGAGTGTCCAATACAGGAGAATGGACAATAGAACATACGCGCAAAAGTTCCAGACTTCACATCAGTGCTTGAACCAATTTTTTTTCGTGTAGTCAGGAGCTTTTGCGCGTATGTTCTATTGTCCATTTTCCTGTATTGAACACTCTTAATCGAATTTAGCATGGTCAATTCTATTGTCTGTTCTCCTGTATTGGACACTCTTAATCGAATTCACCATGGTAAATTCGATTAAGATTGTCCAATACAGGAGAACAAACAATAGAATTCACCATGGTAAATTCGATTAAGAGTGTCCAATACAGGAGAATGGACAATAGAACATACGCACAAAAGCTCTTGACTTCACGTCAGTGCTTGAATCATTTTTTTTTCGTGAAGTCAGGATAGAAAGCAATTATGAAAAAATTAACACATTGTCTACCTTCAATTCTTCTTTGGGAGAAGAATACATAATTATTCTAGAAAAAGCTCTTCACTTCACGTCAGTGCTTGAATCATTTTTTTTTCGTGAACTCAGGATAGAAAGCAATGATGAAAAAATTAACACATTGTCTACCTTCAATTCTTCTTTGGGAGAAGAATACATAATTATTCTAGAAAAATATTACTGGAATTGATGTCATATTTACATAATCAAAGTAAAGAAAATTATAAGTTTAGTTACTACCATATTGAATGAAATTCAATTGAATTCCAGTAATATTCAATTACTTATTCTTAACCAATAAATGCCCATTGATACATCTAAAGGTGTTGAGGTGAAACATAAAGATATATTCTCAGTAGTGAAAGAAAAACTGGCCTAAAATTCCTCTCTACCCATCACGAGATTTAATATCCACAAATGAGCCTCTCACCTCACAAGATCAGAAAGTGTAGTTAATTTAAAGTTGAGTTTTGAAGCCTTCAGCAAAATTTCAGCGATATCATATCACAGATAATACATAACGTTTCAAAAGTCCCCTCTCACAAATATACTCCTCTGCAGGCGCAGATATACGCGCAATATACTCCTCTTTTTTAAGAAAAAAATTAAAAACTGCTTTTCGGGCGCCATCTTTAGGGGGATGTAAATGGGCAGGGGGTGCTCAAAAAAGGAAAGTTTATATGGAAGAACCACCCTATTTTTTGACAAAGAATCACCCCCTAAATTTGTTCGCAACTATTCATATACAACTTGTATCTTGTGTATCAGGTTGCCTTTTGGACCTTTAGTTTCGGAAATATTGGGAAAATGAAATCATTTGGTGTATTTGGCCCACTCACAAACTCGACATCAATCCTACCCGTGAATAACAAGTTCTTTCATTCGAAAGTTAACGTGCCGGTGAACCGGACGGATGGGTAGCGTCACAGTTGACGATGAACAGGCATTAGGGCAAAATACCGTTACGAGCACGCAGATACTCAGTACGGCTCTGTTTCACTTCCTATTTACTTTAGTTTCAGGTATAAATTAGCAAACAAATTGAGGGGAAAAGATGAACTACCCAGTTTCCTGATTTGGATAAGTGCCCCGATTTATTTATCTGGATGACAAATTAGCAGCAAATTGATTTAAAATAATGAATTCAGTTTATTATATCTCCATAAGTACCGCTATAAAGTTTTGCTGGTTAGCAGCAAAATGTCCATCCTTTGCTGCTATTATGTTATCATTATTCCAGATTTCTGAAAGTTTCCAATTCGCTTCATATTATGTTTTAATAAATTATTTCAATTCAGTGAGGTGTCTGCCTCAAATATGCTTGAAATAACGACGCGTTACACCTGATAAGCAAGGCGTATTTGAGGGTAAGTAATTTTCCTTCAATAGCTGACCATACACGTACGTTCTTTCGCGCGGTTTATCGTGTTATCTACAAAATCATGTGGAAAATCCCTTGCGCGAGTGAGCATTGCAGCACGCCATGATAAAGCTTTGAGGGATTACTCACGTCCTTTCCTCTGGAATGGCGTTTCAGCACCATACACACAGATGATCGAGCGGTCGGGGATCAAATGTCTATGCGTCCACCTTTAATACTATTTCAAGTAATCGGGATTATTATTATCTTTTAATTCCCGTAAAAGCGACATGTGACAATATTTTTCTTTGTCAGCCAGCCAACTTTCCTGCCATGGTGCTCTTGTTCCTCAGAACAGAGAGTGCTTATATCAATTTGCCCAAGTGTATGTAATTTTCGATTTTTGGCTGAAAATGGTCTCCAACGTTTTGGTTCGACTTACCATCATTACCACCATTATCAAGAATCCGTGGTCAAAATCGATTATGTCCGGCCGTCCGTTAACACAATAACTCTCGAACAGAATGAGCAAGACAAATACATTTTTTTTTTTATTTCATCATAAGAATCTATTGATATCATTATCAACTCTAACAAACTAATACTTTCGGAAAACACGAAAATATTCAACTAACTAAATCGAACTGGATGGTCAAACGACGCCTTCCTGTAGCGGAAACGCCAAGAATTCAGTTCATCATCTTGAAAATTTGAAGATGACTGAATACCGTTCCAAATGACACTTTTTCCGACGTTTTTCGGACATACACAAACGGTTTATCCTTTCAAATGATTCGCTACGAACCATCACGTGCAAAGTCATCTGAATAATTCACAACGTGTATGGGCAACGATGGTTTTTTCGCCATGCCGTTCTTTTTGGCATGATATCCGCCACGTTACAACGTGCCATGATAAACCGCGCGAAAGGACGTACGTGTATGGCCAGCTATTGGGAAGTTGAACTTACCAGAATAAACCAAGTAATCATTAAAGAATATTGTGGGAGGTATACTCATTATTAAAAGGTTTCTCTCTGGGTTTTCTCTCCCAAACTCTGAAAAATATCTATAAAATAAAAATTAATTGTTTTGTGATTTGCTTCTGCGAAAGAAACACAAGATATTTGTCAGAAGCAATCAATTGAATAATGTTGCCTAACAAACAACAACGAAACAACATCAACGTAGAAACAACTATATCGTAACGTTTCAGAGTCTATATCAGACTCCTTCGTCAGACACTTAATGAAAAGCTTTAGAATTATTTTGTTGATAGTTATTGTGAA
Organism: Halyzia sedecimguttata; assembly: GCA_937662695.2. Lineage (NCBI taxonomy): Eukaryota > Metazoa > Arthropoda > Insecta > Coleoptera > Coccinellidae > Halyzia > Halyzia sedecimguttata. The sequence continues at coordinate 44,335,038 of OW569413.2, read as the reverse complement.
ATTCGAGAATTGTCACATTGAGAGTATTTGAAAATCATAGCTAACATAGTTTTACTTTGCATAGAAATTTCCAAGTTCCAACAACTTTTTCAATAAATTCTGCCAAATATGATCAATACCAATTGAGCAATTTGCAAAATTGCATTCTCTGTTCAATAAAATACAAGTTGACTCCTATGAACGACTAACAGGTGGTCAAACTTTGAGTTTCCTTACTATGTCTTAATGTCTAAGAGGGTTCGAAAATTTACTGAGTCTGTATTGTGAGGATATATTATCTATAAACAATGGCGACGTGACTTTCACCTTCATTAGATGATTCTGGTTCAGGGTTGGATTCATGAATATAGTGCAATTTCTGGAATTTGTATCAGATTTAATAACATTTAATGAGGAATAACTCGAAAACGGTACGTTTAGGAGAAATGATGAGGAATAATTTAATTTCCTAAAATGATGCTTTCATCTGCTTTCTTCATGGTAATTTCTAACAGTTTTATGAACTGGTGAATCTATTACTAGTAAACCATTGGAAGTACGAAAAACTTTAATTGAGGTATACATGTCATAGTTATAGAAAACTTCACATGAAATTACATTTCATTCTGAATTACCGTGTCGAATGTAGAGAAGAAAAACTATTTTTGCGCGTATGTTCTGGGGAACATGGCGTTATCATTTTGGCCAAATGTCTGTAACTTTCGAATTTTTTGACGAAAATGGTCTCAAATGATTTGGTTCGACTCTCCGATGAGGAATTAGAGGTCAAATTTGATTCTGTCCGGCCGGCCGTCGGGCCGTCCGGTCGTTGCCACGATAACTTGAGAACGGAAAGAGCTAGCGAGTCGAAATTTCCATGCTAGGCGGTGCATCCCAATATGACGGACAAGTACGTTAATGGGCATAATGGGCCAAATGGTTTCCGAGTAATAATTTTGTTTTCAATCAATATAAATACAATCGAATTGAAACTTGGTGAATAGTTGCAGCATATAAACCTAAGCACGTTTGTGAGAATCATATAGCTATAAAATTTAAAAATAAATTATTAAAAAATATTTTTTTGTCACGATAACGTGAGAACGGAAAGAGATAGCGATTTGAAATTTTCAGGTTAGATTGTGCATCTGAATGAAACATTTGATTTTATTTGCAAGCATAATATCCATTCTCCTGTATTGGACACTCTCAATCAAATTTGCCATGGTGCAAAAGCTCCTGAGTTCACGTCAGTGCTTGAACCAGGGTAAATTCGATTGCAAGTGTCGAATACAGGAGAATGGACAATAGAACATACGCGCAAAAGCTCCTGACTTCATGTCAGCGCTTGAACCAATTTTTTTTCCTGCGCTGAGTTTGGAAAAATGGTAAATGAAAAAATTGGTTCAATCACTGACGTGAAGTCAGGAGCTTTTGCGCGTATGTACTATTGTCCATTCTCCTGTATTGGACACTCTTAATCGAATTTACCATGGTGAATTCTATTGTCTATTCTCCTATATTGGACACTCTTAATCGAATTCACCATGGTAAATTCGATTAAGAGTGTCCAATACAGGAGAACAGACAATAGAATTCACCATGGTAAATTCGATTAAGAGTGTTCAATACAGGAGAATGGACAATAGAACATACGCGCAAAAGCTGCTGACTTCACGTCAGTGCTTGAACCAATTTTTTTTTCGTGAAGTCAGGAGCTTTTGCGCGTATGTTCTATTATCCATTCTCCTGTATCAAACACTCTTAATCGAATTTACCATACCATGGTGAATTCTATTGTCTGTTCTCCTATATTGGACATTCTCAATCGAATTTACCTTGGTGAATTCGATTAAGAGTGTCCAATACAGGAGAATAGACAATAGAATTCAGCATGGTAAATTCGATTGAAAGTGTCCAATACAGGAGAATGGACAATAGAACATACGCGCAAAAGCTCCTGACTTCACGTCAGTGCTTGAACCAATTTTTTTTTCGTGAAGTCAAGATAGAAAGCAATGATGCAAAAATTAACACATTATTGTCTACCTTCAATTCTTCTTCAGGAGAAGAATACATTATTCTAGAAAAATATTACTGGAATTAATGTCATATTTAAATAATCAAAGTAAAGAAAAGTAAGTAAGTTTAGTTACCAACATATTGAATGAAATTCAATAGAATTCCAGTAATATGCAATTACTTATTCTTAACCAATAAATGCCCATTGATAGATCTAAAGGTGTTGAGGTGAAACATAAAGATATATTCTCATTAGTGATAGATAAACTCTACCCATCACGAGATTTAATATCGACAAATGAGCCTCTCACCTTACAAGATCAGAAAGTGTGGTTAATTTAAAGTTAAGTTTCGAAGCCTTCAGCAAAATTTCAGCGATATCATATTAAAAATAATGCATAACCTTTCAAAAGTCCCCTCTCACAAATATACTCCTCTGAAGGCACATGGATCTCTTGAAGAAGATACGCCTTCTCTATTTCTCAAAGATATTCACTCTTGTTCATAGAACTCCCTTCAATATTGAGTTGCCTCCTCCTACGGAGGATCTCTTTCAAAACCAGGTCTGACCTCTAATGCAGGTCTATCATCTCCTATAGATTTGTGATGAAATAACACGATTTTTCCAAGAACATACGCGCAAAAATATATCATCATGACAATCATGGTTTTGAAGGTTCTCGCAAAAATACGACGATTCGCATCCAGCTACCGAACTCACAAAAAGCTGCTCGGTTCTCCAACAATATGGATCCGATCGTGTTCAAACTTGGAACTCTGCAGTAGAGTTAGGTTCTGAAGGCTCTTCCAAAATTTCAGCCATGCCGGACGAATAGTTTATAATATATAGAATTTTTTTCAATTATTTTCAATAATTTTATTGAAATTTTCTAGTTATACCATCCTCACGAAATTCCGCAAGAATTTTCGTGTTGGCATTCTACAACTAATAACCATGTTTGAATTATATCGGTTTCGTATTTTTCGAGTTATTGAGGAAATAACAACCAAATTTCAGATGGGTATAATTCCAAAATCGTTTGGCCGATTATACCTATAGACAAATTCAAATGGCTCATACAGATGCACAACCTAACCTGAAAATTTCAAGACGCTATCTCCTTCCGTTCTCAGGTTATCGTGTCATAAATAATATTTTTTAATAATTTTTTTTTAATTTTCTAGTGACACGATTCTCACAAAATTTCACAAACGTGCTTAGGTTTATATTCACCAACTATTCACCAAGTTTAAATTCGATCGTATTTATTTTGGTTGAACACAAGATTATTACTCGGAAACCATTGGGCCGATTATACCCACTAACGAACTTGTCCGTCGTATTGGGATGCGCCACCTACCCTGAAAATTTCAAGTCGCTAGCTCTTTCCGTTCTCAAGTTATCGTGGCAACGGCCGGACGGCACCACAGAATTAAATATCACATTTGGGCAAAATGATAACGCGCAAAAAGTGTTTTATTCGATGAGAGGAATCTATGGTTGAAATTATTGTACAACTTAATGACTCGCCTTTGATATGAAAGCTTTCGCAAAATTCCAGCGATATCTGAAGGCTTCTGAGATACGGTATTTGCTGTTATAATTTTTTTTAAATGTTGTAGTCTTACGATACTTACGAAATTTCGCACAAGTCTTTATGTCGGTATTCAACTAACTACCGACTTTCAATTCGAACAAATCAGTATTTTCCGAGTTACTGGTATAAATAATGTCAGATGGCTATATAACACCGAAACCACTAGGCGGCTTTCACCTATTAACGAACTTAACCTGCGCATTTGGACTCCAAACCTACCCTGTAAATTTCAACTGTTACTCATTATGTCTGAGAGTAATCGTGCCTACGGACGGCCGGACCGTCCGGAAATGAAAATCGAAAATTATAGACATTTGGGAAAATTGATAAGCACTCTATTCAGGGGAACAAGCGTGCCAAGAATCAATACGTTAGAGCGTTCCCATTGAATTTTATATGCTAAACTCGGAAACTCGTTTCGAATAATGAGAGCTACCCCATATTTCATGCCTTGTTATGTCTAATTAAAACAGCGGAAAATAAGGACCCTATAATTTTTCAAAGCGGAGATCTTATTAAGTTCCACTAATCTAGCAACATGTGCTACGCATACTTTCTCAGATCTAACATCTATTCTAAAATTTGGCGTGGCAATTTTCCAAATTCTAACAATAGGTTGAAAATGACCTCCTCCATGTCGCCCATTTTCGACGCCATTAGAATCTGTACGTTTCCCTCATACTTAGGAGTCCGGGCGCAATAATCAAGGACGGCCATGACGGAATTTATGGTCCTGAGGGATGTGAACGGGGTGGCCGTAATTCATGCCGTGGAGAATTCAGGGCTCCGCAAACTCGAAATGAAACATGTTGGAATAGGGGACTCGTGTCCGTAGTGTAGTATTATGGGAATAGTATTCGAGTAAACGGATAGGAAAAACATCTTAAAAAGCACTGACGTGAGTTCAGGAGCTTTTGCGCGCATGTTCCATTGTCTATTCTCGCCTCGTACGAAGTCGATCAAGCTGAAATTCGGTACTCGATTGTAAAATGGTGGCTCGAAGGTAAGTGCGGAATTTCAGCTCATTCGGACGTATAGTTTCTGAAATATAAAGTTTTTTAAGAAAAAAATTGGTTCAAGTCCTGTGGAAAAGAGCTTTTTGGGGCTCTTGTTCAAACAGACGAATTATATCTCCGAAAGTATTGGTTTCTCAGAGTTGGGAATTATATCAATGGATTCTAATGATAGAACTGCATCATGAAAGAAATTGAATTTAAAAAAGTGTCATTTAAAAAAAATTATTCAAAAATTATCATTTAAAAAAAGAGCAATCTACAATGCTTCAAGCTTCAATGCTTTAATGCTTCAAAAATTGTCATTGAATTTATTTATCAAGATTAAATGAGCAATCTGCAATGATTCAACCTCGTGGAATGGGTTGTTGCCACTGAGACTCGGTGCCTAGTTTTCACAACTCGAAACACCTAAGGAAAATATCATCGAAATGTCTAGAGCGAGGCTGGAGACAATCAAAGCAGATTGTCCATTCATTCCTGATATTTGAGTAGGTAGAGGCTGACGAACAAATTATTTTTCCGCAAATCGCCAGGAAATTTTGACATTCCTGTCAAAATTTCTTATTGTTAAGCGATTCTTCGATATATCCTTCAGCAACGTTTGATGACTTCCATCCGCCATGCCTCTTTAAACTAGTTATGTCGGCACCAGAGTCAACCAATATTGTTGCAGAAGACCGACGAAAGCAGTGACCAGTATATTCTGTCGGATTTACCAAGTTCAAATAAGTAGCAACTATTTTGGGCATTTTTCTAAATTGATGAATTCCTACCACTTGTCTACAACCCTTTCCGCTTTGATATTTAAAGAAAAATCGGTCACTGTTCATATTTTCTGGTCTTAACGAAACATACTTTCGATAAACATTCAAGTAGATCTGATTAATTACAAATGATCTTGGTTTGTTGGTTTTCGAATCAGGTATGCTGATTAAAAGCTTAGATTCTAAGTCTTCTATATCGTGTACAGTCATTCGGACTAACTCATCCATTCTACAGGCCCCAGAAATACCAAATATTACAGCCACCTAAAAAATAAATAAAGCTATAATCTAAATAAAAATTAAAACCTTGTAAATTACCTTAATCATTAAATTTTCTTTATCTGGAGCCTCCTGGATAAATTTTTCAATTTCTTCTTTCGATTTGAGATCGAAAATAATATTGACTGATTACATATTGAATAATTTATGTATAAACATTGGGGATGATAATGGATGATGTTTCAGAAGATTTAGAATTGGATCATTTTAATGATGTAGTTCATGAAGGCAATAGGAAAGAAGAATATAATAGAATCATCAAAAGAAATTACTGTTTGTTGACCACTGAGGTTAATATTACCTTTTACTTCCTTAAGTTGTGAGACATGTTCCTATATACATTATTTTCATAATGTTGCTAGCAAAAAAATGCTGAAATATTGATCTAAATTTGTGTATCAAACATTTTTTCTTGAGTTAAGGTTCATAATACAGAAAAGAATGAGTGAGTGGTATGAACTATTAAATTTTAAATTATGAAAAGAGGATAGTATTTTATCAATAAATTTTGAACTATTAATAGTACATTGTTGACCACTGAGGTTAATATTACCTTTTACTTCCTTAAGTTGTGAGACATGTTCCTATATACATTATTTTCATAATGTTGCTAGCAAAAAAATGCTGAAATATTGATCTAAATTTGTGTATCAAACATTTTTTCTTGAGTTAAGGTTCATAATACAGAAAAGAATGAGTGAGTGGTATGAACTATAAAATTTTAAATTATGAAAAGAGGATAGTATTGTATCAATAAATTTTGAACTATTAATAGTACATTGTTTACCGGGTAGGAAAAGCTTAACATTCCTGGACGACTGTGAAGATTGCTAAGTCGAGGCGCAAGCCGAGACTTAGCAACACAGAGTCCAGGAATGTGGCTTTTCCTACCCGGTAAACAATGTACTATTAATAGTTCAAAATTTATTGATACAATACTATCCTCTTTTCATAATTTAAAATTTAATAGTTCATACCACTCACTCATTCTTTTCTGTATTATGAACCTTAACTCAAGAAAAAATGTTTGATACACAAATTTAGATCAATATTTCAGCATTTTTTTGCTAGCAACATTATGAAAATAATGTATATAAGAACATGTCTCACAACTTAAGGAAGTAAAAGGTAATATTAACCTCAGTGGTCAACAAACAGTAATTTCTTTTGATGATTCTATTATATTCTTCTTTCCTATTGCCTTCATGAAATACATCATTAAAATGATCCAATTCTAAATCTTCTGAAACATCATCCATTATCATCCCCAATGTTTATACATAAATTATTCAATATGTAATCAGTCAATATTATTTTCGGTCTCAAAACAGTCTTGTATGTGTTCACAAATTCAAGAATCGGATACTTGTTTTCCAACAGAAAATATTTTCAAACTACGAATTGACAAGTCTCTAATAGCTAGATAAGATGACATTCATGAACAGTGAGCACAGACAGATTCTGTGTTCACATTCTGTGACTACATAGAACTACGATGTATTATTGAAATTTTGAAAAATCTTATCTCCGAAAGTATAAGCTTGTTAGAGTTGAAAATGATAACAATGGATTCTTATGATGAAGCTGCATCTTTTAAAAAATTGAATTTGAAATTTGTAAGAATCCATTTATATCATTTTTAACTCGAACGAGGTAATACTTTCGGAGAAAAGATTTCTCAAAATTTCAATAATGAATCGTACTTCTATGTTTTCACAGAATGCTGTATTTAATTATTATATCTATGAATTAATATATGATCTGTGTTCATACATCTCATTTCATTTTTCTATAAGAGACATGTAAAATTTATTTCTGGTTCGTTATTCTTGATATAAAATACCCTCCTGTTCTACAAAACAAAGCATGATTTAATGCAAAATGACCAATGCAATAATCTCAACTATCGTAGAATTATTGAATTCAATTTCTTTCATGATGCAATTCATGATCATAATAATCCATTGATTTCATTCCCAACTCTAAGGTCTCTAAGAAACCATTAATTCCGGAGATATGATTTCGTAACCTCGGAATTACACTGTTGTATGTCGCATTTTTATGATTTTCGAGTTAGCAACATAACAAACGTGTATGTTCCGCAAATATTTCTTCCTGGTAGAGTTTCAAAACTGTATCTCAATCATTCCACTGTCCGCAACCATAATTACAAAATTGTATGAAGGTTTGACAATTTTTCAGTGACATGGTGGTATGTACAAAAAAACCTTTGAAACTAAATGACAGTTGATCATGCATATTAGAAGGCAATGTTTTCAGAATGATATTTTTATTCATATTTGTTTTTTCTATTTTTAGGAATATTATAGAATATTATTGAATATTATTTTTGTTTAAATCAATAAATTCCTGCTCTCTTTATATGTTTGCAAGATAACATAGTTGTATGTATCAAAAACTAGGAAGAATAAAGTTTTCCTTGGAATAACATAGTTGTGTGTTTTTTTCAGAGCGAGATTTCTGGAAAACTCTGACTTATTTTGAGTGTATAGCTTAATTATAAGCTAATGTAACAAAATCAAATATACACCACCTTTCCAGTTCAGCGTAACTTTACCAACTGTAGGGCTACAGACACCAACATTTTGTTTCTCTTTTTTCTCAGAACTCAGTTTACTCCACATACAACAATATAATTCTGAGGTGGTGATTTGTCAAACTTTGAACAATAGCGCCAAAGCTCCTGTCCACAGGGCTTTTCCACTTTTGAAATTTTTGTTTACGTCTATCATAGCTGTAGTTTTAAATGTTCTGTTTTATTTCGGTCATGGATCTGGTATTAGCCGATATTGTGAGATTTTAAAGGAATATTCATGGCAATTCTGTGCACGGACAAGTTAGTTTAGGGAAAATAGCGTTGTTTGCGAGTTGGAGTGTCCGTATCGTGACCCTGGGGCTAATTTTGATATTCATGTTAACCACTACCGGCATTTACGTTATGCGCATGAGCAAACGAGAAGTGATTTAACTGCTGGACTTTTTGTCTGAGAGGATTGGGGTTTGGAGGTGCAGGATTCTATTCCTCCATAGAATCTCCTTAGGAGTTTCCGCGCATGCGCGGATTGAATCTGCGATATCTCCTGAACCAATGGTGTGGAAGAATGAAAGTTTTGTGTGAGGTGTGTGATTTTGAGAGGACTTTCAGCAATGCGCAATCTACTCGTGGATTGCGTATGCGCAGAGTTGAAGTGGCACTTTTTGGGTTGTATGGCTTATGTTGGGAGTGATTTGCGTCTAGCGGTCATGGATTTGGTGTTGAGCCGATATTGTGAGGTTTTGAGAGGAATAACATGGCAATTCTGTGCACCAACAAGTCAGTTTCGAGGAAATAGCGTTATTTCCTAGTTGAATTGTCTGTGTCGTAGCCCTAGGGCCAATTTATAAATAACTTTATTTGGAAGATCTATACTAAATTACGTTCGGACTTTGAGAATAGGCGTAAGCAATTGCATTCCCAACGGGGCTCAAAAAACCACATTTTTTTTAATCTCGATCTACGGTAAAACAAATAGCCAGACTGTATCCATAGCCAGATTTGTTGAAGGGACTCGAAAAAGTATAAAAAAGCACTGACCTGAGGTCAGTACTCTTTGTCACACGTGTTCACGTTGGCTAATTTGAATTGAAATATGAGTGTTTCAAGCTCAGTGGATAAAATGAGCCGGAGATCTACCCAGAAGGTAGTGGACACCATTTACCGGCGGGTCAAAAATTAAGAGTGCTTTGTCTAAGCTGGCATAAGGATAGCGTAACAAAGTTGACAAAGAACACAACTGACTTTCCTTAGTCGCACAAGCTCCTAGGAGCTTCCGAGGTATCTCCTTGGGGAAGACTTGGGTAGGTCAGTATAATAATAATCATATTTATAGCACGCGCGCCAAATGCAGATTAACTTCATAATGAAATAAGAAGGCTAAAAGAGCATTGACGTGGGGTCAATCTGCTTTGGCGCGCGTGCTATAAACATTATGATCCTCCCAAGTCCGCAAGGAGATACCTCAGAAGCTGCTAGGAGCTTGTGCGACTAAGGAAAGTCTGTTGTGTTCTTTTTCAACTTTGTTACACTTTCCTTATACCACATTAGACAAAGCACTCTTAATTTTTGAGCCGACAGTGAATGGTGTTCACTACCATCTGTGTAGATATCCGGCCCATTCTATCCACTGAGCTTAAAACACTCATAATTCAATTCAAATTAGCCAACGTGAACACGCGCGCCAAAGAGTACTCACCTCACGTCAGTGCTTTTTTATATTTTTCTCTAGTTGACATGATGGTGAGATCAATGTTGAATTGTCCGAGTATTTCAACATGAGTAGCTTCATTAAGCAATCTTGAATGGTTTCTTTTTTTGTGAGCGACGGACCCCGTATCTCGAAAATTGGAAACTAATTGCTCTACATACGCATGATTCAAACTTTTCTTCGGATGTTTTTCATTGAATGCTATGGCCTTTTTGTGCACTTTGGTTTTCAGCACCATGAATATGAATAAGTTCGACACGTTCAGCCGTACTGTACACCATTCTCAAGGAATATGAATAAATTGTTGGTTGTGCACAACAACTTCAATACTTCGAATATTACTAAAAAGGAAACCTGGCAATATGTGAATCTTTAAAATGAAAAAAAGCAATGCGATCACATTTGTTGAAGATGTGATTACCTGTCCTTGATGAAACATCTTCTTCTGTCATATGAAGTACTTCACTATGTCGACAAATTTTCAGCCTCCTTGATTTATTTTCACGTGAATGCTTACAATCCATTGTTTATGACAATGAACCGAAAACTATTAGTCAGACACGATCAAGAATTGAAAAATGGACCTAATAATTATCTAAAGCGTAATGAAGACGTCCTGAGCAATTCTTGAAGAAATCACTTGTACCACTGATTGCCAACGGACAAAGAGATGATTAATAATAATAATAATAATAATAATCTGCACTCGCAAGAGCAACCCGTAGTCGGACCCGGCAGCAGGAACAAGACCATGCAAAGGGGACGCCACAAGTGGACACCCGAGGAACATGAACAACTGTCTGTGTTATACCGAAGATCCAGACCAGAAAGAAAGGGATATATGGGTAGACTGCATGGTCTGTGGTGTGAAAATAATCCAGATCTCAGCTTCATGACGCAGCAAATCCTGCGAGACCAGGTGAGCCATCTGAAGAAGAGAGGAATCTTGCAGCAGCTTCAAGAGCCAGAAGGACTAGAGGAACAAGCTGAAGAGCAGGTGAGAGATGCTCGGAACCAACAGCAACAATCCGGGATTCAAAGGAGAGAAGAACAGGATGAGAGGCAGGTGAGAGATGCCACAAACATCCAGCCTCCAAACCCTGGATTGCAAGTCGAAGCACTGGAAGTGGGGCAGGTGACAGGTGCTCCATTTCGAGTTGAAAATCTCGCACAATGCAACAGGCAAAGAACGGAACAAGTGAGAGATATCCCGGAACCAGTCATCAACAGAAGGGAAGCATTTGAGGCTGCAGTAAGGAATCCGAATAAGACGACCGCTCGTTTGAAAACGAGACTCCAGGCTGAAGACCTCCAAGATGAATGATATCATCGATGACCACCTAAAGGAGGACTGCACACTAGAAGATGTCGTGGCTGCAGTGAGAGCTGCTGCTTCACTTCTGTGCCCTCCAGGTAGAACAACAACAAGGGATGACAAACATAGGTCAAGAATGAAGAAGCTAGATCAGAAGATAAAAATCGTGAGGCAGCAAGCATCTTGGTACCAATGTATCATAGATGTTATGAAAGGACAACTGAAGCCTAGCAAGAAGATAGAGGTCATGATGAGGGAGCTGTGTGCGTTGCACCGTACGATTAACTTGCCCATCATCAACCTATTGAAGCAGAAAGCTGTCGATAAAATAAGATCACTTGCGGCAGCAAGGCAGAAGCTGATTAGGAAGCAGAAATGGATAGAGGACAACAACATATTCACCGCAGAACCTTCAAAGCTATTTCAGCCCAAACAAGCAGAGGCAGAAAACCCGCCATCACCAGAAGCAGTCGAACGGTTCTGGAAGAAATTGTACGAGCGACCAGCGGAAACTAGGGATACTCCAGCATTTCACAGATTCCAGACATCATGCGATCAAAGTCTGCAACCGACAGAAGAAATGACTGAAGTAAGAACCGAAGAAGTTAGACAAGTCCTAAAGAACAAAAATGCTTTCACGGCACCTGGACTGGATGGGATCCAAAACTACTGGTGGAAGAACTTTCCAGCTACTCATCAACACGTAGCCAGATTTATGTGGGATAATAATTCACCTTGAGCCAATTCCAACATGGTTGGTAGAGGGCAGAACTGTACTGATACCAAAATCAGGCGATCTAGGACAGCCAAAGAACTACCGCCCTATCACGTGTCTCAACACGTTGTTTCACAAGTGTCCTTCAAAACCGGATTCTGGGGGTTATTGCACCAGTGTGGAACCAAATCTACGAGCAAAGAGGGGCACGGAAAGGAGTACAGGGGTGCAAGGAGAACCTACTCATAGACAAGAGCATTTGTCAAGATGCAAAACACTACAAGCGCGATCTACATACATCCTGACTGGATTACGCGAAAGCATTCGACACATCGTCGCACAGCTTGATATTACAGCTGCTTGAGATACTCAAAGTCCACACTAACATCGTCCATGTGATGAAAAACATCGTGGCGCTATGGAAGACTAAGTTCGCCGTTCGATCGGAAGGTCGAACCACGTATACGGGATGGGTAAAATACAGGCGAGGCGTATTTCAAGGAGACTCGCTAAGCCCGTTACTGTTCTGCATAACACTCCTACCATTAACAACGGAGTTGAGGGAAAGCAGAATAGGGTACAAGGCCGGGCCACCAGGTAGAAGAGAACATCTGGTTTCACATCTCCTGTACATGGACGACTTAAAACTGTACGCTCCCTCCAAGGCAGCGCTACACAACTTCTTAACATCGTTGCGGAATACACCACAGCAATAGGAATGTCATTCGGTTTGGAAAAATGTGCTGTTTTCCATCTGAGCAGAGAAAGAACTGAAGAAGTAGGAGAAGACATCGAACTGGAAGGAGGAATAATCATTCGGCACCTCGATGAAGAGGAAACTTACAAATTCCTTGGAATGCAACAAAGAGGCGTACTGGAGTCAACGCGAATCAAGGATGCCTTAACAGCCAGCTACAAAAAGAAGATCCGAGATATATGGAAATCACAGCTGTCTGGGAAAAACAAGGTGTGAGCTACCAACATCTTGGCAGTTCCGATAGTCACATACTCTTTCGGAGTAATCAACTGGACAGTTAATGAGATTCTCGAACTAGACAGGGCCACACGTAAGGTGATGAACATGAATCGGAGCCTTCATCCCAACTGCTCGGTACAAAGAATATATCTCCCACGAACGCAGGGTGGCAGAGGTTTGCAGAGTTTGGAATACCAACGCCATCAACAAACGTTGGAAATGGCAATAAGGATATTGAGAAGTGAAGACCCGCTTCTGAAAATGGTAGCTCATCATGAAATTAGGAACCAAGGAGCTTTCCTATTTAGAGCTGGACGGAGAGCCTTGGAAAAACTCAGCATAACTGGAGTATCCATCGACTATGAGCTAGTGGGAACACCTATCACGCCAACAGACCAGAGAAGAGTAGGCAGAGAGATCAGACAGGCACAACTGAAGACGTTACTCGAAGACCACATGAGTAAAAGTCTGCACTCTATATATTTCAGGAGTTTGAAAGATCAGGGCCTGTCGGAGGAACTATCCTTTGCGTTTTTGAAGTCGGCTGGTCTAAAGTTCGAAACGGAGGGATTCGTTATGGCTTGTCAAGATGGAGTGATAAATACAAGATGGTATAAGAAGAACATCATGAAAGTGGACACCCCAACAACTTGCAGAGCATGCCACAGTCAGCAGGAAACTGTCATGCACATCCTGTCTGCTTGCAGAGTCCACGCTCCATCAGGATACACAGAAAGACACAATGCGGCACTTCGGATTCTCTACTTCCATCTGTTTATGGTATAGACAAGGAGCCAGTGCTACCATTTGTGCCATTGAATCAGTCATCGAAAATGATAGAGCTCGAATCTACTGGAACTATGCTTTTCCAACAACTCGGCAGATCCATGCCATAAAGCCAGATATAGTACTGGTGGACAAAGATCTCAGGGAATTGTTTGTTGTCGAATTTTCCTCCCCCGCTGAAAATAATGTGGTGATGAAAGAACAACAGAAGAGGGAGAAATACAAGGATTTGATGTTTGAGCTGGGAACCCTATATCCAGGGTATAAAGTAAAAATGGTCGTTCTGATAATAGGATGCCTTGGCGGAATGAGAGCGAACTATGTGACAGAATTGAAGATTATTCCGGCCTGTACATCCTTGGCCGAGGTTTTGGCGAACAGAATGCAGAAAGCAGTGTTGCTCGGGTCACTACGAGTGATGAGGTCCCATCAACTATGAAGGCCACTTGCAGCTTATCTCTTTTGTTAAGGGACGCTGTAAGGGCAGGACGAAGAACAGTCCAAGAAGAGTGAGAAGTTTTTTAGTGAGAAATCAAATAACATCTGGAGTCTCACACTGCCGCTTGCGGCGCCTATAAAAGGTTTTTCCTCTTACGCGACAAAAAAAAAATAATAATTAAATTGACTCTGGCGTTATTGTTCTGCATAACATTTCTACGATTAACAACTGAGTTGAGGGAAAGCAGAATAGGGAGCAAAGGAGAAACTGAAGAAACATCGAACTAGAGGGAGGAATAAGCATTTGACACCTCGAAGAGGAAGAAACTTATAAATTTCTCAGAATGAAACAAAGAGGCGCACTGGAAACCCAAATCAAGGATGCCTTAACAGCTAGCTACAAAAAGAAGCTCCGAGATATATGGAAATCACAGCTGTCCGAGAAAAATAAAGTGTCTGCTACGGATAGCTTGGCAGTCCCGATATCTTTCGGGGTTGTTAACTGGACAGTGAACGAAATTCTCGAGCTGGGCAGATCCACATGTAAAGTGATGAACATGAACCTTAGCCTGCATCCCAACTGCTCAATAAAAATATTATACCTCCCACGAACGCAGAGAGGCAGGGGTTTGCAAAGTTTGGAATATCAACACCATCAACAAACGATGGAAATGGCAATAAGGATATTGAGAAGTGAAAACCCACTTTTGAAAATGGTGGTTCATCATGAAATTAGGAACCAAGGAGCTTTCTTATTAACTAAGTATAACTGGCGTATCCATCGATCATGAGCTAGCAGGAACACCTATCACGCCAACAGACCAAAGAAGAGTTGGTAGAGAGAAAAGACAGGCACAACTGAAGACACTACTCGAAGATCACATGAGTAAACACCTGCACTCCATATATTTCAAGAGTTTGAAAGATCAGGGCCTGTCGGAAGAATTATCCTTCGCCTTTTTGAAGTCAGCTGGGCTCAAGTCGGAAACGGAGGGATTTGTTATGGCTTATCAAGATGGGGTCATTCAAGATCAAGACAAATATTTGCCATTAAAATATTGATCAAGCATTTCAATTTTACGGAATATCCAAAATTAACAATATTTTTTTCAGCTTTGCCTTCTCTCATTGTAAAGCATTCTTTACGAGCTCTTAAATGATGAACGATTGAAGTAAACACTTTATTTCCGCTCAAATTTGTTTATTTTCACTAACATTTTTTCGTCAATTACATTTCGACTTCTTCAGGTGAGTATGGTAACTAACTAATTCTACAACATCGTTTTCCTTAAATACAAAATATACCTGAAAAATTGGTACAAGCCCTGTGGACAGGAGCTTTCTGGTGCTCTAGTTCAAACAGACAAATTATATCTCCTAAAGTATTGGTTTCTCAGAGTTGATAATAATATCAATGTATTCTTATGATAGAACTGCATCATAATGGAAATTCGATTCAAATAATAGTTTATTTATCAAGATTAAATGAGCAATCTGAGAATGAAAACAGCACCATGGTAGAAATCAAATTAAAATAGCTGAAATGAATTTGACTCTCTTATAGAACAGGATGACATGTACGAGTATGAACACAGAGCATATAATAAAGCTTAGATAGAATAATTATAGCATTCTGTGAAAACATAGAAGTACGATTCATTATTGAAAATTCGAAAAACCATATCTCCGAAAGTATTAGCTTGTTGGAGTTTAAAATGACATCAATGGATTCTTATGGTGAAACTGCATCTTAAATGAAAATTGAATTTGAAATTTGTTACTTAAAAAAAATTTTTTTTTCGTTACTCCGAAACCATCTGGCCTATTTTGCCCAATAACGAACTTAACCGAGATATTCATCTCCCTAACCTACTTTGAAAATTTCAACTGACTAGCTCATTCCGTTCGAGAGTTATTGTAGAAAAATTTTTTTTTTAATTTTAAAAAAAATTTTTTGACACTTTGCGGTAACCTGGTCAATACAAAACTTCACATGCGTATAAAGATCATGATTCTACAATTTGATGCTAAATTTCAGATAGATCGAGTGATCGGTTTCGGAAATATTCATAAAAAATGTTCTTACTAAAATCGGCCATAACTCCGAAACCGCTTGATGGATTTTGCCCATTAACGAACTTGTCCGAGATATTTACGCTCCAAACCTACCCTGCACATTTCAATCCTCTAACTCGTTTGGTTCGAGAGTTATCGTGTAAACGGACGGACGGCCGGCCGGACAAACAAATCGTTTAAGACCATTTTCAGCCAAAAATTCGAAAATTACAGACATTTCGGCAAATTGAGAAGCACTCTGTTCCGAGGAACTAGAGCGCTAAAAGGTTCGTGACATTTGGACTATTTTTGTGGGAATTACAGATTTCTATTGAAAAAGGTTGAGTAAGGGAGATCGGTTCAGGTCTGTTTGGTCATTTAGCAAAATGTGTTTTTTATTGTGCCTATTTATTTGAAGGGCTTCTAGGAGGTTCAATTTATTGGATTTCTTCTCGGTATATGGAGAACTTCGAAATTATGGTCGAATTCATGTCCTGTTTCCAACAGATGGTTGTATCACAGTAGGGGGTTGCCATTAGAGTTTCTTTATTTGGGGGCAGCTGAAACCCAGGGGGTTGATCGGAGTGAGTGCCTCCTCTATACCATCGCAATGTTTTTAAACGTATTTTGTATACTTCTTATAACAGCGGAGATATGCCAATAGCAAGTTTTTAAAAACCCACCCTGTATGTCATTATGTTCAGAATGACACAAAATTCCTGAAATATAAATAGAAGCTAAACTCCACTAGACTATAAAGCATGCCATGTATTGAATATAAGAACCTTTGAAAAAAGTATACACGCGATGAAGTAGCCTCATTTCAATGAGACGTTTTTTTCTGGGTCTATATAAACGTATTTCACCAATTTTTCATTCATGTGATCGATACGCCGTTATCGTCTATACGGTATAGGTGAAACTGTCTCGAAGGATGAATAACACAAAAGGCAAACTTCTGAAATAGCTCTTGGGGAGCTGAGTGCCATCATAGCCAGACATTAAAGTTTTATAGATAAACTCGCGTGTGAACGGCAAGAATAGAAGCCAGTATCTCACTGCCAACATGCGAAGGATCCAAGCTGGAAATCGATTTCAAAATGGAATGTTAAATTAAAAACGTTTACAGTGCATACCCGCTTGTAAGAGTTCGACAGAAAGCTTGAGCAACGACTGTAAAGATTTCCTCCTGCTGGAGAACTACGACTTCCAGGAAAGAATCAGAATTTCACTGCACAAGTAAACATCGGTATCTAGTTGGAATGGAACTGAACTAGAATTAAATACAATCACACTGCTACGGTTTCGCAAGAATGAAGATTATTATATTACTTCATTAATTCTATGGGTTAATTGTGTAGGCCAGTTAAGTGGCTGTGGTTCGCACACAAGGGTGGATTTATAGGTGGGTGTAAAGAGGGTTATAGTATCAGGTTTTCGAATGAGGACATTTTGTATTCAAATACGAATACGCTTTTAAGGATCTGTCAAGAACAAAATATCAGTCAAGGTTAGCATGTTTGGAGCGCTTTTTCCCTTGAACCTTGTCTATAAATTTGCCAAATGTATGTATTTTCAGAATTTTCGGCTGACAATGGTCTCAAATGTTTAGTTTGGCCTCACTTATAAAGAATTCAAGGTAAATCTCAATTCCTTCAGTTCGGTCGTCAGTAGGATTGCTTTCGAACGCAATGAGTTATAGAGAGTTCAAATTTTCAAGGGTAGGTTTGGAGTCCAGATGAGACGCTTATTTCGATCTGTTCGAATTGAAGCTGAGTAGTTAATTGACGAATTCTTAAAAAAGCACTGATGTGAAGTCAGGAGCTTTTGCGCGCGTGTCTTTTGTCTAATCCCACCTCAGACACCCTCACGGGATACTGGATGAACCTTCAAGCCATCTGTTTTCAACCGAGTAGGTAGAATAGGGAGAATATAATTCGGCTTCAAGGTTAATGCGAAATTTCAGCGGAAGCAGACAAATAGTTTCTAAGATATGAAATTTTTGAAAATATTTATTTTATCTGGAGCAATATGTTTATTTTTTCTAGTGATACGATGCTCACATTTTGTAAAAATTCACGCGTCGGCATTCTTCAACTAATCGCCAAGTTTAAATTCAATCGGATCAGTATTTTTCGAGTTATTGGGAAAAAGACAATAACTTTTCAGATAGGTATAACGTCGAAACCATTGGGTCGATTATGCACACAAACAAATATTCTCTTGAGTTGAGGCCAGCTACCTCAATCTGAGGTCGCCCTAACTTTGATATGTTTCTATGACACAGGTTTTCTAATCAAGTAAATAATTTCTTCAAGTTCACTTCATCAAAACTAAGAAACACAACATTAAATCAAGTTCTTGGTGTGAATTGACTGTATTCCTTGGAAACATAAAAATAAGAGCATCATGTTCTCAAAACGAGGTTTCAAGATTTCACTTTAATGATCGGGTAGCTTGAAGAGAGTGCTTTGGTAGTTCCGATGAAGGAAATCAATATTTTCACTTAAAAGAAAAAGATTTCAATGTGATGCCTCGAAATAATTAATTTGTAGTCACAGCGGCATTAAATTTGAACTCAAAGCTCTTGGAATAAACACATATTTTCTCCAGCTTCATGTCATCTTACCTTATAATAACACCCACAAGATCTCAATTGGATGATTAGATCACATCAAATGAAAGTGTCCAAAATACTATATTCAAAGGAATTATGTACTCAGAAATAGAAACCTATCCTGTGGACAGGAGCTTTGGCGTTCTTGTTCAAACTTCGTCAAATCATATCTCCGAAAGTATTGGTTTCTCAGAGTTGGGAATGGTATCAATGGATTCTTATGATGGAACTGCATTCAAAAAGTTAGATAAGAATCCATTGATGTCATTCCCAACTCTAAGAAACCAATACTTTCGGAGATATGATTTGTCAAAGTTTGAACAAGAGCGCCAAAGCTGAGCTTTCCCACTTTTTCAATTTCAATCATAGTTTATTAGTTTTATCTTGTTTTGGATAGAATATATAATTAAAAAGCGATAATGAATAAAGCAACCATTTATTAGAAACATATATATATAATAATATACAATAAAACAATATACAATACAATAAAGGGTGATTCACGAAGACCGTTGGTTAGAATATTTCAAAGAAAGACTCTCGAGATAAACACTTGAAATTTTATAGTTAAGCTTAATTAGGAGAGATGCAATCTTGGAAAAAATTTCAGATTCGTTCGACTTTCGGTTTCACCAAAAATGATACCAACTTTCGTTTTTAAAATGTAATACTCAGTTTTTTCATTAATAATCAGATTACCCATTGAATTCTACATTGATTAAATGTGTCACTCACATATTATTCTCAGAAAATTCGTGTGAAATCTAAAAAAACCCTTTAAATTTTCTAAAATAGCGCTTCATTCCAATGTTAATAACTTGTAGATTTTTGCATGAAAATTCCTAATTTCCTAGCTTCTATCAGAAGACATACCAATGCTTTTCCTTCGTTAATTAAAAATTCAATTGAACATACAGGGTGTTTCTATTTCAATGTCAAATTCAGTCATGACAAAACCTCAAAAACCATTTTTTTCAAATGAGAACCCATTTTTTTATTAGTCTGCTGTAATCTGCGTTAAAAAATAGTGTATTTTTTATAATACATACTACTGCTCTAAAATGTTTATTTCCCGAGATATTCGGTGAACAGTAGTATGTATTATAAAAAATACAGTATTTTTCAACGTAGATTCCAGCTGACCAATAAAAAAAATGGGTTCTAAATTGAAAAAATGGATTTTCGAGGTTTTTGTCATGACTGACTTTGACATTGAAATAGAAATACCCTGTATGTTTAATCGAATTTTTAATTAACGAAGGAGAAGGATTGGTATTTCTTCTGATAGAAGCTAGAGAATTAGGAATTTTCATGCAGAAATCTACAAGTTATTAACATTGGAATGAAGGCCTATTTAAGAAAATTTAAAGGGTTTTTCCAGATTTGACGCGTATTTTCTGAGAATAATATTTGTGTGACACATTAAAGCAATGTAGAATTTAATGGGTAATCTGATTATCGATGAAAAACTGGGTATTACATTTAAAAAACGAAAGATGGTATCATTTCCAGTGTACCCGGAAGTCGAATGAATATGAATTTTATCCAAGAAATCATCAATCCTAACAAAGCTTAACTATAAAATTTCAAGCGTTTATTTCGAGAGTATTTCTTTGAAATATTCTAACGAACGATCATCGTGAATCACCCTGTATATGTACACACAACAGACGATTATAATAACAAATTATGAAAACTTTTAAATCTTGACAATATTTTATATAAAAAAAAGTTCCAAGCAAGCTGAAATGATTAAAATATTTACTGTTCTATTATATAATATAGAAATGAAATGATAATTTTCTACATCTGTAGAATATTATTACGGAATTGATGTATAAACCCTATCTGAAACTTTATATTCTATGCCAATTATATCAATTTCAAATATGTCTACAGACAAAATTGCTTCTTTATTTGACTGTTCTATAATATAAGCTTTAAAATGTGGACAATAATCCATATTCTATAATATATCTGAAACTTCCAAAAATGTTGGTATATAATTAGTCAGATCAATTTTTAACATAAGAGATATTCATACCTAATACCATTAATTTCATAAAATTTTACACTACACCTTGGAATTTCATGACTGTTTCCATCTAGACTCCCCACGATAAAAGTAATTCTCAAGTTTCTTATTATTTTCCATAATTACCAAAGTGGGTAAGAATTATAATGACACTTCAACACTCATTTAATGAAAAAGATTATCTTGTTTTCGGTTAAACCGTATAATACCAACGGCCAACGGCACCACCACTCCCGAATATGAATCCGATTCTAACACAAACAAAAACAAGCAACGCTAATGGCGGAAATGCGGAATAGAAGATTTGAAGAACAATTTATCCTTATTTAGGATAAACGCTACAAGAAAGAGATAGCGCATGCATAGTAAGAGCTTAGACGCAGAGACAAGATGGGGAATTTGGTGTGATGTTCCATAAGGGGCATTTTACCGAAGCATATGTTATCTGCGCATGTGTTGGACCGTTCAGGCTTCTGAACGTCGGAATATTGCGAACGTTACAGGTGTGACACAATGTGTTACAGTATTTTCTAAAATGAATCGGAAAGAAGCGTTACGGTTTCAGAAAGTGTTACAATTCTATAGTAGACGCATAATTGCCAAAATGAACAAATGACGTGGTATAAAGAACACGTTTTCATTTCAGGTTTAATAAGATATTAGAATTATCTACCTTGTCCAACTTGGTTCAAGCCTTTTGGCAGGAATTCATCCGTATTTCTAATTATGTCTTATGAACAAATTTCTGAATATCTATATATTTCGTTAGAGTTCATTATTTTCTTAACGGCAACTATAGTTAGGAATGAGGCATACAGAATACAGAATAGTGTAAACCATTCAAGTAACTGTAATAAAGATCCTGATACCACGTTATACTTTCATGAATTTCACTTCTTCCTTCAAATTATACCAAACAATATAGTAATAGGTAGGTAATTCCCTAATTTCCGAAGATCTTCAAAATTTTGCAAAAGATCGCTATTATTATGCCCATCGAAGAAGGCGCACATTGCATCATTCGATTAATACCCATGCATAGGTCTTCACTGTGAGTATATAAAGGTTTGATTTGATACCTTGAGTGATTCTTTGTATTTAGGGTGCATGACTTCAATCACAGAACTTCAAACTTTCAATTCAAAGAAGAGCTCTCAGATTAAGGAAATAAAATGAAAAAATTATATATTTTATATAAAGAAATGAATGCACTCAATTTAATGTCATATCTTCAAAATATGACCATATGTATTTAAAATGAGAACATATATTCAAAGAAATTCGGAGTTTTAATTCAAGAGAACGTTTTTTTGTGTGTGCCCATTGACGTACTGAACCCTCGATTACGGATACGCAATCTACTCTGAAAATTGCAAGTCGCTACCTCTTGTAGTTCTGAAGTTATCGTGGCAACGACCGTCCGGACTAAATCGGATTTGACCTTGATTAGAAAAATAAAGACATTTGGGTTAACGCTATTCCCTAGAACATGCGCGCAAAAATACCGAGAGGAATAGTTACACAAGATTTCGCAAAGATCGAAAGACCAGAAAATTAAAAAAAAAATTATTCGTATCTTAGAAAGTATCCGTCAGTTATCAGTAGAAATAACCCAAGGAAATTGATAATTGTTTGAACAAATTTCGAAATTTTGACGCCCTAGACGTAGGTCTGTTGCCTACATATGGTTTTGACCGTAGCTTCTTCAAACTCTGTACCTACTATCTCTTCTTCTCATGTTCACAGCCCAATCCTCCAAAATCAACGCCAATTCTTCCACCGTCCGATTTCTATCTAATTGATACTTTCTATCATTACAAAAGTCCATAAATGCTTTCCATACAATTTTCTTACTGTAAGCATAATTTTTTGGTATGTTTGGTTCTATAATTTCATTAATAATCTCGTCAGTATTAAAACCAAAACGTGACATTTTGAAATGTTAAATATTTGAAACGTCAAAATCAAAATAAATCAATATGTATCCATGGCAACGCGATAGAGTGAAAAAAAGCCCATGAGATCTGTTTTCAGTATAATGCTGTATAGACTACTGGCCCATGCTGAAAAAATTATGGGTCATTTGAACCACCAGGTGACCTATCTAGAACGATATAAGAGCATAAAATAATAAGATTCAGCACTATGCCGTCACTTGTAAGCTGTCCAACTGAGTGCAGGGGAGAATTCGAAAGTACAGGTAGAGTGAGTACATTTTGGTCACATATTTTTGTACGGCATTCTTACCACCGATAGATCCATGAAAAATAATAAGAAAACGCGCAGTGCCGTACAAAAATGGTGGTCCACAAAGTCGAATTTTTTTTTTATTTTCTGACAATTACCAGGGTTAATTTGGTCATTTGATCTTGTACGGCATCTATTCTGTGTCATACTATTTCAATACTGCTTCTAATCCATTATTCCGCAACGCCGTACAAAAATCATGCGACAAGGAGAAAAAATCGAGGGTTGTAATCCCCTCTCTTTCCGTTGTCCAGGGGGTGATTTGAAAAAGTACGGCTTCGGTTCCAAAACATTATCTAGCACTCAAAAGTACTATTAAAAATAATGCCGTCAAAAAATGTTTGTTCATTTGAATGTAAATCAATAATTACCTTAATTGCATCGTATCCTTGATTTTTAGAGCTGTAAAGTCATTTGATCCTGTACGGGAACTTTTTTTTTAACATGATATTGTAAAATACAGTTGTCATATAGTATTACCGTTCAAAAAAAACCGTTCTAAAAAAAATTATAGAGAAATACAAAAACTGAAATTTTGCGAATTATTGTAAAAGTTTAAATATCATAGATTAATGAAATATAGCAGTTTTCTACATTTTATCCCTTGTTTTAAATAGTATTAACATATATAAATTAGGAAAAAATGATGCCGTACATTTTTATGCACACCATATCTTGTAGGCTGATGAAAGTGACGCTACAATTTTGAGGGTACTTTATGGCCATCTGATACAGTACGGTATCAACATAATTTTGAAGAGAACAATTGATAATATGATAAAATCACTATGACGTCTAACTGAACTGAAACGGTGTGTATATTATGTCCAAGAATTGAAACTGTCAATCCCAGTATCAACAGTTTTGTATACTTTTTGGTTCAATATATACTTCAAACCTTATTGATACATACATATAATTGATTTGTTTCATTGTAATGATGTGAATAAATAAAACAATCATGTTTTAGAAAAATTCGAAATATTTAATGATAATAATAAAAAAATGGTCATTTCATAAAAAAAAATTCTTAAATTTAATGATGATAATAAGAAATATGGTTTTTGTTTGAATTATTCTGTATCGGAATCCGTTGCTGAGTTGTTATCAGAATCAACGTCTTCATCGACGTCCGAATTATCTTCTCTCGGGTCCAAGCCGAGTACATCCGAATAAAATACGATATTCCCTACAAATGATAAACGTCGTAACAGAACGTCGCTCCAAAAATGTGCGAGTACTTATGATACTGAAATTAGCAGAACTATTTTTGAAAAATTAAAAATAAAATTGCACATCTACATAATTCAAGTATAAATCGATAGTAAACAAACCCATATATGACATAGTTTCTAACTAGGAACCTAGAATCACGAAAAGACTGAAAATTTGTACAAATAAACTATCTAAATGCCGTATAAAATAAATTTCACCTTACATTTCGTTATATAGATTTTTCCTTTTTGATTTTTTCTATTTAATTTTTTTTTCCCTTTGAACCAACGAAAATGTACGGCATATGAAAAAATATTATCTATGCATAAAATACTTTCAAAATAAATTTATTTCGTGTTGTGTCAAATCACCTGCTGGACTACGGAAAGAGAGGGGATTACAACCCTCGATTTTTTCACCTTGTCGCATGATTTTTGTACGGCGTTGCGGAATAATGGATTAGAAGCAGTATTGAAATAGTATGACACAGATGCCGTACAAGATCAAATGACCAAATTTACCCTGGTAATTGTCAGAAAATAAAAAAAAAATTCAACTTTGTGGACCACCATTTTTGTACGGCACTCCGCGTTTTCTTATTATTTTTCATGGATCTATCGGTGGTAAGAATGCCGTACAAAAATATGTGACCAAAATGTACTCACTCTACCTGTACTTTCGAATTCTCACCTGCACTCAGTTGGACAGCTTACAAGTGACGGCATAGTGCTGAATCTTATTATTTTATTCTCTTATATCGTTCTAGATAGGTCACCTGGTGGTTCAAATGACCCATAATTTTTTCAGCATGGGCCAGTAGTCTAGTACAGATTGGTTGTGTTCAATCAGATGACTTCAAATTATTATTATTATTATTATTGTATATTATTATACTGATCCTCCTATTGATTGCATTGTATTTCTACTGGAGCAAAAGATTTTCGCTGAAATTTTGTGGGAGTCTTCAAACCTCATTTTGCAACCAAGTTCTAAATTTGTACTCGATCGGATCTATATTGAAGATTTTGGGGAAACATAAATAAATTATAACCAATACAGTGTAGCAGTTATTATGCTAAATGTTTATTGAACAACAAGAACGAACACAGAAGACTTCTTACCGTGTTTGGCAGTTTCCGCTTACAGTAGATACGTTGACACTGTTGAGTGTTGACAGATGTCGAATGAGTAGAATTTACTTCAACTTTGACAAATTATTGAAAATGAAATACGCGTAAAAGATATGTCATCATGACATTCATATTTTTATTTTTGAAGGTTCTCGCAAAAATACGACCATAGACAACATATCATACGACGATTCACATCCGCTACCGAACTCACAAAAGGCTGCGCATTTCTCCAACAATATAGATCCGATCGTGTTCAAACTTGGAATTCTGCAGTAGAGTTAGGTTCTGCAGGCTCTCCCAAAATTTCAGCCATGCCGGACGAATAGTTTATGATATATAGAATTTTTTTCAATTATTTTTAATTATTTTTTTTTTAATTTTCTAGTTATACCATCCTCACGAAATTCTGCAAAAATTTTCGCGTTGGCATTCTACAACTAATAACCATGTTTGAATCCAATCGGTTTTGTATTCTTCGAGTTAATGAGGAACAAAAAACATCCAAATTTCAGAAAATTTCAGATGGCTATAACTCTAAAACCGTTTGGACGATTATGCTCATAAACAAACTCAAATGTCGCATTCAGATGCACAACCTAACCTGAAATTTTCAAGCCGCTGTCTCTTTCCGTTCTCAGGTTATCATGACAACAAAAATATTTTTTAATAATTTTTTAATAATTTTCTAGCGATACGATTCTCACAAAATTTCATAAACGTGCTTAGGTCTATATTCTACAACTATTCACCAAGTTTAAATTCGATCGGATTTATTTTGGTTGAAAACAAAATTATTACTCGGAAACCATTGGGCCGATTATACCCATTAACGAACTTGTCCGTCGTATTGGGATGCGCCACCTACCCTGAAAATTTCAAATCGCTAGCTCTTTCCGTTCTCAAGTTATCGTGGCAACGGACGGCACCACAGAATTAAATTTCACATTTGGGCAAAACTATAACGCGTATGTTCCCCAGAACATACGCGCAAAAATGGGTTCAAGCCCTGTGGACAGGAGCTTTCTGGCGCTCTAGTTCAAACAGACAAATTATATCTCCGAAAGTATTGGTTTCTCAGAGTTGGGAATTATATCAATGTATTCATATGATAGAACTGCATCATAAAGGAAATTCAATTCAAATAATAGTTTATTTATCAAGATTAAATGAGCAATCTGAGAATGAGAACTGCACCATGGAAGAAATAAAATAAAATAGCTGAAATGAATTTGACTCTCTCTTATAGAACAGGATGACATGTACGAGTATGAACACAGATCATATAATAAAGCTTAGATAGAATAATTATAGCATTCTGTGAAAACATAGAAGTACGATTCATTATTGAAATTTAGAAAAATCATATCTCCGAAAGTATTAGCTTGTTGGAGTTAAGAATGATATCAATGGATTTTTATGATGAAACTGCATCTTAAATGAAAATTGAATTTGAAATTTATTACTTAAACAAAATTTTTTTTTTTCGTTACTCCGAAACCATCTGGCCTATTTTGCTCAATAACGAATTTAACCGAGATATTCATCTCCCTAACCTACTCTGAAAATTTCAACTGCCTAGCTCATTCCGTTCGAGAGTTATTGTAAAAAAAAATTTCAAGTTTAAAATTTGTTTTCTACAATTTGCGGTCTATACAAAACTTCACATACGTATGAAGGTCATTATTCTACAATTGGGTGCTAAATTTAAAATA
This sequence comes from Halyzia sedecimguttata, assembly GCA_937662695.2. Taxonomy (NCBI): domain Eukaryota; kingdom Metazoa; phylum Arthropoda; class Insecta; order Coleoptera; family Coccinellidae; genus Halyzia; species Halyzia sedecimguttata. The sequence continues at coordinate 44,307,871 of OW569413.2, read as the reverse complement.
GATCGAGTGATTGGTTTCGGAAATATTCATAAAAAATGTTTTCACTAAAATCGGCCATAACTGCGAAACCGCTCGATGGATTTTGCCCATTAACGAACTTAGCCGAGATATTTACGCTCCAAACCCACCTTGCAAATTTCAATCCTCTAACTCCTTTCGTTCGAGAGTAATCGTGCCTACGGACCGGCCGGACAGAACCGATTTCGACCTCGGATTCTTGATCAGTGAGTCTAACCAAATCGTTTGAGACCAGTTTCAGCCAAAAATTCGAAAATTGCAGACATTTGGGCAAATTGATAAGTACTCAGTTCCGAGGAACTAGAGCGCCAAAAAGGAAGCAGATGTTTTAGAGGAATAGATTTTTTTAGAAAATCAGGAAAAGTGCGTGCTCGCCTATAATTTCTGGTCGTGTAAATCTTCCCGCTTGACAGCCTGTGTGTGCTATGATGGATATATTCGCTTGAAAATATGCACTATTCGATGTTCCTGTGTCAGTGAGACTGTGTCATCGAAATATAGAAAATATGGCAGCCTGAAGGAATTCAGTTCAAAATCAATCATTTCCACGCCGTTGAAAGAAACTAGTTCGCATGTCTTAACATAAGATAATATGTGGTTCCAAGAGATGAGCAGAGCTGCTCAAATAATTGATCTATTGAAATGGATGTTTGATGAACTCTAAGAATGGTCCGGTCGAATGGCCACCTCACTCTTGCGATTTAATGCTGTTGGATTTTCTTTGAAAGTTACTTTGAGTTGTTGGTTTATTCCATTCATCGATCGCTGCATACGTATTCGCAGGTTCATATGAACGAGGTCGAATTCCATAGTTGAACCAAACATGTGTACTACACCTGGAATTTTAGCCGAATATCTCAATTATTCTCTGTTTAAATCAAAATGTCCATATTAAATTCCCTGTTATATATACAATATGGACCGACTTTTTTCGCATTTTCGTTACTCGACCATTATAGCAGTAATACATTTCCCAACGTTCTATTCAACTCTTATAGTAAATCGATTCGAGTAGGGAGCTAGGATGATTAACCTTGAATAGTACTCTATTTTGTGCAAATTTTCATGAATGTCTCTGCATTCATTTCGGAAAAACGCTCGGAAAGACGTACTGCTTTGTAAATTATTTGGTTCTTTAAATAATAAACTTTTGGCATTGAGCCACGAAAAAAAACAAATTATCAGTCTTTGAAATCATTAAATTGGACCTAAACGAAATAGCATTGTTATGCGAGGGATGCCAGAAAATAACCTAGACGGACGTCACACTTTCAATCTGATGGCATCAGTTCAGTCTGACATCAATCATGAATCTATGTCAGATTGACGGGAAACCGATTCTATACCCGTAGACCGATGGACTGATGGTCCGGATTGATGGCAAGATGTCAGATTGATGCCAGATTGATACCGGATTGACCATGTAACCTCCGCCATAGAGGTATCGCACATTGAACCAGATGAGAGTTGTGTCTGATAAAGTAGCAAGAGTGAAGTGTCCACATAAATGCAGACGCAGAAATAAACTGGTGTACAATATAGGATATTGATGCTGCTGTACCTCAAGGAGATGTCCTAGATGACTGTTCTGTTCTGTGTTTCAGATTGATATCTTGAGTAATTCCATTCTATTTGTCAATGTCGAGGTGGTGGAACTATGGAAGAATAGAATCTCTGAGATTCTATTCTTCCATAGTTTTATATATCAATAGCGGATTTGGGATGATAGTGTCAAGTCAAAGTGAGAGTATATCTAGGATTTTTGTTGTTTGGTTTCCGCTCCTATAATTTTCACTCGCCAAACAACGGATTACAAACTTTGATGGCGAACATTGTCTAGTTCTGACAGTGGTGGTCCACATACTTAATGTGCATGGGATATTTCAGCATCTTTGGAGACGGTGTCCTGTTAGAGTATATTATGTGTTGAGGGATTTCCATCCATTGGAATATTGAATGTAGAAGTATATGGTCCCTTATTTGTGCTAGATCAGGCCCATGTGAATGATGTAGAATTCCTGATTTGAGAAAGTAGTCAGTGTTCATGAGGAATTGGAGTGTATATCATCTCCCCATATAACCTGTCGAGGATCATCTACTTGTATGTTTAGAATGGAGGACGAAGTTCCTGAAGTGTCGACCGAGGATTTTAGCCCTAGAGCCCTGGACTAGCAGCGGCGTGTATTGAAGAATTATTATCGGAGCATTTCGCAGACCCTACTGTGCGTGAATAACTCCATCTAAATATTCACGTCAGCCCGTATACCACCTTTCGGCTAACGATATCTCTTCGTTGGAACTTTTACGGTTGAAACTTTTTTTTAGGTAATACCCAGATCTGTGTTAGGAAAATTCTATTCATTACTCAGAAATATGATGCCATAAGAAGTGAATGTTTGAAAACTGGCAAAGTATACAGTCCTCAGCATATCATCGTCAACACGTATTTTTAGTACATTCAGTGTATAAATTGTACATTATAGGTTCATCAACTGTTACCCCCACAAAGGTATCACCTCCTTTACTTTAATTCATCATCATTAAATTTAAGAACGGTAGGAAAACTTGTGTAGATCGATCCGTGTTAAAGTATGAGCAAGCTTGCTTCTGTATATTTAAAATTAGTTTGTTTTAAGAACACTAGCTATGTATATCACCTAGCACTAAACTGCATAAACCAATTTATTTTTCAAGGTTGTTACATCTTACCAAGATGTTAGTATCATCAGCAAAATTTATAAGAACTCAATTTTCAGTTAGTACCAGGTCCAGGTCGTATGCTTGCATGCTGCCTTGTGAGATGCCCATGGTTACATAAATGTCCTCAGGGATATACTCCTCACCATAAAATAGAAATCACCACTCTCTGTTTCCTGTTTCGCAGATGGGGCCTCATTAGGTTTAGCTATTTCTTCCGAATACCAGACCCTTCAACAGCTGTTGATGGTTTACGCAGTCGAAGACTTTTGAGACATCAAGAAATAATCCTAAGGCCCCATCTCCGCCTTCCAAAGCATCTACAATAGCCAAAATAGCAGAATTTTTCATCTAGCCATGCAGGCAGCTTGGGATGACATTGAAATTCTGGAAGAACTTTATTAATATCGTTGCCATAACCTTTTCAATGGTCTCATCTCAGTAGGCTGATCTCAGTAGTAGAATTTCCAAATCTACCTTTCCTTTTTTGAAAATAGGTCGTGCCATAGTTACCTTCAGAGCATCTAGAAAAACTCCTTCACCAAGAACACAATTCACAATATATGTTAATTGAGATACTATATGAGATATGCAAATCTTTATTAATAAGCTGACTGGGATGGCATCCTAACCACAGGCATTAGTGTTTTTTGATTTCTTTAAGGCTGAGATTACTTCTGCCTAAGTGATATCAAAGAAAAAGGAGAAATTTTCTTATGTTTTTCTGTTTTCCTTTTGTATGAGATGGTTTTTGAGGATCGTATCACCAGAAAATGAAAAAAAATATATTAATAAGCATTATTTATCTCGCGATAACTTGAGGACGGAAGGATATAGCGACTTCGAACATGGTAATTAGTTGTATAATGTCGACGGGAAAATTTTTGAGAAATTTCGTTAGGATCGTATCACGTAAAAAATCATCGAAAATCATTGAAATAAATTCTATATATCAGAAAATGTTCGTCTGACATCGCTGAAATTTTGCGAGAGACTTCAAAACCTAACTTTGCCGCCAAGTTACAAATTTCAACATGATTGGATCTATATATATATTTGTCCCAGGTTCGAATCAATTAACTGCTGTGTTTATCGTAATATTGATTCTTGAAAATGAAATTGTGTAATTGTATGTATGAGTATACTTGAATAAATTTATTATTATTGTTATATTATTATTATAACTAGTAGGATTGTTCATGTCCATTTCTAATAATCAGTAGTAGAATCTTGGCAATATTGGACTTATTTTAGGGGAAGATGAATCCGACCCAATTGAATTATGTCGACGTTTCGGACATTTATTGTTCAATATTCACATATAAAACAACGGGGTTGCCCTTAATCATGACTAAAAATAAATATAGCAGTTGGCAATACAATATTATACAATCTTCTCCAGGTAATTACCTTAATCCACTTAAAACATTTAAAAAAATCACATATATATAAAATCATCAACATGAGTCAATGCTGGAACAAAACCTCACTCCAAATCTTTTCTCGGAAATACCAAAACACATTCACAGAACGTATACATTGAGTAGACTGAAGTCGCCAATTTGACGTCTGTCAGCGGTTCCCTTTGATGATCCACAATTGACTGTGATCCACAACAGAGAAGATGAATTACATCAACACACTTAAAAGATTGTGCTATCTTACAATGAAGTCACATAATTTGCATATTATCTAGGGTACAGAACATAAATTCAGCATATATCCACAGTGCACACAATAATCAAAACATTATTCAGAATATGGAACTCAACCTAAAGGCGCTGATAACCTCATACAATTAGAGAGTAAACAAATAGAAAGGAACAAGTGTCAGGTGATAAACAAACATACGGGATGAAATTGTGCCAATCTTAGCCCGTGGGAATTTGAGTTACAGTGTTTTTCCTCTTATCCTTGTATTTGTTAATTAGGATGTTATATATTCTACTCAAATTTTGTGTATCAGTCCTCTTGTTGACAGTATCATTGACCTTTATATGTATCATTTCGCTGATGTTACGTTTTCTGTAATTACTTTCATATTCTTCGATGGTGAAATTTTTGAAATCGAATTTATGACCAGTACTAGCATGATGTTCAACTAAAGCCGTTTTGTTCTCGTCGTCATAAAACGAAATCCTGTTACAACTGTAAACATGTTGTTTAATTCTATTGCAGAGAAGTTGTTTAGTTTGGCCTATGTATGAGCTATTGCAATTTGAACACGGTATCCTGTATACAACGTTGGATTGTTTTTCTATTGGTACTGGATCTTTAAGTTTAGTGTAGTAGTTGTGGATAGTGTTTCTGTTATAGCAGGCCAAGATGCAATTATGTTTGTTTGCTATGCTATTAATTCTTTCCGTGAGTCCCTTCAGATATGGAAAACTGCAATAAACTTTACTTGACTTTTCATTATTATTATCAATTGTCTGCTCGTGGCGGGGCTGCTGATGTTGGTGGACTAATTTTCTGATTAGGCTGATAGGGTAGTTGTTAAGCTTCAGTATAGCAGTGATCTTATCATAAACTTCTCGATGAAATTTAGGGTGACTAAGTGTGAAGCCCCTATATATTAAATTTTTAGCAGTTCCGATTCTTTGGTTGAGAGAATGTTGAGAATGATAATTTATGACCCTGTTCGAGCTCCTACCCTATCAGCCTAATCAGAAAATTAGTCCACCAACATCAGCAGCCTCGCCACGAGCACACAATTGATAATAATAATGAAAAGTCAAGTAAAGTTTATTGCAGTTTTCCATATCTGAAGGGACTCACGGAAAGAATTAATAGCATAGCAAACAAACATAATTGCATCTTGGCCTGCTATAACAGAAACACTATCCACAACTACTACACTAAACTTAAAGATCCAGTTCCAATAGAAAAACAATCCAACGTTGTATACAGGATACCGTGTTCAAATTGCAATAGCTCATACATAGGCCAAACTAAACAACTTCTCTGCAATATAATTAAACAACATGTTTACAGTTGTAACAGGATTTCGTTTTATGACGACGAGAACAAAACGGCTTTAGTTGAACATCATGCTAGTACTGGTCATAAATTCGATTTCAAAAATTTCACCATCGAAGAATATGAAAGTAATTACAGAAAACGTAACATCAGCGAAATGATACATATAAAGGTCAATGATACTGTCAACAAGAGGACTGATACACAAAATTTGAGTAGAATATATAACATCCTAATTAACAAATACAAGGATAAGAGGAAAAACACTGTAACTCAAATTCCCACGGGCTAAGATTGGCACAATTTCATCCCGTATGTTTGTTTATCACCTGACACTTGTTCCTTTCTATTTGTTTACTCTCTAATTGTATGAGGTTATCAGCGCCTTTAGGTTGAGTTCCATATTCTGAATAATGTTTTGATTATTGTGTGCACTGTGGATATATGCTGAATTTATGTTCTGTACCCTAGATAATATGCAAATTATGTGACTTCATTGTAAGATAGCACAATCTTTTAAGTGTGTTGATGTAATTCATCTTCTCTGTTGTGGATCACAGTCAATTGTGGATCATCAAAGGGAACCGCTGACAGACGTCAAATTGGCGACTTCAGTCTACTCAATGTATACGTTCTGTGAATGTGTTTTGGTATTTCCGAGAAAAGATTTGGAGTGAGGTTTTGTTCCAGCATTGACTCATGTTGATGATTTTATATATATGTGATTTTTTTAAATGTTTTAAGTGGATTAAGGTAATTACCTGGAGAAGATTGTATAATATTGTATTGCCAACTGCTATATTTATTTTTAGTCATGATTAAGGGCAACCCCGTTGTTTTATATGTGAATATTGAACAATAAATGTCCGAAACGTCGACGAAATTCAATTGGGTCGGATTCATCTTCCCCTAAAATAAGTCCAATATTGCCAAGATTCTACTACTGATTATTATTATATATTGTTAGAGATCCGAGCAGCATTGGGCGAGTTCAGTAGTGTGTAGGTGACCGTTGCCTCGATAACCTTCGAATGGAAAGAGATAACTAGCAGCAATTTTCAGGGTAGGTTGCACTTCCAAATGTGAGATTTGAGTTAATAGCCATAATCGGCCAAATGGTTTCGGTGTTATACACATCTGATATTCAGTTGTTATTTCTTCCATTACTCAAAATATACAAATCCGATACAATTAAAACTAATTATTTGTAGAATGCCAATGCGCTTATTTTCGCAGAATTTCGCGAATATCGTATCCTGAAATTACTTCAGATGTAAGTTGTTTGTATATTATTGGATATTTAATGACTTTCAATTCCGATAGAATACATATGTCTGAATCAAAAATTCTGTGATCTTAGACGATTCTCTCATTACTACAGTCTACTTAGTCTACCATAGAGCTCCTGACTTCACGTCAGTGCTTGAAGCAATTTTTTATTTATTTTCACAGAAGTGTCATATACAATTATGAATTTATCTTCAAAACTGTTCCATGTCTCATTCACTTTATTTCTTTCGAATTCAAAAATATCTCTTCGGTCCTGCTCTCAGATGCAATCCAGAAATCGTTTTGTCGTTTCTTCATTTATTATTCGGGTTCTCTATACGTTCTTGCTATTAGTGCCGGGTAAATGATATGGAAACTGGACTTGTCGGTTCAGTGATAGTGAACTTTATGCTAAAATACTCTGCAATAGAAAGAAACTCACATGTTCCTTTATTAATAGAGTATGTATGTATAAAGTATGTAGTTGGTGAAGTCTCCCATAATCGAAATGTCAGCCCATTCCCGTAAACATTTCTGGAGAAGAGTTGTTATTTTCTCGAATAATATGTCAACCTCAGCTTAAGGATATCTGTAAATACACTCCCCTATTATTCTAGTTGATCCCAAGACTAGGCAAATTCCTGAATACCCAAGCATATTGGGAAAACTGATTGACGTTATTTCCAGTCCCTCATTAAAATTATAGGAATTGGGTACGTATAAGGCACATTCCTCATGTTTACATTTCTCTCTACTGAAGCTTGAAGCCAATTTATATTCCTCAAAATGGGGAATGAATGTGAGAAATATCAGGGTGTAAATCTGAATAGAAAACTTGGTTTAAAAGAACAACTGGAAGAGAACAAACGGCATAACTGCAAAGGTATCTATATCTCATCCAAAATCTGAATGGCGAATTATAATAACTATTGACCCTCGTGTGGATACCCAGTGATTCTGACTACTTAATCGGAGAGACAGATCATTTGGCATACATTGGAGCTATAATTCCTCTTGTGAGAAGGGAACCATTTATCGGTATTTACTATGGTAAAAACGATTGAGATGGTCCAATACAGGAGAATGGATAATAGAACATACGCGCAAAAGCTCCTGACTTGACGGCAGTGCTTGAACCAAAATTTTACACACGTCTTTATGTCGATATCCTACAACTAGTTAACAAGCTTCAATTCGATCGAGTCTAATTTTTTTGAGCTATCGAGGAAATAATATTCCAGGTGGGCATAACTCCGAAACCAATCGACCGATTATGCCCAAAAACGAACATAACTCTCCCATTGGAATGTGCAACCTACCCTGAAAATTTCTGGTCCCTATCTCCTTTCGTTCGAAAGTTATCGATGCAACGGTCACCCAGCCAGCTACTGAACTCACACAAGGCTGCATAGATCTCCAAGAATATAGATCCAATCGTGTTCAAACTCGGAACTTGGCATTAGAGTAAAGGCGCGTGGTCGAAATCGATTCTGTCCGGCCGGCCGTCCGTCCGTCCATTAACACGAGAACTCTCGAACGAAAGTAGTTAGAGGATTGAAATTTGCAGGGTAGGTTTGGAGCGTAAATATCTCTGAAGAGTTCGTTAACGGGCGAAATCCACCAAGAGGTTTCTGAGTTATGGCCGTTTTAGAAAAAATATTTTTTATGAATATTTCCGAAACCGATCACTCGATCTGTCTGAAATTTAGCATCAAATTGTAGAATAATGATCCTTATATGAATTCGAAGTTTTGTATTGATCGGGTTGCCGTAAAGTGCCAAAAAAAAAGTTTTATTTTGCTTCTACAATAACTCTCGAAGAGAATGAGCTAGGCAGTTGAAATTGTCAGAGTAGGTTTGGGAGATAAATATGTAGGTTAAGTTTGTTACTGGGCAAAATCGGCCGATGGTTTCGGAGTAACGAAAAAAAATATTTTCTTTAACATTACAAATTTCAAATTCAATTTATTTTAAGATGCAGTTTCACCATAAAAATCCATTGATATCATTTGCACCTCTAACAAAGCTAATACTTTTATGTTTTCACAGAATGCTGTACCGTACTTACTTAATTATTCTATCTATGAATTATTATATAATCTGTGTTCTTACACGTCATCTTATTTTTCTATGGGAGAAAAATGTCAAAATTATTTCTGGTTCATTACTCTTGATATAAAATACACCTCCTGTTCTAGAAAACAAAGTATGATTGAATGCAAAATAACCAATGAAATAACCTCATCTATCGTAGAATTATGAGGATGATTATTATACTTTCAAGGTGATAATATAATGCTCGTGGATAATCCATATGATGATGGAAATATATTATTTGGTAAGATACATTATCATATTGGGTTGAGAATATCTCCAGTGAAAACAAAACTGCAATATTGTCCAAGTTTCACTTGATCTAATATAATTTTCTGAGTAGATGAGAAGGCATATCTCGGATAACTTCGTTATTGGGGAGAATCGGTCTGTTTGAATTTAATTTCTTTCGTGGTGCAGTTCTATCGTAAGAATTCATTTATATCATTCCCAGAGACCAATAATTTCTGCAAAGCTCCTGTCCAGAGGGCTTGAACCAATTTTAATTTTCATAATTCATCTTAGTACTATCAAATAATTGTGGACGAACACGATACATTTCGATTAATTTGTTCATCCGTCCACTTCATATCACCGTCAAAAATTAATCAAACAAATGAACGCCTACAGATTAGCACGAGATTGCCCTTCAAAGACTGTCTTCCTCTGAACTGAAGCAGGTCGTCACGTCCTTATTGTGATATTTTATCTGTTTCTTTTCATTTGGTTCGGCTTCCTTTCAACCGGACCGCGCTGATTCGGGTTGGAAGCGGCATGATTCGGTTCGGGCCGGCAAGGCCGAAAGACACGTCCACACTTATCTGGCTTGCCGATCGGCACAGGCCGAATGGTCACGATCAGCATAGTCTGGACGCGCCTTTAGGTTTTGAAGGCTCTCGGACATTTGGGCAAAATAATAACGCAATGTTCCCCAGAACATACACGCAATAAGTACGATCTTTTTGGCGCTCTAGTTCCTCGGAACTGAGTGCTTATCAATTTGCCCAAATGTCTGTAATTTTCGAATATTTCGATGAAAATGGTCTTAAACGATTTGGTTCGACTCACTGATCAAGAATTCGTGGTCGAAATTCATTCTGTCCGGCCGGTCCGGCCGGCCGTAGGCACGATAACTCTCGAACGGAATGAGCTAGAGAGTTGAAATTTTCAGAGTAGGTTTGGGGGATAAATATCTCGGCTAAGTTCGTTATTGGGCAAAATCGGACAGATGGTTTCGGAGTAACAAAAAAAAATTTTTTTTTTACGAAACAAATTCCAAATTAAATTTTATTTAATGAGAGGATTTATCATAAGAATCCATTCATATCATTTTTAACTCTAACAAGCTAATACTTTCGGAGATATGATTTTTCAAAATTTCAATAATAAATCGTATTTCAACGTTGTCACAGAATGATATTATTCTATGTATGAATATGAATTGTCATAATGTCAAATGATGTTCCTGACAGATTATCTAATCAATCGAAGAATTGTGAGCGAAGTGAGAAAAATCTCAGTTGTTTGCTCCGAAATTAGTTTTTCTCAGAAAATTCTTACATTTCGGAACTGAACATGAAGTAAGAGATCTGAGAGTAGTGAGACTGCTTTTCATCCATAGACATAGATATAACTCTCGAACGGAATGAGGTACGTAGTCGAAATTTTCAGAGTAGTTTAGGGAGATGAATATCTCGGTTAAGTTCGTTATTGGGCAAAATTGGCCAGATTTAATTTGATTTCTTCCATGGTGCTTTTCTCATTCTCATGATTGCTCATTTAATCTTGATAAATAAACTATTATTTGAATTGAATTTCCTTTAATATGCAGTTCTATCATATGAATACATTGATATAATTCCCAACTCTGAGAAACCGATACTTTCGGAGATATAATTTGTCTGTTTGAACTAGAGCGCCAGAAAGCTCCTGTCCACAGGGCTTGAACCCATTTTTTTCTATTAAAGTACCTATTCAATCCTAAGTACCTACATTGTTGATGGGATTAACATACCTGATGACGTCCTTGGGTATCACTTCGTGAGGTTTTAGAACCTGCTCACCCATATGTAGAATTCTTAGGCTGGCCAGCTCCCGGCATTGCAAACTATACGTTCGGCAGTTTCCTTTTCCGATCCACAGAGCCTACATGTTTTGTTTACTTACTTGCGCTACAATTGGTATTTGTACCGACAGTGCCCTCTCAGCATTCCCACCATTCCCCGAAGCTAAGCTCGTGGCAGCTGCAGGAGTTTTTTATGGTGAGAAATCCACGAATCTTTTTGCCTGTAGAATCTTGGAGTATTTGCCATTGTTGGATCGCTGCCCTGTAGTAGTCTTTTCCAAGCCCAAACAAGGGTTCTGGTCCACCAGGTGGTACCTTGGACGTGTTTTTCGCTAGTTCATCGACCTATAGCGTGACTCTTTCGCAGGTGTGAATAAAGTATGTAAAGACGAGTCAGGAATGCTTTATTTTTCTTTGCTCGCCCTAACGGGAAAATATTTGTCACCAAAGGGTACTCCCATAATACAGTTTTTTTTGTGATAACTTCCGAACGACTAAACCAATTCTGGTAATTTTTTGAATTTGAGTTCAATACAAATATCAAGTCCAAAAAAACTATTTTCGGGCGTGTTGCGTACAATATTTTTTCGGCAACCGTGTAGAATCACAAATCAATGATGCGACACATTTCTTTATTATACATTTGAATTAAACATAACAGAAAATACTACATATTAACAGAAACATTCTAATTCTTATTTATATTAATATTTATTTCAAAATTCGAGCAATTGCTAATATTGAAGGAATTCAATTTGTTTGAAATGCTTGGTATATTTAAATTCCTTTTGTTGAAGCCAGAACAAGAAGCCAAAGTTTCCGTTTCACATTGATTGTTTTCTTCTGATGATTTTTGAATGGTCTTGGCAATTTTAATTTGGTTTGTAAGTGAATTATCTAACAACAACGACGTTATTCGTCCGGGAAGTACATACTTCCGGGACTAGGCCGAGAAATGCTACACAGGACAGTAGGGAACCTTGGATGGGTGATTCCAAGTGTAGCCTGAGTACAAATGTAGACAGCTAGTGTCTCTGCCTGTAAGATAGAGGGGCTCATATCCCAGGGCAGAGATCCTCAATTTCGGCCCATGTACCCCAATACCTGCACCCTTATCTGATTTTGATTCCATCCGCACACTAAATGGATGACTTTTTGTCCAATCGATAAACGATGTCCACCACACCCAGACAGTCTCTTATGACCGTTGCAAACGGTGGTTCGAAATCGAATATGGTTGGCATTACATCTGATGGCTTTGCCAAGAGGTTTGAGTCCAGTTGGTCGAGTAGCCTCATATGTCCTACCCAGTTACCAGGTTGGTGTTCCTCACTACGAGAAATTGTTATTGCATCCAGCAGGCTACACTTCCTTTTAGTCCAGGAGGCAGTGCATTTTTTGTACTTATTTTCCCAGTCGGTGTATATGAAATAACTCAATGAAAAATTATATACGATTTACACTTATTTATTCAATATTGTGACGCGTTTCGTCGACACAGCGACTTCATCAGACTACATCATACTAAATTCTTAACAAGTTATTATCTCCCTATACCTAGATGACATGGACACAGAATCATTTAAAACTAATTACATGAGAAACTTATTTAAAACAAATTACATAATAGACTTATTTAAAACTAATTACATGAGATTTCACTGCTGGTTTCTTTGTACACATTAACAATAATTCATTCCTAATGCTTTTATTTATAAATTGATTCTCTATTTGAATAGATTGAGTAACGGTGAAAAATTTAGATCTAATTGTTCATTAACTAAATTACCCGTATGTTTTTCCCTATTTATTTCGACCATTTCCCAGTAATTAAGTTGCGCTCCTTTATTCAAATTGTGTAAAATTTTGAAATCCGGGTTAAACTTATGTCCTTCTGCTAATAAATGATTCGAATAATTTGAATTAATTTTGTTGTTTTTGAAGCTGTGATGATGTTCCTTTATTCTTATGCCAAAATTTCTACCAGTTTTTCCTATATATGATTTGTCACAACTCCCGCAATTTAATTGATAAACACCGGATTTATCTTCTTTATTCCTTTTCGATTTATTGTTTTTTATGAATTTGGCAAGGTTATTATTTGTCCGGAACGAGATATTCACCTGTTGGTTTTGAAGAAACCTTTTAAGTTGTTGACTCGTTGTACCAAAATATGTTAAGCTATTGAATATTTTATTTTTATCCTTAATTTCTGGATATACTAAACTAATTGTTTTTCTAAATTGTTTTTTCGTCAACATTTTTCTGATTAACTCTGTGTTATATCCGTTGTTCACCGCTATTTGTTCGATAATTTCTAATTCTGTACCATAATTTTCTTCGGATAAAGGTATATTAATTAGCCGGTGTAACATACTATGAAATGCCGCGACTTTATGTTCGAATGGATGACACGAGGATCGATGAATGATTGTATCCGTATGGGATGGTTTCCTAAATATTGAAAAATCATGTTGATTGTTTTTCCGCGTTATTGTTAAATCCAAAAAATTAATTGCACCATTTTTTTCCATTTCAATTGTGAATTTGACATTTGGATGAATGCTATTAATAAAATCTACAAATATTTTCAGTTGCCGGTCTGTTCCTTTGAAACACGCGAGCACATCATCTACGTATCTAAACCAATATACGAATTTGGAAAAAATAGGATGTGTTTTAGCGATGGCTTCTAGGTTGTCCATGAATATTTCTGCCAAAAGGGGGCTGAGCGGATTCCCCATGATAAGTCCTTCATCGCTAGTATAAATCTTATCGTTGAAACTAAAGTAATTTTGATTCAAACACGTTTCTAAAAGCTGGAGTATTTCGGACTGAATCACTATATTGACTTTGTTTTTCTCTAATAAATCCCTAACTATTTTCACTGTATCCTGGGGTGGAATACTAGGGAAAAGGTTAACAACATCGAAAGACACTAATTTTGCATTGGCCGGTAGGGAAATATTTTTAATTTTTTCTACTAGATCAAGCGAGTTCTTGATCGAAAAAGTTGGTACGAAGTTACAATAATTTTTAATCGGGTTTATTAGAAAACGCGAAGTTTTAACTGTTGGTGCTGAAATGTACGAAACTACTGGTCTAATATTTCTATCCGGTTTATGAAGTTTGATAAACGATTGAAACGATTGAAATCGAAAAGCGCCGCGGATAATATTGTTTTTACAAAAGCCGATAAAGGAAATACTGTTATCGCAATAAACAAGGACGATTACATTAACAAAACGGAAAATTTCATTGCAACTCAAAATTATAAAATACTTAATAGGGATCCGACTACAAAATTTCAAATAGAATTAAAGAACAATTTGAAAGATATACATTATTTAATAGATGAAAATTCAAAATTTAAGCTAATTCTGAGTAATCCGCAAGTCCCGCAATTGTACTCGTTTATCAAACTTCATAAACCGGATAGAAATATTAGACCAGTAGTTTCGTACATTTCAGCACCAACAGTTAAAACTTCGCGTTTTCTAATAAACCCGATTAAAAATTATTGTAACTTCGTACCAACTTTTTCGATCAAGAACTCGCTTGATCTAGTAGAAAAAATTAAAAATATTTCCCTACCGGCCAATGCAAAATTAGTGTCTTTCGATGTTGTTAACCTTTTCCCTAGTATTCCACCCTAGGATACAGTGAAAATAGTTAGGGATTTATTAGAGAAAAACAAAGTCAATATAGTGATTCAGTCCGAAATACTCCAGCTTTTAGAAACGTGTTTGAATCAAAATTACTTTAGTTTCAACGATGAGATTTATACTAGCGATGAAGGACTTATCATGGGGAATCCGCTCAGCCCCCTTTTGGCAGAAATATTCATGGACAACCTAGAAGCCATCGCTAAAACACATCCTATTTTTTCCAAATTCGTATATTGGTTTAGATACGTAGATGATGTGCTCGCGTGTTTCAAAGGAACAGACCGGCAACTGAAAATATTTGTAGATTTTATTAATAGCATTCATCCAAATGTCAAATTCACAATTGAAATGGAAAATAATGGTGCAATTAATTTTTTGGATTTAACAATAACGCGGAAAAACAATCAACATGATTTTTCAATATTTAGGAAACCATCCCATACGGATACAATCATTCATCGATCCTCGTGTCATCCATTCGAACATAAAGTCGCGGCATTTCATAGTATGTTACACCGGCTAATTAATATACCTTTATCCGAAGAAAATTATGGTACAGAATTAGAAATTATCGAACAAATAGCGGTGAACAACGGATATAACACAGAGTTAATCAGAAAAATGTTGACGAAAAAACAATTTAGAAAAACAATTAGTTTAGTATATCCAGAAATTAAGGATAAAAATAAAATATTCAATAGCTTAACATATTTTGGTACAACGAGTCAACAACTTAAAAGGTTTCTTCAAAACCAACAGGTGAATATCTCGTTCCGGACAAATAATAACCTTGCCAAATTCATAAAAAACAATAAATCGAAAAGGAATAAAGAAGATAAATCCGGTGTTTATCAATTAAATTGCGGGAGTTGTGACAAATCATATATAGGCAAAACTGGTAGAAATTTTGGCATAAGAATAAAGGAACATCATCACAGCTTCAAAAACAACAAAATTAATTCAAATTATTCGAATCATTTATTAGCAGAAGGACATAAGTTTAACCCGGATTTCAAAATTTTACACAATTTGAATAAAGGAGCGCAACTTAATTACTGGGAAATGGTCGAAATAAATAGGGAAAAACATACGGGTAATTTAGTTAATGAACAATTAGATCTAAATTTTTCACCGTTACTCAATCTATTCAAATAGAGAATCAATTTATAAATAAAAGCATTAGGAATGAATTATTGTTAATGTGTACAAAGAAACCAGCAGTGAAATCTCATGTAATTAGTTTTAAATAAGTCTATTATGTAATTTGTTTTAAATAAGTTTCTCATGTAATTAGTTTTAAATGATTCTGTGTCCATGTCATCTAGGTATAGGGAGATAATAACTTGTTAAGAATTTAGTATGATGTAGTCTGATGAAGTCGCTGTGTCGACGAAACGCGTCACAATATTGAATAAATAAGTGTAAATCGTATATAATTTTTCATTGAGTTAATATGGATTTGCATCAAGTAAAAGCCACAAGCATTAAATTTTTAAAGTATATGAAATTGTTTGTTCACAAAACGATAATTTGTGAGTCTGGCTAAAATTTTCGGATGGGTTCACTAGGTAAAAAAAAAGACAAGTGTACTTATTTTCCCAGTAATAAATATCTATCATTTTTATCAGAGTGGATAATTTTATTAATGGAAAGAACAGTCTGCCTCATCTCAAGTGGAGGAAAGTCAGTCTGGCTGAAAATTTGCGGATTCAAAAATTCGAGGGATTTTTGAAATTCGTAACCCTCATTTTCCCATGCTTGAAATTTAACGTATCATTTGATACTATCATGAACTTTAATAAAAAGTGAGTCTGGCTGATTTACGAAATTGGCAATAAGTCTGGCGGCATTTTGAAAATCTTAAAAATTACAAAATTTTTGCTCTTATTCTCCCGGATTTGAAAATTTATCACATGATAAATAATACTATAATTTCATAGAAAATACACGTGTGGCTTACATTTACAATCACGGAAGCCCCGCCAGACTCACAAGTCCAATAGTTAAATGAGGATAGGAAGCGGCAGGTACAGCGTGATTCACTTAT
Source organism: Halyzia sedecimguttata (assembly GCA_937662695.2). Classification (NCBI taxonomy): domain Eukaryota; kingdom Metazoa; phylum Arthropoda; class Insecta; order Coleoptera; family Coccinellidae; genus Halyzia; species Halyzia sedecimguttata. The sequence continues at coordinate 44,291,034 of OW569413.2, read as the reverse complement.
CTTGGTAACCCCAGATTCTTGCGAAGCGGCCGAATATATTTTAATTCTGTAAACGCCGTTTTGTACGAGTCAACGTTGACTTGGGATGCGTGTAGAAGTTGGCGTAAAAAATGAAGATGGCTGGCGTCGCGGTGCCATTAATTTTTTTTTATCCAGGGACACACCTTTTTCATTATGCCATTCGAAAGATGATTCAATTCTAAATATTATTTCCAAAAACAATTTTTTTCCATTTTAAACCGTTAGGTATCTACAAGGCGTTCTATGCTAATTCTATTGCATTTTTGCGCGATGTTCTGAGGAACATCACGTTATCATTTTACCCAAATGTCTGTATTTTCGAATTTTTTGCCGAAAATGGCGAATTTCACAAACGTCCTTAGGTTTGTATTCTACAACTAATCACTAAGTATCAATTCGATCGGATTTGTATTGGTGGAAAGGAAAATTATTATTCGGAAACTATTGGGCCGATTATGCCCATTAACGAACTTGTCCTTCGTATTGGGATGTGCCACCTACCCTGAAAATTTCTGCTAGCTCTTTCCGTTCTCAAGTTATCGTGGCAACGGCCGGCCGGCCGGACAGAACCAAATTTTACCTCGAATTCTTCATCGGGGAGTCAAACCTAATCTTTTGAGTCCATTTACGGCAGAAAATTCGAAAATTACAGACATTTGGGCAAAATGATAACGCGATGTTCCCCAGAACATACGAGCAAAAATGGAATAGAATTAACATATAACACCCTGTAGATCGCTAACGGTTTGAAATGGGAAAAAACGGTTCTTGGAAACAAAATTTAGAATTGAATCATCTTTCGAATGGCATAATAAAAAAGGTATGTTCCTGGGAAAAAAATTTGACGGCGCCGCGACGCCAGCCATCCTTATTTTTTTCGCCGACTTCTACACGCATCTCAAGTTAACGATGACTTGTACAAAACAGCGTTTACAGAATTAAAATATATTCGGCCATTTCCGAGAAAATTTGAGTGATCAAGATAATGAATCACCCTGTACATGCCAAATTTATCGAACCTGACGAGCATTGGACGAGTCTGGCAAGGCTTTCGGGGTATTCCACATTAGCCGGATTATATTTGTAGCTGTAATTATAATATAAACTATTATCTGACAAAATTTCAGGACTGTAAAAATAAGGGCAATGGTTTTGATAATTTTTTTCCAATTTTTCACCTGCCAGGCATATTACCCATACTCACAGATTAGCCAGACTATTTTTTTTCTTAACTTCACTATATCTCTTACTGATAGAACTATTTTTATCACTGGAAAAAAAAGTGCAGTATATTTGTACTTTCTAACGCATTTTCCGCCTCAACCCATCGGAAACCCCCCCCCCTACAGATATATGAATTTTACTTAGAATAACAAATCGAATTATTCTATCGGTGTTTGCTGACTGGGAAAATAAGTACCGAAAATATTCAGTGCCTCCTGGACTATTACATGTAAGTGCAAGGGAGGCAGATTAATTATGACCTCGATCGCTGCTATGGGAATAGTAAAGCTAACTCGTGTGACACCAACACAGGCAAGCCGTTGCAATTTCTGCAACTAACTGCATGTGGAGGCCTTATCAGTTTTTGTCCACCATGCTAAGAATGCATAGGTGACAATGGAGAGTACTACTGCTGTGTAATACCAGATTGCCATTTCCGGTTTCAGTCCACATGCCTTCGCAAATAGCCGTAAGCCCACATAGACGCTATGGCTTTGGAAAGAATTTCGTGTATTTGTTTTCTCCATGCGAGTTTACCATCTACTACAGGGTCTTTATAAATGATTGTAACATCATAGTTGGTTCTGAAACCCTCTCATTTTGTCGCTTCATATGCTTGCTGAACCCATTTGCAATTCCTGCCACATAATTCATTACAGAATATACCCTAATTCTGTAGAATTCATAAAAATACGCATAACCTCCCTTTCTCCTTTGTTTACATGTTTACAATGATGAGTACCAAAATGATTGTCACTGGAAGATTACGTTTCCTACCGTCCTAGTTTGGACCGAAAATTTGATTTTAGGTAAATATCATGCATAATTACTAACTCCTTCTCTGGGTTTACAACAGACCTTGTGATCACCAGATTAGGGTAATTCGATTGAAAAAAATTGGTTCAAGCCCTGTGGACAGGAGCTTTCTGGCGCTCTTGTGCAAACAGACTAATTATATCTCCGAAAGAATTGGTTTCTCAGAGTTGGGAATTATAACAATGGATTCTTATGAAAGAACTTCATCTTAGCAGAAATTGAATTCAAACATCATAGAAGAATTTAAATTCAACAAGAGTGCCAAAAATTATCAACCCAGAACCTATTGACAAATTCTACCCAACAACGAACTCATCCAAGATATTCATTCCTCAATTCTATGATGAACGATAATGTATATTATTTCCTCATATCCACTCCAATACTCCAATACACCAATATTCCAGTTTTGTTTTTACTGGAGATATTCTGAACATAATATTATTAACTTACCATTACCATTCCCGTCATCATATGGATTGACCATCGGCATGAAAATATCAACCAACAAAAAGTATGATATCATATTATAATTCTCATAATTCTACGATTGTTGAAATGAATTAGACAATGTCATGTCTCAGGAAAATAAGTTGACATTATAAAAATTTATACATAGAATAATTATATCATTCTGTGAAAACGTAGAAATACGATTTATTATTGAAATTTTGAAAAATCATATCTCCGCAAGTATTAGCTTGTTAAAGTAAAAAAATTTGAAATATCATATCTCCGAAAGTATTAGCTTGTTAGAGTTAAAAATGATATCAATGGATTCTTATGGTAAAACTGCATATTGAAAAAAATTTAATTTGGAATTTGTTATGTAAAATAAAATTTTTTTTTGTTACTCTGAAACCATCTGTCCGATTTCGCCCAATAACGAATTTAGCTGAGATATTTATCTCCCAAACCTACTCTGAAAATTTCGACTGTCTAGCTCATTCCGTTAGAGAGCCTACGACCGGCCGGCCGGACAGAATGAATTTCGACCACGGATTCTTGATCAGTGAGTCGAACCAAATCGTTTAAGACCATTTTCATCGAAAAATTCGAAAATTACAGACATTTTGGCAAATTGTTTACACTCTGTTCCGAGGAACAAGGGCGCCAATGATGAATGATACTGGAATTCTATTCCGTTTTAAGGAGTTTTCTTCCAGAAAATATCAAGCTGATGGAATCGACAGTGAATTAATCATTACTTGGGATTATATTCTCCTAAACCATTTTCAAGAGATAACATATTAGCTATTTTAAAGAATTTTTGAAATCCTATTTAGAATGGTTGTGCTGATACCTGAAAGTATACTGTTGAACTAATTTTAAGGTTCGAATGTAGGAAATAAACCAATACAAATGGACAGAATACATTGAATAACTGTAAGATAACTGCCAGTTTGGGGGTTTGGTCATTTTTGAGAATTCTAACAATGAATTCACATCAAATGTTCAAAATGTGCTCCATTGTTCTGAGGGTATTTATAAATTATTTTTCGGTTGTTGTCAAATATATTTTTTAACATTTGTGGGCCAATATTTTGGCTGCACATTGTAATTGATGACTGGAGGTCCTCAATATTATCATTTTATCTTTTGAAAACCGCATCTTTCAGATATGCAAAAATGCTAAAGTCCAGGGGAGTCAAGTCTGGAAAGCTTGTTGGAAAGGAATACTGGAGTCCTTGACTTATTATATAGTTTTCATAGAAATCCCTGCATGTAGCTTAGATTTGCAGAAGTATTGTGGGCAGTTGCTCCATCTTGTTGCAAATAGCCCAACTGTATTTCTCCGTCATCTATTTGGTTTATGAATGGCTCCAGCATTATTCTTTTTTGCCTTTTCACAATTAATGGTATCATGAAAGAAAACTGGGCCATATATTCTACGACGAGAAACTGCTAACCACACACCAACTTTTTGCGAATGTAATGGAGTCTCATCAAAACTATGGGGATTCTCATATGTCCAAACTCTGTAGTTTTGAGAATTCACATAACCCGACAAGTGAAAACAAGCCTCCTCACTAAAAAAAATATCTGTCGACGTTAAGATTATTTAGAAATCAATGGCAGTAGCCTAGACGACGTGGAATATCTATTGGTACGAGTTGCTGTACCATCGTTATTTTGTAAGGGTACAAATTCAGTTTTTTTTTCAATACTTTGTGATACGTACTCAAGGGGACACCAGACTGTAAAGATAATTTATTTACGGACATTTGAGGACTTTCTTCGATTTGTGTTCTTTACCAGTTCTTCAACAATTTCTTGAGAAACTTGAGGTCTTCCTGTTGATTTTCCATTGTCGGCGTTTCCAGTCGCATAAATCTGTTTATAACACCTCTGATGTGGGAGTTCAGAGAAGATTCTAGAATCTGAAAATCAGGATATTTCGCCAGATATTCATTTTGAAAGGCCTCTACAGAATAAAAGGATTAACCTTTGATTAATGTACCATTGCGGTAATAAGACATCACAATAAATTTGTTTGTTCTAAATTATAAGTCATTGCAGATTTAAATAATTTGGGAGCTCTATTTTAAAGAGAATCTCAAGAATTGACAATCATTCAATATTGGCTCTGGATGTCAGTTTAAAAATTCTATGATATAAACAGAAGACAAGAAGTGGGAAGCGGCAAATAAAAATCCAAAGCCAACTGCGATGTTACAATCATTTATGAAGACCCCGTATTACACCTAGATATTTGCACTGACTGGAGAAGTTCAGAGTCTGGCCATTTAAGACTGGAGCTGTTAGATTCTGATTCCTCCTTCTAGTGTAATCCGTGTAAGTAACGAATGTCCGTGCGGGCGCTGTGGAAGGGAAGGATATAGCCAACTCACGACAAATCAAACCAAACCTGCTGTTCTCGTAGTAAGCCAAAGTGTTCAAGAAGTGGTCCGAATACATTCGATCTACCGATATTATAATCCAGATATAATCAACCTTAAATGCGAATCAACTGAAAGATAGATATGGAGGCCATCTTGTCGAATAACTGGAACGTACGGTATACAGTTAATGTATAATTTCTACCAGCTTATTTCTAGCAGTTATAAAATAATTCATCACTAATCTTCATAACTTGCTAGAGAGTCCCGTGCGATAATCTACTCCATAACTCAGGCAGCCAGATGTTATTTTCAACTAAATCAGTTGGCGATATATCTTGCAAATGCATCGTTATAATTTTATTGCTCTACTCCAAAACGAATTTTTAATTAGTCCATTGAAAAGTATTAGTATAGAGTTGTATCAGAGAAAAACAAGGTGCTAGTAGAATAAATTGATCCTGAAGAGTTTAGAATATCATATTAAATTTCTTTTAGTAACAGATATAAAGTTATGATGAAGAACGTATGTGGTGTATACCTATATACGGTGAAGGATCTTAATTAAATGATGAAATTGATACAAGCAATGACGTGAAGTCAGGAGCTATAGCGCGCATGTTCTATTGTCCATTCTCAAAAATATAGATCCACTCGTATTCAAATTTGGAGCTTGGCTATAGAATTAGGTTTTGAAGGAACAAGATCAAAGAGCAGATGTGTTTTCGAAGCATAACTGGACGGTGTTATGCAACAACCGTTTAAACCACAAACTCTGAGAAATTAATGTTTTTGTTGAAAAACGTTCAATGTGAGATAAAGAACAATACGCAAAAATGATCTAACCTAACCATAGAATTACGCCATCTATGAGCAGTATTACTAAGCCACTAATCTCCAATGCAGCTATAAGAAATTTGCAGCAGTGATCTATACCACATGTGTGGAATAAATCATTGTTGCAAATCTCATAATAGATTATCGATAGAAAATAACAAACTATAGATTGCATTTTGATTTTAGTTTAACTATATTTTTGTGAATTATTTCATTGTTCCTGGTTATTGGTGTTTGCTGTAATAATAAAAGGTACGCTAAAAACATTTCTTGGTATGGTATTAGTACAATTTTATGTAAAAGGATTCACAAATCCGATGAATATAGTAAATAAACTATCAATTTCATATTTTCGAATAAAATCATTAATAACACATAATATTTATATATAGGATATATAGGAACTGAAGTAAATAATGCACGTTGATATTTTTTTATTCTAGTAATGGCTGAAATGTAAACATTGTGAAAATGAATACGTAATTACATGCGGTTTAACCGGTTGTTGCAAAATTCGGTAATGCAACATTTTTTTACAGAATACTATCAAGGGGCAAAAAGCTAGTAAATCTAGTGCTTGCAAAAAGTAAACTGGATAAAACTGATAACCATACAAGTAACATAGCAACAGGGTCTCACATCATACACTGTGAACCTATTGAAAATTCACCTCATTGTTCAAGACGTTGAGTGTGCCTTGAAAACTCAACAAAGATTATACACTGTTGATGACTACTTAGATGTTATGAGGTCTTGCCATAGAAAAAATGAATTTATTGTCAACCGAATGACACATCCGGAGATGATATCTGTTGGCAGAATGGAAAAGGCAATAACAAACCGAAAATACGATGTTAATAAAGAAAATATAAGTTGGCTGAAGACTCATGAAATTCTTTTAAGAAAAGATCATCCTACTGCATCATTTATGAAAAAACACGTCACAGATCAACAGTATAGCGAGGTTTTCATTGAAAAGGCAGGAAAAGGTCGAAAGCCTGTCTCTAAACAAATAGAATTGCCTCTGCTGTGGCCACAGGGAAGAGCGCTGTCCGCCGAAAAGGTTAAGGACTTAAAAGAGACTCTAAAACTAGTCCCACAAGATGCAATACCTTTTTTTTTGATTTTCTGAAATCTGCCGAAGTTGAAGAATATCATGAAGATATTGAAGGAATCGGATCAAGCTTAGATTTCGAAATAGATGATATTTACCTAGAGGATGCTTAATTCCAGAAAAGCTTTCTTAATATGTCTAGTTATTACCAAAGAAGCGGTTAATTTATATAGAATGTATTTATTTTGAGTATGACTCATTATTGCAAAACTACTTTGTTTGTCTTCATGTTTTGCAAAAATCGCCCAACCCTCTTTGACAAGTGTTTTTTTTTGAGTAAATTAATTTTTTTTGTTCATTTTCGTATTTATTGTTTTGTAATGAATTCTATACTGAAAAACATAAAAACAAATCGTCCTTATTAAAATCTGATTTTTTTTTATTTGTTTTGTCTGTTATACAATTTATCTCGAAACGTTCCAATTGTAGCTTAAACGCTTGTTGCATAACACCGTCCAACTGTTAGACATTGGTGATGAAAAAGTCGCAGTTGACTCATCGACCGGATCCATCACATTTCCCACAGATCTCCCACAGAGCAATCGAGCAATATTGGCGGCGAAAAATAGAGATGCCGATGATCTCAATGCAATCAATCAAAATTTAATTACGGGACAATTATTTTCCTTCAAATCAGTCGACACAGTTATTAACTATGATGACTTAATCAACTATCACACAGAATTTTTTAATTCGCTGAAGCTGCTTTGACTACCAGCTCACAATTTGCAATTAAAACTAGGCTCAGTCGTCATCCGTAAAATTAGTCAACCTCGACTATGCTATAGAACGAGACAGAAAATGTGAAAAACCTTATGAAAAACGTCGTCAACGCAATGATCTTCAAGGGAAAATACAAAGGAGAGGATGTTTTGATTCTGCGTATCCCGATGATTCCAACGGACTTTCCATACGATTTTAAGCGGCTACAATTTTCCATGCGTCTGGTCTTTGCAATGACCATAAAAAATCATAGTAGGAATCAGGCAAAGGAAGTTTGCGGGATTAACTTGGAGTTTCCGTATTTCGCGCATGGACAACTACATATTGCGTGGCGAATCATAATTCTATATTTAAGCACCGGGAACAAAACAAAAAAAAGTAGTTCATCAAAAAGCTTTACATTGAATAACTGCATTCATCTTTCATGTAAAAAAAAACATTGAACACATTTGAATTACAAGCAAATCTCATTCAATATCTTGACAAAACGGAAATGAAGTATGCACTCAGTATAATTAATATCACAATAAAGTAGGAAGATTGATTAGAATTGATAAAATTACTTATCAAAAGCTATAATCAAATAAATTGCTAGACGGAGGTTACACGGTCAGTGTGGTATCATTCTTGCATCAATCTAGCATCAGTATTACCGTCAATCCGGATCATCAGTCCATGAGTCTACGCATATAGAACCAATTTCCTGTCAATCTGACATAAATCCATGATTGATGTGATGCGAGTCTGATACCAGTCTGATACCAGATTGACCGTGTAACCTCTGTCTTAGCGATACGAAGTCCGTCGGGTTATCTAATGTATAATGCGACAGCATAACTTGCATTTCTAAAATGCGCGCCATTCAGTGGGTTGATGTCGTAGCGGAGCGATAATAGTCTTGATCAAGAGGTGGGACTATGAAGTTTTGACCCTACATAGTTCAGTCACCATCATGCGTTGGGTCAATGAGCAGCGTGCGTTTGTGTTGAGGTCTATGAAATGACGCACGGTGAACTTACATGGTTCACGGACGGTTCAGTGATGGGTGGGAGCTCTGGAGCTGGAGTCCATGGGGCTGCACCCAATGTGAGCATTTCAATGTCACTTGGGCAATGCACCACTATATTCCAGGTGGAAGTAGCCATCACGACATGTGTCATGGAGAATATTCGTATGGGCTGGTCCAATATTCCAATTCTCTCAGACAGTCAGGCAGCACTTAAGGTAAAAGCCAGCTGGAGAATTAACTCCGGGCCTGTGCTGGAATGCTGACAGCCCCTGGAAACCTTGGCTGCCAGAAATCGAGTTGAGCACGGGTGAGGGCAGGGGTTGAAGGGAATGAAAGAGCTGACGCATTCACTAAAGAGGGCTCAGCTATCCACTATTCGGACCAGAGCCGGGAAGAGGGGAAGCCAAATCGGCTGTGAAAGGCGTCATTGCAAAATGGACCCTTGCAAAGCACACTCGGTACTGGAACAAAACTTCAGGCCATTGGCATAGTAAGTTAATGATTGGGCAGCCCTATCCCTCTAACCAACTAAAGAAGTCTTACTACTGAGTAGGAGTAAGCTCAGGGCATTAACTGGCCTACTAACAGGACATTGTACCCTGAGAAAGCACCTGTACAACATGGGGAATTCGAGAAAACACTGAACATAGTCAATGGCCTAATCCTACTTGCTAGGAATATGGACCTTATGTAGGTAATACACCGACAAGGCAGTGGGGATTTTACATGAAACCCATATAATGTCAATGGTGCAGGACATCCCGAGCTCATGGGGATCAACCATGAGACCCTGCCAGCGAATATGAGACCAACCGAGGTGCAATCAGCCACTCTAGACTGCAGCAGAGGCTACTCGCTCAAACATTATCGGTCTAACACAAATAAACGTTCAGAGAAACCGCAAAAGCAACAAGACGAAGAACTCGGCTTATTAAATCACCTGACAAGTGAGAAGATTGAGCTAGTGAGAGTTTCATTGTTGGTATCACCACGGCGTTCTGCGCGCAAGTATGCGTCTGGCCTTGGAATTTCCAAATATTCTTTGAGTAGAATTCTTCGTGATGATATTAATTTCCATCCATACAAGATGGCGATTGTGCAAGAACTTTCCGAACGTGACTTCAATTCTCAGAGGAACGCATGTTCTTCTGGAAGTCGTTCCTTAGGATGCTATTTTTTTCCATGGGGTTTTATGAAATCCCGTGTTCATTGCCAAGACATTGCTAACCTATGTTGACAGGAGTCATGACAAGCGCCAGAAATCGGTGTACTCTGTGTATGCAGAAAGGGGGATGCCACCTACCTGATTTGAGGTTCAAAAATTAAGGAGAACAAAACTTCAGGTATGTGTCTACATTATGAAAATGTCGAAAAGCCCTGTGGACTGTCAAACTACTAGTGAGTAATTATTCAAACTTTAACAAATCGTATCATATTCGAAACGTAGGTCTATGAATCACCTCATATGTTGGATTTACATACATCATCAAATTATAATTAGGCGTTGGTCATACGGTCTATCTGGTATCAATCTGGCATCAATCTGACATCAATCTTGCCATCAGTCCATCAGTGTACACGTATACAATCAGTTTCTCGTCAAACTGACATCAATCCATGATTGATGTCAAACTAAACTAGATTGACCATGTAACCTCCGTCGTAGAGCATTCTATGAAATCATAAAATTACGATTAATTATTGAAATTTTGAAAAATAATATCTCCGGAAGTATAAGTTTGTTAAAGTTGAGAATGCTATCAATGGTTTTTCAGGATAAAACTGCATCTTGAAAAAATTGAATTAAAAATTTTTTGAAAAAAATATATTTCCTAATAAAGAACTTAACCCATATCTTTATTTCCAAAACCTACTCTGAAAATTTCAACTGTCTAGCTCGATCCGTTCGATAATTCTCGTATTAAGGGCCCGATGGACCACGGATTCTTGTTCAGTGAGTCGAACAAAAACGTTTAAGACCTTTTTCAGGCAAATAGTCAAAAATTACAGACATTTGGGAAATTTTATCGTATAAGATAGCTATATAGATACCTACCTATAATTTTTTTAACATTTTTGAGTGATACGATCTTCACAAAATTTAATATACGTCTTCATGGCGGTATTCCAGAACCATTTACCTAGCTCATTATGTTCGAGAGTAATTGTAGAAACAAAATTTAAAAATAAAAAAAAAATTATCCCTTACGGCAATCCGATCAATACAAAACTTTACATGCACTTAGAGCTCATTATTGTACAAATTGGTGCTAAATTTCAGATAGATCGAGTTATCGGTTTCGGAAATATTCATAAAAAATGTTTTTACTAAAAGGGGCCATAACTCCGAAACCGCTTGGTGGATTTCACCCGTTAACGAACTCGTCCGTGATATTCACGCTTCAAACCTACTCTGCAAATTTCAATCCTCCAACTCTTTTCGTTCGAGATTTATCGTGCCTACGGCCGGCCGGACAGAATTGATTTCGACCGCGGATTCTTGATCGGTGAGTCGAACCCAATCGTTTAAGACCTTTCTCAGGCAAAAATTTAAAAATTACAGACATTTGGGAAATTTTATCTTATAAGATAATTATAGATAGCTACCTATAATTTTTGGCGCTCTAGTTCCTCGGAACTGAGTGCTTATCAATTTGCCCAAATGTCTGTAATTTTCGAATTTTTCGATGAAAATGGTCTTAAACGATTTGGTTCGACTCACTGATGAAGAATCCATGGTGGAAATTCATTCTGTCCGGCCGTCCGGCCGGCCGGTCCGGCCGGCCGGTCCGGCCGTAGGCACGATAACTCTCGAACGGAATGAGCTAGAGAGTTGAAATTTTCAGAGTAGGTTTGGGGGATAAATATCTCGGCTAAGTTCGTTACTGGGCAAAATCGGACAGAAGGTTTCGGAGTAATAAAAAAAAATTTTTTTTTCACATTAACAAATTCCAAATTAAATAATTTTTAATAAGCAGTTTTATCATAATAATCCATTCATATCATTTTTAACTCTAACAAGCTAATACTTTCGGAGATATGATTTTTCAAAATTTCAATGTAAATCGTATTTCACAGATTGATATAATTATTCCTTGTATGAATTTTCATAATGTCAACTTGACAGAAGGGAAAATTGTAACTTCAAAAATATTGGGGTTGAAATACTCGTGAAGTTTGTATCGACCAGATTACCGCAAAGTGTAAAAAAAAAAAATTGAAAATTTAAAATATGTTTTTCCACAATAACTCTCGAACGGAATGAGCTAGATAGTTGAAATTTTCAGAGTAGGTTAGAGAGATGAATATCTCGGTTAAGTTCGTTATTGGGCAAAATTGGCCAGATTTAATTCGATTTCTTCCATGGTGCAGTTCTCATTCTCATGATTGCTCATTTAATCTTGATAAATAAAATGTTATTTGAATTGAATTTCCTTCATGATGCAGCTCTATCATATGTATACATTGATATAATTCCCAACTCAGAGAAACCAATACTTTCGGAGATATAATTTGTCTGTTTGAACTAGAGCGCCAGAAAGCTCCTGTCCACAGGGCTTGAACCCATTTTTTATTTAAAAATTTTTTAGTGATACGATCTTCACAAAATTTAATATACGTCTTCATGTCGGTATTCCACAATCAAGTTTCAATTCGATCGGATCTGTATTTTTTGAGTTATCGCTATCTCTTTCCGTTTGGAAGCTATCGTGGCAACGGTTACCATCCAGCTACTAAACTCACCCAAGGATACTCATATCTGCATCGAATTCTTCATCAATGAGGCGTGAGATCATTTTCGGCAAAAAATTGGAAAATTACAGACATGATAGCGCTTCGCGCTGTTCTCCAGAACATGCAAGCAACAACAAATGGGTTTTATTGAGTTTAAAAAAAAAATTACGCTGCCGCACCCTGTAAAATATGGTTTCAAATTTCGAACCTGCAATCGGTGCGAATTTTCATTTTCTGGGTGATAATGCTAGACCACAACGCTCTACCTATGGTCTTGACAAGAAAGGAATTCCACATTCACCACTACCTACTCGATCACCTAATTTAAATTGCACGACACATGCATGGGAAATGCTCCAGAGATGATAAGCTAGGGGGCTTTTGTCACGATTACGAGCTGAAATTCCACTAGGAATTTTCGATACCCTAGTACACAGTATGCAAAGAAGGTGTCAAGATATATTATTAATGCACGTGGAGATCATAAATTGTATTAGTGGAAATCTATTTGGCTTAAATTACTCCAAATAGAACTGCAAATATGTAAGTATGTGATGTAAGTTCATTACTGTATATACGATTCAGTGCCTCAAGTATGTATGATTTCATTTACTGTAACTCAAGACCATAATAATTCATTATTCCATCCCAAATATCCATTTGTATTATTTTAGTTTTGCTGCATATAACGTCATATCCCTAAGACTTGTAGAGATTTTATTTAAATGACTAATCAGCTCTTTATTTATTCAATGCCATTAACTGCTTCCTTGTTCCCTGTTCCTTGTTTAATTTACTGCTTCAATTCTTCACGTAACAAAATGGCGAATGCGTTTTGCATTCTTCTGGCAAAATATCAATAGAACTTCATATAATTTTTTATAATTGTTATATAATTCAATAAAAGTATATATTATATTTCAAAGTAGATGATACGATATGACGTTATCCTTTCCACGAAATAATAACCTCGGTGGTCAACGAACAGTAATTTCTTTTGATGACTCCATTATGTTGTTCCCTATTCCCTTCATAAAGTACAACATTAAAATGATACAATTCTAAATCTTCTGAAACATCATCCTCAATATTTGTACATATATTATTCAATATGCAACAAGTCAATATTATTTTTGGTATAAAACAGTCTTGAATATTTATATATATCAGTCTATATTTGAATTGCCTACATTGATAAAGTATATGAAGATATTGACAATTACTTTTTAATTATACAGCAGCTTCAGAACATCTGAAAATTTAAATGATTTCATCAAAAATAATAAAGATAAAGTAATTAAAGAAAATAATTCTGGAGTCTACATGCTAGATCGTTCGGCAATAGGATACATATAGATGCATAGAATACATGGTGAAGACACTCTTTGACATATTTTCGGCCGATTTGCGGTCCAAATACTGTCAAAATACAAGGATTTTGTTTTACTTCAATTTTCGCCGATAGATGCCGGCAGTAGAAATTTTATGGACAAAATTACCGACATGTCAAATTAAATTTGAATCTTTGCTTATTCCAGTTTCTTGTGGAAAGTCGTTTGCCGCGCCGAAAGTAAGTCAAATGTTTGCTGTGTGAACTCTGAACGAGTATCCAGAACCATTTTAATCAAATACTATTTTCATTTCGAAAATACTTCGTTTTTATGCGAATATATTTTTTTAACAATTGTATATTCTTACCGGATCAGGGGCAGATTTCTAGTATCAAGATGGTTATTAATTTTAATATTAATAATATTGAAAGATCGCTGATACCGTTAATTGTTAATAAATCAACATAGGAGAACGTAAGACTTGTTGATTTACTATAATCTTGCCGGTTGATGAACATAAACTGTTTTAACAGTTGAAATTAAGATATAACTCTATTGATTAATAAATATATTCATTATACAATTCAGTTATATATTGAGAAGGAATGAAATGCCATGTTATGAAAACTAACAATATTTTTTGTGAACGATGAAAGGACTAGCAGAGAACAAAGTTCAGAGCAACCACACAGTGTGATTTCATCAATTTGAATAGCTTTCCTAAGGCGTCATTCTTTTTGGCGCTCTTATACTATAATATTATTTGTTTCAAGGATATTGTTAAACGACAAGAATGGCAACTGGCTTGTGCTAGAGTTAGGGTATCGAAAATTAGAACATTTGTTTGTTCAAAATATTTTTCTAACGAATATATGTATATTGAATAAAAGATTGAAACGTAGTACACTACCCTCTATTTGGTTAGTTTATCAATTTAATGAATCATTTTTCGATATTTCATCAGTATATACTTAGTTCTGAATAATAGCTATCGAATTAAATATCTATATTCAGCAATCTAATTGCTGAGAACATGAAAAGTTGTCAAGGGGTATTGGGTGACTGAAAAAATGCTGTATACATGAGAATGTTTTGATGAAATTTCAAATTATACATATAATATAATAAGTAAAATGATCAATTTAAAAGAGCCTTACATGATAAAGGAATTACTACATTTGAATAATAATATGATATCGAAAGATATTGTATGTAGAGGTATTACAGAAAATTCTGTATCATTCAATGTATTTCAAAATACATAAATTAAATGCTTGTACTCTAATGACGTTGGATGTGATCTTTCGTAATGGAAAAATAATTATTTCACAGATTTCTTCATTTACAGTTCCATTCAAAATGTTCCAAAGAAACTCCTTTACTGATAAATCCCTTATTTGACCTCATTATGTCTTGGCAAGATGAAATTTCTGTTCCAAACCAATGTGGTTTACATATTATCTCCGAACAGATATCTGATTAATCAAAAAATGGATTGATTTTTCAATAAACTGCTTCATTATATTCTTTTAATTTGAATTTACGAACTAGCAACGGTGAAAAGTGAACTTTGTCGCTTGTCAGTTTTCATTTATTCGCTTGTCAGAATCTTCGAAATCGACCCTAGCGGCACCATCGTTAATAAAGTGAAGTAGTACATAAAGTACGTGATTTGACAGTTCTTGGTCCGTTTTTCGGCCGAAAATTTTAGCAGGAATTAGTAGGGAGTGTCCACACCTTGTTATTCTATGCATCTTGGGATACATGAACGAATACATACTTCAGATTTAACGTATGAGAACCATTTACAAGAATCAGGACTAGGGATTGCAATCCGGAAAAACCAGACCGGAAATCCAGCGGATCCGGCATCATTTAGCTTATACCGGATCCGGTCACAGTAATTTTTGTCACATTAGACGAGAAATTAGCGCTGATTCTTCTGGAACTTTAAATTATTCCCACTCTTTAGTAGGTCTCACCGACTCTACTGCATTTCTGCCCCTGTTTATTGTTTAATTCAGCTCGTTCTTCATGATTAGTTTTTGACAAGTGTGGAAGTTGAAAGAGCTTTTTCTGCCTGGTTATATATTTGTAGCATAAGAAGTCAACTGACAGATGACTCAATAAACATCATTTGTTTTTGGCGCTCTTGTTCCTCGGAACAGAGTGCTTATCGATTTGCCCAAATGTCTGTAATTTTCGAATTTCTGTTTGAAAATGGTATCAAATGATTTGGTTCGACTCATTGATCAAGAATCCGTGGTCGAAATCGATTCTGTCCGGCGGTTTGTTAGAGGATTGAATTTTGCAGGGTAGGTTTGAAGCGTAAATATCTCGGACGAGTTCGTTAACCAACAAAATCCATCGAGCGGTTTCGGGCTTATGGCTGTTTTTAGTAAAAGCATTTCTTATGAATATTTCCGAAACCGATCACTCGATCTATCTGAAATTTAGCAACATATTGTAGAATCATGACCTTTAGACGCATGTGTATTGATAGGGATACCGTAAAGTGTCAAAAAAAAAATTTGAAAATTTTGTTTCTACAATAACTCTCGATCGGAAGGAGCTAGGCAGTCGAAGTTTTCAGAGTAGGTTAGGGAGATAAATATCTCGGTTAAGTTCGCTATTTGGGCAAAATAGGCCAGATGGTTTCGGAGTAACGAAAAAAAATTTTTTTTTAACTTATAAATTTCAAAATATTTTTTTTTAAGATGCAGTTTCACCATAAAAATCTATTGATATCATTTTCAACTCCAACAAGTTAATAATTTCGGAGATATGATTTTTCGAAATTTCAATACTAATCGTACTATGTTTTCACAGAATGCTATAATTATTCTATCTATGATTTATTATATGATCTGTGTTCATACTAGTACATGTCATCCTGTTCTATAAGAGAGACTCAAATTCATTTCAGCTATTTTAATTTAATTTCTTCCATGGTGCAGTTCTCATTCTCAGATTGCTCATTTAATCTTGATAAATAAACTATTATTTGAATTGAATTTCCTTTATGATGCAGTTCTATCATAAGAATACATTGATTTAATTCTCAACTCTGAGAAACCAATTTTTCGGAGATATAATTAGTCTGTTTGAACAAGAGCGCCAGAAAGCTCCTGTCCACAGGGCTTGAACCAATTTTTATTTTTCCTGTAGTGATAAATTAAAACAAAATTTGATAGAAATCGTAATTGTTGGAATGGTTGGTTGCTATGGAAATGTATATTCCATAATAATTATAGTTTGACAACTTATGAAATTTCTGACAGTTTGTGAAAAAATATCGGTATATTTTCATTGGGCGATGATAGCGACTTAGAAGTACTTACTCCTCCATAAATAGGGGAGGTGGCGAGAAATGTTGAGTTAAATTTTTATAAATATTTGATTCCCTTTGAGAAGGCAGGGAAAGTAGTAGGTTGCTGATTGATATGTGTCTGCAAAATTAATATTTGCTGTCAATAATCTGAGGAAATAGTTATTTATGTATCAAGGACGAAAAACTGTCTATAATAGTCGAGTCTGCAAATTGCTTTCCGAGCCGAGCAAGCAGGCGAGACAATAGACAGTTTTTCGCCGAGGTGCATATTACATTTTTTCGTCGACCTCCACGTATTTCAATTAATATCTGACCCCTTACGTCATAGGTCGAGGTCGATAAAAAAATAATTTTCTCTATTTCAGTATCGTAATGAGTCCATTCCAGCACTGAAAACAGTGCTGGAATGAACTCATTCCCGCATTGTTTCTAGTTATATTTTTCGTTTTGTGGTAGTCAGCACCGACATTCGATCCTATCAAATTTCAACACACGTCAATTGACAATACAATATAATCTGGATATAGTGAAATAATTGTTGAGGAAAAGCTTTATTTCCATTAAAAAATATGGTACTAGAGATTTCCTTCTTGCTAATTTTGAATCATTCATGCTATTAGGAAACTGTTTTAAATCTGATCTCCATGCCCTACGTACGTTTCAAATTCATTTTCCGTAAGCTGTCAACTTTCGTAACAGTCACACCAACTACCAAGATACAATACAAAAGTCACTAGTATGTATAATCCAAATTTTTCATTAAATTTCAACAGTATTTTACAAAACTTGCCTGAAATAGAGAAAATATCGTCTAATACTCGTTGCAGAAGGCAATTCCAACACTCATGCGTTCGAAAACTCGCTCCTTCGTCGCTCGTTTTCAAATTTCGCATTCGTGTTTTAATAGGAGCCTTTCTGCAACTTGTTTTAGAATATACTATTCTCTATTTCAGTATCGTAATGAGTTCATTCCAGCACTAAAAACAGTACTGGAATGAACTCATTCCCGCATTATTTCTAGTTATATTTTTCGTTTTGTGGTAGTCAGCACTGACATTCGATCCTATCAAATGTCAACACACGTCAATTATTGTCAATATAAGACAATCTGGATAAGGGGAAATAATTGTTGAGAGGGAAGGTTTTACTTTCATAAAAATCAAGGTACTAGAGATTTCCTTCTTGCTAATTTTGAATCAATCATTACATGAGGAAACTGTTATCTGATCTCCATGCTCTACGTACAATTCAAATTCCATGATCTGTCAACTTTCGTAACAGTCACACCAACTGCCAAGATACAATACAAAAGTCACTAGGATGTATAATCCTAATTTTTCATTAAATGTCAACAGTATTTTACAAAACTTGCCTGAAATTGAGAAAATATCGTCTCATACTCTTTGCAGAAGGCAATTCCATGCGTACGAAAACTCGTTCCTTCGTCGCTCGTTTTCGAATTTCGCATTTGTGTTTAAATATCAGCCCATTCTGCAACTTGTTTTAGAATGTACTATATATTGTGTTCATTGTGCAATACAACAGACACATTCGCAAAACCATGATTTCAATTTCTTAGTACTTTATTCTTTGATATTTTGTTACTGTGAAAACTGGAAGTGTAAGACTGAGGAACTCGTTTTATTATTAGAATTTTGATATTCATTTAATATTTTGTTACTGTGAAATCGAGAAGTGTAGGATTGAGCTGGTTATAAATAAAGTTTATTTCGTTTATAAGTTTTTCAATCAACTACCTTACGGAGTAAAATCACATTGGATTTCTCACTTGTTTATTCTGGACAGAAAATAGAAAATAGTCTTGATTTGATCAATCCGGCGGTATCCGGTCCAGATCCGGCCGGATTCTTGGAAATTCAGTCGGATTGAAAATCACGCCGGATAGCAATCCCTAATTAGGACATATAATTTCAAAAGCGACTAACAATTTAGGGATTTCGAATTTAAAGGTTCTATACTAAAACTTTTGGAATCTCTCGAAATCAACAGATATAATTCCAGGAAGATTATTTTGAATGAACAGCAGATCTTGATTGATCGCAGATACTGAACATCTACAAGTAATTTGGAAATATCATCAGCAATCCCCTAATTATTGCCTTGTTTTCCTCAATTCCTACTTTTAAGATATTGTGGCAGTGCATCTCAAAATATTGAATTATTTCAAATGTAGAACCCGAAGAACCCACAGTGTGGGAAACAATTATCGTTTTTGAAAGAATAAGTTCGTTAAACTTTAAAATTTGAATAATTATTTATTAATGGATCATTTTTAAATTTCCATCAGTTACTTGAAACCTAAGTTGAGAATTTTTCGAACAGTTGATAATATTTTATACTGAACACAGTTTACACTACCACTACACCAACACTAACACATAACACGTGTTAGTATTGGACTGTAATGGTAGTGTAAACTGTGTTCAGTATAGTTATTTCAAAGGATAATAGTTATGTAGTTGAGAATATGACGAGCTCGACAGATCAGTGAAATACAGGTTTCAGAAGGAACAAGCAGATTTGGAGCAGATTGGAAGCAGATCACCTCTCTTTCACCAGCAGGTATAATAACACACAGAACAAAAAATTTTCGGTTCTCATTTGAATGGGACACCTATTAATTCCTTTTACTAAATTTGTTATGAATATGATGAGAGTTGTTATTATGTCCTAACAATATCTTAAAAGCCTTTGATAGTGAATATTGTTTATTCAATATGTAAGATGAATCAGGCATCATATTTCCAGCATCTCATTTTCCAGTTAACTGCCAACTTTCCTAAAATACATATATCACCAGCTCGAAATTTCGTTGATTTTTCTCGTTAATAGGGTGAAAAATAAACAAAGAATAGGAGAGTAACAGCAAAAATATTGTCATGAACCAACCGGAAAAATTACTACCTTCACTAAATATTACGATGATCATTGTGTATTTATATGATGGGAGTTATTTACTTTTCAGAATACCGCAAAGCAACTCTGTGTAAACTGTGTAAGAGCGATGGTATTATTGTAATTGTTGTGAAATGCACTAAATTCTTCAATCATTTCCACAAGTAATCTCTGTTCAGATTTTGTAAATTTGCAGTATTTGTGGAGGATGTACCAACCTTTTTCGTCATTGAGTGCAAATTTTGAGTGGCAGTGGCGTTAGGCCATCTATTTTTGCGCGTATGTTCTGGAGAAAATCGCGTTATCATTTTGCTCAAATGTCTGTAATTTTCGAATTTTCTGCCAAAAATGGTCTCAACCGATTTGGTTCGACTACCTGATGAAGAATTTGAGGTCAAATTTGATTCTGTCCGGCTGTTGCCATGATAACTTGAGAACGAGAAGAGATTGCGACTTGAAATTTTCAGGGTAGGTTGTGCATCCTAATACGACGAACATGTTCTTTGATAACCAATGGTTTCCGGGTAATAATTTTGTTTTCAACCAATACTAATCCGATCGAATTGAAACTGGTGTGGAGTTGTAGAATACAAACCTAAGGACGTTTGTGAAATTTTGTGAGGATCGTATTACTTAAAATTAAAAAAAAAAAAAAAAATATTAAATGTCACGGTAACCTGAGAATGTATGATTTTTCTATATTTCCTCATAATTTCTGAAGATCTGATCCAGTTCAAATCTAGAACTTGGCTGGTGCAAGATTTCAGCGATATCTGACTGATAGTTTCCAGAATTTATTTCGATGACTTTTGCACGCATGCACTGGGGAACAGCCTGCTATCATTTTGCCCAAATGTCTGTAATATTCGAATTTTTTGCCGAAAATGGTCTCAAACGATTAGGTTCGACTCTCTGATGAAGAATTCAACATAAAGACTTATGTGAAATTTTGTGAGTATCACGAGAAAAATTAGGAAAAAATTTTTAAATTATATTATTATCGCACGATAACTCGAAAACGGGAAGATATAGCGACTTGCAATTTTCAGGGTAGGTTGTGCATCCAAATGTGACATTCGAGTTTGTTAATCAAACTGCACATGGTGATAGTCGGACATCATCATGATGAGCATATTCATGGTTTTTGGCGCGATTTTCCTGCATATAAACGAAGCCCGAACGACTGTAATTTCTTAATTTTTGGCTGAAAATAGTCCTAGATATTTAGTTTCAATTCCCTGATGAAGAATACGGGGTTGAACATAATTCTGTTCGGCGGGCCGTCAGCCAATGATCACGATACCTCTCGAACAAAATTAATTAGATGGTTGAAATTTGCAGGGTTAGTTTGGAAAATAATTATCTTGGTTCAGTTCATTTATGGGCAATTAATGGGTTAGTGGAAAAATACCGACACGTAGACTTATGTAAAATTTCGTGAGCTGCAGATGGGTCTCACTACAGTGCTTTTCCAATTTTTGTCGCGCTGTTCAGGTGAACAGAGTGCCTATCAATTCGAATGTTTGACCAAGAATGGTCTCAAACGATTAGCTTCGACTCACCGATGAAGAATCCGAGGTCAAAATTGATTATGTCCGTCCTTCCGGACGTCAGCACGATTACGCCTGAACTCGATGAGTTAGAGAGTTGAAATTTTTAGAGTAGGTTTGTAGTCCAAATGCGCCGGCTAAGTTCGTTAATAAACTAAATCCACCTTGTGATTTCTGAGATATAGCCATCTGAAAATTTGTCTTCCCAATAACTCGAAAAAATACTGATCTGATCGAATGAAAGCACGGTAGTTAGTTGGAAAGTACCCACACGAAGACTTACGCAAAATTCTGTGAGGGTCGCATGACCGGAAAATCGAAAAAAAAATATTTAAAAAATTCTGTATATCAGAAACTATGCTTCAGATATCGTTGAAATTCAGCTAGAACCTTCAAAACCTTATTTAACAGTGAAACTCTAATTTGAACTCGATCGTATCTATATTAACTGACAAAGAAACTGCAACACCCAGAAGGAGCTGTTTAAATTTAATTTTTTTTTGGTAAAACATAGGTAGTATAGCAAGGAGTAAATGATTACAATTTGGAGGAAAAAATAGTGAAGGTTTTTTCATGTAAACATTTTTTGTTACTTACATAATGTAGTCATTTTTTTGAATTTTTTTTTTAATTTTACAACAAATCAGCTGTTCGAGGAGATCCAAAGTCGATGTTTAGTTGTTGTCAAAATGCCTAGATCACGTGTACGCGTAATTTATCGCCAGCTAAGTGAATTTGAAAGAGGTCGAATATTGGTCTACGGGAGACGGGGTTGTCATTTCGAGAAATCGCTAACCGTACGAAGAGAAATCCAACTACTATTATGAGATGTTGTCAAACGTGGTTTGATAGTGCCCAAAATCGAAGAAGAGTAGGCACCGGTCGTCAAAGGGACACAAATGAAGTTCAAGATCTAAGACTTATGGCTATTAGAGATCGATTTGCGACAACTCGATCTTTGGCTGATGAGTGGTTAGGAGAACAAGGCCATCCTGTAACTGTCCGAACGGGTTATCGCTGGATAAGGTCTTTTGGACTGCACCATTATCGACCCCATCTTGTGTTACCTCTGACGGTTGAGCATCGCCGGTAACGATTACAGTGGTAAGGGGAACGTCAACATTGGAATGAGGAATGGCATCAGGTCGTCTTTTCTGACGAATCTCGATTCTCCTTGGGTGCACATGATGGCCGAAGAAGGGTTAGACGACGTCGGCGAGAAAGACGTGAACCTCAGTTTGACATTGAGCGTCATGTACACCGGCCAGCAGGCGTTATGGTATGGGGTGCTACTGCACATGCAAGTAGGTCACCTTTAGTCTTTATTCGAGGTAACATGACAGCGCTGCGTTATCTTCAAGAAATAGTGGAACCATATGTTCTCCCTCACCTTAACCGGCTCGAGAATCCAATATTTCAGCAAGATAATGCTCGACCTCATGTTGCTAGAGTTAGTTTAAACTTTTTTGAAGAGGCCCATGTGAATCTTTTGCAATGGCCGCCCAGATCCCCCGATCTTTCGCCCATAGAGCATGTTTGGGACATCATGGATAGAAGGCTTGGAAATTTACCCCAGCCCCCACGGACTTTGGCGGCTCAGATACATGAACTGCAGGCAGCTTGGGATAGTATCCCTCAAGAAGAACTACACCATCTTATTGTATCAATACCAAGACGTTTTGGGGAGTGTATAGATCGCGGTGGACAAACACATCATTAATAAATTTATTTAAAAAATTGGTTCAAGCACTGACGTGGAGTCAGAAGTTTTTGCGCGTATGTTCTATTGTACATTCTTCTGTATTGGACACCCTTAATCGAATTTATCATGGTAAATTATGTTGTCCATTCTCCTGTATTGGACACTCTTAATTCGAATTTACCATGGTAAATTCGAATTAAGTGTCCAATACAGAAGAATGGACAACATAATTTACCATGGTAAATTCGATTAAGGGTGTCCAATACAGAAGAATGGACAATAGAACATACGAGCAAAAGCTTCTGACTTCACGTCAGTGCTTGAACCAATTTTTTTTCGTGATTTTTCTGAAATTTTCTAGGGGTGCGGTTCTTAAAATTTTTTTTTTCATCATTTTTTTCAAATTTTCTAGGGGTACGGTTCTTTCAAAATTTTAAACACGTCTTTATGATGATTTTCTACTACTAGTTACCAAGCTTCAATTCGATCGAATATTTATTTTTTGAGTTATCAAGGAAATAATATTCCAGGTGGGTATAACTCGGAAACCGGTCAACCGATTATACTCAAAAACGAACTCAACTCTGTCTTTCGGGTACGCAACCTACCCTGAAAATTGCAAGTCCCTATCTCCTTTCGTTCGAAAGTTATGGAGGCAACGGTCATCCATCTACTGAACTCACACAAGAATGCTCGAATCTCCAACAATATTCAACTGATCGTGTTAAAACTTGAAACTTGGCAGTAGAGTTAGATTATGAAGGCTCTTTCAGCAATTTCAAACGAATAGTTACTGATGATTTTCAATGATTTTTTAAAAATTTTTCACAAATACTATCCTCACGAAATTTTGCAAGAATTTTCGCGTTGGCATTCTACAACTAATTACCATGTTTGAATTCAATCGGTTTAGTATTTTTCCAGTTAATGAGGAACAAAAAACAACCAAATTTAGATGGCTATAACTCTAAAAGCGTTTGGCCGATTATGCTCATAAACAAACTGAAATGTCGCGTTCTGGTGCACATCCTAACCTGAAAACTTCAAGCCGCTATATCTTTCCGTTCTCAAGTTATCGTGACAGCAAAAATATTTTTCAATAATTTTTTTAAAATTTTCTAGCCATACGATTCGCACAAAATTTCACAAACTTGCTCAGGTTCATATTCTACAATTACTCACCAAGTTTCAATTCGATCGGATTTATATTGGTTGAAAACAAAATTATTACTCGGAAACCACTGGACCGATTATGCCCATTAACGAACTTGTCTGTCGTATTGGGATGCGCCACCCACCCTGAAAATTTCAAGTCGCTAGCTCTTTTCGTTCTCAAGTTATCGTGGCAACGGCCGGACGGCCGGCCGGACAGAATCAAATTTGACCTCGAATTCTTCATTGGGGAGTCGAACTAAATCGTTTGAGAGCATTTTCGTCAAAAAATTCGAAAGTTACAGACATTTGGGCAAAACTATAACGCGATGTTCCTCAGAACATACGCGCAAAAATTGTAAACCCTGCGTTTTTTTCTTCAAATTTCAATAATTTACTCCTTCCTATACTATCTATGTTTTACTAAAAAAAAATTAAATTCAAACAGCTCCTTCTGGGTGTTGCAGTTTCTTTGTCAGTCAGTATATATTCATATTGGTGAAGATATTGTCGAGATATCTAAATATTACAATGATCCTGATGTACTGGTCCACTGGATTGCACTCGACAAACTAAGTGTCAACAGTTTTTAAATTTTAACGGGAGTGAATTTAATGAATTAGATCAGCCGATTTCAAATTTGACTTGTCTATAAGTCAGTAATAACATTCGTTCAGCACCTAGTGAGAATTGGTATATCTTGTCTATGATAGGTAACTTATTTTACGGCCAAGTTCTCGATCTTGATCGAATAATATGTAACATCGTGATATTTTTGTGAAACTAAAAATTTGAAAACAAGGTACCAAAGGTCAGTAATATTCGGATATTATTAGATTTAAAAAAAATGACTGCTTCACATAGCGTTTTTGTTGAAATGTCAATTCATACTTCCTCATGGCACAACCGTACGATTCGACTGATTTTTGTCATAGGAATAGGTCTAGGATTACTTTTTGAAAATAAACCACTACTATACAAGTGTTTTTTATATCATGGTACAATTGTACGATTGAACTGATTCGTGTCCTTACGCCGCCACAAACAAAGCACTTTTTATCTTTGACTCAACAGTGAATGTGTGTATTTGAGTGAGTCCTTGAGCCACCTCAGACACAGCACTGTTTATTTTCGACTCAACAGTGAATGGTATGTATTTGAGCCGAAACTAGTCGTTCTCGGGCAAATAGTAGAACAGTTTTTTTTACGTTTGTGTTTAAAATCAGATTTGTATTCTTGGAAATATTGCGAATAGATATTATTTCTTCCTGGAACTAGCCAGCTTTGGCCAAGTTCAGTCCTGTATGAGCGACCGCTCTTGCAATAAATTCAAACAGGCGCGCCAATGCCACTAGCCACAGAGCTTTTCCGACTTGTTTACGATACAAATTAACAACAAATTCTGAATACCTACCTATCTTATACACTGACTAGTTTCCCGTTTCCAAAAGTGTCCCGCTAACTTCATGTGAAATTCCTAGAGGAACTTAGCTGGCTCGTGATGTTTCTAATGCTATACATTAATTGACTTTCATTCCTTCCCCCAGTTTCAAAGGTTGTTGATAGCAAACATTTAAATTGATCGTTTGGTTTCCCAGAAACAACTCGGGATATTCTCGATTCTCACCAAATTGACAGCATGGTGTCTTTCTAATACCCTCATCCTTTCGATCCGGCTCACCACATTTGGAACGTGATCGATTTCGATTGATAAATTTGGCAATCAGTTTCATTCATGATTCAGGTTAGTTTCAACGCTTTTGGGGTGTACGTGTACATGGTGTCCCAATTTCGATGTCCTTGAAAGAAAACTCCGCCATCTCAAGGCATATGTGGATGTGGCAACATATCTAGTTTTGTATTAAACTTATAAACGTGATCGATTTCGCTTAATACATTTGGCAATCATGTACATGGTGTCCCAATTTCGATGTCCTTGAATGAAAACTCCGCCATCTTAAGGCATATGAGGATGTGTTTTCAACATATCTAGTTTTGTATTAAACTAATAAGGCCGAACGTAGTTTTGATATCTAACCTTGTTATCATTTGAGGATACTTTGGGATGTATATTTATTATAAAATGGTTTCTTTCTGGGTTTTTTCTCCCAAAGGGAAAAATATCTATAAAATAAAAGATGTATTATTTTGTGAATTGCTTCTGCGTTAGAAACACAAGATATTTGTCAGAAGCAATCTATCGACCAATGTAGCCTAACAAACAATAACGAATATGATTAACAACCATGTTTCGATAATTGAGTATTAGAAACAATTGTCTTCAGGAAGTAGACACATAGAAATAGATATTTGAATTTCTATTCGAACCATCAACTAAGTTGAAAAGAGGTGTTATTAAAACACTTTACGATAGAGCTAACCTAATTTTTTCTAACCTTGGAATTTGATATAATGAAATTGATTTCATCAAAAAATTTCTTGAAGATATGGATATCCGAGGCAACTCAATTCAATTCAATCGTGAAATGGGATAGATCTGATAAAATAACAAATAATCAAGTACTTCAGAATATTCAACAAGATCAACAACCCAATCTGTTGAATGTGATCCCTTATGTTCGTTGCCTTTCAGAAAAAAAATCAGGAGAATCGATTCTGATTTGAATATTACAACCATTTTCAAGACACAAAATAATCTTAGGTTTTTATTAACAAAAACAAAACCCATTAATGAATAACAAAAATCGAGAAACTGTGTATATAATATTCCTTGTATTTGTGGTGAATCTTATACTGGAGAAACATCGAGACCACTAGAAGTAAGAAAGTTGGAACATAAGAGCAACTCAAGAAATAGAAATTAAAAATAGCAGAACATGTATTAATAATCCTTGAAGATCACATAATGGATTGGAGTAAAACAGGAGATTCTGATGACAGAGTCTGATTACATTAAAAAAAAACTTAAGGAGTCGACTTGTATTTTGTTGAATAGGGAATGAAATTGCTCAATTGAAATCGACCATATTTGGTTGAATTTGTTGAAAAAGGAGTTGGATCTTGGACATTTCGATGCAAAGTGAAACTATGTTACTATGATCTTCAAAGACTCTCAATGTGACAATTTTCAAATTTCAGGATAACTATCATACAAAAAATTATTCTGAAGATTTTCGTTTAGTGTCTGACGAAGGAGTTTAATATAGATTCCAAAACGCTGCAAAATAGTTGATTGCTTCTGACAAATATTTTGTGTTTCTAACGCAGAAGCAATTCACAAAATAATAATTTTTTATTTTATAGATACTTTTTAGGGTTTGGAGAGAAAATTCAAAAAGGAACCATTCAATAATCTAACCTAGTATCGGAGATGCAGGGTGAAATTGAAAATTTGTACTTCCTGATCATCCTTCATATCTCCGTTATACCTATTGATATTGTGTTGACGGTTCTTCATAAAGTTTCTTACGTAGAATTCAATGACGTCGTCGATTATATTCCATCAATGACAGTTATGACATGTGCATTAGACTTTTCTAATGGGACACCCAAGTGTCAAGTGCTTAGCACAAATATCATTTGACATTTGATTTCGCAAAATAACGATGAAAACATGTATTTCATTATAAACCAAACTGAAATGTATACAGTGAGCGTCAATTTTCAACAATTTTGTTTTGATTTCAAACCGAGAAAGAAACAAATATGAATTGTCAAATTCGCACAGCCAATTATGAATTATGAAGACTTGATGTTTTGACATGAATGTGTGATTTGTTTTGTTTTTCGCGGTTTAATTGTTGTCGATTCCTGTGTAAATACAGTTTTCTTCCTTGATTGAAAAACAATGTCTCCATTTTCTGATTGTGAATATGCGGATATGATGTCTGTTTATGGATTCTGCAGTGGAAATACCAGAGCTGCAGCGTGAGAATATTAAAGGAGAACTGTAGAACTTTGACTGATCCGAGTTGAATCTGTGTGCAATTATTTATAGCAATATGGTACATTTCCTAAGGAAAAATCAGAAATGCAGGTTGACAACCTTTTAGTGTATTTTAAATCCGTGAAGACGGATCCTAAAATAAAAAAGAGTACAAGAGCAGTTAGTGCACAATTGGGTATTCCTTCATCAAATGTACATAGGTAGTTGAGAAGAAATAAACCATATGTATACCATACAGGGTGTTTGGTAATTCGAAGTGATCATTCAAAGAGGATATACTAGGCATCATTTGCAACGAATTGAGTAGAGTGAACCATGGTCCAAAAATCTATGGCTACAAAGATATGGCGATTTTTCAACTTTTTGGAAATTTTCGGCTTTGTTATCGAAAATAATTAATTTTGTAAAAACTTCTTTACTCTAAATATTGAATGAATATTTTTTTAAAGCTGAAGAGATGGTTATCACTTCAGGCGAAAAAGTATTTACTAAAACATTAGACAACCTGAGATATAGGGGTCATAAATGGCATCAACTGTTTTCCTCATAAAATCTTGATGAAACAATTGAGAATTACTCGAAAAAAGTATTATGAACTTGATATATAAATTCAGGAGAAAACTAGATTCATTAGCTTTTCAAAAGGGTACATATGTAAATAATTCCTTCACAAAATCGAAAAATATGGCCGGAAAACCTCTCTCTAGTTATTTGAGGATTATTTAAATTTCAGTGTTCAGTGTAGATTACTTTTGTTGACAAAGCTCCTGATGATGCCTAGCAGGCGAAACTAGTTGAGTAGATTGTAAAAATAAAAAATCCAGTGAGTACGAACTTCCTTTTTTCTTTCGATTATTTAAATATTCATTCGAGAAATTCTGTGATTTTTTTTTACTAGTCCTACTCGTAACAAGAAACTAATAATCACAAGTAAAGGAGAATATAAGGTGGATTACCAAGTATCGAAAAAGTATGTTACTTGCTCGGATTTCCGGCAATATTTTTTGATCTCGTAGAAAAATTTATTACATATTATGTACCTTTTTGGTAAGTTCATCAACCAAGTAAGTTTTTTCACTTATTTGTACGCAAAGTTAATTATAACGTTTTCGAGAAATCCGCAAATGTTTCATGAAAATTTAATGAGAAAAACAATTGGTGCCACTGGAGACTCAGGTTATTCGAATTTTTGGTGAATGATTTTTTCTAGAAATGATCCTCATCTAATCAGCTTCTATATTCAGCGTTGAGTAGTCTCAACAAAATTAATTGTTTTCGATGGTAAGTCGAAAAACTTTCAAAAAGTCGAAATATCAATATAACTTAGTAACCATAGACTTTTGGACCATGGTTCACCGGACTCAAATGGTTGCAAATGATGTCTAGTATATAACCCCGTTAAAGGATCACGTCGAATTACCAAACACCCTGTATACCAACAGCTAGTCTAGCGATTGCATCCTAGAGATTAGGTTCACCATATACATTCTTGTAGATGGGTAAGAATTACTAGAAAGTTAATTTACCGCATATTTTTCTCAGACGGAGCGCAATTTACGAGAGATGGGATAAAACTAATTAATTCACATGAATGAGATGAAGAAATTCCACATGTCATTCGAGACCACAACTAACAACAACGATTTTCTGTTAACACATGGATTGGTGTAATGAATAATCACCTAATTAGTCCCCTTTCATCAGTGATCCTCTGACTGGAGAAATCTATTTTGATTTTTTCCAAA
This sequence comes from Halyzia sedecimguttata, assembly GCA_937662695.2. Lineage (NCBI taxonomy): Eukaryota > Metazoa > Arthropoda > Insecta > Coleoptera > Coccinellidae > Halyzia > Halyzia sedecimguttata. The sequence goes on along the minus strand of OW569413.2, from coordinate 44,261,081 downwards.
ATATTTTACTCCTACAATATGGATCCGATCATATTCAATTCAGCAATATCGGACGGATAGTTTCTGAGATACAAAATATTTATAATAATTCTTTCTGATCGAAAATTATCCTGCAGGCAGGCAGGCCGGACAGAATCGACTTTGACCTCGAATTCTTCATCAGTTAGTCGAACCTAATCGTTTGAGACCATCTTCGGCAAAAAATTTGAAAATTACAGACATTCGGGCATAATGATAGCACGCTGTTTCCTAGAACATGCGCGCAGAAACCAAAGCGGGTATTCCAGAATCGTACCTTATTATTTTGTCAAAAAACAAATTTTCCCATTAATATGTGAATAGATAATCGGTATGAAGCGACTGTGACAAAACATTCATCCGTATATGAATATTTACACCAGTAAGGATATAATGTTATGCTCCTTGTTTTCAATAAAGTTATTTTTTTCCTCTGAATATATTTTTGGAAGATCAGATTATTTACTATTCTAAAAGATTCTAAAAACGTGTTCGTGAAGATAGTAGTTCCTCTAGATAAATAAACATTATTATATCTGCGTATTCAGAATTGTAAAACTCGTCAGCAAATTTTTTCATTCCTTTAATCGACATTTCGTAATTGGTTGGATAAAAAAATTGAGTTGGTAGAGCCACAATGATACAATTTCGAGTATTATAGGAATTCCCAACAAGACATCTATTCACAAGTGAATCCATCGTTGATTTGGAATAACAAAAATGTTACATAAACAAACGTCCAAAAATTATCTGATTTCAAAGGATATGGTTCAGGATACTCCAAGAATGGCTGGAAAATCTTTCATAATATTGACATAACCTGTTTGCCAAATTTTATAAATCATCTGATTTCAAAGGATATGGTTCAGGATATCCCAGAAATACTCCAAGAATTGCTGAGAAATCTTTCATAATATTGACATAACCTGTTCGCCAAATTTAACAAATCATCTGATTTCAAAGGATATGGTTCAGGATATCCCCGAAATACTCCGAGAATTGCTGAAAAATCTTTCATAATATTGACATAACCTGTTCGTCAAATTTTATCAAACTACGATGTTTTCCTCTCTGAAATGGATTCGTCCTGCCCTTGCTCGTGAAAAATGCATAGATAAACATCAGGAGATAACGTAGAGCAGTGCAAAACATGAGATACCTGCAGATTCACACCAAACTGACATGCAAACGGTTTCCAACACAGGATTGAAAGAAAATACCTTCAAGAGTGAACCATGGCCAATCTATGAGAGGTTATATTTCCCCGGAATCTCAAACCGAAAATGGAAATTCCTGGTCAACAAAATTCACATCAACAGGAAGTGTGCCGCGCACAAAACACTTAAGGGTTGGACGTCAAACGATTTCGGAGACATTGCGAGAGGTTTAGACTAGAAGCGGTTTCACGAGCTGGGGCAACACGAGGTCCCGATATACTGTTCCCGAGGTTACGGGAGGGAACAGCGATGCGGGAGATCAAGATAGATTTGGGAGCTTGCCGCAGGAGCGCGACGATAGCGCTATCAAACGGTGGCACACAGAACAAGAAATATATCCGTAATATTGGAACCTTAAATTATTTATAATTACTCATACTGGGTTTAAATGAACGGTTTCACGATGTTTGATCGGTACAAACGGACTAATCGTATAACATTTTTGTGGGGATGTATCACCTCATAGCATCTCCCGACCCGAACAAGATAAACGAATACGTATATTACAGTTAATTTTCGGTTAATTGGAAGTTTTTACATACAAATAATACTGTAATAAAAATATAAGTTGAAGCAGAGACCGTTTTCTCGGCTTTTATGAGATATTTCGTACCATTGATAGATTTGTGTAATGAGAGAATCGTCAGGCACGGGCCTGAGGAGGGGATGAGGGGGGACGATCATGTTGAACGCAGTTGGAAAAATTTCGAAGGAGTTGGCAAAAATTTCGTTGGAGTTGGGAAAAATTTCGAAGCAGTTGGCAAAATTTCGAAAGAGTTGGACAACTACTACTACTACCGAACAACATGGATTCTTGTCAGGTCGCTCTACAATAACCAACCTCATATTATGTATTGATGAGTGGACTAAGGCGTGGGACCGGGGGGTGCCCGTGGATGTGCTTTATCTTGATTTCTCTAGGGCTTTTGATAAGGTCCCTCACCGTCGGCTGCTTGCAAAGCTCTCTCATTTTGGAATCAGGGGAAGTGTTCTTGCTTGGATTAATGCCTTTCTTTCAAACCGTACATTTCAAGTAAGAGTTAATCATTCCTTCTCCTGTCCAGATAGACCGATGATATCTGGTGTCCCCCAAGGTTCCGTTCTGGGCCCTATCTTATTTTTGTTATACACTCCGATCTCCCAAAATTGCTCCATTCAACTTGCTCAATGTTTGCGGATGACACCAAAATCTACAATTTTCCTTTATCCAACTTCGATACGCTCCAACAGGACCTCCATGAGATTAGTGTTTGGTGTGATAACTGGCTACTTCCTCTGAATGTAGATGAATGCTGTATACTACATATTGGTAGAAATACCCCGAGAAGGGGATATACCTTCAGAGGTCTCACGCTACAAAGTGTATCTAGTCACTGCGACCTTGGTTTGACTGTTTCCGAAGATCTACGCTGGTCTAACCATGTATCATCTATTACTGCCAGGGCTACACAGTTGACTTATGCCATCCAGAATACTTTTGGGGGATGTGACCACAGCCCACTGTAGAGATAGCCTGGAACACAGTCTGACAACGCCGCAATTAATTGTCTCTTAGAGGCCTACTTCTTCAATGCGGTAGCGCTGGATTTTGATGAAATTTCGACTATTTCATCATTTTTCGAATGATTTACTGTCGAAAAATGATGAGGACTACAATAAGATCTTATTTATGATGAATATTTACCGATAAGACAGTTTAAAACAATGTAATTACGAGATGAAGTGTTGTGATTTTGGACACTTTGGGATTTAAAAAAAAAAAACTAGAAGAGAGCACGGATTTTCAACTTCAGATTCGTTATCTACAACCCAAAATTAGCAAGTGAGTAAATTTTCAGGACGATTAGACAGTTATGGGATGCTACAAGTCTATGTGAATTCTGAATATCAATTCAATGCTACAAAGAGTAAATTCACATAAAATTATTTTTTGATCTGAACTGTGTAAAATTGTTGATAAAACAAATTGATAAATGCCGAAACTGAATCCCCATTAATTATATTTCTGTAGCGGGAAATGTTTTCTTATTGATCTGAGGTTGAGACCATCTGCTCGGGTAAAGGTAAGATCGAAAGGAAGAATCCATTTCAAATCATTGCAGAAAAACATTTTTAATGAATAATAAGGTCCTTATTGATTTCAACTGAAGCATCTACAGATGCAGACTTTTGGAAATTGAATACATATATATAAAAATAAATAGATTATTTGAGCTTCTTGTTCTCCTATCCAGATGTATCAATTTTTGTGGAAAAATTATTAGAAAGGTCATCAAAATGTTTTATAAAATCGGAAGAAATGAAAGTTCTATTTCACTCATATTTCTAGTCCATCTTGTTGTCTATAGTCTGAACTGAAATGTACTCATCTCCAATAAGTAGAAATAATCCAAAGGAAATTTCACTATTTACACACTGCAGTTTAATCACAGAACATATAAATATCCGACCATATTTATCACTGCATTGCATAAATTCACATTTGACACCGTTGTACACAAAAATACCACGAAATGCCCGCTAAAAACAATAATGGTTAACTCCAGAATCAGAAGTAATCGTCCATTTTTACAATAACAAACCAACAAACGTTCGACTGACGTACGTCTCCGAGCTGAGTTGCCATTTTATCATCTTCCAGGCTAGTAGATATAGTAGGTTGTGATGTGACATTGCCACATGTAAACTCCTCTACACCTGCAGCTTAGTTAGACCAATCTTGGAGTATGCTGGCCCTGTTTGGTGGCCTTCCACACGTGCCGACGAACTCTGTCTCGAGTCAGTGCAGCGTTGGAATACTCGCGTACCATATGGAATAATTCGCCCTTCCTACGAAGGCAGGCTCAGTATTTTCCAGTTGCCATCTTTCAACTGCCGACGTGAGAGGGGTGATTCAATATTTTCCTTCAGATCGCTCCGTGGTGACTTCGGTGATTGTATTCGTGACCTGTACACTTTGAACCATAACAACTTGAGAGGACATCAGTTCAAACTGGCGAAGGAGAATTTTGTTACCACACAACGTCATAGCTTTCTCACCAAAAGAATCTTCGAGAGATGGAACCGTTTGCAGATTACCGTGGTCGATGCTGGGACCGTCAATGGCTTCAAGAACGCCCTGGATCTTTACGATGCAAGATCTAATTAATTGTGAACTGTTTCTGGTAGTTCTGTTTTGAGTTTATAGGAATTTCCTCAACTCTTCTTGTATTTTAATAATAATAATAATAGTAATAAAATTTTGAAGGAGTTGGAAAAAATTTCGAAGCAGTTGGAAAAATGTCAATAGAGTTGGAATATTTCCGAAAAAATTGTTATAAAATGTGAAGGAATTTGACCGCCTGACCGGATAAATGCAAAGCAGGCAGATAATAGGAACGGGATATCATGGAATAACACCATGTACCCTTGTACACATTCCTGTTGCCGCAAATTCAGTTTTCAATAGTTTTCGGCACAATGTGTGTAGCCGGCAAGTATGTCATAAAACAAACCATCTGGTACCAATTTGAGTTATTTCACACTGTCGAGCGGCATTTTGAAAAGCTTTTATTGCTATTGAATTTAGCAACGTAAATATGTGAGTACACAGATTGCTCCTTCTTATAATAATAGTCGTCGTAATTTGTAATCTGTAATTTCCGAATTTTTTTATGAAAATGGCCTTGAACGATTTGGTTTGACCCACTGATCAAGAATCCGTGGTCAAAATCGATTCCGTCCGGCCGGCTCTCCGTTAACACGATAACTCTCGAACGGATTGAGCTAGGCAGTTGAAATTTTCAGAGTAGGAGATGAATATCTCGATTGAGTTCGTTATTGGGCAGAATCGGCATGATGGTGTCATAGTAACGAAAAAAAATAATTTTGTTTACATTACAGATTTCAAATTCAATTTTTTTTAAGATGCAATATCATCACAAGAATCTATCGATATCATTTTCAACTCAAACAAGCTAATACTTTCGGAGATATGATTTTTCAAAATTTATTTCAAACATTAATCGTAGTTCTATGTTTACACAGAATGCTGTACCTACTCATAGAACTCTATACTACGTTAGTACAGAGTTCATTCGTTGTACTTAATTATTCTAACTATGAATTATTATATGATCTGTGTTTATTCATGTCATCTTATTTTAGTTTATGTGACATTTCAAATTTTCTTTCTGGTTCGTTATTCGCAACCTCAGTTGACGTATTTAACGGTGGGGAAACAGGCCTGTTTAACGTTAATTTTCACGTTGCGGTTGCGATTCAAATTTATCCTGAACTGAGGACCTCAGTTAGGACATAACGGAGATTGAATGCTTTGTGAATAAGGCCGTGAATCTCTTTCCGTTCTCAAGTTATCGAGAGATAAGAAAATATTTTTTAATATATATTTTTTTTTATTTTCTAGAAATACGATCTTCACATACGTTTTCATGTGTTCTACAACTAGTTACCAAGTTTTAATAAGATCAGATCTGTATCGGTTGAAATCAAAATTTGTACTCGTAAGCCAGTATTGCGTTATATATCGAGTACAACTCAATTTTACCAACCTTCAATCAGTAGAAAACAAATTAAACTAGGTCTTCAGTATCTCACAAAATTGTGATAATCTGGAAAATTCTTCAAGATTTTAATTTACCTACGCTTTTTGCGCGTATGTTCTGGGGAACATCGCGTTATCACTTTGCCCAAAATGTCTGTAACTTTCGAATTTTTTGACGAAAATGGTCTCAAACGATTTAGTTCGACTGCCCAATGAAGAATTCGAGGTCAAATTTCATTCTGTCCGGCCAGCCGTCCGGCCGTTGCCACGATAACTTGAGAACAAAAAGAGCTAGCGCCACGAAATTTTCATGGTAGGTGGCGCATCCCAATACGACGTAAGTTCGTTAATGATGGGCATAATCGGCCCAATGGTTTCCGAGTAATAATTTTGTTTTCAACCAATATAAATCCGATCGAATTCAAACTTGGTGAGTAGTTGTAGAATATGAATCTTAGCAAGTTTCTGAAATTTTGTGTGAATCGTATGGCTAGAAAATTATTGAAAAATTATTAAAAAATATTTTTGTTGTCACGATTACTTGAGAACGAAAAGAGATAGGGGCTTGAAGTTTTCAGGTTAGGATGTGCATCAGAACGCGACTTTTGTGTTTGCTTATGAGCATAATCGGCCAAACGGTTTCAGAGTTATAGCCATCTTAAATTTGGTTGTTTTTTGTTCCTCATTAACTCGAAAAATACTAAACCGATTGAAATCAAACATGGTTATTAGTTGTAGAATGCCAACGCGAAAATTCTTGAAAAATGTTGTGAGGATAGTATTTGTAGAAAATTTTTAAAACATCATTGAAAATTGAAAAAAAAAATTCTATATATCAGTAACTATTCTTTTGAAATTGCTGAAAATTTGCAAGAGCCTTTATAACCTAACTCTACTGCCAAGTTCCAATTCTTAACACGATCAGTTAAATATTATTGGAGATTCGAGCAGCCTTGTGTGAGTTGCCTCGATAACTTTCGAACGAAAAGAGATAGGCACTTGCAATTTTCAGAGTAGATTGCGTATCCGAATGGGAGAGTTGAGTTCGTTTTTGGGCTTAATCGGTATAACTGTTTCCGAGTTATACCCACCTGGAATATTATTTCCTTGATAACTCAAAAAATAAATATTCGATCGAATTGAAGCTTGGTAACTAGTATTAGAAAATCAACATAAAGACGTGTTTGAAATTTGTTAGAACCGTACCCCTAGAAAATTTGAATAAAAAACGAAAAAAAATATTTTAAGAACCGTACCCCTAGAAAATTGAAAAAAAAATCACGAAAAAAAAAAAGATTCAAGCACCGACGTGAAGTCAGAAGCCTTTGCGCGTATAATCTATTGTCCATTCTTCTGTATTGGACACCCTTAATCGAATTTACCATGGTTAATTATGTTGACCGTTCTCCTGTATTGGACACTCTTAACTCGAATTTACCATGGTGTCCAATACAGGAGAATGGACAACATAATTTACCATGGTAAATTCGATTAAGGGTGTCCAATACAGAAGAATGGACAATAGAACATACGCGCAAAAGCTTCTGACTTCACGTCAGTGCTTGAACCAATTTTTCATTGTTTGTTTTTTTATATTATATAGAATATTTCCGATTTCAGCAAATCCTCGAATTTTAGGTGCCCTATATGATATCTGGATAAAAATATCGTTTAACTTCCAATTAAACCCAAAATACATAGGTCTCAATTCTTTGAAATAAGTCCATAATTACCATATTTAAAACGTCTCGATCCGCGATAGGTATTAAATATCGATTTGAAAACATCTTTTTTTCTGTGACGGGAAAAAAATTTGACATTTCATCTCTGTTGACAGGTAACAAAATATAACTTTTCACGAAATTACTTTTTTCCCCGGGAAAAAAGTGAATACTTTTTTCCCGGATATATATACATATAGATAATGGAAGATATTTGCTACTTGCGCTGCTTCTATCAACTTCGGTGGAGTCAGAGAAAACTCAGAATCAAGCATTTTTAACTTTATAGTATTCAAAATAACTACTAAACAATTACTGAGTTCGCAATTTTTGAATCAAATCACAAAATTAAATTGACAGATATTTGATTACACTGAAGTTTTCCTTAGCAACGCAGGTCTAATAGCTTACTAGTTTAAAAATTCAAATTTCATATCGATAACATTCTGACTTTAATATATTGTAATAATATGTTCTTTCACTATTAAATCGTCGTTTTTCCTGTCACAGAAAAAAATAGTGTATTATACACGGGAAAAATATTAGATTTCAGCTCTCGGTTTTTTGTCTCCCTCCGCTTCGCGTCGGGAGACAACATAACCTCGAGCTAAAATCTAATACTTTTTTCCCTTGTATAATAAATAACTATTTTTCTCCCCCGGGATGAAAAGTTCACTTTTCGTCCCTGTCACGCGGGAGAAAAGTACCAGATTCTCTCCCGGTGAGATGGCAAATTTACTTTATCTCCCGGCGGTTACCTAGCAACCGCGTGTTTGTATCTCAAGTTGTTGACAGCTGATTCAAAATAATTAATTATTTCAGTGAATACTGACAAATATAAAATAAATGGATTTGATTAACTGAATGAAAGTGAAATAGACGGAGAAGAGATAATAAGAAATTTAGAAGAAGAAGGGGCAGCTATTACCAGTGAACTACTTCCGGTAAAATCCAAACGATTATATGAAAAGCGATACAATCAATGAATTCTCATTGATGACAGCTGAGTCAAAAGAAGGTTAATTATTTCAGTGAATACCGACAAATATAATAAAAAATGGATTTGATTAACTCTGATGAAAGTGAATTAGACGGAGAAGAAAAAAATCGTATACGCACCTAGGGAGAAAAGTAGGACATCCTCGCCCGCGATTGTCACCCTCGCCTCCGGCTCGGGAGACAATCATTCGCGGGCGTGAATGTCCTACTTTTCTCCCTCGGTGCGTAATATACTATTAAACAAACTGCTCTTCCCTTATAAAAAAAAATGAAAATGACATGACCAAACGATCCTCACGAAATTTCGCATAAATCTTCTGTCGGTATTTTTCAATGAACTTCAACTCGGTCAGATCCGAGTTATTTTTTTCGAGTTATTTGGAAAACACAATTTCAGCTGCCTATAGCTCCGAAACCACTCGGCGGATTGTTCCCATTAACGAACTTATGGAGCAGTTGAACTTCAAACATACCTTTCAAACTTAAACTCTCTAACTCATCGTTCTATAGCAGGGTTTCTCATAGTGGGGTACGTGAACCCCTAGGGGTTCGCCAATCGACGGTAGGGGGTTCGCGACAAGATGTACGTAATGGTGCGGCACACATGGTGGCACGCGTATTATGCTTAATTAGTTAGTTAGGGGGTTCGCTGTCATCTGGAAACTTTAACAGGGGTTCGTGGAGCCAAAATTTTGAGAAACCCTGTTCTAGAGTAATCGCGCTGACGGCCGGACAAATTTAGTTTGACCTCGGATTCTTGATCAGTGAGACAAACAAAATTGCAGATGGCCGCCTATAGCGCCTGTGTTTTTGTCGCGCTTTTCTGGTGGACAGAATGCCTATTCGATTAGTTTCAACTCACTGATGATGAATCTGAGGTCAAACTTGATGCTGTCCGGCCGTACGCAGGACGCTTGAACGCAATGAGTTAAACAGTTGAAATTTTCATAGTAGGTTTGGCGTTATTGGACAAAATCTGTCGAGACATTTCGGAGTTATAGCCATCTGAAATTTTGTTTTCTGATCGAATTAATGCACGGTATTTGGTTGAAAAATACCGACACGAAGACTTTCAAGAAAGATATTTAAGAAACTTCTGTCTCGGAAACTATCCGTCGGATATCGTTGAAATTTTGCAAGAACTTTCAAAACCTTATTGAAGTGAAACTTCTTATGCGACTTCCAACTTTCGTTAAACGTTCAACGCTACCATCGAGGGGGTATGAAAGCACTGTTGCGTTAAACCGTGTTAAACGTTTAACGGTCCAGGGGAGGAGGAATAGAAAGAGACAGAGTGAGAGTTAATGCGTGGCATTTGAACGCGTGCGCGTAGTATACCTGGCTAATTTGAATTGAATGATGGGGTTTCTAGCTCAGCGGTAAGAACGAGCCAGAGATCTACCCAGAGGGTACTACATGATACTAAAACACCCAAGGTAAGATCACTTTAGGAACGAGTTTTGAACCGCTTCGCGTATGACGTCACCTAGAGACAAGTAGCACTTATTTACGTTTTCTCGGATTAGACCAGGATGGAAGCCTTTGAAAATGGTAAAAGGTGAAAAAAAATTATAGTACAATCAAACCCATTGGAAAAGGAAGAGAATATAACAAAAATGATAGGAAAAATAATTTACCATCAATCTGAGTTCCGGAAGGGGAAGGGGATCCGTTTTTAAGGGTAACAAACGGTTTATCTTGATTTACGGCAAAACTACTAGTCCTATGGAAACAAGTTATAGGTAATAAAAAGATCTACAACTTTTGTTTTACCCTTTTTTCATATAACCTCAAAATTTATGTGAAAAATTCAAATAACCACGTTTTTGGTTTTTAATTTTTATCTTTTACAAAAAACACTTTCCTTTTTATGTCCCAAATACACTGTAATCCCAAATAAACTGTAATTTTTTGGATTTAAAATTTTTTTTTCACCTCAAATTGACTTAATATCGAAAAAGCATCCTAATTTTCAACCAAAAATTCTCACGTCAAAATATCTGCTTTTTTGAAAAAGTAGGGAGGCTTTTTGTTCGTTGAAATCTCTACTTTCTGATGGTCTAAAAAAAATATACATTATTATGGTAAATATCCTCAGAAATTGCTACGAAATAACAGGTAGTAAGGTCCAGACCCTAATAGCACTTTGCCAAATTCTCTATGAAATAACTTTTGATGGCCTAAAATTTTTCGTAGGTCACTCAGATCTATAAGTTATATTAAAATAGCAATAAATAAGCACCTACGCATATAATTAAGAGAAGATTCTACAACTTTATCAAAATATTGTAAGTGTCTTATTTAATATTAAATTTATCAATTTCGCATTTTCTGAGAAAATATACCATAGTAATGTATATTTTTTTTAGACCATCAGAAAGTAGAGATCTCAGCGAAGAAAAAGCCCACCTCCTTTTTTGAAAAAGCTGATATTTTGACGTGAGAATTTTTGATTGAAAATTACGATGCTTTTTCGATATTAAGCCAATTTAAGGTGAAACAAAAATATTTTAAATCCAAAAATTTACAGTGTATTTGGGACATAAGAAGGTAAGTTTTTACCAAATTTGTTGAAAAAAAAAATTTTTTGTAAAAGATAAAAATTAAAAACCAAAAACGTGGTTATTTGAATTTTTCACATAAATTTTGAGGTTTTGTGAAAAAAGTGTAAAAACAAAAGTTGTAGATCTTTTCATTAACTACAACTTTGCGATGTAACTTTTTTCCATAGAACTTGTAGTTTTGCCGGAAATCGAGATAAACCGTTTTTTACTCTTTAAGACTGATCCTCTTCCCCTTCCCGAACTCAGATAACCCGAAAATTATTTTTCCTATAATTTTTGTTATATTCTCTTCCTTTTACAATGGGTTTCATTCTACTATAATTTTTTTCGGTTTGAGAAATTATCGACCCTGGTCTAGATGGGCAACTTCATCACTCAACTCAACATTGCTTGCTATAGTGTATCGGTCACCCGATGACGTAATCGATCTGAGACAGACAGAAGGCTGATATGCGCGTGAGTTTACCTTGTGTGTTGTAGTATCATGAGGGTAGTGGACACCATTCACTGTCGGGTCATAAATTGATAGTGCTTTGTCTAAGATGCCATAAGGATAGAGTAACAAATTTGACAAAGAATACAACTGACTTTCCTTAGTCGCAGAGATTATTCCCATGAGCTTCTGAGGTATCTTCTTGGGGAAGACTTGGGAGGGTCAATATAATTATAATCATGTTTTTGCACGCGCGCCAAAGCAGATTGACCCCACGTCAATGCTCTTTTAGCCTTTTTTTTCATTGTGAAGTCAATTTGCAATTGGCGCTAATGCTATAAACATGATTATGATTATACCGACCCCCCAAGCGTTCCAAATGGAGATCCTTCAGAAGCTCCTAGGAGCTTGTATGACTAAGGAGAGTCAGGTGTGTTATTTGTCAACTTTGTTACTCTATCCTTTTGCCAGCTTAGACACAGCACAGTTAATTTATGATCCGACTGTGAATGGTGTCCAATACCCTCTGGGTTTATCTCCGGCTCATTATATCCGCTAAGCTTGAAACCCTCATCATTCAATTCAAATTAGCCAACGTGAATACGAGCGCCAAAGAGTACTGACTTCACATCAGTGCTTTTTTATATTTTTTCGGGGTCCTTTAACAAATCTGGCTATCGATACAGTCTGGCTATTAGTTTTAACGTAGATCGAAATAAAGAAAAAATGCGGTTATGGGGCGCCCGTTGGAAACGCAATTGCGTAAGCCTATTCTCCAAATCTGAACGTAATTTATTATAGCTGTTCCAAATATAGTTATTCATAAATTGGCCCCAGGGCCACGATACAGACAACTCAACTCGGAAACAACGCTATTTCCTCGAAACTGACTTGTAGGTGCACAAAATTGCCATGAAATTTCTCTTTAAACCTCGCAATATCGGCTCAGCGCCAAATCCATGACCGCTAGACGCAAAACACTCCCAACATAAACCATACAACCCAAAAAGAGCAACTTCTCCTCTGCGCCTGCGCATTCTACTCGTGGCTGAAAGGCCTCTCAAAATCACACATCTCACACAAAACTCTGATTCTTCAACACAATTGGTTCAGCAGATATGGCAGCTTCAATCCACGCAAATGCGCGGAAACTCCCAAGGGGATTCTATGGAGGAATAGCATCCTGCACCTTCAAACACAATTCTCTCAGACAAAAACTCCAGCATTTATTTCACTTCTCGTCTGCTCATGCGCATAACTTAAATGCCGGTAAGGGGTAACATGAATTTCAAAATTAGCCCCAGGGCCACGGTACGGACACTCCAACTCGAAAACAACGCTATTCTCCCAAACTGACTTGTCCGTGCACAGAATTATCATGAATATTCCTTCAAAACCTCACAATACCGGCTCAGCACCAGACCCATGACCGACAGTTCTAAACCACTCCCTACATACAACCCAAAAACAATAACTTCTCCTCTGCGCATGCGCAATCCACTCGCGGCTGAAAGTACTTTCAAAATCACACACCTTACAAAAAAATTCGATTCACCAACACTAGTAGTTCAGGAGATATCGCATCTTGAATCCACGCATGCGCAGACTCTCTCCAGGGGATTTTATGGAGGAATAGCATCCTCCACCCCAAAACCCCAATATTCTCAGACGAAAATTCCAGCAGTTAAATCACTCCTCATCTGCGCATGCGCATAACGAAAAATGCCAGGAAAGGGACAGCATGAACTTAAAAAAAAGTAAGTAATCATTAAAGGATACTGTGGGAGATATATTCATCGTTCATATAGTTACGTTGTTGTTTGTTAGGCAATATTGTTCGATTGATTGCTTCTGACGAATATCTTGTGTTTCCCACTCAGAAGCAAACCGCAAAATAACAAATTGTTTGTTTTATAAATATTTTTCAAAGTTTGGGAGAAAAAACCCAGAAAGAAACCATTTAATTACAAACAAGCACTGACGTGAAGTCAGGAGCTTTTGCGCGTATGTTCTATTGTCCATTCTCCTGTATTGGGCACTCTTAATTGAATTTACCATGGTAAATTCGGGAGTGTCCAATACAGGACAGCAGACAATAGAATTCACCATGGTAAATTCGATTAAGAGTGTCCAATACAGGAAAACAGACAACAGAATTCAACAATTTTGCTTTGTTGCTTAGTAGTACCTACCTACCACAATAATGACATAAGGGGTCAGTAGTTAAGTAAACTAGACTTCTTAGAGAACTCTAAAATCTCGTCAAAGGAATGAGTGTTTGTTTAGACATTTGGTGAAAATATTATGTCACGAGCACACATTCTTAAAGAAGAAAACCGTTTAAGAAGTGGTTTTTAAGGACTTAGAACCCTTTCTGTAACTGCAAGCACGGAAGGAAATATTCAAAAAATTCTTAAAAGCACTGACGTGAAATCAGGAGCTTTTGCACACATTTTCTATTGGCTATTTTCGCCACACATACGCTCACGAAACACTTCATGAAGTTGAGTATGAATAAAGGAAGCGTGAACACGTGAAAAAATGAATTGGGCTTCAACTGAATTCAAATTTTAAAAAGAAATAATTCCAAAAATTCAAAGCCGATCGAACTGAAATCCGGCAATAGAGGGTGCGTCTTTAAGTTGTACATTAATGTTTACCATAGATTCTTATCATCAAATGAAACTCTTTTTTCATTTACCATTTTTACAAATTTTGCTCTGGTTAAAGGCCAATGAAATTGCAGAAAAATGTCAGATTTTCTTTTATAGCTTTGACGTCGTTATTCAGAATGAAATGAATTTTGGTGTGGAGTTTTCTATAACTATGATACATATTCTCCAAATATTAGTTATTTCCTAATTCTACTGGTTTTCTAATTATAGACTCGTGAACTCATAAAAGTAAACGAAATTAGCATAAAGAAAGCAGATAAAGTTTCTCTTGCGTTATTCCAAGAATATTCAATCGTTTTAGAACATTAAATTATTCTTCATCATTTTTCTTTAAACGCACCATTTTCGAGATATTCCTCATTAAATGTTATAAAAACGGAAACTCCAGGAATTTCACCACTTTTATGGCTCCAACCCTGAGCATTGGAATCCCAAATCAAGCTGTAAACCACGTCACGTACCTTTTTCTCATCCACCATTGATTTTATGGATAATTTATATGCAGAGTGTAGCACATTGTAAATATTTAAACGCTTATAACTTTTTACCTGAGCCAAATTTGGAAAAATGGTAGAATAAAAAAGATGATAGGAATCTACGGTTAAAATTAATGTACAACTTTAAGACTCACCCTTTCTTATTGTAAACTGACTGCTTGAAGATATGTGCGGAATTTTAGCGAAAGCTGACAGATAGTTTCTATAATATCAAATCATTCAAGTAAAATTTAAATAATTTTTTTGTATTCTATATTTTTTTTAGTTACCAAATCTTCACGAAATTTTGCACAACTTTGCAGGTCGGCATTACACAACTAATTACCAAGTTTCAGTTCGATCAATTTTGTATTTTTTGAGTTATAGGGGAAATAACAACAAAGTTATAGATGGGTATAACTCTGAAACTGGTTATACCCAATAACTTAACTGTTGCATCTGGAAGCGCAACCTACTCTGAAAATTTCGAGTAGCAATCTCTACCGAAAGTTATCGTGGCAATGGACGGCCTGCAGGAATTTGACCTCGAATTCTTCATCAGTGAGAAGAACCTAATCGTTTGAGACCATTTTCGGCAAAAACTTCAAAAATTACAGACATTTGGCAAAATGATAATTCTGCATAAATTAGAGATGATGATTTTTTGCATAATTGGGGCAGATAACCCCAAGTAGGATAAAAATGACAATCGATTGAGGACGAACACCCACACCTAGTACGACTCACAGAATATCCTTATCTATTCACAAAAATATCACATGTGAAACTAGGATATTCCAGAATGACCTGCATACAGAAAGTAAATCGATGCCCGAGAAGACCCCCGGTTTGCCAAGATAGAAAAAGGGCGAACAAGAGAGTCGAAATTGAAGGCAATACTGGTCGCTTTTCTTGTCAGAATCAAGGGCGTTATCGTGACTAAGTGAGCGCTTGAGGGTTAGGTTCGTTTTTTCTATGGGGGCACCTGGGGCATATGTCCAGAGCATGATGAAAGGCCCCAAAATTGCTAACGAGGTCGTTAACATGAAAAAATGGGGCATGGAATTTCACTAACAATCGCCGCTAAAATTTTGATGACATTCCTAAAAATATTCTCTGAACAATACCATTTTACTCAATGTAAATATCCATTATTATAAACGCGGGGTCCCATTCTCAATTCAGTAATCAATTTACTTATATTCAATTTATACAGGGGAAGTCTTTAAGTTATGCATTAATTTTAACCAAAGGTTCCTCTCAACAAATTAAATACTTTTTGGCGCGCTATTCACCTTATCAGAGTGCCTATCAATTCGTCCAAATGTTTGTAATTTTCGAATATTTGGCCGAGAATGGTCTTAAACGGTTAGTTTTGACTCACTGAGCAAGAATCCGAGGTCAAAATTGATTCTGTCCGTCTGTCCGGCCAGCCGTCAGCAGCAATGCGCTCGAACGCAATGACTTAGAGAGGTGGCATTTTCAGGGAAGATTTGGAGTCCAAATGCGCCGACGATCGTTAATGGGCAAAATCCACCGAGTGGTTTCAAATAGCCGTTTAAATTTAGTTTTCCCAATAACTCGAAAAATACTAATCTTATCGAATAAAAGCAAGGTAATTAGTTGAAAATTGCCGACACGAAGAGTTAGCAAAATTTTGCGAGGAACGCATGACTGTAAAATAAAAAATACATAATATTATAATAATTATATAATATACAGTACGTTTCAAAAAGTACGCACCAAGAGGATATCTTCTCGCCTGTATAGTTTTTTGAAATTTGGGTTTTCGGGAAAGTTGGTGCATAAGAAACGATGATTTTTGACATATGTGTCATTGATCGTGTTATTCTGAAAACCTATCAAAATTGACATTTTTTTAGAAAAGTGACCAAAAGACGTAGAAGTCAGAAAAATATGAAAAAGTTTCTGAGAGAAATATTGCTCAGTATTTCATTTTATACCAAACTGTCAAATTTCATAGTGAAATTCCAACATTTTCGGATATTAATATTTCGATATTAGCACGCTAGAGGGAGCTTTGGGCTTTGCGGAAATTTGAAAAATTATTCGGAATGTAATTCCAGTGAAAGAGACATTATTACAATTCAAATAAAGTTTATATTAATTGAATGTTCCTCATAAATTATGATTTCTTTAGTGAAAACCTCACAATCTTGGTGCAAACCGAATTATACTTGAGAAATTAAATGCACAAAGAGTTAGTATCTCCATAATTAATCTTGGAGCTTCATAAGAAATTAAATTCTTCGATATCACATCTGAAGAATAATTCTCCAACCCTCTTAAATGGCTTTTGAATATATTCACTCAAATACCACTAAAAACGCAATACAGACCTCATCTAAAACAAAGATACCTGTGAAAATAATAAAATGAAATCGATTTGACAGGCGCACAGAATAATAAACTTTCAAGTTATTTATCTATTTATTGCGCCTGTCACCTCAATTTAATTTTCACAAGAAAATTTGTATTAGATGAGGTCTGTATTGCGTTTTTAGTGCTATTTCAGTTAATAAATTCACAAGGGATTTCAGTGGATTGGAGAATTCTTCTTCAGTTGTGAAAGCGAAGAATTTAATTCCGATGTTCCAAGAATAATTAGCAAGATTTTAGCACTTTATGGGGAACATTAAGTAAATATGAACTTTATTTGAATTGTGATAATGTATCTTTCATTGGAATTACATTCCGAATAATTTTTCAAATTTCCGCAAAGCCCAAAGCTCCAAAAGCTCCCAAAGCAGTTTGGTATAAAATGAAATTCTGAGCAATATTTCCTGCAGAAACTTTTTGATATTTTTCTGATTTCTACGTCTTTTGGTCACTTTTCTAAAAAAATATCAATTTTGACAGGTTTGCAGAATAACACAATCAATGACATATTTGTCAAAAATCATCATTTCTTTAGCACCAACTTTCCCGACAACCAAAATTTCAAAAAACTATACAGGCGAGAAAATGTCCTCTTGGTGCATACTTTTTGAAAAACATTGTATAATAAAATATAAAAAAATTCTGTATCTCAGAAACTATTGTTCAGATATCGTTGAAATTCTACGAGAGCTTTCAAAACCTTATTTTACAGTAAAGTAAAGTAAATATCAAAATATTCCAACGATCGAGATGTACTGGTCAACTGTATTACACTCGACAAAATGATTTTCAAACAGTTTTTGATTTTTGACGTAACTGTAAATTATTTCATTATTTTGTGCTTTCCATAGAATCAGTATTGTTATTCACATATCTGTCTTTTATGAGTTTCACGTTCCACTATGATCTATATTCAAACAGTGGACATTTCGACAGGTGTATAACATATGTGCTCATCTGAAAAAGCCCTGTGGGCAGGAGCTTTGGCGCTCTTGTTCAAACTTTGACAAATCATCTGCGAAATTATTGATTCCTCAGAGTTGGGATTCTTATAATAGAACTGCATCATAAAAGAAGCAAAATTAAAATTAAATAACGAACTTATCCGAGATATTCATTCCTCAAATCTACTCTGAAAATTGAATAATACAAATTGAAATTTTGCCAATATTCCAGTTTTGTTTTCACTGAAGATATTTGGAAATCAATTTGATAAACTTACCAAATTATATATTTCCATCATCATATGGATTATTCAGGGGCATACATGATAGGGGTAATTATAATAGCCTATAATTCGTCATTTTGCATTCAATCATACTTGTTAGAAATATATTTGTCATGTCTGACAGTGAACACAGATAGAACACAGACAGATAGAATTCGCATTCTGTGAAAACATAGTACAATGTATTATTGAAATTTTGGAAAATCATATCTCCGAAAGCATTAGCTTGATAGAGTTGAGAATGATATGAGTGGATTTTTATGATGAAACTGAATCTCAAAAAAAATTGAATTCGAAATTTGTAATGTAAATAAATTTTTTTTTCGTTACTCTCAACCAATTGGCCGATTTTGCCCAATATTGAACTTAACCAAGATATTCGAGAGTTATCGTATCAACGGACGGCCGGACAGAATCGATTTTGACTACGGGTTCTTGATCAGTGAGTCAAACCGTATCCTTTGAGACCATTTTCAGCCAAAAATTCGAAAATTACAGACATTTGGGCAAATTGATAAGCACTCCCTAGGTAACACAGACCTCGCATAGAGGTCTCTGAGAGGTTACAATGTGGATGAAAATGCGAGCTCCCAATGTGAGATCCTCAAGATATCACACAGATAACCAGAATACGATATTCCTATTGGGAGGTCCCAAAGATATCCCACAGATAACCAGACTAAGATATCCTGTTTGCGAGATCCTCAAGATATTACATATGTAACCAGAATAAGACATTCCCATTGCTAGCTCCTAAAGATATCACACAGATAACCAGAATAAGATATTCCTATTGCGAGCTCCTAAAGATATCCCACAGATAACCAGAATAAGACTATTCTATTGCGAGCTCCTTAAGTCATCGCAAGTATAACAAGAATAAGATATTCCTATTGTGGAGGTCCTCAAGATATCACATATGTAACCAGAATAAGTCATTACGAGCTCCTGAAGATATCACACAGATAACCAGAATAAGATATTCCTATTGAGGAGATCCTTTAGATATCACATATGTAACCAGAATAAAATATGAATAAGATATTACTATTGCGAGTTCCTAAAGATATCACACACATAACAAGAATAAGATATTCCTATTGCGAGCTCCTAAAGATATCCCAAAAATTTCCAGAATAAGACATTCCTGTTGCGAGATCCTCAAGATATCACATATGTAACCAGAATAAGACATTCGCATTGCGAGCTCCTAAAGATATCACGCAGATGACTAGAAAAAGACATTCCTATCGCGAACTCCTCAAGATATCACAAGTGTAACGAGAATAACACATTCCATTGTGAGGTCCTAAAAACCTCGCAAATTCAACAAGAATAGGAAATCAGGTGGCGTGTTGCAGGGATCTACTCCATCCCTACTCTGCACTTCTCGTTTCCACCGGTAGATGGCGCAATCGTCTACTCTGTACCCGGATGAACAACCCCATCGCTAATAACCCGAGTGAAATATCGATCTACGCATCGAAGTGATGTATTCGGCGCCACACATGTACTGCACATTTGGAGGATATATAGATTATAGATCCATATCCCAGCCATCTTCTTTAAGTACTGCCCCGGTTGAGCAGCCTGAGAACTTCCCCATGTGATATCTCTGAGATGTTACTGGGATCATCTCCTGTGGCGGACATTTGGAGGTGATAGGGAGGTCTGAGCGACCTCCCTGCGATATCACAATAGACCTCTCAAAATATTCCCCACTCCCCAGCGTGAGCAGTTTGAGAACTTCCCCATGTGATATCTCTGAGATGTTACTGGGCTCATCCCCTGTGGCGGACATTTGGAGGTTATAGGGAGGTCTGGGCGACCTCCCTGCGATATCGCAATAAACCTCTCAAAATAGTCCCCAGGGTGAGCAGTCTGAGAACTTCCCCATGTGATATCTCAGAGATGTAACTGGGCTCATCCCCTGTGGCGGATATTTGGAGGTGATAGGGAGGTCTTGGCGGCCTCCCAGCGATATCGCAATAGGCGTCACAATATCCTGGCAAGAGCTCGCCGAGACATCTCTGGGAGGTCCCTGTGTTACCTGAGTCTGTTTCGAGGAACAAGAGCGCCAAAAAGTAAGTTTTCATCAGGTTTCTAAGTTAATAGAAGGGGATTATAAATATATATATACGTACTTTTCAGCAGTAACAAGTAAACTTACTTATCAAGAAATAAAAGGAGAATTGGTATAGTGAATTAGTAAAGCAATTCAAGAAAATGTTCATCCCTTTCGTGCCAGACTCAGCATTTGTCGTTTGAACATTTTCAGCACCCAACCCAGCAAAGATAATGCCAATAGCACAAATCATATTGATTTTCAATAGAAAATAATTTGAAAATTGAAATAATTTGGACATTTGTCCAATTTTTATATCAGGGAATAAACGGGATGTAAAGAACTACCGTGGTGTACGTGTCTCAGGTTATCAAGATCCTAAATACTTTACCTTGGACTCGAAACAGTCTATCCAACCCTGAGCAGGTTGAGTGCTCCATAACAGAATATATTATCTTAATTGAGTTTTAATCAGAGAGAAATAAATACTATTTTCTGATAATATCTTGTAAAGAAATGTCATGTTACAACTGAATAATTATGCTGGAAGATAGCTAGCGTAATTACCACAGGTGAGTATTGGATCCATGATCTTATTCAAAAAATCATATCCAAAAAACCTACCTTCTGGATCAGAAATTTTACATGTACCGATGAATATCAACTTTTAATGATATAATATTTGAAAAGGGAGGGGTTTTTATTCTACGTTCTTTTCCCCAATCTTAGGTAGATGATGCCGAATGTAGATTAACCCCTTCAAGTTATATTATGGCTTTATTTCATTCCCTCCTAAATTTCCTTACAATCTCTCTTACTCTAGGTAACTTGAAGTATCTTAGATTACATACACAACGAAGAGTCATTTGTTTACTAGACAATCAAGATGTCATAACTAAGGGCAAAAATTGTGGCATAGACTTCAATAGTAAAATTGCTGCACTTTAGTATCAGATAACAAAGCATGTTTTGAGTGAGATCAACACAAGCTGTTGAAACAATGACTACAATATTGGTTTTGAGGTAACTTAATAACTTATCATACAATGTTTCAATAAAAGAAAAACACGTTATTGATGGAGATGACATGTTTTATTCATAACTGAATGCAGTTTCAAAATAATAGGTGTTTAATTTTAAGAAAGAATCGCTATTAAAGATAAAAATACGTCTCAATATTCAATATTTCAGCTTATTTTACAGCCAATTTCTAGATTTAAACTCGATCGGATCTATATTACTGGAAATAATGGGAATAAATTATATTTACTTCTGGAGCTGAGCCTCTTTAGGTGAGTTCAGTATCTGGATGGTTGACCACTCTGCTTTCCCACTTATTTCGTTAACCATTTTCCCAAATTCACATCTGGTGAAAAAATACGGGTTGTTGGGTTTGCAAAAAAAAACATTTTCCTTTTGTAGCTTTGGCATGGTTATTCAGTATGAAATGAATTTTGGTGTGAAGTTTTCTATAACAATAGTTATAGAAAACTTCGAATATCTATGAAATTATTTAGATATCCCAGGTAACACAGAGAGCTTCCAGAGATATCTCAGTGACTTCTTGCCGGGAAAATGAGAACTTTTGAAAACCTCTCTGGGAGGTTGCAGAGAGGTCTATTTCTCGTCGAAATTTCCGCCGCCTGGGATGAACCTCATCGAGGTCTTTGCTATATCCAGGGGCGGCTGGTGAGGGAGGGCTTTTGTCTTTAAACTGGATTCAATTAAAATTAATAAATGTTTACCTAGCCACCATCTATATTTCACAATAATAACATTTGCGTTAAGCCTGCGCATAGACAAGGTATAATATGAGTTACGAACGTCCGCACTCCGCACTATGTTCGGCGGAATCTCGAAAGCCCAAAGCGTAAACTCCGGTTACCATGGAAACGGCAAACTTGAACAATCAGAGATCAAGCTAGTCCGCTAGTTACACGCACTTTTCAGTGACGATTTGGGTGCGGAAATAGGAGCTCAGAGAGGAATAAACCGAATAAATAATAGTGCCAATTGTTCCGTGTTATAAAGTTGCGTTGAGGATTTAAGGACTGACAATGAGGGTGTGTGATCTAACGATATTAAACCTTAGTTCTTTGAGTTTGATGGACAAGGTAAATATTAAAAACAATGAACGACCCATGCCCATATTGAGTTTGAGTCAAATGCAACCCAGCTATAAGAATCGAGCGGGGTTTACGCGGAAGTTTGACACAAATGTTGACGGAAAGACTTTATGGATGTGCGGATGTGAAGAAAAAAATGCATTTTTTTTGGTTTGCCTACTGTTTGGTGAAGACGATAACTGGACAAAAGAAGGTGGACATGGTTCAGAACATCTGAGTCAAAAGATAAAAAAAAACACGAAAAATCGGCCAAACATATGAACAATAATGTAAGCTTCCAGCAATTGAGCACAATTAATATTGCTTCTGGATTGAGTAGTGCATATGTCGAAAACATTCGTTATCACAACGAAATGGAATCAAAAATTGGTTCTAGCCCTGTGGACAGGAGCTTTTTGGCGCTCTTGTTCAAACAGACAAATTATATCTCCGAAAGTATTGGTTTCCCAGAGTTGGGAATTATATCAATGGATACCTATGATAGAAATGCATCATGAAATAAATTAAATTTAAAAAAGCGTCGTTTAAAAAAAATGCTTCGAAAATTATCTTATAAAAAAAAGTGCAATCTACAATGCTCAAATGCCTTAATGCTTCAAAAATTGTCATTGAATTTATTTATCCAGATTAAATGAGCAATCTGCAATGATTCAACCTCATGGAATGGGTTGTCGCAACTTACACTTGGTGCATAGTTTTCACAACTCGAAATACCTAAAGAAAGTATTATCGAAATGTCTAGAGCTAGGCTGGAGACAATCATAGCAGATTGTCCATTATTCCTGACAAAACAGTCTTGTATATATTCACAAATTCAAGAATCGAATACTTGCTTTCGAGGAGAAAATAACAACAATGAATTGACAATTTATAATAGCTAGAAAAAATTACATCTATGAATAGTGATCACAGACAGATTCTGTGTTCACATTCTGTGAATACATATAGAACTTACGATGTATTATTGAAACTTTGAACCATCATATCTCCGAAAGTATTAGCTTGTTAGAGTTGAAAATGATAACAGTGGATTCTTATGATGCAACTGCATCTTAAAAAAATTTGAATTCTAAAGTTGTAATGTAAAAAAAAATATTTTTTTTCGTTACTCCGAAAATATTAGACCGATTTTGCCCAATAACGAACTCAACCGAGATATTCATCCCTCAAACTTACTCTGAAAAGTTCAACTGTCTAGCTCATTCCATTCTAGAGTTATCGTGTTAACGGCAGGACGGATGGCCGGGCGGACGGACCGACAGAATCGATTTCGACCACGGATTCTTGATCAGTGAGTCAAACCAAGACCATTTTCAGCGAAAAATTCGAAAATTACAGACATTTGGGCAAATTGATAAGCACTCTGTTCCGAGGATCAAGAGACCCAAAAACCGTTACGCCCTGTCAAAAATTGTCGATATTCTGAAGTTGTGCGGCAAATGCAATCTTGCACTACGTGGTCATCATAACGAGTCGGAAGACTCGATTAATAACACAAGAAAACGAGAACGTGACCGGTTGCTTACGTACATTAAATTTAATATAGTGTCGTATGGTTTGGACTCAAGGTTAGGTGAAATATGAAGAGTTTAAAATATTGTAATATCGATGCCGATCTGTATTTTATAATTGATCAAGACGTTTCTACGGAATACAATGTCGGATAAAACTGACGGCTCTTGCAATGTTGTCCATCGAACAAAATTTAGATAACGACATTCCTGACTTCAACGAAAAGGTAATCAAGAAGTTCATCTGCGACAAAAACAGAAGGAAGGAGTTTGATTTTAAGAAGTAGGTGTTTTTAACTTCCCATTCAAAATATATATATACTTTTTTGATATTATTGAAATAGCGCCCCCCCTAAACAAAATTATCACCAGCCGCCACTGGCGATATCCCATGTGGAAATTCTCTAATTTCAACCATTGTGTACCAAATGGAGACAAACGCATTTACCGCTCATAGTGAGGTCCCTGCGATCTCGCATGAAGACATATTTGCGATAATCACAATCACTGCCTATGGTCAGCTACTTGAGAAATACTCATCCAACTCTCATAATGTAATCTCAGAGATCTCACATAAAGTAGTATTTGTGATATTCGCAATCACTGTCTATGGTGATCAAATCCGGTAATTCCCACACAATTCACATGTTTTCACTGATCATTTCTTCGATACATATTATTGCCATCACTTGAATTATTCACATTTTTGTTGATTTTTTTTTTAATTCTCAAAATTTAAAAGTTATAGGTCATGAATAATATTCAGTATCCACTTATTGAATTTGGAGGAAATACCGAAATAGCTCACAGATACTATTTTGTATTAAAGAAACATCTTGGTAAGTGTTTGAAATGAATATTTTGTGAGAATGCACTAATCATCAAATGGAAAGTGGTCTAGTAAAAGTTTATTTTATATTTTTATAATTTATTATTTATCCATTTTCCCCTTCTATCTTTCGGAACAGTGGCGCAGCCAATCCTGGGGCGAAAACATTTCGATTTCTTCTTCTTTCAATTTTTCAAAAATACGGCTTGAAGGTTCATGCAATATTTCTTGAGGGTGTGTGAATGCGTGCAAAAGCTCCTGACTTCACTGTCCCTAATTTTGATCCGTATATATCCCAAGAAGAACAAGAACTTTCACGAAATATCGCAAATAATCCACATAATTGAACACCGTGTAGCATGGTTATGAAGCGTTTTGGCACTTGTTTGGCGCTCTTGTTCCTCGGAACAACTTATCAATTTGCCCAAATGTCTGTAATTTTCGAATTTTTGGCTGAAAATAGTCTTAAACGATTTGGTTCGACTCACTGCTCAAGAATCCATGGTCAAAATTGATTCTGTCCAGCCGTCCGGCCGTTAACACGATAACTCTCGAACGGAATAAGTTAGACAGTTAAAATTTTCAGAGTAAGTTTGAGGGATGAATATCTCGGTTGAGTTCGTTATTGGGGAAAATCGGTGAGGTGTTTTCGGAGTAACAAAAAAAAAGTTTTTACATTAAAAATTTTGAATTTAATTGTTTTTAAGATGCATTTTAACCATAAGAATCCATTGATATTATTTTCAACTATAACAAGCTAATAGTTTCGGGATATGATTTTTCAAAATTTCAATAATACATACAATTTTGTTTTCACAAAATGCTCTAATTATTTTATCAATGAATTATCGTATGATCTATGTTAACACATTTCATCTTGGACTTGCGTCCAACTTTTACGTATGAGTTTAACGCAGGTCCAAGAAACTGTTTAAAATGGAACATAACAATTTGAAGTTTGCCACATTAAAGAGAACTACTCATCTGTCAAATATTCTGTTACGTTTTACGTGCCATCTCTGAGTGCGTTTTTTAGCGGGTGCTGGTTGCTTCCTCATGATTCAAAATTAAATATACTCGTACAAAGGTGGTTTTGAGCAGGTGAGTTATAGATTTTCCTTGCCATTTATGCGGTCGTCTCCAGTTTCATTTTAAAATATTCATTCGTAAACATTAAATTTGTTAAAATTCTTAATTTTGAACCACTTGGGAAACGTATGAATATAAGATAACTTTGAATCCTTCAATGTTACCCGCAATTTGATTTGGTACATCGGGTAGCATTGAATTTTCATTTTAAGGTGGAGAATGCCATGAAAATCGGAAAAAGTGACAACCGGTATCAGAAAATATGGTACCTACATAAAGTGGGAGAGTCCTGTGGACAGGAGCTTTGGTGCTCTTGTTCAAACTTTGACGAATCATGAACTTAACCGAGAAATTCATCTCCCAAACCTTCTCTGAAAATTCCAACTGCCTAGCTCATTCTGTTCGAGAGTTATTGTAGAAAGACAATTTAAAAATTAAAAAAAAAAAATTTTTACATTTACATACAAAACGCATGGGTATAAAGGTCATTATTCTACAATTTGATGGTAAATTTCAGATAGATCGAGTGATCGGTTTCGGAAATATTCATAACAAATATTTTTACTAAAAACGGCCATAACTCCGAAAACGCTTGGTGGATTTCGCACGTTAAGGAACTCGTCCGAGATATTTACACTCCAAACCTACCCTGCGACATTTGGGCAAATTGATAAGCACTCTGTTCCGAGGATCAAGAGTGTCAAAAAGGGTAACGTGATTTTCTATGATGTAGGTCCTCGGTTGTTCTAGAATGTACTTGTCAACTGGAAATGGTAATTGACCAATCAGAGGGCCGCATGACCCCTCCCGAAAAGTCTGACGTGTCACCTGTAGGATCCTCGAGTCTATAAATTCGCTCTCCGTAATAAAATTAATAATTCTCCGTATAGTTTTCTTGCTGTCAACATCGGCTTTCCCTAGTGAATTTTTCTATTATCAATATTGTTCCAGCGAATACCATGAGTGTTTTATCATCCCGTTGGTACACTTACATAATTTTGAATCAACAGTTTTAGTTCCCATCTTTTTTGAAGATTTTTTCATTTGAGTTTTGTTGCGTGTACCGACGAGAAATTAAATTCAGTGTGAAGTGTTGGTCACTCTGTTGAGTAGAGGATTGGGTCCGACCATCCGCCTAAACTTCCCTGTATTTCTGGTCAGACCGTATTTTCGGTTTCGAATTTAACCGTACAGTATCCGCTAGGCATAAAACTTGTATTTCTGTTTTCAACCACTACATTAATGGGTCGCTCGTCTTGTGCTCTTTGAGACAGATTCAAGTGTACGTCTGAGTGCCCTTAGGCCCATCAAATTAAGCCACTTGCACCGTCGATCTTAATCATGGCTTAGTTGAGTTTGACTTGAGCCGTGAGCGCCTGCTTTCAGATAGTAGGCGATCAGCGTCAACCATGTCGCTCGCACTGTCGACGAATTTGCTGTTCCCAGTGTTCTAATAAAATCGAAAGATACGATGACTCCTTAAATTATTTGATTGTGGAAATACGTATCACATTAAATGAATCAGTGGAGAAATTCAACGAAATTCGTGTGAGTTGTGCGAAAAACTGGAAATGTGAAAATTGCCATATCAGCGAAACTGCTATAAAGAATTAAAAAACCAGAATACTCAAACAACTGAATACCATAATCCGAAGATGGACTTGGTGAGTCTAGGAGGTGAAATAGTTGCTGAAATTGTTAGTATATTCAGTAGTGAGTTTACAATTCTGAAAAGTATATTGACGTCTCAAAGTAAACAAATAAAAGAACTAACTGAAGAAATAAGATCCATGAGGAATGTTTAAAACCTTATCATGGAACCAGCTGATAATCTCTGTGACAAGAAATCCGACAGAACAGAACACCCTGGTGACTCATCCTTATCGACCATGCCGCCCGCACCAATCTCGTCACATGTTCCTCATATACAGCGGGAGATCCGTGTTTGAATTCTCCTAATCAGACCGAGGAAACTAGCAGTGACTCACCTTCGGACAATCAAAAATCCTATGCTTGGAAACTTGTCTCTAATAGGAAGAAATCAAATAAACTGAATAAGATGCCTGATGAGGTATTTAACCGACGAAAGGCTTCTAACAGTTCTGGTGGTTCTAAAGAAAACAATATATTGTCAAACCCAAATAAAACAAACCGTTCTGAAAAAGTTAATAAACCGAAGTATATTCCCAATGTGATAGTTGGGACGGGGCTGCATAATAGCACCTCACATTCAATAAAAGGGGTTCCAAAGTTGGTGGAACTACATGTTTATCGACTAGAGCTGGAAACAAAGGAGGAGGAGCTGATGGAAATTCTGAAGCCTAGTTTTCCAGAGGTTACTTGCCAAAGGTTATCTTCCAGACATCCGGATCTGTACTCTTCTTTCAAGGTCTGTATTATTCAGACCAATTTCCGGAGAGCTATGGACCCTGCAGTATGGCCGGAGAATGCTTGTATTAGACGTTTTTTACAACCCAAGATAAGGAAAAATCCACAGACTTAGTCTTTGATCCGAAGCTAATGCTTTTGAATATTCAAGGTTTAGACTCTAAAAAAATTAATGAACTCTTTATGGATACTTCCGATTTTAAAGACTTAAATGATTTATGTTTTGTTGAAACTTGTTGTACGAATGAATCTGTGAATAGTTATGTAATTGACGGCTATTATTTAGCGATATTTTATTGTAGATCTTATTATAAGCGAGGTGGAATTAGTATTTATGTGAAGGAAGGATTGTCTGTTTTGGATGTGGATCTTGAAAAGTTTTGTGTTGAAAAGAATATGGAAGTTTGTGGATTGAGTTATAGGCCCACAAAGATCTATGATGGATATGACGAAATTTTGATTCTTGCTTGTTATCGTTCACCTTCGGGTAGCATTGAGGTATTTTTTGTATAGACCGGGTAGAAATATTTTAGTGTGTGGCGACTTTAATTTCGATTCTCGTAAGGAGGGTGAAGATTTTAAAAATTTGTGTGGAATAATGTCTGATTTTAATTTGGTCTCTAGAGTGGAGTGGCCAACCCGTCCTACTGACGTCAGTATTTCCACTTTGGATCACATTTTTGATAATTTTGGTGACAGTGGAATCGTTTGTGTTTTGGATAATAATGTTTCCGATCACCGAACGGTGATTTATGAGATGAATGTTTCTGAGTTAGTGAATTTGAATACATCGGGTTATAGAAGATCGTTCTCCACTGAAAATATTGCCAACTTCCAAAAGGATCTTTCCTCAGAGAATTGGTTTGACTTCTATGCGACATATGACCTTAATGAAAGTTTTAAAATATTTTACGATTCGTTTATTCTCTGTTTCAATTCAAATTTTCCCCTAAGGAAGCACGTGTTAATAAAAACAAAAAACTGGGTAACCCAGGAATTCAGGATTTCAAGTTCACGGCTAAAGAGCCTTCATTCACTGAAGTATAGATTTCCTGACCTGAACCAGTACTATATAAATGCAAAAAAAGAACATAGTAAATTAATTGAACAAACGAAGCGGGAATTTTATCAGAGTAGAATAGTAAGTGGTCTTGATAAAAATAAAACTGCTTGGAATGTTATCTCCGAATCAACCGGGAGGAGACAAAATAAGAAAAACTTTAATTAAATAAGACAATGTTTGCATTCCCGATCCTTTCTTAATTTCCAATTTATTCAATGATTATTTTAAAGGTATTCCATATGGTATACTGGATAAGATACCACAGTGGATGTGCCTGTTTTACCACCTGTAAGATGCGGATTTTCTCTGTGTCCATTTACCGAGGAAGAGCTCTATAACTTATTGTTATATGGCAAACGTAAAAATAGGCATTCATCGGGCGCTGATCATGTCCCAGGTTTTTTAGTTAGGAAAGTTTTGTGGTGTATTATTAAGCCCGCATAACCTTTTCGTCAATCTCTCGTCTTGTTCTGGAACATTTCTATATGTGTTGAAGACGGGTAAGGTGAAACCGTTATACAAAAAAGGTGATGTTATAAATGTATCTAATTATAGGCCAGTAACTGTTCCAATGAGTTTGTCTAAGGTTTTTGAATACGCTTTTTTGAAAGGTTGAATAGTTTCTTACACGAAAACCAGATTTTAAATTTGGACCAGCATGGTTTCATGAGCGGAAAGTCAACCATTACAGCTATGAGTTAATTTTATCATAGAGTAATACAACAGATTGAGGCAGGTGAGTGCCCTGTTGGAATTTTTTGTGATCTCAGCAGCGTGTTTGACTGCGTCGATCACATGGTCTTGTTGGATAAGTTGTCAAGATATGGAATTGATGGTTTGGCTTTAAATTGGATAAAGACTTCCTAGAAAACAGAAATCAATATGTTAGCATTTTTTGCAGCAATGAAAATACTGATGGATTCCAGATGTGTAAATATAAACATAGGTGTCGCGCAAGGTTCTATATTGGGTCCAATCCTATTTGTCCTTTACGTGAATGACATTAGCTGTGTTCATGCTGATGCAATCATGATGTATACTGATGATACCTCTTTTTTGGTATCTGAAAAGTCGGATGGTAGTTTGGAACGCAAATGTAATGAAGTAGTAGGTGCAGCAAACTAATGGTTTGGAAGTAATTCTTTGTTCCAGAACAACAATAAAACAGCTCTTGTTCGGTTCCATAATTACCAGAGGAAATGCCCTAAAATCAATGTCTATGCAGGAGAAAGTCTGCTTGATCAAAGTAATCATGTGAAGTTTTTGGGAATCTATTTGGATGAATGTCTCAATTTTAAAAATCATTGCGAATATGTTTCGGTAAGGTTGAATTGTGTAGTGTATATGTTTAAAAACTTGCGTACTGTTTTAGATGAGGGGCAGCTGGTGTCACTTTATTATGCTCAGGCCGAGTCGCGATTAAGATATGGTGTCGTTTTCTGGGGTTGGTCAACTCTTGCATGTGGGGTATTTTTATCGCAAAAGAGACTGATAAGATGTATGGCTCGTGTTTCCAGTACATATTCTTGTAGGAGTATTTTTAGAAAATTTGGAATTTTAACTGTTCCGAGCTTATTTGTTTTTGAAATATGCGTATACGTTCATACTAAAAGGAGTAATTTTAGTTTAGTAAAGGAGAAACATGGTGTAAATACACGTCAGCAAAATAATCTGTATGTTCCTTATAACAAGTATGGGATAGGATGTAAGGCACCTGATTCTTTGGGGCCACAATTTTTCAACAAGCTGCCGAAAAATTTCATCGAATCTCCTAATGTAAAGATATTCAAAGCTAAATTGAAGAAAATATTGATGGACAAATGTTTATATTCTGTGAAAACTTTTTTAAGTGAGATGTCATTGCTTTGATGTACCTATGTAATATTTTCTTGTTTGTTGACGATTCCTATACAAATGTAATTTTGTCAAAAAGGAAAATAAATTATTATTATTATAGACAAGGGATTAGGTTCGTCTTAATTTTTAACAAGAGCTTAGAAGGCAAATTATGTTGCACCACGGCTGCGCGCAGTTTAAGTACAGATTAAGTTGTCCTTATTTAAAGTCGTCAAGTTTGATGGCTTAAAGTGACTTAACGCTGTCTTGTGTATAATATCTGTATTTCTGTGACCCTGATGCATCCAAAACAAAGGGTGCGTTTTTATTTTAATCGAAATTTCTAATCGATTAATCGTAAAAGAATCTATGTGTTTTTATTTTCGCAAAGTGAATGAATACTTTAAAAACTTGAAAAACACAACGATTCATTTACGATTAATCGATTAGAAATTTCGATTAAAATAAAAACGCACCCAAAACCTCAAACACTAACGTTCATCCGTCATCGTGTTGAGTTTTTGGTAATATTATTTATATTGTGAGTGAGTACTGAATATACATAATATGAGTCTTATAAATATCCTGGATGAAGCCGATGATATTTTTGAGGACGATGTAGATATCTTAGATCTAATTGGTTATGGCTTTCCAAGACGTGTGGTATATAACAGAGTTGATCACTATCATGATTTGTCATTTTTTCGACGATTTCGGTTGACAAAACCGACTGCTCTGTGACTCCTAACTTCAATTGAGGATGAATTAGAATTGACACATCGAATGAATAAAACATAAAAGGAAATTAGAGACCATGCGAATTGCTTATATAGGTTTTTATGCGAAATGTCAAAACAATATTCCGAATCCGAATTCTCTATGGAATTCTCCCGTCAGACCATAAAAATATCAAGGTCTTCCTATGTTGCTAGATTCACCTTTTCTTAAACCATACATAACAAAGCCGTCTGTCGTAGCAACACGGTGCAAGGGTTTGTCCGCTAAGGTGAGGTTATGCTGGACTTAGAATTTAAGCTCTTCTTAAGTAAGTGTGTCTTAGATGGGAAACGGTGCAAGTGGGCCGCTTAGACTATAGTTAAGGCGAGCTTCCCGTCGTCGACTGGGGATTACTTGACTCTAAGTCTGGGAGCCTGACATCTCCGTGATTACCTCAGTCTCTAGGATTTTAGAGTCTTCCGAGTGAAATGTCCGAATACAATTTGGCTCATTGGATACCACATTTCTGACCAGGAGCACAGGTGGCTTCTGCATACACGGACCCCCCACCAATTTTACTTCATCATTCAATTGTATCTGCTTGGTATGCTCTCACCTTTCATTAACTGCTATTGACCTATCAACTATTAACCGCTATTGACCCATTTGCACACCTGCTTTTACTTGCACATTTCACTTATAGCACTGATTTACTTAGTGAAATTCCTGTGCATTGCCTGTGAACTGAATTCTTCCTAATACCTACTGCGGCTCTGACACAGTGTATTACTGTTGATTTTGACTTACTGGACTGTGTAAATATTGTAATAAAGTTGTATATAGACAGGGTGAGTTTTCTCGATATACCCGTGCAGTGCCAGAGTCTGTCCTCTGAAAGAAACACATTCTCATTAATTGCTTACAGCCTAGATTGTACCGAACTTTTCTCCAAATGTATAAAAGATACCCAGGTATTATTATTGTCTTTGATCGAGACCATCAAGGAGTTGCAACTTTGCAAAACCTATTGCAACTGGCGCCCGAGCAAGTTGTATGAAAGCAGATTAGATCCAGCCCCAGAAAAGGTCGTCACAATACCTAATAATATGATTCATTTATGTTTCAGATTCCCAATCTGAATCAAATTAATGTGCTGCAAATTGGTTATGAAAGTCTTCTACTATAGACTAATCAAAGATGAAAGTACTTCCAAGCACTTTCAATAATAATAAATTCCTTCCAAGGCAGCACTACAACAACTACTGAATATCGTTGCCGAATACACCTCAGTAATAGGAATATCATTCGGTTTGGACAAATGTGCTGTCTTTCATCTAAGCAGAGGAAGAACTGAAGAAACAAGAGAAAACATCGACCTAGAAGGGGGAATGAGCATTCGACACAACCCAAATCAAGGATGTCTTAACAGCTAGCTACAAAAAAAGATCCGAGACATATGGAAATTACAGCTATCCGGGAAAAATAAAGTATCTCCTACGAACAGCTAGGCAGTCCCGATAATCACCTACTCCTTCGGGATAGTTAACTGAATAGTGAATAAAAATGTCGAGCTAAACAGAACCACTTGTAAAGTTATAAACATGAATCGTAGCCTGCATCCCAACTGCTCGATTCACAGAATATAAGTACCTTCCGTAGGAAATGGCAATAAGGATATTGAAAAGTGAAGACCCGCTTCTGAAAATGATAGCTCATCATGAAATTAGGAACCAAGGTTCTTTCCTATTTAGGGCTGGTCAGAGAGCATTGGAAAAGCTCAAAATAACTGGACTATCCATCGATCATGAGCTAGCAGGAACATATATCACGCCAACAGACCAAAGAAGAGTTGGCAGAGAGATAAGACAGGCACAACCGAAAACACTACTCGAAGATCACATGAGTAAACACCTGCACTACATATATTTCAGGAGTTTGAAATATCAGGTCCTGTCAGATGAATTATCCTTCGCCTTTTCGAAGTCCGCTGTGATCAAGTCGGAAACGGAGGGATTTGTTATGGCTTTTTAAGATGTGGTGATAAATACCAGATGGTATAAGAAGAACTTCATGAAAGTGGGCACCCCCACAACATGCAGAGCATTCCAGAGCCAGCAGAAAACTGTTATGCACATTATGTCTGCTTGCAGAGGCCATGCTCTATCAGGATATGTGGAAAGCCACAATGCGGCACTCCAAATTCTCTACTTCCATCTGAGAGAGGTTTATGGTATAGACAACGAACAAGTGCTACCATATGTGCCTCTGGAGATTAAAGCAGTTGTTGGAAATGACAGAGCTCGTATCTACCGAAACTATGCGATTCCAACAACTCGGCAGATCCACGCCATAAAGCCATATATAGTCCTACTTGGCAAAGAACTCAAGGAATTGTTTGTCGTCGAATTTTCCTCCCCCGCTGAAAATAATGTAGTGATGAAAGAAGAACAGAAGAGGGAAAATACAAGGATTTAATGTTCGAACTGGGGATCCTGTACCCAAGCATACAGTTAGGATGATCTTCTAATCATAAGATGCCTAGGTGGATTGAGAACGAACTACGTGGTAGAGTTGCGGTTGATTCCGGCCTGTAGATGACAGGCCGAGGAATTGGCATACAGAATGCAGAAATCAGTGTTGCTCGGATCAGTTCGAGGTCCCATCAACTGTGAAGGCTGCTTGCTGCTGATCTCTTTTGTGAAGGGGCACTGTAAGGGCAGGACGTAGGACTACTCCAAGGAACGTGCAAGAGGTTTTTTAGTGAGTAACCAATCAACAAATGGAGTAGACCCTCTCAGGGCCAGCCTATAAAAGGTTTTTCCACCCGAGCGGATAAAAAAAACACAGGTATTTATTTTAACCTCAGAAATCAAGCTCCACTTAATTGAGGACCACAATCGTAAACATTGCATATTTACAAATTACTCGGCAGATGCACTTACAATTGAATAAACAATTTACATAAGTACTACAAAAATCAGTTTGATTAAACATTACTCGATACTTCACTTGTCGAACTAACTTCCATCTATTTGACGTTGCATGATAACATCTACCAAGGTAATATTTGAAGCCGTTACGCTTGTCCTTAATATTTTGCGGAATATCATTATACAACTTAGCATAATTATATGAGAAAGAGCGTTCATAAGGTGGGGTATTATGGTTACGAATTGTGAGCCGGCCTACAATACTCCTAATATTGACATGATGGCATTCAGATCTAAATTTGAGTTTTCTGGGCCGATATATTGGCTCACAGGACTCAACAAGCCAACACCCTGTATATCAATGGAATATTATATAGTTCTTCCAATGTTTTTTGGGACAGGTCAGTCAAGTTGTTTCATTATATTTTCTTTCCACAGATCAAGAAGAGCCACCGAAGTATTACTCCAGAGCCAATTCCGCAACAGCAGTGTAGACAAGTTGTAGGATAATTTAAAAGCCATGGTGGACTGACCTATCCCTATGATGATGTTATCAAAATTTGCTTAAAATCAGAACTTACACTAAAAATTGAAGTTGTAACTGGATTTTTAGGAACCAATATTTTTGAGTCTCTAGAAACCCATGTCTTAGAAAATTAAATCAATCATGTATATACTTTTTATTTAATACAAGCAGTTTGGACTAATTACAAAAAATATTAGAATACATTTTATTATGAAGACCCAATCACAACAATTGGACTCTGTGAGAAAAAAAATAACAAAATTAATATTGTTCAAAAGACAATGAAGATATTACTTATATACGATGTGTAACTCCTTAAAATATTCAAATTTATGGAGGAACCAACATTGTTTTGTGCTTCTTCTAAAGTTCGAACAGTTTTGTATGGTTCAACGTTTAGTTTCCACAAGCCAACTGCAGTACGTGAACAAATTAGAGAACCAAATTCAATTATATGGAGCGGGTTCAAATTCCCTCCCCCCGAAATGTTTCAAAGTTATTTTTTGTTGCAGAAGAAATCTCTTACACCCCCTTGCACTTATGAAGTCTATTGCCAACATTTCGAAAACCCCCCTGAAATAAATTCCTGGCTACGCCCTTGCCATAAATTAAATGTATAATTAAACATCAAGTGGAAGACAATAGCGCTCATTATATATCTGTTATAAAAAAAAATTATTATTATTGGCGCTCTAGTTCCTCGGAACTGAGTGCTTATCAATTTGCCCAAATGTCTGTAATTTTCGAATATTTCGATGAAAATGGGTTTAAACGATTTGGTTCCACTCACTGATCAAGAATCCGTGGTCGAAATTCATTCTGTCCGGCCGGCCGGCCGTCCGGCCGTAGGCACGATAACTCTCGAACGGAATGAGCTGAGTTGAAATTTTCAGAGTAGGTTTGGAGGATGAATATCTCGGCTAAGTTCGTTACTGGGCAAAATCGGACAGAAGGTTTCGGGGTAATAAAAAAAAATTTTTTTTTTACAAAACAAATTCCAAATTAAATTTTTTTTAATAAGCAGTTTCATCATAAGAATCCATTCATATCATTTTTAACTCTAACAAGATAATACTTTCGGAGATATGATTTTTCAAAATTTCATTGTAAATCGTATTTCACAGATTGATATAATTATTCTATGTATATTCTATGTATGAATTGTCATAAAGTCAACTTGACAGAAGGGAATATTGTAACTTCAAGAATATTGGGGTTGAAATACTCGTATTTTAGCGATGCAACGGGGACCTCACCCGAAAATGTTTGAAAATATTACGTAAATATTGAAAGCATAATTCTGTAGTTCGAGAGAGGAGAAAATTTTGTGAACGTAGATCAGGAAATTTTTGATCGATTACTAGGTAATTTATTACTTATCTTCGTTTATACATGTTTTATGGAATACCTACTATTTGTAGGTACTTTAAACCTGTTTTGGACAATTGTCATACGAAACTTGTTTTTTTGGCGCTCTAGTTCCTCGGAACAGAGTGCTTATCAATTTGCCCAAGTGTCTGTAATTTTGGAATTTTTGGCTGAAAATGGTCTCAAATGATTTGGTTCGACTCACTGATCAAGAATCCGAGTGCGAAATCGATTCTGTCCGGCCGGCCGACCGGCCGTAGGCACGATAACTCTCGAACGAAAGGAGTTAGCGGATTGAAAATTGCAAGGTGGTTTTGGAGCGTAAATATCTCGGACA
The DNA here is from genome assembly GCA_937662695.2 of Halyzia sedecimguttata. NCBI lineage: Eukaryota > Metazoa > Arthropoda > Insecta > Coleoptera > Coccinellidae > Halyzia > Halyzia sedecimguttata. Next base: position 44,224,022 of record OW569413.2, on the reverse strand, counting down.
AGTTCGTTAATGGGCGAAAACCATCAAGGGGTTTCGGAGTTATGGCTGATTTTAGTAAAAATATTTTTTATGAATATTTCCGAAACCGATCACTCGATCTATCTGAAATTTAGCACCAAATTGTAGAATCATGATCTTTATACGAATGTGAAGTTTTGTATTGACCAGATTACCGAAAAGTGTCAAAAAAAAATTTGAAAATGTGGTGCAGTTCTCTTTCTCATGTTTGCTCATTTAATCTTGATAAATAAACTATTATTTGAATTGAATTTCCTTTATGATGCAGTTCTATCATATGAATACATTGATATAATTCCCAACTCTGAGAAACCAATACCAGATATAATTTGTCTGTTTGAACTAGAGCGCCAGAAAGCTCCTGTCCACAGGGCTTGAACCCATTTTTCAATACATAATTATTCAAGAAAAAGATGGCTACAATTAATGTCATTTTAAAATGACCAGAAATATTTAAGTAAGGCATGTAAATAGAATATACATAATAATTTATCATTTTCAATTGAACTCAGTCATGGTAGGTATATGCTATATACGATAATTAAGCCAAATAAGTTACAATTTTTTGTTTTTGTTATTTGAGAAATATGTATTTATAATGATTGTTTTTTTTTTCATCCTTTTGTAACATTTAATATTTACAAGATAAGATTATTTTGTAAAATATTTGAAAGATGAAAACTTGTGATGTTTCTGATTAGAGATTTTTAGAAAAAAGTTTAATATTTTGATAGAAGGTTATCATGTTAGACTATGGGCCAGTCTTTCCATCTCCTAATAAAGTGACCAATAGTTATTTGTTGCCAGCTGGACTTATTCAACAAATAAACTAAGAAACTATACATAGATGAAAAGTGGAAACACAATTATTTCAACAAATAACTATTGGCCGCTTTATTAGGAGGTGGAAAGACCTGGCCTAAGTATATTTTAATTTACCATGTTCAATTTGAAATTCTGATTACACATGTTAAATAATTAGGAAAGTAACATACTCTAGTTCTATGATGATTATATTGTTTTCTCGTTTATTTTCTTTAGGAAACTTGAAAGACTGATTATAAGTAATGCTTACACTCTTAATAAAGTGTATTTTGTGATCTCAATTAATAAGATGGTTTTATTTGATAATTTTAAGTAATAAATCAATTTAGATTGCAATATACAGTGGGCCATGGTCGATGGTACCCTGGACTTTTACGGAAAAAAGGACGTACGATTTTTTTGAAAATTTGTTTCCTTGGCTAGGAACCACTGCTCCATCGATTTAGAATATTTTTAGCACTGCGGTGTTGCCCCTTATATCAAAAAGTACAAATAATTTTGATATTTCAAACGAAACACCCTGTATATTATTACTTATTTCGATTCGCCGTAGCCTCTCGATTATTTCTATATGAACTTCCTTATCCCTATCTCTAGCAGTGTTCGAATAATTCATTGATATACTTCTTTTTTGTGCAAAACATAGATTCAATAAAACATTCATTACTTCGTTACTTGGAATCCTAGAAAGCTAAAATTTCGGGTGTGGATTAACAATATCCCGTGTATCATTTACGTATAATCACATACGTCCCCTATCATACAGGGTTGTTCAAAATCCGAGGCTCTTCAGTAACATACTTGAACGATAAAAAGTGCGTGTTTTCATATGTAATGACCTGTACATCACAAGATGTATTGAAAGAAAATTAAATTTCCTTTCAAACGATATAACATGTTCCTATACCTAAATTGTAAGTTTTTCGAATTAAAAGCAAGTTTCCATGCCAATCAGAATATTGAGTTACATTTTGTATTAGCTATCCATGAAATGTCTTAGAACATGTAAATTATGATAATTTAACAATTGGCAACGATTGTAAAATATTGTTGAATTTAATAACGGAGTTTTTATTTTAAAATAATTCAAATGGAAGGCAATAATTATACACATGAAGTTTTACTGAAGTTGTTTATTCTTAGCGGCCAAAGCAATGAAATTGTAGCAAGTTTTGATACATAAAGAGACGTATTTCATTGAACGTAAATGATACACGGGATATTAGTAATCCATACCCGAAATTTCAGCCCTATAGTATTCCAAGTACCAAAGTAATGAATGTTTAATTGAAACTATACTTTGCACACAAAAGGAGTAAATCAATCAATTACTCTAAAACTGCTAGAGATAGTGATGATCCCGAAATAATCAGGAGGCTACGGCAAATGGAAAAAAAGCAATAATATACAGGGTGTTCCATTTGAAATATCAAAGTTGTTAGTACTTTTTGATATAAGCGGCAACACCGCAGTGCTGAAAATATTCTAGATAGATATATTGCAGTTCTCATGGATTTTTTAAATACCTATCAAACTGCCCCACCCTTTGTATTCAAATATGCTGCTTTTCATCCATTAGAAAAAGAGGTTGCATTTTTGTGCATCAGTGTGCCCCACCTCCACCTACATCTGATTATCTAATTAGCGAGGTCTTCTAAAGAGACCCCTCATAAGCTCTGAGAGCTGGTATGAGTTAAGAGAATCAGTTGTGATATGTGTACGCTCCTCGGTACGCTCTGTTACTGTATCCTTGTACCTTAGGCCAAGGGCGGATCCAGGGGAGGGGGGTCATGGGGGTCATGACCGTTCCTCTCGGAACGTAATTTTCATCGATCTCCTACATTTAGATACCTTTTCCTTCAAAAAAAAGCTTCCCTTTTCTGAAGGAAAAACTGACAAGTGTCAAAATTTATATAATCATCTGCTAACAATGTATCATGCCCCTGGCAACCAAACAAACAACCCATTTTGACCAAAATGTAAAAAAGTCATTCTAACATTTATAGGGTACTGAGACGCAAGTAGCTTTGATTTGATCACAAAGCTTATTAATTATTATCTCATAAAAAACGATTTCTTCCACTTGTTGGATAAAACATTGTATTTCAATCGCGTGTTATTTTCAAGCCTGACGGCCTGGTGGTATGAATATTCTCGCGTGACTTATTTTCAACATAACTCACTAGTACCTTATGGTACTAAGTGGTAATAGTAGAAGATCCGAACCTAAGTCGACCTTCACCGAGCTGATAATAGAATGAAACATATTATATAATAAATTTAGCATATTAGATAATATACTAAAAATGGGTTGCCTGAAAAAATCCTGGACAGACTATTTTTAATTTTTAAAAAAATTTCTAGTGATACGATCCTCACAAAATTTTGCAAAAATTTCCGTGTTGGCATTCTTCAACTAATAACCATATTTAAATTGGATCGCTTTAGTATTTTTCGAGTTATTAAGGAAATAAAAACCAAATTTCAGATGGCGATAATCCCAAAACCGTTTGGCCGATTATGCTTATAAACAAACTCAAATGTCACATTCAGATATTTTCGGCGAAAAATTCGAGAATTACGGACATTTGGGCAAAATGATAACACAATGTTCCCCACAACATACGCGCAAAAATAATAAAAAATAGTCTCTCCAGGATTTTTTCAGGCAACCCATTTTTATTACATTTTCTAATATACAAAATTCATTATAAAATATGTTTCATTCTATTATCAGCTCGGTGAAGGTCGACTTAGGTTCGGATCTTAGACTATAAGGAAAAGGGGAATAGTGTAGTTTCCGATATGAATTTCACACATTGGAGTAGGAGTACATGGGATGTTTTGAGAAAATTAGGAGAAGCTAATCCTGTAACATGGTCATCTTCCAAAATCGATCCTGAATTGATTCCTCGTCGACTAGTTGATGTTTCCGCTTCGGTTGAAATTTCCAAATCAAAATTCAAAAATATGAAGTATAATTTGCACAAATTTAGGACATCATCTTCATCTATAGATAGTATGTGGAATCTATTCAACTCTAATTAAAAGCAGCCCTAAATCTCGAAAAGCAGCAGGATTTGATGGAATTTATCCTGAATACATCAAACACTTGGGCAAATGGGCCTTGTGCTGGATATTATCATCATTTATTTTTATCAAAGGATCAAGGCAGTTTATTGCTGCAATACTTAGTGCTAGATTTTAAAAATTTCCTCGTCTTTCTGGATCAACACTCATTTGCCAGACTATACCGGTGTCATGTCCCAGTAAACAGCACGGTGTAGGGATGAGAACGAAGCCGGTCTCCTGTCTTTCTCACCTTTTCTCACTTGGAAATTCAATTGTCCCGGTAGGAGGCGCTGCAATCGGGTTCTAGGTTTTTTTTTTTTTTTTCGCATTTGGAAATAAAATTGCAACCGCAATAACCGATTTGGCGCAGGCGCAGTTGCGTGGGTCAGCTAGTTCTATAATAATATTCTGAATACTGGAAATATTCCAAAAGAATTCCGCAAAGTGAAAGTCATAGTTATACGTGGGAAGAACCCTGATCCTGATCCTAGTAGTTATCGACCCATTAGTCTGTTGAGTGTTCCTTTTAAAATTTTAGAAAGATTGATTCTTTTTAGGATTGAATCGTCTGTAGAAGACGTTCTACAGAATTGCCAGGGGTACTTCAGGAAAAATAGGAATTGTTGTGATCAGGTTCTTAGTCTAACTACTTATATCGAAACAGGTTTCAATAGTCAAATGAAAACAGGTACAGCATTTGTGGCTTTGTCGGCAGCATGACACGGTATGGAAAGATGATTTGATTTTGAAACTTCATACCCATTTAAAGTGTGGAAAAATGGTTCGTTTACTTGAAAATATGCTGACGGATAGAAGGTTTCGTGTTTTGTTGATAATACTAGTAGTAAATTCAAAAATTCTAATGGTCTCCCACAAGGTTCAGTTTTAGCACCTCTTCTTTTCAATTTATATATGTGTGATATTCCTGCTACTTCCTCTGAGAAATTCATATACGTTGATGACATTGCCCTTGCATTTCGTCATTCTGATTTCCAAAGTATAGAAAATAATCTATCTGCAGGATTCGAAATTCGGAAAAAGTACCTATTTCAGTGGCGTTTGTGTCCGAATCCAAATAAAACCGAGGTTTCTTGCTTTCAATTGAACAATCATCAAAAATATAGAACATTGACTGTAACTCTCGGTGATTCTTTCTCGAGACATACTTTTATCCTACATATCTAGGGGTGAAACTAGATTCCTCTTTGAATTTCGAAGCCCATTTGGATGAGTTGCGTCTGAATAAACCCTTTTTAATCCCTATGAAAAAGATAATAAGAAAAAAGCACTGACGTGAAGTCAGTACTCTTTCGCGAGCGTGTTCACAGAGGCTAATTTGAATTGAATGATGAGTACTTCAAGATCAGTGGATAGAGCGAGCCGGTGATCTACCCAAGGGATAGTGGGCCCCATTCACTGTCGGTTCAAAAATTAACAGTGCTGTATTTAAGCTTCCGTAAGGATAGAGTAACACTGTTGAAAAAGAACTCAACTGACTCTCCTTAGGGCCGGTTTCTCCATTGCGAGTTACCCCGAGGTTGCGGGTAACCCGAGTGTTGCGCATTCATGAATATCGCTAAATACATGCGTCAACTCGCAACCTCGAGTTAACTCGCTATTGAGAAACCGGCCCTTAGTCGCACAAGCTCCTAGAATATTCTGAGGGATCTCCTTGGGAAAAACTTGGCAGGGTCAGTATAATCATAATCATGTATATAGCACGCGCGCCAAAGCAGAATGACCCCACGTCAATGCTTTTTTACACTTTTTCTTTCATTGTTAAGTTAAATGCAGGTTGACTTAACAATGAAAGAAAAAGTGTGAAAAAGCATTGACGTGGGGTCAATCTGCATTTGGCGCGCGTGCTATATACATGATTATGATTATACTGACCCTGCCAAGTCTTTCCCAAGGAGATCCCTCAGAATCTTATAGGATCTTGTGCGACTAAGGAGAGTCATTTGTGTTCTTTTTCAACAGTGTTACTCTATCCTTACGGAAGCTAAAATACAGCACTGTTAATTTTTGAACCGACAGTGAATGGTGTCCACTATCTCTTGGGTAGATCTCCGGCTCGCTCTTTCCACTGAGCTTGAAGTACTCATCATTCACTTTAAATTATCCACCGTGAGCACGCGCGCCAAATAGTAGGTACCGACTTCACGTCGGTGCTTTTTTTTCAAGTTCCTTCAACAAATATGCCTATCAATACAGTTTGGCTGTTAGCTTTACCGTAGATCGAAAAAAATTGCGGTTATGCGATCTCCTTTAGGACCGCAATTGCCTCTTCTCCAAATCTGAACGTAATTTAATATAGATCTACCGAATATAGTTATTTACAAATTCACCCCAGGGCCACGATACGTACATTTCAATTCGGAAACAACGCTATTTCCCCGAAACTGACTTGTCCGTGCACAGAATTGCCCTGAAATTTCTCTTAAAACCTTAAAATGACGGCTCAGGACCAAATCGATCACCGCTAGACGCAAACCACTCCCAACATGAGCCATACAATCCAAACGTCTCCTCTGCGCATAAGCAATCTACTCGTGGCTTAAAGTGCCCTGAAAATAACACTTCACACAAAATTCTGATTCTTCAACACCATTGGTTCAGGGGATATCACTGCTCCAATCCACGCATGCGCAGACACTTCCAAGGGGATTCTATGAAAGAATAGCATTCTGCACCTCAAATCCCAAATCCTCTCAGACGAAAACTCCAGCAGTTAACTCACTTATGCTCATGCGCATAACGAAAAATGCCCGTAAGGGGTAACATGAATTTCAAAATTAGCCCCAGGGCCACGGTATGGACACTTCAACTCGGAAACAACGCTATTTGCCCCAAACTGACTTGTGTCCGTGCACTGACTTGACATGAATATTCTTTTAAAACCTCACAATATCGGTCACTACTCCCAACATAACCCATACAACACACAAACAGTAACTTCACTTCTGCGCATGCGCAATCTACTCGGGGCTGCAAGTCCTCCCAGAATCACACACCTTACAAAAAACTCCGATTCTCCAACACTAGTGGTTCAGGAGATATCGCATCTTGAATCCACGCATGCGCAGACACTCACCAGGGGATTCTATACAGGAATAGCATCCGCCACCCCAAAACCCCAATCCTCTCTGACGAAAACGCCAGCAGTTAAATCACTGATGGTCTGCTCATGCGCATAACGAAAAATGCCCGTAAGGGGTAACATCAATTTCAAAATTAGCCCCAGGGCCACGGTACGGACACTTCGGAAACAACTCTACATATTCCAAACTGACTTGTCCTTGCACTGAATTGCCATGAATATTCTTTTAAAACCTCACAATATCGACTCAGCACTCCCAACATAAGCCATCCAACCCAAAAACAGTCACTTCTCTTCTGCGCATGCGCAATCTACTCGCGGCTAAAAGTCCTCTCAAAATCACACACCTTACAAAAAACTCCGATTCTCCAACACTAGTGGTTTGGGAGATATCGCTTCTTTAATCCACGCATGCGCAGACCCTCATCAGGGATCTGGATTCTATGGAGGAATAGCATCCGCCAACCCAAAACCCCAATCCTCTCTGACGAAAACTACAGCAGTTAAATTAATTCTCATCTGCGCATGCGCATTACGAAAAATGCCCGGAAAGGGCAGCATGAACCTCAAAAATTGGTTCAAGCACTGACGTGAAGTAAGAAGCTTTTGCACGTCAGTGCTTGAACCAATTTTTTTTTTCGTGATTTTTTTTCAATTTTCTAGGGGTACGGTTCTTAAAATTTTTTTTTCGTAATTTTTTTCAAATTTTCTAGGGGTACGGTTGTTACAAAATTTTAAACACGTCTTTATGTTGATTTTCTACTACTAGTTACCAAGCTTCAATTCGACCGAATATTTATTTTTTGAGTTATCAAGGAAATAATATTCCAGGTGGGTATAACTCGGAAACCGTTAGACCGATTATGCCCAAAAACGAACTCAACTCTCCCATTCGGATACGCAACCTTCCCTGAAAATTGCAAGTCTCTATCTCCTTTCGTTCGAAAGTTATCGAGGCAACGCCCACCCATCTACTGAACTCACACAAGGCTGCTCGAATCTCCAACAATATTTAACAGATCGTGTTAAAATTTGAAACTTGGTAGTAGAGTTAGGTTCTAAAGGCTCTTGCAAAATTTCAGCAATTTCAGACGAATAGTTACTGATATATAGAATTTTTTTTTTCAATTTTCAATGATTTTTTAAATATTTTCTACAAATACTATCCTCACGAAATTTTGCAAGAATTTTCGCGTTGGCATTCTATAACTAATAACCATGTTTGAATTAAATCGGTTTAGTATTTGTCGAGTTAGTGGGGAACAAATAAGAACCAAATTTCAGATGGCTATAACTCTAAAACCGTTTGGCCGATTATGCTCATAAACAAACTCAAATGTCGCATTCAGATGCACAACCTAACCTGAAATCTTCAAGCCGCTATCTCTTTCCGTTCTCAGGTTATCGTGACAACAAAAATATATTTTAATAATTTTCTAGCAATACGATTCTCACAAAATTGCACAAAGGTGCTTAGGTTTATATTCTACAACTATTCACCAAGTTTCAATTCGATCGGATCTATATTGGTTGAAAACAAAATTAGTACTCGGAAACCATTGGGCCGATTATGCCCATTAACGAACTTGTCCGTTGTATTGAGATGCCCACTTACCCTGAAAATTTCAAGTCGCAAGCTCTTTCCGTTCTCAAGTTATCGTGGCAACGGCCGGACGGCCGGACAGAATCAAATTTGACCTCGAATTCTTCATTGGGGAGTCGAACCAAATCGTTTGAGACCATTTTCGTAAAAAAATTCGAAAGTTACAGACATTTGGGCAAAATGATAATGCGATGTTCCCCAGAACATACGCGCAAAAATTAGTTTGTAATCTCACATAATAGAAATATAAAATAAAATAAAAAAATAGGTTTCGACATTTCAAGCAAAGTATTCCGCAAAATAGTAGTAATTTTTTGATTTATTTCATGTCACCTGATCTTCAAGAAATCTTGCAAAAGTGTTTGCTTTGGTCTTTTACATCTACTGAGTTTCAATTTAATCAGATCAGTATTTTTCGAGTTATCATGAAAACAAAATTTTAAAATTTTTCAAATTTTTTTTTGCCACTTTAGGGCCGTCCGGTCAAAACTAAACTTCGCAGGCATATAAAGGTCATGATTCTACAATTTGATGCCAAATTTCAGAAAGATCGAGTAATCGATTCCGTAAATATTCATAAAAAACGTTTTTACTAAAAACGGCCTTAACTCCGAAACCGCTTGGTAGATTTTACCCGTTAATGAACTTGTCCGAGATATTTACGCTACAAAATACTATTTCAGCGCTCTTAGTCGTTCCGTTCGAGAGTTATCGTGGTAACGGCCGGCCGGACTGGACGGACAGAATTTAATTTGACCTCGAATTGTTCATCAAGGAGTCGAACCCAATCGTTTGAGACCATTTTCGAAAAAAAATTCGAAAAATACAGAGATTGTGACGAAATGATAGCACGCTGTTCCTTGCGGAACACGCGCGCAAAAAGCACTGTCTTGAGATCAATCTGCTTCGGCGCGCTTGCGTTATTGCATTATTATGATTATACTGACCCTCCTACGTCTTCCCCACGGAGATACCTCAGAAGCTCCTGGGAGCTTGTGCGAATTTGAACAGTCAGTCGTGTTCTGTGTAGGCTTCGTTACTGTATTCTTACTCCAGCTTAGGCAAAGCACTCTCAATATTTGACCCGACAGTGATTAGTGGCCACTACTGTCTGACTAGATCAGACTATGGTTCACTCTATCCACATTCAATTCAAATTGACCAACATGAACAAGCGCACCATAGAGTACAGACTTCACGTCCGTGCTTTTTTATATTTTTTACGCGAAAACTGTTCATCGAACGAAAGGAAGTCTTTCGATCAAATTCGCTACAAATTTAATGGGCTTTAAAAAAATATTACCCTTAATCGAATTTCCATGGTAAATTCGATTAAGGGTGTCCAATACAGAAGAATGGACAATAGAACATACGCGCAAAAGCTTCTGACTTCACGTCAGTGCTTGAACCAATTTTTTTTTTTCGTGATTTTTTTTTAATTTTCTAGGGGTACGGTTCTTAAAAATTTTTTTTTCGTCATTTTTTTCAAATTTTCTAGGGGTGCGGTTCTTACAAAATTTTGAACACGTCTTTATGTTGATTTTCTACTACTAGTTACCAAGCTTCAATTCGATCGAATATTTATTTTTTGAGTTATCAAGGAAATAATATTCCAGGTGGGTATAACTCGGAAACCGTTAGACCGATTATGCCCGAAAACGAACTCAACTCTCCCTTTCGGATACACAACCTACCCTGAAAATTGCAAGTCCCTATCTGCTTTCGTTCGAAAGTTATCGAGGCAACGGTCACCCATGTACTGAACTCACACAAGAATGCTCGAATCTCCAACAATATTCAACCGATCGTATTAAAACTTGAAACTTAGCAGTAGAGTTAGGTTATGAAGACTCTTGCAAAATTTCAGCAATTTCAAACGAATAGTTACTGTTTTATAGAATTTTTTTTTTTTATTTTCAATAATTTATAAAAAAATTTTTACAAATGCTATCCGCACCAAATTTTGCAAACATTTTCGCGTTGGCATTCTACAACTAATTACTATGTTTCAATTCAATCGGTTCAGTATTTTTCGAGTTAATGAGGAACAATAAACCACCAAATTCCAGAAAATTTCAGATGGCTATAACTCTTAAACCGTTTGGCCGATTATGCTCATAAACGAACTGAAATGTCTCGTTCTGGTGCACATCCTAACCTGAAAATTTCAAGCCACTATCTCTTTCCGTTCTCAAGTTATCGTGACAACAAGAATATTTTTAATAATTTTTTTTCAATTTTCTAGCCATACGATTCGCATAAAATTTCACAAACGTGCTTAGGTTCATATTTTTCAACTACTCACCAAGTTTCAGTTCGATCGGATTCATATTGGTTGAAAACAAAATTATTACTCGGAAACCACTGGGCCGCTTATGCCCATTAACGAACTTGTCCGTCGTATTGGGATGCGCCACCCACCCTGAAAATTTCAACTCGCTAGCTCTTTTCGTTCTCAAGTTATCGTGGCAACGGCCGGACGGCCGGCCGGACAGAATCAAATTTGACCTCGAATTCTTCATTGGGGAGTCCAACTAAATCGTTTGAGACCATTTTCGTCAAAAAATTCGAAAGTTACAGACATTTGGGCAAAACTATAACGCGATGTTCCCCAGAACATACGCGCAAAAAAACGCATGAAAATCCTTTACGTAGTTTTAAAGATATAAGCATACATAGGGACAGACAGACAGCGGGAAGCGACTTTGTTTTATAATATGTAGTGATAATGTAGGTGCTAAATTTATAATTTCCCAAGCTGCCTTCTCCTACGATATCTACTAGACATTCCACGAGAACTGCCGAAAATTCAATATCACAATGCAATTCATACCAGGAGTTTACTCACAATCAGTGGTAGGTTAGGTTAGGTTAGGTTAGGTTAGATAAGATATAAGCATACATAGGAGCGGGGCCGTAGCTAGGGGGGGGCATAATGGGGCAATGCCCTACCTTTAATTTCCAATGCCCTACCTTAAAAAATGGGTTCAAGCCCTGTGGACAGGAGCTTTCTGGCGCTCTAGTTCAAACAGACAAATTATATCTCCGAAAGTATTGGTTTCTCAGAGTTGGGAATTATATCAATGTATTCATATGATATAACCGCATCATAAAGGTAATTCAATTCAAATAATAGTTTATTTATCAAGATTAAATGAGCAATCATGAGAATGAGAACTGCACTATGGAAGAAATCAAATTTAATCTGGCCAATTTTGCCCAATAACGAACTTAACTGAGATATTCATCTCCCTAATCTACTCTGAAAATTTCAACTACCTACCTCATTCCGTTCGAGAGTTATATCTATGTCTATGGATGAAAAGCAGTCTCACTACTCTCAGATCTCTTACTAACTAATGTAAGACTTTTCTGAGAAAAACTAATTTCGGAGCAAACAACTGAGATTTTTCTCACTTCGCTCACAATTCTTCGATTGATTAGATAATGTCATGTCACAGGAACATAAGTTGACATTAGGACAATTCATACATAGAATTATATCATTCTGTGACAACGTTGAAATACGATTTATTATTGAAATTTTGAAAAATCATATCTCCGAAAGCATTAACTTGTTATAGTTAAAAATGATATGAATGGATTCTTATGATAAAACTGCTTATTAAAAAAAATTTAATTTGGAATTTGTTTTGTAGAAAAAAATTTTTTTTCTTGTTACTCCGAAACCATCTGTCCAATAACGAACTCAGCCGAGATATTTATCCCCCAAACCTACTCTGAAAATTTCAACTCTCTAGCTCATTCCGTTCGAGAGTTATCGTGCCTACGGCCGGCCGGACAGAATGAATTTCGACCACGGATTCTTGATTAGTGAGTCGAACCAAATCATTTAAGACCATTTTCATCGAAAAATTCGAAAATTACAGACATTTGGGCAAATTGATAAGCACTCAGTTCCGAGGAACTAGAGCGCCAAAAATAGTAACAATTTAAATAATATGCTTAGGAAAATGTTTTTCCATAATGTGACGTGAGGAAAAAAATTATTACTCGCAAAGCAATTCCGAATTAACCACAAGCTACATTTTCAGAAGCACCTCATGTACTAATTCCTACCCTGAAAAATGCAAGTCCCTATCTCCTCTCGTTCGAATGTTATCGAAGCAACGGTCACCCATCCAGCTACTGAACTCACACAAGGCTGCTCGGATCTCCAACAATATAGATCCGATCATGTTCAAACTTGGAACTTTGCAGTAGAGTTAGGTTCTGAGGCTCTCGAAAAATTTCAGCGATGTCGGACGAATAGTTTTTGATATATAGAATTGTTTTCAATGATTTTTTAAAAATGTTGTTGTGATACGATCCTCACGAAATTTCGCAAGAATTTTTGCGCTGGCATTCTACAACTGAGAACCATGTGTGAATTGGATCGCTTTTGTATAGATGGGTATGACTCCAAAACCGTTTGGCCAATTATGCTTATGAACAAACCTCAAATGTACCATTTAGATGCACAACCTAACCTGAAAGTTTCAAGTCGCTATCTCTTTCTGTTCTCAGTTTATCCTGACATAAATAATATTTTTTAATACATTTCTTTAAAGTTTTTAGTGATACGATTCTCACAAAATTTCACAAGCGTCCGTAGGTTTGTATTCTAATACTACTCACCAAGTTTCAATTCGATCGGATTTATATTGGTTGAAAACCAAATTATTACTCGGAAACCATTGGGCCGATTATGCCCATTAACGAAGTTGTCCGTCGTATTGGGATGCGCCACCTATACTGAAAATTTCAAGTCGCTATCTCTTTCCGTTCTCAAGTTACCAACGGACGGCCAGCCGGCCGGACAGAATCAAATTTGAACTCGAATTCTTCATCAGGGAGTCGAACCCAATCATTTCAGACCATTTTCAGCAAAAAATTCGAAAATTACAGACATTTGGGCAAAATGATAACGCGATGTTCCCCGGAACATACGCGCAAAAATAAGATTATCGTTAAGTGTCTGACGAAAGAGTCTGATATAGACTCCGAAACGTTACGAAATAGTTGTTTCATCGTTGTTGTTTTCGTTATTGTTTGTTAGGCAACCTGGTTCAATTGATTGCTTCTGACAAATATCTTGTGTTTCTTACGCAGAAGCATTTCACAAAATTATTTTTTTTTTTATTTTATGGATAGGTATTTTCCGAGTTTGGGAGAGAAAACCCAGAAAGAAACCATTTAATAATGAATATACCTCCCACAGTCTCATTTAATTATTATGGTATTTCTGGCCTTTGAAAAGAGAAGAACTGATTCAGTTGATCTGAATGAAGTCCTTCGCATATTTAATAATATGGCAAATCGAAGGATTCAGGGGTTTTGAGGAAGATTTTTATCAACGTTATAATAATCACAATATGTTAAAAGGAATAAAATAAACCTGAAGAAATAAGTATTTTTATTAACTTCCTATTTCACTCAAAAGTAGGTACGATGAAAATTGATTCTTCAGATCACATCAAGTAATTTTTTTTACTTCTGCCCTACCTGTAACCTCCATTGCCCTACCTTAAATTCATCTCTAGCTACGGCCCTGCATAGGAGGGTAGTTCTCACGAAATGTTCCACTTTGGTGTTCATGACAGTTTTCTGCTACATAAAACTGGTTTAATCGTTTAATTCTCTATATTATATCCTTTTGAAATGTAACAATCACTATAAAGAATAAAGAATTGCAAAATTTCAAAAATTTTAATTTTCAACGCTAGTTTTCTTTCCAAAAGAATTGAAAACCTCACCTCCGTGACTGTTCCTCTTAGTTATCGCATTGTCCTAAACTTAAAATTATAGCTTTAATGGAATTCTGGCACAGCGTATTTCTAGTTCATTATCCACAATCAACTAATTAATGTTGACATGATAAAATCTCAAGAAAAAAATTATCGGTGTTCGAGTTATACTTACATTAGTCGATGTTCCTGCATTATCTATCACCTCCGTGAAGCGACATTGTAATTTGACTCTTTAATCGCAAGATGACGGTATCGTCATCGTGGACCGCCTGGAATATTGGTTGATGTGCAGGTAATACTGACCACTTGAGATTTGAACTTCAAAGTGTAACTTATTGGTTAAATTCTTACCCAAGTGATAAAGACGTGTATGGGAAATTTGGGATTCTCACCTCCGTGAAGATGAATTGTAAGGTAGGAGATTATTTTATTCAATTATTTGTTATCTGAATATACTTAATTACGAAAGTTATTTAATGAGTTAAAATATTGTTTTGAAGCCTTTTTCTTTAAATGAGATATTCTATAAAAAAGTAAAATTTCTCACCTCCGTGAATCTCACCTCCGTGAATATAGTAATTCACGGAGGTGAGGTACTCCTCACGGATGTGATAATAATATTCTGTTCCTCCTTTCAAAACATGAATTCTAACTTTATTAAAAAAAAAATAAGAAAAAAGTTACTGCATCTCATGAAGAACAGAAGAAAAAACAACGAAAATCTATGAGAACACTTCATGAAGCCCGAAAAAATGATCCTGAATTATACGAAGAAGAAAAACGTAAAGAACGAGGGCTATTATAAAAATAATAAATATTCTGGATATGTCCGAAAGAGAAAAATTGGTTCAAGCACTGACGTGAAGTCAGGAGCTTTTGCGCGTATGTTCTATTGTCCATCCTCCTGTATTGGACACTCTTAATCGAATTCACCATGGTGAATTCCATTGTTCGTTCTCCTGTATTGGACACTCTCTTAATCGAATTTACCATGGTGAATTCTATTGTCTGTTCTCCTGTATGAGACACTCTTAATCGAATTTACCATGGTGAATTCGATTAAGGCTCTCCAATACAGGAGAATAGACAATAGAATTCACCATGGTAAATTCGATTAAAAGTGTCCAATACAGGAGAATGGACAATAGAACATACGCGCAATAGCTCCTGACTTCACGTCAGTGCTTGAAACAATTTTTTTTATATTAAGGATATATGAATTTTTTTTTTCATTTAAAATTTAACATCCGTGAATGCCGGTTTCATGAAAATCTCATTATTTCACAAAATACCAACGAAAGTGTGTAACCTTAGGCATAAGATTAATAAGAATTAATTTCTGGTTTAGGATATCTAAAAATAAATTCGATTATTGTTAATTTATTTTTTTTCAAACTAAAATGCGAAAGGGGAACATTTGGTGGGAATTACCCAGGAACAGACAGACAGCGGGAAGCGACTTTGTTTTATAATATGTAGTGATAATGTAGGTGCTAAATTTATAATTTCCCAAGCTGCCTTCTCCTACGATATCTACTAGACATTCCACGAGAACTGCCGAAAATTCAATATCACAATGCAATTCATACCAGGAGTTTACTTACAATCAGTGGTAGGTTTCTGTTTGTTGAAACAATTATGTAAAGTTCCCATTAACGATCCCGTTGTACAGTTCATAAAATAAACACAAAGGATCGGAAGATGAAATTGCCAAACATGGTCATGAGATATCTAACGAAATAGTGAGGAAAATAATCATAGATGAAGATTTTTGCTCAGCTCATACAGGGTTGGGATAAAGTATTGTAGGATTAATATAAAGATGGTTCAAATAACTTCAGTTTTATTCCTCTTCACACTTCATAAGAAAATAATCATAAAGAACATAAGATCTAAGACATAATCTGGCTTCAGCCGCTTCGACTTATCGACGACTGACTCTGACAATTCTGACATATATGCGATCACAGAATCGTATACCTATCTGTTAACACACAGAGGGCGGCAGCACTTCTATGGCGGCAAATTTGAATTTTAAATTGTTCTACTACAGTATGGAACCAAGTAAATATCTGTTAAACGAAAAGAACGATATTTATCAAAATTTGCAGGTAAGCGCAATGGAACAAAATGCATCTGATATACATTTTTTTGTTAATAATATAGTTCCGGTTTAACCGGAAATGCCATCAACTTCTTTAATTTAAATGGGACACCCTATATATTTTTACAGATTTTGAAAGAGCTTGTTATTTTGAATTCATACATACTGAGTTTAGTGTCAAAAAAATTGTAAAAACGAGGAATAACTCACTGTTAGTTGTACAATAGGTGTACATTACATTATTTTAGAATAATGAGAAACAAAATTACTTCAAATGTTCAAACTGCTCGCCGTTTACTTGCTGACAATATGCCATCCTATTTAAAAATTCTTGAGTCACTGTTTCGAAGACTTCTCCACGTATTAGTTCACATTCATCAATAATTCTTTGTCTCAATTCCAGTAAGTTTGTTGGTCGTCTGACGTAAACACGTGATTTTAGATAACCCCAAAGAAAAAATCTAACGGGCTAAGATCCGGAGAACGAGCAGGCCCCTCTATGAATCCTCTACGTCCAATCCATCGATTCGGCAAATTCGCATCCAGAAAATCCCTAACCCGTCTATCATAGTGGGGAGGTGATCTTGTTGAAACCAAACATTTTGTGGTAATTGCCCATTCTGGATTCTGGAGTGCAGGAATAATTTCGTTATTTAGTAGATCCAAATACTTGTCACCATTCAAGCTTCCGTCGATAAAAAATGTCTATTTTCGACAATTTCCATCCAAACATTCAACTTCTGTGAATGCTGGGTATGTGCTTCATGAATCCAATGAGGATTCTCATTTGACCAATACCTTGAGTTATGGCGATTAACTATTCCCTTTGAACAAAAAGTTACCTCATCGGAAAAAACTATGTTAGAAGCAAAATTTTCGTCGACATTACAGATGTCCATTAATTCCATCCGTCGGTCAAAATCATCGTCTGACAATTCTTGAACCAACTGTGCCTTATACGGACGATGCTTTTCACTTTTTAATGTCTTTCCTACAGAATGTTGACTGATACCATGGTTTAGTGCCTAATTTGTGGTGGAAGTTGGAGGAGATTCTTCTAAATCGATTGCAATATTTGCGGTCTTCCAGGTCTAAGCAAATTTTTAACCATTCCAGTTGTATTAAAATGTTGTAATGTGACACACTTCTTCATGAGTTCTAACACGATCACCATAACCGATCATCATTAAAATTTCAATACGCTCTTTTAAACTTAATTGAACCATTCTAAAATTTCTAAATCGTAAAATTTATTTCCGTCAATTAGAATTTGACACTTGGAGAACAAAAGACGTACTAAACAGTACTCGTTTATTTATTAATATGCATACAAACATCAATTAGTTTATCTAAATAGTGTTTTGCTCTAATGCAAAAAACTCAAAGGAGATTGATTAAAGTGCTATATTCCTCGTTTTTACAAATTTTTTCACACTAATCTCAGTATGTATGAATTCAAAATAACAAGCTCTTTCAAAATCTGTAAAAATATATATGGCATCGCATTTAAATTGAAGGAGTTGATGGCATTTCCGGTTAAACCAGAAGTTTATTATTAACAAAAAAATGTACATCAGATGCATTTTGTTCCATTGCACTTATCTGCAAATTTTCATAAATCTCGTTCTTTTCGTCTAAAATTTATTTAATTTGTTCCATACTTTATCCCAACCCTGTATATAATTAGGAAATAGCAATCCTTCTTTCCTATAACACTATATTTATTTCCACCATAAGAATTTCTATATGACAATGTAGAACTCGCATAATTGCACGTTCTACATCCAATTATGCTTATTCAGATATCCTAACTTAATAAATAGGGAGATCAAGTGAATCTCGAGGAAGATGATAATCAGTATTGCCAAGAGCATAGACGTAGGTTGTAAAACTTTCTGTACTTAAATAAAGTTGATTTTTTCTTTTTAAAAAAGTGGTTTCATCCCTTAAAAACGTAAATGGCGACGAGGTGATGGGATTGTGCCGGTCTTAATCGAAGAAAAGTGTGATAGAAATAATCCAGTGATATTCGTCCACGGAGAATCTTCAAAGGCTAACAGTTTCAACTGCAAAGGTACGACAACGAACGAAGGAAGAGAAACCCAGAAGCCCTGATCGATTGAGTAGCGCCCTTCGACGACTTCAAGAAAGAAATTATCTAGAACTTTATGGAGGTGAGAAAAAGCAATTTCCTGTACTGATTACATTTCCCCAGTCATTAACCTGGACCAAAGTTAAATCCATTCTTTTCCCTGTTTTGTGTGTAAAACTTGTATAATTCATTTTTTGAAACTAGTTTATAAGTTCTCAATTTTTATTATCAATATTGATTCTATAAATAAGTTAATTTTTTCGTTATCTGAATTGACTATAAAAGAAACGAAAATGACCCAAGAAAGTAGTAATATCTTTGAGAAAATGAAATTAATTAATCTTTTTGCTCAACCAATAGTTCCCTTCGATGGTAATTCAGCAAACCTTACAAGATTTATCAATCACTGCGATAGATTTAACAGTAGATTCGCGTCAAATGATGCATTATTAAACGAAGCAATTATAGATATAATTAAAAGTAAATTAATTGGAAATGCTAGTGAAATAGTTAGTAGCAACGAAAGAATCACTGCTAACTGGAGAGATTTGAGAAAATTTCTTAAATTAAAATTCGAAGAGAAAATTAGTTTAACGGTCTTATTTTGGGATCTTCAAAATGCCCAACGTTTACGAAATGAAAATGATTTAGATTTTCTAGAAAAAATTGTAGATCTGAAAAATAAATACGATTATCAGGTAGAATTATCAGATTTGAGTATAACTGAAAAAGAACAAGAGAAGAACATAGCATCTAGAGTAGCAACGCGAGTTCTTTTATACAATATTAACCCAGAATTGAGAACAGCCCTAAGAGGTCATGGAATAATGAATTATGATGACATGGTTAACTTCATTAGGCAAGATTTTTATTACTATCAACAACCCTTTTTACACTATAAAAATCAAATATCTCAAAAATCGAATATTCAAAATCCTAGACGTCAACCACCAACCAACGAATTTCATACAACTAGAATAAATAACGATTTTCAATCGCAAAGAAATTATCCTAATCACAATCGATTTCAACAAAATCATCAAAATTTCCCCTCACAACCGATTCAATTGCAACAACGTATTGTAAATCGACATTTCCCAACCAACCAACAAGTTTTTGGCCCGAGTACATCGACTCGACAAACGAACGTATTCAAACCGAATCCAAATCAAAGATTACAAAATCCCCCGGAGAAAATGTCCATCCAGACTAGAAATTTTCCACAGAAACGTCAAAATTATTCAACCCAATACCAAGTCAATCCACAGAGAAAATTCCCCTTCCAAAATCAAGGTAATAATTATCAAAATCCCAATTTCACTTTCGAAGAATTAACCCACATAGAACCAGCTTTAGATTCATTATTTATTGATGATAACGAACCTCAAAATTATTCGGAGGAAGATTATGAAAATGACCAATCAAATCCAGACAATTATCACGAAGAAAATTTTCCAGAATTAGCCGAGGACAATTCATTGACCTAAATTCAGCTTTTGACAATAAAAATCAATTACCCTATATTACATTTGAAAATCCAAAATGTAAACTATTGATAGATAGCGGATGTTCGGTATGTTTAATAGACCCTAAATTCGCTTATAACAATTTCCCAAAAAATATCTTTAGTGAATCAACGACCTTAACCGCTTGTATGAAACAAGAAACGTCCAACGAAAAAGTTTTAATACCTGTATTCAGAGAATTCCAAGTAGATGATTTCCATCCATTCATTTTATACAAATTCCATAAAAATTACGACGGACTAATCGGAGCAGACTTTCTGAACAAATACGGACTGAACTTAGATTTCAAAAATCAAATATTAACCAATGAATACTGTCAAATTCCTTTCGAATACCAAAAAGTTTGTCAGAAACCCTCAAACATCCCCGTTGATCTTTCTCATTTAGAACCTCAAATTAAAAGTCAACTCATGAAAATACTTCAACAAAATGAACAAGTTCTACAATTGCCAGGACAACCCCTTAA
The DNA here is from genome assembly GCA_937662695.2 of Halyzia sedecimguttata. Taxonomy (NCBI): domain Eukaryota; kingdom Metazoa; phylum Arthropoda; class Insecta; order Coleoptera; family Coccinellidae; genus Halyzia; species Halyzia sedecimguttata. The sequence goes on along the minus strand of OW569413.2, from coordinate 44,203,466 downwards.
CTTTTCAAGTAGAATAAAACACAAAATTCGAACCATTGATGAAGTACCCGTCCATTGCAAAATTTATAGGTACCCGGAAATTCACAAAGAAGAGGTTAAAAATCAAATTGAAGACATGTTAGAGAAAAAAATTATAAGACCCAGTATTTCTCCATGGTCTTTTCCTGTAGTAATAGTCCCTAAAAAACAAGACTTATCCGGAAAAACAAAATGGCGTATGGCTATAGATTACCGAAAACTGAATGACAAATCTATAGACGATAAATATCCTCTACCACAAATCGACAGTATACTAGATAAATTAGGAAACAAAAAATTCTTCACCACACTTGACTTAGCGTCCGGATTTCATCAGATCGAACTCGATGAAGAATCAATAGAAAAGACAGCTTTTACTGTAGAAAATGGTCATTACGAATTTCTAAGAATGCCTTTCGGACTCAAAAACGCCCCAGCAACTTTCCAAAGACTCATGAACGAAATTTTGAGAAATTACATAGGAAAAATTTGTTACGTATACATGGACGATGTAGTTATATTTTCTGATACCATAGAACAACATCTAGCCGACATTCACAATATTTTGGAAGCACTCAAAAGTGATAATTTGAGAATACAATTAGACAAGTGTCATTTTTTCAAAAATGAAATAGAATTTCTAGGACACATAATCACACCAGAAGGAATTAAACCCAATCCGAATAAACTTAAAGCTATTATTGATTTTCCGATTCCCAAAACTCAAAGAGAAATAAAATCATTTCTTGGATTAGTAGGCTATTATCGAAAGTTTATCCCCAATTTTGCGAAATTGACAAAACCCTTAACTTCATGTTTGAAAAAGGAAGCAAAAATTAACATTGATGATCCAAATTATATTGAATCATTTAAAATATGTCAGCGAAATTTATTGAACGACCCCATATTAAGTTATCCCGATTTTAATAAACCTTTCATTCTCACGACAGACGCATCAGGTTATGCGATAGGTGCAGTGCTTTCACAGGGCAACCCCCCAAAGGATTTACCGATATCATTCGCAAGTCGAACCCTTAATGAAGCCGAAACTAGGTATAGCACGATAGAGAAAGAACTTCTGGCAATAGTATGGTCATGTCGATACTTTAGACCCTATTTATATGGACGAAAATTTACCATCTACACCGATCATAAACCTTTATGTTGGTTATTCTCTTTAAAGGAACCAAATTCACGTCTAATGAGATGGCGGATAAAACTAGAAGAATTTAATTACGAAATTAAATACAAAAAAGGTTCTACGAACAACGCAGATGCCCTTTCGAGAATTAAAATTGGGCAAAACAATATTGAAATTAATGGTATAGAAGACGATTTAGCTTCCATTGTAAACCAAGTCACGACCGAAGAATTAGACGATTGTTTGAATTTATTAACTTCCAATAAGCAAACCGAAACCCCTAATGTTGATCCAAACGAACAAATTATTGATTTCGAAACGGAAAACATAACTGTTCACAGTAATATAGAAAATCCAGTCTTAGAACTCCCGATTACAGAAAGAAGTTTGAATTCTTCAGCCCTTCAGATAATTTTCAAAACAGCCCCAAATTATAAGGTTACAAAAACAAAAATTTTTGGAGACAAACTTAGATTAATTGTTTCTATAAATCAAATCGAAAATGACATGTTCAAGTTTATCAAAGAATTTCTTCAACCAAAAAAATCTTATACTTTGTATTTTGCTTCACAGGAATTAGAAATACCCCTTATCAGAATTTTGCAAGAAAAGTTTGACTATAAAACATTTGACCTGAAAATTTCCAAAACCTGTCTAGAAGACGTAGAAAATAAAGAAGAACAACTCCTGCGCATTCAACAATTTCACGAAACAAAAACTATTCATCGCGGACTTCGAGAAAATTTGATTAGCTTAAAAAGAAAATATTATTGGCCAAACATGGACAAAGATGTTCGAAATTACATCAATTCATGCGAATTATGTCAGAAAAGCAAATATGAACGAACACCAATTCAATTACAATTCAAACCTAACCCAATCGGATCCAAACCCTTTACTCATATTTACTGCGATACAATAAGATTCAACCAAACATATTGTTTAAGTATCGTTGACTCTTTTTCAAGACTAGGACAATGTTACCCTCTATTACAAAAAACTGGAACTGAAATTTTGGATAAATTGTTGATTTATTTCAGCCACTATGGCATCCCTAACAAAATTACATGTGACAACGGAATAGAATTCAAGAATAAAGTCATTCAAGATTTTTGTAAGATACACCAAATTGAAATACATTATATCACAAACTATAATCCAAATTCTAACGCAATCGTGGAACGATTCCATTCAACGTTGATTGAACAATTGAGGACTATTGCAGACAAAAATCTAACTTTTCAAAATAGACTTTCCCAAGCTTTGCTTAGTTATAACAACTCAAATCATTCTAGTCTAGAAATTACCCCTATGCAAATAATTAAGGCAGATTTAAATTATTCATTGCCAATCGAGCAAACTCATAATGAAAAATTACAAAATTATGTAGAGAATTATGTTGAAAATCTACAAGATATATCGAAACATTTGGAACAAACCAGACAAAAAAATATTAAACGTTTAGAAAAAACTAACGAAAAGCGAGCAGCAAAAGCAGATCACCCATTAAATCAAAATCCGACTTACATCAAGAACCCAATTACACGGAAATTAGATCCCGTTTTCAAAAGAATCGATGCTACCGAAATCGATAAGAATCGTATCCAAGACAAGAAAAACAAGCACATTTACCACAAGAAGATTTTGAAACAACGCAAAAACTAGTTCCAAAATTTTGTTACAGATTCAAAATGGATAGCCGCATCATACTTCTGATACTAGCTAAAATTATCCACTTTTCAATGTCCCTGGAAATTATCCAAATCCAAAATAATATATTACCCATTCTAGTAGGAAAAGCTTATTTGAGTCACAAGAATTTGCAACTAATATATCACATAGACCTGAATAAAATTGAAGAAATAATATTCAATTATCAAAATGAGATAGATAATTACAGAAATTCGAAATTAAACTTTGCTCAAACAGCAAATTATAGATATTTGAGGCATTCCAATGAAGTGAATATTAACTCACTAGAAGAACTCTTGAATCAGAAAGTAAGAATTAAGAGAGGATTAGTAAATCTAGGAGGAAAAATTTCGAAATTTTTATTCGGAACATTAGATTCTGATGATGAAGTCCTATATCAAAATTATTTTCAAAGTATAAGGAATAACGAGGAAAAATTAATTAGAAATCAGGAACAGATTGCCACAGTAGTTAATGACCTTAAAAATAAGTTTATAAGTAAATTCCAAAAGATTTCTGAAAATCTTAAACTGTTTCAAATAGTACCCCAATTAGAGGATGTACAACAAATGCACCTTTTGATGTTTGAATTAAAAGAAATTAAGAATATTTTAGATGAAATACAAACAGCTGTAAGTTTTGCTAGAATACATCTGTTACATGAATCAGTTTTACCATATTCCAAATTCTTAGAATTGATCAAGAACGAAAGTATTATACCAGTTCATCACCTGAAAGACTACTACCAATTGTGTCATACCAAGGTAATTTTCAAAAACAAAGTTTTATTATTTTTAATCTCGATTCCATTAGTTCATGAAGACCAATATGATCTATACAAGTTTTATTACCTACCACAAAAGAATGAATCCCTTCCATATTCCAATCCTTATTTGCTTTCACAAGAAGAAGAGTTGAAATGGTCTACCAATAATTGCCATCCAATAGAGAACGACTACTTATGTGATCAAGATTCTTTGGAAGAAATCCCAAAATGTATGGTGAACATTCTCAAAAATCATAGTGAAGATTGCCCGAGAATAAGAAGAGCTCCACTACGAGACTTGAAGCTATTAGAAGATGGAAGTATCCTCTCAGTTAAAAATGTGAAAATTAGAGAAAAATGCCCTCAACATACAAAGTATTATTTCGTCCCAGAAATAGCAATTCTACGAACCAAATGTATAATCAATAATACCGAGAAAGAAATTGTCCCAATTACTACGATCAGTGAAGAAAAATTCATTATTTTACCAAAATTCACACGACTGTCCCAGGACTACATAAAAGAAGAATCCATGGAAAACGAAGACATCCCGGATATCGAATTGGAAGAATTGAACCAATGGAGTCTTCAACCAATTACATTCTCTATATTTTTCTATTTTATAATATCCATAATAATTATAATTGTAATTTATTTAATTTTCAAATATTGCAAATGTAAACATGTTAATTTTAAAGCTACACCAAAGGGTGATACCTTTAACCAAGATAGGGAGGAATTAGGAAATAGCAATCCTTCTTTCCTATAACACAATATTTATTTCCACCATAAGAATTTCTATATGACAATGTAGAACTCGCATAATTGCACGTTCTACATCCAATTATGCTTATTCAGATATCCTAACTTAATAAATAGGGAGATCAAGTGAATCTCGAGGAAGATGATAATCAGTATTGCCAAGAGCATAGACGTAGGTTGTAAAACTTTCTGTACTTAAATAAAGTTGATTTTTTCTTTTTAAAAAAGTGGTTTCATCCCTTAAAAACGTAAATATATACACGATGAATGATTTTGAAGTCATTAAAGGTTTCATTGCCAAACTGAACTGAAGCGGTTCAAAAATACCATGAATTTTTGTTTCACGTGAGCTTCACTGAATATCACTGAGTGTTAGAACATTACGTTTTTAGTCATTTAAAAAAATGGTTGAAGCACTCACTTAAAGTCAGGAGCTTCTGCGCTCATCTTCTATTGTCTATTCACTTCTATTGGACACTCTTAATCGAACATACCATGGATACAGACCGTTTTCTCAGCTTCTAAAATATGAATTGATTTCGTACTACTTTAATGGTAGTTTTGAGTAATGCAAGAATCGTCTTCAATCACGGAATTTTTGCGCGCGTGTTCCGCAAGGAACAGCGTGCTATCATTTCGTCACAATGTCTGTATTTTTCGAATTTTTTTTCGAAAATGGTCTCAAACGATTAGGTTCGACTTCCTGATGAAGAATTCGAGGTCAAATTCAATTCTGTCCGTCCGGTCCGGCCGGCCGTTAGCACGATAACTCTCGAACGGAACGACTTAGAGCGTTGAAATTTGCAGGGTAGCTTTGTAGCGTAAATATCTCGGACAAGTTCGTTAACGGGCGAAATCCACCGAGCGGTTTCGGAGTTAAGGCCGTTTTTATTCAAAACGTTTTTAATGAATATTTCCAGAACCAATCACTCGATCTTTCTGAAATTTGGCAGCAAATTGTAGAATCATGACCTTTATATGCCAGCGAAGTTTTGTTTTGATCGGACGGCCCTAAAGTAGCAAAAAAAAATTTCAAAAATTTTAAAATTTTGTTTTCAGGATAACTCGAAAAATACTGATCTGATTAAATTGAAACTCAGTAGTTAGATGCAAAAGACCAATACAAACACTTTTGCAAAATTTCGTGAAGATCCGTGACATGAAAAAAATAAAAAAATTACTACTATTTTGCGAAATACTTTGCTTAAAATGCCGAAACCAATTTTTTTGACGTTCATGCTGCCCTTTCCTGACATTTTTCGTTGTGCGCATGCGCAGATGAGAAGTCATTTAACTGCTGTAGTTTTCGTCAGAGAGGATTGGGGTTTTGGGGTGGCGGATGCTATTCCTCCATAGAATCCAGATCCCTGATGAGGGTCTGCGCATGCGTAGATTAAAGATGTGATATCTTCCGAACCACTAGTGTTGGAGAATCGGAGTTTTTTGTAAGGTGTGTTATTTTGAAAGGACTTTTAGCCGCGAGTAGATTGCGCATGCGCAGAAGAGAAGTGTCTGTTTTTGGGTTGGATGGGTTATGTTGGGAGTGCTGAGTCGATATTGTGAGGTTTTAAAAGAATATTCATAGCAATTCAGTGCTCGGACAGTAGTCAGTTTGGGGGAAATACCGTTGTTTCCGAGTTGAAGTGTGCATACCGTGGCCCTGGGGCCAATTTTGAAATTGATGTTACTACTTACGGGCATTTTTCGTTATGCGCATGAGCAGACCATCAGTGATTTAACTGCTGAAGTTTTCGTCAGAGAGGATTGGGGTTTTGGGGTGGCGGATGCTATTCCTCTACAGAATCCCCTGGTGAGGGTCTGCGCATGCGTGGATTCAAGAGGCGATATCTCCTGAACCACTAGTGTTGGAGAATCGGAGTTTTCTGTATGGTGTGTGATTTTGGGAGGACTTTCAGCCGCAAGTAGATTGCGCATGCGCAGAAGAGAAGTGACTGTTTTTGGGTTGTATGGGTTATGTTGGGAGTGCTGACCCGATATTGTGAGGTTTTAAAAGAATATTCATGGCAATTCAGTGCAAGGACAAGTCAGATTGGGGGATGTAGCGTTGTTTCCGAGTTAAAGTGTCCGTATCGTGGCCCTTGGGCTAATTTCGAAATTGATGTTACCCCTTACGGGCATTTTTCGTTATGCGCATGAGCAGACCATCAGTGATTTAACTGCTGGTGCTTTCGTCAGAGAGGATTGGGATTTTGGGGTGGCGGATGCTATTCCTCTATAGAATCCCCTGGTGAGGGTCTGCGCATGCGTGGATTCGAGAAGCGATATCTCCTGAACCACTAGTGTTGGAGAATCGGAGTTTTTTGTGAGGTTTGTAATTTTGGGAGGACTTGCAGGCACGAGTATATTGCGCTTGCGCAGATGAGAAGTGAATGGTTTTGGGTTGTTTGGGTTATGTTGGAAGCAATGAGCCGATATTGTGAGGTTTTAAAAGAATATTCATGTCAATTCAGTGCACGGACACAAGTCAGTTTGGGGGAAATAGCGTTGTTTCCGAGTTGAAATGTCTGTATGGTGGCCCTGAGGCGAATTTATAAATAACTATATTCGGTAGATCTATATTAAAATACGTTCGGATTTGGAGAAGAGGCAATTGCGTTCCAAACGGAGGTCCCACAACCGCATTTTTTTCGATCTACGGTAAAGCTAACAGCCAAACTGTATTGATAGCTATATTTGTTAAAGGAACTTGAAAAAAAAAAAAAAAGCACTGACGTGTAGTCAGTACTCTTTGGCGCGCGTGTTCACGGTGGCTAATTTGAATTGAATGTTGAGTACTTCAAGCTCAGTAGATAGAGCGAGCCGAAGATCTACCCAAAGGATAGTGGACACCATTCACTGTCGGTTCAAAAATTAAGAGTGCTGTATCTCAGCTGCCATCAGGATAGATTAACAAAGTTGGAAAAGAACACAAGTGACTCTCCTTAGTCGCACAAGCTCCTAGAAGATTTGGGAGGGTCAGTATAATCCTAATCATGTTAATCGCACGCGCGCAAAAGCAGATTGACTTAACAATGAAAGAAAAAGTGTAAAAAATCAATCTGCTTTGGCGCGCGTGCGATTAACATGATTAGGATTATACTGACCCTCCCAAATCTTCTAGGAGCTTGTGCGACTAAGGAGAGTCACTTGTGTTCTTTTCCAACTTTGTTAATCTATCCTGATGGCAGCTGAGATACAGCACTCTTAATTTTTGAACCGACAGTGAATGGTGTCCACTATCCTTTGGGTAGATCTTCGGCTCGCTCTATCTACTGAGCTTGAAGTACTCAACATTCAATTCAAATTAGCCACCGTGAACACGCGCGCCAAAGAGTACTGACTACACGTCAGTGCTTTTTTTTTTTAATTCTGACATGTGTATTCTATCGAAATTGAAATTCATAAAAATATCCAATAATTTACGAAAAAACATACGCCTCAAGTAATTTCAGGATACGATATTCACGAAATTCCGCAAACATTTGTGCGTCGGCATTCTACAAGTAATCACCGAGTTTTAATTGGATCGGATTTGCGTATTTATTTTGAGTTATAGAGGAAATAACAACAAAATTTCAGATCTGTGTATAACTCCAAAACCGTTTAGCCGATTATGCCTATAAACAAACCGAAATGTCGCATTCGGAGTCACAATCTAACCTGAAAATTCCAAGTTGCTATCTCTTTCCGTTCTCAGATTTTCGTGGCATAAATAAAATTTTTTAATATTTTTTTAAAATTTTTCTACTGATACTATTCTCACAATATTTGACAAACGTCCGTAGTTTCGTATTCTACAACTTCTACCAAGTTTCATTTCGATCGGATTTGTATTGGATGGAATCAAAATTATCACTAGGTAACCATTGGGCCGATTATGCTCATTAACGAACTTGTCCGTCGTGTTGGGATGCGCCACCTACCTGGAAATTTCAAGTCGCTAGCTCTTTCCGATCTCAAGTTATCGTGGCAACGGCCGGCCGACGGGACATAATCAAATTTGAACTCGAATTCTTCATCAAGGAGTCGAACCCAATCCTTTGAGACCATTTTCGGCAAAAAAAACGAAATTTACCGACATTTGGGCAAAATAATATCGCGATGTTCTCCAGAACCTACGCGCAAAAAAAACAAGTTTTTATTGTAGACATGTACTGTTCTGCAAGAAAATGAAAAGTCCTAGTACAAAATGTAATGTGAATATATTGGGAAAATATAATGCAAACATCCAAAATAAAAAGAAATAAGTAAGTAAATTCAGAGAGAATACCCCAATCCCAATAGTAGGGGAGCCCAAGCGGGGATTTTGGGATTTACTAAAGCGCGGCAGATTAATATATAGGGGGATACCTTGTACCTGGTTAAGTTCTTCCACCAAACATGAGCCATATATATATGGCCGCCCGTCAAGGATAAAGCATAAGATTAGTAAAAAAAAGTTGATCATCGGAAATTCTCGAGCGCGTCAGATTAAGGTAGGGTGAGTTAGTTACATGCTAAAAAGTGTATATTCCATTAATCTGACAATTTGGGAGTGACGTAAAGAAGGGGGAGAGTTACAAAGTTGTAAAAAAAAACGACATCTTGACATTCCCGAGCGTGGTAAATTTTTTTTTTATTTTGACGGGAATAATGCAAGAATTACGAAAAATATATAATCTGACGATTTTCACAAGCCGAAGTAATAAAAATTAATTACGTAGGACACTGATGCTATTATATCTGACGCGCTCGAGTATGTCCACGTAACGGTTTTTTTTTTACATTTTTGAAAATTTATATCCGCTCACCCCACCGATGAACAGGTATATATTATATAAAATTTTTTTATTCTTATCATCTAAGCTTGACAACCCAATAGCTCTCTATGACGCTCGAGTAAATCCCGAATTAGCTACGTGGGCTCCCCTACTACAATAGCTTCTTATTCATCGTGACAGCCACGACTGTTATCTTCAGGACCGACATAATCGGGGTCTTCTGCATCCTTTGTTTCATTTTTCACTTAATTAAGATTCGTAGAACTCAGCATCTTCTTCGCAGCTTAATATCATAAACAGTGTTTGCTTTTTGCCGTAAAATTTCAGTGTTTTTAACTTTTCTAGCCCTTTATAACGGAACAACATTCCTTTGCGCAGCCATTTCACCTATTATCTAAGGCCGGTTTTCGGACAAATAACATGTCAGTGACAGATGCGGTTTTTATAGAATTCACTGAACTTGAACCTTGCAAAACTCGCTGCCAAATGCTCTTTATGTTTGACATAAATATATATTTTGCTAGTAGGTAAACACAACAGTAACAAAAAGTGTATAATTAACTGGAAATACAACCGACAACTCGATGACCAACAAAGCAAACCGGTTAATTCTATTCTTCCCCTTGTATGATATGTTCGGATCTGTCATTGAGACAATATATAATTTGCCCAAAAAATCCTTCAGAAAACGTGGCTTTTCTTTAAACGGCAACTATTCAGAAAATGTAAAGTGTTCATTGATCCTTCCGGCAACTGAGAGGTTAAACTGTGCATAAAATAAGAGAAAGAGAGACGGAGTGAACGATACGATATAGGACATTATCAATCCAAGATCGATATTAGAGATTGAAAATTGGTTCAAGCCCTGTGGACAGGAGCTTTGGCGCTCTTGTTCAAACTTTGACATATCATATCTCCAAAATTATTGGTATCTGGGAATGATATAAATAGATTCTTACGATACAACTACATCATGATAGAAATTAAATTCAAACAGACCGATTCTCCCCAATAACGAACTTATCCGAGATATTCATTCCTCCAATCTAATCTGAAAATTATATTATATCAATTAAAACTTAGACAATATTGCAATTTTGTTTTTACTGGAGATATTCTGAACCCAATTTGATCATGTCTCTTACCAAAGAATATATTTCCATCATCATATGGATTTTCCACGGGCATTATATGATCACCTTAGAAGTATAATATCGTATAATCCTCGTAATTCTACGATAGCTGAGGGTATTTCATTGGTCATTTTGCATTCAATCATACTTTGTTTTCTAGAACAGGAGCTGTATTTTATATCAAGAATAACGAACCAGAAATAATTTTGACATATATCTCTCATAGGAAAATAAGAATACATGTAAGAACACAGATCATATAATAATTCATAGATAGAAAAATTAAGTGCAGCATTCTGTGAAACCATAGAAGTACGATTCATACTTGAAATTTCGAAAATCAAATCGCCGAAAGTATTAGCTTGTTAGAGTTAAAAATGATATCAATGGATTTTTATGGTGAAACTGCGTCTTAAAAGAATGTGGGGAACGCCCTGTGGACAGGAGCTTTGGCGCTCTTCTTCAAACTTAGACAAATCATATCTCCAAAAGTGGTAACTCAAAGTTGGGAATTATATCAATGGATTCTTATGATAGAACTGCATCATAAAATAAAATAAAATAAATAAGAATACATTGATATAATTGCCAACTCTGAAAAATCAATACTTTCAGAGTTATGATTTGTTTGAACAAGAGCGCCAAAGTTCCTGTCCACAGGGCTTTCCCACTTTTTCAATTTTCTTCTGTGCGTCAGTTTTCAAGAATTTTCGTAATTAAGTTCAAAACGTAGGTCTATGAATCATCTCATGTTGGATTTACATACATCAAATTATAATTAGAGTGTTCTACGGAAATCATAGAATTAATGAGAATAATTTTTGAAAAATCATATCTCCGAAAGTATCAGTTTGTTAGAGTTGAGAATGATGTCAGTAGATTCTTATGATAAGACTACATCTTGAAAAAAATTGAATTTAAAATTTGTAATGAAAATGAATACATATTTTTTTTTGTTACTCCGAAACCACCTGGCCGATTTTGCCCAATAACGAACTTAATTGAGATATTTATCTCCCAAACCTACTCTGAAAATTGCAACTGTCTAGCTCATTCCGTTCGAGAGTTATCGTGTTAACGGCCGGACGGACGGCCGGACAGAATCGATTTTGACCATGGATTCTTGATCAGTGAGTTGAACCAAATTGTTCGAGACCATTTTCTGCCAAAATTTCGAAAATTACAGACATTTGGGCAAATTGATAAGCACTCTGTTCCGAGAAACAAGAGCGCCAAAAAATTGAATTTGAAATTTGTAATGTAAACAAAAATATTTTTTTCGTTACTCTGGAAGCATCAGGCTGATTTTGCCCAATAACGAACTTAACCGAGATATTTATCTCCCAAATCTACTCTGAAAATATGAACTGCCTAGCTCGTTCTGTTCGAGAGTTATTGTAGAACAAAATTTAAAATTTTTTTAATTTTTTTTTACACTTCCGGCATCCTGATCAGTACAAAACTTCGCATGCATATAAAGGTCATAATTCTACAATTTGATGCTAAATTTCAGATAGATCGAGTGATCGGTTTCGGAAATATTCATAAAAAATGTTTTTACTAAAAACGGCCATAACTCCGAAACTGCTTCGTGGATTTCGCCCGTTAACGAACTCGTCTGAGGTATTTACGCTCCAAACCTACCCTGCAAAGTTCAATCCTGTAGCTCCTTTCGTTCGAGAGTAATCGTATTAACGGACGGCCGGCCGGACATAATCGATTTCGACCACGGATTCTTGATCAGTGAGTCGAACCAAATCCTTTAAGACCATTTTCAGCCGAAGATTCGAAAATTACAGACATTTGGGCAAATTGATGAGCACTTTGATGCAATGAACAAGATAGACAAAAATAACGCAGATTACACATATGCCACAACGTATACGCTAAGTGACACTCCCGTGAATATACTTAGTTCATCATACTACAAATGCGTGGCAAAGTGGTAGTGCAAAATGCAAGGTTTCACAACAAAAGATGTTTGTAAGAAGCAACGTACTATTTTTATCTCGCAAAGTACAAACTCAGGGGTCAGTAATGAAATACTATGGTCCAAATTGTCACCCCCTTTCATATGATAGACGATTTTGTTTGCGCGCATGCGTGGATCGAAGCTGCGATATCTCCTGGGCCACTGGTGCTGGAAAATCGGAGTTATGTGTGAGGTGTGTGTTTTTGACTGGAGTTTCAACTACGAGTGTGCCACGATACACTAACATTAGTGTTAACAAGTGTTAGTGTATCGTGGAGAGTACCTGATTTCGACATATTTGTTTCACGCAAAACTAAATGAAGTTCAGTATCTTCCCTGGGATAGGCTCATGGCTCTGTCTTGGCACTCCCATAGTCTAATTTTCTTCAAATTCGCTCCTGAAGATGCTCTTCCAGGGTGCAAACGTTGCACTATCCGGATGACCTGTGTTCACTGATTAGGAGGATGATTTAGCACAATTGTATAAAATGTCGGTAAAGGCTGGTTTATGCTGGCTGATAACTTTAACTTAATCCTATATATATAATATATATAGACATCGATTTTTAGTGTTATGGCTTATAATCAGACTAAAGAATCCGTTAACTTATTAATTATTATTATTATTAATAAGTAAACGGATTCTTTAGTCTCAGTATGAACAATATTCCTAGAAATCTATGTTTCAATTTTCAAGTTAAGGGATAAGTTAAAGTTACCAGCCAGCATAAACCAGCCTTAACTCTGACGGGGACTTTCAGTCACGTAATCTTCAGCTTTGGCCTTCTTAGAGGCTGGAGCATTTAGGTAGACGGTATACTGTGGTGGCGATATAGTTCATTAGAAAACCTCTGTTAAACATTTGGGTGTTGAACCTTTTATTTAATTTTTACTTTAAATTGTTGAGAACCAATTGATAGTAAAAACTAATTTTCTGCTAATTTTAAAATGTTTAGTATAGGCGAGTGAAAATACTCTGGATCGTAATATATCGAAATAAGTAGTATCGATACTTGAATCGTACCGCTTCGAAAGTATCGATACATGAAATATCGAGTATTCACGTATTAGTGTACAGTCGGAAAATAAATCATTACGATTTGTGAATAAGATGTCTAAAAACATTTAGAACAAGTACATGTACATATTACCTATAAAGATCATATAATTTTCAATTAATTCATTGAAATATTTATTATAATAAAACACAATATACTCATAGTACCTAATTAATTCTCTGATTTACTTTCTTTCATTCATTTCTGATAATTTTAAGTACCGTAAAACCTGGCAACTTTGCCCAACGCTTACAACTTTGCCCACTTGCGAGGGCATACTTGATTTTTTTTCCAAAGACGGCAAGCCCGTTAGAACGTTGTGCCATAAAGGTTGGCGGGATTGGGTAGTTCATCGCCAACTGCTGCTGAAATGAGTCAGACTCGAATATCAGTTGAGGAAAATGACGTCCTTTTTCGCTAGTTTTGAAGACTAAAAGCTAAGGTTCACAAAGACATAATTTATGAATGGATTCGAATTTTATTAGTTGTACCTTTTTGACCAACATGGCTATTTCAAATTACAGCCAAATTTTACAGGTGCTGAAACGTGAAAAAGAATCAATGTTATCACCTGAAACTTTGAAAACAATTTTGTTAAAAATTTGTTTTTTTCAATAGTGTATGTTCTTCGTTTCACAACTAAGAGAACTCTCAAATATTACAATGGACAAATTTAATCGGCCTCCGAAATAGTTGACAATTATACTGTGAAATTATCCAGAAAAGACACTCGAAATGACAAAATTTCCTTAATCTATCCCGACTGTGATGATATTTTTGATGTGAATTGTTGTGGACATTGAAATATTATTAAAATCACCTAGAATAAAGAGAGGCCACTACTTTTTGTGATCAATTTGAATATGTTCAACCTTTATGTCTGATATATGAGTGATAGATGTTAAGGCGCGCTAAAGAATAAATTAAACTTTTTTTTGTTATTCACATCTTAGAATTTTACATTTTGTTGTTTTTCGATTTTGAGATTTCAAATATTTGTATTTCTTCGCATTTTAAACGTTGATTGTTATCAACCTCTTGTTTTTGAGAGTTGAAAATTTATCGACTGTGAAAAAACTTCCTTTCTTAAAGTTTTTTGAAAATGAAGTTTTTGTTTGTCTATAAAGTATGTTTCATTCAAATTTAAAAAGAAATCCCAGTATCTGTTAGGTGTATTCTGATAGGAGCTGAAGGAGGAGTGGGGCCCGGGGACAATCATTGGGGGGGGGGGGCCCGGCTGAGGAACGTTACGCCACTGATCTTAGCCCATATTCAAACCCCCTAACCAGGTGCAAGACTGGTTTGGTTTGATTCTTTGTATCCTTCCCTTCCAGACACAGGAAAATGGGTTAGCACTGTTAGCAGTAGCTGGCAAGGCTAATCTGGGCAAAGTTTGACCGAGATATAAGAAGAAGAAGCAAAGTACAGACTACTCTATGTAATTACATTGGAGGTTATTTTATTCTCCATTTAATGTCTATGGCCATTTACAATGATTTTCTATGGATGGTTATTTATTTGAAAATTGAAAATGGCGATTCATATTCAGAGCGGGAAAAATAGTCTTAAAACTAATCAAGATTTTACTAAAAAAATTCACAGTATTCCGTTCAAAGTTCATGCCGATTGTGATGCTGATGTTTCTAAGTATTTCTTGCAAAATTCTTCAGATAATGAATGTAAGTGATAATATATTTTTACTCTATTTTTCATGAACGTTATAATTCATCATTCGAAATATTTTCAGTGAAGCATGCTTCCTTCAGGGGATATCCTCTAATCGGAAAGGAATTGAGACTTCCAGAAGGCTATAGAGGTATAGTGTTACATGAAACAGTGAAACCTAGCACCGAAACAGAAGAACGAAAATTTTATTTGTTGCATACGTTTGACAATTTCACTTATTGGAACTGGGGAAAAATTCCTAGTCAAAATGACGCACTCATTCAAGCTATGGATTGGATTGATATAGCAGAAGCAGTGAGTAGAACAGATTATAATTATGACATTAGTTCTGACCTCCGTTTCTTCTTTCTGGTCTTCCGACTGGTTTACATACAACAATAGGGTAGCATGATAACTGAATTATAATATCTATTGTATCACTAAATTTATTATAACTAATTCCATTTTTTTTTGTATTTGCAGCTACATAGTCCCATTATCGAATAACAACTAGCTCAATACATATTTGAACATAAGTACGAACAGGGAAAAATCACCTAGCCTTAAGATATAATAATCAATAAGTGCCTTATTGTTGAATTGAGTATATTGAATGTTGTTCTTTTTATAATTCCATTAAATATATACCTAGTTATTTTACATGTTCCATATTTTATGCTTCAACAACATCAATGCTGTTTTAATATCTTGAAACTTGTAGATGTATCAATTACAAATTATATTGAGCTCAAAGAAACTGCAAATTCATCTATAAATTATTCTTAAATGCCATATATCAGTGATAGATATAGATGGTTAATTCAAACATCACACATGTTTAATGATATTTGAGAAGATAGTGATGTAAAAAATGTAATCTTCATTGAATTATTTGATTTCCAAAATCCTTTAGTGACTTTAGTGGCAATAACTTGTGGGTATCATTTGTTTGCAATAGTTCATAATTGAACGACTTCATTTAACTCTAGAAATGATTAAGCGGTAGACTACTCCAAGCTTGCATGAGAAAAATCGAGGCAGCTGAGCAAATGGCTGTTTCACAAAATGTAAAAAGTCTGTCATGGAGGCATTTCAGGGTACTGAGTTGTGTTGAAAAGCATTTAGATCATTTTTTATTGTAACCGCAATAACACTATCCACAAACACAGCTCCTGAGTTGCTTGAGGACTTACAACATGTGCACAATTTAACCATTGGCCGAGATACTAAAAGGAAACGTTTTCAAGAAGCTAATCTTCATTCTCGGAGGCCACCCTAGATGCTTACATCTTCCTAGAGGCAACCTGATTAAATTGAGCTCCAGAACTGGGATGGGAATGAATGGGCTACAGATTTAATCATGGATAAAGGTATAGAGAAGATCTGAAAATGCAGAACGCTTGAAAGATGTCGAGTTGACTTTATGGCATAGCGAGGAATCACCATTGGCTGAAGTTTCTCAGAGCTCAGCAATATTTCAATGATATTCTTCGATGCTTTGCAGAAACTGATGGCGAAAGATTGTTTGAATATAGAAGTATTGCCATGGCCAGCACAATCTCCAGACCTTAATCTGCTCGGTATTAAATGTTGATTTTATAATTTTGAGTTATGCATCATGCATTTCTGATAATTTGTTGTTTCTTGGCAGTTTTTCTTTATTTCGACTATTTTCTCACAGTTTTTCCTTACTACATTGAACATTTGATAACCAAATATGCAAAATTTGTCCAATTCCTGAATTTTATTCTTGAAAAAAAATACCTTTTATTTAAAGAATATCCCTCTAGACTTTTCCGATCATTAAGTAATCATTAAAGGATATTTTGGGAAGTGCTTTATTCATCACTCAATGTTTTGTTACGGTCATATTTAAGGGAACAGCAGATTATGCTATCATTTTGCCCAAATGTCTGCAATTTTCGGAATTTTTGCCGAAAGTGGTCTCGTGTATAATTATGTTCGACTCACTGATGAAGAATTCGAGGTCGATTATGTCCGGCAGACCGTCCATTAAGTTCGTTAGTGGGCATAATCGGCCAAACGGTTTCGAAATTATATACCCATCTCCAATTTTGTTCACCCAAAAAATCCAAAAAAATGTACCCAATCGAATTGAAACTCGGTAATTAGTTGTAGAATGCCGTCTCGCAAATTTTTGTAGAATTTCGTGAGGTTCGTATAGATAAGGGGGTAATACACCCCCTCAGGAAGAAACCATGTACAAATACCAATTTAAGCTGCCATATTTCCAAAGATGAAATTATCAATGGCGTAACGACCTAGGCGACTAAATTTTGTTATAAACTAAATGATTCGATTCTCACGAAATTTCGGAAGAATTTTCGCCTAGGCATTCTACAACTAATAACCATATGTTTGAATTGGATCGGTTTTATATTTTTCAAATTATTGAGAAAATAACAACCGACTTTCAGATGGGTATATAACTTCAAAACCGTTTGGCCGATTAATATATAAACAAATTCAGATGCACAACCTAACGAACATTTCAAGTCGCTATCTCTTTCCGTTCTCAGGTTATCGTGGCATAAATAATATTTTTTACAATTTTTTTTTTATTTTTTATAGTGATACGATTCTCACAAAATTTCACAAACGTCCTTATATAGGTTTCTATTCTACAACTATAGTCACCAAGTTTCAATTCGATCGGGTTTGTATTGGTTGAAAACAAAATTATTACTCGGAAACCATTGGACCGGAATATATGCCCATTAACGAACTTGTCCGTCGTAAATTGAGATGCGCCACCTACCCTGAAAATTTCAGGGTAGGTGGGGGCGCTATCGCTTTCCGTTCTCAAGTTATCGTGGCAATGGCCGGCCGGACATAATCAAATTTGACCTCAAATTCTTCATCAGGGAGTCGCACCCAATCGTTTGAGACCTTTTTTCGGCAAAAAATCGAAAATTACAAATTACAAAATTGAAAGCATATATAGCTATTCAAATTTCCAATAATATTTTTTCCTGGAGAAATTTTCAATATCCCCCAGGACTGATGTCTGCTGGATACGCCGTACTGCACACGCTGCAACTATATTTTTTCTCTAAACACAATAGTTTTCATTTCTTTCTCTCAAAAAGAAAAATACACTATAACGTGAGGTCAGTCTGCTTTTGCGACCTTATTCATGACATAATTCGGTGCAGATTGGTCAACATGGACAAGCGCACCAAATCAGGCTGACCTCACGTCTGTGCTCTTTACTTTTTTGGCGCTCTTGTTCCTCGGAACAGAGTGCTTATCAATTTGCCCAAATGTCTATAATTTTCGAATTTTTGGCTGAAAATGGTCTTGAACGATTTGGTTTGACTCACACTGATCAAGAATCCGTGGTCGAAATCGATTCTGTCCGTCCGGCCGTTAACACGATAACTCTCGAACGGAATTGAGCTAGACAGTTGAAATTTTCAGAGTAGGTTTGAGGGATAAGTATCTCGGTTAAGTTCGTTATTGGGCAAAATCGGTCGAATAGTTTCGGTGTAACGAAAACAAATATTTTTTTTTTACATTACATCTTTTGAATTCAAATTTTTTTAAGATGAGATTCACCATAAAAATCTATTGATATCACCTTCAACTCTAGGAAGCTAATACTTTCGGAGATATGATGTTTCAAAATTTCAATAATACATCGTAAGTTCTATGTATTCACAGAATCTGTCTGTGATCACTATTCATAAATGTCATCTTTTCTAGAGATTGTCAATTCACAGTTTTTATTTTCTCTTGGAAAGCAAGTATTCGATTCTTGAATTTGTGAATATATACAAGACTGTTTTGATGTAGTTTATGGAGGCAATAGGAAAGAAGAACATGATGGAATCATCAAAAGAAATTACTGTTCGTTGACCACTGAGGTTAATATCACCTTTTACTTCCTAAATAGTGAGACATGTTCCTATACAGTATTTTCATAATGTTGCCAGCGAAAAAATACTGAAATATGGATCTACATTTGTGTATCAATCATTTTTTCTTGAGTTAAGGTTCATAATACAGAAAAGAATGTGTTAGTGGTATGAACTATTAAATTTTAAATAATGAAAAGAGGATAGTATTTTATTAATATATTTTGAACTATTTAAATAATTTGTTCGTAATCCACTACCTACTCAAATATCAGGAATAAATGGACAATCTGCTATGATTGTCTTCAGCCTTACTCTAGACATTTCGATGATACTTTCCTTAGGTATTTCGAGTTGTGAAAATTATGCACCGAGTGTATAAGTTGCAACAACCCATTCCACGAGGTTGAATCATTGCAGATTGCTCATTTAATCTTGATAAATAAATTTAATGACAATTTTTGAAGCATTAAGGCATTGAAGCATTGTAGATTGCTCTTTTTTTATAAGATAATTTTTGAAGCATTTTTTTTAAACGACACTTTCTTAAATTTAATTTCTTTCATATTTAATTTCTTTCATGATTCATTTCTATCATAGGAATCCATTGATATAATTCCCAACTCTGAGAACCCAATACTATTTTGAATACCGAGTCCCAATTCGATTAGATCAGTATTTTTCGAGTTATTGGTAATACATAACAAATTCTCTAATTTTTGGATTTGTTTTCTGTCCCTAGTTGTCCGATCAATATTTTCATATTTATCGTCGTAATTAAAAAACTTTGTGCTGAATTTCAGTTAAATCGGATGAGTAGTATCGGAAAAAAGCTTAAAATTAAAATGGCCATAACA
Source organism: Halyzia sedecimguttata (assembly GCA_937662695.2). Lineage (NCBI taxonomy): Eukaryota > Metazoa > Arthropoda > Insecta > Coleoptera > Coccinellidae > Halyzia > Halyzia sedecimguttata. Next base: position 44,183,764 of record OW569413.2, on the reverse strand, counting down.
GTTCGGCCGATTTTTGCCCGTTAATGTGCTATCGTTTTTGGCGCTCTTGTTCCTCGGAACAGCGTGCTTATCAATTTGCCCAAATGTCTGTAATTTTCGAATTTTTGGCTGAAAATGGTCTTGAACGGTTTAGTTCGACTCACTGGATCAAGAATACGTGGTCGAAATCGATTCTGTCCGGCCGTTAACACGATAACTCTCGAACGGAATGAGCTAGACAGTTGAAATTTTCAGAATAGGTTTGGGACATAAATATCTCGGCTGAGTTCGTTATTGGGCAAAAGCGGTCAGATGGTTTCGGAGTCCCAAAAAAAAAATTTTTGTTTACATTACAAATTTCAAAATAAGTTTTTCTCAAGATGCAGTTTCACTATAGGAATCTATTGATGTAATTTTTAACTCTAACAGGCTAATACCTTCGGAGATATGATTTTTCAAAATATCAATAATAAATCGTACTTCTGTGATTTCACAGAATTTGATAATAATTCTATCTATGAATTATTATAATATGATCTGTGTTGATAATCTCCAGTAAAAACAAAACTGAAATATTGGCTAAAGTTTCAATTGATATAATATTTTTCAGAGTGGATTTGAGGAAAAAATATATCGTCTTCATCATAGAATTAATGAACGAATATCTCGGATGAGTTCGTTGTTGGGTAGAATTGGTCTATTATTGGTTTTGGATTAATAATTTATGGCAATCTTGTTGAATTTGAATTCTTTTATGATGTTTGAATTTAAATTCTGCTATTATGAAGTTCTATCATAAGAATCCATTGATATAATTCGCAACTCTTACCAATACTTTCGAAGATATGATTTGTCAAAGTTTGAACAAGAGCGCCAAAGCTCCTGTCCACAGGGCTTGAACCAATTTTCAAGCTATATATGTTTGTAATTCAATACATGTACTATAGTAGGTAATAAGTAGCACTGTACTGTCATTACCTACCTGTCTCAAGCAAATTCGAAAATGTTCATTTATTTCTTTTTCTTAAAATTTAACTCAATTATATGTATATAGACCCGTTTTTTTTCAAAATTTAACTCTTCTTCTTCATATTTTAAGCCTTTCGCTTGTATTTTCCAACTGTGCGTCCTGTAATTTCAAAATTCGACATTTATGGAACGTACTCGTATTTTATAAAGCAAACTTTCATTCATTTTCTGGAAAAATATTACCCTTAAAAATTCGCATAGGTATTTATAGGAAATCCTCCATACAGGGTCATTCATTTAAAGGTAAAATTAGCCTGATCGACGACGATATATTACAATCTGAAAAGTTCGGAACCATCAGCGAAGGACATTTTTGCGCGTATGTTCTGGGGAACATCGCGTTATAGTTTTGCCCAAATGTCTGTAACTTTCGAATTTTTTGAAAAAAATGGTCTCAAACGATTAAGTTCGACTCCCCAATGAAGAATTCGAGGTCAAATTTGATTCTGTCCGGCCGTTGCCACGATAACTTGAGAACGAAAAGAGCTAGCGACTTGAAATTTTCAGGGTAGGTGGCGCATCCCAATACGACGGACAAGTTCGTTAATGGGCATAATCGGCCCAGCGGTTTCCGAGTAATAATTTTGTTTTCAACCAATATAAATCCGATCGAATTGAAACTTGGTGAGTAGTTGTAGAATATGAACCTTAGCACGTTTGTGAAATTTTGTGTGAATCGTATGGCTAGAAAATTATTAAAAAATATTTTTGTTCTCACGATAACTTGAGAACGGAAATAGATAGCGGCTTCAAGTTTTCAGGTTAGGATGTGCACTAGAACGCGACATTTCAGTTTGATTATGAGCATAATCGGCCAAACGGTTTCAGAGTTATAGCCATCTGAAATTTTCTGAAATTTGGTGGTTTTTTGTTCCTCATTAACTCGAAAAATACTGAACCGATTGAATTCAAACATGGTTATTAGTTGTAGAATGCCAACGCGGAAATGTTCGCAAAATTTAGTGAGGATAGCATTTGTAGAAAATTTTTAATAAATCATTGAAAATGAAAAAAGAAAATTCTATATATCAGTAACTGATCGTTTGAAATTGCTTAAATTTTGCAAGAGCCTTCATAACCTAACTCTACTGCCATGTTTCAAGTTTTAATACGATCGGTTAAATAATGTTGGAGATTCGAGCATTCTTGTGCGAGTTCAGTAGATGGGTGACCGTTGCCTCGATAACTTTCGAACGAAAGGAGATAGGGACTTGCAATTTTCAGGGTAGGTTGCGTATCCGAAAGGGAGAGTTGAGTTCGTTTTTGGGCATAATCGGTGTAACGGTTTCCGAGTTTCACCTACCTGGAATATTATATCCTTAATAACTCAAAAAATAAATATTCGATCGCATTGGTGCTTGGTAACTAGTAGTAGAAAATCAACATAAAGACGTGTTTAAAATTTTGTAAGAACCGTACCCCTAGAAAATTTGAAAAAAATGACGAAAAAAAAAATTTTAAGAACCGTACCCCTAGAAAATTAAAAAAAAATCACGAAAAAAAAATTGGTTCAAGCACTGACGTGAAGTCAGAAGCTTTTGCGCGTATGTTCTATTGTCCATTCTTCTGTATTGGACACCCTTAATCGAATTTACCATGGTAAATTCGATTAAGGGTGTCCAATACAGAAGAATGGACCATTCTTCTCTGCTTATCTGTGCTTTTGTTTTGACGACCCTTAATCGAATTTACCATGGTAAATTCTTATATTCATTACTTCATAAATCAATTTTATGACGTAATATTAACACATTTTTGAAATCATCGCTCATTCTCATTAGTAGTAACAAGATTTCCTGAATCCTAGACCAAAAATCTGGAAAAGAATTAAGAAGGTATATAGTTGGTATCTATGATATTTAGGGTCTAAAAATTTTTTACATGTCATGATTCATCTAATTCAACTATCACTATCAGATGAAGAATCATCAAGGGAAGGAAAATTTGAAAAATTTTAAGTACCTACTCGTATTTGCACATGTTTTTTGGGCCATACATTTGCAGGAGCCAATACACGGAATTTGTTTTCTTTTACAGGAACACATTGATCCTGTGCCATCTGAAATGAGAAATTCCATTTCATAAAGAATATTTACGGAACTGATATTCGATATAATATTTACCTTTCCTACAACTGCAGTTGCTAAGGATAGATGTTTCCTTAGGTAGGATTGGCATCGTCGTTAATTTTGGCAGAAGTTTTCCATTTTCTACATACCACCCACTAAATATAGGATCCGGTAAAGATGGTCTTGGTACATTACTATTGATCGAAATTTTTGTTTGGTAATGGACTCGAAGGCTGTGTTGTCTCAAACTATCCAATTTTGGAGGTAATTTACTTATGGATCTTGAAGAAGCTATAGTATTCCCTGAGCTTGTTGATACATTTCACATTTTCGTTTGTCGTGTACAGATGGATTACAAATTCAACAATATCATTGAATACTTCTTCTCTCAAATTCTCAAAATCTTGAATGTTCACTCTGCAGTATCTGCACAGAATCTTCATCAATTTTCATTCTTTATTTACCTTCTTCGACATTTTGACCGAATGAAGATGCAAAGATGAGCGAAATGTGACTAACTTCATACCAATAATGTTGTAACTCAAGAACCATTCATCCATTCTATTACCATTTTTAGTTAATCCCACTATTCCTCCTGCAGCTTTGGAGTTTCTGTTGATATGCTCTAGCGCCTGATCTACAGAAAGTTGGTTAAAATTCCCAATAAAACATTTAATGACAAAATTCCTATTTTTGAATTCATCATGTACTTCCGGTGCCATGTTTGAAAGTATTCAATGATATTGCTGAATTTGTAATCTGTCTGTATATGACAAACGAAAATGTGAAATGTATCAACAGGCTCAGGGGAATATTATAGCTTCTTCAAGATCCATAAGTAAATTACCTCCAACATTGGATAGTTTGAGACAACACAGCCTTCGAGTCCATTACCAAACAAATATTTGGATCAATGGTAATGTACCATGACCATCTTTACCGGATCCAATATTTAGTGGGTGGTATGTAGAAAATGGAAAACTTCTGCCAAAATTAACGACGATGCCAATCCTACCTAAGGAAACATATATCCTTAGCAACTGCAGTTGTAGGAAAGGTAAATATTATATCGAAGATCAGATCCGTAAATATTCTTTATGAAATGGAAATTCTCATTTCAGATTGCACAGGATCAATGTGTTCCTGTAAAAGAAAACAAATTCCGTGTATTGGCTCCTGCAAATGTATGGCCCAAAAAACATGTGCAAATACTAGTACTTCAAATTTTTCAAATCTTCCTTCCCTTGATGATTCTTCATCTGATAGTGATAGTTGAATTAGATGAATCATGACATGTAGGAAATATTTAGACCCTCAGGAAGCTTCGATTAGCTTAATTGTGGATTTAATTCGATGGTTGTATCAAAAATGAACTGAAAATCGACATAGAATCACACTAATTCGGCAATTAAGAGCTGTCAAAGCTTCGTGAAACCCACCGTTAGTATCATAGGTATACAAACTATACCTTCTTAATTCTTTTCCAGATTTTTGGTCTATGATTCAGGAAATCTTGAAACTACTAATGAGAATGAGCGATGATTTAAAAAATGTGTTAATATTACGTCACAAAATTGATTTATGAAGTAGTGAATATAAGTTTGAACTCGCATATTTGCATATTTATTTACGAATTAACAAAATTAAATCAACTATCTATGAATTATATGTAAATATTCTCATTCATATAAAACATTAAGGAATTTAAACAATATCTTCAAAATGTGCGTTCTGAATACACGCAGGAATAGTACTGTAAAGTTGGTCGGATAGATATAACGAACCTTATGTGCATAGATCAAAGCTCAAATCCATAAGGTCGCCACTAACATGGACTAACGCAACAAATTGCGCCTTACTAGCGTCTCCAGGTTCGGTTTCGGTTAATGGGAGTTAATAACACAATTTCTTATTTTGTGAGGAAACTGTTCTGGCTATTGCAATTTTGAAAGAATCATCTGAATCGTTGGTTTTCGGAGGAGACCTTTCATATAAAGCATTTTTTCGATAATCCTAACAGATCTCGAGTAAAACCGAGCGGAACATAATAGTTAATATGGGTGTTCAGGGCAAGCGGTTATATCTTAAGGAATTCCATTTAAGAGCATTGTATCCGCCTTTTTTGACAATTAATAAAAAATATTTCTGAATCGTATATTTCAACAGAAATTTGTGTGAGTGATATTCACCTAATATAGATGACCATGAACAGAAAAAAAAATTTTGTCAATTTTTGGAAAAATGCCCCCCACCCCTTCCTGCACACGACGATTTTTTGACGACCAGTTGAATTTGCATTGTAAGGGTATGGAGAATGATACCCAGTGGTCTATACATTTTAGCAATGAAGGTCCCACGAAAATCTGTTTTAGAGCTCTTTTCATGCCTTGTGAACTCTACTATGACTCTAATAGCTAGATAAGATGACATTTATGAACAGTGAACACAGACAGTGAATACATAGAACTACGATGTATTTGAAATTTTGTAGAATCATATCTCCGAAAGTATTAGTTTCTTAGAGTTGAAAATGATATCAAAGGATTCTTATGATGAAACTGCATCTTAAAAAAAATTGAATTTGAAACTTGTAATGTAAAAAAAAAATTTTTTTTTCGTTACTCCAAAACCATCAGGCCGATTGTGCCCAATACCGAACTCAGCCGAGATATTTATCTCCCAAACCTACTGTGAAAATTTCAACTGTCTTGCTGATTCCATTCGAGAGTTATCGTGTTAACGGACGGACGGAAGGACATAATCGATTTCGGCCACGGATTCTTGATCAGTGAGTCGAACCAAATCGTTTGAGACCATTTTCAGCCAAAAATTCGAAAATTACAGACATTTGGGCAAATTGATAAGCACTCTGTTACCAGTAACAAGAGCTCCAAAAATGGTCAAAATCCTCTAACGCCATTCTACAAAAATTTTGAAACCGACCACATTCTTCTTGTTCTTGCATATCCGTCATCATTTCACCTACATTATTCAGTATCGTTCGCTGCATTAAATTTATTACCCACGAACCTTCCTTCTTTTCTTTTTGCGTGTTTGATACAAAATAACAAATGCAGCACTTGCAAATTATAATATTGCGCTCAGAGTCGGACATAACGAAGCACCGCCAGTCACAAAATTGAGATGAATGAGCATTCGTTCGGCTGATCTAAACATCTATCTATCCTGAGCAAGAATTCTAGTGCTTTGTTCTCGTTCTTGCTCGTCGATATATTTGTGTAAACGCTTTCGTTTACACTAAAAGATCAAGAAAGAATGTTCTTGTTCTAGCTCTTGCTCTTTGTTCGTTTGGTTTAAACCCACCTTTAACGGACGGCCGGACAGAATCTATTTCGACCAAAGATTATTAATCATGTGAGTCGAACCAAAACGTTTGAGACCATTTTCACCCAAATATTCGAAAATTACAGACATTTGGGCAAATTGATAAGCATTCTGTTCCGGGGAACAAGATCTCCAAAAATGAGGGTTGCCATTAAAATACGGAAGTTGATAGCTACTTCCGGTACAACCGGAAGTGGTAGAAAAAAAAAAGTAGTTCAAGGTCGAGAACCTTTTTGTTTGTGAATTTGTATGAGCTTATGTTAACTTTGCCATATAAGGCTTATTTGTCCTTTTAAAAGAATGACTCAGTATAAGCGATAACCGCTTCATGCTGGGATTCTGGAAAATTGAATATCGTCATCAATATCACGTATTATCTCCAGTTTTCCATAAATTTTGACATCTAGATTTCGTACCATAATTTACATTCTCGAAATCTGATATACTTTCTAGGAAATAATAAAGGAACTGAATTAATAAACGATTGTGATTCACTTGCTAATGCAACGTTGCCATGTTTTACAGAAATATAATCAAATACTCCTAGGCAAAAATAATGACAAAACTGGCACAGCAATTGTCAAGAAAAAATTGGTTCAAGCCCTGTGGACAGGAGCTTTCTGGCGCTCTTGTTCAAACAAATTATATCTCCGAAAGTATTGGTTTCTCAGAGTTGAGAATTATATCAATGAATTCTTGTGTAAGAACTGCATCATAAAGGAAATTCAATTCAAATAATAGTTTATTTATCAAGATTAAATGAGCAATCTGAGAATGAGAACTGCACAATGGAACAAATCAAAATTAAAATAGCTGAAATGAATTTGACTATATCTCGTATAGATCAGGATGACCTGTACGAGTATGAACACAGAAATCATAGATAGAATAATTATAGCATTGTGTGAAAACATAGAAAACATAGAAGTACACGATTCATTATTGAAATTTCGAAAAATCATATCTCCGAAAGTATTAGCTTTTTAGAGTTGAAAATGATATTAATGGATTTTTATGGTGAAACTGCATATCATTGCATTGAATTTGAGATTTGTAATGTAAAAAATAAATTATTTTTATAATTATTCATTATTTATTTATTTTGAAATTTGTATGTTAAAAAAATATATTTTTCGTTTCTCCGAAACCATCTGGCCTATTTTGCCCACTAGCGGACTTAACCGAGATATTTATCACCCTAACCTACTCTGAAAATTCTCTGCCTAGCTCATTCCGTTCGAGAGTTACTGTAGAAACAAAATTAAAAAAATTTCAAAAATTTTTTTTGACACTTTACGGTAACCCGATGAATACAAAACTCCACATGCGTCTAAAGGTCATGATTCTACAATTTGATGCAAAATTTTAGATAGATCGAGTGGGTTTCGGAAATATTCATAAAAAATATTTTTACTAAAAGCGGCCATAACTCCGAAACCGCTTGATGGATTGCGCCCGTTAACGAACTCGTCCGAGATATGTACGCTCCAAACCTACCCTGCAAACTTCAATCCTCATACTCCTTTCGTTCGAGAGTTATCGGGTTAACGGATGGCCGGCTGGACAGAATTGATTTCGACCACTGATTCTTGATCAGAGAGTCGAATCAAATCGTTTGATACCATTTTCAGCCAAAAATTCGAAAATTACAGACATTTGGGCAAATTGATAAGCACTCTGTTCCGAGGAACAAGAGCGCCAAAAATATTAACAATTCCAAATATTTTGGAGATTCGTTACTCCGAAACCGATTTTGCCCAATAACGAACTCAACCGAGACATTTATCTCTGAAAATCTCAATCGTCTATAGTTATTCATTCCGTTCGAGAGATATCGTGTGAACGGACGTCCGGACAGAATCGATTTTGGCCACAGATTCTTGATCCGTGAGTCGAACCAAATCATTTGAGGCCATTTTCAGCCAAAAATTCGAAAATTACAGACATTTGGGTAAATTGAGCTAACACTCTCTGTTCCGGGGTACAAGAGCGCCTAAAATTCCATAAATTGATAAATTCGTACACACCATAGAATATGTCTTGATATTATTATTCATCTTGACATTTCGACATTTGTCCATAGAATAGACATAGACCCTTAGCTGTGCCCTTAGGTTTAAAAGGATTAGGATTATATGTTCTGTGGATTAGATTAAAGAGTATCTATGGATCTGTTCTATGTTTCTAAGGTTCTATGCATTTGTGGTTTTTGTCATTGATGTTTGTTTTAGGCGCTTTATTTTCTTCTGAAAAAAAACACAGTCTGACAATAACACAATGATATGAAAACTAGAAAGTGTCTTGTCTCGTGACGTCACTTCACATTCATCATTCATTTATTTCATTCCCATATGATACTCTACATTTCTTGACTGCAGTGATTTTTTAAAGTGTTGGTCTTGTTTTGAGCCCTGCGAAAAATATTTCCTTGTCATGTTTAAAATCAGAATAACTTTGGCCCAAACGTGTTTGAAAGAGTGTTTCCTTGTGTTTTACGTGAGATAACTGAATATGCTTGATAGAACTAAAGTTTTATCTTTCATCAGACTGTGATAAAGGAACGATTGTTCTTCAATATATCTTATTATTAGAATATCCCTCAAGAAAATACAATGGGATTATTATTTTCCAAGTTATGGAGTCTCTTTGGCAACGAAGGTATTTCACTTTTCATAGCTTAGATATTGATATTATATGGTTTGAATTTTCTTAAATCACTTCTCTTTGAATTTTATTTTTTCACTCGGTCATGGAAATTAAAGCCTCTACCTGCCAAATTGAGAAATAACTACCTATTTTTCTAACAAGAATTGTATGTTTATCTGTATTCAAATGAAAGCCTAGACTATTCTAGTTCATCTCCTTATATTCGTAAATAATAATTATATTATTCATTTCAGAACACAAAATTGTTATTGTTGGACTTGATAATGCAGGAAAAACAACAATTTTGTATCAGTTTCTTATGAACGAGGTTGTCCACACCAGTCCAACTATTGGTTCTAATGTGGAAGAAGTTGTGTGGAGAAATATACACTTTATTATGTGGGACTTGGGAGGTCAACAATCATTGAGAGCTGCCTGGAGTACGTACTATACAAATACTGAGGTGAGTTATTTATTTGGAACCAAAATGCCTTTGATCATTTTCAAGAACTTATATAATATATTATGGTCCAAATCTTTTATATAACAATTAATGAGCTAATATGTATGGAAATAATTATATTATGTAAATGTGAATTATCTGATTCCCAAGTGGACTAGGCGGCTTAGCGAGCAAATTAATGGACTTTATATAGTTCAAAATTTACGGTATTGATTTTGAAGTGTATTCGAATTTGGTTTTATTATTTTGTTAAATTTTAAATCTTCAGAACTAGAGCAAAAAGTATAATTTCCAGGCCATGCAGAAATAAATGTGTATTTAATTAATTAATATAATTTAATAAATTACTGTATATACTGATTTGATATTGTTTAGAACTTATTTTAGTTGTGTGGCACCACATGTGGATTTCACTAGAGCTCCTTTTCCGTTTGCGCTTTCACCAGGGAATTATAATTTTCGATATCTTGAGGACAATTTATTACATCTAACATAAAATTAGACCTATTCTGTTTGCAAATAGCAACAGTTTGCAGATAGCAATATTGCTTCCCTTCAAGATTCGAAATATGGCTATGCTGATAATCGATTTTGTGCAATATGATCTGTCATTTTTAGAGAAATCTTGCTATCCATATTGTTATCTTGGCAACCTCATAATTTTACTTGGCAAGAACATAACAAGGAAATTTGGCACCACCTTGAGTGATTTCCTTCCCACTGTGATATTCAATTTCTTGACGGATGGCGAACGAATTGATTTATTTATTCCATTTTTTAATTCTACATACATACTTTGAAATTTAAACTTTAAACTGTGAACACAATTCAGCATGGGTTACAAAAATCATTTTGTTACTCTTGTTTGAATGCGAAACCATGAATCCAAAATATGCAAATTTCCATTATTCTTCTTAAACTTGCAGCACTTGGTTTGCATCCGTTTAATTGAAGTATCCTCTTTTCAGTTTGTGATTGTTGTGATAGACTCGACAGATAAAGAGCGCTTATCAATAATTAAGGAAGAACTATACAAAATGTTAGCAAATGAGGAGTTATCAAAAGCAGGAGTTCTTATATATGCCAATAAGCAAGACATAAAAGGCTCAATGACTGCTTCAGAAATATCGGAAGAACTTAATTTGACTTCAATAAAACAACAGCAATGGCATATTCAAAGTTGTTGTGCACTCACAGGAGAAGGGTAAGTTGGAAATCTATCATGCTAATTTATTTGAACTACCAGATTTAATTTTAATTGGATTCTCATTTTGATTAGTAAAATCATTGAGCTCCTCAGATTGACACAGTTTCAAGGCCTAACCAAAATCCAACGGTTGATGCTCACTCGCACAAGTTCTTGGAAGGGCTTTCTAGGAATCTCCTTAGAAGGTCTAGGAAGAATGATACCATAATATCTCAGCATATATTGTATATTGTTGTAGGGGGTAACGTTGCACTGCGACCTTAAGATCTATTGTGCCTCCCCATCAGAGCTGTCGATATCACCACCATCTACAGCTCGCCTTCCAGTTCCAGATTTCTGATGAACTCCAGTATCTGGGATGGCTTCAAGTAGGCTACGTCTTCGCTCCTGCAGATTTTTTGCTCAAAGCATTCCTTGCGTTGGCATGAGATGGCGAGGCATTCCGTAATCAGGTGATCAGGAGTTCCTCCCCACAGAATCTGCACTCGTCAGTTTCTGCTAGCCCTTATCTCATCATATGCTTCGTAAGACAGCAGTGCCTTTGAGGAAACCCTTGAGAAGATGCAGAGTGCTTTTACTGAGATCCACATACTTCTTGGATCTAACAGTGTCAAAGTTCCTGGAAGGAATCTCCAGAGTATAGCTCTTTCAGTTTCTTCTTTCGTCCGAATATCTCAGCATACTGTATTTTTAAATGAAATCGCCGAAATATGATGTTAATCTTAGATGTACCTGACCTGACGTTTGAAATCAGTAACTATAATAGAAAGTATTTGAATTTGAGATATTGAGAATAGAATATTTTGGACAACGTTTTATTTTATTCTAATTGATTTCACTTCAAATATCAACGAAAGAAATGTGAAAGCTTTCTCGAGAATGTTTCACTTAATCAATAAACATTTAATAACTATAGAAATATGGATCATGCGGAGAAAAATATTTATTATTATATAGGTTTAACGGGTAATTCCGAAAATAGGTGTAACCTATTTTCACTTTTATTTCCATCTTTTCCTTGGTTTTTTGGTTGCCCTGTCCTGAAGAAGCCAACTAGCAGAAACACGTGTCGGCAGGTACCAGCAGAATGATTTTTCTCTGCTCCTTTTGCGAAATTACCCATTAAACCTTCCCGCTTTAATAATTATATTCGATTCCGTCCGGCCGGCCGTCTGTTGCCACGATAACTTCGAAATTTTGAGGGTAGGTTGCACATCCGAATGCGACGGTTCGTTCGTTAATGGGTGCATAATCGGTCATATGATTACCAACCAAATTCGAACACGATCGGATCTATATTGAAGGAGATATTGGAAACCGAGCAGCGTTGGGCGAGATCAGTATCTGGATGGGTGACCGTTCCCATTATAGCTTCCGAACGCAAAGATATAGCAATTTTCTGGGTAGGTTGCACATCTGAAAATATAGCTCCGATTAAAACTTGGCAACTAGTTGTAGAATACCGACGGCGACGCAAAGACGTATGTGAAATTTTGTTAGGATCGTATCACCAGAAAATTTTAAAAATTTCCAAAACTCTGAAAAATATCTATAAAAAATTGGTTCAAGCACTGACGTGAAGTCAGGAGCTTTTGCGCGTATGTTCTATTGTCCATTCTCCTGTATTGGACACCCTTAATCGAATTTACCATGGTAAATTATGTTGTCCATTCTCCTGTATTGGACACTCTTAATTCGAATTTGCCATGGTAAATTCGATTAAGGGTGTCCAATACAGGAGAATGGACAATAGAACATACGCGCAAAAGCTCCTGACTTCACGTCAGTGCTTGAACCAATTTTTTTTTTCATAATTTTTTTGAAATTTTTTAGGGGTACGGTTCTTACAAAAATTTTTATTCGCAATTTTTTTCAAATTTTCTAGGGGTACGGTTCTTCAAAAATTTTAAACACGTCTTAATGTTGATTTTCTACTAATAGTTACCAAGCTTCAATTCGATAGAATCTGTATTTTTTGAGTTTTCGAGGAAATAATATTCCAGGTGGGTATTACTCGGAAACCGTTAAACCGATTATGCCCAAAAACGAACTTAACTCTCCCATTCGGATACGCAACCTACCCTGAAAATTGCAAGTCCCTATCTCCTTCTGTTCAAAAGTTATCGAGGCAACTGTCATCCATCTACTGAACTCACACAAGGCTGCTTGAATCTCCAACAATATTTAACCGATCGTGTTAAAACTTGAAACTTGGCAGTATAGTTGGGTTCTAAAGGCTCTTGCAAAATTTCAGCAATTTCAGACGAACAGTTACTGATATATAGAATTTTTTTTTAAATTTTCAATGAATACTTAAAAATTTTCTACAAATACTAACCTCACGAAATTTTGCAAGTATTTTCGCGTTGGCATTCTACAACTAATAACCATGTTTCAATTCAATCGGTTTAGAATTTTTCGAGTTAATGAGGAGAAAAAAACAACCAAATTTCAGATGGCTATAACTCTAAAACCGTTTGGCCTATTATGCTTATAAACAAACTCAAATGTCGTGTTCAGATGCACATCTTAACCTGAAAACTTCAAGCCGCTATCTCTTTCCGTTCTCAAGTTATCGTGACAACAAAAATAATTTTTAATAATTTTTTAAAAATTTTCTAGCCGTACGACTCGCACAAAATTTCACAAACGTGATTAGGTTCATATTCTACAACTACTCACCAAGTTTCAATTCGATCGTTTATATTGGTTGAAAACAAAATTATTACTCGGAAACCATTGGGCCGATTATGCCCATTAACGAACTTGTCCGTCGTATTGGGATGTGCCACCTACCCTGAAAATTTCAAGTTGCTAGCTCTTTCCGTTCTCAAGTTATCGACCGGCCGGACAGAATCAAATTTGACCTCGAATTCTTCATCGGGGAGTCGAACCAAATCGTTTGAGACCATTTTCGTCAAAAAATTCGAAAGTTACAGACATTTGGGCAAAATGATAACGCGATGTTCCCCAGAACATACGCGATAAAAGTTATTAAAAAAATATTATGTATCTCGCGATAACTCGAGAACGGAAAGATATAGCAACTTGCAATTTTTGGGGTGAATTGCGCACCAGAATGTGACATTTGAGTTCGTTAATAGACATTTGTTGGGTATCACGAAGCTTCGATTAGCTTAATCGTGGATTTAATTCGATGGTTGTATGAAAAATGAACTGAAAATCGACATAGAATCGCACTAATTCGGCAATTAAGAGCTGTCAAAGCTTTGTGAAACCCAATGATAATCGGACAAACTCAAAAATTACAGAGTCTATCCAATTTAAACTAGGTTATTAGTTGTTGAATGACCACATGCAAATTTTTTGAAATTTCGTCGGTATCGAATAACTAGAATATAACGTATAATAATATAATATAATTTTTTTTTCAGGTTATATTCAGGTTTGGAGTGGATAGCTGGAAGATTGAAGAGAAAATGACACCATTGGCTTATGTTATAAGAAGCCGAATGAAGAAATTTTGTACAGTCTTTATTGAAAATGATGCAAATATGAACTTTCTCATATTGAGGAAGTGAATTTCCTATGTGTCAAATAACTCCATCGATCAGTGTCTTTGAGGAAAACTACTTTTGTTGCAGCAATTTATTTGGATGAACAAACCTTGAATTTAATTCCTAATCCCATAATTAAAAAATTTGTAACAGAAAGTATGTTGTGATCCTATTTATAATATTGTAATATACAAAAACATATTAAATAATGAACGATCATTTTGGTAATATTTGTTTGATTGGGTAAAATTACGATATTGCCAGTGTGTAGATGTTACAAATGATTGTGGTTTGTATTTACTTAATTTGAAATTTCTTCACCAGCCCGAGATTGAACTTGGGACCTCATGGTTCCTAATCGAAACGCTGTACCACTGAGATAGAGGCACATATTGAATCAGTCTTTAATACTAATGTATCAAACCAAGCTACAGTGTTAGCGAAATAATTATTGAATTTTAAATAAATGAGTGGCAATTTGAATTATTCGTTAAATCTTACATATAGTTCACATTATAATCTGTGAACTTTAACAACACTATAATTATTCAAGATAAACGCATGAACTGGAAATTTTATTCCTATCAGATAATTTGAAATGTGTTATGGAGGAGCAAGGGCGCCCAAATGGAAATTTTTAGGTGGGGCTAGACATAAAGATATTCATTAAGTATAATTATTTAACAGAACAATTTTCGCACTTATGATTATTTTTGTTCTTTCCCCAAAAGCTAGGGGGGGGGGGGCGGCCGCCCCTTGTCATCGAGTATGGGGGCCCATGTGGCGGAGTAATCCCCACCAGGGGGGTGAGACTCTAGTGGAAAAACTGGAAACAAATTTATCTCTGTGATCTGAGCCCCACCAGTTATGCACGGTATAATATATTCTTATACTGTGACTTGTTAGTCAAGCTGTCGTGATAACATCAGATAATAGAATGAGATGAGAGATCGGAAGACACCGTAGATAGAGGGAGATATCCTGTCTCGACGAAATAAATGAAATATTAGGTTTGTTCCTTCAACCAGTTTGGAGCAGCTCGGAGCATCTCACTCATGTGCATTGAGAACTTGGAGCTCGAAGTCGCGTTCCTACAAGATTTTGGAGTACACAACCTCGTGTTCCAACAACCGCGAGAGCTCGCTGGATCATCTCTCGGGTTTGCTCCAAGCTTCCCCTTCTGATGGGTTAGAGCACGATAGCGAGAACCAAGCCCGCGCATGCGTACTTGCAATGAATCTATAACCTGATTAAACTGTTCGTGAGTTCGTGTCACAACAAACAAACTAACCTAACTTCGTTACTTTTGAATTTTGATTTATCCGCAGATATTCCTTTTGTCAGTTCAGTGTGTCGATTTAGGTGTATTTGAAATGGATTCACAAGCATGGATTAATGCAATCCTGAGCAATTCCGATGTTGAATCATTTACCAAGAATAATACTATTTTCAGCCATTGCACACTCAAATCTGACAAACAACGAGAGTCAGCATGAAAATGCATCTTTTGGTAGGTAGGTAAAACTACAGTGACTATATTCTCATGAGAATATAGTCACTGTAGGTAAAACAATTTCAAAATTCAAATTTCTTAACTGAATAGTGAGGTTAGGTTACCAATGTTACGCAAACGGCGACGCCCACTCGCTCTCTACTCGTTCCAACAAAACTTCGCGAGGTATAACCTTGGAGCTAACCCGGGGCGACTCTCTGCAACTCTAGGGCATCTCCAGGGGTTGCTCCACAAATGTTGATGGAACAAACCTAATGGAGGTAATTCGAGATTTGTGTTTGTGGTGAGGTGAGTTGAAATGTTATTAATTTTGATTTTTGGATATTTTTAAGTGTTATTTTTTATTAATATACCGTTTCCAGTCCAGTCCAGTTGTATTATCGTTGGATATAGATATTCATCTTTCTAGGTATTTCTTTTTATCATATTTTTATGGTGAATTATCCATTTCTATCCCATCGTCATTTTTTGGAATTTACTAATTAAAATGTTAACGACAAAGTCATCATTCTTCGTTGAAGTATAATCTTAGTTGTTATCCTTCTTGCAATAATTCATTACAAGAGAAATCTAAAAGGTAATTCAATTCTTCTGTTTCACAAAATAACCTTTGATTTGATGGCAAAGAGCATGTACCTAATATTGATTCTTCTATTGTACAATTTTCCATATTCCTGTCGGGACCATTTTTCATTTTCGGAATTCAACAACCCAAATAATCGTACAAGCCTTTCGTATTGATGCTATTCCTAGCTATCAAATAAATTGTCTGCCAAGTAATCATAATTATGCATATAAATCTAAATCTTTTCGGTCATGCCCTGAAGGCAGTTGATGTTATGATTTTACACCAACAAAAAAATTTATCCTAGTTTTTTTTCACAGGGATGTGCCTAGTTAACTCATGAAATTGGAAACCCCCAAGACAAGAAGTAGATAGAAGATATGTAGATATTGCAGTTCTTATTACGACCTTACAGGTTCAATAAAAATGTCTGTTGTAATTGACAATCTGGTAGATATAGGTAAAGAAAAATAGGGAATATTATGGCGATTTCCATTGACACGCTCGGAGCACTCAAAATCGATCTCATCTGTCATGCATCTGTCCAATTGAACCGAAAATATCTGCCAAATATGACTCCGAGCGTGTCAATAGAAATCGCCATAAGTGTAAACTTATTAATTTGACATTTGCAAATGTATGTTCATTTGTCTTAACAAAACGAAAGAATCATTTCAATTAGATAGAAATGAATGGCCATGTGGCACTGGCAGCTCATAACTAATTGTTACAATATGAATACTCAAACCTGTTGATTGAATATTCTTGTTCCAAAATGGACTAAAATTGGGCTACAGAAATCAGATAGATTTGCCGCCTGAGTTTTCGTCAGATGAAAAAATTCAGTACTTTGAGTAAAATTATATTATCTATCTATTATCTATCTATCTTATTTTAATCCTCTTATATTTATTGTATGTTTGAAACCTGAGCCTAATCTTTTAGTTATTCTATTGAAATTCTTTCACAGGATACTGTGAAATGGGAACAAAGTCAAGACCATCAGAAGCAGACAGAAGACATTGGCAGTTCTTACTACCACCTTATATGCTCAAGAAAAATTAATGTTGTTAGTGAAGGTAGATGTCGAGATAATAATAATAATAATAATAATAATAAAAATGTTTATTCGATCACAAATACATATTCAACCACAGATATCTCCAATCTGCAAGCTAAGAGTCATTACAAAAATTTTGTTTTCTTCAATATCCATCAAATAAAACATCTGCATCATATTTCTTTCCCGAAGGCATATCCATTGACAAGCACTGGACATGTCTTGTGAGGGAAATTTCTGAATCAGAAACTACAAAACAAAATCCGAAATAAAAATGAATCAAAACAAAAACAAAAAATACCCCTCCCACAACAGCGTCCAATAACGGACTCTCACCAATGACATTTATTTTACAAAACAATTTAATTTTAATTGGGCAAGTAGAGTTCATCTCATCAATCAAGCATGAACAAAAGAATTTTTTATATCGAGCATTTCTACAATTTCTTGTGTCGATATCACTCTCAACCAATTTTTAATTTTTCTTTTGAATTCTTTCAGGGTAGAAGTATCTTTAATAACTGACGGAATTTTATTGTATGTAAAGGGTGCAAGGTACTTATGAGATCGTTGTCCTATTGTCTTTACCGTTCTTGGAAACGATATCCAATTTCCCCTGTTTCTGGTAGCATGTTGATGTTCGTTAAAACTTACAGACCTGATATTTTTTCTTTGATGGATTGACAATGCCAAGAAAAATAGCTTTCTCAAGTCCATAATTTCACTTTCTCTGTATAAGTGTTCCGAAGGATAGATGTAAGGTTTTCTGAAAATTATCTTGATCAACCACTTCTGCGTTACCTCTAGCTTTTTTAGGTAAGTTTTCACTACTGCACCCCATCCCAGTATTCCATACTGCAAATGAGGCTGAACCAAGACAATGTAAACTCTTCTGAGAAGGTCCAAGTCGCAAAACTCTCGTAAGGCTTTAAATCTAGGGACTAACATGCGCAATCTTTTTACAAGGCTATCAATATGTACGTTCCACCTGAGATGGTTATCCAAATGAACTCCTAGATATTTTACCTCTCTTACCAATTTCATTTCATACATATATCCGTCTCTCTTAAAGGATAAAGTTTGGAAACGGGGCAGTCCAGCAGAAGTAACAGAAAAGGGCATAAAACATGTTTTTTCATAATTGAGAGTCAAAAGCTTTGAATCAAAAAAATCTATTATTTTCGTGAAATCACACTCTACATCCCCCTTCAGCTCTCCCCACGTATCAGCCTGATAGAAAACAGCAATATCATCGGCAAAAGCAACCAATTCCCTCCTGCTGTTCAGATAAAATATGGAATTTATATAAACAAGGAACAACAGAGGTCCTAGTATTGTCCCCTGTGGTACACCACAAATAACGGCGGAGGATGAACTGACAGAGTCTCCAACCTGCACACACTGACTCCTATCCGATAAGTAGCTTTTAAACCAATCCCACGCTCGACCTCTAATTCCATAGTCGTCCAGAGTTCTCAGAAGTTCCTCGTGATTCACAGTGTCAAAGGCCTTGGCCAAGTCGACAAGATAAGGAAAAATAATTATGAAATTAAATTAAATTTCAAATACAGTAGACCGGTTATAACGACATCGACATCGTTTATAACAATGGATCGATTATAACGACTAAATGGTAAACTCCTGGCCAGATTCTACATAAACATTGTTAATTGCTCTAAACGACTATCGGATATAATAGCGTTCTAAATATGCAGTACCTTCGATGTTGCTATAACCGATTTCTACTGTATTGGTACGAATTTGACAATTGCAACAGCATGTTTAATTATCTAAACGAAATTAAAGAATCATACTTCTATTTGATGTGTCCGCTCACAACTTACAACACTGGTGGGTTTCACGAAGCTTCGGTTAGTTTAATTGTGGATTTAATTCGATGGTTGCATCTAAATTGAACGGGGAATCGACATAGAGCTGTCAAAGCTTTGTGAAACCCACCGCAAGCAATCAAATCCTTGATGTATGATTCTTCAACTGGAAAAAATAATGAATTTTATCAATCATCAAGAGAGGTCCGAAATTTTCTCTGTGCATTAGAATGCTTATGAATGAATAATATAATGTTAATAATCTATAGATAATATCTGCCAATCTGTTGTTAATTAGTAATCTCTAATGTAATTAAATATAAATAAGTATCTCGATGTTGCCCGTGATTTTTCCATCAGATTTCTCACATTTACTAAAGTTAAATATTATACATAGAACACTATGTTATATTAATATGGTTTAAATTAAAATTCAAAATGATGATACTCCCATTCAATATTTTTAATTTAAATGAGGACTTGAAAAACGGTTTCCATTATTGAATAAATAAATTTTTCAAATTAAGTATGTGTATCCAATGATGAAATAAATTGACAAGCAAAGAAATTAATTTTAAGTTATAGAATGCATTTAAGTCAGAACTTTCAAGTTGAAATTTTCGTTAAATTGCATCTTGAAACGAAAATTGGGAAGCGCTGTAGTTTCCATAAATAAAACAGAAATTGAATAGTATGGGTGCGTTTTTATTTTAATCGAAATGTCTAATTAATTAATCGTAAATGAATCGGTGTATTTTTATTTTCAAGTT
Organism: Halyzia sedecimguttata; assembly: GCA_937662695.2. Classification (NCBI taxonomy): domain Eukaryota; kingdom Metazoa; phylum Arthropoda; class Insecta; order Coleoptera; family Coccinellidae; genus Halyzia; species Halyzia sedecimguttata. The sequence continues at coordinate 44,163,771 of OW569413.2, read as the reverse complement.
TACACCGATTTACGATTAATTAGACATTTCGATTAAAATAATAACTCACCATATATTTCAAATGTTCCCGCCATAGGAAATACGTAGTTCCAATTCATATCACTGATGTCGTTGGCGCTGTGATCACACCACAGTATACGATTATTTCTTATACCGTGCTCCTGCCTCACCAGTACATGGCCACTGAATTGTTTCCAGCGATTAGTAGGCAGTTAGCATTTCTTATATATTTGTATTCTGTGATCCCCACTAATATACCTTAGGGCCTTAGGGTATATCAGGGGGGTGAAGCGAGAGTACAAAAAGTGGAAACATGGACATACGTCCCCACCTTTTTTGTTCGCTTGTCGTAGATATGTTCAAATGGATAAATGACAATGACACGAGTGTCAGGACTTCATTGACTTCGTAAATTTGACAAGACTGATAAATATACTCCTGATATTTCTAATAGATTGTGGCAAATAGCAATAATAATTATTATACTAAAATAAAACCAGTGTTATTATATTACCCGTGTGAAGATAAGTTTGTTTTTTTCGTAATTCAATGAAAAAATTTCCGTTTCAGGTGATGTTGAAGATATTTGTTGGTAATTTGGCCACTTGGTGAGATCTGATAAGTTTATATTTATACGAGGTTCAATTCTGCAAATCTGATTGTGTTTAATATCATATTGTATTAAGAAAATGGCTTCAGGTTCTGCAACTTCATTGTTGCGAAAGATGTTAAGTATTCTTGCCAAAATTCATATATCAGCCATTCATCACTTGTTTGCAGAAACAGAAGTTTTTTTCGTTTCCCTAAAGATCCTTCCACCTTGACAATTTGGAATGATATTTGTAAAATAAGTCCTAGCAAAAATATTTCTAATTTTCTGACTGACTGCCTGAATGTACCTGGTTTCAGACATTTGTACCTAATACATGCACTCACTGAACAATATGATTGTATTAACTGTTGAATATTTTATTATTTTTATTATTATAGTAGTAGTCTATTAACTGAGATATTAGTTATAGTGTGATTGGGTTAATATTTTACTGAGAAGCATTTTTTGGGAACGACAATTGATATACCTTATTAAACAAGGGATATACCATACCTTATTAACATATTTCTGATAGAACCAACCCATTTAGATCTATCCTGACATCTTGATCACGAATATTTATATTTAAAATATATTTGAATATTCATCTTCTATCACTTAATATGTAAAAATACTTATTTCTTTTTTCAGAAAATGGTGATGGTGACCGTCATTACCTAGATTGATGGATTCTACCGGATTTTGACTGTCAATTGTGACTGGTGGTAGTTTCTTCTCCTTCCTAGATGAATCAGTGTTATTGTGATTTAGTGAAGTGACAATTCTGATCATAATGAGACTGAAAGACCGTTGTGAATGAGTGTTGACCCACGAATAATTTATCCCTAACTCTATATACAAGTGTTATTTTGACATTTTATTCAGATATTTGTACTGGAATTTGGTAGATATAGGTACCCCTAAGAACTTGTAATAACTCAGCAAATTCCAAAAAGACCTATGGTTGGTCAAAAATTTTGTTTGTTTCATTGAATTGTGTCATGGTTTTTAGTTTCTCTAGAACAGGGTTTCTCAAAGTGGGGTATGTGAACCCCTAGGGGTTTGCCATTCGACGGTGGCATGGGCTCACCACCATGTGTTAGTTAAGCGGTTCGCTGTCATTTGGAAACTTGAAAAGGGATTCGTGGAGCCAAAAGTTTGAGAAACCTTGCTCCAGAAGCAAATTGAACTTATTTGTTTTAGAAAACTGCTAACTAAATTATAATCACATTCGAAAAATTCGACAAATATCATTTACTTGTTTGATTCTATAATAGATGTATTATATATAATTGTAAAAATAATGTTGATAAAGAAATTATTGTTTATAAAGCTTTGTTTCATTTTGAAGCATCTTTCCTTTCGAATCATTTCAAATTTCGAATACAATAATGAAAAAAAGGTGGGGATATTCCATTATGGTTCTAGGGGGTGTCCCCTTGTATATGTCATTTTAGTGTGACATATACTTCAACAAGCGGACACCCCCTAGAACCATAATGGAATATCCCCACCTTTTTCGCCCCATCTCTCTCTAATCTATGGTATGTAAATGTCACTACTGTTGCACACAGTTTACAAGGCAGGTAGCACTTCTTATATTATATGTTCTGTGGGGTATATTCTGTGGTAACTGGTAATCGCTGCCTGTTCCATATTTAATGATACCTTTTTTGCTACGAAGTTAATATTCGAACACAACCCTAAAGTATACCTTGTCTATGGTTAGTATAGACCACATTAGTTAGGTTAGGCGGGAAATTTGAATTACGATCCATCAGTGGATCCGAGCACTGAATTCCCCATGCATTTCTTATGGACCTAAAATTCACGCGAATTTCTCGCCTGTTTTTAGATACTTAGGGTTATTTCTTAAGGTTTATTTAGGTTGAAATAGATTCAGTGAACCTATCTCAACAATCTAGAATCAAATTTTCATAACAAAATTGTATATTTCCAAAATAATTAATAAATATAAAAGTGTTCACCAAATTCGATTGACGTATGTCTTAGCTCACTCGAAATCAGTCAAAAATAAAAACATAACCCTAAATCGGCCTTGTAATGACGCACAACAGAAGTCATCTACGACATACTGAAATCTTCCGAACTACACTGGTTTCAATTTCGATTTAAGGATAAATAGAAGTAGATTTTGATGTGGAAAGAACATGAAAACATGCACTATAATGATGAAGGTACCCAATACTTGATGTATCTGTACTAACATTATCTTTTAAATAGGGTGGTTTCATCTGTAAGTTGAAATTCCATGTTAAAATATTTGAATATGGATCTCCCGCCAAGATAATGATTCTAACCTAACTAATGTGGTCTATTTTGATATGCAGGGAATCTGTCAACCAGCCTCATATACGTATTAGGCATAGACATAAAATAACATGGACTGGTTATGAGAAAGAGACCATTGAAATCAGCATTGAAAAAAGACAGAATAGTTAAAGGCAAACCACGGTATATGAATATTTTCTTATAATTTGGCGTTTGGCAAAACCACAGAATACAAAACATTGGTTTCCTTTATTCTCTGACCTTTCTTGTTACTGTATTGTTTGGTTTCGTGTATTGTGTATGTGTTGTGGTGATTTGTAGACAGAATATTTAAAGGCAAAACATTTTCATTTAAATCCGACACTCGTTTCTGTTAACGTAAGAACTACTGGCCCAGTGTGGCAGTAGGGCTTCGTTGTGATGGCAACCTCGCAATCGGACAATTGTGCACCTCATGCGCAGAGGTTACCATAGATAACATACTGGAGGTTACTTGTCGGATTGTTAACGGCGGTATGTCAGTTCTGTTTTAGACAAAGAGCAGATAAGTTTACGTACCAAGCCGTTAGCAGTCTATTGTGTTCTTATAAGATTCATTGTGTTCTTTTTTTTATAAGATTTATCAGTTCCATATATTGAACTCTGTTCTGTTTCTTTGTTGAAGAACATTATTGTTATTAAAAGTGATAATACTTACATGGTAGCAGAGCTAAGTACGAGAAGCGGAATCTCAAGTAGCGTCACTTTGAACGCCATTTTGTAAAATTCGATCAAAAGTTTTTTTTTTTTTTCACATCTCAACACCACAAGAAAATGGAGAAGTTAGTCATTGACGAGGAATTCAACTCCAATGTTCAAGGAACTTCTGGTGAAAGGAACGAGACACCTATTGGAAACATGGCGAGTGAGATAATGTCCATCTTCACAAGCCCGCAATTTAATAGGGTCTTGGCAGATAAAATAAAAGAGGATATTATGCCAAACTCCGCGCCAGCATCATTAAACGTGGAAACAAGCACTAGTGAAATCACGGAAGTTTTCACTCCCAAAACAGTACCACTTCCTGCTTTCAACGTACCGTCAGTAGATTTTGACGATAAATTAAAAGGCCATGTGAATTTCCGATCTTGGAAACAAAGAGTTGAAAGAGATCTGGTAGCCCTAGGAAGATCCAACTTCCTAAATCAACCTCTAGGCGGTGAAGACTGCAACTTCACACAGGAAGACAAAAGGATGTATGATGCACAAGTGAGGCAATATCTTGAAGCCACTCTTCAAAATGGACCGAGAGCACTTATCTCAAATGAGGCTACTGCAGCAGAAGCTTTTCAAAAACTGAAGCTGATGTTTGGGAAGAATGATGTCCAGAAAATGGTGGAACTCCTGGACAATTTTGGGAAAATTGTGCTACATCCCAAGATGAATCCTGTGACTTTCATCACAAGATTTGAAAGTGCTGTTCAGCAATTTCAGGAGCTTGGTGTACCTCTGGACCAGAAAATTATCGTTGCATATTTTCTGCATAAAGTTCGTCATGTACGACCATTTATGGGCTTTTATACAACGATAGCTACTCTGCCAGAGATCACTAGGACTTATGAGTTTGTAAGGAACACATTTCTGGATGTAGCTAGTAGCAATTACAGCTCAGAGATGGAGAACAGTAAGTACAATGAGAAAGACGAAGTTGATATTGTTTGTTCTGTTTGTAATAATGATTTAGATTATAGTTTCAGGCCTGATTGTGATGACATCATCACCATATGCTCAATTTGTTTTGATTCTCCGATGGAGAGTGACTCTACTAACAATACATTTGTTTCAGTTTCTTGTTCACATTGTGATAATATCAGTATTAATTATTGTGATTTCTGTACAGGAAGTAGTTTGGAAGGAAGCTCAGGCGAACCACCCAAGAAAAGGGAAAAGCTTGAAAATTCTTCAAAATCAATACATAAGAGTAACTGTCAATATACTAGAGAACAGTTAGACAAATTGAAGAAAATGACACCTGAGCAAAAGAAATCGGCCAGGTGTAATAAATGTGGTCTGTTGTTTCATAAGGCATCCGAGTGCAAAAATGAGGGCCGTGTATGTTTCTTCTGCTACAAGAAGGGACATGAAAAGAAGGATTGTAGGAAATTGCAAAGTTTGAAATCAAGTAAGTTTCAGTACGATTTTAACAAGTTTGTGATTTCGGTAACATTCCTTGTTGATTCCGGTGCATCTCACCATGTAGTGAATGCACGAAATATTCTGTTTGATTACAAGGATTATGAAATGCCTATTCCTGTTGATCTAGCTTCAAAAACAGAGAACATTTTTTCATTGGGAGAGGGTACTCTACCAATTCTTGTACAGTTTGGAAAATGTTCCCATGTTTTAAAGTTAGTACATGTTCAATATGTTCCTAGTCTGAGAGAAAATGTTCTTAGTGTTCGAGCATTTAATACTCAATTCAAAACGAGTGTTACAATGAATTCTAATAATGGATTTATCTTGTCTAGAAAGTTAAGAAGAAAATTGACTCTTCTGTATGTGTCGGATGGACTGTATAGATTGGCTGTACTGATATCTGCAGAGGCAGAAGAACCGCACCAATCCACGGTAACAAATGTAGTACGAAGCAATACAAATTCAGTTGTTACTAATAAATCTTCACAAAAATCTGTCTGTAAAATAAAGCGTACCACACTTAATCCAGTTATAGAAAATAAACGAGAAAAGATTCGTAGACTAAGAAAGAAGCTTACACGAAGTCAGTTGCAAAAGTTAGATGAAGAAGGTTTAGTTTGGCACCGTAGAATGGGTCATATATCATCTTCTTACCTGGGAAAGTTACCAAGTGTAGTACTAGGAGTTAAAGAACTTACATATAATTATACAACTGCCAGTTGCTCAATATGTTCAAAAGCAAAAATGAATAGAAAACCCTGCCTGAAAGAACGTGAACGAGCAAGTAGACCTTGTCAAATTTTACATGCTGATTTACTTAGTGTCAATCCTCCAACACAGTTCAGTAAGAAAAAGTATATTTTGATCCTTATTGATGATTATTCACGCTATTCTCAAATTTATCTGATGAAACAAAAATCAGAAACTTATAAGTTTCTCACTTCAGGCTGTCAGTTTTTACAATCAGTTTTTCCTGGACCTGGGCAATTCAGTAAACTAAGAAGCGATAATGGTACTGAGTTCATTAGTGAAGCTTGTCAAACAGTTTTAAATAAATTTGGAATAGAATTGCAATTAGCGGAACCTTATCAGCATGAACATAACGGAACAGCTGAAAGGTTTAATAGAACCATTCAAGAAAGAGCTCGAACATTGCTATTTGATTCAGGCTTTCCTGTTAGTTTTTGGGGTTTTGCATTTTCAACGGCATGTTACCTTTATAATCGCACACCTCACTATGCAATTGACTTCCTAACCCCATATGAAAAATTATTAGGTAAACAGGCAAATCTAGAGAATATTAAGATATTTGGTTCACAAGTGGAAGTTAGAATTGAAAATATACCAAAAGGTAAAAAGCTGCACCCACGTTCTAGCACAATGTACCTGGTAGGCTATACTGATACAGGATATATGTTGTATGATCCAGTAACACATAAAACCATCATGTCATGCAATGTGTTGTTCAATGAAAAGTACAATTATAGTTCCTGCAAAAGTAATTTATCAGTTGTTAGTGAAGAACTTGAAATCACCTCAGAAAATCAGTCAATCACACCTGAAAATTTAATCGATCATAGCACTAGTATACCACAAACATCTGGCAATAGTCTAAATGAAATAGAGATAGAAGAAATTTCTCAACTAGAAAATAGTCAAATTAATAATGAAGTTGAATTAGAAAATATTCGAAATACCAATGTAATTGAAATCGAAGAAATCTCTCAACTCGATAGTAGTCAGAATAGTGAAGAAATAAATCTACCAGAAATCAGTGTCAATACATGTATTTTAAATAAATTTGGTTTCGTTCATGAAGACGACATTTATAATACAAGTAATACCCCTCAGAGCTATCATGAAGCTATCACTTGCTCAAACAGCAGTAAATGGATATCAGCTATCCAGTCAGAACTTTTCTCAATTAAAGAGCATTCAGTATGGGATATAATAGAAAGAGAATCCAGTATGAAAGTCATTCCGGTGAAGTGGGTATTTACAGAAAAAGCTGACGGTAGTTTTAAAGCTCGTCTGGTTGTTGTAGGGTGTAGAGACACAGAAAGCTATACGTCTGAAGAAACGGCATCTCCTACACCTGCTCTTTCAGTAGTCAAATTAATATTTTCATTATCAGTCGCTAAAAATTGGCACATAGAACAACTCGATGTTAAGACAGCCTTCTTGTATGGAAATATTGATAGGACCAAGTATGTAACTATTCCGGATGGTATAGAGATTGATAAAAAGAAATTCGTTTGTAAGTTGCGTAAAGCTCTCTATGGACTGGCAATCGCTCCAAAGTGTTGGTTTGTCACAATTGATACATTTTTACGAGAATCTGGTTTTGAACCGAATCTGCGTGAACCTTGTCTATATCTGAAAAAGATAGGAGATAAAATAGTCCTGATTTTAATATATGTCGATGATTTATTGGTAACAGGAAATAGCTATGACCTTATTCAAGGTACAGTGAATGTATTGAAATCTAGTTTTGATGTAAGAGAGTTTGGTTTCCCCACTAAGTTTCTTGGTTTGGAAATTACAAAATCTGAAAATCAATTGTTTCTTCATCAAACCCAGTTTGTGAAGAATGTGTTAAAAGAGTTTCGCATGGAAAACTCAAATCCAGTTAGCACTCCATTGGTACCTCAAGGAACACACAAAGCTCCTGAGGGTACGAATGAAGCGAATTTCCCGTATAAGAAAGCAATAGGCTCCTTGTTGTATCTAAGTCTATTTACTAGACCTGATATCTCGTTTGCTGTAGGTTATCTTGCCCGTTTTCAGTCAAATCCGCAACAGTATCACTGGACACTTGTGAAAAGAGTTTTTAGGTATTTGAAAGGAACCCCAGAGGTAGGTTTGAAATACACTAGTGGCTCACCAAGTTTATCCTGTTATAGTGATGCGGATTTTGCAGGTGATATATCAAGTCAAAAGTCAACTACTGGTTTTGTGATTTTTGCCTTTGGTAATCCAGTTGTATGGTGCTCGAAGCTCCAAGCTACGATAGCACAAAGTTCAGCAGAAGCGGAATTCATTGCATTAACACATGCGGTGAATGAAGCTTTATTTGTAGCACAGTTGCTAGAAGAATCAGTTGATGTTGTTGTTTTTCCTATACCTGTATATGAAGACAATGAAGCTGCCAGACAAAACTGTCTGACTAGTACTAGTAAAAGTCGATTAAAATATATTGAACGAAGATATCTTCTAATTCGTCAACATGTACGAGAGAAGAAGATCAATATATTAAAAATTAATACCAATGATCAGATAGCGGATATACTCACGAAACCTTTGCTAGCAACAAAGTTTCGTAGTTTACGTGACCGTCTAGTTACTAGTGACTATCTGATTAACAGTTAAGAAATGCATGCACTTGTCAGTTTACTGTACTGTTACAGTCTTTAGTTTGTTGGTGTTTGTCAAGGTTGTATTAGAAGGGTCTTCGGTCCCTGGAGATATAATTTAGGCAAATACAAGTATCTCAAATTAGAAGGGTCTTCGGTCCCTGGTGATGAGAGATGCGCTCATTATGGTATAGGTAGGTCACACTTAACCATAAACACTAATTTTGTTTAACTGAATCATTGATTAAATGTTATACATTATATGTATGATATGCTGATCAACGGTCCAGATCTGTAAGCTGAGCTTATGTGCTAGAAGGGTCTTCGGTCCCTGAATGCAGGTAAGGACTCAGGTCATGTTTGTTTTACGTAAGTAAACAATATTATTAGTTATATCTGCTTCATAGTGAGCGAGATAATTTCATGTCAGTTGAGTAACATTGTATGAAGGGTCTTCGGTCCCTGAAAGCAATTACTCAGGTATTATTAGTTATGTCTGCTTCATAGTGAGCGATATAATTTCATGTCAGTTGAGTAAAATTGTAGGAAGGGTCTTCGGTCTCTGAAAGCAATTACTCAGGTATCATTAGTTATTTCTGCGTCACAGTAGTGAGCAATATAACATGCTTGTTGAGTAAATAAGTGCGAGAAGGGTCTTTGGTCCCTGGGAGCAAATACTCAGGTAATATTAGTTATGTATGCTTCATAAGGAGTGTTATAACATCATGTTTGTTGAGTTAAAAGTGCTGGAAGGGTCTTCGGTCCCTGGAAGCAAGTACTCAGATTAATCCAGTCTGTAAGTTTGGTTCACTTTGAGAAACCTCTGTTCTGTTCGTCAGCAGCAACGACTGCCCATCTATTAGTTCTACTGACTATCCTGTTAGATATAAGAATTATTAATAAAATGTACCAACTATCCCTGTATATATTTATTGTTTATTATGTAAATCTAGTTTTAGATACAAGTCAGTCAGAACTAAATGTATAAGTATGTAAATTAGTTGTAGATTGTAGACAAGTCGTCAGTTGTCCGATTCTCAGATTGGGAGGGGGTGTTAACGTAAGAACTACTGGCCCAGTGTGGCAGTAGGGCTTCGTTGTGATGGCAACCTCGCAATCGGACAATTGTGCACCTCATGCGCAGAGGTTACTTGTCGGATTGTTAACGGCGGTATGTCAGTTCTGTTTTAGACAAAGAGCAGATAAGTTTACGTACCAAGCCGTTAGCAGTCTATTGTGTTCTTATAAGATTCATTGTGTTCTTTTTTTTATAAGATTTATCAGTTCCATATATTGAACTCTGTTCTGTTTCTTTGTTGAAGAACATTATTGTTATTAAAAGTGATAATACTTACAGTTTCTGAATATTCTGATACTTATAAAAAAACATCATTATTTTTATACCATTATTTGCCTTTAAGTATTCTATCCTTCATAACATCTCTCTCTCTAATGTATTCCGCAACGAACTGTGTGATAAAGTTACGTGAGGGCCAGTCCATGTTATTCTATGTCTATGGTATTAGGTATATGGTCAACCTTCACAAGCAAACCGTAGTCTACAATGACATCCATATATGTAATACGTATATGATGACATCATAGTAGTATAGTCATTGTATATATATCTATATACAATGGTATAGTTAACCCGGTTTGCGCGGATAAGTGGTAAGTTCGAAGAAAAATGACTATATTGGATTAGTGTTCTGTGGTCATATATTTGTTTTCTGTGGTGGCCATAAACATAATCCGCAAATGAAAACCAAAAATAAAAACATACCTAGCTTTCTATTTGACGCTGTATCACTTCCAAAGTGATGCGAAATCAGTTCAAACCAGAGAAATAGAGGGAAATTCCGGCTATTTCTGTGGTTTAAACTGATTTCGCATCAGTTTGGAAGTGATACAGCGTCAAATAGAAAGCGCCTAGTAAATTTTAAATATGAAATGCCAATAAAAACTTACAGTTCCATTGATTATTTACAAAAAATTCCGATCTTGTAAGGAAACAAGTACCAAAAAATATGCTACAAGTGTTTTGATTGCAATTGAAGGTTTGTAAAATTCATTATAACAAAGTAGAAATATCAGTGAACTGTTTGGCTTCTTTCTGCATAATATATTTACCTCCCGGATAGAAAATAGATTTAAGATGAGCTTATTTAGCTTCAAAATTTTCTTAACAAGATTCAGCAATGCTTGAAATTAGCGTCCTTGGTTGTTTTTGGTAGAAAATTGGGGAAATAGTGTCTGTGTTTGAAATTTGGTTCAACTTTCCATTACTAAAAAATTCTTCAACTTGATCATATTCACTTCATACAATGAAGAATTCGAGAACTTGAAGCCAGGGAGTTGGCAACATAAAGCTGATGTTTTTTCGTAGATGCAGTCACATCTCCAAGCTGCTTTATTAGGTCAATCAAATTTAAATCAGTCTTCAACTGCTGAAGATGAAGATATTGCTTTTCAAGAGGAAGAACAAGAAGAGAATGAAGAATTTGATGAGGTTTTCTGAATATTCTCTTTTGTTTTGTGTTTGCATTCCTGATATTGCATGAAATTATTTTTGTTGAAAAATAATTACTACAGCATGACTAGCTCCTAAATTTTGAAATTGCACCTGTTATTGTTGATGATATTTCTAACTCTAACTACCAATAACAAATACTGTTAATTCCCCTTGAAATTATGTGAGGAGTAGATGCTTTTCTAACCACAAATTGCTGATCAAAGCTGGATTCCAATTTTTTTGTGCAAAATGATTTTATTTTATTCTTAGACCATAAAAATATTAATATTATTTCGTGGCAGCATGATGAGATATTTGTAACATCAGCTTGATGCTAGCGAATTATTTCCAATGATTTTTTCGCATGTATCAAGTTTTACCAGAATGCCGAGATATTTCGTCTACGTTTTGAATGTTTTGATATGTCGAATTTCCATTGGCGGCACTTCAGACTAGTGGGCGCGATCTATGAAATATGAGAGGTTCGTTTAATAATCGATAGAATTTATGTGCATATGGTGAATAGTGATATTCATTATTTCTTTATTAAGTAGCTGTTCGTTCAGATATAGAGATAGATATGTGTTGTGTCTGGCAGATGAACCCCGCCCCGCCACTACGACCAGTCGGCCTATTGTGGCACACTTGAATCTATACTTCACCCACAAGCTCAAGCCTTCTGATGGGGGAGATGGACCTAGTGGATGAGAACTCGCCCAGTTGTCTCAGTCTTAGCTTGTGGATTCCTAGTTCTTCAAATCTAATCCTGTCGCCGTCTGGGCAATCACATATAATGTGCTTGATAGACTTGTTGCCCTCCAGGCATAGTCCTCAAGCAACCCTAACTTACTTATTGCTATTGGAAATGGAACCATTCAACGTCGAGAAATTCTTTATGAGTAACCTTTCTAGATAGATAGATAACTTTGAAGACACAATTTCACTTCTAATTGTTTACAATGTCATGTAGCATGATGATTTGAAATAAAGCGTATTATTATTACTTTTTCTACGGCCGCAGTGTTCCGTGTCTGCAGTTGTAAAAACTCAGGTCTGACCTGGAGAGTTTGGCTCTTTCAGCTGAGGGACCAATAATTGTTGGGTGAACATGTCTGAGACCAGATATGCTGCTCCAGAGTTCTTGGACCGTTTGGTCCAACCATCTGTTGTTCTCCCACCTTGCTGCCTTGACAGAGATGCCACTTTCTGGTTTAGATCCAGTGAGTTATGCGGAAGCCCCCCGCGCCGCCAATGAGTCCACCACCACTTTGCCTTCTATGCTCGAGTGGGCCAGAACCCATATGAGCAGCATCCTGCAGCTCTTTCCCAGTTCAGCAAGTGTAGTCCGAAAGTTCAGCACAAGCAGAGCGGAGGTCCAGTTGTAGAAAGCGAAGGACTTCAGGGCTTGGCTGAAAGGATCTTAATTGATATGTAAACTCATGCTTCCTCAAGTATGAGCTTTGCACAATGGTCAATGGTGAAAATTTCTGCTCGAAGGACAGTCGTTCAGATATACCTATTCCAATTTTCGTTAATTAAGAGTTAATACTCGGAGGTTCGTTCAACAATCGATATTTTTGGCGCTCTTGTTCCTCGGAACATAGTGCTTATCAATTTGACCAAATGTCTGTAATTTTCGAATTTTTGGCTGAAAATGGTCTCAAACGATTTGGTTCGACTCACTGATCAAGAATCCGAGGTCGAAATCGATTCTGTCCGGCCGGCCGACCGTAGGCACGATAACTCTCGAACGAAAGGAGTTAGAGGATTGTAATTTGCAAGGTGGGTTTGGAGCGTAAATATCTCGGACGAGTTCGTTAATGGGCGAAATCCATCAAGCGGTTTCGGAGTTATGGACGTTTTTAGTAAAAACATTTTTTATGAATATTTCCGAAACCGATCAATCGATCTATCTGAAATTTAGCATCAAATTGTAGAATCATGACCTTTATACGCATGTGAAGTTTTATATTGATCAGGATACCGCAAAGTGTCAAAACATTTTTTTTTAATAAAAAAAAAATTCTACAATAACTCTCGAACGGAATGAGCTAGGCAGTTGAAATTTTCAGAGTAGGTTAGGGAGATGAATATCTCGGTTAGGTTCGTTATTAGGCAAAATAGGCCAGATGGTTTCGGAGTAACGAAAAAAAAAAATTTTTTTTTAAGTAACAAATTTCAAATTCTATTTTTATTTAAGATGCAGTTTCACCATAAAAATCCATTTATATCATTTTCAACTCCAACAAGCTAATAATTTTTCGAAATTTCAATAATGAATCGTACTTATATGTTTTCACAGAATGCTATAATTATTCTATCTATGCTTTATTATATGACCTGTGTTCATACTCGTACATGTCTTCCTGTTCTATAAGAGAGAGTCAAATTCATTTCAGCTATTTTAATTTGATTTCTTCCATTCTCAGATTGCTCATTTAATCTTGTTAAATAAACTATTATTTGAATTGAATTTCCTTTATGATGCAGTTCTATCATAATAATACATCGATATAATTCCCAACTCTGAGAAACCAATACTTTCGGAGATATAATTTGTCGGTTTGAAAATGGTTTCATGCATCAATTGACTCAAATTTTATTGTATTTTCAATAACTCATGAACTGATTGGAGGGATGAAAGAAACGAAAATAACTCTAATACGGAACGTGGAATATACAGTGCGTTTCAAAAAGTTTCAGATTTTCTCGCCTGTATAGTTTTTTGAAATTTGGGTTTTCGGGAAAGTTTGTTTGTTGTTTACATTTCTCGAACAAACAGAGCCCCAAAATAGTAACTCCCTACTTGGGGAAGTTTAAACATGGGCTCAGCTATGTGGCTATGTACCCAATCAAAGTAATAATCTTTGTCGTATATCCTGATGTCTCTGGGGCTAGCGGGAGTCTCGGATTAACCGATCACCAGGAATGGTATAACCTCGTGTACGCTCACAATTCAAAAATCGCCACACATCTGAATAATCGTTCCATAATTATCACAAATTTCAATTACACTTAACAAATTTACAAATTATTGAAAGGTTTTTTTTGGGATTTCTCTCCCAAACTCTGAAAAATATCTATAAAATAAAAATTAATTATTTTGTGATTTGCTTCTGCGTAAGAAACACAAGATATTTGTCAGAAGCAATCAATTGAACAATGTTGCCTAACAAAACACAACGAAACAACATCAACGAAGAAACAACTATATCGTAACGTTTCGGAGTCTATATCAGACTCCTTCGTCAGACGCTTAATGAAAATCTTTAGAATTATTTTGTTGATAGTTATTTTGTGAAATTCAAGAATTGTCACATTGACAGTACATATTTAAAAATCATAGCTAACATAGTTTTACTTCGCATAGAAATTTCCAAGTTCCAACTCCTTTTTCAATAAATTTAGCCAAATATGGTCAATACCAATTGAGCAATTTGCAAAATTGCATTCTCTGTTCAATAAAATACAAGTTGACTCCTTAAGTTTACTTTTAATATAATCAGGTTCTGTCATTAGAATCTTTGTATTACTCCAATCCATCATGTGATCTCCTTGGATTGTACATACATGTTCTGCTATTTTTGATTTCTGTATGTCTCTATTTCTCAAGTTATTCTTATGCTCTGACTTTCTTACATACTTCTAGTGGTCTTGATGTTTCTCCTGTGTATGATTTACCACAAATACAAGGAATATTATATACACAGTTTTTTGATTTTTGTTTTTCATTTATGGGTTTTGTTTTCGTTAATAAAGACCAAGATCATTTTGTGTTTTGAAGACGGTTCTTATATTGAACTTAGAACCGGTTGCCGAAAAAATAAATATTTTATTTTTATTATGTCATTCATTTCCTTTCATAAACTATCCTTTTATGCATATTATTTGTATAAAATAATTTCGTTGTTTCACATTTGCAAGGCGTCTTGCGACGGCTTACAGGTGTAACTGAATTTATTTCATTTCCGTTGAAGTTACTTTCTGTCGATTTAGATATTCATAAAATAGTCCCATCAGAATCATTCTTCTGAAAATGCGAAAAAGATATCTTTCATGTCTAGCTGCTTCACGTTTTTGGCGCTCTTGTTCCTCGGAACAGAGTGCTAATCAATTTGCCCAAATGTCTGTAATTTTCGAATTTTTGGCTGAAAATGGTCTTGAACGATTTGGTTTGACTCACTGATCAAGAGTCCGTGGTCGAAATCGATTCTGTCCGTCCGTCCGGCCGTTAACACGATAACTCTCGAATGGAATGAGCTAGACAGTTGAAATTTTCAGAGTAGGTTTGAGGGATGAATATCTCGGTTAATTCGTTATTGGGCAAAATCGGTCTAATAGTTTCGGAGTAACGAAAAAAAATATTTTTTTTACATTACAACTTTTGAGTTCAATTTATTTTAAGATGCAGTTTCATCATAATAATCCATTGTTATCATTTTCAACTCTAACAAGCTAATACTTTCCGATATATGATGTTTCAAAGTTTCAATAATACATCTTAAGTTCTAAGTATTCACAGAATGTGGACACAGAATCTGTCTGTGTTCACTGTTCATGAATGTCAACTTTTCTAGCTATTAGAAATTGTCAATTCGTAGGTTGAAAATACTTTCTCTTGGAAAATAAATATCCGATTCTTGAATTTGTGAATATATACAAGACTGTTTTGAAACCGACTGATTAAATATTGAATAATTTATGTATAAATATTGGGGATGATGATTCAGAAGATTTAGAATTGGATCATTTTAATGATGTAGTTTATGGAGGCAATAGGAAAGACGAACAACGGAATTATCAAAAGAAATTACTGTTCGTTGACCACTGAGGTTAATATTACCTTTTACTTCCTTAAGTAGTGAGACATGTTCCTACCCACACAGTATGAAATATTTCTCAATATATTCAAGAAATATTTCACAGAAATATTTACAAGAGGTTTAGGCAATATTCACTATAAGGAAGTTTTTGAACCATTATCGAATATTTACCCAATCTTACAGAAATATTTCATGCAATATTCCTTCGAATAATTCATAAATATTTCATGAAATATATGATGAAATGTTTATGAAAGATTTTTGTATTATGGAAGGTTGAAAAAATATTCTTGCAATATCACTAAAATCGTTAGAAAATATATCAAAACAATATTTATGGAAATATTGCATAAATCTGTATAAAACTTTTCACGAAATATTTCAATGTGAGATTTAGGCGGACATAGCCATATTTCATAAATATTTCAAATCTTGTTTTCAAATATTTAACAAATATTCAGTGCTGTGTGGGTATATACAGTATTGTCATAATGTTGCTAGCAAAAAAATACTGAAATATGGATCTACATTTGTGTATCAAACATTTTTTCTTGAGTTGAGGTTCATTATACGGAAAAGAATGTGTTAGTGGTGTGAACTATTACATTTTAAATTATGAAATGAAAAGAGGATAGTATTTTATTAATATATTTGGAACTATTAATGTTCGTAATCCACTACCTACTCAAATATCAGGAATAAATGGACAATTTGCTATGATTGTCTCCAGCCTTGCTCTAGACATTTCGATGATACTTTCCTTAGGTATTTCGAGTTTGTGAAAACTATGCACCGAGTGTAAGTTGCAACAACAAATTCCACGAGGTTGAATCATTGCAGATTGCTCATTTAATCTTGATAAATAAATTTAATGACAATTTTTCAAGCATTAAAGCATTATAGATTGCTCTTTTTTTTAATTTAATTTTTGAAGCATTTTTTTTAAACGACACTTTTTTAAAATTTAATTTCTTTCATGATGCAGTTCTATCATAGGAATCCATTGATATAATTCCCAACTCTGAGAAACCAATACTTTCGGAGATATAATTTGTCTGTTTGAACAAAAGCGCCAAAAAGCTCCAGTCCACAGGGCTTGAACCAATTTTTCTCTACTAGAATATTACAAAACCAAATTTGATTTTAAAAGTTGCATAGTTTAGACGTAGCTGAAAATATTAATTAATGCTGAAGGATTTTTATATCAATCGCCTAGGGGTTGATTGAATTACGCTCCTAACATTTCGTCTTTCACGTTCGCCAACTACCGCAATATACTTTAAAAAAATTTCGAGTTGGCAAAAATTTCGAGGGAGTTGGAAAAAATTTCGAAGGAGTTGGAAAAAATTCGAAGCAGTTGGAAAAATTTCAATTGACTCGGAATATTTCCGAAAAAATTGTTATAAAATGTGAAGGAATTTGACCGTCTGACCGGATATATGAAAAGCAGGCAGATAATAGGGACGGGATAACATGGAATAACACCATGTACCCTTACACATTCCTGTTGTTGTAAATTCAATAGTTTTCGGCAAAATGTGTATAACCGGCAAAAAATAATAATTTTCACAATATTGCGATGCTCTCACACTAACCATCTGGTACCAATTTGAGCTGTTTCTCACTGTCGGGCGGAATTTTAAAAAGCATTAATTTCTATTGAATTTCGGTAGAGACACCGTGAAGAAGAACAGGTTACGACCTAAATAAAAGAGGAAGAAGAAGAAATATATGAGTACGCAGTTTGCTCCTTTCTTTTAATAATAGAAATAGATAAGTTCGAATTTCGAAAAACAAGTTTTGATGTTCTTTGGGTTTCTCGCAAATGGGCAGTTCCCCCACCCCCTTACCAACGGTTTCTTTAATATCTTTCTTGCACAGTTGGAAAATTTTCAAATCTTTTCCCCCCCCAAAATTTGCCTTCGGCCCGTCCCTGCCAGAGGACGCAGAGAACGTCTGATGTGTCGATAAAACGCCGCTTGCAGCTTTAAAATGTAATCCTAATTCTAACTATATAAAAGTAGAATTGCAATCCCTATTGCCATCCTACAATGCTGTATTTGAAGTGCATGTACTGTAATCCTACTCTAAAATGACCCAATGTGATACGTGGCTGTCTGCAAGTTTGTGATATTTTAGTTCAATGAGATTTGAGAATTTTAGTTCAATGATAATTACAACACAAGTTTAGAATGTATATTGATGTTGCATTGAAACCATATTTGAAAGAATAATCTCATTTTTTTACTATTTCTATTGCACAAAATTTAAAATTCATTTATTTTTCATTCTGTTTGTAGGATATAGATTGTGATAATGGACAGAAATCAGGAGTTAAACATGTTTTTGGCGGCAGTTCTAGGACTATTACCTTGCAAATGCTCCTAGATGCAAAAATATTGCAATCAGGACAGGGGGCTATGACAATAGAGTATTTAGTAAGTACATTTGTATCTGATGAAAATAATTCAGTACTTACTGAAGACTGAAGGATGATGAAAATTTATGAAGGTGTTCCATTGTCTGATGGTACATTTAGAGCAACATATGATCAATCATTTATTATTTATTTCGCCATCAAAAAACATCCACATCGCATGTCACGTATATAGTTTATATACAGGGTCATGCTTTCCATACATATCAGCGACCACTCATTGACTTTAGAAGTGCTGAAGGAATAATTCCTTAAACTTGATGTTTTGACAACATAATGACTATATTTAATGTATGCTATGGTAACAATGTAAACATTTTATCTTGTCTATTTTTTTCGCGAAAATAATATTTTTCGCTTAGTTTTATGTGAAGAAACCAGTTTATGGCTGGTTTTCCTGTCACGCTGACGGTCGGCGCTGATGAGTCAATATGTATGTAGCTATAGGTAGCGTTTTCGAGTCACGCAGCGATGACGGCCGTCAGCGCTGAGCTATATACGCACACGTACGCGCCGGCTCGTCGGCGCCGCTGACTAGCTGGCGCCGACAAGCCTCCACATTCAGTGAGCCAGAGACAATAGCATCCTTCTATTTCTTTTTGTGATCAGCGCGATACTAAAAGGATCCGAGCTGACCGATCAGCGCTGACCGTCAGCGCCGACCGTCAGCGTGACAGAAAAACCAGCCTATAAGAGTAGTTTATAAGACTAGTAGATATTTTTGGATTTTGCGTATTTATTTTAAACCAATAAGGTCTTGCGCATCTCACGTTTGGAGTGCGACTGATCGGTAGATCCGTAGATCGAGATCCCGAGAATAGTATCGTAGCATCCCCACCCGAGACCAACTGAGCCAAAGACAGAGAACGGTCGATTCTTCGTTATCGCATCGCGATGAAGTTTTGACTGTTCCACTGGACCCTGGCCATCGTCTAGATTAACATTGAATTTCCTATCTTTCCGAGCGTCTTTACCATACCTGCATATAGTATAATTATAGTTCTGGGAGACTTTAATCAGCCTGCATATGTTAACAGACTAGAAGATGGAGAATAGATATTTATGTACCAAGGACGAAAAACTTATTCTAGTTCTTCTTATTTATTTATTTATTTATTTATTTATTTATTAACGGCATTGCCTATTTAATACAATATAATTTACAAATTCACACTTATGCACTGTAAATATAATCCATAACCATGAACCAAATGTAGGGGAAAAACAACAACAAAAAAAATCCCAAAAAAAAAAACAAATCAATCAATTACAATCTTTTAACAGTATTTTTAAACGATTCCAAAGAAGATTTAAAAAGTTCCAAATTTACACTGTATGCATTTGCAACTCTCAAAATTCTACCTATAGACTCATTCTGGCCATAATTTGTACGATAAAAGGGTACTTTGAAGATTTATATTATAGTAGAGCCTGCAAATTGCTATCTTAGGCGAAGCAGAGTAATAGACAATTTTTCTCCAAGGTGCATATTACATTTTTTCGTCGACCTCCACTTACTTTTATTAATTTCGGTCTGCTTAAATAATTTCACAACAGCAAATAACAGTTATTCTCACAGGTGCTTATGTTTGTTATGAAACGTATCATGCTGTATCCATAGTGAGCACAGCGGACGAAAAGTACTTGCCTTAAAAAATTGGTTCAAGCCCTGTAGACAGGAGCTTTGGCGCTCTTGTACAAACTTTGACAAATCATATCTCCAAAAGTATTGGTTTCTCAGAGTTGGGAATGATATCAATGGAAGGTTATGATAGAACTGCATCATAAAATAAAATAAATCAAATAAGAATACATTGATATCATTCCCAACTCGGAGAAACTAATACTTTCGGAGTTATGATTTGTCAAAGTTTGAACAAAAGCGCCAACGCTCCTGTCCACAGGGCTTTCCCACTTTTTCAATTTGGCGTCAATTATCAAGAATTTTCGTAATTAAATTCAAAACGTAGGTCTATGACTCCATCTCATGTTGGATTTATATACATCAGGAAATTATTATTGGAGTATTCTATGAAATCATATTATAGAATTGAGAATAATTATTGAAATTTTGAAAAATCATATCTCCGAAAGTATTCATTTGTTAGAGTTGAGAATGACATCAATGGATTCTTATGATGAAACTGCATCTCAAAAAAAATTGAATCCAAAATTTGTAATGTGAAATTTTTTTTTTGTTACTCCGAAACCGTCTGGCCGATTTTGCTCAATAACGAACTAAACCGAGATATTCATCTCCTAAACCTACCCTGAAAATTTCAACTGTCTAGCTCATTCCGTTCGAAAGTTATCGTGTTAATGGCCGGACGGACGGTCGGACAGAATCAATTTTGACCATGGATTCTTGATCAGTGAGTTGAACCAATTCGTTTAAGACCATTTTCAGTCAAAAATTCAAAAATTACAGACATTTGGGCAAATTGATAAGCACTCTGTTCCGAGGAACAAGAGCGCCAAAATAGTTGATTTTTCAGTCGGTAATTAGTACCTAAAATTTCATTTTTTGTAGATGTCGACAAATTGCTATCTCAGGCGAAGCAAAGTAATAGACAGTTTTTCGCCGAGGTGCATATTACATTTTTTCGTCGACCTCTGCATACTTTCAAGAATTTCGGACCTCTTAAATTATTTCACTATTACAAATGACAGTTATTCTCACATATACGGTATTGGACCGTATCATGCCGAATCCATAGGGACCACAGCGATTGACAGTTATTCTTCAAGACACTTATGTTTGTATTGAACCTACATGCCGTATTCATAGTGACCACAGCGGACGAAAAAGTAATTTTGCGGCCGCAAGGTACTTGCCCACAAAAATAGTCGATTATACAGCCGCAAATTAGTACGTTAAATCTCACTTTTCATAGAGGTCGACGAAAATAGTTATTTATGTACCAAGGACGAAAAACTATCTATCTATTATAGTCGAGTCCGCAAGCAGGCGAGACAATAGACAGTTTTTCGCCGAGGTGCATATTACATTTTTTCGTCGACCTCTAGGTACATATTTTTATGAATTTCTGACCTCATAAAAAAATTCTCAGTAGCAAATGACATACACTTATGTTTCTATTGAAACGTATCATGCCATATTCATAGTGACCACAGCGGACGAAAAAGTACTTTTTAGTCCGCAAAGTACTAGCCTTCAATAATAGTCGATTTTACAGCCGCAAATTAGTACGTAAAATGTCACTTTTCATAGTGGTCGACGAAAACATATTATATTGAATATACTGGGCCCGTTCATGGGTTTCTATGATTTGGTACAGTTTAATACCGTTGTAAACCAATCAGATTAGACCTGATGAATGTAACATGCAAAAGAGTGACTGTCCTCTTGTCCCGGAAGATAGCCATCCCGCACTTGACATTACATTGACTTTTTCGGGACCAACTACTGGAACTGATTTTGACTAAGGCATATTGAAGTTTAATTTTCGCACAGCCAACTTTCCTCCACTATCCGATGATTCTTGATGTTGACTGGTCAGTTTTAGAGCAACACGCATATGAATTCAGCAGTTGAATCATTTTACGATACTCTGTTCAATATTTTCGATACTCTGTTCAATATTTTCGATCAGTGTGTAATGTGTATACCCTCAGGTCAGAACTTCAGCAGGAAGTATTCATCATGGTACTCAAAAGAAATGAAAGAGAGTGTTCAGAAAGTTAAAAATCTGCAGTACAGTGCACACTCACCTCAAAATTTTGTGCAAGTAAAAATTTTTAGGAGTTTATGAATGCTCCACTTCGCCAAAAATTCAAGTTGAAGAAGTTATTCCTTCTGTTTACCACTTATAATGCCACTGACTATATAAATAACATGATAACATGATTTCTAATATCTAAATATGGTCAAATCATCAAATTTCACTTATTTGTTGACGGTTCATATCATATTCAATTCAAGACTCCATGTTTATTACATATACATTAGTTGAACTTGTTTGTATCTTTTAAAGGGTCAAAAATTTGTTGGAGACCTGTTGCAAGACGGAAAGATTCGAAGTCAAGAAACTGATATAGCTTTCGCATCACCAAGTGCATGGGCTATAGCTTGTAAACGATTCATAAACCCTGATAAGAAGTCAGGTTGTGGTTGGGCTTCTGTCAAATATAAAGGTAAAAAATTGGATGCTTATAAAAATATTTGGTATAAGAAAAAAAAGGAAGAACAGGAACAAGGTAAATGGACAGTAGTGGATACTTATGGTGTCATATTTATTGAAAGAGCCATTGTTCCAGAAACGATAGAAAACGACTCTGCTGAATTGAAGATTATGTCTAATTTAGTGTTCAGAATGGTTGTTAAGCATAATACAATCGCCAATCGCACACTGACACAGTAAGTTTTGAACAATTTTCTAATAAGATTAGGATTATCTTTATAATAGTAGTTGTTGACTGATTATTATTGATGGTTGCATAAGGGGTACGAGAGAACTGCAACCTATGATTTATTGTGCCCCCTTTTCTGGGAGTGTCCAGATGTGTGCCAAACTACAGCTCCCCGTCCAGTCGCAGAGTTCTGGTGAACTCCATTTTATGGAGACGGCCTCAAGGAGGCTGTCTCCATCCTTCATGAATTCATAACCCAAGGACTCTTTGTGTCAGGCACCAATGACGAGGCAATCTGTTACCAGGTATCTCTTCCTCTTCCCCGCATAGTTCTGATGGAACTTTTTGGGGTTCTCCAAACCTGAAAGATCCCGCCAGAGTGCTTCTCAGTTGGTTTCTTCTTTCACCCTGAACTTCGTGTGGCTTGTTTCAGCCCTTCAGAACTTCTACCGATCCGATCTTTTGTTCTATTATCCTACTCATTCACTCCTAAAGACATGGTCAATGATGTTACCATATCTGATGGTATTTGTACCGACAATGTCACTGACAGCAGTCCCACCATTACCCGAAGCTCAGCTGGTGGCACCTGCAGGAGCTCTCTGATATAGGATAGTGAGAAATCAACTAATCTTTTTGCCTGTGCAAGTCCTGGAGTATTACTCCAAAGAGCTGTTCTGTTATTTAGCTCCCATTTGTGGACCCCTGCCTTGTAGTGGTCTTTTCCAAGCTCACAGAAGAGTTCTGGACCAGCGGGTGTTGTCCTGGAGGCCCTTTTCGCAAGTTCATCAGCCTTCTCATTTCTTTCAATACCACAAAGCCATAGCACCCATAGAAGAGTCATCTTATTGCCTCTAGCCAGTTGCTTTATGTTATTCCGGCATTTCCAGGACTGTAGGGAACCTTGGATGATTGATTCCAGTTCTCTCAATGTTGCATGGCTGTCCGTTATAATATAGATGCGTGCCCAATGAGGATCCTTTTCAAACACTCTTGAGCCCAAATGTAGGCAGCTAGTGTCTCTGCCTGTAAGATATAGGGCTCAAACCGCAGGGGCACAGAGATCCTCAGTTTCGGCCCAAATAACCCAATACCTCTACCCGTATCTGATTTTAATCCATCTGTATGCCGAATGGATGAATTTTTGGCCAATAGCTTCACGAGGTCCTCCACAGTCATACGGTCTCTTATGATCGTTGCAAAGGGTGGTTCGAAATCGAATATGGTTGGCATTACATCTGAGTGCTTTGCCAAGAGGTTTGAGTTCAGCTGGTCCAGTAAACTCCTATCCAGTTACCAGGTAGGAGTTTCTCAGTATGAGAAATTCTTATTGCGTCCAGCAGGCTACATTTCTTTAACGGGTTAGGTGTAGTCGGAGACATGAAAAATGAACAATTTAAAATAATTTTTTTTGGCCAGTAAATTATGTTATTTTATAAAAGTAAAAATATAGTATCATTATATAAGGTTTCGACTTGATTTGACAGACATTTCAGAAAAAAAAAATAATAATTTTAAAAGTAATGGCTGTTTGTGCTGATCCAGTTCCAACCGAAGCTCCTTGTTGTGACCATCACTCATCCTTGGAGATTCATCAAAAATCAATTGGACAAAAAAAATAGTTTTATTATTAGATAATCTAGTGCCTGATCGAAGCTTTTTTTGTTCCTTTAAATTAACAAAAGGGCAGCCTCGGGAAAATTTTTTCCATATTTTCGGGAAGAAACCAACAGTTAATAGTTAATAAAAAATCTAAATTAAACAAAAAAAGAAAATCCTTGGATCAGGCACTAGTTTTTCATGTTTTCGAAAAGCTGTATAAATTTCATCAAAATCTGCCGAGTGGTTTTCGAGCTACAGTGGTCACCAGTTCAAAGAATGTATTTAATTACATACAGAGTCATCTATTCGTGGACCATATAATAGTTCTTCAGCCGTTGTGGCAGCTTCCGAAATATCTATTTGATGTTGTCTACGTAGCATTCTACCTCTCGCCCAGAGCGCCCGAGAGCTCTTTGCTAATTATCGAATAACTCGAAAAGCATTTGTCGGATTTCCTTAAAATTTTCAGAGAATATTTCTGAGATATTATGCTTCAAGAAAATGCAAAAAAACAAAAAAAGATTTTTGGAAAAAGTTGTCTACACCTAACCCCTTAAGTGCAAGGGAGGCAGATTAAGTATGATCTTAAGCGTTGCTGTGGAAGTAATATAGCTAGCTCCTGTGCGGGTGGTGGCTTCATCAGTTTTTGTCCACCATGCTAAGGATGCATAGGTGACAATGGGCGTACTACTGCTGTGTATATCCACATTGTCATTTCCGGTTTCAACCCTCATGTCTCCCCAAATAGTCTTTTGCAGGCTCACATAGCCGCTGTGGCTTTGGAAAGAATTTTGTCAATGTGTTTTCTCCAGTTGAATTTACCATCTAGTATTACTCCTAGACTTCTAGTGAATACAATTAAAGTGGTCTTAGACTTAGAGGTATTGATGTTAAGCCCTTCTTTCTCACGCCATTTTTCGGTGACGGCAGCTTGATTTGGCTACTCGGCATGCCTTCATGCTTGCCTCTAACAGCTATCACTATTTATTATTATTATTATAAGGGTTGTGCCCGGCAAACGAAACCCGCCCCTCCACTGCGACCAGTCGGTCTATTGTGGCACACCTATAGTATATAATCTATACTTCACCCACAAGCTCAAGTCTCTTGATGAGGGATATGATTCTGGTGGGTGAGAACTTGTCCAGTTCCCTCAGTCTCAGTTTGTGCACTCCTAGTTCCTTAATTCTGATCCTGTCCCTAGCAGGGCAGTCACACATGATGTGTTCGATAGACTCGTCGTCCTCCAGGCTTAGTCTGGACTCGGAGTCCTCAGTTAACCCCAGCATATTGAGGTGTTTTCTGAGGCCACAGTGGCCTGTGTATACAACTGTATACACCTGATTCTCAGGTCTGCCCTAGAGAATTTGAGTCATTGTCTGGCTCTTTCAGTTGATGGGCCAGTGATTGTTGAGCGAGCATGTCTGTGTGCAGGTATGCTGCTCCAGATTTCTTGGACCTTTTGGTCCAGCCATCTGTTTTCCCTCGCTGCTGCCCTGAGAGAGATACCACAGGCCGGTTCAAGTCCAATGAGTCCCATGGAAGCCCTCCGTGCCGCCAATGAGTCCGACATATCATTACCCTTTATGCTCGAGTGGACCGGGACCCACAAGAGCTGCAGCCTGCAGTGCTCTCCAAGTTCAGCGAGTGTGGTCCGGCAATCCTGCACAAGCAGGGATATGCAATTGTATGAAGTCAAGGCCTTCAAGGCAGCTTGGCTTTCCGATAGGATATTGATTGATCCGTGAGCCCAACTTTTCTCAAGTATGAGCTTCGCACATTGATTAATGGCGAGAATTTCTGCTTCAAAGACAGTCGCAAAACTAAACAGCTATCACTAAGTGATCAGCGTATGCCTGGGCACAGAGACCGCCCACCGAAAGCATTCCCAGAAGTCCACCCACAGCAGGGGTGGTCGGACACCACCTTGTGGGCTTCCCCCACACTTAAGCACAGTCACTTCTGCCTCCCCCCGGTTTGCCGTGACGGCTCGCCCTTGCCGATATCCAATAGTGAAGGGTTCTACTCCTTTGCGCCTGGCAGCATTGCATATGGAGGTGTGCAGGGTGTTGTCAAAAGCACCCCCCATATCACCAAATATAGCAAATAAGATCCCTTTTGCAGAGAAGGTCCTCTCTATCGCTACCATCTAGTAAGATGGTAGAGTGCATCTACTGTGGATTTGCACTCTGTTCTGAGGAACAAGAGCGCCAAAAATACCAACATAAACAGCAGGAAATATACCTATCTATAATAATCAATATCTGGGACTTCAAGACCAGTTGTTCATAATATCTTAGTTCAATTCGCAATAATACTTTTTTACAAATGCACATCAATAAATTATTCAACGGTTTTTTTCTGGGTTTTCTCTCCCAAACTCTGAAAAATATCTATAAAATAAAAATTAATTATTTTGTGATTTGCTTCTGCGTAAGAAACACAGGATATTTGTCAGAAGCAATCAATTGAACAATGTTGCCTAACAAACAACAACGAAACAACATCGAAACAACATCAACGAAGAAACAACTATAGCGTAACGTTTCGGAGTCTATATCAGACCCCTTCTTCAGACGCTCAACGAAAATCGAGAGAATTATTTTGTTGATAGTTATTTGGTCAATGTGACAATTCTTGAATTTCACCAAATAACTATCAACAAAATAATTCTCTCGATTTTCGTTGAGCGTCTGAAGAAGGGGTCTGATATAGACTCCGAAACGTTACGCTATAGTTGTTTCTTCGTTGATGTTGTTTCGTTGTTGTTTGTTAGGCAACATTGTTCAATTGATTGCTTCTGACAAATATCCTGTGTTTCTTACGCAGAAGCAAATCACAAAATAATTAATTTTTATTTTATAGATATTTTTCAGAGTTTGGGAGAGAAAACCCAGAAAAAAACCGTTGAATAATGAGTATACCTCCCACAGTATCCTTTAATGATTACACATCAATAAAGTTGAGCTTTCTACCTTCTGTATGTCATGGACGTCTAATCCTCGATAAATCTACCGACTTGAGGTAGATGTAGGTGTTGAGTCACATTCTACACTAGTTTTAAAATCACCGACTCTATTTGTGATACGGCACCAGATTTCGCGAATCAACCAAAATTAATACTGAATTTACTTCTTAATTCTCCTAACTTGTACTACTTAATTATTTCTCGATACAACCTTTTTGCATCCATTCATCTCTCGAAAATTCGTACTACCTTCTAATTTCTCACAAACTATACTGCAGGGTCATGTGGGGTAATTATGAACAGATTTTAACAATTTCACATGCTGAGAACTCTCAGGAGCATCTGGTCCATGCCAAAATCTGAAAAACTCCCAAAAAGTATTATTTCATACCTCTATGCACAGTGTGGCAGATTTTCCATTTTTTGACTGCTGTATATACAGTGCGCGTCAAAATTATGGAACAAATAAATTTTCTCAGAAGAAAAATATTTGGCAACAAAATCCTGAAACAGGTCAATGTTTGTTTCACTTTTACCTAATTTTTATGCATTTTTAAAGGATTTTTGTTGCTTCCTGTGCCATCCCCATCAACCCTCTAAATTTTTTGAATAGGGAAAGTGGGTCATGTGGTACTTTTTTGGCAAGGTCTTTGTATCTTCTTTACAGGCGTGCAGAAATTTTCAAGAAAAATTTTTTCTTTTTTGAAAAATAGTTAGTTCAAAGAGGTTTTCAGTATGTGCACTTTGTCATGGCTCATTTACTTTCAGACGATGGTACCTGATGAAATTTGTCACCTAATGAAAGTCACCATTACAGTTTTGTTCACTTTCAACCCCTACGAACCCTTTAATGGAGAAAAAAATGTGGGGGCGTGAGGGGGTTGAAAGTTGTGCATGAACAAAACTGTGATGGTCGACTTGCCTCAGTAATGCTAAAAATTTGTTTTTTTTTTCAAACGTGAATGAAAAATAACTTTGCTGACAATTGTCACATGCATAAATTATAATTTACCTACTGGAGTTTTCATATTTTTCGATATAAGTTGATCGAATTTGATAAGTAAATGATTTACATTATTATTTTCTATTTTTTAGTGATGCTAATACCTTGATAGAATGTGTTCCCTTTTCAACTTTGGGCAAAATTCAACCATTTTTGGTTACATTGTCCACAAATGCTGCTCTGGTAATGGATTTTCACAGTCATCTCACGAAGAGTGAAGTATCTGGATATTTAGCAGGTCACTGGGATTTCAATACCCATAGTGAGTTTCACAAATCATCTTCAATCTCTGAATCATGAAAAACTCTATTCTAGATTTACAGGTTACTCATGCATTCCCTTGTCGGAATACAAAAAGGGATAGAGAACATGCTCCTCAAGTTGAGTTAGAAATATCGAAAACAATTGAGAGAGAAAAATTGCTTCTGGTTGGATGGTACCACTCTCACCCTTTTACTGCAGCAGCTCCAACTTTAAGGGATGTCGATGCTCAACTAGACTATCAAATAAAAATGAAGGGGCAGTCAGATAATAGTTACAGCCCTTGTATAGGAATCATAATATGTAAGGTTATATTATATAAAGCAAGTGCGCCAAAAATAAATGAACCTTGAATAAGTTTTTGCTGATTTCCAGCGGATGGCTTTACCAGAACTGCATGTATTTAACAATTATGAGGCCAGATTCATCTTCCCTTTTTAAAGCTTAATAAGCTTTCCATTGAGAAGATTTTTATTTCTTCACCCATACATCAACCTCTCTCCTGAACAGTGAGAATAACATATCACACAAGAACCTGGTCCAATAAACCGTGCCTCTTTCAGCAAAACCATCCACCTTGTCCTTTCCATCAACACCGAAATCAGAACTACAAAGTTTTTGGCTTTTTGGCAATTGTATGAGTTATATTTTGCAGTAAGTCTTACTTGAGGTCCTCAATGTTATTGAGGCTGTTTGAACTGATGAAAATTCCTGCCCTGGAATAGCAGACCTAGGCACACCTTTCCACAATCATAATTTCCGTTTGGAGCAATGTCATAGGTTTTCCCAAAGATATCAATATATTGAGGCAGATCGCATCGCTGAATTTATGTTTGTTATGACAATTCAATGACAAAATAGAAGTTCTCATAACTGTTTCGCTCAGATATGTATATTCTCCAATAATAAAACATTATGCAATGTTAGGTATGGATTACGAAATATAGACTGGAAGCTTGTGTATGAATGTGAATGTATATGCTTGAAATGTTTTCGACATTTCATGAGATTACAATAAGCATGTATTGTTGACATTATGGTTTTCTCACGTGGGAACGAACGTAAACAGAGAAGTTGCATTTGAGAGTTATAAGGACATATAGGTATGCAGAAAATTCTTGAAAAATGTATGTATTGTGCTTGATCCAAGAGAATTGTTCTCGTCTATTGTATCTTCCTTCTAAATATGGGAGAAATTAAGCATGAAATGTGTCATTGTATGAATTTTCATTGTCCTATTTGAAATTTGAATTTCTTGTGATATACAATTTTTCAGATCAGTGGTATCTATTGAGCATTACATGAACGAACGCGCTAAATCTCCTGACCCCACATCAGGGGTCTTCATAATTTTTTAAATGCATCACGAAAAATCAGTGAGCACTTATTCAAGGTCTTGATATGAATTTCTTTAATTGATTTTCTCTTTCATTTCAGCACCATATAATTATGAAAATACTTCTTTAGAGTCAAGCATTATTGCCTATTGGGTAATACCTCCTCCAGAAGTTAAACCTAATGAATATGGCAGACCAATGCTCATGTCATACAGTGTCAGTCAAGATTCGCAAATAACAGATCAAGTGAAGGAGGAAATCAAAAAATGTACAGAGTATTACAAAAAAGAGAAAGATTTCATCAATTTCAATGAACAATTTATGGGCAATTCACTTTTCATAGATAAATTTAAAGGCACATTGATTTCAAAGTTTCCAAGAGAGGACAAAGAAACAAATTTATGGAAATTCATAAGAGAGTTGGTTGGATGTAATGCTGAAGAAAACGAAAGTTTGCTTTCTATTCCTTCAGTGTCCAAGCCACAGATGCTACCGACTCTGAATACACCAGTTAGTCTGAATTCTATGATGCTACCCCAAGATATTTCTAGTTTATTTTATAACTCCATGAATACAGGAAAATATACCAGCACTTCTTCTATGTTGGGACTACCAGATCCAATGGCACACAGTACTTTGGCTGCAAATAATATGTTTCTTCAGTCAAATCTGTTCAAAATGCAAGAACTTCTTAAACCATTGTCAAGTAGTAGTCCGGTGAACAAGTCCAAGGAACAAAATAAATCTTCATCCCCATTAAAGATTCCTACTGATATTAAATCGTGGAAGAATGAATATCAAATACCTGATGTATTGAATTTAAAAAGTAACTTCTTGGCTCCAGACTTAAATCTCTCTAAAATTTCTTCGACTGATTTTTCATATAAGCCTCATAAAGATTATAACATACCCGATTTGAGCAATATCAAGAATAATATGACTGATTTCAGTCTGGATTTATGTAAAAGTCAAAATGATAACGAAAAAACAAATGTTTCAAAATCTAGTGGATATTCAATGTTGGGCTTAAGTATGTCAAAAACACCTGACCCTCAGAAAATCAACGAAAAATCCTTGGATTTAAGTCAGCAAAGTATAGATACAAATGATGGCAATACGCCCTTAAATTTAACCCAGTAGATAAATGAAATTCTATAATATTTTCGTGAAGTATTATTTTTGCCATTTTTCATATATAATTTAATGTGTACATTATGTTTTTATCTACCTAATATATATTTACAATTTTTATGGAAATTTAATTCTGGGTCAATCTAAGGCCTATTTTCAGTAGAAAGGTTACATCCAATGAAAGAAATCGATTACATATCGTTTGAAATACTGTGTTATCGAGATAAAGGTTGTAAAACTTATACTTATGTATTTTTATATCTACAAAATCATCAGTAGTTATCTGAATTTTGATGTAAAAAAATAGATGAATTGACTGATTAAATAATGATGAAGGTCTTTCTGTCGAAAGCCAAGTAGCATTATAATAGGGGTTGCATTTCATGAATAGGCGAAACATATACTATGAACGTTTGTCTCAAGGAAAATTTTAAAATTGAGATTGAATTTAATAGGTACTTCAAATAGGTGTCTGTTTTAGAATATCGGTTGAATAACGTGTCTGTTGTCAAAAAACCATTTCATTCATGTTTTAAGTCTACAGCAGAAAAAGTTACCCGGAGCGTTTCAGAAAATTGCTTATAGAAACTTTCATGTTAGGAATAAGACAAAATAATCTCTTGTGCTCATGAAACACCTATCTGTATATTTTTTTGCTAGCATACTACATGGTCGCATGGTGCGGCAGCATAACTTCTTCTTTAGCTCTACAACCCTGGGTGGGTTTTGGCTGACTGCACCACTTGCCTCCATGTCGTACGGTCATTCATCATACTCGTGTCATAGGGTATTCCCATTGTTGTAAGATCTGCTTTTATATTGTCCCTCTAGCGCATACGCGGTCTGCCCAAAGGTCTTTTTCCTGTAGGTACCTCCTCCCATATTAGTTTGGTGAGCCTATCTTCTGGGAGTCTATGGACGTGACCTGCCCATCTAAGGCGCTGCGATTTAATTTCTTTTATAATATCTGGGTCTTTATACAAAGTTTTTATTTCTTCATTTGTTCTAATACGGAACAGGTTTGTTGTTGGATCATGATATGGGCCGAATATCTTTCTGAGCACTTTCCTTTCGAATGTTCTGAGCTTCTCCTCGTTGGCTTTTGTCATTGTCCAAGTTTCGCAACCATAGGTGATTATTGGCCTGATGACTGTTTTATAGGTTTTGATTTTAGATGCCCGTGTGAGAGTGCGCGATTTTAAAATACTATATAGCGAATATATGCATCGGTTGGCAGCCTGTATTCTTCCTTTGATTTCCTCTGTGATGTCGTTATTTGCAGTAATAGTTGACCCTAGGTATTTAAAACGTTCAACTCTCTCGAAATTATAGTTGTCGACTGTTACGTTCAGTCCTATTCTATCTCTGCGGTTATGTCTGTTCACACATAGGTATTTTGTTTTTTCTTCATTGACTGCTAGACCCATCTTGCTGGTTTCTTTTTCTACTCTATTGAATATTTCTTTTACAGATGTTACTGAGTTTCCAATGAGGTCAATATCATCCGCGTATGCCAGCAGAAGTTTAGGTCCATTCTGTGATAGAAGTTCTGTTCTGATTTTTGCCGCCCTACTGCCTTCTCTAATATTATGTTGAAGAGAAGTGGCGATAAGGCATCCCCTTGCTTTAGCCCATTGTGAACTTCGAATGAGTCCGAAAGCTTGCCATCTATTCTCACTCTTGTCTTCCCTCCGTTCACGCATGTCTTAACCAGTTGGACAAGTTTTCGTGGCACTGACATTTCTGACAATACACTCCATAGTTTGTCCCTATTTACACTGTCATAGGCCTGTCGGAAGTCAATGAAGAGGTTATGGACGACCCTGTTAAATTCCCATCCTTTCTCGAGTAATTGACTCAGGGTAAAAAGTTGATCGATCGTCGACCTGCCTGTTCTGAAGCCTGCCTGGTATTCACCCAGAGATGCTTCGACAAAAGGTGTCAATCTTTTCAGAAGTATATTCGATAGTACTTTGTAAGCAGTGTTGATTAAAGAAATTCCTCTGTAGTTCGAACATCTCGTTCTATCTCCCTTTTTATGGATAGGGACAATAATACTCTCTCCCCATTTCATCGGAATTTTTCCTTCTCTCCAAATAAGTTGAATGAGATGGTACATTTCTTCATAACTTCCTTTTTTAAAATGCACGCCATTCAGTCGGTTGATGCAGCGGAGCGCTAGTGGTCTCGTTCGAGAGGACTATAAAGTTTAGTCGCCATCATTCGTTTGCCGCTGAGGCCTATATTTCGATTGCTATTCTGCGCACTTTCGGTATCGCTTTAATTTTGCCTCGTTGCTGCTAGGTGTTCCCAAGCGGTCACCTATCCAAGTACTAACCGCGCTCGACGCTGCTTGGCTTCAGTGTTCAGACGGTACATATTCAGTGTGGTATGGCCACTAACAATACTTCTTCTTTTATCTCTGCAATTATATTTATGATGCAGTTCTATCACAAGAATCCATTGATATCATTCCCAACAAATACAAATATTTTCGGAGATATGATTTATCGAAGTTTGAACAAGAGCGCCAAAGCTCCTATCCACATGGCTTTTCCACTATTTTTATACATATTTTGACGTGTCTTGTATCTTTGAACACAATAGAACTAAACTAGTATAAATAATAGAATCCATCCGCAGATTTTCTTCTAAAATATTTTAGAGAAGTTGAAATTCTACAAATCTTAACAAAGGTTTACTATATTTCTTCAATAAAATACACCAATTCCCTCTAGTCTTTAATTACATCTACAAATTAATTTACATTTATTACATCACTACTCTTTTTGAATTCGGTAACAACTGATCTTAAATTAGAACTGTAGTAAAAAAAATTGGATCCAGCGTAACAAAATTGGCATATATTCGGAATTTGTTGTTCATTGGTTCTTGAGATATATATATATATATCTCAAGGTTGGTAGATCGTTAGATCGATCGTTGGTATTATATATATATGTATATAATTTTAATATCCACTCCCTAGCTTGGATCGATTCGAAGGAAAGGCTTTGTGGATTATTCTAATCAAGGATGATCTTTCAAGGTTTCAGGTTTGATTACTATTAGTAATGTAGGGGTGGTTCTCTAATACAATTGAAATTGGCTAGCATTCCTGTATCGAAAAGAGTGAGTACTAGTATTAGCCAGTACTATAAAAGTGCATTTGCCTGATTATGCACTTCGAGTTTTTATATTGGAAGGTCATACAATACCATTTTCAAATGAAAAGTTGTATTAACTAACAACATTAGAAATGTTCATAAAAAAGTGGTCCACACATATTTATGTATACTTTCGACATTATAAAAATATTTTTGAAACAACGGTAAGACTTTTTGTGAAACAATCTTATGTTTAGAATAAAACTATGCAATTCTCACTAGATTCGGATGATAGGTAAGTTGCTAGAATGGAAACTTGTTTCTTTCATGGTAGCTAACCTTCTGAAGGGAAAGAATAAAGAGTTAATAAATAAAGGATGAAAATTGGAATATATATTACTTTTGTCACGATAAATTCAATTTCTTTTTAATGTGACGTTTTATGTTAAGAATCATGAGAGTTATATAAAGTGTAAAATTCAGCTATGTGTAGGATTGGGGTTAATACCAACAGTTCATGCTTCACTTGTTATTAATTTCATTTATTTCAAATGTGTATTACTTATTCTAGATTGGTAACAATACAGTGCACATCCATAAAATGAATTACAGATAATATAGTATTTAAAAAATTTCTACATACGAAACTGGTTCATTCTTTCTTTATATTGTAAAATGATCCACATTCAGAAAAAAAAACACAGTAGTTTCATCACATCCTTCGACTAGAAACCCTTCCATAACAAAATATATATTTTCAACATAAACTTGAAGAAATAATTGAATGAAAGCAATCTGAAGAACTGTCAGCGACCATTCAAAAATTAATGTATACTAGCATACAAAATTAATAACAATTTGTTAAAAAGTGGTGTCGGTTTTAGGGTGCTTAGCCATCAATATCCAACGAGAAACAAAGACAAATTCCTGTTTAATGGTGATGTTCGTTCTGAATATGACAGAAAATAAGAAAATATATGTCCAAGCCATTGTATAAAGATATACAATGATTCTATATACGATGTCCAAGCTACATAGGAGCAGAATTCTTTAATGAGCTACCTAAATCGATAAGACTTGCAGATAACTTTAAAACATTCAAAAGAAGATTGGCAGAACATCTCAAGAGTCATTTGTTCCCTCAGCAGTTTTTTTATTGATAAAATATATTGTCTATGAATGCACTCTTAAGAGGTTGTATAGGTACTCAGTAAAATTAGTTCTTAAATTGGTAGGAGATTTGGAGATACCGATGATCCGTTTCCTATGATCATATTTAGTTTGTCGTTTGTATGCTTGGTGTCGGCAATTCAATTCTGGTCTGCTGACCAGCAATTGAAAGTCTTTGTTACCACTATTATGTGGTATGGGTATCAAACTAATTCTTAACTTAGGAATTATATCTTTCATTACGAATGATATTTTGTATTTTATAATTAATGATGATTTGGATTTATAAAATTAAAGTGAGTTGTATAAATATATTTTAATTACAAGAAAATGAACTATAAAACATATTTACAAATCATTGTGATAAAAATTATCAAATTATGCCATAAAATCGATTCCTTAGCAGTTTAAAATGGAAAGATATATGATTAACAAAGTAATATACATTATGTCCAAAAAATATTTGAATGGAATTATCAATTCTCAGATAATTATTTATATATTATAATTATATAAATTACTGATTTCAAATCATTTGTAAAATATTCACCACATACAATTAAATATTGTATATATAAAATAAGCGGACTTAATAAAAATGACTTTAACTAAAATTTTTAATTCGAGTAATTTTTTAAAAATGAAATATTGAAAATTTACAGGATACTAAACTCAGTAACGCTCATTTTCATTTCAATTGTAGACATATTGTAAGTTGGAATTTCAGAGATCTGAATACTTTGGAGAATACCATTCAACTGTTTTTGGGAAAAATCGATGGTTTTGAAGGAAAACTTCCTTTCGGACAAGAATTTCAGAAAAAATGAACCAATCCTGAAAAGGGCATCACACTATCTCAGACTTTTTTCAATGAAAGAGATCTACTCTTAGGGCATAAAGGGTCTTCTTTTCAGATTGTTTAAGAGTGATCCAAAATCCTGAAAATATAAAATAACATCAATAATATTACCAACTAATTTGCCCGTACTTACAGTTGTAGTATTGAATTCTTCCTCATTATCTTCAGGGTTAACAGGCTCTGGATTTTCTGAAAAGAATATATAAGTCAATATTATTTGTGAAGCTGAATTGACATATGCGCCTATATGAGAGTCGTCTAGCTACATATGAATTAATAAAGATTTTTTATTACAAATTCCATCAAATGTTTGTATGTCAGTGTAGAAGAACTCATGTGGAATTCCTGGTGAACAATGTTAGTTATTAATTTTTACATGCTTGTCCCAGAGCTATAATTTAGCCCTGAAGTCTATAATTTTTCAAATTTTGAATCAAAAATGATCTCAAACCAGTCGACACCACTTCCTGATGAAGAATCTGCAGTCATTTTAATTATGCCCATTTGTCTGACTGTAAAGACTGTATCTTTAAAAAAAATTTAAATTAGGAACTTGAAATTTACAAGGGTGGTTTGAGGCCTGGATAAGCTCAAGAAGATATATTCATTTAATTTTCTCAATAATACGAAAATCAAAGCAATTTTTTTAGGAAAAATTCAATATATCAGAAATTTTTCCATCTGACAACCTCACAATCAACAAGATTAGATTGAAACTTGAAAAAGTTGGGTAACAATTCTGGGACTGTATCCGTAATTTATGTGAACTTTTTTGTGAATATCAATATATTCATTAAATATCAGAGGATTATAATGAAAGGATATTGTCTCTTTACCATTTTCAACTTCCACTTTGGGCTCCTTTAGGCCATTAGATAAACTCAGTCCTTGGTCAGTTCCTTGAGGTGAATATACTGTTTCCACTTCTTTATTGTCTTCATTTGGTTCTTCTTTCAATGGAATGGGTCGGATTGGGAACTCTGAATCTGGTATTTCAGGTAAAAATGGGGTGATGAATTCTGGCTCTTTTTTAACTACAGTATCTGAAGGGATGTCTTGGGATCCTGTAGTTTCTACAAACGGTTTTGGTGGTTTTTCAGGTACTTTTATTTCTTCTGGATTATGCTGTTGGTGGGAGTTATCAGATTCTTCAATTTTTTCCAGATGGCAGTCTTCAAATTCTTCATAACTGTAATCAAACGGCTCACTTTTCACTACACTTGTGTCAAAATTGGATGACTCTGAACATTCACTAGTAGTTCTACGATCACAATGATTAAGACTTGGGGAATGACCTGGTGAAGAACCTCGTAGATCATAACTGGTTGATGGACTGTAGATATCACTTTCATCATGCTCCATATGTTGAGAATTCTCTGAATAGTCTGTAGATACTTTCTCACTAGATGAATCTTCTTCTTTTTTCTTTTCTCCTTGACTTTCTTTCGTAGACTGATGGCTCTTGGCTTCTCCTGGCATACCAACTGTGCCATGCAACCTTCTGAATCTGACTATCATACTTTTGGAATGAAGATCAGCGTAATGCGTAGTTTTGAAAGCTTCAATGGAGTCTTGCACATTTTTGAAAGAAACAAATGCATACCTAGAATACAATATTTTATCTTATCATTGTTAAAAGATACTGAATACATAAGGCTAAGACAAAGCTTCGTTGTTATATCGCTGATTGAACGGGTTTGAAGAATTTCCTAATATTATTAAAAGTATTTGATCTATTTATTTAAAAAATAAAACTACAATTTAGAAAAATGTTGTTCACTTGGAGTACTTCAAATGTCAAGTTCTATAATTGTACAAAATTTTATTTCTGAATTAAATGTACGAAAGCTGGCTTGAAGCGCTGAATTATATAATAAATTTGAAGTTCATGTCTATGTGCTATTGAAAAAACCATTTCTAATTTTATAATTCGAAGTTTATTAGGTTAGAAGGATTTAGTATCACAGGCATTTACTCTGGTTACGGTATTTGACAATAATAATATGATCCAGATTAAATTGTTTGTTAGTAATAATTTATTGATCTGGTAATAGCAATGAAACATGTATAATGTAACCAGCCTACGCTTTGGCTTTTGTGCAATTAATATTTTATACCGCAACAATAACTCAATATTAATACATTTTTTTGGTTTCCTTATTGAGCAAGTAGATTACATGCCGGACACCCTCTATTTGACAAGAAGATTTTTTCGTGAGGGTCTATAATATGACAGTCCGATGTGTGTTTTTGCGCGTTTGTTCTGGGGAATAGCGTGCTATCATTTTGCCCAAATGTCTGTAACGATTAGGTTCGCCTCACTGATGAAGAATTCGAGGTCAAATTTGATTCTGTCCGCCCGGCCATTGCCACGATAACTGCAGAACGGAAAGAGATAGCGAAATGAAAATTTCAGGGTAGGTGGCGCATCCAAATGCGACGAACAAATTCGTTAATCAGACCTATTCTGTTCGCGCATACCATAATGGATATTTTTGAGAGGGAACACTTATAATCGTTGAGATACGATCAAAATATTTAGTACAAAGCAGTTAACGCTCAGATGGACGAAAAAGGTTAAAAAAAATTCATTAAAATTTTCAAATTATGTTTCTTGAAAAAATATATTCCATGTCCTTCCATTGTGCGAACAAGCTCAATATTTTTATGTTCACACTAGCGCCATTCTAGTGTATATAAAAGTGTTGAGAGATTTTTTTCCAAACCGGAAACAGTTACCTTTTTCCGCATATTAAGGTTTTTACCGAAAATAGTATCATTAATTAATTAATTAATTAATACTTGACTGTTTTTAACATATCTTGTTTAGGGGTACCTTATTTATGATTGTATATGTTTATGTCTACTGTTTCTGTTTTAAATTTTAAATTGATATATTGACTAGCTCTACACCCTAACAGGGTTATTTGTATTGGAGTATTTGAATAAATGATGATGATGATGATGAAACGATTGGGTGAGTTCTGGATTCATGACTCCTCGAACGAAAAGAGACAGGGACTTGAAATTTTCAGGGTAGGTTGCGCATCCGAGTCGGAGAGTTAAGTTCGTTGTTGGTCATAATCGGCCCAACGGTTTCGGAGTTACACCCATCTGGAATATTATTTTCTGGATAACTTGAAAAATACGGACCTGAACGAATTGAAACTTGATATATAATTGTAGAATATCGACATAAAGACGTGTGTTAAATTTTGTAGGAATCCTATCACTAGCACCATATTATGTAATGACACGATAACTTGAGAATGGAAACAGATAGCGACTTACAATTTTTAGGGAACGTTGCGAATCCAAATGCAACATTTAAGTTCACTAATTGGCATGACCAAATGGTTTTGGAGTTACACTCATCTGAAATTTTGTTGTTATTTCCT
The DNA here is from genome assembly GCA_937662695.2 of Halyzia sedecimguttata. Classification (NCBI taxonomy): domain Eukaryota; kingdom Metazoa; phylum Arthropoda; class Insecta; order Coleoptera; family Coccinellidae; genus Halyzia; species Halyzia sedecimguttata. The sequence goes on along the minus strand of OW569413.2, from coordinate 44,124,380 downwards.
TCATTACTCAAAATATACAAATCTGACCAAATTAAAACCTGATGATTACTTGTAGAATGCCGACCCACTAGTTTTTGTGGAATTTCGTGAATATCTTATTCTGAAGTTACTTGAGGCATAAGTTTTTTCGTATTTCAATTTCAAAAGAATACATAATTATGAAAGAATTACAAATTATGTTATCATAGATTCTCTCGTAACTGAAGCATGTCATTAAAATGGTATTAAATGTATTCATATATTATAAAAGCTGATAAAACGGTATCTTTTGAAGCTACATTCGATAAAGAGTGTCCAATAGTGGTGACCAGACAATAGAACATGCGCGTAAAAGCTCCTGACTTCACCTCAGTGGCCAGTGCTTCAACCAATTTTTTAAAGCCTTTAACTTCTAAACTAAGACACTGCCCACATTAAGTAATATAAACTGCCCACATTGGCAATATCTACAGGCAGATATTATGGACAGGTTCACCATTTGTTATTTCATTATAAGTACAACGATCGTCAAAATAAATTAATGGTTATGAGGAGAATCTAGTGTACTTCTCACTACTGACCACTCTGTGGGTGTTCTACAATTTCATACTACCCGATTTGTAAGTATTGTTTATATAAAATTACCATAGATTTATTTTCAACTCAATTCTTACCTTGTGTATCGCATTTTTTTTGCAAAACCAATATCGATCCGTTTATTTTTGGGGAAAAATGTTACCATATCCTCCTTTGTTACTTCTTGAGCTAAATTACCAACATACAATGTTAATGGATCTATATCTTCAGGACCTACACTTTGTTCTTCTTCTCTGTCTTTTTTATACTCGGCAGATAAACACCCTAAACCAAATTTTATTTTGTTGAGCTGTTCTATAACAGTATTTGGATCTGTGCCATCCTGCAAATAAATATAGTAATTATATATGGTAAATTCAAGTTTTAAAAGGAATAAGAACAAAACACTCACTGCAAGTGTCACAAAACAAAACCTTGGATTTGATGGTTGTTGGAAATAAACAGTTTCAATAGAAGAGTGGAACTTCGATACAATGTCTCTATTGAGTTCCTGATCAGGAAATTTTATTTTCAAGGAATGATTTTTAAACAGTTTGTTGTACTCTCTTTCAACCAGGATTGCCATTTGGGCTTCTTCATCTGTCCAGGCCTTTTTCGCTGGTACGGACTGAAATAAATAGATAGATAGATATTTATTAATTTCCAAAATAACCATATATAAAAAAATACAGTGAAATAGGAAAAAATGTCAAAAACACAGCTACCAATCTTTACCTTCACGCCGCTTGCAAAAATCACAACATTCATCTAGGTTATACGGTTCACATTCTAGGTAAACTGTTAAATAGCTTTAAACACATGTAATTTACACTATTTTGAGATCTAGGTAGGCTATACTTAGGATATAGATATGAATGTATGCGTCTAGTATTGTTTTTATTTCTGTATTGTGCAAAATAGGATGGATGTTCAAAGATGAACATAAGACATCTAAATATATATAAACCCCTTACTGTCAGAAAGTTGTTTCTTCTGACCTCCCTGCAAGACTGTCTGAACTTAAGTCCAAAGATGGTGCGGATTGCTTGCTTTTGAGTAATGAAAATCCTCTCTATGAGAGTACTGTTTCCCCAGAATATGATACAGTAGGATACAACAGAGAAAAAATTTGCGAAATATATAGTCTTTAAGATACTGATAGAGATATGGTTCTTCAGAACACGTAGACTATACACCGCTGTTGTTAAGCGTTTGTTCAGAATGGAGATGTGTTCATCCCCCTTCAATCCAGCAGTAAGGTATACTCCCAAACACCTTATAGTCTCCTTAGCAACCACGTCTTGTCCACTCAGGGAGAATGTTTCAGGACAGCATGATGAAGACTGGGTAGTGTGGAACATCATAATTTCAGTCGTTTCAACATTCATTATTAGACTGTTTTCAGCACACCAGTTTTAAACCTCCATCACGATTTTTTCAGCACTTGAAGCGATAGGTTCTCCATTAGGGTACACGATAATGTGTGCGACATCTGCATACTGCGTTGTTCTGCACCTGCATTTTGCCTTGCTTATCCTCTCCGGAAGGTCGTTTACATAAACTATGAAAAGAAGCGGCCCCAGAATGCCGCCCTGGATGACACCCATCAGGATTTCTCTTTCACTAGATGTTATGGTGTGCTCTTGCATTTCTAGTTGGACTATTTGCTTTCTATTGCTTAAGTAGCTCTTGATTAATTTGAGTTGTTTATCCCTGATGCCATACATTTCCAGTTTTCTAAGTAGGCCTTCATGGTGAACGCAGTCAAAAGCCTTTGTGAGATCCAAGAAAAGCCCAAGGGGTGCAGAGCCATTTTCCAGGATTTCCGTGACACTCTGTAGGAGTTCGAAAACTGCTGTCTCTGTATTTCTGGACTTTGTGAAGCCATGTTGGTGTTTGTTGAGAATTTTATGCTTTCTGAAAAAATTTAATAGACGATTGGCTAGTAACTTCTCGAATGTTTTAGAGAAAGATGTCAGCAAAGAAATGGGGCAGTAGTTACCAAACACCTCAGCTGACCCCTTCTTGTGTGCAGGTCTAACCAATGATACTTTCAATTCATCTGGAAAAATTTGACGCACTTTTTGCGCGTATGTTCTGGGGAACATCGCGTTATAGTTTTGCCCAAATGTCTGTAACTTTCGAATTTTTTGAAAAAAATGGTCTCAAACGATTAAGTTCGACTCCCCAATGAAGAATTCGAGGTCAAATTTGATTCTGTCCGTCCGGCCGGCCGTTGCCACGATAACTTGAGAACGAAAAGAGCTAGCGACTTGAAATTTTCAGGGTAGGTGGCGCATCCCAATACGACGGACAAGTTCGTTAATGGGCATAATCGGCCCAGTGGTTTCCGAGTAATAATTTTGTTTTCAACCAATATAAATCCGATCGAATTGAAACTTGGTGGGTGGTTGTAGAATATGAACCTAAGCACGTTTGTGAAATTTTGTGCGAATCGTGTGGCTAGAAAATTTTAAAAAAATTATTAAAAAATATTTTTGACGTCATGATAACTCGAGAACGGAATGAGATAGCGGCTTGAAGTTTTCAGGTTAGGGTGTGCACCAGAACGCGACATTTCAGTTCGTTTATGAGCATAATCGGCCAAACAGTTTTGGAGTTATAGCAATCTGAAATTTTCTGAAATTTGGTGGTTTTTTGTTCCTCATTAACTCGAAAACTAATGAACCGATTGAATTCAAACATGGTCATTAGTTGTAGAACGCGGAAATGTTTGCAAAATTTTGTGAGGATAGCATTCGTAGAAAATTTATAATAAATCATTGAAAATAAAAAAAAAAATTCTATATATCAGTAACTAATAGTTTGAAATTGCTGAAATTTTGCAAGAGCCTTCATAACCTAACTCTTCTACCAAGTTTCAAGTTTTAATACGATCGGTTGAATATTGTTGGAGATTCGAGCATTCTTGTGTGAATTCAGTAGATGTATGCGTATGTTCTGGGGAACATCGCGTTATAGTTTTGCCCAAATGTCTGTAACTTTCGAATTTTTTGACGAAAATGGTCTCAAACGATTTAGTTCGACTCCCCAATGTGGAATTCGAGGTCAAATTTGATTCTGTCCGGCCGGCCGTCCGGCCGTTGCCACGATAACTTGAGAACGAAAAGAGCTAGCGACTTGAAATTTTCAGGGTGGGGGTGGCGCATTCCAATACGACGGACAAGTTCGTTAATGGGCATAATCGGCCCAATGGTTTCCGAGTAATAATTTTGTTTTCAACCAATATAAATCAATCGAATTGAAACTTGGTGAGTAGTTGTAGAATATGAACCTAAGCACGTTTGTGAAATTTTGTGAGAATCGTATGACTAGAAAATTTTAAAGAAATTATTAAAAAATATTTTTGTTGTCACGATAACTTGAGAACGGAAAGAGATAGCGGCTTGAAATTTTCAGGTTAGGATGTGCATCAGAACGCGTCATTTCAGTTTGCTTATGAGCATAATCGGCCAAATGGTTTTAGAGTTATAGCCATCTAAAATTAGGTTGTTTTTTGTTCCTCATTAACTCGAAAAATACTAAACCGATTGAATTCAAACATGGTTATTGGTTGTAGAATGCCAACGCGAAAATTCTTGAAAAATTTCGTGAGGATAGTATTTGTAGAAAATTTAAAAAAAATCATTGAATATTGAAATAAAAAATTCTATATATCAGTAACTATTCGTTTGAAATTACTGAAATTTTGCAAGAGCCTTCATAACCTAACTCTACTGCCAAGTTTCAAGTTTTAACACGATCGGTTAAATATTGTTGGAGATTCGAGTATTCTTGTGTGAGTTCAGTAGATGGGTGACCGTTATTGCCTCGATAACTTTCGAACGAAAGGAGATAGGGACTTGCAATTTTCAGGGTAGGTTGCGTATCCGAAAGGGAGAGTTGAGTTCGTTTTAGGGCATAATCGGTTAACCGGTTTCCGAGTTATACCCACCAGGAATATTATATCCTTGATAACTCAAAAAATAAATATTCGATCGAATTGAAGCTTGGTATCTAGTAGTAGAAAATCATCATAAAGACGTGTTTAACATTTTGTAAGAACCGTACCTCTAGAAAATTTGAAAAAAATGACGAAAAAAAAAAATTTTAAGAACCGTACCCCTAGAAAATTTCAAAAAAATCACGAAAAAAACAATTGGTTCAAGCACTGACGTGAAGTTAGAAGCTTTTGCGCGTATGTTCTATTGTCCATTCTCCTGTATTGGACACTTAATCGAATTTACAATGGTAAATTCGATTAAGACTGTCATTATACCGCCATTATACGTTAAATATAATGTTCCTCAAATATAATAAATAATAAGTAGATAAAGTTTTCAGTAGGATGCGTACTTTTCGAGTTATAAGCGAAATACTAAAAAAAAGTGCGAAAATTTCGTGGTTTTTAGGCTCTCAAATCGAAAAATCTGAAGCACAACCTAGAAACCGTCGCAAACTTAGATACCCGTTATTCAGGAGCCCCAAAAGGGCTTAACACGATTTTCAGCTCTGGAGCAATTTTTAGGGGCTAAACCCTTTTTTAGCACTAACTTTCCTGGGCTATAGAGGAAGTCTTGGTTTTGAAAAGCTTTTTTGCATTTATTTTGTAGGCACATAGTATCGCCGCAGTTAGAAAACATCGTTCGCATCTCTCGAATTTTTTGGTCGGCAATTTGCAACCTCTTCAGAAGAATGGACAATAGAACATACGCGCAAAAGCTTCTGACTTCACGTCGGTGCTTGTTTAGATTATTCATTTGTAACTCCAAGAGCCTGTAACTTAGTTGTCGAAGGATTTCAGGTATAACAGTTATATGAAGTTCTGGAGATATTTTAAACCTATCTATTCATTTCTAGGAAGCAACAGGAAAGTCCGGGAAAAGAATATATCAACAACCGGTTAACTGCTTAAGCGTAGGGCCTCGATCCGATCTTGTCAAGATTTTTCAGAATAAAAAAAATTCTCTTTGCCTCCTTGGACTGCTATATTTTATAAGCAGCAATAACATGTAAATTGTCAGTCACATGGGGCTGTCTGCCTGCAATAAATTCCAGAAATGTTAGCTATTGAGTACCGATTCAGGATTCCCAATATTTACAAATTCGTCATAATACTCATTGTGTACCACAATTTGAGCAATTTCTGTGTAAGACTCCCGTGATATTATTGTGCAGTTCTTAGGAATACTTTCAATTGAAAGTGATATAATGTACAGTCTGAATTATGATGCTACAATAAAAGAATTTGCAGACATGAAAAAAGAGAGAAATGTTGTCTCTCGTGAATTAGTTTTTCTGTAGTCTGTTTTGATTTTTCAAAAATTTTATGATATTTTATCCTCATTGAGTTTGTTTTTTTTTGTAGAACGAATTTTTTTCTGTATTTTGTACCTGATTTGATCTAGTTGAAATATTTTCCACTTTGTTATTGATTTTCATTCATTTTTTATATTTTTGGCGCTCTAGTTCCTCGGAACTGAGTGCTTATTTTTGTTTTGCTTTACCTTATATTTTATTAATAAACTTCAAGTTTTGTTTTGAAAAATCCGAGAAAAAGACGAAGAGTATGGCGAGAGGCCCCCAAAGTTTTCTAGCTTATGGTCCTGCAATTGTAAATCCACACTGATTCCAAGTGAAGATGTGGGTACTTGAAACTTATAAATTAGCAAGAATCTTTGGAAATCATTTCTTAAAATGATTTAAACCTAAAACATTTTGTAAAACATACTCAAATACTGTTGAAGAAGTTTGTCAATGCTGATGTAGACTCAAGTCAAGAATTATTACAAGAAACATCATGAATACAATTCAAATTTGCAAGTTCTAACACTCCAACCAAAAAAAAATTACATAAAAAAACTGTAGAATTAAAACCAATTTTTTAAGTTTCTAGGCTAAAATAGGTACATAAAAAATTGTTTTTCGACAAGATTACCTGAGATAATGGTTTTTTCCGTTTCCTAGATCTTTGACCATCTTCAATTGATCTGTTGTTTTTTGAATCAATATTATTGGCATCTCTAGAGTATCTAGAGTCTGTACTCGGACTATTCCTAGCATACTTTGAATCATTATTATATTTGATGGAATTGTCATAGGATTCATTTCTCTGGTCTAAACGTGAATCATACCTAGGCCTTTTAAAATTACTCTTTTGTGTCCATCCCTGTGGAATTGCATATTGGTCCGATTTATACCTGTAAAAAATATGTTATTGTCATTTGTCATGCAATAATAAATTTATATCACTAGTAAAGAAATTAACTTTTGGATATAAATTATAACAATTTAAGCTGCTGAGAGGCATTGGGATCCTAAAAATTGCTTAAATCTTGGTATTTTTTAATAATTCAAATTTTTACATAGTTTATATCAGTATTAGATTTCATGAGAATTAATGATTTTCTAGTCTATAAGTAAAACATAGATCTACCTCCGATATTGCCTATTTTCGGTCCCATAATATTGTGACGTATCTATAGAGGTGGATCCATAATAATTTAAATTATCCGAACTTGATGCTGGGCTAATACTAGGAGAAGGAACAGTATTCTTTTTCGTATTATAACCAACATTTAATATATTTGTGGTGCTTCCTACGTTTAATCCATTAAAAACTGGTGGCGGTGGACGAGAAAAATCTAAAGGCCAATTTGTCCAACTTTGATTGATAGTTGGAGGAGGTGGAGGTGGTGGCTGAATCACTGGTGGGTTGTCAGTTGGCAAAGGTGGAATAATCTAAAAAATATATATTCAGTTATAACTATTTCCCTATGTTTATCCTAAGTATTTACATTTGGTATGTAATTTGGAGGAGGTGGCGGCGGGTATCTGAATGCGAAGTTTTTTTGATCCATCATGAATTAAATAATTTTAATTTAGCTTAATTTTAATCAACTCTTCGTCACTTTCATTCCTACATAATTTAGACAATATTTGTGTAGTAGACTTTTTCATAACCTCTATTTAATTGACAGTCGTTTAACAGTAACACAGAGCCATATTTCTGTGAACTTTTTCTTTTGTCCTAGAATTTTCCTATTCGTAGCCTTCGTAATCTTTAAGGCCGGAAGGTTAGACGTTGCCGCTGTTACCATCGAAGGGGCCACGAAGCACGGACAAAGCACCAATGCTCCAAGTATTTCCCAGTATACGATGTCTTTGTCTAGTGCTTTAATTGATAATAACACTTAAAACTGGGCTGCACTTTCGCACATGGCCAGTGACCGATTTTGATGTTGCGGGCTGCCTAACACACAGCTGTCAGGGGCTAATGAACACTGAAGTGGAGTCCGGTATTCATGCAAACTAGTGTCCGACCGAAACAGGTTTTTCAGCCGAAACCGAAACCGAAACCGAACTTTCGGCCAGGGTCTCAGTTTCGGCCGAAACCGAAACCGAATCTTTTTATTTCATACTGAAATCTACTGTATTTTTTACAATTTTATTTGCATATACATAAAAACAGTTAAGCAGTGTTAAGTAAAATAAAAAGACAACTTTTTTGATATCCTTATTTATTATTTTGGTATTACCAAGTTATGAAAATAATTAGTCGAAGTATACAGGGTACCTAATTCCAAATCAGACACGTCAACCTTGGAGGAGGTGTGAGTATGGATAATTTGCTGTGGTTTGAGCCATTTTTATTGATGACCAAAAATCAACAGTTTCCGAGATTTTTGAGTTCTGGTTCTGGTGAAAAAGAATTAGTATGATTTGAAAGGGGATGTAAGAAGCAAATAGAGAAAAATAAAGAATTCAATATTTTTTGTTGCAAATGAGCTCGAAATTTCATTAGAAAATGTATTCATAAATTATGTTCCACCATTCCATTTAGGCAAGCACATTATTGAAAGGTTTTTTTCTGGGTTTTCTCTCCTAAATATCTATAAAATAAAAATTAATTATTTTGTGATTTGCTTCTGCGTAAGAAACACAATATATTTGTCAGAAGCAATCAATTGAACAATGTTGCCTAACAAACAACAACGAAACAAATCAACGAAGAAACAACTATATCGTAACGTTTCGGAGTCTATATCAGACTCCTTCGTCACAGGCTTAATGAAAATCTTTAGAATTTTTTTGTTGATAGTTATTGTGTAATTACACATCATTACATATCATATCCTTTTCTGATGAAAATAAACCAAAATTATCATCAAATTTGGTCAACGTAGAAAAAATTGACGAAATATGAACTAAGTTCAGAAATCTTTTAAAAATCACCCGAACTCCAAAAACTGTTGATTTTCGGTTATTAATAAATATGGATTAAACAACAGCTAATGAGACATACTCGCTCCTCCTCCAAGTATCACGTCTTATTTGGAATCACCCTATGTAATCTATATAATAATCATTAAAGTGAATTCTCATGAATTCTCAGTCTTAACAAAGATAGATTATAATAACTTGTACGACAATTATGTATACCTACTTTTAACTCCTGGCCAAAGGACCACGATAATTCACGAACAGTCAAGTTTCGGCCATTTTTGGCCGAAACCGAAACTAAGGCCGAAACTAGATTTCTTGGCCGAAACTGGCCGAAACCGAAACCGAAACCGAACTTTCGGTCGGTCACTAATGCAAACATACCTAAGGTATCTGGATTATATTCAACGCTCAATGGTTTTGATGTATTTGAAATTATGAAATTTGAAATTGAGTTCATTTGAAGCTTCAATTTCTACGTAATTTCAGTTCTAGAAATATGAATTATTAAATGCATATATATTATATAAACTGTTTGTTTTAATTCCAGGAACCACCGCGTTTCGGAGATATAAAATTGTGAAAAGTGAAAATTTCACTTACTGGATCGAAAATTTAGTATCTGGCCAGTGACCGATTTTCTTCATACTTGTTTCTGAGATGCATTTCGGCATAACAAATCGATCCCTGTTTGTTTTAAATTCAGGAACTTCCGCGTTTCGGAGATATAAAATTGTGAAAATTGAAAATTTCACTTACTGCGTCGAAAATTTAGTACCTGGCCAGTGACCGATTTTCTTCATACTTGTCTCTGTGATGCATTTCGGCATAACAAATCGATCCCTGTTTGTTTTAATTCCAGGAACCACCGCGTTTCGGAGATATAAAATTGTGAAAAGTGAAAATTTCACTTACTGCGTCGAAAATTTAGTATCTGGCCAGTGACCGATTTTCTTCATACTTGTTTCTGAGATGCATTTTGGCATAACAAATCGATCCCTGTTTGTTTTAAATTCAGGAACTTCCGCGTTTCGGAGATATAAAATTGTGAAAATTGAAAATTTCACTTAATGCGTCGAAAATTTAGTACCTGGTCAGTGACCGATATTCTTCATACTTGTCTCTGAGATGCATTTCGGCATAACAAATCGATCCCTGTTTGTTTTAATTCCAGGAACTTCCGCGTTTCGGAGATATAAAATTGTGAAAATTTAAAAAAATGTGAAATTTTAAAATTCAAAATTTTATATCTCCGGAACGCGGTGGTTCCTGGAATTAAAACAAACAGGGATCGATTCGTTATGCCAAAATTTTCAATTTTCACATTTTTATATCTCCGAAACGCGGAAGTTCCTGAAATTAAAACAAACAGGGATCGATTTGTTATGCCGAAATGCATCTCAAAAACAAGTATGAAGAAAATCGGTTACTGGCCAGATACTAAATTTTCGACACAATAAGTGTAATTTTTAATTTTCACAATTTCATATCTCCGAAACGCGGAAGTTCCTGGAATTAAAACAAACAGGGATCGATTCGTTATGCCGAAATGCATCTCTGAAACAAGTATGAAGAAAATCGGTCAGTGGCCACATACTAAATTCTCGACTCAGTGAGTGGAATTTTCAATTTTCACAATTTTATATCTCCGAAACGCGGGACTTCCTGAAATTAAAACAAACAGGGATCGATTTGTTATGCCGAAATGCATCTCAGAAACAAGTATGAAGAAAATCGGTTACTGGCCAGATACTAAATTTTCGACACAATATGTGTAATTTTCAATTTTCACAATTTTATATCTCCGAAATGCGGAAGTTCCTGGAATTAAAACAAACAGGGATCGATTCGTTATGCCAAAATGCATCTCTGAAACAAGTATGAAGAAAATCGGTCACTGGCCACATACTAAATTCTCGACTCAGTAAGTGAAATTTTAAATTTCAAAATTTTATATCTCCGGAACGCGGTGGTTCCTGGAATTAAAACAAACAGGGATCGATTCGTTATGCCAAAATGCATCTCTGAAACAAGTATGAAGAAAATCGGTCACTGGCCACATACTAAATTCTCGACTCAGTAGGTGAAATTTTAAATTTCAAAATTTTATATCTCCGGAACGCGGTGGTTCCTGGAATTAAAACAAACAGGGATCGATTCGTTATGCCAAAATGCATCTCTGAAACAAGTATGAAGAAAATCGGTCACTGGCCACATACTAAATTCTCGACTCTATAAATGAAATTTTAAATTTTAAAAATTTTATATCTCCGGAACGCGGTGGTTCCTGGAATTAAAACAAACAGGGATCGATTTGTTATGCCAAAATGCATCTCTGAAACAAGTATGAAGAAAATCGGTCACTGGCCACATACTAAATTCTCGACTCAGTAAGTGAAATTCTAAATTTCAAAATTTTATATCTCCGGAACGCGGTGGTTCCTGGAATTAAAACAAACACGGATCGATTCGTTATGCCAAAATGCATATCTGAAACAAGTATGAAGAAAATCGGTCACTGGCCACATACTAAATTCTCGACTCAGTAAGTGAAATTTTAAATTTCAAAATTTTATATCTCCGGAACGCGGTTGTTCCTGGAATTAAAACAAACAGGGTTCGATTCGTTATGCCAAAATGCATCTCTGACACAAGTACGCAGAAAATCGGTCACTGGCCACATACTAAATTCTCGACTCAGTAGGTGAAATTTTAAATTTCAAAATTTTATATCTCCGGAACGCGGTGGTTCCTGGAATTAAAACAAACAGGGATCGATTCGTTATGCCAAAATGCATCTCTGAAACAAGTATGAAGAAAATCGGTCACTGGCCACATACTAAATTCTCGACTCTATAAATGAAATTTTAAATTTAAAATTTTATATCTCCGGAACGCGGTGGTTCCTGGAATTAAAACAAACAGGGATCGATTCGTTATGCCAAAATGCATCTCTGAAACAAGTATGAAGAAAATCGGTCACTGGCCACATACTAAATTCTTGACTCAGTAGGTAAGTGAAATTCTAATTTTCAAAATTTTATATCTCCGGAACGCGGTGGTTCCTGGAATTAAAACAAACAGGGATCGATTCGTTATGCCAAAATGCATCTCTGAAACAAGTATGAAGAAATTCGGTTACTGGCCACATACTAAATTCTCGACTCAGTAAGTGAAATTTTAAATTTCAAAATTTTATATCTCCGGAACGCGGTGGTTCCTGGAATTAAAATCGATTCGTTATGCCAAAATGCATCTCTGAAACAAGTATGAAGAAAATCGGTCACTGGCCAGATACTAAATTTTCGACGCAGTAAGTGGAATTTTTAATTTTCACAATTTTATATCTCCGAAACGCGGAATTTCCTGAAATTAAAACAAACAGGGATCGATTTGTTATGCCGAAATGCATCTCAGAGACAAGTATGAAGAAAATCGGTCACTGGCCAGATACTATTCGTTTATTTGCGATTAGTTTCATAATCTTTCATCGCAAATAATCCAGAACTCATCACGAGGAGGTAGCTGTATTATTTAGTTCCAGAGTACTACAATCAGAATAGGTATTATTCGATTTCCTAGGCATCCAAACATCAAACATTCATCCATAATTCTATAAAACAGAGAACCAACACGAAATAAAATGAAATAGAAATATTTTGGTCAGTAACAACTAAGGTCAGCAATTTTCGGTTGGAAATAGCTTTTCGTGGAATTCTATCACTAACCATTTTGGAATCATTATTGAGTAAGTTAGGTGGATATTACACAGACATCTTTATTTGGTAATTGATCTGAAAAAAATCTGTTGTTAATTCGCTATACTTTCGATAAGAATATTACTGAAGGTAGGTTTTAATACAGTTATTACCAAACTGAATATCACTGTCAAATGCATACAGAGTGCTCTCTTCAGAATCTGCTGTTCCTACAATACCAAATAGGCTAGATTTTTGTCCACAGTATTTTTTTCATCGAATAATTTAACTACTAAAGAAAAATTTTGGAGTTCTATGAGGAGGCATACAGAAATTTGACGAGAATGCATAATTAGAATATAGGAATTTTCGTATGGAAGGTTAATCCAAATCTCCGATAGAAAATTGGAAACGTCGCATATTCGAGGAACATTCTGGCTTGTTATAAAGTAGGCTACGCCCTATTCATATACAGAAATGAGAAATATTTTTATCTACAGTGTTTATTTAATATGTTCATTTAATATAGTGGATTTTTTTCATAATTGTTTCTATATGAAAATAAATATAGATAACTAGCTGAACTCAGCAGACGTTTGTCGTGCCAGACGATATTCTCTCAAATCGGTTAGAACTGGGCCCGTGGATTTGCCATTTCGAACGGAGATCACTAAGAGTACCAACAAAATCTGTTCAGGAAAATGGTTTTAAACGATTTGGTTCGATTCACGGATTCTTGATCAGTGGATCAAGAATCCGTGGTCGAAATCGATTCTGTACGGCCGTCCGGCCGGCCCTTGACACGATAACTCTCGAACGAAAGGAGTTAGAGGATTGAAATTTGCAGGGCAGGTTTGGAGCGATAATATCACGGACGAGTTCGTTAACGGGCGAAATCCACCAAGCGGTTTCGTAGTTATGGCCGTTTTTAGTCGAAACATGTTTTATGAATATCTTTCCGAAACCGATCACTCGATCTGTCTGAAATTTAGCATTTTGTAGAATAATGACCTTTATACGCATGCGAAGTTTTGTATTGATCGGGTTGCCGTAAAGTGTAAGAAAAAAAAATTTGAAAATTTGAAAATTTTGTTTCTACAATAACTCTCGAACAGAATGAGCTAGGCAGTTAAGATTTTCAGAGTAGGTTTGGGAGATAAAGATCTCGGTGAAGTTCGTTATTGGACAAAATCGGCATGATGGTTTCAGACAATTCGGATTAACGAAAAAAAAAAATAAAATTTTACATTACAAATTTCAGATTCAATTTTTTTTTAAGATGCAGTCTCACCATGGAAATCCATTGATATCATTTTCAACTCTAACAAGCTAATACTTTCGGAGATATGATTTTTCATAATTTCAATAATGAATCGTACTTTTATGTTTTCACAGAATGCTGTACCTACTTCATTATTCTATCATTGTATGTTGAATACCTATTCTAACTTTTATATACAATGATTCTATCTATGAATTATTATATGATCTGTGTTCTTACATGTCATCTTATTTTCCTATGAGAGATAAATGTTATTTCTGGTTCGTTATTCTTGATATAAAATATACCTCCTATTCTAGAAAGAAAGTATGATTAGATGTAAAATGGCCAATGAAATGACCTCAGCTATCGTAGAATTATGAGGATGATATGATATTATACTTTTAAGTTTTAAGGTGATAATATAATGCCTATGGATAATCCATACGATGATGGAAATATATTATTTGGTAAGATACATAATCAAATTGGGTTCAGAATATCTCCAGTAAAAACAAAACTGAATTACTTATTGTCTAAGTTTTAGTTGATATAATATAATTTTCAGAGCAGATTTGTGGAATGAATATCTCGGATAGGTTCGTTATTGGGAAGAATCGGTCTGTTTGAAATTAATTTCTTTCATGATGCAGTTCTTTCGTAAGAATCCATTCATATCATTCCCAGACACCAATGATTTCGGAGATATGATTTGTCCAAGTTTGAACAAGAGCGCAAAGCTCCTGTCCACAGGGCTTGAAACAATTTTTATATAATATAATGTAATATCCCGTGATTTGAATAGCAGTAATTTATAATTTCATAAAATATCGAGTGAGTTTTGGGTGTAGAAGCAACAAAAAAAGTCGTTCCACAGGTTAATCAATTCTCTGAATTGTACTTATAAGTTGGACGATCTAATCTCAAGTAATTCTTTCGCATTGATAATGATTATTAACCCTGCTTTTATGTTGGTAAACAAGATGTCTATTACTCCTCGTTTAAATTCGGGACGCCTTCTAGCCCATTGCATTGTGCTTACCTCTGTTTCAGGGTACAATTTTATAAATAAACTATAGAACATTGAGCCTATGATCTATCGGCTTAGCTCCAAATCTACTAGGTAGAATAACATTGTCATAACCCAAAAGTGGATAAATGCCATCTTCTCTCCAAACGAGATATTTGAAGAACCATGTTTGAACAGATTTAATTTAGTGATTTATGGCAGTTATAAAAGGGGCTCCAATCAACACTACAGTATTCTAACTTGCTAAGAATAAAACTATTCAGAGTTCGGAGATATTCTTACTTTTACTTTAAGAAAGATTGAGAGATGGATGGATTTAAGGCATATATGTAGTTACATTAGTTCCACTACCTTATGAGTATCTCTCTTATGAGTATCCAAGCCGTTTTACATTATATTGTAATGTTTTGCTGATGGTTTTGGAAATTTTAGTGATATTCGGGAAAAGGAATTGTATGACGGTTATCTTCAAAATTGAATGGCAGCTGTTCATGGGTGATATGATATTCCACGTTAGAAAAAAATAGTAAATTTTATGAGTTGTGAAAACTATGTACTGAGAGTAAGTTATAACAACCCAATCTACGATATAGTAGGTTGTAATAATTTTGTTATTAAAGACTTTCACCTAAGCACTGATTCAGTTTTAAAGTTATTGAACATGACAATAACCTAAGCAAATCATATACAGACATTCCTGTCACCTCTATCTCTCTTGCATTATATGATCTGTTGGAAAATATACCAATTAAATATTATTTGGAGTGGAATGTTGAGGAAGATCCAAAAATGGACCAGGTTTTCCCCAGGTAACACAGACCTTGCATAGAGATCTTTGGGAGGTTACAATGAGGATGTATTGCGAGCTCCTATTGTTGGCTCCTCAAGATATCGCAAGTGTATCGAGAATAGGAAATTCCTACTGCGGAGTTCCTCAGAATATTACACATGTAATCAGAAAAATACATTCCTATTGCGAGCTCCTCAAGATATCACATATAACCGGAATGATACATACAATACCTATTGAGACCTCCTCGAGTCATTGCAAGTAAAACGAGGATAAGAATTTCCCTTTGTGGAGTTCCTCAAGATATCGCATATTTAACCGGAATAGGACATTATTATTGAGAGCTCCTCAAGTCATCGAAAGTAAAACGAGAATAAGAAATTCCTATTGTGAAGTTCCCCAAGGTATTATACAGTGCGCGTCAAAATTATGGAACAAATCAATTTTCTTAGAAGAAAAATACTTGGCAACAAAATCCTGAAACAGGTCAATTTTTGTTTCACTTTTACCAAATTTTTATGCATTTTTGAAGGATTTTTGTTGCACCCTGTGCCATCCCCATCAGCCCTCTAAATTTTTTTAATAGGGAAAGTGGGTCCTGTGGTACTTTTTCGGCAAGGTCTTTGTGTCTTCTTTACAGACGTGTAGAAATATTCAAGAAAACAATTTTCTTTTTTGAAAAATAGTTAGTTCAAAGAGGTTTTCAATATGTGCATCTTGTCATGGCTCATTTACTTTGAGACGATGGTACCTGATGAAATTTGTCACCGAATGGAAGTCGACCATTACAGTTTTGTTCATGCACAACTTTCAACCCCTTTCAAGCCCCTCACGCCCCCCCCATTTTCTCTCCATTAGGGTTCATAGGGGTTGAAAGTTGTGCATAAAGAAAACTGTAATGTTCGACTTTCATTCGGTGACAAATTTCATCAGGTACCATCGTCTCAAAGTAAATGAGCCATGATAAAGTGCACATACTGAAAACCTCTTTGAACTAACTATTTTTCAAAAAAGAAAATTTTTTTCTTGAAAGTTTCTGCACGCCTGTAAAGAAGATACAAAGACCTTGCCAAAAAAGTACCACATGACCCACTTTCCCTATTCAAAAAATTTAGAGGGTTGATGAGGATGGCACAGGGTGCAACAAAAATCCTTCAAAAATGCATAAAAATTTGGTAAAAGTGAAACAAAATTGACCTGTTTCAGGATTTTGTTGCCAAATCTTTTTCTTCTGAGAAAATTAATTTGTTCCATAATTTTGACGCGCACTGTATACGTAACGAGAACAAGAAATTTCTGTTGCGAGTTCTTCAAGATATCACAAATGCAATGAGAATAAAAAATTCCTATCGCGGACATCCTCAAGATGTTGCATATGTAACAAGGATAATACCTTTTACGGAATTCTTCAACCTACTGCCTATCTAACCAGAATAAGACATTCCTGTTGGGAGCTCCTCAAGACATAGCAAGTGCAATGAGAATAAGAAATTCCTATTGCGGAGTTCCTTAAGATATCACAAGTGTAACGAGAATAAAAATATCCATGAATAAAAAACCTGTAGTTTTACGACATTTTATTCGAATTTTTTAGGTATTTCCACAATTTTCGTACTTTGCTTATCAGGGATATATGTTTTCATGAAAAATCTTATGAACAGAATGATAAAACTACCATACATAATCAAACTAAAAATAAAATTCGTTCGAGATATATGGCAATTGTAACTACTTGTTCTGAATACATAAGCACTTATATTCACAATAAATCCTACTATCATTTGAATTATTTGAAGTAATGTTATCAACATTGCTATTGGTTTGGGAGGTTTGTATGTCATAGCACTAAGTGCATAATAAGTATACATGATTGAATGTACAATCAGGTTCATTACCATGAACCATCTAATTGTAGCTGTAAATTCTTTGTAACTGAACCAGGTATAAATGACAGCTATGACATGATGGTATACATGTAATAAAGTGAGAGGACGTTTTCTCAGAACCAAAAAAAGTGTATCTACCAATTCCAGAACTTTACTGATTGCGAATAGGAATGTCCAAGATCCGGTCACTTTGTTCGAAGCTACGAAAGAATTACTACAAACACTTTCGTAGTATCCCTTGTTGGTAAGTATGTTAAAGAACTCCGGAACAGTTCTGTATGTAGCAATTACACTGAAAATAGCAAGAAAGAGGTTCCAAACAAAAAGCATCCTGTTTAGATTTAAGCCGGATCTCTTCTCCATGACATGCTTCAGACCAAATATAATTGAAAGATAAATAGCACTGTAGAATATGGAATCGGTCCAGTGTTCCATAATCCATTTTTCTGCCTCCTGATTCTCGAAATTTCGTTCGAAATTAAACTTGAAAGTATCATCTGTGTGAATCGGAGCATCGTTCCCCATTGCTTCACTCAACTACACAAAATTCAATTCGATGTGTTCGCAATTAAAACTAATAATGAACTGAAACCGAATAAAAAGTAGATGAATATTTATAATGCAATCTCATCATCACTCATTGACAGTTTCATGTGAACTTTAAAAGTTCATTATGTAGAATCTTCGGAAATCCTCGTGAAAATGAATTCATTGACTAATTATATATTTTTGCGCGTATGTTCTGGGGAACATCGCGTTATCATTTTGCCCAAATGTCTGTAACTTTCGAATATTTTGACGAAAATGGTCTCAAACGATTTGTTTCGACTCCCCAATGAAGAATTCGAGGTCAAATTTGATTCTGTCTGGCCGTCCGGCCGTAGCCACGATAACTTGAGAACGGAAAGAGCTAGCGATTTGAAATTTTCAGGGAAGGTGGCGCATCCCAATACGACGGACTAGTTCGTTAATGGGCATAATCGGCCCAATGGTTTCCGAGTAATAATTTTGTTTTCAACCAATATAAATCCGATCGAATTGAAACTTGGTGAGTAGTTGTAGAATATGAACATAAGCACGTTTGTGAAATTTTGTGAGAATCGTATCGCTAGAAAATTATTAAAAAATTAATAAAAAGAATTTGACTATTTCGTTTTCCTTATTATTAAATATATGTATAAATGAAAAGACTTTTGATGTCACGATAACCTGAGAACGGAAGGAGATAGCGGCTTGAAGTTTTCAGGTTAGGATTTGCATCTGAACGCGACATTTGAGTTTGCTTATAAGCATAATCGGCCAAACGGTTTTGGAGTTATAGCTATCTGAAATTTGGTTGTTTTTTCTCCTCATTAACTTGAAAAATACTAAACCGATTGAATTGAAACATGGTTATTAGTTGTAGAACGCCAACGCGAAAATTCTTGCAAAATTTCGTGACGATAGCATTTGTAGAAAATTTTAAGAAATCATTGAAAATTAAAAAAAAAAGTTCTATGTATCAGTAACTATTCATCTGTATTGAACGAATACATTATGAGAATCCATCCAAGGTACCTATTTAGTTAATGCTTTGTTTGTTGCACTAATCACTTCAATCACGTACAATTGTGCCGTGAGAAGAAGAACACCCTGTATAGTAATGGTTTATTTTCAATGATGTATGCCTCGAAAGTTTATTTTTTAACATACATGACTGAAAATGTACGATTATGGCAGGAAAAACAGCAAGTTGTAATTGACTTTAAAAGAAAAACACCCTGTATGAAGAACTTAGACAAAAAAGTATCCTATGTCCGTCTCCTGGTTCTAAGCTACCTACTCACCAATTTTCAGCCAAATCGGTACAGCCGTTCTTGACTTATAAATAGTGTAACTAACACGATTTTCTTTTATATACAGTGCGCGTCAAAATTATGGAACAAATTCATTTTCTCAGATGAAAAATATGTGGCAACAAAATCCTGAAACAGGTCAATTTTTGTTTCACTTTTGCCAAATTTGTATGCATTATTGAAGGATTTTTGTTGCATCCTGTACCTTCCCCATCAACCCTCTAGTGTGTTCTGTGGTACTTTTTTGGCAAGGCCTTTGTATCTTCTTTACAGGCGTGCAGAAATTTTCAAGAAAACATTTTTCTTTTTTGAAAAGTAGTTATTTCATAGGTTTTCAGTAGGTATGTGCACTTTTTCATGGCTCATTTACTTTGAGACGATGGTACCTGATGAAATTTGTCACCGAATGAAAGTCGACCATTACAGTTTTGTTCTTGCACCACTTTCAACCCCCTCACGTGAAAAATTAGAATGTGTGAAACACTGCGCTTCAGTTATGATCTTAAGTAGGTATGTTATTAGTACGTTTCTACTGAAGTTGAAACTTTTCGATAAAATATTTCAACTCAAAGAAAGATTTCTGACAACGCAATTTCATCAATGTTATGAATGTGTAACCAGGTACAACCATGTAGAGATTTGAAATTCGAAGTAATATTAAAGGGTTCGTAGGGGTTGAAAGTTGTGCATGAACAAAACTGTAATGGTCGACTTTCATTCCGTGACAAATTTCATCAGGTACCATCGTCTCAAAGTAAATGAGCCATGACAAAGTGCACATACTGAAAACCTCTTTGAACTAACTATTTTTCAAAAAGGATTTTTTTTTCTTGAAAATTTCTGCACGCCTGTAAAGAAGATACAAAGACCTTGCCGAATAAGTACCACATGACCCACTTTCCCTATTCAAAAAGTTTAGAGGGTTGATGGGGATGGCACAGAGTGCAACAAAAATCCTTCCAAAATACATAAAAATTTGGTAAAAGTCAAACAAAAATTGACCTTTTTCAGGATTTTTTTGCCAAATATAATTCTTCTCAGAAAATGAATTTTCTCCATAATTTTGACGCGCACTGTATATAGATAAAAATATTTCATTTCATGCACTTAATTAATTTTTTCAACTTTGAATATTGTAAGTCGAAATTTTAGATATGTTTATTCATATTTCCTATTGAACTCGCATCGAATTAAGTTGTGAGAAATTATCATTTGTTCCGCAGTAGTAAACAATAACTTAATAACACCGATACCTATTGTATAGTCAACTGAAGTTCTCACAGTTACACTGAATAATTTCCCATTTTATTCTCATAATTCCATTCCAATTACCGCTGTTATTTTTCGTCGATAAGGCTACAAACAAACCATGTTATTGAAATAATCATATAAACAATATGATTATTTTAAATAGTTACTTTCTGGGTTTTCGCTCCAAAACTCTGAAAAATATTTATAAAAAATTGGTTCAAGCACTGACGTGGAGTCAGAAGCTTTTGCGCGTATGTTCTCTTGTCCATTCTCCTGTATTGGACACTATTAATCGAATTTACCATGGTGAATTCTGTTGTCTGTTCTCCTGTATTGGACACTCTTAATCGAATTTACCATGGTAAATTAGAACAGAGAACAGACAAGAGAAGATACGCGCAAAAGCTTCTGACTTCACGTCAGTGCTTGAACCAATTTGATTTTTCAATGATTTTTTACAAATTTTCTAGTGCTACGATCCTCATGAAATTTTGCAAGAATTTTTGCGTTGGCATTCTACAACTAATAACCATATTTGAATTGGATCAGATTCGTATTTTTTGAGTTATTGAGGAAATAACAACCAAATTTCAGATTGATATAACTCCAAAACCATTAGGCCGATTATGCTAGTTAACGAACTTGAATGTCGCATTCAAATGCGCAATCTATCCTGAAAACTGCAAGTCGCTATTTCTTTCCGTTCTCAAGGAATCATGAGATACATAATATTTTTTTCGTAATTTTTCGAAAATTTTCTAATGGTACGGTCCTTACAAAATTTTACAAACATCTTCATGTTAATATTCTACAACTAGTTACCAAGCTTCAATTTTATCGAGTCTATATTTGTTTAGTTATCGAGGAAATAATATTCCAGATCGGTGTAACTCCGAAACCGTTGGGCCGATTTTGGCCAACAGCGAACTTAACTCTTCCATTCAGATGTGCAACCTATCCTGAAAATTGCAAATTCCTAACTCCTTTCGTTCTAGAGTTGTCGAGGCAACGATCACCCATCCAGCTACTGAACTCACACAAGGCTGCTCGGATCTCCGACACTATAAATCCGATCATGTTCAAACTTGGAACTTGGTAGAAGTGTTTGGTTCTGAAGGCTCTCGCAAAATTTCAGCGATGTCGGACAAATAGTTTCTGATATATAGAATTTTTTTCAATAATTTTCTATGATTTTTTTAAAATTTTCTAGTGATACGATCCTCACGAAATTTTGCGAGAATTTTCGAGTTGCCAGTCTACAACAAATAACCATGTTTGAATTCAATCGGTTTGGTATTTTTCGAGTTAATGAGGAAATAACAACCAAATTTCAGATGAGTATATAGTCCGGTCAATTTAGACATTCGAAGGTACATAAATTACCAACAAGCTGAAAATGAGTAAAATTGTTCAAAACATAATTATAAACAATACCTGAAAGTTCCCCATCATTCCCGTGTAAGGAAAAATTTTATTCAAGGTCAAAGGTCAAAAAAATAAGTTTTTCGCGTTTTTCAGCAAAACGGTAAGTTTTATCATAAAAGTACCTCAGACAAAAATTGAAGATTATAAAATTATCTATAAAAAATGGATGAATAGTTTTTTCCTACGAGCCACTGTTTCTGAGATATACCGATTCAAAAAGTTATAAAAGTTGTTATCGTCATAATATGTACACGTTTCCACGCCACCTATGAGGTAGTGTACTTAAGGCGTCTTTTTTAATGTGGTTTCCCCATTAGGCCTACTCCACGGGTCAGTTGTGATCCTAATTAATGTGAAACTATTGCAAACTATTGGAAATGTTCAAAGATTGGAAAAGATAAAAGCGGTGTAAATTAAAAAAAAGTGATGAAGTTCATTCGCCTGATTCGTATTTTTCAAATTCTTGTTCTTCTTCTTGATCTTACCGTTTTGCTGAAAATCGTGAAAAACTCATTTTTTTGACCTTTGACCTCGAATAAAATTTTTTCCTTACACGGGAATGATGGGGAACTTTCAGGTATTGTTTATAATTATGTTTTGAACAATTTTACTCATTTTCAGCTTGTTGGGAGTTTATGAACCTTCACTCTCATTTTTTGGTCTAAATTGACCGGACTAATAACTCCAAAACCGTTTTGCCGATTATACCTTTAAACAAACGAAAATGGCGAATTCAGATTCTCAACCTAACCTGAACATTTCAAGTCGCTAACTCTTTTCGTTCTTAGGTTATTGTGACGTGAATAATATTTTTCAATAATTTCTTAAAAATTTTCTAGCGATACGATTCTCACATAATTTCACAAACGTCCTTAGTTTCATATTCTACAAGTAACATTAACGAACTTGACCGTCGTATGCGCCACCTACCCTGAAAATTTAAAGTTGCTATCTCTTTCCGTTTTCAAGTTATCGTGGCAACGGATGGCTGGCCGGCCGGCCGGACAGAATCAAATTTGACATCGAATTCTTGATCAGGGAGTTGAAACCAATCGTTTGAGACCATTTTCGGCGAAAAATTTAAAATTTGAAAATTACAGACATTTGGGCAAAATGATAACGCGATGTTCCCCAGAAAATAAAATTACCTCTAATTATCTCGTTGTTTCTTCTGATTTACCAAAAATACATCGAGACCATTAAAGGTAAGAAAGTTGGAACATAAGAACAACTTAAGAAATAGAGACATACAAAAATCAAAAATATAGCAGAAAATGTTTGTACCCACAATCCATGGAGATCTCATGATGGATTGGAGTAAAACAAAGATTCTACTGACAGAGTTTGATGAAATTAAAAATTGGTTCAAGCCCTGTGGACAGGAGCTTCGGCGCTCTTGTTCAAACTTTGACAAATCATATCTCCGAAATAATTGGGCTCTGGGAATGATATATAAGGATTCTTATAATAGAACTGCATCATGAAAGAAATTAAATTCAAACATACCGATTCTCCTCAATAACGAACTTATCCGAGATATTCATTCCTCAAATCTACTCTGAAAATTATATTATGTCAATTAAAACTTAGATAACATTGCAGTTTTGTTTTTACTGGAGATATACGCAGATCATATAATAATTCATAATTAGAAAAAATTAAGTACAGCATTCTGTGAAAACACAGAAGTAGGATCCATTATTGAAATTTCATATCTCCGAAAGTATTAGCTTGTTAGAGTTGAAAATGATAACAATGGATTTTTATGGTGAAACTGCATATCAAAAAAAAATTGAATTTGAAATTTGTAATTTAAAAAAAATTTTTTTCATTACTCTGAAACCATTAGGCCGATTTTGCCCAATAACGAACTTAGCTAAGATATTTATCTCCCAAACCTACTCTGAAAATTTCAACTGCCTAGCTCATTCTGTTCGAGAGTTATTGTAGAAACAAATTTTGAAAATTTTTATTTTTTTTTTGACGTTTTACGGAAGCCTGATCAATACAAAACTTCGCACGCATTTAAAGCTCATTATTCTACAATTTGGTGCTAAATTTCAGATAGATCGGAAATATTCGTAAAAATTGTTGTTACTAAAAACGGCCATAACTCCGAAACTGCGTGATGGATTTTGTCTGTAAACGAACTTGCCCGAGATATTTACGCTCCAAACCTACCCTGCAAATTTCAATTTTCTAACTCCTTTCGTTCGAGAGTTATCGTGTTAACGGCCGGACAGAATCGATTTCGACCACGGATTCTTGATCAGTGAGTCGAACCGAATCGTCTAAGACCATTTTCAGGCAAAAATTCGAAAATTACAGACATTTGTGCAAATTGATAAGCACTCTGTTCTGAGGAACAAGAGCGCCAAAAAGGAAACTTAAGGGGTCGACTTATATTTTGTTCAACAGAGAATGCAATTATTTTGCAAATTGGAATCGACCGTATTATTTGGATGAATTTTTTGAAGAAGCCGTTAGAAATTGGAAATTTCTATGAAAAGTGAAGCTATGTTGCTATGTTTTCCAAAGACTGTCACAGTGACAAATTTCGAATATAATAACTGTAAAAAATTGGTTCAAGCACTGACGTGAATTCAGAAGCTTTTGCGCGTATGCTCTATTGTCCATTTTTCTCTATTGGACTGTATTGGATCGAATTTACCATGGTAAATTCGACTAAGAGTGTCCATTACAGTAGAATGGACAATAAAACATACGCGCAAAAGCTCCCGACTTCACGTCAGTGCTTGAACCAATTCTTTTTTCGTAATTTTTTGAAATTTTCTAGGGGTACGGTTCTAACAAAATTTTATACACGTCTTTATGTCGACTACTACTACAACTAGTTACCAAGCTTCAATTCGATCGAGTCTATATTTTTTGAGTTATCGAGGAAATAATATTCCAGGTGGGTATAACTCCGAATCCGTTGGACCGATTATGCCCAAAAAAGGACTCCCCATTCGGATACGCAACTCTCCCATTTGAATACGCAACCAACCATAAAAATTGCAAGACCCTATCTCCTTTCGTTCGAAAGTTATCGAGGCAACAGTCACCCATCCATCTACTGAACTCACACAAGGCTGCTCGGATCTCCAACCATATAGATCCAATCGTGTTCAAACTTGGAACTTGGCAGTGGAGTTAGGTACTGAATGCTCTCGCGATGTCGGACGAATTGTTACTGAAATACATATAGAATTTTTTTCAATGATTTTTCAAAAATCTTATGGTTCAGTTCCATATTTCACCACTCCAGTGCTGCTCCATCTTCACTGTGAAAAAAAAAAGCACTGACGTGAAGTCAGTACTCTTTGGCGCGCGTGTTCACGGTGGCTAATTTGAATTGAATGATGAGTATTTCAAGCTCAGTGGATAGAGCGAGCCGACTCTCCTTAGTCGCACAAGCTCCTAGAAGATTTGGGAGGGTCAGTATAATCCTAATCATGTTTATAGCACGCGCGCCAAAGCAGATTGACTTTTTACACTTTTTCTTTCATTGTTTAGTCAATCTGCTTTTGCGCGCGTGCTATAAACATGATTAGGATTATACTGACCCTCCCAAATCTTCTAGGAGCTAGTGCGACTAAGGAGAGTCGGCTCGCTCTATCCACTGAGCTTGAAATACTCATCATTCAATTCAAATTAGCCACCGTGAACACGCGCGCCAAAGAGTACTGACTTCACGTCAGTGCTTTTTTTTTTTCAAGTTCCTTTAACAAATATAGCTATCAATACAGTTTGGCTGTTAGCTTTACCGTAGATCGGAAAAAAATGCGGTTGTGGGTCCTCCGTTAGGGACGCAATTGCATCTTCTCCAAATCCGAACGTATTTTAATATAGATCTACCGAATATAGTTATTTATAAATTCGCCTCAGGGCCACCATACAGACATTTCAAATCGGAAACAACGCTATTTCACCCAAACTGACTTGTGTCCGTGCACTGAATTGACATGAATATTCTTTTAAAACCTCACAATATCGGCTCATTACTCCCAACATAACCCAAACAACCCAAAACCATTCACTTCTCGTCTGCGCAAGCGCAGTATACTCGTGGCTGCAAGTCCTCCCAAAATTACACACCTCACAAAAAACTCCGATTCTCCAACACTAGTGGTTCAGGAGATATCGCTTCTTGAATCCACGCATGCGCAGACCCTCACCAGGGGATTCTATAGCGGAATAGCATCCGCCACCCCAAAACCCCAATCCTCTCTGACGAAAGCACCAGCAGTTAAATCACTGATGGTCTGCTCATGCGCATAACGAAAAATGCCCGTAAGGGGTTACATCAATTTCGAAATTAGCCCCAGGGCCACGGTACGGACACTCTAACTCTGAAACAACGCTACATCCCCCAAACTGACTTGTCCTTGCACTGAATTGCTATGAATATTCTTTTAAAACCTCATAATATCGACTCAGCACTCCCAACATAACCCATCCAACCCAAAAACAGTCACTTCTATTCTGCGCATGCGCAATCTACTCGCGGCTAAAAGTCCTCTCGAAATAACACACCTTACAAAAAACTCCGATTCTCCAACACTAGTGGTTCAGGAGATATCACATCTTTAATCCACGCATGCGCAGACCCTCAACAGGGGATTCTATAGAGGAATAGCATCCACCACCCCAAAACCCTAATCCTCTCTGACGAAAACACCTCCAGTTAAATCACTGATGGTCTGCTCATGCGCATAACGAAAAATGCCTGTAAGGGGTAACTTCAATTTCAAAATTAGCCCCAGGGCCACGGTACGGACACTTTAACTCGGAAACAACGCTACATTCCCCATACTGACTTGTCCTTGCACTGAATTGCTATGAATATTCTTTTAAAACCTCATATAATATCGACTCAGCACTCCCAACATAACCCATCCAACCCAAAAACAGTCACTTCTCTTCTGCGCATGCGCAATCTACTGGCGGCTAAAAGTCCTCTCAAAATAACACACCTTACAAAAAACTCCGATTCTCCAACACTAGTGGTTCGGAAGATATCGCATCTTTAATCTACGCATGCGCAGACCCTCATCAGGGATCTGAATTCTATGGAGGAATAGCATCCGCCACCCCAAAATCCCAATCCTCTCTGACGAAAACTACAGCAGTTAAAGGACTTCTCATATGCGCATGCGCAATACGGAAAATGCCCGGAAAGGGCAGCATGAACCTCAAAAACATATGTTTCGGCATTAAAAGCAAAGTATTCCGCAAAATAGTAGTAATTTTTTTATTTTTTTCATGTCACGTGATCTTCACGAAATTTTGCAAAAGTGTTTGCTTTGGTCTTTTGCACCTGACTACTGAGTTTCAATTTAATCAGATCAGTATTTTTCGAGTTATCGTGAAAACAAAATTTTCAAATTTTCAAAATTTTTTTTTGCCACTTTAGGGCCGTCCGTTTAACACAAAACTTCGCAGGCATATGAAGGTCGTTATTCTACAATCTGATGCCAAATTTCAAAAAGATCGAGTGATCGGTTCCGGAAATATTCATAAAAAACGTTTTTACTAAAAACGGCCTTAACTCCGAAACCGCTCTGTCGATTTCGCCCGTTAACGAACTTGTCCGAGATATTTACGCTGCGAAACTACCCTGCAAATTTTAACGCTCTAAGTCGTTCCGTTCGAGAGTTATCGTGCTAACGGCCGGCCGGACCGGACGGACATAATTGAATTTGACCTCGAATTCTTCATCAGGGAGTCGAACCCAATCGTTTGAGACCATTTTCGAAAAAAAATTCGAAAAATACAGACATTGTGACGAAATGATAGCACGCTGTTCCTTGCGGAACACGCGCGCAAAAAGTGGGGAAATTTGTTATCTTCCAACTTTTACTTCTGAACGCTAATTCTTGAAGAGCTACTAGTATAGGTAAGTGAATAATAATATTATATATTAAATTGTTTCAGGTATTTTTGGTGTAATAATGCTGTTACCTTTGTTATTTACAAAATAATTCGTTTCTGCTATTTTATGACAACTTTGTCTCAGAGTTGGGGTAACTTTGGCCCAAGGTGGTATTAGAGTCTGTTGGGCAAAGCGAAACATTTTCCAAGAAGAAATATTACAGGAAGAAGCAGGCTTATCCGTTCAAATGCCTAATGATGAAGAAACACCAGTTGAGTTGAAACCTGAAGACTGTGATGTTGATAACTTTGTGGTTGTTAGGTATAATAGACAGAAGTCCTGACAAAATTGTTAGATTATCTGAAGAAGGCACGACAGTTGAATGTATGGAAAAGAGACTCAAGTTTTGGCGCTGGCCAGAAAAACAAGATTGCCTGACCTACGACTGGGTGGATGTTTGTCTGAAGGTCAATCCTCCAAAAATAGCTTAAAAGAGGAAACAGTTCCGTGTGCCACAACTATACAACTAAAGGCGGGTTTATACAGTAAATAAAATAAACTACGAAAAACATTACAATAAAATAAGGACGTTGAACATGAACATTTCAAGGACAGTGTTTATACACGAAACAAGACAAAATAAGAAATAAAATTAAATTGGTTCAAGCCCTATGGACAGGAGCTTTTTGGCGCTCTAGTTCAAACAGACAAATTATATCTCCGAAAGTATTGGTTTCTCAGAGTTGGAAATTATATCAATGGATTCCTATGATATAAATGCATCATGAAAGAAATTAAATTGGAAAAAAGTGTCGTTTAAAAAAAAGCTTCAAAAATTATCTTTAAAAAAAAGAGCAATCTACAATGCTTCAATGCCTTAATGCTTCAAAAATTGTCATTAAATTTATGTATCGAGATTAAATGAGCAATCTGCAATGACTCAACCTCGTGGAATTGGTTGTTGCAAGTTGCAACTTACACTCGGTGCATAGTTTTCACAACTCGAAATACCAGGAAAGTATCATCGAAATGTCTAGAGCAAGGCAGGAGACAATCATAGCAGATTGTCCATTTCAGTATTTTTTGCTAGCCATATTATGAAAATACTCTATATAGCAACATGTCTCACTACTTAAGGAAGTAAAAGGTAATATTAACCTCAGTGGTCAACGAACAGTAATTTCTTTTCATGATTCCATTGTGTTCTTCTTTTCTATTGTCTCCATAAACTACATCAAAACAGTCTTGTATATATCCACAAATTCAAGAATCGAATACTTGCTTTCCAATAGAAAATAACAACTATGAATTGACAATCTCTAATAGATAGAAAAGATGACATTTATGAATAGTGATCACAGTCAGATTCTGTGTTCACATTCTGTGAATACATAGAACTTACGATGTATTATTGAAACTTTGAAACATCATATCTCCGAACGTATTAGCTTGTGAGAGTTGAAAAGGATAACAATGGATTCTTATGATGAAACTGCATCTTGAACAAATTTGAATTCAAAAGTTGTAATGCAAAAAAAAATAGTTTTTCTTGTTACTCCGAAACTATTAGACCCATTTTGCCCAATAACGAACTCAACCGAGATATTTATCCCTCAAACCTACTCTGAAAATTTCAACTTTCTAGCTCATTCCGCTCGAGCGTTATCTTGTTAACGGCCAGCCGGATGGCCGGACAGAATCGATTTCGACCACGGATTCTTGATCAGTGAGTCAAACCAAATCGTTTAAGACCATTTTCAGCCAAAAATTCGGAAATTACAGACATTTGGACAAATTCATAAGCACTCTGTTCCGAGGAACAAAAGAACTAAAGATAGGCAACTTTCATCTTTATGTCTTATTTTATTTTATTCTGTTTGGAAAATGAGAAGTTCTTGCATAAAATTGTCAAATAGCTGCGATTTGATTGATTCATTCTTATTTTGCTTAAGGTCATCTGTATAAAACGATCTTCTTAACCCTTAATACTTGTTTTATTTTAATTTGTTCCTTAGTATATTTACTGTATAAACCCGACTTAATATTTATGATGTAAAATATCTCCATTTTTTAAACAATAATTTTTTTTACCCCAAAATGAAGTTTTTTTCATTCATTTACATTTCTTACCATATCATGGATGTTTTTGAAGAAAAACCATGTAAAATAACAAGCTAATATGTCTGGTGGTAATTCTATCTTGTCTAACTTTAGCCCATCCAATACTACACATAGGTTTTATAGGGTTTAAAAGTATGGGACAAAGTTTCCCAAATTCAAGGCAACTTTGGCCGAAATTTTAAAATAATCAGTATAATATTGCAAAATGATTGAAAGATCTCAATATGATTTTAATTTACTGATATAATGTTTGTTTGACACAGTAAGGTACTTTGAAAATTAATATAATCAATGTGAAAAGATATGGATCATATATAACTACAACAAAGCTACAAATTTGGGCCAATCTCGAATATTAGCTCAATCGGCCTTATATTTCAGGAATTATTGTTAAATTACAATTTCAAACTGGTATCTATTTACTTGTGCAATTTTAAATCATCATTACATAATTGTAATGACACCTCGATGGCCCAGATTTTAGCTTGCGCGTTTACCACTCAGGAGTTTCGGGTTCGAATCCACACTGAGTAAGTTTACCATTCGATTTATTTTAAAATTTTAATTCAGTTGAGAACCAAAGCATTTTTCACATGTTCACGCTAAAAGGACGGCTTGAAGGTTTATGCAGTATTTCGTGAGGGTTCCCGAGCGATAACATTGAAAGGTCCCTTGGATGTTATCGGCCTGAGGCGTGAATATACAATAGAACATGCGCGCGAAAGCTTCTGACCTCACGTCACTACTTTTCTCAATTTTTTTGAATTTCTCATCCTCAATTTCGACCCTCAGAGAAATAGTTCCCATTGAATGTTTAGGAGAATCATTCATGAACGATACTCAAATTTGGTTCGAAAATCCAAGGATTCATGTCCGCCATTTTAGGAATAAATGTTTTGGTTTCTCATGGTGGGTTTCACAAAGCTTCGATTAGCCTAATTGTGGATTTAATTCGGTGATTGCATCAAAAATGAACTGGAAAATGCCATAAAATCACATTGATTTGGCAATTAAGAGCTGTCAAAGCTTTGTGAAACCCACCGTAAGAGTTGAGAGTGATGCGAATGGATTCTTATTTAATTTTTCATGATGCAGTCTATCGCATCATAAAAAATTAAATTCAAAAAGGAAATCTATGACTAATAAAAACTAATGATAATAATAATGACTAATATGTTGGATTTATACATACATCATCAAATTATAATTAGAGCATTCTATAAAATCTTGAAATTACGATTAATTATTGAAAAGTCATATCTACGAAATTATTAATTTGTTAGAGTTGAGAATGATATCAATGGATTCTTATGATAAAACTGCATCTTAAAGATAATTGATTTTGTTATAGTTATTAAAAAATTTTTTTTTTCGTTACTCTGAAACCACCAGACTGGTTTTGCCCAATAACGAACTTAACCGAGCCGTGAGTCAGTAAGTCGAACCAAAACGTTTAAGAACATTTTCAGCCAAAAATTCGAAAATTACAGACATTTGGGCAAATTGATAAGCACTCTGTTCCGAGGAACAAGAGCGCTAAAAATCTCATACGTACTGAAATTGTGAAACTCATCATCCTTCTATTTGCAGACCGACAATATTCAATCCTTTAGTCCTATATAAATGATTGAATGCATAAACTCAAACTAAAACATAATATATGTAGGAATTCTTATATTTTCACCCTTGTAAATAATAGACTTAAGATTAGTTTTACTGGTGCAGATGAAGTTGAAAGACGTTTGCACAGATATTTAAGACGCATGTTCTGGATTATATCCATGCCTGAAGAAATCCTGAAACATTCCAATGATATCACGTATTGAGCCTGGAGGCGCCTCGAAGGCACTTAGTCGTCTAGACTACTTTTCTCTGAGGAAGTGTTCTATGTTAGCAGTCATCTAAATCTTGGAAGGGCCTCCTTGGGTGTGCGGTTCTTGGAAATCAGCGATGCTCCTGATATTGTTCCCACGCAAAAACGTTGGTTTGAGCGAGGAGGCGCAAGGTGGAGGATCTGCGAATCAGCGTTGAGTACTACCGTTGTGGTACAGCCCTTAGCTCAGAGAGAGAGAGAGAGAGAGAGTTGAAGGGTGGTACCAAGGATTTATCGAGAAGAACGGGAGGACCGGGGTGGACATTCGGTATAGTAAGTTCGAGGGGTGCTGCGGAGCACGAAAGACGTTGTTAAGTTAAGGAAGTTGGTTCCTACTTAGACGAAAGACTAATTAGAGGTTCGAGTGTTGTAGAACCTCATTAGACGGTCGGTAGATACTTAAAACGTACAATTATAGAGTATCGAGACTGTTAGGAACCTCAGTAATCGACGGTATTTAATGTGACGGCGAAGTTGATGGTTGTGGAACTTGTGTAAATAAACCTGTATATAATAGTATATAGTGTTGCATTTATTGCAAAGTGTGAATGTAGAATCATTATCCCTAGACAATGATACAAAATCCTACATTGCACATCGACAACCCATATAGGTTCCACGAATTTCCCCAGAAAGTGAGAATGTTCCCAGGGAATCATATTGGTCTATGGGGGCCGATCGCAGCCAGATAATCACGAATCATGGGACTACTCTCTAAGATCGGGGTCTGCCAATTGCGGGGGGGTTGCGGGGGGTTGAAAACGAAGGTACCTAGAGTACGAGCAAGGGATCAGAGGGTGTTCTGAGCAGGGAATAACGTTAGACGTTGAAGACGCTTTTTATCCCTCAGACTTGGACGATTTAATTGAATTCCGACTTGACGAATTGAGAATATTTTGCGGTAGTTGACGAAATCCAGTAATTGCGGAAGTGAATACTGTTATAGTTGTGAATAATTCTTCGAGTTCAATTGTAAATAAAATGTAAATAGCAGAACAAGTGTTTTGATTGCAAACCAGAGACCTTAAAGACGAATGTTAGGAAAGTAACTCAATCAACCCCTAGGCGATTGATATAAAAATCCTACATATATGATTTATGCACTCGTTTATAATAATAATAATATATGTGAAAATCATAAACAGGATGGTCCACGAATCGATGTACATAATTTGATGGTACCTCGGGTAGCCAGAAAACAGCAGTTAAACATGGGGTGAGGCTCTTCTTTTCTGAGATACAGGATGATTTATTTATTCAACAATTTAGATGTATGATAGTACCAAGCAATATTTTTGGATTTTTTTGTTGAATTACTCTTATGTGCTCATGAAGGTGGAAGTATTCACGTACAGAGTGAAATAATATTAAGGAATATAACAAATTTCCAAAACTTTCTTACTTCCGTCCTGATATTTTTAACTTCTGAAATGGTAAACGGAAGCCGTCGAATAGGGTGATATAACTGCAAACCTTTGAAATCTTTCAATTGATTGGTTCAAGTTTGATTCAACTTTGAAATTCCCGAAAGTCACCCTGAATATCCAAAACCAACGACCTCAGGCTATTAAAATCCCTGGATATGAGTCCACTTAGATGACACCCTGTATATTATGATATAGGTACCTACACTATTATTTTGTGGCGCTCCCACACTGGTAAATTCGAATTTACCATGGTAAATTCGAATTAAGAGTGTCCAATACAGGAGAATGGACAACATAATTTACCATGGTAAATTCGATTAAGGGTGTCCAATACAGAAGAATGGACAATAGAACATACGCGCAAAAGCTTCTGACTTCACGTCAGTGCTTGTTATAATGTCGTTCTATCAGAAGAATCAATTGATATCATTCCCAACTCTCAGATACCTATACTTTCGGAGATATGATTTATCAAAGTTTGAATAATTACTCACTTGCAGTTTGACAAGAGTGCCAAAGCCCCTGTCCACAGGGCTTTTCCACATTTTTGGCGCTCTTGTTCCTCGGAACAGAGTGCTTATCAATTTGCCCAAATGTCTGTAATTTACGAATTTTTGGCTGAAAATGGTATCAAACGATTTGATTCGACTCACTGATCAAGAATCCGTGGTCGAAATCGATTCTGTCATGTGAAGTTTTGTATTGATCGGGTTACCGTAAAGTGTAAAAAAAAATTTTTGAAAATTTTTAAATTTTGTTTCTACAATAACTCTCGAAAGGATTGAGCTAGGCAGTTGAAATTTTCAGAGTAGGTTAGGGAGATAAATATCTCGGTTAAGTTCGCTACTGGCCAAAATATAGGCGAGATGGTTTCGGAATAACGAAAAAAAAATTTTTTGTTTACTTACAAATTTCAAAATAATTTTTTTTTAAGATGCAGTTTCACCCTAAAAATCCATTCATATCATTTTCAACTCCAACAAGCTAATAGTTTCGGAGATATGATTTTTCGAAATTTCAATAATGAATCGTACCTCTATGTTTTCAAAGAATGCTGTAATTATTCTATCTATGATTTATTATATGATCTGTGTTCATACTCGTATATGTCATCCTGTTCTATAAGAGAGAGTCAAATTCATTTCAGGTATTTTAATTTGATTTCTTCCATGGTGCAGTTCTCATTCTCAGATTGCTTATTTAATCTTGATAAATATTAACTATTATTTGAATTGAATTTCCTTTATGATGCAGTTCTATCATAAGAATACAATGATATAATTCTCAACTCTGAGTAACCAATATCTTCGGAGATATAATTTGTCTGTTTGAACAAGAGCGCCAGAAAGCTCCTGTCATAGATTATAGGCTCCTGTCCACAGGGATTGAACCAATTTTTTTATTGAATATTGTGACGCATTTCGTCGATATAATATGCAATAAATAAGTGTTTCTAGTGATACGATCCTCACGAAATTTTGCAAGAATTTTTGCGTTGGCATTACACAACTATTAACAAGTCGCTATATATTTCCGTTCTCAGGTTATCGTGACATAAAAAATATATTTTTTTTATTTTCTAGTTATACGATTCTCACAAAATTTGACAAACGTTATTAGGTGTATATGTATAAGTTTCAATTCGATCGGATTTGTATTGGTTGAAAACAAAATTATTACTCGGAAACCATTGGGCCGATTATGGTCATTAACGAACTTGCCCGACGTGTTGGGATGCGCCACCTGCCCTGTAAATTTCAAGTTACTATCTCATTCCGTTCTCAAGTTATCGTGGCAACGGCCAGCCAGCAGGACGGCCGGACAGAATCAAATTTGACCTCGAATCATCAGGGAGTCGAATCCAATCGTTTCAGACCATTTTCGGCAAAAAAAATCGAAAATTACAGACAATTGGCAAAAGGATAACGCGATGTTCTCCAGAGCATACGCGCATAGACTGGTTCAAGCACTGACGTGAAGTCAGGAACTTTTGCGCGCATGTTCTGGTCCACTCACCTCTACCGGACACTCTACTACGAATTTAGCATCGACATATAACGTTTTCTCAGCTTTAATAAAATATAAGAATACTTTTTATACCATTTTATTGACAGATAGTAGAGAAAATTAATCATAATTTTTGGAGAACACGCAAATATTTCGACCTAAAAAGCACTTCTTGCTGACTAGACTATAAGGATGATACCAAAAGATATATTAAGTAGGGTCTCTGTTGTTAATGATTCTTATCTTGGTGAGGAATGTAACTTCTTTCTTGATAATGTGCGGAGTAGGTTTGATATTATCCTGGATAAAATACTTTCATCTAATAAATACAAGATCACTGATAAGGATCCTTTTCCTGTTCTTGTTAAATCCTGGGACAAGAATATTGGAAACCTCAATCCAATTAGCTTGGGAAAGCTTTTGTATGTATGTCCTAATTATACAGACTTCAAAATCTCGAAAATATGCAGAAAATTACTCAAGAGAGTCGGTGTCTACTTTGATTATACGGATACTGGTAATTATTTTATCGATAACAATAAACTTGATAGTAGTAAATATTTCGTTTACATTCAATCACGTATGATCTCTACAATGGGTATTATTAGATATATTGAATTGGACATCAGTGAGGACGATATGTTGGCATATGATAAAGGATTAAATCCTGATTCTAGAATAATTAAGATGCGCAGGCTGGATAAGAGAATTAGAATAAATAAAATGGTTTCATAAGTGGCCTTAACCACATGTGTGTTAAGGAATCAATGTTATTTAATTGTTGTCTTCAGTTTCTGTTTATATCCAACCTGTAATCCAATGATTGAAATGTCTTCGCTAAGGTCATGTCAGAGCTCTTTCTAGAGGTACATTCAGATTTCAGAAGTGTGGTGACTTGCATCCTGATGAACAGGTTTGTGAGGGACCACTCAATTGTGTTTATTGCCTTGAGACTCATTCCTCTATTGATAGATCATGCAAAGAATCTCTCGCAAAAAAATTAAAGAATGCATGGCATTTAATAATATTACATTCTTCGAAGCGGACAAGAATTTCCAAGGATCTCCAACCCTGACTTCTTCTGACTATCCTAGCTTAGGTCACTACTACCAAAGCCAGTCCCAGAATTTCTTGTCTTCTCCTTTCCTCAGTAGTCAACAGTCCTTCTCAGTAGCACAAAAGAATAATGTAAAGCATTCCCTCAAATCCCCACTTCACATAAGAAAAACAAGCTCGGTCACTCATAAGAGATAAGTTTCATCCAGTACTAGGTATGATACTATAGCCCATGAAAACCGTTTCCTAACATATAAACCCCCTGATACCAATATTATTCCTACTATATCCCAGTCTAGATCCCAACATTCCCAATCCCCCTCTGAGGGTATTTCCACGCCTAAGAGGATGGTAACATTAGTACAAGTACACCACAGCGCAAAACCTTCAGTTAAACCAATGGATCAGCAGAATATTGTCACAAAAATTTCAAAGCAAGTCAGAAAAAGGCAGGAATCTAGGGAGGCGGAAGACGCTCTTCCCCTCATGTATCCTTAAGCCTGTTTCAATAAATAATAATGAAATTTACGGACATGATGAGTCATAATAATAAAAATTTGTTCACTTTTCTACAATGTAACGTAAGATCCATTAACTCTAATTACAACAACCTACAAATACTTATAAGGGATTTTGACCCAGATGTCATAACCCTTTGTGAGTCTTTCCTAAATTTGAAAAATTCTTTTACTTTATCTGGTTACATAATTATTCGTGAGGAGAGGCCTGATGGTTTTGGCGGTCTTGCCATTGCCATCAAGTCCCATTTGCACACAGAAGCAATATCTGTTAATTAATCTCTTCTTCTACCAGATAGGTATCAAACTATAGTTATCTCGGTTGGCATATTTTTCCACAGTATATGAATGGTCGTGCCATTTGGCTGGGCAACTTTAACATCCAACATACAAGATGGGGTCCGGGTCTCTCGAACCCAAGGAGTGAGGCATTCAATGGATTTCTTCTGGACGGCGATTTGGTTCTGTTGAATTCGGCGACACCAAGTCCTTCCCAACATCCGAGTACCCCTAATATGAATCATGCTACTCCTGTTGTGGCTAGTAAATGTTCATAGTCTATCCATCATGATACTGGTTTCAGTGACCACTTTCCTGTCTTAGTTCATATAAACGATGGTTCACTGATCTTCCCCGAGGCTCTATATGTTTCCGCCCATAAATTTAATCTTAAGAAGTCTGACTTGTCTCGATATCAGACCAACTTGCTTATGTCTCCCAGCAAGGATATGGTTGAGAGCGATGAGGATCTGATAGCTGTTATGGAGTGTAGCGCAGAGTATGCTAGCCCACGCACCGGGAGAATAACTTCAAACAAGTTTAGGGTGCATTGTTGGAATGATGAGGTGGCTGAGGTCATTGGTTTGAGGAGTGAAGGCTTTGCAGAATTCATCAAAAATCTCACAATGGAAAATTGGATCAATGCTAATCACTTAAGAGCTCGAGCTCGTAATGTTGTTAGGCGCACAAAAAGCAATTTCGCGAGAATCTCCGGTTTACTGGCTCCCAGAACTCCTGGAGAATTGTAAGAAAGTTCTCAGGAAGAGATAAAACTGTAACTGTCCCGCTGGTTCATATATACCTGACTGAACTTGCCCCTGTGGGATATACCTTGAGCGAACTTGAGCTTATTTATATTGAAAGCTACAAAGAATACCCCCCTGGCCTTGAGTATCCTTGAGTTTCATAAAAACATCCCCATGTCATACAGCCAAAAAATAATTACCATCTTCAATGAATAATTGTAACAGGAATCATTCCATCATCACTACTACTATTCCTATTTTGAAGCCCAATAAACCGGCCCCCCTGCCTGAGAGCTATCGCCCAATCTTCCTTGCACCTTGTTTGACCAAGAATTTGGAAAAATTGATTAAGGCTAGAATCGGAATTGGCCTTGAGTGAGCCAAAGCTGGGCAGTGCGAAGACTTTTGGCTTTCGCAGAGGACAATCCACATATGATGCCATTACCAACTTTACCACTTTGATTGTGATTATGTGATGATTGGTCATTTTTGGATTTTAAATCAGCATATAGTACCATAGAGAACATGATACTTTGTTCTCTATGGAATACTTAAAAAGGACATGGAGGCTTGTTCGATTTTGGTGAGGGTCATCTGCAAATTGTTCGATAATAGGGAGCTCTACATATGTAGTGCGGTTTTCCCATAAAACACATAGGGGTCTTCCGCAAGGTTCGGTGCTTAGCCCTATACTATTTAATCTGTACATGCAATTACCTGGTTACCTGTTTTCAGTTGGAGTCATCACTATCATATCGTAGCAGGAACATTTATAGGATGAAGACCAAGCTCAATTCGGCCCTTAATAGACTCTCCCAACTGATGAGAGAGCGCAATCTCCTGATTTCCCCAGAAAAATTATCGGCCATGATATTTGCGAAGCCAAGATTACCGGAATGTACAGAACTCTTATCGCTGAACACAGTGGTTATACCATGGAAACCAATTGTTAAGTATCTCGGTGTAATATTGGACCCGAAACTCAAATGGAAACCACAAATTGATTCTGTCTATTTGAAAGCCACGAGTGAATTAAATGTTATGAAGTCCATAACGGGGATATATTGGGGTTCCCATCTGAATTCGCTATTGCTGTTGTATAGAGCGGTAGTCCGCCCGCATCTAGATAATGCCTCATTAATATATGGAGGATGTGCCAACAATACCCTGGCCAAATTCGACCATGTTCAGTTTGCCTCTCTGAGACTGGTGTTGCGAATGATGCACTCGTCGCCTACGAACGTACTACTTTCTGAAAGTGCGGAGTTGCCTCTGTTCATCAGAAGAAAATGGCTAGCTTTCAAGTATGTATCCAAAGCCTTTCGTCTGCAGGATCATCCTAATTGGAAAGTGTTGGAAGATTCAGAAAACCTTAGTGCCTTGTGGTTTAATGGAACAGTTTCACCTAATATTGTATTTAAAGCTTTCTGAGAAGCATTCGTCTATCTGGCAGGATGAGGTGCTTCCCTTTTTTGAGCTGACCATTCCGGTGAAGAGCAGTGTTATACAGATCTTCACATCAGGTCTTCCTCTGACTCTTTGGATAACAACGGTGCTTTTCTGGAATTTGTTGATTCCAAATTCCGGGATTACTTTGCTGTTTAAGTGTTCACGGATGCTTCTGTATACACGAGACAACCCTCGGTGGGGTATGGCATCTACTCCCCCCCTATCTATTAATATCTTCGGCAGATTGCCTGATATAAGAGTATCTTCTTAGCGGAAATCTATGCGATTAGTTGATTGATCTAATAATTATGAAAAGGATTCAAAAGGCCTTGATTGTGACAGACTCTCTGTTTCTGTCAGAGTTGAGTAGAGTTGATTTGAGAGAGTTGAGTTGATTATATTAAATTCAACGGATTTGACTCAAATATAGACATTAACGCCGTTGATATGCTTGAGAAATTTTGGGAGGCGGGGAATTTGGGTCTAAGGATTGCATGATTGTATGTGCCCAGTCACTTCCATATTCGTGGGAATGACATGGCTGATAGATTAGCTCATGAAGGTAGATTGAGCCCCGTCACCCAGAAGTTACAGGCTGGACCAAATGAAATGTGGCCCTCCTATAGGAAAGAATTGAAAAAACTCTGGCATAGGGATTTAGGGATTTCAAAGTGGGTGTGTGAAACAAAGGGTAGAGATTACGCTCAGATGATAAATAATACCCCTTACACCGCAGATTCGTCGGGTTGACAGATCAACATTCTGCAAGTTGTGGTTTAGTCATTGTTTATTGCCGCTCCACTTATACAGGGTCTTTCACGAGGAACCTCACCCATATTTATACGGGAAACTACTGAACGTATTTTCATGAAATTCAGCACTTATAAGTATTTCACGATGCTGATGAAATCTAAAATATTTTCAAGGCATGAGCACCTCCGGTAAATCCGGAAATGACGTCAACTTCCGTTTTTCAAATTGGAACACCATTTTTTTATTGCAGAAATAGATTCCTTAGAAAATTTCAAGTTATTTTGATGTAACATTTTTCAGTTTTGGTTGGAAAATTCTCTCTGAGCGGGAAAATTCGAAAAAAAAATCGAAAATAGAGCTCCGCTGAAACAAGAATAACTTCGAGGTTTTTGGATGGAAAATTTTCATTTTTGGGATTTTTCAAGATGTAAGATTGATGTATCCACTTTAACAATTGAAATCGCGATTCATGATACAGGGGGTGAAAAAATCGCTTTCAAAGTTAGGGATGACAAAATCGTGAAAAATCAATTTTTTCAAATTAGAACCCCATTTTTTTATGGCAGATATTGAATCTACGTTAAAAAATAATGTGAGTGTATGCATCACACCCTTGCCCTAAAATGGATATTTTCTGAGTTATTCACAAAAAACTGTTTTTCAGCTATTTCTTTTCCCTTCACGATAAAAAGATGAAATTTTCAGGAACTGTTATTTGAACCATGCTGTAGATTTTTCACCCCTTCTTGAAACCGACTTCAAGTTACTATTAGGAGAACCATGGCAAACTCTCGCAGTTATAACTAGAGAAGATGCTCAAAGTTTTGACCGTTAATTTCTAGACATTTATTTATACGTCTCAGGAATGCTTCGTGCGTTGCTCTTCTTATTTCATCGGGAGGAAGAGATCTGCAAAAGTGTTTAAAAACCAAATTGAGTTTCAAAACTATGAATCTAAAAATCTAAACAAACTTGAACGCATTTCTGACTCGTTCTATGCAGTCCTCTTTATCAGTCAGGGGAGTTGAGTAGACAATATTTTTTATCCTACCCCAAACATAATAGTCTAAAGGAGTTAAATCGGGAGAACGTGGTGGCCAAAGATGTGGACCATTGTTCGCCAACCATCCATCTTCAAATAGCCTGTAGAGGATATTTGACACATTGAGTGAATTGTGTGGAGGCGCGCCATCTTGTTGATACCATAAGTCATTATGGTTCTGTACTAGCGGCTCAATTATTTGAGTCAATATGTCAGAATATCTATCTCCTAAGGGAGAACATTCTTTAAATAATGCAAACATGTGTAGTGTTCTATCTTACCAGTTAAAGTCCCATCATAAATGTGAACATCGAGAATTGCATTATTTTTGATGGCGCAAAAAACATTGAAACTCCAGGTCTCTTGAAAGTTAAATTGTCTGAAGTGGTGGTTGTTCTCTTCATCCCAATAATGACTGTTATGCCTATTGAAAAAACCATTCTTTGTGAATTTAGATTCATCTGTCCAAATTATACAGTCCAAAAAGTTTTCATTCTCTTGAAATCGAATCATCATAGCTTCACAAAACTCTGTTCTCCTGTTGAAATCAGTTTCCTTCAAGTGCTGTACCCTATTGAATTTATATGGGTGCATTTTATGTTTTTTTAATATTCTCCAAACACTCGATTGAGATAATCCCAGATCAATCTCGGCATCTTTGAGAGAATTTTGAGGATTCACACGAAAATATGCAAGAACTGTAATTTCGTTGTTCTCATCTTCTACTACACTTTTTTCTCTGTGTATAGTTTTCTTAACGAAAGATCCGACATTTCTCAAGTTTGTCATGGTTCTGTTAATGGTATCTCTCGTTGGTCTGGGTCGGTCAGGAAACCTCTCAATTTACAGTCGAATCGTTCTATCTACAACTTGATTACATTCTTCATGAAGTAGAATGAGATTTAAATAATCTTCATTGGTAAAATTAGGCATAGTGATCGATTTTATAACTTAATACGAATTATCACCAAATTAATAGTAAACACATAATGCTACTGAATAAAGAGGAATTTGGCAGATGTAATTAATGATATCTATCATTAAAAAAAAAGAATGTAAAACATGGTAAGTTTTTGCATATGGTTCATAAGGAATTATTTATTTATCACTGGAGAGAAAACCGATGGCCGATTAGTTGAAATAAAGAGGTTTCCGATACAAATTCGAATCAAAATTCGCCATCTATTTAGGAACAACCTGTGACTTTTTTGTCTTGCAAATTAGGGTAGTAAAATCTAAAACATGGTTTAAGTAACAGTTCCTGAAAATTTCATCTTTTTGGCGTGAAGGGAAAAGAAATAGCTGAAAATTCAAGACGAAAAACAGTTTTTTGTGAATAACTCAGAAAATATCCACTTTAGGGCAAGGGCGTAATGCATACACTCACATTATTTTTTAACGTAGATTCAATATCTGCCATAAAAAATGGGGTTCTAATTTGAAAAAATTGATTTTTCACGATTTTGTCATCCCTAACTTTGAAAGCGATTTTTTCACCCCCTGTATCATGAATCGCGATTTCGATTTTTAAAGTGGATACATCAATCTTACATCTTGAAAAATGCCAACAATGAAAATTTTCCATCCAAAAACCTCGAAGTTATTCTTGTTTCAGCGGAGCTCTATTTTCGATTTTTTTTCGAATTTTCCCGCTCAGAGAGAATTTTCCAACCAAAACTGAAAAATGTTACATCAAAATAACTTGAAATTTTCTAAGGAATCTATTTCTGCAATGAAAAAATGGTGTTCTAATTTGAAAAACGGAAGTTGACGTCATTTCCGGAAAAACCGGAGGTGCTCATGCCTTGAAAATATTTTAGATTTCATCAGCATCGTGAAGTACTTATAAGTGCTGAATTTCATGAAAATACGTTCAGTAGTTTCCCGTATAAATATGGGTGAGGTTCCTCGTGAAAGACCCTGTATAGATTGAGACTTGTGGACTCTCCGCTGTGCGACTGTGGTGAGAGCTTTAACTTATTCAATTTGTTCTTTGATTGTAATAGACTCAGCAATCATGTATAATATGAAAGTCTTACCCAGAAAATTTGAGTTACCTCACTGCTTGCTCTTGAATGGTTGAACCTAAGAACATAATAACTCTTAATCTTATATGTCCTTTCCCTGTGAGATGATTAGGTCCAATCTAGACTCCGAAGCCCCAGGAATCATCCCACACTAATGCGGATCAAGAAAAGAAGCGAGTACGGATTTTGGGTACATAGCAACAATGCTGAGCCCAGTTTTTCCCCTAGCCCACAGCATGGGGCTCTGATGCCCAGGTTGGACTTCTTTTGATTCCAGAAGAAGAAGTAAGTCGCTTATCTCATGAGAAATATCCGAAATTGCTGCCTATAACGCAAGGGACA
Organism: Halyzia sedecimguttata; assembly: GCA_937662695.2. Taxonomy (NCBI): domain Eukaryota; kingdom Metazoa; phylum Arthropoda; class Insecta; order Coleoptera; family Coccinellidae; genus Halyzia; species Halyzia sedecimguttata. Next base: position 44,080,908 of record OW569413.2, on the reverse strand, counting down.
ATAACTAAAATAGAGAAGCAGTTTCGCGAGTTTAGGCACGAAAGGCAGATTAAAAAGTGGTAAAGCCCTGTGGACAGGAGCTTTGGCGCTCTTGTTCAAACTTCGACGAATCATATCTCGAAAATTATTGGTCTCTGGGAATGATATAAATGGATTCTTACGAAAGAACTGCATCATGAAAGAAATTAAATTCAATCAGACCGATTCTCCCAAATAACGAACTTACCCGAGATTTTAATTCCTCAAATCTACTCTGAAAACTATATTATATCAATTAAAACTTAGCCAATATTGCAGTTTTGTTTTTACTGGAGGTATTCTGAACCCAATTTGATTATGTATCTTACCAAAGTATATATTTCCATCATCATATGGATTATCCACGGGCATTATATTATCATCTCAAAAGTATCATATCGTATCATCCTCATAATTCTACGATAGCTGAGGTTATTTCATTGGTCATTTCTATTTCAATCATAGTTTGTTTTCTAGTACATGAGGTGTATTTTATATCAAGAATAACGAATCAGAAATAATTTTGACATTTTTATCTCTCATAGGAAAATAAGATGACATGTAAGAACACAGATCATATAATAATTCATAGATATAGAATAATTAAGTACAGCATTCTGTCGAAAGATAGAAGTACGACTTATTATTGGAATTTTGGAGAATCATATCTCCAAAAGTATTAGCTTGTTAGATTTGAAAATTATATCAATGGATTCTTATGGTAAAATTGCATCTTAAGAAAATGAATTGTAAATTTGTAATATGTATAAAAAAAAAATTTTTTTTTCGTACTCGAAAATCATTAGGCTAATTTTGCCCAATGACGAAATTAACCGAGATGTCCATCTCCTGAACCTATACTCTGAAAATTTCATCTGTCTAGCTCATTCCATTCGAGAGTTATCGTGTTAACAGCGCCGGATGGCTGACCTGACAGAATCGATTTCGACCACGGACTCTTGATCAGTGAACCAAATCATTTGAGCATTTTCAGGCAAAAATTCGAAAATTACAGACATTTGGGCAAATTGATAAGCACTCTGTTCCGAAGAACAAGAGCGCCAAAAAAGCAGCTTTAATACACTGTGTGAGGATGTGAAATTATATGTGATGCTTGAGGCGTAAGTTTTTTCGTACATCAATTTAATAGAATAAAGGCATATAAAATAATTAAAAAATAATGTCAAAATATCATGCACAGAGAATATTTTTTATTCGCGGAAAGCATACGTTTTATACTTACAATTCAATCATTGAACGAAATTTTAGAAAAAATTAAAAAAGGCAAAGTATACAGGTATCACATTGAAAATTCGGAAGAATACCATGTATAATGTGTACTTCTTAATTTCTTGAAAATATGGAGACTATTGTCCCTAACGACACTCGCAAGAGAATAAAATTCAATATGGTAATGGGAAGCTGGAAAACGCCGATCTGTATGTAGTACTCTACCCCGTTATCGAAAATGTTTTGTGTTCGGGACATTCTTTTGATACCATATTTGTAACCGCTTGAGAACCAAGTATCAACGATACACCAAATGAATGGTAAAATATCTCAGTGTTGGAATCTAATTTATTATTAGTGCGTTACAGGAAAAAGATAATTTATTTTAAAAAGTACCCCCACCCCCCAGTTTTAGTGGTTACAAAAACTCATTTCACCAGGGTTTCAAAGTACTCGAGCTACTTACTCAAACCGTCAAATTTCATTGCTGTATCTCAATTGGTTAATGGTTTTAGAGAACATATTGTTCCTATCTTGAGCAGAAAGTATCTTTCCGTTCTTGACAGGACTATCATTATTTGAGGAAATTGTAAACCAAAATTACTTAGGTGCATATGATAATTTCATTTGATTCGTTAAAATACATGATAATATTTACAGTTGAAACTCAATTTTTTCAATATGAAATTTCGGACAATGAATTGTTGTCAATTTACCGATCTTTATACAATATATCAAATTTTCGTTGAAAAGTTATCTTTGCAAGTAATTAGCCTAAATCCAAAAAAACAATGTTTTTTCATGTTTTTTGTCTATTCTTCAAATTTTTCGAATGATTTTGTTGGATTGTCGGAAAGCTTCAGATTCGTTTCGACTCCCGCGAAAACATACGGTTAACCATATAAAATATTCACTAAAATTTTCAACGTTAAACTACCATTTGACTGGGCTACAAATTTTTCGTTCATTACTCTTCTCGTTCAATTTAGCGGCAACTTACACTGTAAACCATACGGGTACTCTGCTAAAATACTTGAAAATGAACATAAGCAGTATATTCAAATGTATTTTTGTAACAATTCTGAATACAACATATTAGATTATTACATGATGAATACTTGAATATCTGAAAATAGAAAAATAAACTATACACATTAGAGTAGCTAGGGAGATTTTCTAGGAGGGGCAGTCGGCCAGAAATGCTTCAATTACTATAATCCGATAAGAGATCAACTAACTCGGAATTATGGAAAAAAATGATTTCCTTAATACTAATTGTTCTAATGAACAATAAGTATTGTAGGAAACAATGCTCCCTCCAAGCTGCCATCATAGCTTGACCACTGGAAAATATAATATAAACATGATTGAATACTCGAATATCTGAGAATAAAAAATTGGTTCAAGCTTTCTGGCGCTCTTGTTCAAACAGACAAATTATATCTCCGAAAGTATTGGTTTCTCAGAGTTGAGAATTATATCAATATATTCTTATGATAGAACTGCATCATACAGGAAATTCAATTTTAATAATAGTTTATTTATCAAGATAGCAATCAATGAGCAATCTGAGAATGAGAACTGCACCATGGAAGAAATCAAATTAAAATAGCTGAAATGAATTAGACTCTCTCTTATAGAACAGGATGACATATACGATTATGAACACAGATCATATAATAAATCATAGATAGAATAATTATAGCATTGTGTGAAAAGATAGAAGTACGATTCATTATTGAAATTTCGAAAAATCATATCTCCGAAAGTATCAGCTTGTCGGAGTTGAAAATGATATTAATGGATTTTTAGGGTGAAACTGCATCTTAAAAAAAAAAAAATATTTTAAAATTTGTAAGTAAAAAAAAAATTGTTTTCGTTACTCCGAAACCATCTCGCCTATTTTGACCAATAGCGAACTTAACCGAGATATTTATCTACCTAACCTACTCTGACAATTTCAACTGCCTAGCTCATTCCTTTCGAGATTTATTGTAGAAAATATAATATTAACATTTCATTGACTTATCTTCTACTAATGAAGGGTCCTCATTTTAGACTAATCTCCCTTTTTCGAGTTATACAAATAAGCATTGCGGAAGAATTGGACGAATAAAATAAAGAAACTCGTATACATAATTGAAGCCACTACTACATTGAGAACACTGGTATCACACTGAATACCCTGCTGAATTTTCCAATAAACATAAATGTTTAATATCAAGCCAACTATCATTTGCGATATCTGAAGGGTAGTTATAATAAATGGTATATGCTTTGGTAGTTTAAAATTCAAACAACGAAGAGTATAATAAGAATACATTAATGAATGAACGAAAAAGTTCAAAACACAAAACCAACGAGAAGTTGGAGAAATTTCTGCATAGCTAAACCAACAGTAGAGAGGTGTTACAATGTGATGATACCAATGGAGGAAAATTAGAGGACGTTTTCTTAAAACTACGAATACTGTGTCCGCCAGTTCCAAAACTTTACTGAGTGCGAATATGAATCCCCAAAAGCGACTTACTTCAGCTGAAGTAATAAATGATTTATCGCAGACTGAATAATATAATCCATGATTCTTTAAAGAATATATGAACTCAGGAAACATTCTTGCTGTCCCCAAAATACTGAAGGATGCAAGTAAAATGTTCCAAATCACTATAGGTGTCTTGGATTTATAAGGTGGTCGATTTTTCATGAAACTCTTCAATCCAAAAATCACTATCAAATAAATTCCATCGTAGTAGAACATGTCTGTCCAATGGCCTTCCATCCAAGATATTGCCTTCTTCTCATCGAAATCGGATTCAAACTTGAATAAGGACGAATAGTTTTGTTTATTATTCATATCCCTGTCATTCACTTTCATCACAAAAATATATTAAAACTTCACAGAGGTAAGTTGATTTGATAATAGGCTAACTAATAGTGATATTTAATAAATTACGATGATATTGTTAGTCACTATATATATTATATGTTAATTTATATTAGAAAAACAAAGTTCACAGTCGAAATTGATACCTAAGCATTTCAAGTCAAGGAGCTTCCCAAAATTAATTAGGAATAATTGGAAAACAGCCGAATTTTTTTCTCACCAATTAAGTGTTATTCAAAAGAGCCGGGGATATTAGTTCATCAGTGGAACATATTTATGGCTATCTCATTATGTTCAAACTGTTTAGATTCGAGCACTTTTCATATAAACAATTTTGATGAAATTAAGATAGGTAAATCCAATAAACAACGATTTTTTCGTCAAAAAATGTGGGAAGCCCCGTGGACAGGGGCCTCGGCGCTCTTGTTCAAACTTTGACTAATCATATCTCCGAAAGTATTGGTTTTTCAGATTTGGAAATGATATCAATAGATTCTTATGATAGAACTGCAGTATAAAAGATAATAAATTAAAAAAAGTGTCATTTAAAAAAAAACAAGAGTGCGAAAAATTATTAATCCGAAACCACCAGACCGATTCTACCCAATAACGAACTTATCCGAGATATTCATTCCTCAAAACTACTCTGTAAATTATATTATATCAATTGAAACCAATATTCCAGTTTTGTTTTTACTGGAAATATTTTGAACCCAATTTGATTAACTTACCAAAGTATATATTTCCATCATCATATGGATTATGACCCAAAACTTATAATATCCTATAATCCTCATTATTCTACGATAACTGAGGTTATTTCATTGATCATTTTGCATTGAATTATCATTTGAGGAGTAACTTTTCAAAACGCATTATGTCCAATTTGGGCGAAATTGAGTTTGAAGCGGATTCGGAAATGATTTCTATTGCTCTATAGCTCTATGTAAACAAAATCTTCCAAATGGCATTATGTCCCTCTGTAATTCAAATCCAAAGTATGTAAGCCGCATCGCAATGAATTATGTTTACGTTTGCATTTTTAAAACAGATAAAATATAACCAAAAACATTTTTTATCGATTTGTTCATGTTAATTAGGTTACAGGCCAACACTTACTGTGCAGACTTTTTTCTCTAAATGTATAAAAAATCGCAACAAACAGCATTAACGAATTTTGAATCGAACCAGAAATAAATATGACATGTCTCTTATCGGCAGATAAGATGACATGTATACTCCATTCACTTTTATAAATTCTTCCGGTTGGCCATGATTTAGGTCTATCACGTTTTTTAACTAAAACCAAGGTAGGTTGGCACTGCTGAAATATCGTCAATATCAGAACAATTCGCCGAGACGTTTCCAATTTCTACTCTCAACAGTCTCAACATAATCATAACATAATGTTCCATCTTAGACAAGATATTATCACAGACCATCATCTTCGAATAATAAAGGACTCTTCGCTTTGAAATTGAAAATGCCGAAAGTAGTTTTGAAGAAGCAGAAACAAAGTATCAGGAAGTGCTATACAGAACCGAAATCTGCAATAGGAAAACTTCATTCTGACTTGTTGAACTCTCGAATGAAATTACTTAGTTCCATAGAGATGTTAGAATAATATATATATATATATATATATATATATATATATATAAGATACTAGCTGACCCACGCAACTTCGCCAGCGCCAAATCGGTTAGTGCGGTTGCAATTTTATTTCCAAATGCGAAAAATCTTTAAAAAAATCCTAGAACCCGATTGCAGCGCCTCCTGCCAGGACATTTGAATTTCCAAGTTATCCAGGGACCCACTCAAACACGTAATTCTAAAAAATACCTAGAACCCGATTGCGGCGCCACCTACCGGGTTCAATTGTGAATACGAACTACCCACTCAAACCTCAAACGTATCTGGTTAAGAAAAGTGAGAAAAGGTGAGAAAGACAGGAGACCAATAAAAATAAATATTTTTTTTGTACAAAAATTTTAGCTTTGGCATAAGCTCAGGAAAACTTTAATCGAAATAGAGTGAACAAAATTGGTTCAAGCACTGACGTGAAGTCAGAAGCTTCTGCGCGTATGTTCTATTGTCCATTCTTCTGTATTGGACACCCTTAATCGAATTTACCATGGTAAATTATGTTGTCCATTCTCCTGTATTGGACACTCTTAATTCGAATTTACCATGGTAAATTGTTAGGGTACCGCTTCTCGCTCTAATTTAATGATTTTGGACTTCCAAACTGGGCAAATTATTTCAGTTGCTACGTCGAAAATAACATCTGGTAAGCATTCGACGTGTTTTATCTGATTATTGCAATATGTACGAGGGCAACCGATTAAAATATGGGCGAGTAAGTACCGGTGCAATTGAATAAGTGTGTGGACGATGTGTAGCATTTTAAATTGGTTTTAAAAATTTGTCTGAACGTTGAGCGACTGGGGTTGGAACTCGAAGGCCATATTACCACCTCATGTCAATTCTGCGAGTGAGCAAGCCAGTTTCGAGGAAATAGCGTAGTGTCCGAGGTATAGTGTTCATAACATAATCCTTAGGGCCAATATTGAAATTCATGCAGCCCCTTTTGGGCATTTTTTGTTATTCGCATGAGGAGACGAGAAATAATTTAACTGCTGGATTTTTCGTCTGAAAGGATTGGGGTTTTGAGGTGAAGGATGCTATTCCTCCATAAAATCTCCATGTAAGAGTCCGCGCATGCGTGTATTGTAGATGCGATATCTCCTGACCCGTCGTGTTGGGGAATCGGAGTTTTGGGTGAGGTGTGTGATTTTGAGAGGTCTTCCAACCACGAGTGGCTTGCACATGCGCCGACGAGAAGTGACTGTTTTTGGGTTGTATGGGTTATGTTGGGAGTGGTTTAGGACTATCGGTCATGGGTCTGGTGTTGAGCAGATATGGTGAGGTTTTACATAAATTCATGGCAATTCTGTGCACGAACAAGTCAGTTTGAAGGAAATAGCGTTGTTTCCGGGTTGGTGAGTCGATACCGTTACACTGGGGCCAATTTTGAAATTCATGTTACCCTTTTCGGTCATTTTTCTTCATGCGCATGAGCAGACCAGAAGTGATTCAACTGCTGGAGTTTTCGTCTGAGATGATTCGGGTTTTGAGGTGCAGGATGAAATTCCTCTATAAAATCCCCTTGGAAGGGTTCGCGCATGCGTGGATTGAAGCTACGATATCTCCTGAACCACTGGTGTTGAAGAATCAGGGTTTTGTGTGATGTGTTTGATTTTGAGAAGAATTTCAGTCACGAGTAGATTACACATGCGCAGAGTAGAAATGTCTCTTTTTGGGTTGTGTGGCTTATGTTAGGAATGGTCCACGTCTAGTGGTCATCGATTTGGTGCTGAGACGATATTGTGAGGTTTTAAAATGGATTCTATATAAGCATAAATATATCAATCGATTTACTTGGATACAAAATACCCGAAATCTTAGAACAATAATTATTGACTAAATCATAGCGAAACAACAGTCAACATTTCAATGGAAAGATGTTCGTGTCCTACGTGGAGCATTGTGTGCAACAGACCATCACTTCCCACACAGCACACAATATTCACACTGAGAAAAAACTTTAATTACAACAAATGAAAATTGTGACTTGCTATAGACACAAATAACTTTTTTTAGTTGCAACAAGTTCGCGTGTTATCTGATGAAAAGTAGCCTATCATAAGCTAGCAAAGTTAATTATTATTATTATTATTATTATTATTATTATTATTATTATACTGATCCTCCTGGGTCTTCCACAAGGAGACCCCTCATAAGCTCTAAGAGCTTGCCCTGAGTTAGGAGAACCAGTTGTGTTCTGTGTAGGCTTTGTTACTGTGTCCTTACGCCACCTTAGGCACAGCACTGTTAATTTTTGACCCAACAGCGAATGGTGGCGATTACCGTGACCAGAAAATTTCTTTCCTAGCCTCGGAATTGAACTTGGGGCTTCCGCTCCCAAGTCAATTACTCTACCACTGAGCCAATTAAGTAAGTAATTAATTAAGTAAGTATTTCATTTTTATTCAGAACAACTGACTTTATTTACTTGATCCAAGTAGCATGTGTTACTTGATAGAAAATCCAGCTAAACACCAGAACTAAAAATGTTATTCGGTGTAAGTAACGTTTGAACGTACCCTTATCATAATGTTTTCATATCGCAAGTATTTTTGTTACTGCTGTTAGTAAGAACCTCTGTCTCTGTTACAAGTAACTTTTTCACTTAGATCAGATAAAAGTTTGTGTTGGCAATTACATATTTTGTTTACGCTAAAGAGACACTCTTACTTAGCGCAAGTACACATTGTCCAAAATTTAGAGGTAAGTCAGACCTTTCAGTTTTTTAGTACAATGTTCATATATAAATGCATATTGAATGGTTTATTTCTGGGTTTTCTCTCCCAAACTCTGAAAAATATCTGTTAAATAAAAATTTATTATTTTGTGAATTGCTTCTGCGTAATAAAGACAAGATATTTGTCAGAAGCAATAAATCGAACAATGTTGCCTAACAAACAATAACGACACAACATCAACGATGAAACAACTAAATTTCGTAACGTTTCGGAGTCTAAATCAGACTCCTTCGTCAGACACTTAACGAAAACCTTCAGAATTATTTTTTGTTGATGTAGCTATTCTGAAATTCGAGACGAAGAAGTCTGATTTAGACTTCGAAACGTTACGAAATTTACTTGGACAATTCTCGAATTTCAGAATAGCTACATGAACAAAAAATAATTCTGAAGATTTTCTTTAAGTATGTCTGACGAAAGAGTATGATTTAGACTCCGAAACGTTACGAAATTTAGTTGTTTCATCGTTGATGTTATGTCGTTATTGTTTGTTAGGCAACATTGTTAAATTGATTGCTTCTGACAAATATCTTGTGTTTCTTACGCAGAAGCAAATCACAAAATAATTATTATTTTTATTTTATAGATATTTTTCAGAGTTTGGGAGAGAAATCCCAGAAAGAAACCATTTAATTTGCATATATATTTGAACATTGTACTAAAACACTGAAAGGTTTGACTTACCTCTAAATTTTCCACGTAATATTCGAACCCCCATTGCTGGAAGATATCTTCGTAATCCATTTTAGGAAAATACAATAAACATGCACAAGTAAAAGTGGAGAAATTTAACACTAAACGTATAAATATAACCGCAGACTCTGTTCAAAAGAATATCTCGATTAACTCTCGTAATCAGTGAAACACAACTCGACGATACCGGCGGGGTGCGAATTCAACCATTATTTATACATAGATGATGATTCCTTTGACCTTTACGCTCTGAATTCTGACCAGATCTAACATCTAACGGCTATCTTCAAAGGATCAACGAGATCGGGTGCTCTTCGGCTCAAATCGGTTACTTTACGAATATTTTTTACACTTATTATAATAAACACAGGTACCTTCCCCAAGTCGATGTTTGAATATGTCAAATAACTTTGTTATTCGCAGCTAATGAAAATGCGTAAGCGAAAAAGTAACTTGTGATAAGTGAATTGAAAGCTTGGCTTGTAAACGCAGATTATTTATCATTAGCAAACAAAATTTAAATAACAGCGCTATTCGGATTCAATAACTTTTTAAGTGGTATTAAGAAAAACAGTTACTTCTAACAATTGTCAAGTTTTAGGTGAACGTGTCTGTTAACGATAAATATATGATTATCTGCAGCAAATAGATGTTCGCTTATCGCTGATAAAAATTTATTTATCTCAAGTAAAACGCAGTCAAGTGAAAAAAGTTACTTGTAACTTTTTTCTCAGTGCAGGAAATATTGCCACAATATTGCAATATTGCAATTGCAGTTGCAATATTCCAGAAATATTGCTGGAATATTGTATTTCAATATTACAGTTGCAATATTCAGAAATATTACAGCAATGTAACAAACTATAACAGTTTTCTACAAAGTTAAAATTTATAGCTTTGCGTATATTCCAATGAATATATGCGTAGACATAGTTTTTACAAATCGCGACAGAAATAATTCAACATTACATGCAATATATAATATGTTTGTGTGCCTTCTTTCTCTAGTTCGAGGCTTTACGCATCCTCTCTTTTCTTTTAGTCAGGCCGCCATTTTTTCTGTTTACTAGTGTTGTTGTATCGTGTCGTGAAGCAGTCTGTCGTTACTTTACTTTGTTAGTTCAGTTAGTTGTGAGTTTAATGTTTATTAAAGCCTAATTGGCTCTAAATAATATAAATGCAGTGATAACCTGATTTGATTATTGGTATAATAGCTACAAGTTTATAGATATCATTGATACAACATTTTATATTTTTAGGTTATACCAACATCTTATCACAGCCCTATAAAGAGTAGGTTGTGATCTCATCCGTCTGATTATTGAGACGTTATATTGATGTGCTTTTTATATACGTACAAAGGTAGAGTTGAACAGATCTAATGATTTGATTATCTATGTTTGATTATTGAACCCATATCGAAATGGTTAGCTCAAGCCAAATTGCGAGCCTCCAGGGAAGTGGAAAAAGTTAAAAAAAAGAAATGTTGAATGTCCAGTAGAGAGCGAATAAAGATATTAATTGTGCCTACTATTTTTTTATGTGAGTTAAACCTATACCACATCTCATGAAATAACAGAAATATTTCTGCAAGAATCCTGAAATATTGCATATATATTTTGCAATATAACAAAAATATTCCATAAATATTGCAAAATAATTCTACAATATTGCAGGAATATTTCAAAAAATAAGTCTGCAATATTGTGACGTTATAGGATAGAGAGCATATATTTGAATATTTCTGCAACAATCCTGAAATATTTCATATATATTTTCCAATATAATAAAAAATTGCATAAACATTACAGAATAATTCTACAATATTGCAGAAATATATCGAAAAATATTTCTGCAATATTGCTATGTTAGGTTATGGGGCGGACATTCGAATGTTTCTGCAATATACCTGAAATATTTCATATATCTTTCGCAATATAACCGAAATATTTCAAATATTTCGGAAACATATTCCTGCAATATTTCAGAAATGAGTCTGTGCTGTGTGGGTTACTGAGAGGCCAAGTAATCTTTCCGTTTATAAGAGAAATTATAAAACCCGGAATTAAAAAATCCGGGAACTCAGGAAAAATAAATAACAGCAAATATAATTTCAAAGCTTTGGAAACGAAAGTACCCTACACCTATATCAGAGCAGATTGGACCAAAAATTACTACCCAATATACAATATGCAAGTTTTGAACAAATTTACAACAATATCATTGAGTGTTTAAAAGAAGCTACCAGAGAAGCAGTAGGGATAAAAACAAGAAGAACTAGTAAGAAGCTCTGCTGGAACGAAGATATCGAAGCTTTGGTCAGTGGCAGATCCACTATTTCTGGGGCCCTACGCTTGAAAACATTTGGCCCCCCCCCACCCTATACTTTTTCAATTTCTTTCAAAACAATTTTTCAATCAGAATTCGGTTGTTTCAAAACAAACATAAATTTCATTGAAAAAATATAAGAAGGTAAATAAGGTACATACATAAATTCAAATGAAAAAAACATGAAAAATTATTGAAAAATAAAAATAAAAGAAAATTTGAAATTCAGTTGGGCACAGACAGTGTCGCACAAATATTACTACAGCTGTGATGATACAGAAATAATCAATTTTGATTTTCTACTTCATAATGTCAGGTACATCACAGAACCGAAATTGAAAAGAATTGAAACAGTTAGTATCATCAATATTTAAACGAAAATATCCATATTATTATATTCAAACGCAAATATCCATATATTTAAACCGGATTTATTTGTTTTATTCCTAATTCATTTTTTAAATAAATTTCGCGAAAGTTCGGCCAAAAATTAGTTCCTCGTAGAGATCAAGACACTATAAAATAGTCAGAATATTGAAAAAGGTGACGCTGAAAACATTTCAAAGCTCGGGTTCGAATACTTGTTTCTTTAGGATAGTAAATTATTATTAATAAATATAATAGACTAAACAATTATGTTTGAAATACCTGAGAAGCCTGGAATTAAAACAATAACACTTATCTTTTATAGTTCGGAAAGTATTTGTTATGACTCGAATTAGAGGTCCAAAGATAAAAAGAAATTGTTCATTCACACCAACAATGTTCAGTTTTCCACAATACTTTCTTATATGAAATGCAAATGGAACGAAGAATAAAACTCGTTTATCATCATCAACATAAATCCTATCTTCCTAAGCCTAAGGGTTATAAAATGAATATGACAAATATTTAGAACTAAGAACTGCCAAACAGTGTCTCGCACACGACGGTTGCATGTACCACAACCCACTATATCTACTAGCCTGGAAGTTGATAAAATGGCAACACCGCTCAGAGACGTACGTCAGTCGAACGTTTGTTCGTTTGTTATTGTAAAAATGGACGATTACTTCTGGTTCTGGAGTTAACCATTATTGTTTTTCGCGGGCATTTCGTGGTATTTTTTGTGCATAACGGTGTCAAATGTGAATTAATGCAATGCAGTGATAAATATGGTCGGATATTTGATTTGCGTGAAGTTATCCACACATTCTCATCCACACATTATGACGTGGGGACTGTCGAATATGGGATATACGGAATTTAACGAGCAGTGTTGCCAGACTGACAATTATTCCCTTATTAACAAATTTGTCAAAATAGGAGATTACACGCGCATTAAAATTCATTTTAAATCATAAGGGGGTTTCACATACAATTATGACCGACAAACTATACATGTGTTAGATATAAATGATTAATTTTCCTCGAAAAGCATCCAAGTGTCCCAACGAATATGATAATAAATTCTAGGTTTTCTATGATGACCTTCATTTAGAATGTATATGAATTTCAGCTCGACATAACGTACAGGGTGAGAAAATAAATACTGTCTTGGAAAATGATGTTTTTTCCACCGAACGACGGCCGTTGCATCGAGTATTTTTCTATTCTTACATTCCTTAGATGACACTTATTCAGAATAAAGATGAATTTTTGCTCGACGTATCGTACAGTGTGGGAAAATATATACTGACTTGGAAAATAATGTTTTTTTCACTGAACGACGGCCGTTGCATTGAGTATTTTTCTATTCCTATATTCCTTAGATGACACTAATTCGGAATAAAGATGAATTTTTGCTCGACGTATCGTACAGTGTGAGAAAATAAATACTGACTTGGAAAATAAGGTTTTTTTTACTGAACGACGGCCGTTGCATCGAGTATTTTTCTATTCGTACATTCCTTAGATGAACCTCATTTAGAATAAAAATGAATTTTTGCTCGACGTATCGTACAGTGTGAGAAAATAAATACTGACTTGGAAAATAATGTTTTTTTCACTGAACGACGGCCGTTGCATCGAGTATTTTTCTATTCCTATATTCCTTAGATGACACTAATTCGGAATAAAGATGAATTTTTGCTCGACGTATCGTACAGTGTGAGCAAATAAATACTGACTTGGAAAATAATGTTTTTTTCACTGAACGACGGCCGTTGCATCGAGTATTTTTCTATTCCTATATTCCTTAGATGACACTTATTCGGATTAAAGATGAATTTTTGCTCGACGTATCGTACAGTGTGAGAAAATAAATACTGACTTGGAAAATAATGTTTTTTTCACTGAACGACGGCCGTTGCATCGAGTATTTTTCTACTCTTACATTCCTTAGATGAACCTCATTTAGAATAAATATGAATTTTTGCTCGACGTATCGTACAGTGTGAGAAAATAAATACTGACTTGGAAAATAATGTTTTTGGCGCTCTAGTTCCTCGGAACTGAGTGCTTATCAATTTGCCCAAATGTCTGTAATTTTGGAATATTTCGATGAAAATGGTCTTAAACGATTTGGTTCGACTCACTGATCAAGAATCCGTGGTCGGAATTTATTCTGTCCGGCCGGTCCGGCCGGCCGGCCGGCCGGCCGGCCGGCCGGTCCGGCCGGCCGTAGGCACGATAGCTCTCGAACGGAATGAGCTAGAGAGTTGAAATTTTCAGAGTAGGTTTGGGGGATGAATATCTCGGCTAAGTTCGTTATTGGGCAAAATCGGACAGACGGTTTCGGAGTAACAAAAAAAAAAAAATTTTTTTACGAAACAAATTCCAAATCAAATTTTTTTTAATAAGCAGTTTTATCATAAGAATCCATTCATATCATTTTCAACTCTAACAAGCTAATACTTTCGGAGATATGATTTTTTAAAATTTCAATGTAGATCGTATTTCACAGATTGATATAATTATTATTCTATGTATGAATTCTCATAATGTCAACTAAATCGATACAAGTTCTCGAAGTTCCGACCTCGGGAATTTTCCTTGCTAAAAGTCTGTCTGAGAAACGTCAAAATGAATCCGTTAGACGGGGTGCGGGAAATTTTTCGCAACGAAATGGCCGTTCTAGGCAGTTTTCGGGACTGAACGTTGACGAGAAGCGAAGATAAGGGTAAAAAACGGTCAAATAAACCTCCATGTGGCGATTTTATGTCGAAAAGTGAAAATTAAGAATATCTATCCGCGGTTAGTACCGACGTTTTATTCTAATACCGGAGATCGAGAGGATCCTTCGAGGAGTCCGATAGTGTAGATGTATAGATAGTGGATATCTCGGTTTCGGACGAGGGAAGGCGGGTTCGAAGCCCATCAAGGGAATTATACTTTTTCGTGTTTTTTTTTCAATTTTTATCGCAATATTAACTTCGAATAACGGTATATCTGCCGACTTTAAGTAAGGGTGTTTTCCTTTTTTTTTTCTGAGCATATATCGCTGAAAATAAACCATTACTATACGGGGTGTTCTTTTTTTCACGGCACAATTTGCCACGATTGAATTGATTCGTGCCACAAACAAACCGTTATCTAAATAGGAACCTTGGATGGATTCTTATAATGTATTTTTCGGAAATCTCTATACAGGGTGTTTTTCTTTTAATGTCAATTGCAGATTGCTGTTTTTAACGCTATGAACATACCCTTTCATTTTTTCGTGTTGGAAAATATACTTTCGAGGCATACATCGTTGGAAATAAACCATTACTATACAGGGTGTTCATTTCCTCGCGGCATCGATTATTTTCAAATGCAAGCGTTTTAAGTAAAATGTCACTTCGAGATTTCTATCGCGAGGAGAATTCTCAACTTTGTAAAACCGTTGCGAAATGATAACCGCTGCTATACAGGGTGTCTTAAGAAATATGTCAACTCCGAAACTTTACGTGTATGTATTTCAGTGGAACCCAAGGCGGCTCAGATTCACAATTGGACCCTGTAGGGGGCGCTAAAATCGATGTATAGGAACTCGGAAACAGGCGGATCGATTTTGATGAAACTCTGTGATTTTCTTTCGGCGTATCTCTGATTCACAATAGCATCCTGTAGGGGCGCCCCGATCGATCTATAGGAAACGGCTCGAACGATTTCGATTAAACTTTGTGTGCGTATTTGAATGGGCCTCAGAGTCACAATAGGAACTCGGTAGATAGCACTGTGTTCGGTTTATAGACTCTCGAGAACGACCGGACCGATTTCGTTGAAACTTTCTGTGTGTGTGTGTCTGAGGAAGTCTCGGAAAAATGTAGATCTACCGGAAAATGTAGATCTATCGGAAAAATGTAAATCTACCGGAAAAATGTAGATCTGCCGGAAAAATGTAGATCTACCGGAAAAATGTAGGTCTACTGGCTAGGTAGATCTGCGGGCCCACTAGTTATTATTCTATCTATGAATTCTCATAATGTCAACTTGACAGAAGGGAATATTGTAACTTCAAAAATATTGGGGTTGAAATACTCGTATTTTAGCGATGCAACGGGGACCTCAACCGAAAATGTTTGAAAATATTACGTAAATATTGAAAGCATAATTCTGTAGTTTGGTGAACGTAGATCAGGAAATTTTTGATCGATTACAAGGTAATTTATTATTACTTATCTAATAAACCATTATTTGAATTGAATTTCCTTTATGATGCAGTGATATCATATGAATACATTGATATAATTCACAACTCTGAGAAACCAATACCAGATATAATTTGTCTGTTTGAACTAGAGCGCCAGAAAGCTCCTGTCCACAGGGCTTGAACCCATTTTTTTTACTGAACGACGGCCGTTGCATCGAGTATTTTTCTATTCTTACATTCCTTAGATGAACCTCATTTAGAGTAAAAATGAATTTTTGCTCGACGTATCGTACAGTGTGAGTAAATAAATACTGACTTGGAAAATATTGTTTTTGTCACTGATCGACGGCCGTTGCATCGAGTATTTTTCTATTCTTACATTCCTTAGATGAACCTCATTTAGAATAAAAATGAATTTTTGCTCGACGTATCGTACAGTGTGAGAAAATAAATACTGACTTGGAATATAATGTTTTTTTCACTAAACGACGGCCGTTGCATCGAGTATTTTTCTTTTCTTACATTCCTTAGATGATACTAATTCAGAATAAAAATGAATTTTTGCTCGACGTATCGTTCAGTGTGAGAAAATAAATACTGACTTGGAAAATAATGTTTTTCATACTGAACGACGGCCGTTGCATCGAGTATTTTTCTATTCCTATATTCCTTAGATGACACTAATTCGGAGTAAAGATGAATTTTTGCTCGAAGTATCGTACAGTGTGAGAAAATAAATACTGACTTGGAAAATAATGATTTTTTCACTGAACGACGGCCGTTGCATCGAGTATTTTTCTATTCCTATATTCCTTAGATGACGCTAATTCGGAATAATGATGAATTTTTGCTCAACGTATCGTACAGTGTGAGAAAATAAATACTGACTTGGAAAATAATGTTTTTTTCACTGAACGACAGCCGTTGCATCGAGTATTTTTCATTTCTTACAATCCTTAGACGACACTAATTCAGAATAAAAATGAATTTTTGCTCGACGTATCGTACAGTGTGAGAAAATAAATACTGACTTGGAAAATAATGTTTTTTTCACTGAACGACGGCCGTTGCATCGAGTATTTTTCTATTCTTACATTCCTCAGATGACTCTTATTCAGAATAAAGTTGAATTTTTTCTCGACATAACGTACAGGGTGAGAAAATAAATACTGACTTGGAAAATGATGTTTTTTCCACTGAACGACGGCCGTTGCATCGAGTATTTTTCTATTCTTACATTCCTTAGATGACACTTATTCAGAATAAAGATGAATTTTTGCTCGACGTATTGTACAGTGTGGGAAAATAAATACTGACTTGGAAAATAATATTTTTTTCACTGAACGACGGCCGTTGCATCGAGTATTTTTCTATTCCTATATTCCTTAGATGACACTAATTCGGAATAAAGATGAATTTTTGCTCGACGTATCGTACAGTGTGAGAAAATAAATACTGACTTGGAAAATAATGTTTTTTTCACTGAACGACGGCCGTTGCATCGAGTATTTTTCTATTCCTATATTCCTTAGATGACGCTAATTCAGAATAAAGATGAATTTTTGCTCGACGTATCGTACAGTGTGAGAAAATAAATACTGACTTGGAAAATAATGTTTTTTTCACTGAACGACGGCCGTTGCATCGAGTATTTTTCTATTCTTACATTCCTTAGATGAACCTCATTTAGAATAAAAATGAATTTTTGCTCGACGTATCGTACAGTGTGAGAAAATAAATACTGACTTGGAAAATAATGTTTTCTTCACTGAACGACGGCCGTTGCATCGAGTATTTTTCTATTCTTACATTCCTTAGATGACACTTATTCAGAATAAAAATGAATTTTTGCTCGACATATCGTACAGTGTGAGAAAATAAATACTGACTTGGAAAATAATGTTTTTTTCACTGAACGACGGCCGTTGCATCGAGTATTTTTCTTTTCTTACATTTCTTAGATGACCCTTATTCAGAATAAAAATGAATTTTTGCTCGACGTATCGTACAGTGTGAGAAAATAAATACTGACTTGAAAAATAATGTTTTTTTCACTGAACGACGGCCGTTGCATCGAGTATTTTTCTATTCCTATATTCCTTAGATGACGCTAATGCGGGATAAAGATGAATTTTTGCTCGACGTATCGTACAGTGTGAGAAAATAAATACTGACTTGGAAAATAATGTTTGTTTCACTGAACGACGGCCGTTGCATCGAGTATTTTTCTATTCTTATATTCCTTAGATGACACTAATTCGAAATAAAGATGAATTTTTGCTCGACGTATCGTAGAGTGTGAGAAAATAAATACTGACTTGGAAAATAATGTTTTTTTCACTGAACGACGGCCGTTGCATCGAGTATTTTTCTATTCCTATATTCCTTAGATGACACTAATTCGGAATAAAGATGAATTTTTGCTCGACGTATCGTACAGTGTGAGAAAATAAATACTGACTTGGGTAATAAGGTTTTTTTTACTGAACGACGGCCGTTGCATCGAGTATTTTTCTATTCTTACATTCCTTAGATGAACCTCATTTAGAATAAAAATGAATTTTTGCTCGACGTATCGTACAGTGTGAGAAAATAAATACTGACTTGGGAAATAATGTTTTTTTCAATGAACGACGGCCGTTGCATCGAGTATTTTTCTTTTCTTACATTCCTTAGATGATACTAATTCAGAATAAAAATGAATTTTTGCTCGACGTATCGTACAGTGTGAGAAAATAAATACTGACTTGGAAAATAATGTTTTTTTCACTGAACGACGGCCGTTGCATCGAGTATTTTTCTATTCCTATATTTCTTAGATGACACTTATTCGGAGTAAAGATGAATTTTTGCTCGACGTATCGTACAGTGTGAGAAAATAAGTACTGACTTGGAAAATAATGTGTTTTTCACTGAACGACGGCCGTTGCATCGAGTATTTTTCTTTTCTTACATTCCTTAGATGACACTAATTCAGATTAAAAATGAATTTTTGCTCGACGTATCGTACAGTGTGAGAAAATAAATACTGACATGGAAAATAATGTTTTTTTCACTGAACGACGGCCGTTGCATCGAGTATTTTTCTATTCTTACATTCCTCAGATGACTCTAATTCAGAATAAAGTTGAGTTTTTGCTCGACATAACGTACAGGGTGAGAAAATAAATACTGACTTGGAAAATGATGTTTTTTCCACTGAACGACGGCCGTTGCATCGAGTATTTTTCTATTCTTACATTCCTTAGATGACACTTATTCAGAATAAAGATGAATTTTTGCTCGACGTATTGTACTGTGTGGGAAAATAAATACTGACTTGGAAAATAATGTTTTTTTCACTGAACGACGACCGTTGCATCGAGTATTTTTCTATTCCTATATTCCTTAGATGACACTAATTCGGAATAATGATGAATTTTTGCTCGACATATCTTACAGTGTGAGAAAATAAATACTGACTTGGAAAATAATGTTTTTTTCACTGAACGACGGCCGTTGCATCGAGTATTTTTCTATTCCTATATTCCTTAGATGACGCTAATTCAGAATAAAGATGAATTTTTGCTCGACGAATCGTACAGTGTGAGAAAATAAATACTGACTTGGAAAATAATGTTTTTTTCACTGAACGACGGCCGTTGCATCGAGTATTTTTCTATTCTTACATTCCTTAGATGAACCTCATTTAGAATAAAAATGAATATTTGCTCGACGTATCGTACAGTGTGAGAAAATAAATACTGACTTGGAAAATAATGTTTTTTTCACTGAACGACGGCCGTTGCATCGAGTGTTTTTCTATTCTTATATTCCTTATGTAACGTTTCTTTTTGGCCCGGGCGGGGGTTTGTTTACGTTTGGTTGGCGAATGTCGTTTGTGTTGACGTCGAATTTGAGGTTGGATCTCGGTGGTGCCAATCGACGCTAAATAATAATTGTTGTATTCGAGGAGCCGAAGGACTGTTGGCGATATTGTTGAATTGTGACGGTCTGAAATTTGTGGGGGTCTGCGCCAGTCAGGGACATGAGGTCGTTCATTTTGTCAACACTCGAAGGAGGAGCAGTAGGTTAGGCGTATTTTCGGAACTTAATAAGAATTGGTGATTTCTTCTTAGTTGGATATAGTTTCGAAAATCGAATTAGGAGTGAGGGTTACATTGGTTTGATTTGGGAAGATAACAGGTACCTTGCACTCGTCTCGAAAGAGGATCTAACGACCTTTCTGCAAATCTAAGAGTTGAACACGTGAACGATCTTGGCGACTTTGACAGGTATGTGTTAGATGTTCTATTCTCGTCATTTATAGTGGAATCAATTCAGGTCGTAATTATATTTCTATATCCAGAACATCGCTGTGTGCTTGAAGAATTATTTGGTGGAGGCACGACAAGATTTGGTTTCGAAGCAAACGTGTGCAGGACAACCCCGAACATCAGGGTATGTACGAATTCTATAACTGTTTCATAACAACGAATAATTGGTCTGATTAATATTATGATAACCGAAATTATTATGTATTGCGAAAATTCATTTGTTTCTTATCCGAGAGAAGTCACTGATGATTTCTTTTCTGTCATCAGGGTGTTTTTTGTAACATCAGGAGTTTTTGTGTGCCAGCACGATTTTTATATCAAGAGGAATAGAAGTTTTTGTGGCAGCCCGAGTTTTTGTGGCAGCCCGAGTTTTTGTGCCAGCACGATTTTTTTTGTGTCAGGAAGAGAGGGATTTTTACGTCAAGAGGAGTAGTACTGAGGCATTCGAGTATATACAAGGCGGTCCATAAGTAACGCTGTGAGACAGCCAACGCAGGGTTGCAGATCCCGAGTATATACAAGGTGGTCAGTAAGCAACGCTGTGAGACATTCAATCGAGGATTGCAGACTACGAGCACAGAGAGAAAGAGGACAGTATTGCGAGACCATCGACGCAGTACTACGTTCAGGAATAAGGATAATCGGCACGCAAGTTATAGGAAACATATCTCGAAACATATCTTATACCTGCTATATATATAACGTGAACTTATTATCATCAATTATATAAATTGTTATTGTTGTTGTAAAGCGGAAATTGGGGAAAGATTTGTAGTAGTCATATATGATCATAGAGAAGAAACGTGGATGCGCCTGAGCTCAAGCGACGCGTATTTGAATCAAATAATAATATTATCTACGTACAATTTCCGTCACCCTTATTCAGGGTTATTCAGGATTTCACTTTTGGTGAATTATGTCGTTATAAATTGGCGCCCAACGTGGGGCCTGGCTCAATCCAATGTGTGGCCTGACCCGATGTAACGTAGGTCTGATTCGGTTGTATATATAGTATTGTTCTTTATATTTGACCCAATTTTTTTTAGGGAACTTGCTTTATTGTGCTTTAGTATTTTTAGTCATTTTGCTTCTTTGCCTGTATCTGTCTTGTCTCGTCCTAATTTATTGAGAGTTATTTTTATACAAGTTTTTTTTTATCTCTAGCGATAGTCGGTCAGAGTCGAGTTTGGAAGTGTATTTGAGTAGAAGTTTGAATTGTGGTAGTTGTCTTGTGCTCAAATATTTTATTTTTGTGTAGATTGTTTTGAGCTTTGTACAAGAAAAATATTGGAGACCTTACCCTGGGTTAGATAGGACCAATTAGAATTGACGATAGAATTTCGCCGTGGACGGATGGAGTACATGGTCGGAGAATGCATGAAAATTGAGGGTAATTGCTGGTTGGATGGAGTAATGAGAGTAGAAGAGGATTTCCGGGACGACTGTAATGTATGATAGGGCATTGGATGAGGTATGATTCTGGGTAATGATTGGATGAGAAGGGTATGCTTGTTGTGATTGGGGACGTAGGAATGATTGGGTATGAGTGGATTGCTTCTTCCTTCAGGGATACTTGATTGTAGTGGGCTCCGATTGGTGGAAACATTTCGACACCTATCCACCTTCATTTATGAATCGTCTGGTCAATTTATTATTTTTTTGATCATATGTATTGTAATCCCTAAGTGAAATTTACTAGGTAAATTTCTTCAAGTGAGGGGGGATTTTGTAACGTTTCTTTTTGGCCCGGGCGGGGGTTTGTTTACGTTTGGTTGGCGAATGTCGTTTATGTCGTTTGTGTTGACGTCGAATTTGAGGTTGGATCTCGGTGGTGCCAATCGACGCTAAATAATAATTGTTGTATTCGAGGAGCCGAAGGACTGTTGGCGATATTGTTGAATTGTGACGGTCTGAAATTTGTGGGGGTCTGCGCCAGTCAGGGACATGAGGTCGTCCATTTTGTCAACACTCGAAGGAGGAGCAGTAGGTTAGGCGTATTTTCGGAACTTAATAAGAATTGGTGATTTCTTCTTAGTTGGATATAGTTTCGAAAATCGAATTAGGAGTGAGGGTTACATTGGTTTGATTTGGGAAGATAACAGGTACCTTGCACTCGTCTCGAAAGAGGATCTAACGACCTTTCTGCAAATCTAAGAGTTGAACACGTGAACGATCTTGGCGACTTTGACAGGTATGTGTTAGATGTTCTATTCTCGTCATTTATAGTGGAATCAATTCAGGTCGTAATTATATTTCTATATCCAGAACATCGCTGTGTGCTTGAAGAATTATTTGGTGGAGGCACGACAAGATTTGGTTTCGAAGCAAACGTGTGCAGGACAACCCCGAACATCAGGGTATGTACGAATTCTATAACTGTTGCATAACAACGAATAATTGGTCTGATTAATATTATGATAACCGAAATTATTATGTATTGCGAAAATTCATTTGTTTCTTATCCGAGAGAAGTCACTGATGATTTCTATTCTGTCATCAGGGTTTTTTTTGTAACATCAGGAGTTTTTGTGTGCCAGCACGATTTTTATATCAAGAGGAATAGAAGTTTTTGTGGCAGCCCGAGTTTTTGTGGCAGCCCGAGTTTTTGTGCCAGCACGATTTTTTTTGTGTCAGGAAGAGAGGGATTTTTACGTCAAGAGGAGTAGTACTGAGGCATTCGAGTATATACAAGGCGGTCCATAAGTAACGCTGTGAGACAGCCAACGCAGGGTTGCAGATCCCGAGTATATACAAGGTGGTCAGTAAGCAACGCTGTGAGACATTCAATCGAGGATTGCAGACTACGAGCACAGAGAGAAAGAGGACAGTATTGCGAGACCATCGACGCAGTACTACGTTCAGGAATAAGGATAATCAGCACGCAAGTTATAGGAAACATATCTCGAAACATATCTTATACCTGCTATATATATAACGTGAACTTATTATCATCAATTATATAAATTGTTATTGTTGTTGTAAAGCGGAAATTGGGGAAAGATTTGTGGTAGTCATATATGATCATAGAGAAGAAACGTGGATGCGCCTGAGCTCAAGCGACGCGTATTTGAATCAAATAATAATATTATCTACGTACAATTTCCGCCACCCTTATTCAGGGTTTCACACTTCACAGTAGTTTTACTTTATTGAAGCTAAAGACCTGGGTTGTAAGCTACTGGAATAAATTGTTTGTTTTTAGCGTGCATATTCTTTTGGTGAATTTAGGAATTATTACTTTACGCTGGGGTATCTGGGAGACTTAAATTTACCTGGCGCCCATTTACTAGGTTCCCTTGTTAGACACCCACTCCCATCTCCACTGGAGCTAGACCGCGGATCCCTGAGTTCTAGTAGCTCCGAATTTAACCACGGCGACTTGGGAACAGTCGTATGTCGTTATACTTAGATGAACCTCATTTAGAATAAAAATGAATTTTTGCTCGACGTATCGTACAGTGTGAGAAAATAAATACTGACTTGGAAAATAATGTTTTTTTCACTGAACGACGGCCGTTGCATCGAGTATTTTTCTATTCTTACATTCCTCAGATGACTCTAATTCAGAATAAAGTTGAATTTTTGCTCGACATAACGTACAGGGTGAGAAAATAAATACTGACTTGGAAAATGATGTTTTTGCCACTGAACGACGGCCGTTGCATCGAGTATTTTACTATTCTTACATTCCTTAGATGACACTTATTCAGAATAAAGATGAATTTTTGCTCGACGTATTGTACAGTGTGGGAAAATAAATACTGACTTGGAAAATAATATTTTCTTCACTGAAAGACGGCCGTTGCATCGAGTATTTTTCATTTCTTACATTCCTTAGATGATACTTATTCAGAATAAAAATGAATTTTTGCTCGACGTATCGTACAGGGTGAGAAAATAAATACTGACTTGAAAAATAATGTTTTTTTTCACTGAACGACGGCCGTTGCATCGAGTATTTTTCTATTCCTATATTCCGTAGATGACACTAATTCGGAATAAAGATGAATTTTTGCTCGACGTATCGTACAGTGTGAGAAAATAAATACTGACTTGGAAAATAATGTTTTTTTCACTGAACGACGGCCGTTGCATCGAGTATTTTTCTATTCTTATATTCCTTAGATGAACCTCATTTAGAATAAAAATGAATTTCTGCTCGACATATCGTACAGTGTGAGAAAATAAATACTGACTTGGAAAATAATGTTTTTTTTCACTGAACGACGGCCGTTGCATCGAGTATTTTTCTTTTCTTACATTTCTTAGATGACACTTATTCAGAATAAAAATGAATTTTTGCTCGACGTATCGTACAGTGTGAGAAAATATATACTGACTTGAAAAATAATGTTTTTTTCACTGAACGACGGCCGTTGCATCGAGTATTTTTCTATTCCTATATTCCTTAGATGACACTAATTCGGAATAAAGATGAATTTTTGCTCGACGTATCGTACAGTGTGAGAAAATAAATACTGACTTGGAAAATAATGTTTTTTTCACTGAACGACGGCCGTTGCATCGAGTATTTTTCTATTCTTACATTCCTCAGATGACTCTTATTCAGAATAAAGTTGAATTTTTGCTCGACATAACGTACAGGGTGAGAAAATAAATACTGACTTGGAAAATTATGTTTTTTCCACTGAACGACGGCCGTTGCATCGAGTATTTTTCTATTATTACATTCCTTAGATGACACTTATTCAGAATAAAGATGAATTTTTGCTCGACGTATTGTACAGTGTGGGAAAATAAATACTGACTTGGAAAATAATGTTTTTTTCACCGAACGACGGCCGTTGCATCGAGTAT
This sequence comes from Halyzia sedecimguttata, assembly GCA_937662695.2. Classification (NCBI taxonomy): domain Eukaryota; kingdom Metazoa; phylum Arthropoda; class Insecta; order Coleoptera; family Coccinellidae; genus Halyzia; species Halyzia sedecimguttata. The sequence continues at coordinate 44,055,681 of OW569413.2, read as the reverse complement.
TTTTCTATTCTTACATTCCTTAGATGACACTCATTCAGAATAAAGATGAATTTTTGCTTGACGTATCGTACAGTGTGAGAAAATAAATACTGACTTGGAAAATAATGTTTTTTTTACTGAACGACGGCCGTTGCATCGAGTATTTTTCTATTCTTACATTCCTTAGATGAACCTTATTTAGAATAAAAATGAATTTTTGCTCGACGTATCGTACAGTGTGAGAAAATAAATACTGACTTGGAAAATAATGTTTTTTTCACTGAACGACGGCCGTTGCGTCGAGTATTTTTCTATTTCTATATTCCTTAGATGACGCTAATTCAGAATAAAGATGAATTTTTGCTCGACGTATCGTACAGTGTGAGAAAATAAATACTGACTTGGAAAATAATGTTTTTTTCACTGAACGACGGCCGTTGCATCGAGTATTTTTCTATTTTATATTCCTTAGATGAACCTCATTTAGAATAAAAATGAATTTTTGCTCGACGTATCGTACAGTGTGAGAAAATAAATACTGACTTGGAAAATAATGTTTTTTTCACTGAATGACGGCCGTTGCATCGAGTATTTTTCTATTCTTACATTCCTCAGATGACTCTAATTCAGAATAAAGTTGACTTTTTGCTCGACATAACGTACAGGGTGAGAAAATAAATACTGACTTGGAAAATGATGTTTTTGCCACTGAACGACGGCCGTTGCATCGAGTATTTTACTATTCTTACATTCCTTAGATGACACTTATTCAGAATAAAGATGAATTTTTGCTCGACGTATAGTACAGTGTGGGAAAATAAATACTGACTTGGAAAATAATATTTTCTTCACTGAACGACAGCCGTTGCATCGAGTATTTTTCATTTCTTACATTCCTTAGATGACACTTATTTAGAATAAAAATGAATTTCTGCTCGACGTATCGTACAGTGTGAGAAAATAAATACTGACTTGGAAAATAATGTTTTTTTCACTGAACGACGGCCGTTGCATCGAGTATTTTTCTTTTCTTACATTTCTTAGATGACACTTATTCAGAATAAAAATGAATTTTTGCTCGACGTATCGTACAGGGTGAGAAAATAAATACTGACTTGAAAAATAATGTTTTTTTTCACTGAACGACGGCCGTTGCATCGAGTATTTTTCTATTCCTATATTCCGTAGATGACACTAATTCGGAATAAAGATGAATTTTTGCTCGACGTATCGTACAGTGTGAGAAAATAAATACTGACTTGGAAAATAATGTTTTTTTCACTGAACGACGGCCGTTGCATCGAGTATTTTTCTATTCTTATATTCCTTAGATGAACCTCATTTAGAATAAAAATGAATTTCTGCTCGACATATCTTACAGTGTGAGAAAATGAATACTGACTTGGAAAATAATGTTTTTTTCACTGAACGACGGCCGTTGCATCGAGTATTTTTCTTTTCTTACATTTCTTAGATGACACTCATTCAGAATAAAAATGAAATTTTGCTCGACGTATCGTACAGTGTGAGAAAATAATTACTGACTTGGAAATTAATGTTTTTTTCACTGAACGACTGCCGTTGCATCGAGTATTTTTCTATTCTTACATTCCTTAGATGACACTCATTCAGAATAAAGATGAATTTTTGCTCGACGTATCGTACAGTGTGAGAAAATAAATACTGACTTGGAAAATAATGTTTTTTTCACCGAACGACTGCCGTTGCATCGAGTATTTTTCTATTCTTACATTCCTTAGATGACACTCATTCAGAATAAAGATGAATTTTTGCTCGACGTATCGTACAGTGTGAGAAAATAAATACTGACTTGGAAAATAATGTTTTTTTCACTGAACGACGGCCGTTGCATCGAGTATTTTTCTATTCTTATATTCCTTAGATGAACCTCATTTAGAATAAAAATGAATTTCTGCTCGACATATCGTACAGTGTGAGAAAATAAATACTGACTTGGAAAATAATGTTTTTTTTCACTGAACGACGGCCGTTGCATCGAGTATTTTTCTTTTCTTACATTTCTTAGATGACACTCATTCAGAATAAAAATGAATTTTTGCTCGACGTATCGTACAGTGTGAGAAAATATATACTGACTTGAAAAATAATGTTTTTTTCACTGAACGACGGCCGTTGCATCGAGTATTTTTCTATTCCTATATTCCTTAGATGACACTAATTCGGAATAAAGATGAATTTTTGCTCGACGTATCGTACAGTGTGAGAAAATAAATACTGAATTGGAAAATAATGTTTTTTTCACTGAACGACGGCCGTTGCATCGAGTATTTTTCTATTCTTACATTCCTCAGATGACTCTTATTCAGAATAAAGTTGAATTTTTGCTCGACATAACGTACAGGGCGAGAAAATAAATACTGACTTGGAAAATGATGTTTTTTCCACTGAACGACGGCCGTTGCATCGAGTATTTTTCTATTATTACATTCCTTAGATGACACTTATTCAGAATAAAGATGAATTTTTGCTCGACGTATTGTACAGTGTGGGAAAATAAATACTGACTTGGAAAATAATGTTTTTTTCACCGAACGACGGCCGTTGCATCGAGTATTTTTCTATTCTTACATTCCTTAGATGACACTCATTCAGAATAAAGATGAATTTTTGCTCGACGTATCGTACAGTGTGAGAAAATAAATACTGACTTGGAAAATAATGTTTTTTTTACTGAACGACGGCCGTTGCATCGAGTATTTTTCTATTCTTACATTCCTTAGATGAACCTTATTTAGAATAAAAATGAATTTTTGCTCGACGTATCGTACAGTGTGAGAAAATAAATACTGACTTGGAAAATAATGTTTTTTTCACTGAACGACGGCCGTTGCGTCGAGTATTTTTCTATTTCTATATTCCTTAGATGACGCTAATTCAGAATAAAGATGAATTTTTGCTCGACGTATCGTACAGTGTGAGAAAATAAATACTGACTTGGAAAATAATGTTGTTTTCACTGAACGACGGCCGTTGCATCGAGTATTTTTCTATTTTATATTCCTTAGATGAACCTCATTTAGAATAAAAATGAATTTTTGCTCGACGTATCGTACAGTGTGAGAAAATAAATACTGACTTGGAAAATAATGTTTTTTTCACTGAATGACGGCCGTTGCATCGAGTATTTTTCTATTCTTACATTCCTCAGATGACTCTAATTCAGAATAAAGTTGACTTTTTGCTCGACATAACGTACAGGGTGAGAAAATAAATACTGACTTGGAAAATGATGTTTTTGCCACTGAACGACGGCCGTTGCATCGAGTATTTTACTATTCTTACATTCCTTAGATGACACTTATTCAGAATAAAGATGAATTTTTGCTCGACGTATAGTACAGTGTGGGAAAATAAATACTGACTTGGAAAATAATATTTTCTTCACTGAACGACAGCCGTTGCATCGAGTATTTTTCATTTCTTACATTCCTTAGATGACACTTATTTAGAATAAAAATGAATTTCTGCTCGACGTATCGTACAGTGTGAGAAAATAAATACTGACTTGGAAAATAATGTTTTTTTCACTGAACGACGGCCGTTGCATCGAGTATTTTTCTTTTCTTACATTTCTTAGATGACCCTTATTCAGAATAAAAATGAATTTTTGCTCGACGTATCGTACAGGGTGAGAAAATAAATACTGACTTGAAAAATAATGTTTTTTTTCACTGAACGACGGCCGTTGCATCGAGTATTTTTCTATTCCTATATTCCGTAGATGACACTAATTCGGAATAAAGATGAATTTTTGCTCGACGTATCGTACAGTGTGAGAAAATAAATACTGACTTGGAAAATAATGTTTTTTTCACTGAACGACGGCCGTTGCATCGAGTATTTTTCTATTCTTATATTCCTTAGATGAACCTCATTTAGAATAAAAATGAATTTCTGCTCGACATATCGTACAGTGTGAGAAAATGAATACTGACTTGGAAAATAATGTTTTTTTCACTGAACGACGGCCGTTGCATCGAGTATTTTTCTTTTCTTACATTTCTTAGATGACACTTATTCAGAATAAAAATGAATTTTTGCTCGACGTATCGTACAGTATGAGAAAATATATACTGACTTGAAATTTAATGTTTTTTTCACTGAACGACGGCCGTTGCATCGAGTATTTTTCTATTCCTATATTCCTTAGATGACACTAATTCGGAATAAAGATGAATTTTTGCGCGACGTATCGTACAGTGTGAGAAAATAAATACTGACTTGGAAAATAATGTTTTTTTCACTGAACGACGGCCGTTGCATCGAGTATTTTTCTATTCTTACTTTCCTCAGATGACTCTTATTCAGAATAAAGTTGAATTTTTGCTCGACATAACGTACAGGGTGAGAAAATAAATACTGACTTGGAAAATGATGTTTTTTCCACTGAACGACGGCCGTTGCATCGAGTATTTTTCTATTCTTACATTCCTTAGATGACACTTATTCAGAATAAAGATGAATTTTTGCTCGACGTATTGTACAGTGTGGGAAAATAAATACTGACTTGGAAAATAATGTTTTTTTCACCGAACGACGGCCGTTGCATCGAGTATTTTTCTATTCTTACATTCCTTAGATGACACTCATTCAGAATAAAGATGAATTTTTGCTCGACGTATCGTACAGTGTGAGAAAATAAATACTGACTTGGAAAATAATGTTTTTTTACTGAACGACGGCCGTTGCATCGAGTATTTTTCTATTCTTACATTCCTTAGATGAACCTCATTTAGAATAAAAATGAATTTTTGCTCGACGTATCGTACAGTGTGAGAAAATAAATACTGACTTGGAAAATAATGTTTTTTTCACTGAACGACGGCCGTTGCGTCGAGTATTTTTCTATTCCTATATTCCTTAGATGACGCTAATTCAGAATAAAGATGAATTTTTGCTCGACGTATCGTACAGTGTGGGAAAATAAATACTGACTTGGAAAATAATGTTTTTTTCACTGAACGACGGCCGTTGCATCGAGTATTTTTCTATTCTTACATTCCTTAGATGAACCTCATTTAGAATAAAAATGAATTTTTGCTCGACGTATCGTACAGTGTGAGAAAATAAATACTGACTTGGAAAATAATGTTTTTTTCACTGAACGACGGCCGTTGCATCGAGTATTTTTCATTTCTTAGATGACACTTATTCAGAATAAAAATGAATTTTTGCTCGACGTATCGTACAGTGTGAGAAAATAAATACTGACTTGGAAAATAATGTTTTTTTCACTGAACGACGGCCGTTGCATCGAGTATTTTTCTTTTCTTACATTTCTTAGATGACACTTATTCAGAATAAAAATGAAATTTTGCTCGACGTATCGTACAGTGTGAGAAAATAATTACTGACTTGGAAATTAATGTTTTTTTCACTGAACGACTGCCGTTGCATCGAGTATTTTTCTATTCTTACATTCCTTAGATGACACTCATTCAGAATAAAGATGAATTTTTGCTCGACGTATCGTACAGTGTGAGAAAATAAATACTGACTTGGAAAATAATGTTTTTTTCACCGAACGACGGCCGTTGCATCGAGTATTTTTCTATTCTTACATTCCTTAGATGACACTCATTCAGAATAAAAATGAATTTTTGCTCGACGTATCGTAAAGTGTGAGAAAATAAATACTGACTTGGAAAATAAGGTTTTTTTTACTGAACGACGGCCGTTGCATCGAGTATTTTTCTATTCTTACATTCCTTAGATGACACTCATTCAGAATAAAGATGAATTTTTGCTCGACGTATCGTACAGTGTGAGAAAATAAATACTGACTTGGAAAATAATGTTTTTTTCACCGAACGACGGCCGTTGCATCGAGTATTTTTCTATTCTTACATTCCTTAGATGACACTCATTCAGAATAAAGATGAATTTTTGCTCGACGTATCGTACAGTGTGAGAAAATAAATACTGACTTGGAAAATAATGTTTTTTTCACCGAACGACGGCCGTTGCATCGAGTATTTTTCTATTCTTACATTCCTTAGATGAACCTCATTTAGAATGAAAATGAATTTTTGCTCGACGTATCGTACAGTGTGAGAAAATAAATAATGACTTGGAAAATAATGTTTTTTTCACTGAACGACGGCCGTTGCATCGAGTATTTTTCATTTCTTACATTTCTTAAATGACACTTATTCAGAATAAAAATGAATTTTTGCTCGACGTATCGTACAGTGTGAGAAAATAAATACTGACTTGGAAAATAATGTTTTTTTCACTGAACGACGGCCGTTGCATCGAGTATTTTTCTTTTCTTACATTTCTTAGATGACACTTATTCAGAATAAAAATGAATTTTTGCTCGACGTATCGTACAGGGTGAGAAAATAAATACTGACTTGAAAAATAATGTTTTTTTTCACTGAACGACGGCCGTTGCATCGAGTATTTTTCTATTCCTATATTCCGTAGATGACACTAATTCGGAATAAAGATGAATTTTTGCTCGACGTATCGTACAGTGTGAGAAAATAAATACTGACTTGGAAAATAATGTTTTTTTCACTGAACGACGGCCGTTGCATCGAGTATTTTTCTATTCTTATATTCCTTAGATGAACCTCATTTAGAATAAAAATGAATTTCTGCTCGACATATCGTACAGTGTGAGAAAATAAATACTGACTTGGAAAATAATGTTTTTTTCACTGAACGACGGCCGTTGCATCGAGTATTTTTCTTTTCTTACATTTCTTAGATGACACTTATTCAGAATAAAAATGAATTTTTGCTCGACGTATCGTACAGTGTGAGAAAATATATACTGACTTGAAATATAATGTTTTTTTCACTGAACGACGGCCGTTGCATCGAGTATTTTTCTATTCCTATATTCCTTAGATGACACTAATTCGGAATAAAGATGAATTTTTGCTCGACGTATCGTACAGTGTGAGAAAATAAATACTGACTTGGAAAATAATGTTTTTTTCACTGAACGACGGCCGTTGCATCGAGTATTTTTCTATTCTTACATTCCTCAGATGACTCTTATTCAGAATAAAGTTGAATTTTTGCTCGACATAACGTACAGGGTGAGAAAATAAATACTGACTTGGAAAATGATGTTTTTTCCACTGAACGACGGCCGTTGCATCGAGTATTTTTCTATTCTTACATTCCTTAGATGACACTTATTCAGAATAAAGATGAATTTTTGCTCGACGTATTGTACAGTGTGGGAAAATAAATACTGACTTGGAAAATAATGTTTTTTTCACCGAACGACGGCCGTTGCATCGAGTATTTTTCTATTCTTACATTCCTTAGATGACACTCATTCAGAATAAAGATGAATTTTTGCTCGACGTATCGTACAGTGTGAGAAAATAAATACTGACATGGAAAATAATGTTTTTTTACTGAACGACGGCCGTTGCATCGAGTATTTTTCTATTCTTACATTCCTTAGATGAACCTCATTTAGAATAAAAATGAATTTTTGCTCGACGTATCGTACAGTGTGAGAAAATAAATACTGACTTGGAAAATAATGTTTTTTTCACTGAACGACGGCCGTTGCGTCGAGTATTTTTCTATTCCTATATTCCTTAGATGACGCTAATTCAGAATAAAGATGAATTTTTGCTCGACGTATCGTACAGTGTGGGAAAATAAATACTGACTTGGAAAATAATGTTTTTTTCACTGAACGACGGCCGTTGCATCGAGTATTTTTCTATTCTTACATTCCTTAGATGAACCTCATTTAGAATAAAAATGAATTTTTGCTCGACGTATCGTACAGTGTGAGAAAATAAATACTGACTTGGAAAATAATGTTTTTTTCACTGAACGACGGCCGTTGCATCGAGTATTTTTCATTTCTTACATTTCTTAGATGACACTTATTCAGAATAAAAATGAATTTTTGCTCGACGTATCGTACAGTGTGAGAAAATAAATACTGACTTGGAAAATAATGTTTTTTTCACTGAACGACGGCCGTTGCATCGAGTATTTTTCTTTTCTTACATTTCTTAGATGACACTTATTCAGAATAAAAATGAAATTTTGCTCGACGTATCGTACAGTGTGAGAAAATAATTACTGACTTGGAAATTAATGTTTTTTTCACTGAACGACTGCCGTTGCATCGAGTATTTTTCTATTCTTACATTCCTTAGATGACACTCATTCAGAATAAAGATGAATTTTTGCTCGGCGTATCGTACAGAGTGAGAAAATAAATACTGACTTGGAAAATAATGTTTTTTTCACCGAACGACGGCCGTTGCATCGAGTATTTTTCTATTCTTACATTCCTTAGATGACACTCATTCAGAATAAAGATGAATTTTTGCTCGACGTATCGTAAAGTGTGAGAAAATAAATACTGACTTGGAAAATAAGGTTTTTTTTACTGAACGACGGCCGTTGCATCGAGTATTTTTCTATTCTTACATTCCTTAGATGAACCTCATTTAGAATAAAAATGAATTTTTGCTCGACGTATCGTACAGTGTGAGAAAATAAATACTGACTTGGAAAATAATGTTGTTTTCACTGAACGACGGCCGTTGCATCGAGTATTTTTCTATTCCTATATTCCTTAGATGACGCTAATTCAGAATAAAGATGAATTTTTGCTCGACGTTTCGTACAGTGTGGGAAAATAAATACTGACTTGGAAAATAATGTTTTTTTCACTGAACGACGGCCGTTGCATCGAGTATTTTTCTATTCTTACATTCCTTAGATGAACCTCATTTAGAATAAAAATGAAGTTTTGCTCGACGTATCGTACAGTGTGAGAAAATAAATACTGACTTGGAAAATAATGTTTTTTTCACTGAACGACGGCCGTTGCATCGAGTATTTTTCATTTCTTACATTTCTTAGATGACACTTATTCAGAATAAAAATGAATTTGTGCTCGACGTATCGTACAGTGTGTGAAAATAAATACTGACTTGGAAAATAATGTTTTTTTCACTGAACGACGGCCGTTGCATCGAGTATTTTTCTTTTCTTACATTTCTTAGATGACACTTATTCAGAATAAAAATGAAATTTTGCTCGACGTATCGTACAGTGTGAGAAAATAATTACTGACTTGGAAAATAATGTTTTTTTCACTGAACGACTGCCGTTGCATCGAGTATTTTTCTATTCTTACATTCCTCAGATGACTCTAATTCAGAATAAAGTTGAATCTTTGCTCGACGTATCGTACAGTGTGAGAAAATAAATACAGACTTGGAAAATAATGTTTCTTTCTGTTAGCACATCGCATTCGGATGTGCTACCTAACCACTTCAATTCTGTAAGCAAAATTGGGAAATTTGACAATACAAGATGTTGTTTTCGAGTCGAAAGAAAAGTGAAGTTTCACTCAATACGGATCTGGATTTATGGATTTGGTTTTCTCATTGAGTATTGCAAGAGCGGAGTAATATTTATCCCAAGATTCAGAATAATCTGAGGCAATGAAGTAACACCCCCCATCTCGGTGGAGACGTACCGGAGACCCGAGAAGTATGACTTATTTCGAACATCCCTAGAAACAACCTGTATATAGAGCAACTCTGTGGTTATTGGTGACCAAAATTTAAAAAATGGTCACAGTCCTGTTAAATCAGTGAAAACGCCTACATTTTATACTTCAAGTTATTTCACTGCCATCTGTTCGATGAATAACGGAGCAATAAATAAATGAATTTTGTTATGAATAGAATCCTATGTGGGATCGAGAAGGGTATGTTTTTATTGGAATGGGACGAAGTAACTACTATTGGCGGGATTTTCTTTGTGTTCATCATCTGTTCACTTCCTCGATTCTCGTCATCTACTTGTTATCATTACATTCTATCGTAGACCGAAGGTTAGAGATATATGTTTAGTTAGATGTGTAAGATACAATAATTACCTATATATTTTTAGTTACTCAATGTGATATAGTTATAAGTAGTGGTAAGTTAGAGATAATTAGCTGCCAATTTTTATTTTTATATTTAGAATATGCCAAAGAAATCTAAATTTGATTACCCATTGTTAGTGGAGGCTATCAAAAAAACATATAGTGACGTTGATGAACTAGCAAAAAAAAATTGTAATGACAAAATATTCCACAAATTAACTGAATATATTGGAGGAAAGAATTCATATAAGTTGAGATATAAAATAAGTAAAATAATAAAATGTAATTACGGAAATTTAAGAAAGCTCATTGAACATGATGTGTCAACACCAATAAATTATCTGGAAATGATGAAAACTGCAGTTGAACAGCTATCTCTCGACTTATCTGAATCATATTCTCCTTCAACAGGAAGTTATGCCAAATTATGTGAATTTTTTGGGGATAAAAATTGTATGAAAAGGAGGAAAGCATTTAAGGCGTTGTACGCCAAGCATACTAATTTTTTTGGTAGGATAAGGTGTTCCACACCTTTGAAACATTCTGTACCAATTTCTCCTGATGGTATTCTAGATGTGTCACATATTCATCTCGCAAACGATTCTAGTTGTGATATGGCTGCCATAATTGAAACTTCACCTAAAGAGAATACTAAAGAAACAATAGAAATATCTTTCGTGGCTGATGAATCGAAATCCGGGAATTATTCATCTCCATTTAAGGAAGTTTCAAATGAACTTGACAACATTCCTATAATTATTCAGCAAGTAAATGAAGCCACATCGAAACCAATTCAAATTTTGCCTGAAGGTTGTAAAAATGTTAAAGACGTTAACTGTGTCAGATCCAGTTATTCACAGTGTAACACTTTTGAGGGTTCATTTATAATAAGTCACGAAGAATTGCAAACAGTGTGCGTAAACAATAAATTGTTGAAAGGAAAATACAATTACTTGTTGCGAAAAAAAATCAAGTCTGTCAACAATGTTTGTATTATTAATATAAAACATTTCAGATACATCAAACGTACAGACGAAATAATTGTTTACGCATACTGCATGCATAATAAATGTAAGGTGTTCGTTTTACGAATCAAAAATATAAATAAGTTCGGTGAACACGTTACTTCAGTAAATAGTTCATCTTTGAATTTCAATCATTTACAAAAATTGACGGGGCATGTTCGGGGAATCGAACGAAAAATTATCGGTAATCAACTACTCAATCAGAAACCTTCTCTCAAAAGACAGAGGGACCTCATAACTTAACAAAAATTGTTTGTGAGTCGGGAAATTTGGGCGATGTAAAATCCGATAGTGTCTATAGAAAAATACGTTCAAATATATTGTCAAAAAATGACAGACATAAAGATGATATCTTGGACTTAATTTTAATGTATAGGAGTAATAAGCACTACATTCATTCAGTCGGTGAACCATTTTTTGTTTACATTTTCAGTAAAGAACAATTGAATTTGATAGTTAAAGAAGCGGCAGAATATCTACCTGTATTATATTTGGATGCAACAGGGACTATAATTCGTCCACCAAAGTTCATTAAAAAAATGGGTTCAAGCCCTGTGGACAGGAGCTTTCTGGCGCTCTAGTTCAAACAGACGAATTATATCTGGTATTGGTTTCTCAGAGTTGGGAATTATATCAATGTATTCATATGATATCACTGCATCATAAAGGAAATTCAATTCAAATAATAGTTTATTAGATAAGTAATAATAAATTACCTTGTAATCGATCAAAAATTTCCTGATCTACGTTCACCAAACTACAGAATTATGCTTTCAATTTTCGGGTGAGGTCCCCGTTGCATCGCTAAAATACGAGTATTTCAACCCCAATATTTTTGAAGTTACAATATTCCCTTCTGTCAAGTTGACATTATGAGAATTCATACATAGAATAATAATTATATCAATCTGTGACATTCGATTTACATTGAAATTTAAAAAAATCATATCTCCGAAAGTATTAGCTTGTTAGAGTTGAAAATGATATGAATGGATTCTTATGATAAAACTGCTTATTAAAAAAAAATTGATTTGGAATTTGTTTCGTAAAAAAAATTTTTTTTTTCGTTACTCCGAAACCATCTGTCCGATTTAGCCCAATAACGAACTTAGCCGAGATATTCATCCCCCAAACCTACTCTGAAAATTTCAACTCTCTAGCTCATTCCGTTCGAGAGTTATCGTGCTTACGGCCGGCTGACAGAATGAATTTCGACCACGGATTCTTGATCAGTGAGTCGAACCAAATCGTTTAAGACCATTTTCATCGAAATATTCCAAAATTACAGACATTTGGGCAAATTGATAAGCACTCAGTTCCGAGGAACTAGAACGCCAAAAAGGGTGTTTTATTATGCAGGAGTTATTAGGACAAGAAATAATCGTGTGTGTTCAGTGTTGGAATTAATAACTAACTGCCATGACACTGGTTCTATCGGCATGTGGCTGACCAAATTTCGAATATATGGAACTACTATTCTGAAAAAATGGCCTTTATTCTCAACAGTTGTCGTAGAGTTTTCCTTTCCGTTTCTAAATGCAATTTCGAATTTTTGGAATGATCAGTCTCTTCTGTGCTATATCAATGAAATGTATGATATATTGATCAACAACCTAGAAATGCCTGAAAATAAGATCGGATACGAATTTGTTGTTGTCACTTCTTCAAAATCATGTGTAACGACATAAACAAAACAGTAGAGAATACTACTGTAAGAACATATTTCAAATTCAAATTTGCCTGTTTATTCCAGATAAATCATGTTTCAGCTATTTTCCAATGGTTCAAACATATATCAATATTAGTGAGTAGCGAGATAGATGATGAATTGGTTGAGAAATCTAAATCCTATTTAGAAAATATAAGAAACGATGTCGAAATAGATCTATTGTTCAATTCAGATTCAAAATATAAAGATTTCTCCAACGACAAAAATTTCGATGGTCTATACAAAAATAGCAAATTTTACAAGAGATTTGAAGAAATTTTAATTATGCCTGGAACAGTCAATACTCTTCGAAATGGTACGAAAAATCAGTTTTTTTTATCCGGAGTTGAAGGAAGTTATTTTGAAAAAGTATGTTCCATTCATTCCGCTTTGGTCAGGTGTTGTTGGACACGAAAGAACTAGTAATGCTCCAGTTGAAAGATATTTTGGAATAATAAAAAATTTAGTGCTCAAAACAGATAACAATCAAAAGTGTAGTAGGGTAATGAGGAAACTGAGAGTTTATACTTTGAGCATATGTAAAGAAATTGAATATGATATTCCGTCTAAAAAATGTGCTACTAATGCAGTAGAAACTTCTAAGATGTTGAAAAACAAGGAAATGTGGAAAAACCAACAGTCTCTCAGAAGCTATTCTGAAATGTGTAAATATTGCGGAGAAGGTCCACTAGATGAAACTATCACAAACTGGGTTATGTGTGACAAATGTAAACAGTGGATACACATGGTCTGTGAAAAAGTGGATGACGATAGTTTTAGCGGATCTTTTCAGTGCAAATTCTGTCTGGACTCTATTTCACTTAGTGATACTGACCAATCAAAAACTAGTAATTCGGCATTGAACCTTCACTGTGAATCATTTATCAAAAAAATTTCAAACGAAAATATCAAGCAGTTAGCGGATGAAACTATTTTACAAAGAAAATGTGCGAAATGGAATATAGAGAGAAAAAAACGATTGACTGCATCGAATTTTGGAAAAGTTTGTATGACGATCGAGAAAAAAAACCTGTTAACACTCGTTCATAAACTATTATATTCGTCCGATATAAGTAATGTTGCAAGCATAAAATATGGAATTGAAAATGAGCCCTTGGCGCTACGTCAGTATTGTAAAACAACACGGATAAAATTTATTCGTCAGGGTTGTGTATTCACAAAAACTATTCATATTTAGCGTGCTCACCTGACGCTCTTGTAGGGACATCAGGTTTGATTGAAATCAAATGTCCCTACTCAATAAATAATTTTGATCCCACAGAAGCTATAAAGCAAAATATGCTCCCCTACATATATCCTGATGGTGAACTAGTTGCCGATCATATCTATTTCTATCAAATTCAAGGATCGCTCGAAATATTAGACAGAAATTGGTGCGACTTAGTAGTGTTTTCATCGTCGGGTATTTTCGTTAAAAAGATATTCAGAAATAAAAACGTTTGGAAACGCATGATCAATAAACTCTCATATTTTTATTTCAACTTCTTACTACCAGAAATAATTTTAAAAACAAAGGACAAATTCAAAATTAAGGAGAAGAGAATAAAGAAATTCCATATGCAGGATAATTTACATTTTTATGACAACGGTTTAGTGAAAACACCCAACTATTACAAGGAAATATCTAAATCTTATATAATATCAACATACAGTAATATCAATTATGTACTAAAAGACATTCGTTCAGATGATTTTTTCACTTTGAATGAAAGACAGTGGGTTTCGAATTTTGTAATAGACATATGCTTCCATTTATATAACACAGCTGATAGTTCTATACAGATACTCGATTCCCATGTCAGCGAACGCATTTTTAGGCATAATCTGAAGAAAAATGAGATTGAATTCAATAGAACTAATATTGCAATACCCGTTCATGTAAATAGGAACCATTGGTGTCTGATATTCGCTAATATCGAAAAAAAGGAGTTTAGTTTCTTAGACCCTATGGGGGAAACAGAAAAACAGAGTCAGAATTATTTTCAGAAATTTTTGAATTTTGTTTCGAGCGTTAACTTTTGTACTACGAAATGGAAACAAGTGAAACACAGTCACGTCAAACAAAAGGATAGTTACAATTGTGGCATATACATAATTCACTTTTTCAAACAACTTCTGGAAGGCAGATCGTTTATGGAATTTTTCAACCCAGATGAATTCAGAAAATCACTTCAAATATTGTTGTTGGAAAAATCATCCGATATGAAACAAATATGTACACTTTGTGGAACATCTAACCCTGACAAAACATCAATAGAATGTAATTCATGTCATCGGATTCTTCACTTGAAATGCATCAATCCAAGATTGAAAGATGACTATATTTTTCCTTTTGACTACTGTGATATATGCGTGCAATTCATGAGTCTGTCTTCATTTTGAAATTTGTAATACCACAAATTGTATTTAAATGAAACTGCATGTAATATTTTTATTCTGGAATGCAATTTTCTCGATCAAATATGAAAATTTCCGAATGAATTCAGATTGAAAAATATTCTTCTTCTAATATACGAAATATTTTTGTTATATTCAAAAAGATTTCGGTGGAAATGGCAGGAATAATTATTGTATTATGTTGATGCCTAAATATTTTGTGAGACGAATCTTGTGCTATTTTTTATGTATATTATAAAGAAATAATAAGTTAGTTAGAAATAACATAATTTTTTCTTTAAAATTTTTCCTACGGTCTACACAAGAATGGAATGATTGAAAACTTTTAATGTATCCGATTGTTATCACAACTTTAATATGATAGATATCTTTGTTAAAATGTTTATTATTTTGGTACCTGAAGAATACTGTGATTTTATGTAAATTCTATTCTTATTAGTTTTAGTTACCTACTAAAGATACCTAAATAAGGTATAACTCTCCAGGATGGATTGCAATAGATAAATGATGTTAGACTATTTAAGATTATATATATAAATTATAATTCACACAGAGAAATATTCATCAATTAGATATCAACATATATACCATCGAGCTGACAACTAGGCACGTCATCACCAAAAACTTCTCCAAAGAGGGGCATATCTCCCACTGTATAGTGAATGAAGGCTTACACTGAAGACTGAAACACAACCACTACGATGCAATTCTAAAGATCTAAAATTCTGAAGACTATTTGCCAAATACATTGGTGTTGAAACATTGGAGTTCCAAGTAATATTTCGAAGAAATAAAGAAGGCATAGATATAAAGACGTGTTTAATGATGTGAACTGCAAAGAGCCACTTCGTTCCTGAAACAACAGAAAAAGAAACAAATTTTTATTGTGGAATCATGATGTATACTCTTAATCAAAACTATTCATTGATATTAATATATTATTTGATATTTAATCGATAAATATTTTTCTCCTTGAGAAATTTGATTTGAAATTGTGTTCATATCTGTTAGCTATATTACCGCCAATGTATAAATACACTCACATGCATTCAAATAGAATGGGAAATTAGAACAATTATAGCATAAGTATCGAAGTTGAAGAGAATAAAATGAAAGCAGAAGAAATAAGATTCAATTACAATAATTTAAATTTTATTTATTTGAATGGTTCATTCTCAGTTCTTATTTCATTTTATATGATTTAACATACATCGGTACTTGATAGAGGTACCATTTCTCATGTATCCCATTTATCACATATTCTATTCTTTTGAAAACTATTTTATTTTTGTCCAACATTTCGTTTACCTGTGGAGTCTTATAAATAATCATACATGATATTAAATTATTTCAATTTTGTTGTATATGTAGGAACTAGGATTTCAGAGATGATATTCAGATTATTTTATTTGTTGCTTTAGTTGTTAGTTGTTTTGTTTGTTCTACTTTTAAAACATTTATCTCATTTTTGTACATATTTTTTATTCTTTGACAATTTACTGTTAACAAGTTATTCGTTAGACTGTTGACAATTCTTTTACAAATAAACCTTTTTATCAACATCTTTTTTTCATTTTTGATGAAAAAAACATTATTTTCCAAGTCAGTATTTATTTTCTCACACTGTACGATACGTCGAGCAAAAATTCATTTTTACTCTAAATGAGGTTCATCTAAGGAATGTAAGAATAGAAAAATACTCGATGCAACGGCCGTCGTTCAGTAAAAAAAACATTATTTTCCAAGTCAGTATTTATTTTCTCACACTGTACGATACGTCGAGCAAAAATTCATATTTATTCTAAATGAGGTTCATCTAAGGAATGTAAGAATAGAAAAATACTCGACGCAACGGCCGTCGTTCAGTGAAAAAACATTATTTTCCAAGTCAGTATTTATTTTCTCACACTGTACGATACGTCGAGCAAAAATTCATCTTTATTCCGAATAAGTGTCATCTAAGGAATATAGGAATAGAAAAATACTCGATGCAACGGCCGTCGTTCAGTGAAAAAAACATTATTTTCCAAGTCAGTATTTATTTTCTCACACTGTACGATACGTCGAGCAAAAATTCATCTTTATTCCGAATCAGCGTCATCTAAAGAATATAGGAATAGAAAAATACTCGATGCAACGGCCGTCGTTCAGTGAAAAAAACATTATTTTCCAAGTCAGTATTTATTTTCTCACACTGTACGATACGTCGAGCAAAAATTCATCTTTATTCCGATTTAGCGTCATCTAAAGAATATAGGAATAGAAAAATACTCGATGCAACGGCCGTCGTTCAGTGAAAAAAACATTATTTTCCAAGTCAGTATTTATTTTCTCACACTGTACGATACGTCGAGCAAAAATTCATCTTTATTCCGAATAAGCGTCATCTAAAGAATATAGGAATAGAAAAATACTCGATGCAACGGCCGTCGTTCAGTGAAAAAAACATTATTTTCCAAGTCAGTATTTATTTTCTCACACTGTACGATACGTCGAGCAAAAATTCATCTTTATTCCGAATTAGCGTCATCTAAAGAATATAGGAATAGAAAAATACTCGATGCAACGGCCGTCGTTCAGTGAAAAAAACATTATTTTCCAAGTCAGTATTTATTTTCTCACACTGTACGATACGTCGAGCAAAAATTCATCTTTATTCCGATTTAGCGTCATCTAAAGAATATAGGAATAGAAAAATACTCGATGCAACGGCCGTCGTTCAGTGAAAAAAACATTATTTTCCAAGTCAGTATTTATTTTCTCACACTGTACGATACGTCGAGCAAAAATTCATCTTTATTCCGAATAAGCGTCATCTAAAGAATATAGGAATAGAAAAATACTCGATGCAACGGCCGTCGTTCAGTGAAAAAAACATTATTTTCCAAGTCAGTATTTATTTTCTCACACTGTACGATACGTCGAGCAAAAATTCATCTTTATTCCGAATTAGCGTCATCTAAAGAATATAGGAATAGAAAAATACTCGATGCAACGGCTGTCGTTCAGTGAAAAAAACATTTTTTTCCAAGTCAGTATTTATTTTCTCACACTGTACGATACGTCGAGCAAAAATTTATCTTTATTCCGAATTAGCGTCATCTAAAGAATATAGGAATAGAAAAATACACGATGCAACGGCCGTCGTTCAGTGAAAAAAACACTGTACGATACGTCGAGCAAAAATTCATCTTTATTCCGAATTAGTGTCATCTAAGGAATGTAAGAAAAGAAAAATACTCGATGCAACGGCTGTCGTTCAGTGAAAAAACCATCATTTTCCAAGTCAGTATTTATTTTCTCACCCTGTACGTTATGTCGAGCAAAAAATCAACTTCATTCTGAATTAGAGTCATCTAAGGAATGTAAGAGTAGAAAAATACTCGATGCAACGGCCGTCGTTCAGTGAAAAAAACATTATTTTCCAAGTCAGTATTTATTTTCTCACACTGTAAGATATGTCGAGCAAAAATTCATCTTCATTCCGAATTAGTGTCATCTAAGGAATATAGGAATAGAAAAATACTCGATGCAACGGCCGTCGTTCAGTGAAAAAAACATCATTTTCCAAGTCAGTATTTATTATCTCACCCTGTACGTTATGTCGAGCAAAAAATCAACTTCATTCTGAATTAGAGTCATCTAAGGAATGTGAGAATAGAAAAATACTCGATGCAACGGACGTCGTTCAGTGAAAAAAACATCATTTTCCAAGTCAGTATTTATTTTCTCACCCTGTACGTTATGTCGAGAAAAAAATCAACTTCATTCTGAATTAGAGTCATCTAAGGAATGTAAGAATAGAAAAATACTCGATGCAACGGCCGTCGTTCAGTGAAAAAAACATCATTTTCCAAGTCAGTATTTATTTTCTCACCCTGTACGTTATGTCGAGCAAAAAATCAACTTCATTCTGAATTAGAGTCATCTAAGGAATGTAAGAATAGAAAAATACTCGATGCAACGGCCGTCGTTCACTGAAAAAAACATCATTTTCCAAGTCAGTATTTATTTCCTCACCCTGTACGATATGTCGAGCAAAAAATCAACTTCATTCTGAATTAGAGTCATCTAAGGAATGTAAGAATAGAAAAATACTCGATGCAACGGCCGTCGTTCAGTGAAAAAAACATCATTTTCCAAGTCAGTATTTATTTACTCATCCTGTACGTTATGTCGAGCAAAAAATCAACTTCATTCTGAATTAGAGTCAACTAAGGAATGTAAGAATAGAAAAATACTCCATGCAACGGCCGTCGTTCAGTGAAAAAAACATCATATTCCAAGTCAGTATTTATTTTCTCACCCTGTACTGTATGTCGAGCAAAAAATCAACTTCATTCTGAATTAGAGTCATCTAAGGAATGTAAGAATAGAAAAATACTCGATGCAACGGCCGTCGTTCAGTGAAAAAAACATCATTTTCCAAGTCAGTATTTATTTTCTCACCCTGTACGTTATGTCGAGCAAAAAATCAACTCCATTCTGAATTAGAGTCATCTAAGGAATGTAAGAGTAGAAAAATACTTGATGCAACGGCCGTCGTTCAGTGAAAAAAACATAATTTTCCAAGTCAGTATTTATTTTCTCACACTGTACGATACGTCGAGCAAAAAATCAACTTCATTCTGAATTAGAGTCATCTACGGAATGTAAGAATAGAAAAATACTCGATGCAACGGCCGTCGTTCACTGAAAAAAACATCATTTTCCAAGCCAGTATTTATTTCCTCACCCTGTACGTTATGTCGAGCAAAAAATCAACTTCATTCTGAATTAGAGTCATCTAAGGAATGTAAGTATAGAAAAATACTCGATGCAACAGCCGTCGTTCAGTGAAAAAAACATTATTTTTCGAGTCAGTAGTTATTTTCTCACACTGTACGATACGTCGAGCAAAAATTCATTTTTATTCTGAATAAGTGTCATCTGAGAAATGTAAGAAAGGAAAAATACTCGATGCAACGGCCGTCGTTCAGTAAAAAAACATTATTTTCCAAGTCAGTATTTATTTTCTCACACTGTACGATACGTCGAGCAAAAATTCATTTTTATTCTGAATTAGTGTCATCTAAGGAATGTAAGAAATGAAAAATACTCGATGCAACGGCCGTCGTTCAGTGAAAAAAACATTATTTTCCAAGTCAGTATTTATTTTCTCACACTGTACGATACGTCGAGCAAAAATTTATCTTTATTCCGAATTAGCGTCATCTAAAGAATATAGGAATAGAAAAATACTCGATGCAACGGCTGTCGTTCAGTGAAAAAAACATTTTTTTCCAAGTCAGTATTTATTTTCTCACACTGTACGATACGTCGAGCAAAAATTTATCTTTATTCCGAATTAGCGTCATCTAAAGAATATAGGAATAGAAAAATACACGATGCAACGGCCGTCGTTCAGTGAAAAAAACACTGTACGATACGTCGAGCAAAAATTCATCTTTATTCCGAATTAGTGTCATCTAAGGAATGTAAGAAAAGAAAAATACTCGATGCAACGGCTGTCGTTCAGTGAAAAAACCATCATTTTCCAAGTCAGTATTTATTTTCTCACCCTGTACGTTATGTCGAGCAAAAAATCAACTTCATTCTGAATTAGAGTCATCTAAGGAATGTAAGAGTAGAAAAATACTCGATGCAACGGCCGTCGTTCAGTGAAAAAAACATTATTTTCCAAGTCAGTATTTATTTTCTCACACTGTAAGATATGTCGAGCAAAAATTCATCTTCATTCCGAATTAGTGTCATCTAAGGAATATAGGAATAGAAAAATACTCGATGCAACGGCCGTCGTTCAGTGAAAAAAACATCATTTTCCAAGTCAGTATTTATTATCTCACCCTGTACGTTATGTCGAGCAAAAAATCAACTTCATTCTGAATTAGAGTCATCTAAGGAATGTGAGAATAGAAAAATACTCGATGCAACGGACGTCGTTCAGTGAAAAAAACATCATTTTCCAAGTCAGTATTTATTTTCTCACCCTGTACGTTATGTCGAGAAAAAAATCAACTTCATTCTGAATTAGAGTCATCTAAGGAATGTAAGAATAGAAAAATACTCGATGCAACGGCCGTCGTTCAGTGAAAAAAACATCATTTTCCAAGTCAGTATTTATTTTCTCACCCTGTACGTTATGTCGAGCAAAAAATCAACTTCATTCTGAATTAGAGTCATCTAAGGAATGTAAGAATAGAAAAATACTCGATGCAACGGCCGTCGTTCACTGAAAAAAACATCATTTTCCAAGTCAGTATTTATTTCCTCACCCTGTACGATATGTCGAGCAAAAAATCAACTTCATTCTGAATTAGAGTCATCTAAGGAATGTAAGAATAGAAAAATACTCGATGCAACGGCCGTCGTTCAGTGAAAAAAACATCATTTTACAAGTCAGTATTTATTTACTCATCCTGTACGTTATGTCGAGCAAAAAATCAACTTCATTCTGAATTAGAGTCAACTAAGGAATGTAAGAATAGAAAAATACTCCATGCAACGGCCGTCGTTCAGTGAAAAAAACATCATATTCCAAGTCAGTATTTATTTTCTCACCCTGTACTGTATGTCGAGCAAAAAATCAACTTCATTCTGAATTAGAGTCATCTAAGGAATGTAAGAATAGAAAAATACTCGATGCAACGGCCGTCGTTCAGTGAAAAAAACATCATTTTCCAAGTCAGTATTTATTTTCTCACCCTGTACGTTATGTCGAGCAAAAAATCAACTCCATTCTGAATTAGAGTCATCTAAGGAATGTAAGAGTAGAAAAATACTTGATGCAACGGCCGTCGTTCAGTGAAAAAAACATAATTTTCCAAGTCAGTATTTATTTTCTCACACTGTACGATACGTCGAGCAAAAAATCAACTTCATTCTGAATTAGAGTCATCTACGGAATGTAAGAATAGAAAAATACTCGATGCAACGGCCGTCGTTCACTGAAAAAAACATCATTTTCCAAGCCAGTATTTATTTCCTCACACTGTACGATACGTCGAGCAAAAATTCATTTTTATTCTGAATTAGTGTCATCTAAGGAATGTAAGAAATGAAAAATACTCGATGCAACGGCCGTCGTTCAGTGAAAAAAACATTATTTTCCAAGTCAGTATTTATTTTCTCACACTGTACGATACGTCGAGCAAAAATTTATCTTTATTCCGAATTAGCGTCATCTAAAGAATATAGGAATAGAAAAATACTCGATGCAACGGCTGTCGTTCAGTGAAAAAAACATTTTTTTCCAAGTCAGTATTTATTTTCTCACACTGTACGATACGTCGAGCAAAAATTTATCTTTATTCCGAATTAGCGTCATCTAAAGAATATAGGAATAGAAAAATACACGATGCAACGGCCGTCGTTCAGTGAAAAAAACACTGTACGATACGTCGAGCAAAAATTCATCTTTATTCCGAATTAGTGTCATCTAAGGAATGTAAGAAAAGAAAAATACTCGATGCAACGGCTGTCGTTCAGTGAAAAAACCATCATTTTCCAAGTCAGTATTTATTTTCTCACCCTGTACGTTATGTCGAGCAAAAAATCAACTTCATTCTGAATTAGAGTCATCTAAGGAATGTAAGAGTAGAAAAATACTCGATGCAACGGCCGTCGTTCAGTGAAAAAAACATTATTTTCCAAGTCAGTATTTATTTTCTCACACTGTAAGATATGTCGAGCAAAAATTCATCTTCATTCCGAATTAGTGTCATCTAAGGAATATAGGAATAGAAAAATACTCGATGCAACGGCCGTCGTTCAGTGAAAAAAACATCATTTTCCAAGTCAGTATTTATTATCTCACCCTGTACGTTATGTCGAGCAAAAAATCAACTTCATTCTGAATTAGAGTCATCTAAGGAATGTGAGAATAGAAAAATACTCGATGCAACGGACGTCGTTCAGTGAAAAAAACATCATTTTCCAAGTCAGTATTTATTTTCTCACCCTGTACGTTATGTCGAGAAAAAAATCAACTTCATTCTGAATTAGAGTCATCTAAGGAATGTAAGAATAGAAAAATACTCGATGCAACGGCCGTCGTTCAGTGAAAAAAACATCATTTTCCAAGTCAGTATTTATTTTCTCACCCTGTACGTTATGTCGAGCAAAAAATCAACTTCATTCTGAATTAGAGTCATCTAAGGAATGTAAGAATAGAAAAATACTCGATGCAACGGCCGTCGTTCACTGAAAAAAACATCATTTTCCAAGTCAGTATTTATTTCCTCACCCTGTACGATATGTCGAGCAAAAAATCAACTTCATTCTGAATTAGAGTCATCTAAGGAATGTAAGAATAGAAAAATACTCGATGCAACGGCCGTCGTTCAGTGAAAAAAACATCATTTTACAAGTCAGTATTTATTTACTCATCCTGTACGTTATGTCGAGCAAAAAATCAACTTCATTCTGAATTAGAGTCAACTAAGGAATGTAAGAATAGAAAAATACTCCATGCAACGGCCGTCGTTCAGTGAAAAAAACATCATATTCCAAGTCAGTATTTATTTTCTCACCCTGTACTGTATGTCGAGCAAAAAATCAACTTCATTCTGAATTAGAGTCATCTAAGGAATGTAAGAATAGAAAAATACTCGATGCAACGGCCGTCGTTCAGTGAAAAAAACATCATTTTCCAAGTCAGTATTTATTTTCTCACCCTGTACGTTATGTCGAGCAAAAAATCAACTCCATTCTGAATTAGAGTCATCTAAGGAATGTAAGAGTAGAAAAATACTTGATGCAACGGCCGTCGTTCAGTGAAAAAAACATAATTTTCCAAGTCAGTATTTATTTTCTCACACTGTACGATACGTCGAGCAAAAAATCAACTTCATTCTGAATTAGAGTCATCTACGGAATGTAAGAATAGAAAAATACTCGATGCAACGGCCGTCGTTCACTGAAAAAAACATCATTTTCCAAGCCAGTATTTATTTCCTCACCCTGTACGTTATGTCGAGCAAAAAATCAACTTCATTCTGAATTAGAGTCATCTAAGGAATGTAAGTATAGAAAAATACTCGATGCAACAGCCGTCGTTCAGTGAAAAAAACATTATTTTTCGAGTCAGTAGTTATTTTCTCACACTGTACGATACGTCGAGCAAAAATTCATTTTTATTCTGAATAAGTGTCATCTGAGAAATGTAAGAAAGGAAAAATACTCGATGCAACGGCCGTCGTTCAGTAAAAAAACATTATTTTCCAAGTCAGTATTTATTTTCTCACACTGTACGATACGTCGAGCAAAAATTCATTTTTATTCTGAATTAGTGTCATCTAAGGAATGTAAGAAATGAAAAATACTCGATGCAACGGCCGTCGTTCAGTGAAAAAAACATTATTTTCCAAGTCACTATTTATTTTCTCACACTGTACGATACGTCGAGCAAAACTTCATTTTTATTCTAAATGAGGTTCATCTAAGGAATGTAAGAATAGAAAAATACTCGATGCAACGGCTGTCGTTCAGTGAAAAAAACATTATTTTCCAAGTCAGTATTTATTTTCTCACACTGTACGATACGTCGAGCAAAAATTCATCTTTATTTCGAATTAGCGTCATCTAAGGAATATAGGAATAGAAAAATACTCGATGCAACGGCCGTCGTTCAGTGGAAAAAACATCATTTTCCAAGTCAGTATTTATTTTCTCACCCTGTACGTTATGTCGAGCAAAAATTCAACTTTATTCTGAATTAGAGTCATCTGAGGAATGTAAGAATAGAAAAATACTCGATGCAACGGCCGTCGTTCAGTGAAAAAAACATTATTTTCCAAGTCAGTATTTATTTTCTCACACTGTACGATACGTCGAGCAAAAATTCATTTTTATTCTGAATTAGTGTCATCTTAGGAATGTGAGGAAAGGTAAATACTCGATGCAACGGCCGTCGTTCAGTGAAAAAAACATTATTTTCCAAGTCAGTATTTATTTTCTCACACTGTACGATACGTCGAGCAAAAATTCATCTTTATTCCGAATTAGCGTCATCTAAGGAATATAGGAATAAAAAATACTCGATGCAACGGCCGTCGTTCAGTGAAAAAAACATTATTTTCCAAGTCAGTATTTATTTTCTCACACTGTACAATACGTCGAGCAAAAATTCATCTTTATTCCGAATTAGCGTCATCTAAAGAATATAGGAATAGAAAAATACTCGATGCAACGGCTGTCGTTCAGTGAAAAAAACATTATTTTCCAAGTCAGTATTTATTTTCTCACACTGTACGATACGTCGAGCAAAAATTTATCTTTATTCCGAATTAGCGTCATCTAAAGAATATAGGAATAGAAAAATACTCGATGCAACGGCCGTCGTTCAGTGAAAAAAACACTGTACGATACGTCGAGCAAAAATTCATCTTTATTCCGAATTAGTGTCATCTAAGGAATGTAAGAAAAGAAAAATACTCGATGCAACGGCTGTCGTTCAGTGAAAAAACCATCATTTTCCAAGTCAGTATTTATTTTCTCACCCTGTACGTTATGTCGAGCAAAAAATCAACTTCATTCTGAATTAGAGTCATCTAAGGAATGTAAGAGTAGAAAAATACTCGATGCAACGGCCGTCGTTCAGTGAAAAAAACATTATTTTCCAAGTCAGTATTTATTTTCTCACACTGTAAGATATGTCGAGCAAAAATTCATCTTCATTCCGAATTAGTGTCATCTAAGGAATATAGGAATAGAAAAATACTCGATGCAACGGCCGTCGTTCAGTGAAAAAAACATCATTTTCCAAGTCAGTATTTATTATCTCACCCTGTACGTTATGTCGAGCAAAAAATCAACTTCATTCTGAATTAGAGTCATCTAAGGAATGTGAGAATAGAAAAATACTCGATGCAACGGCCGTCGTTCAGTGAAAAAAACATCATTTTCCAAGTCAGTATTTATTTTCTCACCCTGTACGTTATGTCGAGAAAAAAATCAACTTCATTCTGAATTAGAGTCATCTAAGGAATGTAAGAATAGAAAAATACTCGATGCAACGGCCGTCGTTCAGTGAAAAAAACATCATTTTCCAAGTCAGTATTTATTTTCTCACCCTGTACGTTATGTCGAGCAAAAAATCAACTTCATTCTGAATTAGAGTCATCTAAGGAATGTAAGAATAGAAAAATACTCGATGCAACGGCCGTCGTTCACTGAAAAAAACATAATTTTCCAAGTCAGTATTTATTTCCTCACCCTGTACGATATGTCGAGCAAAAAATCAACTTCATTCTGAATTAGAGTCATCTAAGGAATGTAAGAATAGAAAAATACTCGATGCAACGGCCGTTGTTCAGTGAAAAAAACATCATTTTCCAAGTCAGTATTTATTTACTCATCCTGTACGTTATGTCGAGCAAAAAATCAACTTCATTCTGAATTAGAGTCAACTAAGGAATGTAAGAATAGAAAAATACTCCATGCAACGGCCGTCGTTCAGTGAAAAAAACATCATATTCCAAGTCAGTATTTATTTTCTCACCCTGTACTGTATGTCGAGCAAAAAATCAACTTCATTCTGAATTAGAGTCATCTAAGGAATGTAAGAATAGAAAAATACTCGATGCAACGGCCGTCGTTCAGTGAAAAAAACATCATTTTCCAAGTCAGTATTTATTTTCTCACCCTGTACGTTATGTCGAGCAAAAAATCAACTTCATTCTGAATTAGAGTCATCTAAGGAATGTAAGAGTAGAAAAATACTCGATGCAACGGCCGTCGTTCAGTGAAAAAAACATAATTTTCCAAGTCAGTATTTATTTTCTCACACTGTACGATACGTCGAGCAAAAAATCAACTTCATTCTGAATTAGAGTCATCTACGGAATGTAAGAATAGAAAAATACTCGATGCAACGGCCGTCGTTCACTGAAAAAAACATCATTTTCCAAGCCAGTATTTATTTCCTCACCCTGTACGTTATGTCGAGCAAAAAATCAACTTCATTCTGAATTAGAGTCATCTAAGGAATGTAAGTATAGAAAAATACTCGATGCAACAGCCGTCGTTCAGTGAAAAAAACATTATTTTTCGAGTCAGTAGTTATTTTCTCACGCTGTACGATACGTCGAGCAAAAATTCATTTTTATTCTGAATAAGTGTCATCTAAGAAATGTAAGAAAGGAAAAATACTCGATGCAACGGCCGTCGTTCAGTAAAAAAACATTATTTTCCAAGTCAGTATTTATTTTCTCACACTGTACGATACGTCGAGCAAAAATTCATTTTTATTCTGAATTAGTGTCATCTAAGGAATGTAAGAAATGAAAAATACTCGATGCAACGGCCGTCGTTCAGTGAAAAAAACATTATTTTCCAAGTCACTATTTATTTTCTCACACTGTACGATACGTCGAGCAAAACTTCATTTTTATTCTAAATGAGGTTCATCTAAGGAATGTAAGAATAGAAAAATACTCGATGCAACGGCTGTCGTTCAGTGAAAAAAACATTATTTTCCAAGTCAGTATTTATTTTCTCACACTGTACGATACGTCGAGCAAAAATTCATCTTTATTTCGAATTAGCGTCATCTAAGGAATATAGGAATAGAAAAATACTCGATGCAACGGCCGTCGTTCAGCGAAACAAACATTATTTTCCAAGTCAGTATTTATTTTCTCACACTGTACGATACGTCGAGCAAAAATTCATCTTTATTCCGAATTAGTGTCATCTAAGGAATATAGGAATAGAAAAATACTCGATGCAACGGCCGTCGTTCAGTGAAAAAAACATTATTTTTCAAGTCAGTATTTATTTTCTCACACTGTACGATACGTCGAGCAAAAATTCATATTTATTCTAAATGAGGTTCATCTAAGGAATGTAAGAATAGAAAAATACTCGATGCAACGGCCGTCGTTCAGTGAAAAAAACATTATTTTCCAAGTCAGTATTTATTTTCTCACACTGTACGATACGTCGAGCAAAAATTCATCTTTATTCCGAATAAGTGTCATCTAAGAAATGTAAGAAATGAAAAATACTCGATGCAACGGCCGTCGTTCAGTGAAAAAAACATTACTTTCCAAGTCAGTATTTATTTTCTCACACTGTACGATATGTCGAGCAAAAATTCGTTTTATTCTAAATGAGGTTCATCTAAGGAATGTAAGAATAGAAAAATACTCGATGCAACGGCCGTCGTTCAGTGAAAAAAACATTATTTTTCAAGTCAGTATTTATTTTCTCACACTGTACGATACGTCGAGCAAAATTTCATTTTTATTCTGAATAAGTGTCATCTAAGAAATGTAAGAAAAGAAAAATACTCGATGCAACGGCCGTCGTTCAGTGAAAAAAACATTATTTTCCAAGTCAGTATTTATTTTCCCACACTGTACGATACGTCGAGCAAAAATTCATTTTTATTCTGAATAAGTGTCATCTAAGAAATGTAAGAAATGAAAAATACTCGATGCAACGGCCGTCGTTCAGTGAAAAAAACATTACTTTCCAAGTCAGTAATTATTTTCTCACACTGTACGATATGTCAAGCCAAAATTCATTTTTATTCTAAATGAGGTTCATCTAAGGAATGTAAGAATAGAAAAATACTCGATGCAACGGCTGTCGTTCAGTGAAAAAAATATTATTTTCCAAGTCAGTATTTATTTTCTCACACTGTACGATACGTCGAGCAAAAATTCATCTTTATTCTGAATTAGCGTCATCTAAGGAATATAGGAATAGAAAATACTCGATGCAACGGCCGTCGTTCAGTGAAAAAAACATTATTTTCCAAGTCAGTATTTATTTTCTCACACTGTACGATACGTCGATCAAAAATTCATCTTTATTCCGAATTAGCGTCATCTAAGGAATATAGGAATAGAAAAATACTCGATGCAACGGCCGTCGTTCAGTGAAAAAAACATTATTTTCCAAGTCAGTATTTATTTTCCCACACTGTACAATACGTCGAGCAAAAATTCATCTTTATTCTGAATAAGTGTCATCTAAGGAATGTAAGAATAGAAAAATACTCGATGCAACGGCCGTCGTTCAGTGGAAAAAACATCATTTTCCAAGTCAGTATTTATTTTCTCACCCTGTACGTTATGTCGAGCAAAAATTCAACTTTATTCTGAATTAGAGTCATCTGAGGAATGTAAGAATAGAAAAATACTCGATGCAACGGCCGTCGTTCAGTGAAAAAAACATTATTTTCCAAGTCAGTATTTATTTTCTCACACTGTACGATACGTCGAGCAAAAATTCATTTTTATTCTGAATTAGTGTCATCTTAGGAATGTGAGAAAAGGTAAATACTCGATGCAACGGCCGTCGTTCAGTGAAAAAAACATTATTTTCCAAGTCAGTATTTATTTTCTCACACTGTACGATACGTCGAGCAAAAATTCATCTTTATTCCGAATTAGCGTCATCTAAGGAATATAGGAATAAAAAATACTCGATGCAACGGCCGTCGTTCAGTGAAAAAAACATTATTTTCCAAGTCAGTATTTATTTTCTCACACTGTACGATACGTCGAGCAAAAATTCATCTTTACTCCGAATTAGTGTCATCTAAGGAATATAGGAATAGAAAAATACTCGATGCAACGGCCGTCGTTCAGTGAAAAAAACATTATTTTCCAAGTCAGTATTTATTTTCTCACACTGTACGATACGTCGAGCAAGAATTCATTTTTATTCTGAATTAGTATCATCTAAGGAATGTAAGAAAAGAAAAATACTCGATGCAACGGCCGTCGTTCAGTGAAAAAAACATTACTTTCCAAGTCAGTATTTATTTTCTCACACTGTACGATATGTCGAGCAAAAATTCGTTTTATTCTAAATGAGGTTCATCTAAGGAATGTAAGAATAGAAAAATACTCGATGCAACGGCCGTCGTTCAGTGAAAAAAACATTATTTTTCAAGTCAGTATTTATTTTCTCACACTGTACGATACGTCGAGCAAAATTTCATTTTTATTCTGAATAAGTGTCATCTAAGAAATGTAAGAAAAGAAAAATACTCGATGCAACGGCCGTCGTTCAGTGAAAAAAACATTATTTTCCAAGTCAGTATTTATTTTCCCACACTGTACGATACGTCGAGCAAAAATTCATTTTTATTCTGAATAAGTGTCATCTAAGAAATGTAAGAAATGAAAAATACTCGATGCAACGGCCGTCGTTCAGTGAAAAAAACATTACTTTCCAAGTCAGTATTTATTTTCTCACACTGTACGATATGTCGAGCCAAAATTCATTTTTATTCTAAATGAGGTTCATCTAAGGAATGTAAGAATAGAAAAATACTCGATGCAACGGCTGTCGTTCAGTGAAAAAAATATTATTTTCCAAGTCAGTATTTATTTTCTCACACTGTACGATACGTCGAGCAAAAATTCATCTTTATTCTGAATTAGCGTCATCTAAGGAATATAGGAATAGAAAATACTCGATGCAACGGCCGTCGTTCAGTGAAAAAAACATTATTTTCCAAGTCAGTATTTATTTTCTCACACTGTACGATACGTCGATCAAAAATTCATCTTTATTCCGAATTAGCGTCATCTAAGGAATATAGGAATAGAAAAATACTCGATGCAACGGCCGTCGTTCAGTGAAAAAAACATTATTTTCCAAGTCAGTATTTATTTTCCCACACTGTACAATACGTCGAGCAAAAATTCATCTTTATTCTGAATAAGTGTCATCTAAGGAATGTAAGAATAGAAAAATACTCGATGCAACGGCCGTCGTTCAGTGGAAAAAACATCATTTTCCAAGTCAGTATTTATTTTCTCACCCTGTACGTTATGTCGAGCAAAAATTCAACTTTATTCTGAATTAGAGTCATCTGAGGAATGTAAGAATAGAAAAATACTCGATGCAACGGCCGTCGTTCAGTGAAAAAAACATTATTTTCCAAGTCAGTATTTATTTTCTCACACTGTACGATACGTCGAGCAAAAATTCATTTTTATTCTGAATTAGTGTCATCTTAGGAATGTGAGAAAAGGTAAATACTCGATGCAACGGCCGTCGTTCAGTGAAAAAAACATTATTTTCCAAGTCAGTATTTATTTTCTCACACTGTACGATACGTCGAGCAAAAATTCATCTTTATTCCGAATTAGCGTCATCTAAGGAATATAGGAATAAAAAATACTCGATGCAATGGCCGTCGTTCAGTGAAAAAAACATTATTTTCCAAGTCAGTATTTATTTTCTCACACTGTACGATACGTCGAGCAAAAATTCATCTTTACTCCGAATTAGTGTCATCTAAGGAATATAGGAATAGAAAAATACTCGATGCAACGGCCGTCGTTCAGTGAAAAAAACATTATTTTCCAAGTCAGTATTTATTTTCTCACACTGTACGATACGTCGAGCAAGAATTCATTTTTATTCTGAATTAGTATCATCTAAGGAATGTAAGAAAAGAAAAATACTCGATGCAACGGCCGTCGTTCAGTGAAAAAAACATTATTTTCCAAGTCAGTATTTATTTTCTCACACTGTACGATACGTCGAGCAAAAATTCATTTTTATTCTAAATGAGGTTCATCTAAGGAATGTAAGAATAGAAAAATACTCGATGCAACGGCCGTCGTTCAGTGAAAAAAACATTATTTTCCAAGTCAGTATTTATTTTCTCACACTGTACGATACGTCGAGCAAAAATTTATTTTTACTCTAAATGAGGTTCATCTAAGGAATATAGGAATAGAAAAATACTCGATGCAACGGCCGTCGTTCAGTGAAAAAAACATTATTTTCCAAGTCAGTATTTATTTTCTCACACTGTACGATACGTCGAGCAAAAATTCATTTTCATTCTGAATTAGTATCATCTAAGGAATGTAAGAAGAGAAAAATACTCGATGCAACGGCCGTCGTTCAGTGAAAAAAACATTATTTTCCAAGTCAGTATTTATTTTCTCACACTGTACGATACGTCGAGCTAAAATTCATTTTTATTCTAAATGAGGTTCATCTAAGGAATGTAAGAATAAAAAAATACTCGATGCAACGGCCGTCGTTCAGTGAAAAAAACATTATTTTCCAAGTCAGTATTTATTTGCTCACACTGTACGATAAGTCGAGCAAAAATTCATCTTTATTCCGAATTAGCGTCATCTAAGGAATATAGGAATAGAAAAATACTCGATGCAACGGCCGTCGTTCAGTGAAAAAAACATTATTTTCCAAGTCAGTATTTATTTGCTCACACTGTACGATACGTCGAGCAAAAATTCATCTTTAATCCGAATAAGTGTCATCCAAGGAATATAGGAATAGAAAAATACTCGATGCAACGGCCGTCGTTCAGTGAAAAAAACATTATTTTCCAAGTCAGTATTTATTTTCTCACACTGTACGATACGTCGAGCAAAAATTCATCTTTGTTAAAAATTAAATGAGTTTTTAACCCTGTGATGCAGTCTACTCTACGCTCCTGGTTGCCCTCCTCGCCCAACGCTATTTGGTCACAGAGTATTGTGATTTCTGACATACTCGAGATCTGACATGCGCGTTCATCTGTGATCTCTAATATAAAACACCGGCAAGAACTCTCCTAACCTCTCTTTTACCACTTTTCTTGTCACTTCGCTTTTCCGCTCGTGTTACAAATTTTCTACGCTCTTGTGCCTTTTTTGCTTCTCCTACGCCATTTTCTCGCTAGTCGATTAATTTGTGTTCTACGAATTGTGAACTTGGTGCCTACCAAGCAAACCTTAAAAGACAATTATATTGCTTTAAGTGATTATTTAGATCTCCTCAAATACAGGTACAGTACATTTTTCTTAACTATATGAATTGTTCCTAACATGCTTCCTATAAAATATCATGCACTCTCACGTTTCCACGAAATATCTCATGCATCTTGAGTATATATCGTTGAAGTGTATTTTATATAGCCTCCTCGTCACCTGTACCTCCCTCATTAAGGTATATTTTTGGTATTTTCATATTTATTTCTCGAACCACGTGTGTACTGTACCTAACCCTTTGTACTAACTCTCCAATTTTATAATCTCCAAACGACCCCCCCTCGTAAACTCTTCGTACCTATTTACTCCTCGTATTCTCTCGAGCACCAGGTTCACATTTCACCTACATCTCAGGCACTTACTTCTCATTATTTTCACTCATAGTATTTCACAATCTCTCATACTCAAAAACACCTCTACGATTAGACTTCTCAGGCTTTTGTAAGTTTCAGGTACCTCTCCGTTCCAGCTGGAGTCATCACATGGATCGTACAACCAGGCCTGGTCTCAACTGATAAGTATTCAGAATTGTTCTACTCATGCAAATGCTCTCAAAACTCTAAAGGACCTGGTTGGATGTATCGTTTGATGGTTCCAGACCCATGTCACCTCACATAAGTATAATTTGTATTTGTATTTTCTTATACTTTATCATAACTTGCAACTTACATTGCCTGCACTCTATACTCTCCTCAACCTATGACCAACTATCCTCTCAAGTAAATGTGTTGTCAATTGATTCATTTCGCTAACTAAAATTTAACTGCTCTGCCTTTATATACACCTCATATGACTCTCAATTATCACCTCCATTACCATAGTTATGTTGTATTACTTCTGTTTTTCTGATAAGGACAGGCTTATCACTGTAAACGTCGTTAACCATAATTATTGATTATACATTTCTCTCATCTCCTGTCAATTACACTTACCCTCAACCATCTCTGTTTGTCAATGAACCTTCTGTTTTTCTAATAGGGGACATTTTAATACATGCCAGCTCTATTCCTGTAAACGTTGCGTTTCTATTGACAAATAATGCTTCTCAGATCAACGTTAGTGATTTAGAATTGTTACAGGCAACACATAATACTCAATACATCTCAATTATCGATCTCAAAGCATTCTCTCAATTCAAGCACAACGTTCAGACTTTCTCTATTGTGAAATATTACACTCAATTGTCTCTCAATAAATGTAAATAGGTCAACTCTGTTTAGATGTTGTTAAATTTTGTATATAATTTTAACTCCATGCGAGTACCTGTTTATAATGTGAATGTGAACTAATACAATAAACATTTTATTAAACATCTTCAACTCAATCATTTGGTAACAGTCCACTAAAAAGTAATTGCCAATTATCTCACCACCTAGATTTTTGAACATTTGGTCCTTCGAGCCGGATGATTGAGTTGTTATATTAATCGTTCACATCACATTCTCTCAAATACAGCTCCTCTACTTCTCATCAGTCACCTCAAAAGGAGGTGAGTCCTAGCACCTCAACGAAGAGGCGTTAACAGTCACCTCAAAAGGAGGAACCTCCACGTCGTCTCAATGTTCTGCTCGCCACCGCCACTGCCAACCTCGTCACCTCAACATCCTCACACAAGGTTCGACTTCTCATCGACTCAGGATCTGAGTTGAGCTTCATCTCTCCACCTCTGGCCAACAAGCTGAGTCTTCCTCGAAGGAAGTCACACGTTGTAATTGTCAGCATCCATGGTACCACCTCGAAGGCAAAGGGATGCCTTTCTATCACGCTCACGTCGCTATATGACCATCAATCCATACATGTTGATGCTCATGTTCTCTCATTATCCTTCTCTAACTTGCCTTCTTTTCACACCTGCTTCCAGCCATCTCCACACCTCCAGAATCTCAAGCTGGCTGATCCAGACTACCACATCTCACGACCAATCGACATCATTTTGGGCGCTGATGTCTACGGCTCAATCATTCTCCCTCAAATGAAAAGAGGTCCTCCATCATCTCCAACAGCACAGCTCTCTATCTTCGGATGGCTCATCCTTGGTCCTGTGTGTCAACAACCAGAAGACATTCCACATCACTCTCCGATGTTTCATACTACTCAAGATGATCTCCATCAACTCCTCACCAAGTTTTGGGAACAGGAAGATATCCAATCAACTTCTCAGTCACACCTCACCCCTGATGAGCAAGAATGCGAAAACCACTTCGTCTCTACTCACCGAAGACTAGATTCAGGCAAATACATGGTAAGACTACCGCTGAAATCGTCTGTCGACGTCTTGGGTTCCTCAAGACAACGTGCTTTTCGATGTCTCCAAGGCCTGCTCCGTAAATTCGAAAAGGACCCAGAGTACTCCGACCTCTATCATCAATTCCTCGATGAATATGAACTTCTCCATCACATGCAACCTGTTTCATCAGAGACAGCCATCTCAAGATACTTCCTGCCTCATCATGGGGTTCTCAAAACAGACAACACCTCAAAGAAACTACGAGTGGTCTTCAACGGCTCCAGCCCCACCTCAACTGGTATTTCACTCAACGATATCATGCACACAGGAGCCAAACTACAACTCGACGTGATAGATGTCCTTATGTGGGTGCGTAAGTACAAATTTGTCTTCTCCACAGACATCACAAAGATGTACAGACAGATCCTGGTCCATCCTGACGATTGGGATCTTCAATGTATCCTATGGCTCGACTCCAACAACAAAGTCCAAACGTACCACCTCACCACAGTCACATATGGAACCAGGTCCGCTCCATTCTTGGCAATTAGAATTCTTCTCCAGCTCATCAACGATGAAGGTCACAAGTTTCCGTTAGCCATTCCCCCATTGACGAAAGGTCGTTATGTCGATGACATCTGTGGCGGATCAGATACTGAAGACCAACTCCTCGAAATTGCCAAACAACTCCAGCACCTCTGCATGGCGGCCGGCCTCCCCCTCGCAAAGTGGCAGTCAAATGTACCACAACTACTCCAGTATGTACAAGAGGACGAACATACTTCATCTCCACTCTCCTTCGATGAAAATCCCACCTCAACCAAAGTATTAGGACTCCTGTGGTACCCTCAAGAAGATTACTTCACATTTAAGGTCAGCTCCATCCTATCTGGGTCTATACTAACAAAACGCTCAGTTCTTTCTCATATCGCTCAAATATTTGATCCATTAGGTTTAGTCTCCCCTGTTACGATTAGGGCCAAGATGTTGTTGCAAGAATTATGGCTCCAAAAGTTATCATGGGACGAACCTCTACCTCAACTACTCCAACAGAAATGGCATGACATCAGCGACGACCTCTACAAGCTGGCCAGCATAAAAATTCCTCGATGGATCAACTACCAAGGTGGTTGTTCCGTACAACTCCATGGCTTCTCCGATGCATCTCAATTTGCCATTTCTGCAGTCCTCTACCTCCTCGTTCAAACTCCGTCCAAGGAACGCAAAGTTTCAATGCTCTGCTCCAAAACAAAAGTAACGCCTTTGAAGCCTCTCACAATCCCGCGCCTCGAATTGTCAGCTGCACTTCTCCTCTCTCGTCTCGTAAATTATGCGCATAATATTTTACAGCTCAACAGCCTCTACACAACTCTATGGACGGACTCCTCAGTCACTCTATCCTGGATCACAACTCATCCCTCACGTTGGAAGGACTTTGTTCGGAACCGCGTGGCAACAATCCAAGAACTAACTCCTAGGGCCCAATGGAGATATATTTCCGGCAAAGACAATCCTGCTGACTGTGCATCTCGAGGCTTAACTTCCGCTCAACTTCGCAACCACTCGCTTTGGTGGACGGGACCACCATGGCTTTCCAAGTCAGAAGACTCATGGCCCAGTCGTCAGCTGGCATCGACAACTGAACATGAATCCGAAGCAAAACCTGTCACCTCCATTCTCACTTCCACCTCGAAGGACTACGAGTGGGACCTTATCTACAGGTATTCTTCTATGAATAAATTGTTGAGAATCACCTCTCTTTGTTCAAAGCTTCTCGCACGACTCCAACGCAAGCTGGATCCAGCACCTCTCACAAGCCTCACCTCGTCTGACTTGGAAAAATCCAGAATTTTCTGGATAAAAGCAACTCAAGAAGTCTACTTCTCACTCGAACTCAAGGCTCTTCGCACTCGGACTCCAATCTACTCCTCAAATGCATTCAGTAGACTCACAGCCTTCCTCGACCACGATGGTGTAATTCGTGTAGGCGGACGAATCACCCAGTCAAATCTAGACCCAGATAGCAAACATCCTATAATTCTTCCTCGATTCTCTCAATTCACTTCTCTAGCTATCGATGAAGCTCATCGATCAACTCTCCATGGAGGCACTCAACTCACTCTAGCCCGCATACGTCAAAGGTATTGGATTCTTGGAGGAAGAGCCCCAGTCAAATCCCATATCCTTCGATGTGTAACCTGCGCCAGGCACCGTGGCATTCGGGCACAGCAGCTCATGGGACAACTACCAGCACCTCGAGTACAGCCATCTCGTCCATTCCTCCACACCGGTGTCGATTACGCCGGACCACTCACTCTCAAGACATGGAAGGGAAGAGGTTCCAGAACACACAAAGGCTGGGTTTGTGTGTTTGTCTGCTTTGCCTCCTCAGCTGTTCACCTCGAAGTCGTAAGTGACTACTCCTCTGACTCCTTCATTGCTGCTTTTCGCAGGTTCACAGCCAGACGAGGAATCTGTCATACCTTGTATTCAGACTGTGGCACCACATTCATTGGCGCTGACACCGCTCTCAAGGAACTCTTCACGAAAGCTTCCAGTCAACACCAAAACCTCTCCAAGCTTCTTCTCAATGACGGCACTACATGGTGTTTCAACCCCCCAGCAGCTCCTCATATGGGTGGAAATTGGGAATCAGTCGTCAAATCGTTCAAGCATCACTTCATTCGAATCGTCAAGGATCAATCCTTCACCTTGGAAGAAATCATGACGCTGTCCTCTCAAATCGAAGCCATTTTGAACTCAAGACCACTCGAACCTCTCAGTGACGACCCCGACGACTGCGAAGCCCTCACACCTGGACATCTCCTCATCGGCACACCATTAAATGCTCTGCCAGAACCATCTCTCGAACATCTCTCCACGTCTCGACTCTCCAGATGGCAGTTGGTCCAACAACGAACTCAACAGTTTTGGAACCAATGGTCATCACAATACCTGCAACGTCAGCTCTCCATCTCAAAATGGCACCACCCACGTCACGACCTTAAGATTGGTTCTTTGGTGCTGATCACTGATGAACGTACACCTCCATGCAAGTGGCCTCTAGCCAGAGTCACACATCTCAATCCCGGACGAGACGGACTCACAAGAGTGGTCACCTTAAAAACCTCCACTACAACTCTCACGAGGCCAATTGCAAAGTTATGCATTTTGCCAATCCTGGTGGACTCTGAGGACAACGAGGGGCCTGTTTCCTCCAGTTGATGGGTGGATTGAGTAGCTCAGACACTGGAGAGCAGGTTTCTCTCACCCTCCTCACCAGGGAAGTTCCACGAAGCTCTTCTCATCTATAATCAACTCCGTTAATTATGGCGGCCGGAATGTTAAAAATTAAATGAGTTTTTAACCCTGTGATGCAGTCTACTCTACGCTCCTGGTTGCCCTCCTCGCCCAACGCTATTTGGTCACAGAGTATTGTGATTTCTGACATACTCGAGATCTGACATGCGCGTTCATCTGTGATCTCTAATATAAAACACCGGCAAGAACTCTCCTAACCTCTCTTTTACCACTTTTCTTGTCACTTCGCTTTTCCGCTCGTGTTACAAATTTTCTACGCTCTTGTGCCTTTTTTGCTTCTCCTACGCCATTTTCTCGCTAGTCGATTAATTTGTGTTCTACGAATTGTGAACTTGGTGCCTACCAAGCAAACCTTAAAAGACAATTATATTGCTTTAAGTGATTATTTAGATCTCCTCAAATACAGGTACAGTACATTTTTCTTAACTATATGAATTGTTCCTAACATGCTTCCTATAAAATATCATGCACTCTCACGTTTCCACGAAATATCTCATGCATCTTGAGTATATATCGTTGAAGTGTATTTTATATAGCCTCCTCGTCACCTGTACCTCCCTCATTAAGGTATATTTTTGGTATTTTCATATTTATTTCTCGAACCACGTGTGTACTGTACCTAACCCTTTGTACTAACTCTCCAATTTTATAATCTCCAAACGACCCCCCCTCGTAAACTCTTCGTACCTATTTACTCCTCGTATTCTCTCGAGCACCAGGTTCACATTTCACCTACATCTCAGGCACTTACTTCTCATTATTTTCACTCATAGTATTTCACAATCTCTCATACTCAAAAACACCTCTACGATTAGACTTCTCAGGCTTTTGTAAGTTTCAGGTACCTCTCCGTTCCAGCTGGAGTCATCACATGGATCGTACAACCAGGCCTGGTCTCAACTGATAAGTATTCAGAATTGTTCTACTCATGCAAATGCTCTCAAAACTCTAAAGGACCTGGTTGGATGTATCGTTTGATGGTTCCAGACCCATGTCACCTCACATAAGTATAATTTGTATTTGTATTTTCTTATACTTTATCATAACTTGCAACTTACATTGCCTGCACTCTATACTCTCCTCAACCTATGACCAACTATCCTCTCAAGTAAATGTGTTGTCAATTGATTCATTTCGCTAACTAAAATTTAACTGCTCTGCCTTTATATACACCTCATATGACTCTCAATTATCACCTCCATTACCATAGTTATGTTGTATTACTTCTGTTTTTCTGATAAGGACAGGCTTATCACTGTAAACGTCGTTAACCATAATTATTGATTATACATTTCTCTCATCTCCTGTCAATTACACTTACCCTCAACCATCTCTGTTTGTCAATGAACCTTCTGTTTTTCTAATAGGGGACATTTTAATACATGCCAGCTCTATTCCTGTAAACGTTGCGTTTCTATTGACAAATAATGCTTCTCAGATCAACGTTAGTGATTTAGAATTGTTACAGGCAACACATAATACTCAATACATCTCAATTATCGATCTCAAAGCATTCTCTCAATTCAAGCACAACGTTCAGACTTTCTCTATTGTGAAATATTACACTCAATTGTCTCTCAATAAATGTAAATAGGTCAACTCTGTTTAGATGTTGTTAAATTTTGTATATAATTTTAACTCCATGCGAGTACCTGTTTATAATGTGAATGTGAACTAATACAATAAACATTTTATTAAACATCTTCAACTCAATCATTTGGTAACAGTCCACTAAAAAGTAATTGCCAATTATCTCACCACCTAGATTTTTGAACAATCTTTAATCCGAATAAGTGTCATCTAAGGAATATAGGAATAGAAAAATACTCGATGCATTGGCCGTCGTTCAGTGAAAAAAACATTATTTTCCAAGTCAGTATTTATTTTCTCACACTGTACGATACGTCGAGCAAAAATTCATCTTTAATCCGAATATATATATATATATATATTCTTTTGACTGAGAGCTGTATATGTGTTAGCAGAGGTTGGTGTAACGGGGTACCATACAATTCGACGTATGATACAAGAGCTTAGGGAAAAACCTCAGCAAAAAAACCCTGTCTCCCCGTGAGTGTCGTGATTTGTAACTATTGTTCACAAAATTTACTGCAATTTGAAAATATTGATAGGCATTTATTTCTTCAATATGGACTCCTTCGTCAAAAAACGGAGAGGTTTCTCCAAGGTACCCGAAACTCCTGAAAAATGAAAAGACAAGAGGAGAAGAACGAACAAATTATAAATACTACATAACCTTTCAAAAGTCTCCTCTCACAAATATAATTCTCTGTAGGCGCATGGGTTCTCTTGGAGAAGAATCACCTCCGCTAGTTTTCAAAAATATTCCTTCTTGTTCAGAAATCCCTTCAATATTTGAATTCGAAAAGGAAAATGTTGCTCGTAAGGCCAGGAGGGTCTCTTTCGAAACCAGGTCTGACAGTCCAAGCGATGATTATTCAGAACTTCAGATGTTCGAAGACCGCTACAGGGCCCTTATTTAGGGCTATCATCTCCCATAGATAGATATTTTACTTTGTATCGTATAAAATAATGGAAAACTGAGCCGGAAGAATTTACGATGTCATCATGACATCATGTCATAATCCGAATAAGTGTCATCTAAGGAATATAGGAATAGGAAAATACTCGATGCAACGGCCGTCGTTCAGTGAAAAAATGGGTTCAAGCCCTGTGGACAGGAGCTTTCTGGCGCTCTAGTTCAAACAGACAAATTATATCTCCGAAAGTATTGGTTTCTCAGAGTTGGGAATTATATCAATGTATTCATATAATAGAACTGCATCCTAAAGGAAATTCAATTCAAATAATAGTTTATTTATCAAGATTAAATGAGCAATCATGAGAATAAGAAAAGCACCATGGAAGAAATAAAATTAAATCTGGCCAATTTTGCCCAATAACGAACTTAACCGAGATATTCATCTCCCTAAACTACTCTGAAAATTTCAACTACCTACCTCATTCCGTTCGAGAGTTATATCTATGTCTATGGATGAAAAGCAGTCTCACTACTCTCAGATCTCTTACTTCATGTTCAGTTCCGAAATGTAAGAATTTTCTGAGAAAAACTAATTTCGGAGCAAACAACTGACATTTTTCTCACTTCGCTCACAATTCTTCGATTGATTAGATAATGTCTCAGGAACATCATTTGACATTATGACAATTCATATTCATACATAGAATAATATCATTCTGTGACAACGTTGAAATACGATTTATTATTGAAATTTTGAAAAATCATATCTCCGAAAGTATTAGCTTGTTAGAGTTAAAAATGATATGAGTGGATTCTTATGATAAAACTTTTTATTAAAAAAAATTTAATTTGGAATTTGTTTCGTAAAAAAAAAAAATTTTTTTTTTTACTCCGAAACCATCTGTCCGATTTTGCCCAATAACGAACTTAGCCGAGATATTTATCCCCCAAACCTACTCTGAAAATTTCAACTCTCTAGCTCTTTCCGTTCGAGAGTTATCGTGCCTACGGCCGGCCGGACAGAATGAATTTCGACCACGGATTCTTGATCAGTGAGTCGAACCAAATCGTTTAAGACCATTTTCATCGAAATATTCGAAAATTACAGACATTTGGGCAAATTGATAAGCACTCAGTTCCGAGGAACTAGAGCGCCAAAAAACATTATTTTCCAAGTCAGTATTTATTTTCTCACACTGTACGATACGTCGAGCAAAAATTCATCTTTATTCCGAATTAGTGTCATCTAAGGAATATAGGAATAGAAAAATACTCGATGCAACGGCCGTCGTTCAGTGAAAAAAACATTATTTTCCAAGTCAGATTTTATTTTCTCACACTGTACGATACGTCGAGCAAAAATTCATTTTTATTCTAAATGAGGTTCATCTAAGGAATGTAAGAATAGAAAAATACTCGATGCAACGGCCGTCGTTCAGTAAAAAAAACCTTATTTTCCAAGTCAGTATTTATTTTCTCACACTGTACGATACGTCGAGCAAAAATTCATCTTTATTCCGAATAAGTGTCATCTAAGGAATATAGGAATAGAAAAATACTCAATGCAACTGCCGTCGTTCAGTGAAAAAAACATTATTTTCCAAGTCAGTATTTATTTTCCCACACTGTACGATACGTCGAGCAAAAATTCATCTTTATTCTGAATAAGTGTCATCTAAGGAATGTAAGAATAGAAAAATACTCGATGCAACGGCCGTCGTTCGGTGGAAAAAACATAATTTTCCAAGACAGTATTTATTTTCTCACCCTGTACGTTAAGTCGAGCTGAAATTCATATACATTTTAAATGAAGGTCATCATAGAAAACCAAGAATTTATTATCATATTCGTTGGGACACTTGGATGCTTTTCGAGGAAAATTAATCATTTATATAAGACACATGTATAGTTTGTCGGTCATAATTGTATGTGAAACCCCCTTATGATTTAAAATGAATTTTAATGCGCGTGTAATCTCCTATTTTGACAAATTTGTTAATAAGGGAATAATTGTCAGTCTGGCAACACTGCTCGTTAAATTCCGTATATCCCATATTCGACAGTCCCCACGTCATAATGTGTGGATGAGAATGTGTGGATAACTCTGTTATTAAACTGCAGAGTGTAAATAGTGAAATTTCCTTTGGATTGTTTCTACTTATTGGAGATGAGTACATTTCAGTTGAGACTATAGACAACAAGATGGACTAGAAATATGTGTGAAAAAGAACTTTCATTTCTTCCGATGTTATAAAACATTTTGATGACCTTTCTAATAATTTTTCAACAAAAATTGATACATCTGAATAGGAGATCAAGAAGCTCAAAGAATCTATTTATTTATATATATATGTATTCAATTTCCAAAAGTCTGTATCTGTAGATGCTTCAGTTGAAATCAATAAGGATCTTATTATTCATCTCAAATTATTCATTAAAAATGTTCAGATTTTCTGCAGTGATTTGAAATGGATTCTTCCTTTCGATCTTACCTTTACCCGAGCAGATGATCTCAACCTCAGATCAATAAGTAAACATTTCCCGCTACAGAAATATAATTAATGGGGATTCAGATTCGGAATTTATCAATTTCTTTTATCAACATTTTT
Organism: Halyzia sedecimguttata; assembly: GCA_937662695.2. NCBI lineage: Eukaryota > Metazoa > Arthropoda > Insecta > Coleoptera > Coccinellidae > Halyzia > Halyzia sedecimguttata. The sequence goes on along the minus strand of OW569413.2, from coordinate 44,012,216 downwards.
ACACAGTTCAGATCAAAAAATAATTTGATGTGAATTTACTCTTTGTAGCATTGAATTGATATTCTGAATTCACATAGACTTGTAGTTGTGTGGTTTACATTCATAAATCATTCTAAATTCACCTTGTTCTGTTTTTGCAAATTAACTTTTGAAAAATTTTGTAGAAAATACGAATAGCAATAGTATTGTCCACCGAATGGAAAATAATCAGAACCATTTGTAGATAGCAGAAACTTACCATTATAGTAAGAACCAAAACAAGACAAACTCTAAGATGATTATCACAATTTTCATTAGCCTACCTTATTATAGTCTTATATAATAGTTATGTTTAGGAATATATTTTTATTTTGAGAATTTCATTCAAGTTTATAATTTTTTGGTTCTAGTTTTTTTTTTTAACCCCAAAGTGTCCAAAATCACAACACTTCATCTCGTAATTACATTGTTTTAAACTGTTTTATCGGTAAATATTCATCATAAATAGGATCTTATTGATCTCATTTTTCGACAGTAAATCATTTGAAAAATGATGAAATAGTCGAAATTTCATCAAAATCCAGCGCTACCGCATTGAAGGAGTATGCCTCTAAGAGACGATTAATTGCGGCGTTGTCAGACTGTGTTCCAGGCTATCTCTATAGTGGGCTGTGCATGTACCTAGATTTCAAAGGGATGCCGACAACTCTTATGCAACCGTTGCGGGGATTTATTGCAGGCAGATAAGAATAATTGGAGAAAACATGGGGAAGTGGGACCTTTTATTTAAAGTTATTTTAATACTGAGAGCTGAAATTTGCTCTAGGTTTGGTTGCGTTTCGTTTCGTGTGACTGACAATTTACTCGTTATTCTTCATTATTTAATTATTTTTTCTTTTTCACTTGCAGAAATGTTGATTCGATCAGGGGCTCGGGTGCCTCTGTGGACCTCGGGGCCCTACGCTTAAGCGTACTAAGCGTACCGATAAATCCGCCACTGGCATTGGTAATTGAGAAAAGGCAAAAATACTCAAGATGGCTCAGTACGAAAAACGAATGTGATCAAGAGAATATAAAGACACTAACAGACAACTACGTAAAGTGATCAGAGCGGAAAAAACAAAATGTGGGACAAAAAATGCCAGGAGGTCAATAACTATATAGGTGGACGGAAGTGCTCAGAAATCTGGGGTTTCATAAGAAAGCTGAAACACAATGGCGAAGATCTAGCGCAAATACAAGTCGTTGAACCAGAACATTAGAAGAGTTGCCATGTGAAACAAGACACAATTCATTGCTGAATCACCATCTAAAAGAATACAGGTTATGGGAGAGGAAGACAGAGTAAAAAATGCCATGTCCCTGAACAACGGGAAATCTAGCGGTCCGGAAGGAGTTTATGCAGAAATGCTAAAGTTTGGCAGTGCAAAGCTCATAGCACACATTACCTAAATTATAGACCAATATATAAATGGACACCCATTCCCGGATCTTTGTAAGGAAGCTCACTCCTATTCACAAAAAGGCAATAAAAGAATGTGCGGTAACTATAGAGGGATATCGGTAACTAGTCTCATGAGTAGACTGTACGGTAAAGTTTTGAGGGACCTAATTGAAGAAGAATACGAAGAAGAAGAGTAGACTGGCTTCAGAGCAGGATGATCCTGCACTCACAATGTATTCTGCCTTAAGCAAGTTATCGAAAAAAGGAGCGCCAGAAACATGGAAACTCATATAACTTTTGTACATCTCCAGAAGGCGTATGATACTGTCCCACTATCTAAACTGTGGTAAATCCTTCAGAATTCCAATATAAACTACAGATACATAGAAGCACTGCAAGAACTATATAAAGGATCTAAATCAAGAGTGAAAATTGGAAAATTTCTGACGAAATACTTCGCAGTGACAAAGGGACTGAGACAAGGATACTACATTTTGCCCACTCTTTTCAAAATCTACGTGGCAGCCAGTCTGAAAATGTCGAAGAGGAAGATACGAGCTATGGAAATAGAACTCACCAACAATTGCATTTGTAACGAAGCGAAATAATTTCCATCATCAAGGGCCGGTTTCTCAATTGCGAGTTAACTTGAGGTTGCGAGTTGCGCATGTATTTAGCGATATTCATGAACGCGCAACACTCGGGTTACCCGCAACCTCTAGTTAACTCGCAATTGAGAAACTGGCCCTTATTCGTTCCACTGCAACTAAGTCGACGGTAAACCAAGGCGTTTGCGTCGCATTTCCGAAATATGCGCGAAGTAGGATATTGCGAGTTGCCCGTTTTCAAACAGATGGGCGTGGTCAGACGCGTATCTAGATTCGGCTATAAAAGCGAGACCGGTGACCTAATTAAAGCAGTCGAATGAAACATAACGTCCGCTTCCTCACCGATAGTACCGCAGCAAGATTCATAAGTAAGTGCCACTGGAGGGTCCTAGATAGGCAGGTTCTATAGGTATGTTTGTTTTAAATTCTTAACTTGCAGGTTATTTTACTGTACCGCTCGAGTTTCTGGAGGTGATGTAGTAGCTTTAAACGGCCTGTATGATGCACTGAAATTCTGAGTCTACAAGAACGTATATGTTAGCTTCAAACGGTCCATATACAGTCTTGTATTGCCCTTCCTAACTTTACTCGAGATCCTGAAAGTCATGCAAAGAGCTTCAGTGGCAGGCATGAACATCAAGTATCTCCGAGGATATTGGAGAGTGTGTGCTAGCTTGAAACGGCGCACAGACCCTCCTATATCACCCAACTCCTTCCTACCCTACTCGAGATCCTGATGGTCGTGCAAGGAGCTTCAGTGGCAGGCATGAACATCAAGTATTTTCGAGGATATTGGAGAGTCTGTGCTAGCTTCAAACGGCGTACAGACCCTCCTATATCACCTAACTCCTCCCTATCCTTACTCGAGATCCTGATGGTCATGCAAGGAGCTTCAGTGGCAGGCATGAACATCAAGTATTTCCGAGGATACTGGAGAGTGTGTGCTATCTTGAATCCGGGCACATACCCTCCTATATCAACCAACTCCTCCCTATCCCTACTCGAGATCCTGATGGATATACAAGGAGCTTCAGTGGCTGGCATGGGCATCCAGTATCTCCGAGGATACTGGAGAGTCTGTGCTAGCTTGAAACGGCGCCCACACTCTCCTCTATCAACCAACTCCTCCCTATCCCTACTCGAGATCCTGATGTCATGCAAGGAGCTTCAGTGGCAGGTATGAACATCAAGTATTTCCGAGGATATTGAACAGTCTGTGCTAGCTTGAAACGGCACACAGACCCTCCTATATCACTCAACTCCTTCCTACCCTACTCGAGATCCTGATGGTCATGCAAGAAGCTTCAGTGGCAGGCATGGACATCAAGTATCTCCGAGGATATTGGAGGGTGTGTGCTAGCTTGAAACGGCGCACAGATCCTCCCCTATCATCCTATCTAGTGCCGTCCCTTTTTACGTCCCCAGTCCAAAAACCGTCATTTGTATACGAGCCGTTATATGCCAGCAAGGTAGGATGTCATTGAATTTCATTTTTCTGATCAGAGCTTGCTTGTGTGGAACCCTCACTGTTGTACCGTTGGTAAGAATAGGTTGAACTATTTTTCTCTATTTCAGTATCGTAATGAGTTCATTCCAGCACTAAAAACAGTGCAGGAATGAACTCATTTCCGCTTGTTTCTAGTTACATTTAACGTTTTGTGGTAGTCAGCACTGATATTCGATCCTATCAAATTTCAACACACGTCAATTATTGTCAATATAAGATAATCTGGATAAGGTGAAATAATTTTTGAGAGGAAAAGTTTTATTTTCATCAAAAAATAAGGTACTAGAGATTTCTTTCTTGCTCATTTTGAATCATTCATGATATTAGGAAACTGTTAAATCTGATCTCCATGCTCTACGTACAATTATTCAAATTCCGTGATCTGTCAACTTTCGTAACAGTCACACCAACTGCCAACATATAATACAAAAGTCACTAGGATGTATAATCCTAATTTTTCATTAAATTTCAAAGGTATTTTACAAAACTTGTCTGAAATAGAGAAAATATCGTCTAATACTCGTTGCAGAAGGCAATTCCAACACTCATGCGTACGAAAACTCGCTCCTTCGTCGCTCGTTTTCGAATTTCGCATTCATGTTTGAATATCAGCCCATTCTGCAACTTGTTTTAGAATATACTATTCCACTCATACTTTCACCGTCATCTCGATTCTACCGCTTATTTTAGTCCGCATGTGTAGTCCGCTAATTGTTTGGGTAGTAATAGCTTTCACCGCTTGAATTTTTACCGCATGTTGCATCCCGCTTCTGCCTTCTCACCGCCCGCTCACCTTTACTTGCATATCAACTTGTATCTATATCATTTTACATAATTTATTTGAAAACATTATTTCATCCTGTCATTATTTACCGATTATTGAATAGAAGTTTTATTGATATTGTGTATTTTATTGCACCCGAGGAATTTTTGAAGTATTTTTCAGAGGTAGGGAATTTCTATTTAGGTACGAAGACCCCTGGACATAACCTTCGCTGGCTAGTAGCTCCTGGAACCTATGGGAAACCGTCCATAGGTACCGCAGTGTCCTCAACACTTTAAACTAGAGGTGGCGCCCGAGACTCTATCTTCACAGGCAAGATGCATAGAATAACAAGGTGTGGACACTCCCTACTAATTCCTGCTAAAATTTTCGGCCGAAAAACGGACCAAGAACTGTCAAATCACGTACTTTATGTACTACTTCACTTTATTAACGATGGTGCCGCTAGGGTCGATTTCGAAGATTCTGACAAGCGAATAAATGAAAACTGACAAGCGACAAAGTTCACTTTTCACCGTTGCTAGTTCGTAAATTCAAATTAAAAGAATATAATGAAGCAGTTTATTGAAAAAATCAATCCATTTTTTGATTAATCAGATATCTGTTCGGAGATAATATGTAAACCACATTGGTTTGGAACAGAAATTTCATCTTGCCAAGACATAATGAGGTCAAATAAGGGATTTATCAGTAAAGGAGTTTCTTTGGAATATTTTGAATGGAACTGTAAATGAAGAAATCTGTGAAATCATTATTTTTCCATTACGAAAGATCACATCCAACGTCATTAGAGTACAAGCATTTAATTTATGTATTTTGAAATACATTGAATGATACAGAATTTTCTGTAATACCTCTACATACAATATCTTTCGATATCATATATTATTATTCAAATGTAGTAATTCCTTTATCATGTAAGGCTCTTTTAAATTGAGCATTTTACTTATTATATTATATGTATAATTTGAAATTTCATCAAAACATTCTCATGTATACAGCATTTTTTTAGTCACCCAATACCCCTTGACAACTTTTCATGTTCTCAGCAATTAGATTGCTGAATATAGTTATTTAATTCGATAGCTATTATTCAGAACTAAGTATATACTGATGAAATATCGAAAAATGATTCATTAAATTGATAAACTAACCAAATAGAGGGTAGTGTACTATGTTTCAATCTTTTATTCAATATACATATATTCGCTAGAAAAATATTTTGAACAAACAAATGTTCTAATAATAGTTAGGAAATATCGGTCCAAGGAACACTATAGCAAAATTACTCTTTCACAACGTTTCGGCACTTTATTGTGCCTTCTTCAGGCTAAAAACAAATGTTCTAATTTTCGATACCCTACCTCTAGCACAAGCCAGTTGCCATTCTTGTCGTTTAACAATATCCTTGAAACAAATAATATTATAGTATAAGAGCGCCAAAAAGAATGACGCCTTAGGAAAGCTATTCAAATTGATGAAATCACACTGTGTGGTTGCTCTGAACTTTGTTCTCTGCTAGTCCTTTCATCGTTCACAAATAATATTGTTAGTTTTCATAACATGGCATTTCATTCCTTCTCAATATATAACTGAATTGTATAATGAATATAATTATTAATCAATAGAGTTATATCTTAATTTCAACTGTTAAAACAGTTTATGTTCATCAATAACCGGCAAAGATTATAGTAAATCAACAAGTCTTACGTTCTCCTATGTTGATTTATTAACAATTAACGGTATCAGCGATCTTTCAATATTATTAATATTAAAATTAATAACTATCTTGATACTAGAAATCTGCTCCTGATCCGGTAAGAATATACAATTGTTAAAAAAATATATTCGCATAAAAACGAAGTATTTTCGAAATGAAAATAGTATTTGATTAAAATGGTTCTGGATACTCGTTCAGAGTTCACACAGCAAACATTTGACTTACTTTCGGCGCGGCAAACGACTTTCCACAAGAAACTGGAATAAGCAAAGATTCAAATTTAATTTGACATGTCGGTAATTTTGTCGGTAATTTTTACTGCCGGCATCTATCGGCGAAAATTGAAGTAAAACAAAATCCTTGTATTTTGACAGTATTTGGACCGCAAATCGGCCGAAAATATGTCAAAGAGTGTCTTCACCATGTATTCTATGCATCTATTTCACAGGTAACAATGGCAACACAACATGGTGGAGACGGGAGACGCGTCACACATTTACCTATACGCTACAATTCGCAGATCACCAGGTGGTTCTTGCTGGAGACCAATACGATATGGAGTATGATGGGGGGGGGGATGTTGTTGGTATGATAAGTGGGGCTTAATGGTCAACATATGAAAAACTAAATATTTGAATAGGGGGTCCGCCCGGTGATCTGGACCTGGAAAATAGACATCATCTATCTGGCCGTCGGGACTGTGTCTACTTGGGAGTAACGTTCGAGGAGACGGGCACTGACATTAAAGAAATTTAAAAGAGAATAATCTCCGCAAAAAAAAAATGATAGGATGTCTCAACAGTATTCTATGAAGTGAGGAAATAACTAAGGCTAGAAAATTCCAAATATATGAGACCATGATCAAAAGCTCACTCACATATGGTGCTGAAACCTGGAGAATTCTAGAAAGATTAAAATCAAGAAAAGAAGCTGTTGAGATGGACGCGATGAGAAGATCGATGAGAATTTCTAGAAGAGAACGGATAATGAATGAGGATGTGAAAGTTAGAATGGGCATTGAGGGAAGGATTTGGCATGATGTAGAGGTGAAACAACTCACATGGTTTGTACATGTTAAAAGAATGCCAGATAACCGACTCCCTAAACAATTTCTAGATTGGAAACCACAGAGTCGAGCCCAGATTGGAATGGCAGAAAACCGTCGAAAAATCAATGAGCGCTAGAAATTTAACACTTGAAGATTGTGCTCAACGACACACTTGGAAGTTAGGAATTTCTGTGCACTGACAAGTCATTTTCGAGGAAATAGCGTTGTTTCCGAATTGAAGGGTTTTGTGCCGTGCCCTGGGGCCAATTTATAAATAACTATATTTGGAAGATCTATATTAAATTATATCCGCATTCGAAGAATAATAGGCGTAAGCAATTGCGTTCACAACGGGGGACTAATAACCACAATTTTTTTTTATGTCAACCTACGTTAAAACTGATAGCCAGACTGTATTAATAGCTAGAATTGTCAAAGAAACTTGAAAAAATTGGTTCAATCAGTGACGTGAAGTCAGAAGCTTTTGCGCGTATGTTCTCTTGTCCATTCTCCTTTATTGAACACTCTTAATCGATTTTACCATGGTGCATTCCATTGTCTGTTCTTCTGTATTGGACACTCCGAATTTGCCATGGTAAATTCGATTATGAGTGTCCAATAACAGAACAGAACAGAACAGAACAGACAATAGAATTCACCATGGTAAATTCGGTTAAGAGTGTCCAATACAGGAGAATGGACAATAGAACATACGCGCAAAAGCTTCTGACTTCCCGTCAGTGCTTGAACCAATCTTTTTTTCAATGATTTTTTAAGAATTTTCTAGTGCTACGATCCTCACGAAATTTTGCAAGAATTTTCGTGTTGGCATTCTACAACTAATAACCATATTTGAATTGGATCAGATATGCATTTTTTGAGTTATTGGGGAAATAACAGCCAAATTTCAGATTGATATAACTCCCAAACCATTTGGCCGATTATGCTAGTTAAAGAACTTAAATGTCGTATTCAGATGCGTAATCTACCCTGAAAACTGCGAGTCGCTATTTCTTTCCGTTCTCAAAGAATCATGAGATACATAATATTTTTTCGTCATTTTTTACAAATTTTCTAGTGGTACGGTCCCCACAAAATTTTACACACGTCTTCATGTCGATATTCTACAACTAGTTACCGAGCTTCAATTCGATCGAGTCTATATTTTTTGAGTTATCGAGGAAATAATATTGCAGATGGGTATAACCGTTAACACCGAAATAATAAGGACCGACGACTCTCGCGTGACGTCACTACAGGGAGGCAGCGCGTTGTGCCGGAGTACCTTATACTATCCTAGCTTTCTATTTGACGCTGTATCACTTCCAAAGTGATGCGAAATCAGTTCAAACCAGAGAAATAGACGGAAATCCCTCTAATAATAATAATAATAATAACTGATCTTTATTGATAACAAGTTATCAACGGGCAATCGACCGAGGTCCTTCAGCCCAAGTTATATCAACACAGTCAAGCTCTTAGAGCTTTTGAGGGGTCTCCTTGTGGAAGACCCAGGAGGGTCAGTATAATTATAATAATATAATATAATATATAATATAATATAATCTTGAAGCAGATTTACAAAAAAAAAATAAAAATTATTATTTATACAATTTTACAATATCTCAGTTTTGATAGGTGTTCAGTTTCTGCATTAACGTTTGGATTGGGAATTTTCTTCGGGGACGTTCTACTGGATCATTGTGCATGAGTGCCTTTATATCTTCGAGTTCGTCAAGGCGCTGTTTGAATTTTGTGTTCAGTTTCTTGATTCGGTCTTCAATGGGTTCTATCCTGGTTATCTGATAAAGGAGATCGTTGGGAGGGTTGTACAGTCTATTATTTGGGTGTCTCATTTTGGTAATGGTTCTTAGGGATGTTGTCTCAGCCACCTTTAAAATTTTCTTCACGGATTCTTTGCAGTTTGCATAAAGGGGATGTCCATATTCAATTAAAGGTCTGCATATGGATTTATAGATGATGGATGCTGTTTTCATGTTAATTCCTTCGTTCCTGTATGTCAATTTTCTAAAGTGCTTGGCTCTGCTGATAATTTTCTTCTTTGTATTATTTGCGTGTATTTTAAGGCTTGCTTTATTATCAATTTGAATTCCCAGATATTTTATCGAAGGTGTTGGTTTGACTAATTTATTGTTTATTGAAATGGTGGGGGACTGATGATTAATTCTATGGTTGAAGATTATCAGTTGGGATTTTTCTGGGTTAATCTTCAGTCTCCACTTGGAAAACCATATTGTCAATGTAGTTATGTACTCTTGTAGATTATCAATGCAGCTTTTCAATGATTTCTCATGTGATATTATTGTAGTGTCATCCACATATTGTAGTATGTATTGTTTTTGGTTGTGTATTGTGCCCATGTCACTGCAATAGATGTTGTATATCAGGGGAGATAGAGGAGATCCTTGTGGTGTTCCTTGATTAGGGGTGAAGAAGGTGGATATTGCTTCATTGATTTTAATTGTTAGTTTTCTGTCCTCCAGATATGCTCTTACTATATGTATCAAATATGCAGGTGCGTCTTTCTTAAACATTTTATAAAGTAATCCTTTTATCCACACACTGTCAAATGCTTTATTGTTGTCAATGCAAACTACTGCTGTTCTTTTATTGTTTAATTGTGCATTTTGTAAGTTGGATATGAAGATAGTCAGTGGGTGAACAGTAGCCTTTTTCTTGCGGAAGCCGAACTGATAGTTGGGAATTAACTCGTGGAAATGTTCTTCAAGTTTGTTTTTTATTATTTTCTCAAACAGCTTTCCAAGTACAGGTAGCAAGGTTATGGGTCTGTAATTTTCTGTTTTTTTCGTGATTTCAAATCAAATCAAAAGTTTATTCAAACACCAATACATTAACTATTACACGTCACAAATTATACAATATTCTATCCTCTATATGAAATCAGCCAAGAGAGCGGACCACCTAAGCAACTGAATACTTGTATTGTGAGTCCGTCCTCCCAACCGAGATCTACATGTAAGCCATCCACAATAACCCGAGCGAAAGGGGCGGGGAAAGCGGCGAGTCCTGAGGAAAAAAATCACCTCCATTTATTCTCTGCGGAAAATCTCGAACACCTCTGGGTTTTCAATCATATATTTTCTGACCATGAATTTGTATCTCCTAATAAAACAGACCTCTCTGATAACCATGGGGAGCATATTATACAATCTTGGTGCAAAATAAAGCAAGGATCTCTGAGTCAATGTTTTTTTTAATAAGGGAACCGGAGCTGAAGATTTGATGCACCCCTTGTATGTCTGCTGTTCTGCAGATCAAGTATCCCACGATTGAAATGTGCCCATATTAAACATCGGTAAACATAACTCGATCTGATGCTCAATATCTCAGTTTCTCTATACAATAGTTTGGTGGAATAAAATCTGCCTTTTTGCGCGTATGTTCTGGGGAACATACGCGTTATAGTTTTGCCCAAATGTGAAATTTAATTCTGTGGTGCCGTCCGGCCGTCCGTTGCCACGATAACTTGAGAACGGAAAGAGCTAGCGACTTGAAATTTTCAGGGTCGGTGGCGCATCCCAATACGACGGACAAGTTCGTTAATGGGTATAATCGGCCCAATGGTTTCCGAGTAATAGTTTTGTTTTCAACCAAAATAAATCCGATCGAATTTAAACTTGGTGAATAGTTGTAGAATATAGACCTAAGCACGTTTATGAAATTTTGTGAGAATCGTATCGCTAGAAAATTATTAAAAAATTATTAAAAAATATTTTTGTTGTCACGATAACCTGAAAACGGTAAGAGATAGCGGCTTGAAAATTTCAGGTTAGGTTGTGCATCTGAATGCGACATTTGAGTTTGTTTATGAGCATAATCGTCCAAACGATTTTAGAGTTATAGCCATCTGAAATTTTCTGAAATTTGGATGTTTTTTGTTCCTCATTAACTCGAAGAATACAAAACCGATTGGATTCAAACATGGTTATTAGTTGTAGAATGCCAACGCGAAAATTTTTGCAGAATTTCGTGAGGATGGTATAACTAGAAAATTAAAAAAAAATAATTAAAAATAATTGAAAAAAATTCTATATATCATAAACTATTCGTCCGGCATGGCTGAAATTTTGGGAGAGCCTGCAGAACCTAACTCTACTGCAGAATTCCAAGTTTGAACACGATCGGATCTATATTGTTGGAGAACCGAGCAGCCTTTTGTGAGTTCGGTAGGTGGATGCGAATCGTCGTATGATATGTTGTCTATGGTCTTATTTTTGCGAGAACCTTCAAAAATAAAATATGAATGTCATGATGACATATTATTATACATATATATTCATGGGAAAATTGTGTTATTTCATCACAAATGAGATTAGATGATAGCCCTACATTAGTGGTCAGACCTGGTTTTGAAAGAGATCCTCCTTAGGAGGAGGCAACTAAATATTGAAGGGATTTCTATGAACAAGAGTGAATATCTTTGAGGAATAGAGAGGCGATTCTTCTTCAAGAGATCCATGTGCCTTCAGAGGAGTATATTTGCGAGAGGGGACCTTTGAATTTTGCTGAAGGCTTCTGATCTTGTAAGGTGAGAGGCTCATTTGTGGATATTAAATCTCGTGATGGGTAGAGAGGAATTTTAGGCCAGTTTTTCTATCACTAATGAGAATATATCTTTATGTAATAACGGGTGATTTTTTGAGAGCTTTTGGATTTGATTTGAAAAAAACACATAAAATTCAGAAAAATGTATGGAATTCTTATTTGAGTCGATATAACGATCGATATAATTTAATATTTAAAGATTACTACTAGCGGCCCGGTACGTGCTTCGCTACGTATAAATTGAAATAATAAAAAATTGGTTCAAGCACTGACGTGAAGTCAGGAGCTTTTGCGGGTATGTTCTATTGTCCATTCTCCTGTATTGCACACTCTTAATCAAATATACCATGGTGAATTCTATTGTCCGTTCTCCTGTATTGGACACTCTCTTAATCGATTTTATCATGGTAAATTCGATTAAGAGTGTCCAATACAGGAGAACGGACAAAAGAATTCACCATGGTATATTTGATTAAGAGTGTCCAATACAGGAGAATGGACAATAGAACATACGGCAAAAGCTCCTGACTTCACGTCAGTGCTTGAACCAATTTTTTTAATATTATTTTTACTATTGTATTTTGAGCCCTTTGTAATATGCTCAATGTTGTCTCAAATGTTTCCCCCCATGCAAGTATGCAGTACCTGATGAGTGATTCCACGAGCGATGAGTACACAATGATCAGGTTTTTCCGGGTAAGTATATCTCTTAAAACATAGAATCTATGCATGAGAGATCTTATTCTCTTTGTAACAAAAGTGACATGTTCACGCCACCGCAAGTGTTGGTCAATCACTACACCTAAATACTTCAATGATTCGACCCTCCCAACATGTGGACAAGAACAACCTGAAATGCCGCAGTTGAGGGTGTGTAATTTCAACACATAATCTGTTGGTCGATCATGCAGAGTAGGGGAGAATGCGATATAATTAGTTTTTGATACATTTAAACTGAGTAAATTGCAGTCGAGCCATAGCTTGATTTTCCTCATATTTTCCTCAGCAGTGCAATAAACTCTGTGCCATGTTTCACCCAAGAATACTATAGCTGTATCATCAGCGTAACAATGTGCCCTGTAAAACCTCTAATACGCGACAAGCTGTTAATATACACAAGGAATAGTAATGGACCCAAAACCGTCCCCTGCGGAACACCCGCCGTCACGCTCAGATGCGCACCCAATGCCTCACCCACCCTGACCCTTTGCGTTCTGCCTGATAGATACTCCGAGATCAATGTCAATGCCTGACCTCTGACACCATAGTTTTCAACCTTTTGGAGCAATAGATCGTGAGAAATGGTATCAAACGCCTTGGCAATATCTATGAAATCCTGTGTGATCCTTGTTCTGTTTTGGTATGAGGGTGATTGTTCCTGTTTTCCATACTTCCGGAAAGGATTGGTTATTGAGACACCATTTGAATAATTTTGTTATATGTTCATGTATGTTCTGCTGTAGTTTTTTAACGATACTCCACGGTATATTATCTGATCCTGGTGTACTGTTCTTGGTGTTATGTAGCATTTCATAGTAGGTGGCTTCTTCTATTTCGATTGATTCAGTGTTCACAGCTGGGTTGTTGAAATAATCCCTATACCAGTTCTCAACCATTGTCTCTGTTTCAACATCAAAATTCCTATCCTTGCCATATTGATATACTTGTTTGTAGTGCTCTGCAAATATTTCTGCCTTTTCGGAATCTGTCTTATATTCTTTGTTGTTTTCTTTGATAGTTGAAATCTTATGGAATTTTTTGTACTTGGAAAGTTTTTTGATTTGCTGATAAAATGTTCTTCCTTTGGTTTTGCTGATTGATTTGCAAGCTTCATTCCATCTATGGATTCTATACTGCTGGATCATTTTATGAATAGCAGAGTTATATTCATTTATTTGGGTTTTAAAATGTGGGTTGGGGGAGCGGTGATATTCTCTGTACATTTTCCGTTTGTTCTTGATCATTGAAATTATTAAGGGTGGTAATTCATGAAGGAATGGGTGATGTGTTACTGTAGGTGTATATTTCCGAATACATTCAGATAGTTTATTATTGAATGCTGTGATGTAGTGCTCGTCCATATTTATTTTCTATGAGAGTAAATGAATTTGGTCATCTCCTCATTCACTTTATTGACCTTGCATTTGTCGAATTGTAACGTTTTTTTCCTTAGAGTCTCTTTTGGCTGTGTATTCATGTCAAATGTAATAACCATTCCTAGGTGATTGGAACCCAGGTCAGGTACAAGCTCTATATCTATGATGTTGCTTTCTAAATTTGTGGAATATATCAACAGATCTGGGGTACTATCAGGGTTATTATCCATCAAGAATGTTGGAGGTGTCATATATTTTTTGAAGGAACCACTCTGGAGAAATTTGTTAATTTGTCTATTTTTTGTTTGATTGGGATTGAATTCACCAATGATTATAGAATATTTATATAAGGCTGCTTTTGTGAATATAGTTTCGTCGATTTTTGAATGAGGGTGTATATATATCAAAATGATGTGCAGTTTATCATCTTTAAAAGGGATTGTGAAATGTGTTGCTTCATTGAGGTTGTTATTAAGACTGGGTGAATTGTTCTTACCCATTTTCAGGTTGGGGTGGCACTGTACTATACTCCCGCCTCGTGTATTGATAATTGTATGTCCTAGCTTATGTATAATATCCCAATCTCTGTAGGAGATGTTGTGTTCCTTTTTGATTTTGGCTTCTACGAACATGGCACATTGTATCTCATTCTCTTCAATGAAGTTGTTGATCAAATATTTTTTTGGTAGATAACTATTGATATTGTTGTAGAGAATTTTAATTTTAGAGTTGAACTTGGCGGTTTATTTTGTTGTCGATAGGTTCTGTTGGTGACGGTTCATTCTGATCTTCCACATCGAACATGAGGATATATACTCGGTTACCTGAAAAAACTGCAGTTGTATCAACTTTAAATTGTGTCAGGAATCTTCTCTTTAGTTTCTGCAGTAGCTCTTCCCTGTTTATGTATTTGGGCTTGTTCAGTTTTCTTATATAGGTATTTACAATTTCGTCATGTATAGTTATAGGTGCATGTATTCTGTTATTTTTCTTATGCAAGTCTTCTATTTCCCTGGTCATTTTATTAAGAGGTCTTATGGTTGCATTTGGAATACCTTCTATGGGTTTTTTGGGATGTTTTGGACATTTACCTGACCATGCCTGGTGTTCTTCAGAACCGCAGGCACTGCACTTAGGTGGTAGATTAGTTCTGCACTGTGATGTTTTGTGGGCGCCTTGGCATTTGTTACATTTTGCTTGTTGAGTGCAGTTTTCTGTCATATGATCGAATTGTTGGCACTTGTTGCATGGAATTGGTATGGGTTCAGGAGGATGACTTGCGTAAACTAGATAGTGCCTATTTTTGAAGAACATTCCCTCATTGAGTAATCTTTCGGATGTAGTAGCTTCTCCTGTGATAATTCTTATGTAAGTTGTGGGCGTATTGTAATTCCTAGATATGATTCTTCGGCAAAATCTGTGCTTCAAATTCAATTTATTAAGATGTTCGCTAATTTCTTCATCTTGTATAGATTTTTCGACGCCGGTTATTACCACTGAGAAAGTTTGCTGTGGTTCTGGTCTTTCCTTCCCTTGGATGTAAGGTTTTGTCTGTTTAAATTGGGTGATGATTTTCTTGGTTTTCATTTCTTCTAAAGCATTTACGATTTTTTCTTTCTCATTGTTGGATTTGATAAGATAGCCGATTTTGGTTTTTATCACAATATCTGTAGATTCTATAAATTTCTTGTTCCATTCATCTGCCATTTTGATTCTGTCTGTTATTAAGTTTTCATTTGCTGTTAGATAAAATAGTTGTTTGTATTCTGTTTTGTTTTTTTCGTTCATTCTTGCTGAATAATTCCTAAAGGTAGTCTTCTTGTTGGGATTTGTTTGTGGTTGTAGTTTAGTTTTGTCTGGCTGTGTATGGGTTCCTTTAGCAGTTGAAATGTTTTGTGTGGAAGAATGAGATGGGATGTCTGTTTCCATAGCGATAACGTTATCTTGGTTGTTTTTTTGTGGTTCCAGATGCGGTTGGCTAATTTCTACCTCGGGAGTTTTGTTATCGTTAACTTTTTTGTTTTTGTTTTTAGTTATTCCTTTCTTCTTACGTTTCCTATTAGAAGGTTTCTTGAACGATGGATCGTCTGTAGATTCTTCTGAACTTTTTTCCTCGGATTTTTCATCTGAAATCATTTTTGAGAAAAATTTCTCGAAATCTGTGGCACCGTATGAGTTTGATCGCGAAATTTTAATTTATCGCGTTTCCGAAATATCACACTGATTAAATCCACTGACATGTGCTTCCCATGAAATCACAATCGACTCTGGAAATCCCTCTATTTCTCTGGTTTAATCTGATTTCGCATCAGATTGGAAGTGTTTTGCGTTGTTTTAACGTTAAAAAGGAGGTTTCTTCAAAATTATTGAAGGGCTTTTTGTTCAAAGAGGGTGCCAGTCGTCAACTGAGCCCTTCTTCGCACCCCATTCGATTTGATCATGGAAAAACGATTTTTCAAAGCAAAAACCATACATCAACAATACTTAAACTTTTCTAATCAGCAAAATTACTCATTGCTTTGCTGTTTACAGCATTATTGTCACTAATAACGCAAAATACCTTGTATCCAATTTCCTCTAACTTAATTATGAGTTTCTTCATTAATGAATACAACATAAGATGGTCAACTTTAGAGGTAGGACCAATATGAACAACTTCTTTTACGTTTGACATAATGCTGGATATCATAAAAACAAACGCAGAATTTGCTAAACTAGAATTATTATGAGCAGTTCCAACAATATTTCCTGCTTTATAATCAAGGAATGGTTTGATATGGATTTCGTCTACTAATAATATTACATGCTTTTCACGGTCGGATAATAACTGAAATAGATTTTTCGCATAGTTAAAAGATATGTCTGTTTCTTCCATTGTAGGGTCAGTTAATAAAGAACTGCAAACTGATTTTACTGTATTTGGATGAGGTAAAATAAGTACACCAAATTGTCTCAAGTATTTGTAAACATGAGGACTTATTGTTACAAGGATCGAGGCTAAAATAATAGTATTATTGGAATAACGATATCTTGCCTTGTTTGATGTATGTAATTTTAGTTGCTCGGATAGAAAAGCTAATACTCCGGCTAACGCAGAATTATTTTGAAAACTGTCTTCCCCCAGATCTGATATATTCAACACCAATGAATCTAATAAGCTAGAAATGTGTTTTAAAACATTTTCATTTTCATCGCTTTTTGCAGGCCCATTTTCTCCAGCATTTATGTCTATACTGTGTAACAAATCTTTTACTTCATTAGTATTATTGAAAGTGAAAGGGGTTTTCGAATCCGGTTTAAATTCATTTCGGAATATTTGTATTTGGCATACAAAAATGTTTCAACCTTTAAATCGGAGTTTATTATTACAGAGTATGTTATAACAGGCCCAGGAGAATATTTTAATTCAAATAATGTAACTTTTTGAATGTCACTTATTTTGAACCAGCCTCCAGGTAGTTCAAACGAGTTAAAAACAGAAAGAAACTCTTCAGAATTAGAGTATGAAAATGTCTTTTGACACGTTTCAAATTCGATTTTACTGTTTCTCATGGCTTTTGCAAAACTTGCATTTTCCAATTCCCGGAGTTTTTCATCACGACTAAGACACAATTTGAGTTTTTTTGATAAATAGGATGGACAGTTGGGGAGTTGAGATGGTATGGCATCACATTTTAATCTAGGAATTTTTAAATTTACGGTTATAGTTTCGCCGGTTTTTGAATCCGTTGCAGTAGAACATGTTATTATATTTTCCTTGACAAAATGTAACTCACTGATCCTACTGAACTTCGATGGAGAAAAATGTTTCCTGTGAATACCTGCAACCCATTTAGCAGTCATGACAGAATTCGTTAGAAAACGGAACGCGTGAACCTTTGGTCCATTTTTGTAGCTTCCCCGACATCCCGGTACACAGCAGGAATACGGCATTTTAATTATAAATACCAGTAGAACACAACACTAATAGCACTAATAGCACACACATTATTCCTTTTAAACTAAATCACAAGCAAACAGTTGTATCGTGGCACATAAGAATGTACTAAACCAAATGAAAGTTTGGATCTAACTAAAGGCAAGGAAAGTCGCCAGGCAGACCCGTGCAAAGATATGCCACATGTTTTTTTAGTTCTTGGAATTTCGGAGTTGGAACCTTTAGAGTATACCTCGCAGTGGTGACGTCAGGCCCTTGCGACGTCAGAGAGTTTGGTCCTTATTCTTTCGGTGTCACCGGTATAACTCCGAAACCGTTGGGCCGATTATGGCCAACAGCGAACTTAACTCTTCCATTCAGATGTGCAACCTATCCTGAAAATTGCAAGTCCCTTACTCCTTTCGTTCGAGAGTTGTCGAGGCAACGGTCACCTATACAGCTAGGGGTCGCCAAGTTCTTGAAAATTTCCAGATCTTGTCTTGATTTCAAGACTAGATCAAGACAACAAGTAATATTCGATTTCAAGACAGGACAAGAAATTGTATGTCAATACCAAGATTTCTTGTCAAGAAAACAAGAAATCTTGAAATATCTTGACTAGCAATGAAAACGCTAAAACATATTTATTTGTGAAAATGATAACAACATAACATAACATATTTTGATTTATTAAACACTTTTTTTGCTAGGATTCAGAAAAATTGGTTCAAGCACTAACGTGAAGTCAGGAGCTTTTGCGCGTATGTTCTATTGTCCATTCTCCTGTATTGGACACTCTTAATCGAATATACCATGGTGAATTATATTGTCCATTCTCCTGTATATGTAGTATAAGGATTGAAAAATATAAAATAAAATGTTTCCTTTATAAAAATGAATAAATTTGAGAGAATAAAGGTTTTATCAAGATTTTAATTAATGAAGCGATTTTTTTCTGTATATCGTCCCCCCTCCCTCTTTATTAGTGTGGGGGATATTGCTCAATAACAATACGAGCATTTCGAGTAAATATACATCCACACATTCAGACACTCGGTCACAAAGTTTAGTTTGCTCGAATGATGTTTTTGTACAATTTAGATCATTTTAAGCCATTTTAGGTAAAAACATATTTTCCCGTTACAATACATGCACTTTTCACTATTGTGAAGGTACTACAAAAAAAATTGTGGGAACTTTGTGCCCATAATTTGGCAGAGTATTTTTGTATTTCTCTGGTAATTATTATTAAGGGCTCTGTAACGTGCAACGTGCACAAAAGTGAGTATTATACAAACTATCATAATAAATCTCAAATTATATTTTCTTTACTTTGAACAAGGAATCTATTTAATTTTCAGGTGAACAATTGTTATTTTTCTGAAAACATGGTAAACATTTGGCTAATTTATATTTTTGTTTTTGCCGTTGGTACTGATGTCCACCGCAATTTCGAAAACATCACAGAATTTCTTTCGGTCAGTATTGCCACTGGTACCAGTATCCTAAATTGGCAAACGCTTCTGATTTTTCCTTCCGCCACCGCAGACGGTGCTACGGTTTCAGATTCCGTTTTGTCATTCTCACAGGCACTAGTCGTAGTCGCGTTAGACTCACTCATCATTTTATATATTTACTAGCTGGCTCGGCGAACTTCGTACCGCCTTACAGTCGATTCTTTAATTTTTTTATTTTTATCAATACTTATTCTGCTATTCGGGACGCCGAGTCAGCTAGTAAGATAAAAAAAATGCGTTCAAGCCCTGTCGACAGGAGCTTTCTGGCGCTCTAGTTCAAACAGACAAATTATATCTCCTAAAGTATACGATTTATTATTGAAATTTTGAAAAATCATATCTTAAAGTATTAGCTTCTTAAAGTTAAAAATGATATCATTGGATTCTTATGGTAAAACTGTTTATTGAAAATAATTTGGAATTTGTTATGTGAAAAAAAATTTTTTTTTGTTACTCCGAAACAATCTGTCCGATTTTGCCCAATAACGAACTTAGCCGAGATATTTATCCCTCAAACCTACTCTGAAAATTTCAACTGCCTAGCTCATTCCGTTCGAGAGTTATCGTGCCTACGGCCGGCCGGATCGGCCGGACGGACCGGCCGGACAGAATGAATTTCGACCACGGATTCTTGATCAGTGAGTCGAACCAAATCGTTTAAGACCATTTTCATCGAAAAATTCGAAAGTTACAGACATTTGGGCAAATTGATAAGCACTCAGTTCCGAGGAACTAGAGCGCCAAAAAGGCACTTTTAGTCCGTATGATATATATTATTTTTTCTCCAACCAAGTCAAAATTAAAATAAATTTAGTTTCATTCAAAAATCGTTAACAATTTGGTAATAAATTTGAACACCTATTAATTATAACAGCGATATATATATATTCTTTTGACTGAGAGCTGTATATGTGTTAGCAGAGGTTGGTGTAACGGGGTACCATACAATTCGACGTATGATACAAGAGCTTAGGGAAAAACCTCAGCAAAAAACCCTTTCTCCCCGTGAGTGTGGTGATTTGTAACTATTGTTTACAAAATTTGCTGAAATTTTAAATATTGATGGGGATATATTTCTTCAATGTGGATTCCCTCGTCAAAAAACGGATAGGTTTCTCCAAGGTACCCGAAACTCAACCTGAAAAATGAAAAGACAAGAGGAGGAAACGAACAAATTAAAAATAATACATAACCTTTCAAAAGTCTCCTCTCACAAAAATACTTCTCTGTAGGCGAATGGGATCTCGTGGAGAAGATTCGCCTCCGCTAGTTTTCGAAGATATTCGCTCCTGAAATCCCTTCAATATTTGAATTCAAAAATGAAAATGTTGCTCGTAAGGCCAGGAGGGTCTCTTTCAAAACCAGGTCTGACCGGTCCAAGTCCAAGCGATGATTATTCAGAACTTCAGATGTTCGAAGCCCGCTACAGGGCCCTTAAGAAGGGCTATCATCTCCCATAGATATATATTTTACTTTATATCGTATAAAAGAATGAAAAAATGCGCCGATAGCAAGTCGGTAGTCATGGATATCTGGTATTGTTGGTAAATATTGATTGTCAAGTAGACGTCAGTAGACGTACTAATCATATAATTTTTTTTTCTACAAACGTCAAAAAATGACAAGGTTCGCGCATTGAAAACAATATGCGAAGTGACCCTTTTTTTCATTTTCCTTCGTTACCATGACACCGTGCGCGAAGTAGTGTGCGAAGTACTTACTTCGCACACTGCATGTAAACTATATGGAGTTTTTATATTTTAACCTTTATGTTCCTCAATCAAACAAGCAAATGCCATTTTATTTTCATATTTACAGTATTTACTTGATTTGGAAAAAACATTTTAAGCCAGTTCAATACTATTTTTCATATTAATCTATGCATGTTACTTATTTTAGAACAATATTTTTGGCGTTTGTAGAAAAAATTTTGTTTGCATCTCATGCGCGAAATACTTTGGTGATCTCGACTATTTTTTTAACTCGGCTGCGCCTCGTTATAAAAATCAGTTCTCGATCACCAAAGTAGCATTTCGCGCACTAGATACAAAAATAACTATAGTAGTTTTTACGCTGCTTTCAAAATGAATCCCGAACACGATGAAAATATACATTCGGATATATTGGAAAGTGCCGAAGCATTATATCTAAATCTTTTGCCACCCAAATCTCGCCAAGTTTATGAACTTGCAAATCAGCGATTCATGGATTGGTGTAAAGAAAAAAAAATGGGTTCAAGCCCTGTGGACAGGAGCTTTCTGGCGCTCTAGTTCAAACAGACAAATTATATCTCCGAAAGTATTGGTTTCTCAGAGTTGGGAATTAAATCAATGTTTTCTTATGAAAGAACTGCATCATAAAGGAAATTAAATTCAAATAATAGTTTATTTATCAAGATTAAATGAGCAATCTGAGAATGAGAACTGCACCATGGAAGAAATCAAATTAAAATAGCTGAAATGAATTTGACTCTTTCTTATAGAACAGGATGAAATGTACGAGTATGAACACAGATCATAAAATGAAGCTTAGATAGAATAATTATAGCATTCTGTGAAAACATAGAAGTACGTACGATTCATTATTGAAATTTAGAAAAATCATATCTCCGAAAGTATTAGCTTGTTGGAGTTGAAAATGATATCGATGGATTTTAATGGTGAAACTGCATCTCAAATAAAAATTACAGACATTTGGGCAAATTGATAAGCACTCAGTTCCGAGGAAATAGAGCGCTAAAAAGTGTAATTCCCTTTCCGGGATTTGAGCCCGCCTTCTCTCGTTCCGAAACCGAAAACCCGAGGCATAGACCAACCTGCTATCGGGCTCCTCGTACGATCTTGTCGACCTCCGGTATTAGAATAAAACGTCGGTACTTACCTGGGATATATATTCTTAATTTTCACTTTTCGACATAAAACCGCCACATGGGGGTTTATTTGACGGTTTTTTACCCTTGTCTCTCTAAGTCGATTTTGACGTTTCTCGAACCAACTATTAGCAAGGAATTAGACAATGTCATGTCTCAGGAAAATAAGTTGACATTATGACAATTCATACATAGAATAATTATATAATTCTGTGAAAACGTAAAAATACGATTTATTATTGAAATTTTGAAAAATCATATCTCCGAAAGTATTAGCTTGTTAGAGTTAAAAATGATATCATTGGATTCTTATGATAAAACTGCTCATTGAAAAAAATTTAATTTGGAATTTGTTTTGTAAAAAAAATATTTTTTTTTTGTTACTCCGAAACCATCTGTACGATTTTGCCCAGTAACGAACTTAGCCGATATATTTATCTGCCAAACCTACTCTGAAAATTTCAACTGTCTAGCTCATTCCGTTCGAGAGTTATCGTGCCTACGGCCGGACGGCTGGACCAGCCGGACAGAATGAATTTCGACCACGGATTCTTGATCAGTGAGTCGAACCAAATCGTTTAAGACCATTTTCATCGAAAAATTCGAAATTTACAGACATTTGAGCAAATTGATAAGCATACTCAGTTCCGAGGAACTAGAGCGCCAAAAAGGAAGTTAATAAGTCAAGAAATTACATTATGTCAAAAAATAAAAATCAACACAATCCATTGGCTTCATTTTTGTATTTCAATACCTTACAATATTGGAAAATTGAGGTCCTAGGTCCAATAGCAACACAGTGGTAGGCACTGTAATCAATTGACATATCCTAACAGAAAGCAGCTCGATTCAAACTTGCACCACTATTAGTCGAATGTCGCGCTTCACGGTCTGTATTAACCAAATTCTTTCACGTTCATTGCGATCTCCACGTTCCTGATCAGTGCGATTAGATTGATAATTAATTTGATTCGTTGCATTTCGGGTTCCTCTGCCTAAATTTGTCCGCCGCCTTATAGGAGGATTGAGTATAAATGAGTCACAAACACACAACACTACAAAACAGAATTTACCTGATATACTGGTTATTTATAAGGTTTCAATTTGATATTGACAGACACACACAGTTATGATACAGTGTGTTAATCAATTTAAAGCTTTCTGATAAAGTATATTTCTGGTTTTTTTTTGGTGGGTAAATAAACAAAGACGACGGTTTGCCGACGGGCGAACACGCGACGTATAATTATCCATACGCGAAACAAGGAAACTCCAACAGGGAACACATCAAAGGAAAAAAAATTGGTTCAAGCCCTGTGGACAGGAGCTATTGGGCGCACGTTCATCTTCCTTGTGGCCCGTACTGACCAGTAAAGAAAAAAAGCAGTATCATGTTGAATACCTTAATATTATTCTGGAACACAAATTTTCCATTACAATAATCTTCATCTAGCTTCTATTTAGTATCAATTCCTGTAGAACGTGATCATAATAAGTGTTTTCCATATAATAAAATGTGTTTGAACTTGGTATGTAGGAAATCTGACATCAATTATTGGAATTAATTGATTTGACAAACAGCCGTCAAATGAGGTAAATAGATTTTTGTGACGATTTTCTGTGACCATAAAAAAAATTAAGCATTTCATTATTGCATTTCTTTAAATAGGTACCTTTTCAAGTCGATCACATCGTCCTTCTTTCGACGTCTAAACTATGACTTGATTCTTTATGTTTATGTCTTTGAATTTGTTTTCGGTGGAATTCAAAGAGTTCATAGAATAATCGATGAAAATACTGAGAGAGACCCAGGAAATTTGACACATTTTGTCTTATATCTCCAGAAATTGAAATCGTATAGAGCCAAAATTTTGCACAATGTTGCAAAATACTACAATTGACGTTAGTACAAGTTTTTGTTGCAATCTGATGAATAGTTCACGAAAAAAAAATTTTTTTTTCGAAAAAATTAAAAGAAATATTTTTTTAAAAATTACCAACATTTCGATCATAACAGAATTTTGCCAAAAGTTGCGCGTTTATATCCTCGAACTGACTACCAAGTTTCGATTCAACATCTTCTTTAGTTCCTGAAATATCAGGGAAATAACCTCAAAATTTTAAATGTCTATAACTCCTAAACCGTCCGGCTTATTTTGCCCGTTAACGAACTTAACCGTCGCATTTTGATCAGAAACCTACCCTGAAAGTTTGAAGTCGATAGGACCTTCGGTGCTCCTGTTATCGTGCCTACGGCCGGAAGTACGGCCAGCCGTACGGCACCCAAAAATCTGACACCGGATTCGTAATCAGGGAGTCCGAATTAGTCTATTAGCCAATTTTCAGCTCGAAATTCGAAAATTACAGACATTTGGACGAAATGATAGGACGATGTTCCCCTAGAACATACGCCCAACAACATTGTTACATTATGAGAATCCATCCGAGGTACCTGCTTTGTTTGCGGCACAAATCACTTCAATCGCGTACAATTGTACCGTGAGAAAAAGAACATCCTGTATAGTAATGGTTTATTTTCAATGATGTATGCCTCAAAAGTATATTTTTTAACACAAATGAATGAAATTGTACGATTGGCGTGACAAACAGCAAGTTGCAATTGACGTTAAAAGAAAAACAACCCCTATGAAAATTTCGGACAAATAGATTATGAGAATCTGTCCAAAGTACCTATTTAGTTAATGCTTTATTTGTGGCACAAATCACTTCAATCGCGTACAATTGTGCCGTGAGAAAAAGAACACCCTGTATAGTAATGATTTATTTTCAATGATGTATGCCTCGAACGTATATTTTTTAACACAATTGAATGAAATTGTACGATTATTGTGTGAAAAACAGCAAGTTGCCATTGACGTTAAAACAAAAACACCCTGTTGACATTTTTATATTGATCCACCTTTTAAACCTTCTCTGGACTTCCACAAATAATTCAATACCAAAATTAGCCAAATCGGTCTAGTCGTTCTCGAGTTTTAGCGAGACTAACGAACAGCAATTAATTAACGAAAGATTCCTCTCATCAAATGAAACACTTTTTTCATTTAACATTTTTCCAAATTCAGCTCAGGTAAAAAGATACAGGCTGTTGAAATTTTGAAAAAAAAACAGTTTTTATTTTGTAGCTTTGACATCCTTTTTTCGAATAAAATGAATGTTGGCGTAAAGTTTCCTATAACTATGATATGATACATATTTTCCAAATATTAGTTATTTTCTTCTTCTACTGGTTTTCTAGTTATGGACTCGTGGATTCATAAAACTAAACGAAATTAGCATAAAGAAAGCAGATAAAGTTTTTCTTGAGTCATTTCAAGAATATTCCATCGTTTTAGAACATTATATTATTCTTCATCATTTCTCCTTAAACGCACCGTTTTCGAGATATTCTTCATTGAATGTTTTAAAATGGAAAACTCCAGAAATTTCACTACTTTTATGGATCCGTGCCTGAGCGTTGGAATCCCGAATCAAGCTGTAAGCCACGTTACCATGCCTTATTCTCGTCCGCCAACAATGTCATAGATAATTTATATGCGGGAGTGTATTAGCACATTGTGAAATCTTTAAACGCTTGTAACTTTTTACCTGTTCCGAATCTGGAAAAATGGTAAATGAAAAAAATGTTTCATTTGATTAGAGGAATCTTTGGTTAAAATTAATGCAGTGGTCAAAGACTCACCCTGTATATATTTCAAGTTCACTAACAGTCGTACTTATGAATGTGTGAATTTTTTAAGGGATATCGACTGAAACGAGATAGGTTTAATTCTCTTTATTCCTTGCCTAGCTTTCGGAAAACTTCCATGTTTGAATTGGATCAGTTTTATATTTTTCGAGTTATTGAGGAAATAGCAACCAAATTTCAGATCCAAAAAAGGTTTTGCTGATTATGTCTACAGGGTCTTTCACGAGGAACCTCACCCATATTTATACGGGAAACTACTGAACGTATTTTCATGAAATTCAGCACTTATAAGTATTTCACGATGCTGATGAAATCTAAAATATTTTCAAGGCATGAGCACCTCCGGTTTTTCCGGAACTTCCGTTTTTCAAATTAGAACACCATTTTTTTATTGCAGAAATAGATTCCTTAGAAAATTTCAAGTTATTTTGATGTAACATTTTTCAGTTTTGGTTGGAAAATTCTCTCTGAGCGGGAAAATTCGAAAAAAAAATCGAAAATAGAGCTCCGCTGAAACAAGAATAACTTCGAGGTTTTTGGATGGAAAATTTTTATTATTGGGATTTTTCAAGATGTAAGATTGATGTATCCACTTTAAAAATCGAAATCGCGATTCATGATACAGGGAGTGAGAAAATCGCTTTCAAAGTTAGGGATGACAAAATCGTGAAAAATCAATTTTTTCAAATTAGAACCCCATTTTTTTATGGCAGATATTGAATCTACGTTAAAAAATAATGTGATTGTATGCATCACACCTTTGCCCTAAAGAGGATATTTTCTGAGTTATTCACTAAAAACTGTTTTTCGTCTTGAATTTTCAGCTATTTCCTCTCCCTTCACGCAGAAAAGATGAAATTTTCAGGAACTGTTATTTGAACCATGCTGTAGATTTTCCCCCCCTTCTTGAAACCGACTTCAAGTTACTATTAGGAGAACCATGGCAAACTCTCGCAGTTATAACTAGAGAAGATGCTCAAAGTTTTGACCGTTAATTTCTAGACATTTATTTATACGTCTCAGGAATGCTTCGTGCGTTGCTCTTCTTATTTCATCGGGAGGAAGAGATCTGCAAAAGTGTTTAAAAACCAAATTGTGTTTCAAAACTATGAATCTAAAAATCTAAACAAACCTGAACGCATTTCTGACTCGTTCTATGCAGTCCTCTTTATCAGTCAGAGGAGTTGAGTAGACAATATTTTTTAACCTACCCCAAACATAATAGTCTAAAGGAGTTAAATCGGGAGAACGTGGTGGCCAAAGATGTGGACCATTGTTCGCCAACCATCGATCTTCAAATAGCCTGTAGAGGATATTTGACACATTGAGTGAATTGTGTGGAGGCGCGCCATCTTGTTGATACCATAAGTTATTATGGTTCTGTACTAGCGGCTCAATTATTTGAGTCAATATGTCAGAATATCTATCTCCTAAGGGAGAACATTCTTTAAATAATGCAAACATGTGTAGTGTTCTATCTTACCAGTTAAAGTTCCATCATAAATGTGAACATCGAGAATTGCATTATTTTTGATGGCGCAAAAAACATTGAAACTCCAGTCTCGGAGGTCTTGAAAGTTCCATTGTCTGAAGTGGTGGTTGTTCTCTTCATCCCAATAATGACTGTTATGCCTATTGAAAGAACCATTCTTTGTGAATTTAGATTCATCTGTCCAAATTATACAGTCCAAAAAGTTTTCATTCTCTTGAAATCGAATCATCATAGCTTCGCAAAACTCTGTTCTCCTGACGAAATCTGTTTCCTTCAAATGCTGTGCCCTATTGAATTTATATGGGTGCATTTTATGTTTTTTTAATATTCTCCAAACACTCGATTGAGATAATCCCAGATCAATCTCGGCATCTTTGAGAGAATTTTGAGGATTCACACGAAAATATGCAAGAACTGTAATTTCGTTGTTCTCATCTTCTACTACACTTTTTTCTCTGTGTATAGTTTTCTTAACGAAAGATCCGACATTTCTCAAGTTGGTCATGGTTCTGTTAATGGTATCTCTCGTTGGTCTGGGTCGGTCAGGAAACCTCTCAATGAACAGTCGAATCGTTCTATCTACAACTTTATTACATTCTCCATGAAGTAGAATGAGATTTAAATAATCTTCATTGGTAAAATTAGGCATAGTGATCGATTTTATAACTTAATACGAATTATCACCAAATTAATAGTAAACACAAAATGCTACTGAATAAAGAGGAATTTGGCAGATGTAATTAATGATATCTATCATTAAAAAAAAAGAATGTAAAACATGTAAGTTTTTGCATATGGTTCATAAGGAATTATTTATTTATCACTGGAGAGAAAACCGATGGCCGATTAGTTGAAATAAAGAGGTTTCCGATACAAATTCGAATCAAAATTCGCCATCTATTTAGGAACAACCTGTAACTTTTTTCTCTTGCATATTAGGGTAGTAAAATCTAAAACATGGTTTAAGTAACAGTTCCTGAAAATTTCATCTTTTTGGCGTGAAGGGAAAAGAAATAGCTGAAAATTCAAGACGAAAACCATTTTTTGTGAATAACTCAGAAAATATCCACTTTAGGGCAAGGGTGTGATGCATACACTCACATTATTTTTTAACGTAGATTCAATATCTGCCATAAAAAAATGGGGTTCTAATTTGAAAAAATTGATTTTTCACGATTTTGTCATCCCTAACTTTGAAAGCGATTTTTTCACCCCCTGTATCATGAATCGCGATTTCGATTTTTAAAGTGGATACATCAATCTTACATCTTGAAAAATCCCAAAACTGAAAAACCGAAAAACCTCGAAGTTATTCTTGTTTCAGCGGAGCTCTATTTTCGATTTATTTTCGAATTTTCCCGCTCAGAGAGAATTTTCCAACCAAAACTGAAAAATGTTACCTCAAAATAACTTGAAATTTTCTAAGGAATCTATTTCTGCAATGAAAAAATGGGTTCAAGCCCTGTGGACAGGAGCTTTCTGGCGCTCTAGTTCAAACAGACAAATTATATCTCCGAAAGTATTGGTTTCTCAGAGTTGGGAATTATATCAATGTATTCATATAATAGAACTGCATCCTTAAGGAAATTCAATTCAAATAATAGTTTATTTATCAAGATTAAATGAGCAATCATGAGAATGAGAAAAGCACCATGGAAGAAATCAAATTAAATCTGGCCAATTTTGCCCAATAACGAACTTAACCGAGATATTCATCTCCCTAAACTACTCTGAAAATTTCAACTACCTACCTCATTCCGTTCGAGAGTTATATCTATGTCTATGGATGAAAAGCAGTCTCACTACTCTCAGATCTCTTACTTCATGTTCAGTTCCGAAATGTAAGAATTTTCTGAGAAAAACTAATTTGGGAGCAAACAACTGAGATTTTTCTCACTTCGCTCACAATTCTTCGACTGATTAGATTTGTCTCAGGAACATCATTTGACATTATGACAATTCATATTCATACATAGAATAATATCATTCTGTGACAACGTTGAAATACGATTTATTATTGAAATTTTGAAAAATCATATCTCCGAAAGTATTAGCTTGTTAGAGTTGAAAATGATATGAATGGATTCTTATGATAAAACTGCTTATTAAAAAAATTGATTGATTTGGAATTTGTTTCGTAAAAAAAATTTTTTTTTTTTGTTACTCCGAAACCATCTGTCCGATTTTGCCCAATAACGAACTTAGCCGAGATATTCATCCCCCAAACCTACTCTGAAAATTTCAACTCTCTAGCTCATTCCGTTCGAGAGTTATCGTGCCTACGGACGGACCGGCCGGCCGGCCGGACAGAATGAATTCCGACCACGGATTCTTGATCAGTGAGTCGAACCAAATCGTTTAAGACCATTTTCATCGAAATATTCCAAAATTACAGACATTTGGGCAAATTGATAAGCACTCAGTTCCGAGGAACTAGAGCGCCAAAAATGGTGTTCTAATTTGAAAAACGGAAGTTGACGTCATTTCCGGAAAAACCGGAGGTGTTCATGCCTTGAAAGTATTTTATATTTCATCAGCATCGTGAAGTACTTATAAGTGCTGAATTTCATGAAAATACGTTCAGTAGTTTCCCGTATAAATATGGGTGAGGTTCCTCGTGAAAGACCCTGTATAAACGAACTCAAATGGCGCATTCAGATTCTCAACCTTACCTGAATGACCCCATGACAGTTGAAACTATCACAGCGCCGTCTTGGTTGACGGAATTTTTCGGAAGCTTTTGTGAAGGGACATATTGTAGAAATTTATGAAAAAGTTCTCGGAGACGACGGGATTAGAACCCGTAATATTTTATTAAGAGTCGGGGGTGTTAACCCAGGAGCCACGGCCACTAAACTTAAGAGGTACCTTTTTGGTCCCACATCAACCGCAGGTATATGACCCTTTGCATTGTGCGTCTCAGGGACCCTTTTTCAGGTAATTCTGATATATGATATTTGTAGAATTTTCAGCATCTCTAGGCGATTGGAATTAAATGATTCTATCCAAGTTGTCATATAAGTTTGATGCTGATGCTCGATCCTTTTTGGCGCTCTAGTTCCTCGGAACTGAGTGCTTATCAATTTGCCCAAATGTCTGTAATTTTCGAATATTTCGATGAAAATGGTCTTAAACGATTTGGTTCGACTCACTGATCAAGAATCCGTGGTCGAAATTCATTCTGTCCGGCCGGCCGTCCGGCCGGTCCGGCCGTAGGCACGATAACTCTCGAACGGAATGAGCTAGAGAGTTGAAATTTTCAGAGTAGGTTTGGGGGATGAATATCTCGGCTAAGTTCGTTACTGGGCAAAATCAGACAGAAGGTTTCGGAGTAATAAAAAAAAAATTTTTTTTTTACAAAACAAATTCCAAATTAAATTTTTTTTAATAAGCAGTTTTATCATAAGAATCCATTCATATCATTTTTAACTCTAACAAGCTAATACTTTCGGAGATATGATTTTTCAAAATTTCAATGTAAATCGTATTTCACAGATTGATATAATTATTCTATGTATATTCTTTGTATGAATTGTCATAAAGTCAACTTGACAGAAGGGAATATTGTAACTCCAAGAATATTGGGGTTGAAATACTCGTATTTTAGCGATGCAACGGGGACCTCACCCGAAAATGTTTGAAAATATTACGTAAATATTGAAAGCATAATTCTGTAGTTCGAGAGAGGAGAAAATTTGATGAACGTAGATCAGGAAATTTTTGATCGATTACAAGGTAATTTATTATTACTTATCTAATAAACTATTATTTGAATTGAATTTCCTTTATGATGCAGTGATATCATATGAATACATTGATATAATTCCCAACTCTGAGAAACCAATACCAGATATAATTTGTCTGTTTGAACTAGAGCGCCAGAAAGCTCCTGTCCACAGGGCTTGAACCCATTTTTTCGTATTATTATTGGGTGCATTTATCGTTTATTTGAAAGGGAATACTTATAACATGGATTATCTAAATCGAATAATTTTTTGGTCTACACAGACTAGAAATATAGGGGAACTAATTCTAGTGTTTTGTGAAACAATTTATGTGGTGATTTTCAGCATACTCATTGTGAAGCACTGACGTGAAGTCAGGAGCTTTTGCGCGCATTGTCCATTCTCCTGTATTGGAATTGGATTGTTAATTGGGACTCGTATCGGTCTCAGGGACACCTTTTAAGGTTATTCTAATAGTAAAATGAAATGATTTTTCCAAGTCGTGATATGAAGTTTTATGCATGAGTCGCAGGTACTAGACCCTTATTTCGAATTATTATTGGCGAGGCATTTATCGTTTATTTGAAAGGGAATACTCATAACATGGATTATCTGAATCGAATCATTTTCGGTTAACGCAGATGAGAAATATAACTTTGGGGGATGATTGTGTGGTTTTGAAAATTTGTTGTCATAACGAGTATGAGTAAAATCGATGGAAAGCGTGTTTGTCAGCAAGCTGGGTAAATATGGTTGTACGGATTTGAAACATCCTAATGTACCGTAGTGAAATAGACGAAAGTTTACATTAGTTTTTATTCACATTCTTTATATTCAAGGGCAGCAGTTATTAACGAATAAGTTTTTCCCAAAGGAGACTGCACGGGTTCAGGCTCAATTTCGGTGATTTTTATGTGTAAATTCCTATGAGGATTTCTAAGCTCGATTTTAGCAAAAATGGTTCCTTTCGAAATTTCTTTCAACATAACATGAATACATGTATATGTATACATAACATGAATAACATGTATATGTAATAGTAATTATATTTGTAGATTTCTCAGCATCTCTAGATGATTGGAAAATTATTACTGAAATATATGTTCTTTATTCATTCCCAGCCATCGCACCAAGACCTTGTCTCCACGTCTACGCCATACTTTTTCAACCAAATAAACATCAGGCTGCTTTGTGTTTTGTAATTCTTCTTGATAGAAAGCACCACTTATTGGCCTACCGGTGAAATCTTCAAGTAGGTAACTCACTGGATAGGTAAGTTGGACTTTTGTGATTTTAAATAGTTCAGTAGTCCATTGAGGCAGATACCCTTTTGTGAATACGTGCCTAAATGTACTTATACGTACAATATCACCCTTCTGAAATTTATGAGATCATACTATTTTTATGTGACTGTAGGCGAATTTATATATGTCACTTTCATTCTTTATGTTAACGTCACGGGGTTTCATGCCAATAGTTCAATGTTTTTTATTATTATACTCATTTTACCACATCTTGAAGGATGTCGATCCATCGATATGTTCCACTCAAACTGAATTTTTTGTAAAGCACCTCTTTCAACGTTCTTATAACCAACACCAAGGTTGAAGCTTTCTTGTCACTATACGTATTATAATGATTTATATGATGCTTTTTAACAACTTGTTCTTGAAATTATCGGTTGAAAAATTCAGTTCATTGATCAGATTGCAAGTTGGTAGGTATTCGGAACCCATTTTTTATTATTATACTCATTTTACCACATCTTGAAGGATGTCGATCCATCGATATGTTCCACTCAAACTGAATTTTTTGTAGAGCACCTTCAATTCTCGAAATTGTCGGTTGAAAAATTCAGTTCATTGATCAGATTGCAAGTTGGTAGGTACTCGGCCATGCTTGAGGATATCAAGAAAAGCCACTTCTTCACCGGTTTTCCTTTTCAATGGTCGAGCCCATATAAATTTAGAAAAGCAATCAATTACAATGAGAAGTAACATTACTTGTGGCAAGCTTATCACGCTATCCTAACAACAAATCCATGTTATGCATTGTGGGGTTGTATACTTTTGATTTGACAGTGAGCTTATCAAGCTAACATAACAACAAATGCATGGTATTGGGTGGATGTATGCGAATGAATTCCATTTTTGATGTATTATGGATTACATTACATTACATTACATATGAGACATATTTTTAATTCTGTCATTTCAACGTAAGTACAATTATTTTCGAAAAAAAAACCCAATATAGGCATTTCGGAACATAGATTTGAATTCAAGTCAAAAATATTGAATATTTGCTTGGCACTGAGACAAAATATGCTAAATGTGAAATGTTGTATTCTTACTATCTGGAAAGATTACAGGAAAGATTATAGATGATCATTTGAACTGATTGTATTGACATCGCTTCACTAAATAGTCACAATATATGGATGAAAATGAATCCTACATCTATTTACGCAAAAATTCACAAACGTATTAGAGGATTGACATTTATGATAAAATAAAAATCTCCTATTCAGAACGACTATAATTTTTGATTTTGTTTACATTGAGACGGATGCAGAAGTTTGTTTTATTGTATTTTCCAAAATAAATCTTATTTTTTCAGATACTGTATACTGTATTGTAGCCAAATTATTTTTGGTATATTTATTTGGCAATAACCAGAAGAAAGGTTAATTATAGAAATGAGTGCGAACTCGAACCCCCAAAGCGAATTACAGTCAGGCATCTTCTTCAAATATCCAAATTTAACGATACGGTAGTCGGCATGAGCACAAAGGCAATGGCATATTTATTTGACCGAGTGAATGATGGGGTGCTAACTTGACCGCATCACGATAGGAGGCCTTTGCAGGGGTTTTTTTTTAACCATTGTTGGGATCTATTGTATTGGATATTGGGTGATTTGCGAAACAATTTATGTGATATTTATTGCATGGTTTATCAGTTGAGTGGTCCGATTTCTCTTTCAATATTCAGGAATCGTGTAAACAAATATTTCCAGCAAGAAAAGTGAGATGCAGGATTGGTTGATTAAAAACAAAATTGATTTCAATCAAAATTTCACCAAGAAACAACTTTGGAATTTGATATTATCCTTTCGAACTGACAGACAGAGACGATATGTTGTTGATGACCTTTTGAAGGAGCATGGACATGAGGTTCTTAGATTACCCCCCTGTCATTGTCAGTATAATCCTATTGAAATGGCATGGGCGTTTTGTAAGAATTTTTATAACAAGAACATAAATTCGCATTCCTATACAAAGGATAGAGTGTTGAATTTATGGAGTTTGGCTCTTTCGAAATGTACAACAGATATGTGGCAAAATTTTTATTTACATTGTGAAAGACTCATCACAGAGGACTGGACGAAACACATGGGAAATCTTCCCATAGCAGATATTCCTCCATTCATTATTTCATTGGAGGAATCTGACTCAGATTTAGAATTTTCTGAGGATGACTCTGATTCAAACGATGATCTAATGGATGTGGAATAATATGTAGTGAACATTCTGAGAGCTCGTTTCTTCAACTTAAAATGCATGGTGGTCCAAAAATTCCAATAGGAACATCACTATTGTTGGGCACCTGATCTACTTAGCCATAGAGCTGCCTCTTTCAACAAGACAATCTATCCGGCAGTGTGAAAGACCCAACCGTTAGATTTTCTAGTGTGCATAAATGTCCAATGCCCTCCTTCTTCAATTAGTACTATATTGAAGATTTCCTACGATCAAGGAGGTTCAACTGAATCAAACAAAATGACTCAAAGCCTATACTATGCTATGACAGTAGAAGCTGCTGCAAACCACCTAGGTGGAAAAATAACCAATTAGAAATCTTTGGGAGATGATTCTCCAATATAAGGGACACGTAGCGTTCTTCATACACCTGTCAGGGACCAAATGTAGGTAATATTATTTACTACTTCCTGCTGATTTTCTATCTTCTTTTTTGTTGTAGGTATGATTTCAAGATATTTTGTCAGCAACATGTGCTCAACTGATGCAGTTGAGTGGTAAACAAATAAGACAGTAATCAGCCACCGACTCCGGGTATAAAAACCAGGATTGATCGAGCTTGTTTGCTGAAATTTGCAGTTTGCACAAATACGAGCGAAATTGGTTAATCAATTTTTGTACCAATATAAATATATTGGAATGGCATTCATTCAGAAGAATTGATAATCAACACAAACGTGATAAATTTGACCAGATGTTCCAAGAAACAGATAACTGTTGATAGCGAGGAACTAAACATGAGTTCCACGCCTGGGGATCTGATAAACTCAAACCAGAATGATATACAGGAGGTCCAGATGACAGGCACTACACAAAATAACCACTTCCTCCAGGAAACTTTATTGGATTTGATCAACATGGTCATGCAATTTAACAAGTTCCAAAAACTCACACACGGCAAACAGTCATCAACAACAAGAATTCAGCGCCAATCTTCTCAAGAAAGTGCGGAGCAAATAGAACAAACAACAGATTTCAACAACATCAAAACGATGATGGCGGAAATACTTTATCTGATGAGCAGAGAAAAGGCAGAAAAAACAACGAAACAGAAATAATCCACAAACCACCACCTATAAATATTTATGGTGTGTCTAACTATAAGGATATGATAGCAAGCTTAACAGCAGCGACCCCTCCTGAATCATATGTCGTTAAAACTATGGCAAACAATATAATAAAAGTCAACCCAGTCAATTCGGAAACGTATCAAAAATTAAAACATCACCTAAGATCAGGAAAAAATCATACATCAAATGTACTGGTTATTGAACAAAAGATCGAAGCTATCCCTCGAAAATAAAGTGACAATCTATAAATGTATCCTTGAACCAGTACGGAAATACGGAATAGAACTATGGGGATGTTTTAAGCCGTCCAACATAACAATATTCAAGTCAATCCAATCAAAAACGCTCCCTATGATAGCAAGAGCACCTTGTTATGCCTATAAAATGATCTGCGAATAAAATCTATAAAAGATACAATGAAGCCAAGACTCAACAAATACAGGGACCGAACCACAAATCATGACAATATAATGATAAGTAATCTCTTCACCCAACCCCTCTTGGAGAAGAGATTGAAATACTGAAAATAACCTGGCCCGAAGACAACCTGGAGGAATAATTGTACGGAGAATCATTGATGGATGGTACCCGACTCAAGCCAAGAATCAATATTAGAGCACAATCATGGGGTGGAAACTCTCTCACTAAAGTCTGGTCCCTTAGAATAGTTCTTTTAGTTCGAATAATCCCACACAAATTTGAGGATGTCTCTGCCTTCGCTCGATTTGTGGATCACGTGATGCTTTATCAGCTGATCTGTGATCAGCTGTCCCGCTGTCCGCTACCGGCGTGCTTGTTTTTATTTTTACATTTTACATAGTTTTGGTGAAATCTGAGTGTTCAGTGTTGTGAAATAAACTTTTTCGAATATCACTGTTTGATGTTCGGTAAAAAACTGTAATAAGAATACAAGTAAAGTGATTAAGTGTTCTCCTAATATTGCAGACGAGGTTATGGTCTTCATGGCTAGGGGAGTTATTCATAAATAGAAACAAACAACTTTAGCTTATTTCTTCAATCATGGTGGAATGAAACGTGATGATCTTTCTAAATTACTTGAAGATATTGTTAGATCGTGGGCCTCATGTCGTGGCACTTCTTTGTGATCAAGGTTTTGCAAATGTAGCTGCTATAAATAGGCTATATAGAGAAACCACTGGGTGATTTTCACGTACAAAATGTTTTTCACATTATGTTGTGCATAATGATATCCATTTTTTGTATTATATTTCTCATTTGATTCTGTCCTTCTAAATGTATATTGGAGTAGAATATACTTCCACATAGTGTTGTACTCGCATAATGATAACCATTTTTTGTACGATATTTCACATTTGATTTTGTCCTTGTAAATGAATATTGGAATTAAGGCAGCCATTCATTTAACTGCTCCTTCAAATTTGAAGGTATATAAGGATGATTTTATTGAAGAAAGTTTTTACCTCATATGCTGTAAAATTATTTTTTTAAACATGTCATGCACACTAAATTTTATTTTCATGCCAAATGTATTTTTTAATTTCGATATTATTTCTTTTTCTAATATACATGTACATTAGTTCACATGAAATGTTGAACTTAAATCATGAATCTGATATAATTTTATTAAAGAGAGTTTTGGGATTTCATTTGTTTTCTTTCGATTACAGCGAAAACCATTGTTCCAAAAACATTGTCAAATGCCAGGTTTTTGACGAATTATCGTCAACTTGGTGTTTGGCAGTGTTCTGGAAATCAATATAATAGAATATAGGATATATGGGAGATATATTTGAATTTCCCGCTCATTCGAGCTTCAAATAATCCCAGTGCCGCACCGCTAGTGTTGCAAGGAACAGAAATAAGGTTAGAGTGGCCCATCTATAGTATATCTTGTCTATGAGCACTATTACTGATCACTGTGTGAAGTAGATTGTAAATATGTTGGCCTATTAATTCCAATTACTCTATACTTATTCGATAGAGATATAGGTTTTTATATTTGTCCTCTATCTATATCATAGGTAGAAATGTATGATGTCTTATTCAAATGTCTTTTGCTAATACTGTGATTTCTTTAAACATGCTATATTGTTTCATATATCAAAGAACCTAATACTCTTTCTAAAAAATAATATGTGTATATGTAATGATGTTAGAAAGTATTGTCTCGTTCTGATATTGAAATTTTATGTACTGAAAAACAGTTTCTTTATTGTGTTACCGTTTTCTCATGTTTTTGTCTTCAATCATTATTTGCCAGCTGGTAAAACATTGAACTTATGTATGGAAATGACATTATGAATTATACTTTATATATCTTATTTCATCCTATATTATTTCTAATGTTTTAGGTGATTGATTTTATGCTTTCTTTGTATGATTATAACTTACGTATGATATTGCCTGACATGAATAAATATTATTGTTCATATTGAAATTAATATTGCTTTTATAGCTGTTTTCATGAATGAACATGGATATTTGGTTGACGATTGTTGCAATAGGAAAACTTCATTCTGTCTCGGGGCATGTTGAATTTATTTCGTTTTCTATCACTATATTTCATTAAGTTTTAACAGTA
This sequence comes from Halyzia sedecimguttata, assembly GCA_937662695.2. Lineage (NCBI taxonomy): Eukaryota > Metazoa > Arthropoda > Insecta > Coleoptera > Coccinellidae > Halyzia > Halyzia sedecimguttata. Next base: position 43,974,041 of record OW569413.2, on the reverse strand, counting down.
ACTCGGGTTTCGTAGTACTACTATACATTTTGAAACTGGTGTATTTCAAGTTGTGCAAGAAGGTATTTAAATGTCTTCTTGAGAAAAGTGGGAAATTCCATAGGTACGTCTGTTCGTTTAGAAGTTTGCCTTCCGGGTTATTCAGGTACTTTTATTCTTTTTTCATATGAACAATCACAATGAAACTACTCTATCCATTATTTTGGCGCGCCAAAATAGTTGCTGTATCCTTCAGGAAGCTTAGGCACAGCACTGTTAATTTTCGCCCCGACAGTGAATGTCACCCACTAGCGTTGGTGTTGAAACACTTCTGCATATTAAGTTCATCATTCGTTGTTGAGTTTTTCACTGCGTACAGTTTCGATCCGAGCCCTGCATAATTCATAAAAACTAGCGCGTGAATAGCAAGTTTTTTCTTTGGAATGGAAGTACCTGTGTCATCTATCACAAATACATTTCTGCATCCTCTGTTTACTCGAATAAATTGTACAAGTCGAGATATATTCTTGATTCATCTGTAATGGTATCGACCTGGTTTATCTTCATCTGTATATTGCCCTTGAATAATCAGTAAAATTGCGTGTTTTTCCATCTTTTTCTTTGTTACGTATGTATGTAAGTTGTATATTCATCCTAAATCATCATCAAATTCGCATGTTCTTCCATCTTGTTCGTGATGAATTCATATGAAGTACAACAAAAATGCATGAGTGTATACATATATCCAAACTATGAAACAAATACATGTCTTGATACTCCTATGCTAAACTGATAGATTCATGAAGGTATACGAAGATGCACGAATCTATACGAAGATGCTCGAATGTCTACGAAAATACACAAAACTGATATAAACTGTACAAAAAGTGGTTGCAAAACATATATAAAGTAAGCTTGAGATGCTGCATGAATAAAGCTATCCTTCATAAAGTTAATGATAATGGCAACACGCTTGACGCATGTTTTTCCATCTTTTTCTTTGTTACGTATGTATGTAGGTTGTATATTCATCCTAAATCATCATCAAATTCGCATGTTCTTCCATCTTGTTCGTGATGAATTCATATGAAGTACGACAAAAATGCATGAGTGTATACATATATCCAAACTATAAACCGAATACTTGTCCTGATACTCCTATGCTAAACGGAAAGATTCATGAAGGTATACGAAGATGCACGAATGTATACGAAGATGCTCGAATGTCTAGGAAAAATACACAAAATGGATATAAACAACAAGTCTTGATACTCCTATGCAAAATTGATTGTGAATGTATACGAAGATACTCGAATGTCTACGAAAATACACAAAACTGATATAAACTGTACATAAAGTGGTTGCAAAACATATATAAAGTACGCTTGAGATGCTGTATGAAGAAAGCTATGCTTCATAAAGTTAATGATAATGGCTACACGCTTGACGCATGTTTTTCCATCTTTTTCGTGATGAATTCATATAAAGTACGACAAAATTGCATGAGTGTATACATATATCCAAACTATAAAACGAATACATATCTTGATACTCCTATGCTAAACTGATAGATTCATGAAGGTATACGAAGATGCACGAATGTATACGAAGATGCTCGAATGTCTAGGAAAAATACACAAATAAATATGGCAAATATTGTTCCTGTGTTCTATTGAATTTCTATAAAGAATGTGTATAGATTGTTATGATTGTGCTTGGACTGATCTATTACGACCGTAGAATTTCATGCATATATTACTTTGTCATTATGCAAAGCTGATATCGAGTGCGTTCTGAGATTCATGAATGGCTGCATATTCAGTTATAAAGTGAATGTAAAACGTATATAAAACAGCTATAAAAATGTATATAGTGGATATATAAATGCATATAGTTGATGTAATAATGTCTATTGTGGATATATTAATGATTATAGTGGTACATAATGATGGATATAGTGAATATAATAAAATAATATATATATATGGTTGATATAAAACATGTATATAGTGGATATAAAGAGTATTTAACGCGTAAACTTATCAGTCTCATTTTTATATATCAACAGAATTTATACCTGTAGCGTTTGTGAAAAACAATACACCCAACCAAATAATTTGAGCAGGCATATGAATATACATAAGCCAATTGGATTTGCTTGTTTCGTATGCGGAAAGAAATTCACACGAAAGGTATCCAACACAAAGTCTTCATAAAGTTAATGATAATGGCTTGATATCAGTAATATAGTTGACGAGCTTTGCTTGCTGCATGCCAAAAAATGCACTGTAGATAGTTTTGAAAGAAAACAATATTTGGCCGATCAACTTCGAATAGCTGGAGTTATTTATTAGGAAAAGTATTATGATCATATCTAAAAACTGCTTTTTTAAAATAAAAAATTGCAACTAAACTCTAAATCTTCATTACAAATTATCTTAAATTATCTAAGCATCAGAATAGCTCGAAATTAAAGGAAATGAATAATGATCAACACTATCCATTACGACAAGTAGACGCGCTAATAATTGTGAAAAGCTGATTTGTTAATAAATTCGGTATCCATCGCAGTCTCTTTCTCTGCATCTTCAATATCATACTTAGTATCTTCCTCCACATATCTATTGCAATCATGTGTATATTGGAAATACCCCAATTCATCGCCGGCCCTCCCTTCATAACCAAGTCATGCCCCTATATCAAACATGCTGATCGTTCTCAATACAGCATCTCAAGCATCCGCCAGATGATAAAGTTTCAAAATCACACCTTCTCATTTGATATCCACTGACCAGGCCTGTTTTTCATATATTTAAATCTCAACAAGTTCCTCATCACAATAAGATTTTTCCGATTTTTTCTTAATATCTCGAAAATTGCGAGCGTTTTAGTGAAAAACTAATTTTGAAAATATCTCCTATTGATTACACTGTAATGAATATGGTCACCAACTACTTTATAGCTTAATCCTCCTTGCTGAACATTTTTGTAAAGCTGAAATGAAAACGTCTTTATTTCAACTTTTAAAGATTCATGAAGATATTTGCCGTAAGCCAGAGATACCTGAAAAAGGGCTCGATTGAAGTTCCTTCTCTTTATCGTTTGAAGTAACAATTGAGTATCTATCCAATCACACCTAGGGAATCAAATGTTTAAAAGGACACCAAGTTCTTGATGACTTACATATTCATGATATATTTGTTAACCAATTTTACAACGAAAAAATAAATGAGAGTTACATTTCGTATTACTATCAAAAATGTATTATGACACACTACGAGCTCCGAGGAATCCGAAAAATCACCCCACTTTGTTTACACGATTCCTGAATATTGAAAGAGAAATCGGACCACTCAACTGATAAACCATGCAATAAATATCACATAAATTGTTTCGCAAATCACCCAATATCCAATACAATAGATCCCAACAATGGTTAAAAAAAAAACCCCTGCAAAGGCCTCCTATCGTGATGCGGTCAAGTTAGCACCCCATCATTCACTCGGTCAAATAAATATGCCATTGCCTTTGTGCTCATGCCGACTACCGTATCGTTAAATTTGGATATTTGAAGAAGATGCCTGACTGTAATTCGCTTTGGGGGTTCGAGTTCGCACTCATTTCTATAATTAACCTTTCTTCTGGTTATTGCCAAATAAATATACCAAAAATAATTTGGCTACAATACAGTATACAGTATCTGAAAAAATAAGATTTATTTTGGAAAATACAATAAAACAAACTTCTGCATCCGTCTCAATGTAAACAAAATCAAAAATTATAGTCGTTCTGAATAGGAGATTTTTATTTTATCATAAATGTCAATCCTCTAATACGTTTGTGAATTTTTGCGTAAATAGATGTAGGATTCATTTTCATCCATATATTGTGACTATTTAGTGAAGCGATGTCAATACAATCAGTTCAAATGATCATCTATAATCTTTCCAGATAGTAAGAATACAAAATTTCATATTTAGCATATTTTGTCTCAGTGCCAAGCAAATATTCAATATTTTTGACTTGAATTCAAATCTATGTTCCAAAATGCCTATAGAGTACCCAAAGTTTTTCTTTCGAAAACAATTGTACTTACGTTGAAATGACAGAATTAAAAATATTACTCATATGCTCTGTTAAAGTATGTAATCCATAATACATCAAAAATGGAATTTATTCGTATACATCCACCCAATACCATGCATTTGTTGTTATGTAGCTTGATAAGCTCACTGTCAAATCAAAAGTATACAACCCCACAATGCATAACATGGATTTGTTGTAAGGATAGCTTGATAAGCTTGCCACAAGTAATGTTACTTCTCGTTGTAATTGATTGCTCTTCTAAATTTATATGGGCTCGACCATTGAAAAGGAAAACCGGTGAAGAAGTGGCTTTTCTTGATATCCTCAAGCATGGCCGAATACCTACCAACTTGCAATCTGATCAATGAACTGAATTTTTCAACCGACAATTTCAAGAATTGGAGGTGCTTTACAAAAAATTCAGTTTGAGTGGAACATATCGATGGATCGACATCCTTCAAGATGTGGTTAAATTAGTATAATAATAAAAAATGGGTTCAAGCCCTGTGGACAGGAGCTTTCTGGCGCTCTAGTTCAAACAGACAAATTATATCTCCGAAAGTATTGGTTTCTCAGAGTTGGGAATTATATCAATGTATTCTTATGATGGAACTGCATCATAAAGGAAATTCAATTCGAATAATAGTTTATTTATCAAGATCAAATGAGCAATCTGAGAATGAGAACTGCACCATGGAAGAAATCGAATTAAATCTGGCCAATTTTGCCCAATAACGAACTTAGCCGAGATATTCATCTCCTTAACCTACTCTGAAAATTTCAACTACCTAGCTCATTCAGTTCGAGAGTTATTGTAGAAAAACTTTTTTTAAATTTTCAAATTTTTTTGACACTTTGCGGTAATCTGGTCAATACAAAACTTCACATGCGTATAGAGGTCATGATTCTACAATTTGATGCTAAATTTTAGATAGATCGAGTGATCGGTTTCGGAAATATTCATAAAAAATATTTTTACTAAAATCGGCCATAACTCCGAAACCACTTGATGGATTTCTCCCATTAACGAGCTCTTCCGAGATATTTACGCTCCAAACTCACCTTGCAAATTTCAATCCGCTAACTCCTTTTGTTCGAGAGTCATCGTGCCTACGGCCGGCTGGCCGGACAGAATCGATTTCGACCTCGGGTTCTTGATCAGTGAATCGAACCAAATCGTTTTAGACCATTTTCATCGAAAAATTCGAAAATTACAGACACTTGGGCAAATTGATAAGCACTCAGTTCCGAGGAACTAGAGCGCCAACAATTTTCGTATGACAATTGCCCAAAACAGGTTTAAAGTACCTACAAATAGTAGATTTTTCATAAAACATGTATGAAAGAAGAGTAATAATGAAAAATTACCTTGTAATCGATCAAAAATTACCTGATCTACGCGGGGCCGTAGCTAGGGGGGGGCATAATGGGGCAATGCCCTACCTTTAATTTCCAATGCCCTACCTTAAAAAATAGTAACAATTTAAATAATATGCTAAGGAAAATGTGTTTTCATAATGTGACGTGAGGAAAAAAATTATTACTCGCAAAGCAATTCCGAATTAACCACACGCTACATTTTCAGAAGCACCTCATGTACTAATTCCTACCCTGAAAATTGCAAGTCCCTATCTCCTCTCGTTCGAATGTTATCGAGGCAACGGTCACCCATCCAGCTACTGAACTCACACAAGGCTGCTCGGATCTCCAACAATATAGATCCGATCATATTCAAACTTGGAACTTGGCAGTACGGTTAGGTTCTGAGGCGCTCGAAAAGTTTCAGCGATGTCGGACGAATAGTTTTTGATATATATAGAATTCTTTTCAATGATTTTTTAAAAACGTTGTTGTGATACGATCCTCACGAAATTTCGCAAGAATTTTTGCGCTGGCATTCTACAACTGAGAACCATGTGTGAATTGGATCGCTTTTGTATAGATGGGTATGACTCCAAAACCGTTTGGCCAATTATGCCTATGAACAAACCTCAAATGTCCCATTTAGATGCACAACCTAACCCGAAAGTTTCAAGTCGCTATCTCTTTCTGTTCTCAGTTTATCCTGACATAAATAATATTTTTTAATAAATTTTTTAAAATTTTTTAGTGATACGATTCTCACAAAATTTCACAAGCGTCCGTAGGTTTGTATTCTACAACTACTCACCAAGTTTCAATTCGATCGGATTTGTATTGGTTGAAAACAAAATTATTACTCGGAAACCATTGGGCTGATTATGCCCATTAACGAACTTGTCCGTCGTATTGGGATGCGCCACCTATACTGAAAATCTCAAGTCGCTATCTCTTTCCGTTCTCAAGTTACCAACGGACGGCCGGCCGGCCGGACAGAATCAAATTTGAACTCGAATTCTTCATCAGGGAGTTGAACCCAATCGTTTCAGACCATTTTCAGCAAAAAATTCGAAAATTACAGACATTTGGGCAAAATGATAACGCAATGTTCCCCAGAACATACGCGCAAAAATAAGATTATCGTTAAGTGTCTGACGAAAGAGTCTGATATAGACTCCGAAACGTTACGAAATAGTTGTTTCATCGTTGTTGTTTTCGTTATTGTTTGTTAGGCAACCTGGTTCGATTGATTGCTTCTGACAAATATCTTGTGTTTCTTACGCAGAAGCATTTCACAAAATTATTTTTATTTTATTTTATGGATAGGTATTTTCAGAGATTGGGAGAGAAAACCCAGAAAGAAACCATTTAATAATGAATATACCTCCCACAGTCTCATTTAATTATTATGGTATTTCTGGCCTTTGAAAAGAGAAGAACTGATTCAGTTGATCTGAATGAAGTCCTTCGCATATTTAATAATATGGCAAATCGAAGGATTCAGGGGTTTTGAGGAAGATTTTTATCAACATTATAATAATCACAATATGTTAAAAGGAATAAAATAAACCTGAAGAAATAAGTATTTTAATATTAACTACCTATTTCATTCAAAAGTAGGTACGATGAAAATTGATTCTTCAGATCACAACAAGTAAATTTTTTTACTTCTGCCCTACCCGTAACCTCCATTGCCCTACCTTAAATTCATCTCTAGCTACGGCCCTGGATCTACGTTCATCAAATTTTCTCCTCTCTCGAACTACAGAATTATGCTTTCAATATTTACATTCTATTTGCATTCTATGTCTATGGATGAGAAGCAGTCTCACTACTCTCAGATCTCTTACTTCATGTTCCGTTCCGAAATGCAAGACTTTTATGAGAAAAACTAATTTCGGAGCAAACAACTGAGATTTTTCTCACTTCGCTCACAGTTCGGAATACACTTTATTCTCATAATTCTTCGATTGATTAGATAATGTCATGTCTCAGGAAAATAAGTTGACATTATGACAATTCTTACATAGAATAATTATATCATTCTGTGAAAAACGATTTATTATTGAAACATATTACATACGAAATTTGTGTATAGAAAAGATGTTGAATATATACCTACTCACAGAATTTGAATTGGATTAGTGTCTGTAATTCGTCTGTTCAATGACTTAAATACAAAATACCATCAAGGGTAAAAATCGAACTGCATATAATTGAACTCCAAAGTCATACTTATCCTTAGGATGTGCTCCACCAATGGTATGAAGGTATTTGATCTAAGAGAGATGAAAATAATCATTAGATCTTATACAGAATTTCCTGAAAGATCAAAATGCACATAAACAGCAACTTAACTTACGATATTATTTTTATTCCTCCTTCTCTATACATATTCGTTAAGTCTTTCAATGTTTTCTATTGAATCATAAGGAAGATTTTCCAAAAAATTTCCATATTTGTTGGCTGCTGCAGTACTTCAATATTTCTGAATTTTTTGTTCAGTGTTTCCATTATCAAAGACATGAAATTTACTGAGGTCAACAGTATATCTGCATCTGCAATATAATATATAATAAATTTAGTCTATACATATATCAATCGCGTTAATGAATATATATTACCATATTCTGTCTGAGTGCTGACGTTGGTGACTCTAGGTTTCCTTGAACTCTGATTAACTGAAAGCAGAAATAATAAATGAATATGAAAAATCTTTCAGATTCAGGCAGTAAAGTCTTACCTAGTGAAACGGCCCACAGGACACAAATAATGTGTTCATTAGCAAATATAATTGTCTCAGGTGATCTTACTGAAACATGAGAAATGTTAGTTATATTTCACCTCAGTAAATCATGATCGCCAAGATTCCAATATACAGGATCATTAACTGATTCGTTAAGGAAAACATTCGCCTAAAAAATCCTAATGAATGATCTGGTTTTCAAAGCCAATTGAAAGTTATCAAACATTTATATGCATGTAGAATGTTATTCGACTAATTAGTAGCTGAAGTAAATATAACTTACCTCTCAGTCTTCTCACAATTTCGCTAAATGAAAAGTTTTCAGAAATAAATATAAAACGTAACACTTTAATAAAAGTTATTCTTCTTCTTCTTTTTCTCAAACAAACTGTACCCCAAATATCAGCCCTCTATATGGGCTCAGCCTTGAGACTATGTACCCAGTCTCAGTAAGGTGATCCTGGGTCCTGAGGGAGCAGGAGTCTTGAGTAACAATACCAGAATTCAATTAATGATATAACTTCCCTCTCCGGGAACCATAAAAGGTGCAGACAGTTGACTTCAGTGAACAGTCTAGAGTTAATCTATGAACTAGGATCAGTTTTCTGTTTAATGTGTAAGATCGGTATATGCGCTACAGGATGGTATGCTCAAGCGATAAGTGCGGGATGCAAGGGCAAAGGAAAAACAAAGGCAGCACACAGTGGTAGCACAAAATATAACAAATCGTGGTTGACATACAAGTTTACAACACCAAGCCACACTCGGCCACAAAACGCACAAGAAGCTCCAATATATCCAGTCTATCTGTAAAAAACACCTCATATAGGTTTATGGGGAGAGGGAGGCCCTTGCCAGCCAGATTGGAGTGGAGTTCGTCAATTTGATTTCTATAATTACTACACTCTGTAAATATGTGCACTAGTGTACCCTCCGCTCCGCACTCGCAGAGGGGAGAGTCTCTTAATCCCAACCTGTGTAAGTGGGCAGGAGAAAGACAGTGACCGGACTTCAGCCGTAGAACCGTAGTGATAAAACGTCTGGGCTTGTTCACCTGCGAGAACCAGGGTTTCATAAGAAAATTAGCCTTAGATATGAATGATCCGTACACCTTGCCCTTGGTAACCGATATATCAAGAAAATCGGACATCCACTGTTCCCTGAGCAATCTTTCATAGGCTGGCCACAGCACCTGAGGCCCGGCCGTGAGCCTGAGGGGGTCACCTGAATAGCGACCTTGGTTCGCCAGTCGATCAGCTATGTCGTTGGAGTGAGTGTACGAGTGGCTTGGGACCCACAAACAGCTGACCGTACAGCCTCTAATGCTTGTCTCATGCATGGTTCTTCTGACGTTCATGAAAACACTATCTACATCAGACCCGAACTTGTTTGACTTGAGTGCCTCTAGTACACTAAGAGAGTCTGAGACAACCAAGACTCTGCTCAGACACCTGTCGAGAGCTTCAGTTACAGCTCTTCCCACCGCATACAGCTCTGCAAGATATATCGACCAGTGATCGGGGAGGCGACCCCATAACCGGACGTCTAAAGAAGGAAAATACACACCAAAGCCAACCGAATGCCAAGATATGCTGAGGGAAACGTCTCTCAATCAGTTCGAGAAAATCAAAATGATTAGTGAGCGCAAACTTGGGCAAACCTGAGTTGAACACACGTATTTTGTGAGTCATGGCCTCGAAAGGGGCTGAGAAGTAGGGTGTCCTATCTGACCTGCTTATTCGGTCCTCACTTGAGATTACCGTCAACTCCTGAATGAACGGCGGAACAGTATTATTAAACCAGAGATTGGACAAATCAGCCGAGTCTGAGACAATTGTAACCACTGGGTGATGTTCCATTCTATAGACCTTAGTGACATATTTGCAAGACAACCACCGTCCTCTAATATGGAGAGAGAGTTGGGCGCTCTCAAGCAACAGAATATTGGTAGGGGTGGACCTGAGCACTGACATGGCCGATCTGATGAGACTGTACTGAGCTCTATCTAGCTTAAGGAGAGTTGCCTTGGCGCACCTTCCATAGACCAAACTGCCATAATCCAAGTGGGGGAGGGCTAGAACTTCATAGATTTTCAGTAGAATGGAAGGATAGGCGCCCCAAGTGGTAATACCTAGGGCCTTAATGATATTATGTACTTTCCTTGTCTTGCCCGTTGCATAATCTATCTGCTTCCTCCAGCGAAAGTTGCGTTCCAACTGCAATCCCAAGTAACTATGATTCGGGCTTCCAGGGGACAATTACTCCCCCGCATGTCACAACAGGAGGCTCACGTACAACGCCACCCTTGGTGAAAATCATTGCTGTAGACTTTTCCGGAGAAAGTGTCAGGTTTCTGGAAAGCATCCAGGAGGACACGCAATCCAATCACCACTCATCTGACCAGCCATCTGAACGAAATTTGTGCCTCGCATCAGAATACACAAGTCATCAGCATACTGAAGTACCCGAACAGAAGATGAAAAGGTACCCGGCGGAATAACAGAGTATAGATTAAACAGAACAGGGGCCAGTGATGAGCCCTGAGATAATCCAACCGACCATGTTCGTGGTCCCAGAACCATAGGGGAAGCAGACGAAGTGATAAAATGAGATCTGCCAGTCAAAAAAGCTGTGATGAGGTTGACCTCAAATGCAGGTATCCCCGCATTCACCATATATTCCTGCAGGATGGAGGGCAAAACGTGATCATAAGCACCTTTGACATCCAGAAATACAGCTATGACCCCATCGCCCCGAGAAAAGGTGCCGTAAATGGTTGCTGCCAAGTAGGCGAAGCAATCATTGGTTGAGTGCCCTCTCCGAAATCCAAAAGTAGGTCTACAAGGTCCGATCATACCCTCAACAATCAACATATGGCTCTATTCTATTTTTGAGCATAGTCTCCAGGATTTTGGTGATACAAGGAGAGAGCGCAATTGGTCTGTAGCTTGAAGCAACATTTGGAGGCTTGCCTTTCTTAAGGATAGGCAATAAGAGGATTTCCTGAAATTCTGCAGGGACCCTACCCGTGATCAAACACTCATTATATGTCTGCAGCAATGTCAGTTTAGCCGAGAGAGGGAGTTGAGAGTACAAAGGATAGCTCAAACCATCTAGCCCAGGTGTTGTATATTTTTTAGTTGCCAGTGCGTAGTGCAGCTCCTCAATGGAGAAGCACTGCAACTCCTTCATTCGATGTGGTCTAGAGGCCACCCAACCTCCAGATCTACTGAGATTCCTAAGTATTCCCAGAAGGCATGCCTTTGAGGGAGCGGGATGCCTTTCATTAGTCTGGCCGCCCATAAATCTTTTGAGAACTCTCCACATGTTCCCAGATCTTTCAAATGAAATGCCCTCGCAGAATCTCTGAAAGGAACTTCGTTTCTTGACTCTGATCAATCTACGGCAGCTAGCCCTTAATTTTTTGAAGCCAACAAAGTTGGTCATAGAGGGATCTCTTCTGTACCTGTGAAAGGCTTCTCTTCGCTCCTGTATGGAGACTGCTACCTCGTCATCCCACCAATGTATCTTAAATCTAGCTGGGGTGTTGCTATGACGTCTGCGGACTGTCCCATCAGCTACCGCTTTTATCATCTGTAGAAAATCCGCAGCCCCAGCAACCTCATTCGTCCTCATGTAATCGACTATGTTTGCATAATACTCTGCCCAGTTGGCACCCTTGGTGTTACATTTTCGACATTGGAATACATCCGAGCGCAATGTAGGAACGTTCAAACCATTCTCGCTCATCTCCACAATGGTCGGAAAGTGATCACTCTGTCCACAGTCTGGGACAACCCACCAATCACAGGCCAGCGCCAGGTTAGGAGAACAGAATGCCAAGTCTGGAGCACTTCGGTTCGTGTTAGGTGGCGTTAGTGGAGTGGGGGTGCCGTCGTTCAGAAGTACCAAGTGAGAATCCTGTAAAAAGGTCTCCACCGAGTTCCCGTTACAGTTCTTAGTTCCCGAACCCCATATGGGATTCTGGGCTAATAAAGGTTATGAAATAGATCTGTGTCTGTGATTCAGTTACAGTTACAGAGAACCTTATTATCTTGGCCCTCACATTCCAGCATTTTCGCCAGCCAGATGATATTTTTGATGAGTTTTTATATAACATATACGAACGTAAATATTATCATTTATATATTGAAAATGTTACGTACATGATATTTAAAAATAACGCGTACTTGTATAGATCTGAACGATATAACATGAATATGATATATTAACATAACATACACGTAACATTAATAATGTGATGGATATATTGTGAATGTTACATAAATGATATGTAACTTTAACACGTACTTGTATGTATCTGATTGATATAGCTTTTAGGGATGCTGGAACATATAACATGTATGTTACTTTAGTGATATAACAATGTTACGTATATGTTATATGAATAATTCAGATAATCTCATAGATATATGAAATATTATGTATGAGATACATTGGTCCTGAGACGTATTAGCTATGTACATGATTTATTAAAGATGTTATGTAACGGGAAGGCGCATATTACACTGTGGTTTGCTGGGATATTCACCCAAGGACGTGAACCCATGTAATTAATAAATGTTCAATAACGGCCAACTATAATTTTAGATTTCTGAAGGGTTGTTATAATAAGTGGTATCTGGTTTGGTAGCATGTAATTGAAACAGCGGAGTGCGAAATAGGAATAGATGAGTGAATGAATGAACAAATTCATAACACTAAACCAACGAGAAGTTGAATTAAATTCGAGATAGCTTATCCACAATCTGGAATTTTGCATTCAAAACATTATTGTACATCCAGGATCTGAATTAACATTCAATTGGATCTGTATTGTTGAAAGTACGCTCTCCTTGGGCAAGTTCAGTACCTGGATGGATAACCGCTCAGGCTATAGAATTTACCAAGTGCACCAAAGCTTCTGACCTCAGTGCTTTCCCAACTGGTTCTTATAGTATTGTACTATGTTTGTTAAGGAGGAGCACGACTTACATATACCTAAAACTTATACTAGGGGGTGGTACAAACAAGAACTTCATAATACACGAATATATCAAATTTATTTTCGAAAACATTCAGAATTCGATTATTACATCAAAAATATATCTTGAAATAATAAGTAGTAAAAGGTAAAACCAGTGAATTTGTGAATAAAAACGATTCATACAACTGGAAAATATTCTAGTATTTTTTTCCTTACTTTCAATAATGATGGCTCACCGTTTTCCATTATTTTTCTTTTTTCGAATTACACAAATATGCTTTGCGAAAGAATCGGACAAACAAGATGAAGAAACTCGCATACACGACAAAAGCCATTGCTGCATTGAGAGCACTGGTACTACACTGAATACCCTGATGTATTTGCCAATAAACATAAATGTTCAATAACAAGCCTACTATCATTTGCAATATCTGAAGAGTTGTTATAATAAATGGTACATGCTTTGGTAGCTTATAATTCAAACAACGAAGTGCGTAATAAGAATACATGAGTGAATGAATGAAAAAATTCATAACACTGAACCAACGACAAGTTGAATTAAATTCTGGATAGCTGAACCAACAGAACAGAGAGGTTACAATGTGATGGTACCAATGGAGGAAAATGAGAGGATGTTTTCTTAAAATTACGAATACTGTGTCCACAAGTTCTGCAGCTTTACTGAGTATAAATATGAATGTCCAAAAGCGACTTACTTCATCTGAAGCAACAAAGGAATTATCGCAGATTGAATAATGCAATCCATGATTCCTCAAAGAATGTATGAACTCGGGAAGCGTTCTTGCCGTCCCCAAAATACTGAATGATGCAAGTAAAATGTTCCAAATAACTGCAGGTATCTTGGATTTATATGGAGGACGATTTTTCATGTAATTCCTCAATCCAAAAATCACTATCAAATATATTCCATTATAATAGATCATGTCCGTCCAATGGTCTTTCATCCAAGATTGTGCTTTCTTCTCATCAAAATCGGATTCGAAGTTGAAAACGAACGAATAATTTAGTTTATTCATATCTCTAAAAATTCACCTTGTACACAAAAGAATATATATGAGAACTTCACAAAGCCTAGTCTAGAACGAATCTAACCAATTTAATTACATATTTATGATAATATGTATTTTGTATTTATATAGTATAATGGAATTCCATGACAATATCCAATTATCATAATAGCATAATTGTGTATTTTCTTTAAATATGCACTCGCACTATAAGAAGATTTTTAATATTCATAAAAGAATATAAAAGAGCACTGACGTGATGACAGTACTCTTTGGCGGGCTTGTTCACCAATTTGAATTGAATGGTGAGTACTGCAAGCTCTGTGGATAGAGCGAACCGTAAATTTTTCCTGCTCATTTTTTCATTATTTTACACAATACAAAGTAAAAACATGATTCTATGGGAGATGATAGCCCTACATATGGGCCCTGTAGCGGTCTTCGAACATCTGAAGTTCTGAATAATCATCACTTGGACTGGTCAGATCTGGTTTTGAAAGAGACCCTCCTGGCCATACGAGCAACAATTTCCTTTTTGAATTCAAATATTGAAGCGATTTCTAAGATCAATATCTTTGAGAACTAGCGGAGGCGATTCTTCTCCAAGAGATCCCATGCGCCAACAGAAGAGTATATTTGTGAGAGAAGACTTTTGAAAGTTATGTATTATTTTAGTTTGTTCGTTCTTCTCCTCTTGTCTTTTCATTTTTCAGGTTGAGTTTCAGGTACCTTGGAGAAACCTCTGCCTTTTTTGACGAAGGAGACCATATTGAAGAAATAAATGCCTATCAATATTTCTAAATTTCAGCAAATTTTTGTGAAGAATATTTACAAATCACAACACTCACGGGGAGACAGGGTTTTTTGCTGAGGTTTTTCCCTAAGCTCTTGTATCATACGCAGAATTGTATGATACCCCGTTACACCAACCTCTGCTAACACATATAAAACTCTCAGTCAAAAGAATATATATATATATATATATATATATATATATATATATATATATATATATATATATATATATATATATATATATATATATATATATATATATATATATATATATATATATATATATATATATATATATATATATATACCGGATATCTAGTCAAACGGTAGTGGCCACCACGCACTATTGGGCCAAAAATCAACAGTGCTGTGCTTGAGTTGGCGTAAGGATACAATAACAATGACTACACAGAACACAACTGAGACTTCTAACTCACACAAGCTTCAACGAGCTTCTGAGGGGTTTCTTCGCAGAAGACCTAGGAGGGTCAGTATGGTCATAATCATGTCATTAGCAAGCGCGCTGAAGCAGATTGACCCCCAGTCAGTGCTTTTTATGCTGACCCTCCTAGTTCTTTTCCGAAGAAACCACTCAGAAGCTGCTAGGAGCTTGTGTGAGTTAGGAGTGTCAGTTGTTGTCTGTGTTGGCTTGCTGTGTATCATTACGCAAGCTTGGGCACAGCACTCTGGTATTTGACTGAACTATGAATGGTGACCACTACCCTCTGACTAAATCTCCGGTTCGCTCTATCCACTGAGCTTGCAGCACTCATCATTCAATTAAAATAGGTTGACGTGAATAAGCACGCCAAAGGGTACCGACTTCACGTCGGTGCTTTTCAATATTTTTTCAAATTTTTTTGGCAATTTTGTTCATTACTACGGTCTGGTCTATGCCTATTAGTTTTACCGTCGGTCGAATTAAGAAAAAACAGATTGCGGTAAGGACCCCCGAAGTTCCTTACTCCTAATTTTCAAATCCGAATATAGTTTAATATAGATCTTCCAGATATAGTTATTTATAAATTCGCCCCAAAGAAAGGGCATCAAAGACTTATATGTTGGCACTGCACCAGATCCCCATAACTACTTAACGGAATTCAATTACATCCTAGTACAAATAATCATCAATACGATCAACATCCAGCTTACTTAAGCAGATGCGTATTTCACTCATCTTTGAAAGTGCTCTCCATAATGCAGCCGGCACCCAAAACCATGAACAAAACGTCTGCTCATGCGCCGAGCGAAAAATGGCTGAAAGGGCAGCGTGCATTTCAAAATTGGCACTAGGAACACGGTACGGACACTCCAATTCGAAAACAACGCTATTTCCCCAAAATTGACTTGCACATAATTGCCATGACCACTCCCAATCCAATCCATATAACCTAAAAAACAGCAAATTCTCTTCTGCGCAAGCGCAGTGTACTCGTGGCTCCTCTCAAAATTACACATCTCACACACAACTCCAATTCTCCAGCACCAGTGACCAGGGTTTAAGGTGCTACGGGCCCCCTTGCCACTGACGGATCTGTTGGATTCGCTTACAAAACATAACAAAATTGGTTCAAGCACTGACGTGAAGTCCGGAGCTTTCGCGCGTATGTTCTATTTTCCATTCTCCTGTATTGGACACTCTTAATCCAATTTACCACGTTGAAATCTATTTCCATTCTTCTGTATTGGACACTCTTAATCGAATTTACCAAAGGAAATAGAATTCACCATGGTAAATTCGATTGAGAGTGTCCAATACAGGAGAAAGGACAATAGAATTCACCATGGTAAATTCGATTAAGAGTGTCCAATACAGGAGAATGGACAATAGAACATACGCGCAAAATCTCCTGACTTCACGTCAGTGCTTGAATCAAATTTTTTTTCGTGAAGTCAGGAGCTTTTGCACGTATGTTCTATTCTCCATTCTCCTGTATTGGACACTCTTAATCGAATTAACCATGGTGAATTCTATTGTCCGTTTTCCTGTATTGGACACTCTTAATCGAATTTACCATGGTGAATTCTATTGTCCGTTCTCCTGTATTGGACACTCTCTTAATCGAATTTCTTATGGTAAATTCGATTAAGAGTGTCCAATATAGGAGAATGGACAATAGAACATACGCGCAAAAGCTCCTGACTACATGTCAGGGCTTAAACCAATTTTTTTTTTGAAGTCAGGAGCTTTTGCGTATTGAAAATGATTATTCTTCAACCCATATTCCATAACGAGAGACATTCTTATGATAAAGAATTAAAATTGTTTGATGGCCAATATAATATACCGATAAGCAATAATTCAAAGTTTTTCTTTGACTATAGAGGATAAAAATGGGTTCAAGCCCTGTGGACAGGAGCTTTCTGGCGCTCTAATTCAAACAGACAAATTATATCTGGAATTGGTTTCTCAGAGTTGGGAATTATATCAATGTATTCATATGATAGAACTGCATCATAAAGGAAGTTCAATTCAAATAATAGTTTATTTATCTAGATTAAATGAGCAATCATGAGAATGAGAACTGCACCACATTTTCAAATTTTTTTTGACACTTTGCGGTAATCTGGTCAATACAAAACTTCACATGCGTATAGAGGTCATGATTCTACAATTTGATACTAAATTTCAGATAGATCGAGTGATCGGTTTCGGAAATATTCATAAAAAATATTTTTAATAAAATCGGCAATAACTCTGAAACCCCTTGATGGATTTCGCCCATTAACGAACTTGTCCGAGATATTTACGCTACAAAACCACCTTGCAATTTTCAATCCACGAACTCCTTTCGTTCGAGAGTTATCGTGCCTACGGCCGGTCGGCCGGCCGGACAGAATCGATTTCGCACTCGGATTCTTGATCAGTGAGTCGAACCAAATCGTTTGAGACCATTTTCAGCCAAAAATTTCAAAATTACAGACACTTGGGCAAATTGATAAGCACTCTGTTCCGAGGAACTAGAGCGCCAAAAAAACAAGTTTCGTATGACAATTGCCCAAAACAGGTTTAAAGTACCTACAAATAGTAGGTATTCCATAAAACATGTATGAAAGAAGATAAGTAATAATAAAAAATTACCTTGTAATCGATCAAAAATTTCCTGATCTACGTTCACCAAATTTTCTCCTCTCTCGAACTACAGAATTAGGCTTTCAATATTTACGTAATATTTTCAAACATTTTCGGGTGAGGTCCCCGTTGCATCGCTAAAATACGAGTAATTCAACCCCAATATTTTTGAAGTTACAATATTCCCTTCTATCAGTCCCGTCATAAATTGAGAGAACTGAGCATTCGTCTATGGATGAAAAGCAGTCTCACTACTCTCAGATCTCTTACTTCATGTTCTGTTCCGAAATGTAAGACTTTTCTGAGAAAAACTAATTTCGGAGCAAACAACTGAGATTTTTCTCACTTCGCTCACATTTCGGAATACACTTTATTCTCATAATTCTTCGATTGATTAGATAATGTCATAAGTTGACATTATGACAATTCATACATAGAATAATTATATCAATCTGTGAAATACGATTTACATTGACATTTTGAAAAATCATATCCCCGAAAGTATTAGCTTGTTAGAGTTAAAAATTATATGAATGGATTCTTATGATAAAACTGCTTATTAAAAAAAAATTAATTTGGAATTTGTTTTGTAAACAAAAAATTTTTTTTTTTTACTCCGAAACCTTCTGTCCGATTTTGCCCAGTAACGACTAAGCCGAGATATTTATCCCCCAAACCTACTCTGAAAATTTCAACTCTCTAGCTCATTCCGTTCGAGAGTTATCGTGCCTACGGCCGGCCGGACAGAATGAATTTCCACCTCGGATTCTTGATCAGTGAGTCGAACCAAATCGTTTAAGACCATTTTCATCGAAAAATTCGAAAATTACAGACATTTGGGCAAATTGATAAGCACTCAGTTCCGAGGAACTAGAGCGCCAAAAAAAGCAATATTCATAAAATACTTATGATTATGGATATTCTAATAATTCCTTCCCCAAATGGTGAATAGCTAATATTGTTTCTCCAGACGAGCTATGATTTCCAGTATAATTATGACAGTTATTCATACCATACTTGCATTCTTTGTGCATGGACATTCTAATGATTCATTCCCCAGATGGTAAATAGCTAATATTGGTCATTATATATCTGTTATATGACAAAGAGAAAATCATTGGATAGAATGCAATGATGAAAAAATTAACACATTGTCTATCTTCAATTCTTCTTTGAGAGAAGAATGCATAATTACTCTAGAAAAATATTGCTAGAATTAATCTTCTTCTTCTCCTTCCTGATAGGCTCGATGCCTGTTCCTCATCGTAACTCGCCCTATGCGGGCAGATTGTCGCTCCAGCGCTTTCGAGACCTTCCTATGCTTCGCCTTCCCGAGGGTGATCTGTCTCTGGCTACCTTCACCATTCGGTCTTCTGTCATCCGGGTAATGTGATCACTCCATTCAATTTTTCTACCCAGCACCCACTCGTTGATATTTTGGATCTGGCAGAACCGTCTGATGTCGTCGCTTCTTTCTCTGTCCCGTAATGTTCTTCCGGCTATTTTACGAACTATTCTCATCTCTGTCGCTTCCATAATTTGTCTTGTTCTTGATGTTTCAGGTCTTGTCTCCGCTGCATATGTTAGTATAGGCATTATTGCAGTCTTGTAAATACGTGCTTTTGTTTCCGTTCTTAGATATTTATTATTGAATATGGTGTCATTTAATTGTGCGGCTGTTCTTGCTGCTTTGATAGCTTGTCCTCTCACTTCTGATTCCAGGTCGCCAAAGTTCGAAATTTCTACGCCCAAGTAGCGGAATTTCATCTCCTTGAGTATTATCTTGTCATCAACGGCCAATTTACATCTTAGGGGTGTTCTTGATGTAGTCATGCCCTTCGTTTTAGTCACTGATATTGATAATCCCAGAGTTTTTGCAACCGTGTTAAATATGTAGAGGAGCTTTTGCAGATCATCCTCATTTTCCGCCACTAAGACTGCATCATCAGCATAGCACACAATTTTCACCTCTCTACATCCCATTCGATAGCGATTGCGCACTCTTCTTATGATCTCATCCATAACAATGTTGAAGAGTAGTGGGCTCAATGAATCACCTTGACGTATACCTCTTTCTACGCTAATTGGCTCTGTTAGTTCGTTGTCTACCTTTGCTTGTATTTGGTTATTCCAGTAAATATCCTCAATAGTTTTTATGATATTACTGGGTATCTGTCTATCATACAGGAGGGAGGTGCACGACATCTTCCAATCTTATTCGGTCAAACGCCTTTTCCAGGTCTATAAAACAAAGGAATGCTGGTCTGTTATACTCAATGGACTTTTCAGTTATTTGCCTGTTGACAAACAGTGCCATATTTAAATAATGAAAGGAAGGAAAATTATAAGTTTAAATACTAACATATTGAATGAAATTCAATTGAATTCCAGTAATATTCAATTATTTATTCTTAACTAATAATTGCCCATTGATAGATCTAAAGGTGTAGAGTTGAATATAAAGATATATTCTCATTAGTGATAGAAAAACTGGCCTAAAATGCCGCTCTACCCATCACGAGATTTAATATCGATAAATGCGCCTCTCACCTCACAAGATCAGAAAGTGTGGTTAATTTAAAGTTAAGTTTGGAAGCCTTCAGCAAGATTTCAGCGAAATCATATTAAAAATAATACATAACCTTTCAAAAGTCCCCTCTCACGAATATACTCCTCTGTAGGCGCATGGATCTCTTGAAGAAGAATCGCTATTTTTCAATCACTCTTGTTAATAGAAATCCCTTCAATATTTAGTTGCCTCCTCCTAAAGAGGATCTCTTTCAGAACCAGGTCTGACCGCTACAGGCCTCTAATGAAGGGCTATCATCTCCCATAGATTTGTGATGAAAAAATTATCCCGAAAATTTTTTAATAGAGAGATATTGGAGGGTCGGCAGTAATAAAGTTTCCTCTATTTTGACATGTACGCAAGCGCTCTTGCCACTGAAAATAAAGGATCTTTTAATAAAATACTGGCCGACTTTATTAATTCCGAAATAAAGGATCCTTTATTTCTACCTTATTTGGCTTTTGTGTATCATCGTGGATATTCGCAAACTTATCGGTTTGTTTACAAATGGCAAATTCTATGATTATTCCGTTTTTTCGATTTCAGAATTATTTTCTCCTCCTATATTAGCAGCTTCCACCATTTTATCCATTAGTGAATTAATAACTTGGACGTAAACAGGAAGTAAACACCTATACTTTTCGTACGAACACTCTCAAAATTCTCGTGTGAGTGTAATCCCAATTATAGTGTATTATAAATGACGAATTCAACTATCTAAATGGCATAATGCATCTCCCCGAGCTTCAAATTATTTGCTTTTGTTAACAAAAAAATAGGGTTATCTTACATACAACTGTATAGTCTTAAGCGAACCATTTGAAGGAAACTTTAAGTTGCTTATTTTAATAGTGTCAACCCTTAATAAAGGAGGTTTCCAATATCTCTCTATTATGTCATCATGACATTCATGGTTTTGAAGGTTCTCTCAAAATTTCAGCGATTCCCATCCAGCTACTGAACTCATAAAAGGCTACTCGGGATCTCCAACAATATGGATCCGATCGTGTTCAAACTTGGAAATTGGCAGTAGAGTTAGGTTCTGAAGGCTCTTGCAAAATTTCAGCGATGCCGGACGAATAGATTCTGATATATAGAATTTTTTTCAATTATTATATTATATTATTACATAACCGACAGCGTAACAGCGTACTTTAGTGCTCCGATTGAATAGTATATTTTGTGGCTTCGAATCCTAGATTTAAGGTTCGGAATATTGACAGAGTGAGTTTTAGATCGTTGTTTCATCTAGTACTATTATTGAAATTTGAACTTAAGGGATTAGTTCCATATTCACCTTATTTGGAACGAACGATTATTTCTTTTGTTTACATATTTTCTACATCGATGTGACCTTGACCCAACCCGTTGACCAGAAACTGCATCCTGAAACTAGTTTAGCGTTCGCTCGACTTGTTCAGTGGCGGCGTTCACGGGACTGTGTTCCGCGTCCCTGGTTAATTCCTGAGTGCAGGATTCTTCACAGTTGCGTTTGAAAAATACGTTCCTCCTATCTTACTTTGTATCCCAATCCGTGGCCTACCCGATCTGTGCTAGTCTTCCTTACGGGCCCAAGGAAGTGAAGTTTGTTATTTCTGTAATCCTTTTCCTTCTTAACGAATCAAAATAATGCCGAAAAATTGCTCTAAGTGTACTCAGCCGGTTTTTGCCGGATCTTCGCCCGTCACCTGTCACAAATGCAGGGGAGTTTTCCACCCTGCCTGTGTCAACATCGCTAAGAAAGAATTGGAGTATTTGAGCGAGTCCAATGCCAAGTGGGTGTGTCCTTCTTGCACCACCTCCAGTCGTTCGCTTCGCAGCGGTTCGACTACAACTGATACACGATCAACATCCCCATCTTCACTTCCAGTTGCTACTGAAAACGAACCTGTAACACTCTTTCACTTTAATGCTCTTATGGAGCAGATGCAAGCTATGACCGCGGGCCTCGAAAGGGTTGGGAGAAGGGTGGATGATCTCTTCACAAAACTAGATACGTGTTCTGCCACATTAGTTGAACATTCTAACATCCTGGCGGCACATGCGTCCTCTATTCATGCTTGCAAGTCGGACATATCTCAGCTCCAGAGTGCTAACTCTTCTCTCTCTAAAAGTGTAACATCCATAGCTGATAAAATGGACAATGTTGAGTCGACATTGTCTGATATCCGGAAAGACGTTCCTGCCACGGAGTTACCGGAGATCTTGGAGAGGGTAAAAAAATCGTTTAATCTCATCATCACAAATCTTCCTGAAAATAATGATGATAACGATCTGCCTGTGGTTGGCGAGATTGTCGACCTTATTGCTTCCAACTCAAGTCTACATTTAACCAAAGCTGTGAGAATGCCATCGAAAGACAAGACCAAACCGCGCTGGACCAAATTAACTTTTTCCAACCCTGAAATCGCCTCTATTATACTGAGAAACAAATCTTCCCTACAGAGTGATCGGAGATACCGCAACATTAGAATTCAGGACGACAAAACTAGAGGACAGATTTCTGCATTGAATCTTGCTCGCGAGGAGCTCAGGAGAAGACAGGATTTGGGGGATGCCAGTGTAACTATTAAATATGTTAAGGGAATTCCAACTATTGTACCAATACCAACTGGAGGCAGCACAGATGAGTAAAAAAACTAGCATGTCTGAATACCTGGCCCGTAGCATACACTAACATACAATCACTTCCTTCGAAATTTCCCGAACTTCTCTCATTTGTCCAATTACACAAACCATTCTTGATATTTATTTCTGAAACCTGGCTGCAACCTTCCATTCCAAACTCTATTTTTGACATTCCTGGTTATGCACTCTTCCGCGACGACAGCACGGACTGCCTAGGGTACCGGGGTGTTTGTGTATACGTAAGTTCTCACATATCTGCTTCCTTTGGAGTCGATGTAATCCATCATGATTGGAAGGGGATAGACAACATTTTTCTAAAAATATCGAAGCAATCTTTTTCCTTGCTGGTGGGCTGTATCTACCGGCCACGCCCCAGCTCTGCCGATTTGAGCTGTGCTGAATTCATGCAGCAATCATCCTTGGACTACGACAACTTATTAATCACGGGAGACTTTAACTGTCCTGATATCATCTGGCCATTAGTCCAACTACCCTCCGTCAGTTCTCCCTCTCTTCCCTACGCAGAAATAGTTGCAAATTCGGTACTTCGGCAGTTGGTGGAAAAACCGACCAGATATCGCCCTGGACAAAACCCATCTACATTAGATCTATTTTTCACATCGGACCCAGATACCATATCAGAGATTAATTACCTCCCACCATTCGGGAAGTCTGACCACTTAACGCTGGCAACCGAAATTCAATTACAAATTCCCACTGCCTTAAAGAGACAATTCAAAACTATTGGTAGGGTGAATTATGGAGGCGTTGCAGAGAGCATTTTGTCGGTGGACTGGAGCTCGATCCTGGCTGATGACCCGGTTGATATTATGTGGTCTACGTTCCTATCTGCAGTTCAGTCGATTATTGCATCTAATACCTCTACAAGACAAATAAAATCTAATCCTGTGAAACCCTGGATCAACGATCGTGTTCTTGCACTAGTGAGAAGGAAGAAATCCCTCTGGCAGAGATTTTTGAGGACAGGAGCTGCTTCAGACTACAATAACCATCGTAACTTCTCTAATCATGTCAGTAACGAGATCCGGTCGTCCAAGAGAGCAGTCGAAAATGATTTGGTCACTTCCAGGAATTCGAAGCGGATGTTTAAGTATATGAGATCTTTGCTAAACTCTAAGGTTGGGACGCCAATTGTAAAAAGGTTGGATGGAGGCATGTGCGGGGATTCTGTGGAGACGGCGGATGTGCTCGCTGACGTTTTTTCTTCAGCTCCACTGCGGAGCCACCGGGACCTGTTCCAATCTGTCGGAGAGAACGATCGGTACCGGACATCTCACATGTTGCCATTGATGAGAATATCGTCGGAAAATACCTCTCAGAACTGAAACTTAATACATCGCCGGGCCGCGATGGTATTACCTCACATTTGTTGAAGCATTGTTCTGGGGCAATGGCGTTGCCTTTAACCATCATATTCTCTAAATCATTTCGTGATTCTTGCCTCCCACGCGACTGGTTGGCTGCCACCATTACGCCAATTTTCAAGGGGGGTGATAAACTCTCACCACTAAACTACCGTCCAATTAGTCTGGTCTCCTCGATCGCCAAAGTTCTGGAGCGAATAATATGTAATCAGCTCGTTGAATTCGCAAAGGAAAATTCGATTATACCAACTGAACAACACGGCTCCATTCCTGGGCGCTCCACTCTCACGAATCTCTTGACCGGCTTGTCTGCTTGGACTGAGTCATATGACCAGGGCATTCCAGTGGATGTAATATACCTGACTTTTCTAAAGCATTCGATCGGGTTCCCCACAGACGACTCATCTCCAAGCTGGCGCATCTTGGAGTTAGGGGTAAGCTCCTGGACTGGATTTCTGCCTTCCTATCCGGTAGAACATTCCGCGTGAGAGTAGGTGACATCTTGTCCTCCTTCGACAGACCAGTTGAGTCGGGCGTGCCACAGGGGTCTGTTCTCGGACCAATCCTCTTTCTGCTGTACACATCCGACTTGCCACGTATTTTGAAATCCTCTTGCCTACTATTTGCTGACGACATGAAGCTGTACATCAATCCTCTCTCATCTTATAACACCCTACAAGAGGATTTAAGGTTGTTGAGTGAGTGGTGTTCTACTTGGTTGTTACCATTGAACATTAAAAAGTGTTCAGTGCTCCACATTGGTAGAACCAATCCTCACCTCCAATACACGCTAGATTGCCAAACACTCTTATCTGTTTCACATCAGAGTGACCTTGGAATAACTATCACGGACGATCTTTCCTGGTCCACTCACATTTCCAAGATTACTGGCAAGGCAAAACAGATTGCTTTCCTTCTGCTGAAATCCTTTAAGGGCTGCAGCAACGCTACGCTGAGCAAACTCTATAAATATTATGTACGCCCCATTCTAGAGTATGCGGGTCCAGCGTGGTGGCCATCATCTCGAGCAGACACAGCTCGTTTGGAGTCGGTTCAGCGGTGGGTGACTCGTTTTCCTTATGGTTTCATTAGGCCTGCGTACGAAGAAAGACTGCAACTCTTCAATTTACCAACTTTTGAGGACCGAAGAACCAGAGGCGACACAGTTTTTACGTTTAAGGCTCTCCGAGGTCATTTTGGGGAGGATGTCCGCGACATGTACACCTTAAACCAGAATCATCTGAGGGGTCATTCTCTTAAACTTGGAAGGGAAAAGTTCCGGACGTACCAAAGGCAACAATTCCTTTCAAACAGGGTGTTTTATCTATGGAACAAGCTACCTGGTGACCTTGTCAGTGTACCGACCACAAATGCTTTCAAGAATGGATATGACCGGTGGATCGCTAGCCAGCAGGAATCACTAAGTCGGCCTATTTCTACAATCCTAACACCATTTGTCTAAGCTGTGCATATTTCTAGTAATGTAATTTTACATCTATTTTTAAGGTTTGAGTTTATAGGTATATGTGCCTCAACTCTTATTAAATATACATATATAATAATATTTTCATGATTTTTTTGAAATTTTCTAGTGATACAATCCTCACGAAATTCTCAAGAATTTTCGCGTTGGCATTCTACAACTAACAACCATGTTTGAATTATATCAGTTCTATATTTTTCGAGTTATTGACGAAATAACAACCAAATTTCAGATGGGTATAACTCCAAAACAGTTTGACCGATTATACCTATCGACAAATTCAAATGTCGTATTTAGATGCACAACCTATCCTGAAAATTTCGAGCCGCTATATCTTCCCGTTTTTTTTTTTAATTTTCTAGTGATACGATTCTCACAAAATTTTGCGGACGTCCTTAGGTTTGTATTCTACAACTACTCACCAAGTTTCAATCCGATCAGATTTGTATTAGCTTAAACCAAAATTATCACTCTGAAACCGTTGGGCCGATTATGCCCATTAACGAACTCGTCCGTCGTATTGGGACGCGCCTCCTACCCTGAACATTTCAAGTCGCTATCTGTTTCCGTTCTCAAGTTATTGTGGCAACAGCCGGACGAGCGGCAGTACAGAATCAAATTTGACCTCGAATTCTTCATCAGGGAGTAGAACCAATCGTTTGAGACCATTTTCGGCAAAAAAATGGGTTCAAGCCCTGTGGACAGGAGCTTTCTGGCGCTCTAGTTCAAACAGACAAATTATATCTCCGAAAGTATTGGTTTCTCAGAGTTGGGAATTGAATGAATGTATTCTTATGAAAGAACTGCATCATAAAGGAAATTAAATTCAAATAATAGTTTATTTATCAAGATTAAATGAGCAATCTGAGAATGAGAACTGCACCATGGAAGAAATCAAATTAAAATAGCTTAAATGAATTTGACTCTTTCTCATAGAACAGGATGAAATGTACGAGTATGATCATATAATAAAGCTTAGATAGAATAATTATAGCATTCTGTGAAAGCATAGTACGTACGATTCATTATTGAAACTTAGAAAAATAATATCTCCGAAAGTATTAGCTTGTTGGAGTTGAAAATGATATCGATAGATTTTAATGGTGAAACTGCATCTTAAATAAAAATTAAACACATTCGGGCAAATTAAATTGATAAGCACTCAGTTCCGAGGAACTAGAGCGCCAAAAAGTGTAATTCCCTTTCCGGGATTTGAGCCCGCCTTCTCTCGTTCCGAAACCGAAAACCCGACGGCGTCGACAATTCATACATAGAATAATTATATAATTCTGTGAAAACGTAAAAATACGATTTATTATTGAAATTTTGAAAAATCAAATCTCCGAAAGTATTAGCTTGTTAGAGTTAAAAATGATATCATTGGATTCTTATGATAAAACTGCTTATTGAAAAAAATTTAATTTGAAATTTGTTTTTTTTTTATTTTTTCTTGTTACTCCGAAACCATCTGTCCGATTTTGCCCAATAACGAACTTAGCCGAGATATTTATCTCCCAAACCTACTCTGAAAATTTCAACTGCCTAGCTCATTCCGTTCGAGAGTTATCGTGCCTACGGCCGGACGGCCGGACAGAATGATTTTCGACCACGGATTCTTGATCAGTGAGTCGAACCAAATCGTTTAAGAACATTTTCATCGAAAAATTCGAAAATTACAGACATTTGGGCAAATTGATAAGCACTCAGTTCCGAGGAACTAGAGCGCCAAAAATCGAAAATTACAGACATTTGGGAAAAATGATAACGCGATGTTGCCCAGAACATACGCGCAAAAAGGCCCCTCCAGGCCTCGGGCCTGGTTTTGGTAAAACATAGATAGTATAGCAAGGAGTAAATTATTGAAATTTGAAGAAAAATAAATTGGTTCAAGCCCTATGGACAGGAGCTTTGGCGCTCTTGTTCAAACTTTGACACATCATATCTCCGAAAGTATTGGTTTCTCAAAGTTGGGAATGATATCAATGTATTCTTATGATAGAACTGCTCCATAGAGGAAATTCAATTCAAATAATAGTTTATTTATCCAGATTAAATGAGCAATCTGAGAATGAGAACTGGATTGTACACATATCTGGAAATAATAAGTACTAAAAGGTAAAAACAGGAAATTTGAGAATAAAAACGATTCATATAGAATATAGATGAAATATATGACATTATCAATTTTATTTATTTTTCCCCACAATCACCAATGATGGCTCACCGTTTTCCATTAATTTCCTTTTTTCGATTTAGACAAATATGCATTGCGAAAGAATCGGACAAACAAGATGAAGAAACTCATGTACATGATTAAACCCATTACTACATATTGAGACCACTGGTACCACATTGAATACCTTGCTGTATTTGCCAATAAACATAAATGTTCAATAACAAGCAATCTATCATTTGCGATATCTGAAGAGTTGTTATAATAAATGGTACATGCTTTGGTAGCTTATATAATTCAAACAACGGAGTGCGTAATAAGAATACATGAGTGAATGAATGAACAAATTCATAACACAAAACCAACGACCAGTTGAATTAAATTCTGAATAGCCGAACCAACAGAACAGTGCGGTTACAATGTGATGGTACCAATGAAGGAAAATGAGAGGATGTTTTCTTAAAATTACGAATACTGTGTCCTCAACTTTACCGTTCCGCAACTTTACTGAGTGTAAATATAAACGCCCAAAAGCGACTTACTTCATCTGAAGCAATAAAAGATTTATCGCAGATTGAGTAATGTAATCCATGATTCCACAAAGAATGTATGAACTCTGGAAGCATTCTCGCTGTCCCCAAAATACTGAATGATGCAAGTAAAATGTTCCAAATAACCATATGTATCTTGGATTTATATGGAGGACGATTTTTCATGTAATTGCTAAATCCAAAAATCGTTATCAAATATATTCCATTGTAGTAGATCATGTCCGTCCAGTGGTCTTTTATCCAAGATTGTGTTTTCTTCTCATCAAAATCGGATTCGAATTTGAAAACGAACGAATAATTCAGTTCATTCATAATGTCTCTATAAATTCACTTTTTACACAAAAGTATATATAAACTTCTCAAAGCCAAGTCTAGGGGAAATCTAGCCAATCCAATTACATACGTATTTTCCTATTTATATGGAATGAAATTTCATGAATTAATACCCATTGAACTCACACTCTAAATATATATATTTATTATTCATAAATTAATGGCAGTTCCCAACATTCTCCTACTGTCTAAGCAAGGATTTACTTTTGATGGTTTCCGCAAACCATACCCATTGAACTCTCTAAATTATGCTAGTTCTTTGAATATAGACCAGTGGTGGATTTACCAGCAGGCTGAGTAGGCTGGAGCCTAGGGCGGCAAATTTCAAGAGGCGGCATATTGGCCAATTTAGTTCATAAATTTTTTATTTCAAAATTATTTCGAAAATTAGAGAGAAATTGAAATATTTGTGTCGTGTTGAATAGTCTTCGGGTGGCAAATCTGTAGATCCGCCACTGATATAGACTCATACTATAAATATATATTTATTATTCATAAATTAACAAAGATACTCTAAGTCAAATTTGAATTTCAATTGAATCATATTCGAAACTGGTCCTGACTTATGGATTATTTCAGTAGGAAAGATTCCACAGCTGGGTAAATCTTATGGAGATTATTATTAGAGCCTTTATCAATTACATGTGGTGGATTTTGATAGTGATATTGTTAAGTGCTCCAGTTCGAAGAAAGTCACCACTAATACCCTTATTACACTATGCCTTTTAGGCGCTCTAGTTCCTCGGAACTGAGTGCTTATCAATTTGCCCAAATGTCTGTAATTTTCGAATTTTTCGATGAAAATGTTCTTAAACGATTTGGTTCGACTCACTGATCAAGAATCCGTGGTCGAAAATCATTCTGTCCGGCCGGCCGGCCGTAGGCACGATAACTCTCGAACGGAATGAGCTAGACAGTTTTAATTTTCAGAGTAGGTTTGGGAGATAAATTACTCGGCTAAGTTCGTTATTGAGCAAAATCGGACAGATGGTTTCGGAGTAACAAAAAAAAAATTTTTTTTTACAGAACAAATTCAAAATAAAATTTTTTGCAATAAGCAGTTTTACCATAAGAATCCAATGATATCATTTTTAACTCTAACAAGCTAATACTTTCGGAGATATGATTTTTCAAAATTTCAATAATAAATCCTATTTCAACGTTGTCACACAATGATATAATTATTCTATGTATGAATTGTCATAATGTCAATTTATTTTCCTGAGACATGTCATTATCTCATCAATCGAAGAATTGTGAGCGAAGTGAGAAAAATCTCAGTTGTTTGCTCCGAAATTAGTTTTTCTCAGAAAAGTCTTACATTTCGGAACGGAACATGAAGTAACAGATCTG
The DNA here is from genome assembly GCA_937662695.2 of Halyzia sedecimguttata. Classification (NCBI taxonomy): domain Eukaryota; kingdom Metazoa; phylum Arthropoda; class Insecta; order Coleoptera; family Coccinellidae; genus Halyzia; species Halyzia sedecimguttata. The sequence continues at coordinate 43,943,513 of OW569413.2, read as the reverse complement.
AAAGTAGTGAGACTGCTTTTCATCCATAGACATAGATATAACTCTCGAACGGAATGAGCTAGGTAGTTGAAATTTTCAGAGTAGGTTAGGGAGATGAATATCTCGGTTAAGTTCGTTATAGGGCAAAATTGGCCAGATTTAATTTGATTTCTTCCATGGTGCAGTTCTCATTCTCATGATTGCTCATTTAATCTTGATAAATAAACTATCATTTGAATTGAACTTCCTTTATGATGCAGTTCTATCATATGAATACATTGATATAATTCCCAACTCTGAGAAACCAATACTTTCGGAGATATAATTTGTCTGTTTGAACTAGAGCGCCAGAAAGCTCCTGTCCACAGGGCTTGAACCCATTTTTTTGAAATTACGTAGCCAACCACTACTCGCTGTAAATTCGTGGCCTAGGCAAAATGCGAACATCTGAATGCCGAGGCAATTTCTGACGGTACCGGTGGACTGATTTTCCTTTAACTCTGATGGAAGTGAGGATATTAATTTTATTTTTCATGATAGATGACAATTCGGATTTAGGAATTCCGAACTTGTTAGCGATAAGGGTTTTACTTTCTTCTCCTTTCTCTACTTCCCGAATGGGTTCGAATTCTTCTGCTACTGATAAAATTTTCAGTTTTCGCGGATCCATGACTAAAACGCTCTCAGCGCACAACGGCTCAATAAACATGTAAAAAATAAATTGAACAATGTACTAAGCGATTGAAAAATACATATGATGACTACCAAATGTGGTGATTCATTTGCATACCGAATTCTTTTCAGTTTCATTCGTTAGAACAGGGTTTCTTAAAGTAGGGTCCATGGACCCCTTGGGGGTCCGCGGCATGAATGTCAGGGGTCCGTGGTAGGTCAGTTAACTCTCAACATTTATTGATTATAAAATTGTGTAGTACTCAAAAGCCGCAGTGCTTCTTATGCGGTAAAGTGCTTACTAATGGAAGTATGAAGCCAGCAAAGTCGTCAGAAGATCTCAAAACTGTCCACCCTGGGAATATATCTGACAGCACTGATGATTTTCGTGCTAAGAGGGCTCGGTTTAAAGATGCCTGTACTTGATCTAAGGTTGGATTCGCCCTGACACAAAAACCATGTCTGTTGGAAGATTTGATGTTACAAGGTGGCGATAACACGACGAAAATTACATCAAAAACGGTACAAGAAGAGGTGTCTAGGAATCTTGAATATTGCTGACGTCTTTTGAAGGTTATTTTAGCTCAGAACAGCGTGGGTGCGGAGTCCATTTTTGATTGATATGGATAATATCAGCGATAAGGATCGTATTGGAGATGACTTGACCTGAGAAGTTTTGAAGGATGAATTTCTTGCCAAAGGTCTAGGAAAGTTTTAGTGTTTTTAGGGTAGGTCGTGCATCTGAATGTGACATTTGAATTTGTTATTAGGCATAATCGGCCAAACGGTTTTGGAGTTCTGAAATCTGAAATTTGGTTGTTATTTATTCAATAACTCGAAAAATACGAATCCGATGCAATTCAAACATGGTAATTAGTTGTACTAGAAAATCATTGAAAAAACTAATATTCAAATCAAATCAAATTCAAATCAAATTTATTCACACACACACATATACATTTTTGTACAATTATTTCCCTGTTTTCTTCCAAATAATGATCTGAATAATTCTGAATAATCCTGAATAATTCTCCTCGAGAGGCTGAGATAGCTAGGCAGCTTAATGCCTGTTTGCCGACCCCTCCTCCCGAGGAAGAACAGCAAAACCTAGGGGAAACCCTAAAGTAGAAATATAATTTCCAATAGTCAAGAGAGCAGGGAAGCTGGGGGCAACACATATTTTTTTACTTTTTTTTTTTTTTTTTTTTCACTGAGGTGTATACATAGTTTTTTTTTATTATTAATTTTTTTTTTTTTATTATTATTAGTTTATAATTTTTTTTTTTTTTTAACCGAATTATTCCATAGTGGAGAACCAAACAGCCAACAATACAATTGCCACTACTCAAAACATATCCATCCATCCTTGAACATCGTGTTGCCTGATGTAATCTTTCAACCCAACCTTGAATTTTTTATGGTCGACAATTTCCCTAAAGTCTGTGGGTAGCATGTTATACAACTTTGGTCCTAGAAAGAATATCGATCTCTGTGTTAAAGTCTTCTGCATGAGTGGTATTTCGACCTTCAAGTTGACTAATCCTCTAGTTGGTTTAGTATTTTTGGGAATCAATTCATGACGGTGCTTATGTGTCCAGGCTTAACATCTATGAACAAAAACTAACCTTACCCTGAGTACTTGTGCTTCCTCATATATTTGCTGAGTTGGATATAATCTATTTTTTTTTAATAAAATCTTTAATATTGCATTTTGCGCAACCTGCACTGGACTCAAATTTGTACTAAATGTACCTCCCCAAGCTAGGATGCAGTAGCCAATGATAGACTCTATAAGAGAAAGGTATATAATAATAAGATCTTTTTTCGTAAGAATATCTCTTAGCATATAAAATCTATTCATTAGGGATCTTATTCTCTTAGCTATCCTGAAAACCTGCTCATGCCATCTCAAATGCTGATCAACTGTAACCCCAAGATAATTAATTGAATGAGTCTTTTCAATGTTTTCACAATCGCATTCTGAGTAGCTTTTACATGCCGGTTTATGGAGTTTAAGCTCGCCACTATCCGGCTGATCTAACACCGTGGAGGAGAATGTCATATACTTTGTCTTTCCTATGTTCAAACTCAACAAGTTCCCATCGAGCCAAAGCTTTATTTTTTTCATATTTATCTCAGCAGTTCGATGCACATACTGCCATGTTTTTTCGGTAAAAACAATTGCCGTATCGTCCGCATAACATACAATGTGCCCCTCAAATATATATCATAAACTATTCGTCCGACAATTTGCGAGAGCTTTCAGAACCTAACTCTACTGCCATGTTCCAAGTTTGAACACGTTTGTATACATTGTTGGAGATTCGAGCAGCCTTGTATGAGTTCAGTAGATGGATGGATGACCGTTGCCTCGATAACTTTTGAACGAAAGGAGATAGGGACTTGCAATTATTATAACTTAACTCAAAATATACCTATCTGATCCAATTAAAACTCGGTGATTACTTGTAGAATGCCGACCAAACTCAATTTAGACGAATTTCGTGAATATAGTAGCCTGGAGATACTTGAGGCGTAAGTTTTTTCATATTTCAATTCCAATAGAATACATATGTCAGAACTAACAACTTCTGTGAATACTTTTGGCGCTCTTGTTAATATAAAAAAGACCTGTTTTTTTTCCTTACCAAAAATATTATTTGACAGGGGTCCATGAATCCGTTTAATTTGGGAAAGGGGTCCGTGACTGCTATAAGTTTTAGAAACCCTGCGTTAGAACAAACAGTTCGACTCATAGAGAAGATGATGGTTAGGAGTACGACTGAGGTGGAGGTTCTCTCGTGGGCCCTTCCAGCAATTCGACTCATCTACTAGACTCTTTACTCTCAAGAACTCTGTTCGACTCATTGAGGTGAAAGTATACAGGGTAAGATAACCATGAGTTGGGACCGGAAAAAATGTTCGACTTATCGATGTTCGACTTATCAAGAGTTCACTGTATTTGCCTCAAGTTCTGGTTTTGTTCGTATATTTTTAAAACAATACCATAGTGTTTTAAGAATGTCTGAAAAAACGTTTAATATGCTACTACATAGAGTTCAAATTCACATACAGAAAAAAGACAGTGTAATTCCAGAAAGCATTTCTCCAAAAACGAAATTAATAATTACTTTGCGAAACTAGGCTACTGGTGAAAACTTCATATCACTCGGGGATAGCGATCACTGATTATCTGGCCTTCGTAAGTTTAGTTATATATAGTTATAGTTTACGTCCTCAGAGTAATAAACATAAATTTATTATTGAAATTACAAAGGCTGCGATTCAAAGGATAGAATAAACAAGGTTATGTGGAGACGTCAAGTCAGACAGATAAATATTGTGTTGGTAGACATGACATTTCGACAAAAAGGCTTGAAATCCCCACGATTCAGGGGGAACAAATAGAACCAGTTCTATTTATTTTCAAGCCTGAAACAGGCTACATAATAGTCCCGGGTGCATGCGTCTTTCTTCAAAATTTCAGGCGCAGTCAGTCAGACTGACAAATAGGCCGGAAAAAGGCATAGTGTAATAGCCCTATAAGAAGCCAAAAACTGCTCTATAAGTATTTCGGTTCATTTGATCGCAACACTTTTAGTCCAGAAGATACAAATGCCAAATACGTTGCTGGTGTTTTATGGTTGCCAATCCCAGGTTTTGCCTGTATTTAGTGACGGAATCGACTTTTGTCAAATTGTAGACGAATTGAATACCTATGTTCCGCAATCGATACCGCTTCTTTAAAAAGTTAGACTGGAGAGAAGTGTAAACCACGTCTGCAAGCTGGCGAACTTATCTGGTATTCAGACGACTCCAAAACAGCTAGAGGTTCCTTGAGCTGGAAGTTTTGGTATGTAGGACATAGATAACATATGATGTAGAAATCCTATACTTCTGGAACGCAACACAACAATATTCCAAGCAGAAATTCACGCAATTGATGTATAAGCTAGGAAAAACCTGAGAAGACAATACCGGGCATCACCAATCTGTTCCGTCTACTTGTAACCCTGGCTAGCTATAGAGCTCGAGACAATTTATGAGGGCGCCACTCTCTTTATAACGTTGTCGAGAGGTACAGATCTCAGGTGGGGATTATAGGTAAACGTCCACATATCCGCATCGTACGTATCGGACGCATCGTATCAAACGGATTGATTTTTCACAATGCGTCCACTTTATCGGCAGCGTACAGATTTACCAACGCAACTACGACGTAGCTATGGCAACAACGGCGTCGGCATGCCGACATTGCTGACAGTGCCGACGAGCCGATTCCAGCGATCCGTACAAGTGGACGCACTTGTGTGAACTTCTATAGAAAGAATACTACGATGATTGATCGATGCGTCCGATACGTACGATGCGGATATGTGGACGCTCACCTTAATGGGGATACAAATCTAGAAAAAACATCCTCAGAACGGCACAATTATAGAAACGAACTCATATAGAAAAAAATGGGTTAAAGCCCTGTGGACAGGAGCTTTCTGGCGCTCTAGTTCAAACAGACAAATTATATATCCGAAAGTATTGGTTTCTCAGAGTTGGGAATTATATCAATGTATTCATATGATATAACCGCATCATAAAGGAAATTCAATTCAAATAATAGTTTATTTATCAAGATTAAATGAGCAATCATGAAGATGAGAACAGCACCATGGAAGAAATCAAATTAAATCTGGCCAATTGTGCCCAATAACGAACTTAACCGAGATATTCATCTCCCTAATCTACTCTGAAAATTTCAACTACCTACCTCATTCCGTTCGAGAGTTATATCTATGTCTATGGATGAAAAGCAGTCTCACTACTCTCAGATCTCTTACTAACTTCATGTTCCGTTCCGAAATGTAAGACTTTTCTGAGAAAAACTAATTTCGGAGCAAACAATTGAGATTTTTCTCACTTCGCTCACAATTCTTCGATTGATTAGATAATGTCATGTCACAGGAACATAAGTTGACATTAGGACAATTCATACATAGAATTATATCATTCTGTGACAACGTTGAAATACGATTTATTATTGAAATTTTGAAAAATCATATCTCCGAAAGTATTAGCTTGTTAGAGTTAAAAATGATATCATTGGATTCTTATGATAAAACTGCTTATTAAAAAAAAATAATTTGGAATTTGTTTTGTAAAAAAAAAATTTTTTTGTTACTCCGAAACCATCTGTCCGATTTTGCCCAATAACGAACTTACCCGAGATATTTATCCCCCAAACCTACTCTGAAAATTTCAACTCTCTCGCTCAATCCGTTCGAGAGTTATCGTGCATACGGCCGGCCGGACCGGACGGCCGGACAGAATGAATTTCGACCACGGATTCTTGATCAGTGAGTAGAACCAAATCGTTTAAGACCATTTTCATCGAAAAATTCGAAAATTGCAGACATTTGGGCAAATTGATAAACACTCAGTTCCGAGGAACTAGAGCGCCAAAAAGGGGGAAAGCACTGTGGACAGGAGTTTTGGCGCGCTGCCAAATCTTTAGGCAGAGTTGTCATCCATCCAGGTACTGAACTCGCCCAAAGCTGCTTAGCTCCAGGAAAAAAAAATTCCAAGAATTTAAATCCGACAGTGAAAACAAGCGTCCAAAAAAAAAACCGGTACACTTTTTGGCCGAGAATAGTATCAAACTATTAGTTTCAACTCACATACATACATTCACTGTTGGTTCGAAAATGGACGGTGCTGTGTTTGTGGTATGACCTTAAGGTCTATTGTGCCCCCAACCCCCCCAGAGATGTGGATGTCATCACCATCTACAGCTTACCTTCCAGTTCTAGAGTTCTGATGCGCTCAAATATGTTGGCTCCCCATTTCCTTTCATTTCCGAGTGACCAGGAACCCAGACATCAGGATTTCAGTGATAGAGGTTTTGTTAAACAAGAATTTAAATCCGAAAGTAAAAACAAGCGTCAAAAAAAATGGTACACTTTTTGGCCAAGAATAGTATCAAACAATTAGTTTCGACTCAATACATTCACTGTTCGAAAATGAACAGTGCTACGTTTGCCTGTGGCATAAGGTCTCATTCGAATACATTCATCCACTTATGGTTCAAAAATGAATGTTGACTGTGATACAGAATAATGCTATTAATGCTATGTATATGTGCATGAAGCTGATAAATTCATTGCCGAGGCAATTTCGTTTCATGAAAACCGAAAGATCACTACATAGGAGAATTAATTTTTTCATGGTACAAAGTGAGCCTTATAATGTACAAGAATATTTTGAATTTTGTAAAGCTGAAACAACATGTTTTCTTCAATGTAACTTAATACTGTTGACATTTTTTCCTGCACAGATCTCCGTACTTTGAAGTGAATAAACTATCTATGTACGTTGCACGTTGCACTATGACCTCAAGGTCTATTGTGCCCCCCATCAGAGTTGTGAATGTCATCACCATATACAGCTTGCCTTCCAGTTGTAAAGTTCTGATGGACTCTAGTAGGACACCCTCCCATAGCTCCAGTGACACACACATGCAAGCCTTTGTACTTTTTCGAGGGTTTCCCAAGTACTATTCTGACTGATGTGTGTATTCCAGACTACTGTCCCATACACTGCAGTCCCAAGTCTAGCGTTGGGTTTCACTATGGTTTCACCAAGCTTTGACAGCTCTTAATTGCCAAATTAGTGCGATTCTATGTCGATTTTCCGTTCATTTTTGATACAAGCATCGAAATAAATCCACGATTAAGCTAATTGAAGCTTCGTGAGACCCAACATTATGCTTGTTTCACATGCCGGTACCGGATAGAAACCGTATACTCCCGTGACACGAATAGGTTTCAATCAGGTTTGGATTCGTGTATTGGGAATACAGATCAACCGGAGCGTTCACACAAACACGGTTTAGTTTCGGTTTTAATCATAAGTAATAAATATTTATACATAAGGTTTTCTGTCTCGTTCTGTGGTTTTAACCTTCTATTGAGTGATATCTTACAATATTTCTCAAATTGTTCACATATAGAAATATAAACATAAATACATATGTTCGAGATATGGTTGCTATCTCAGTATCCTTGAGAAAATGATGGTTTACCAAATGTGAATCGACTGATTTCTGCTGTAAATCTAAACCAGTGCTGTGGGAAAAAACTTCCGAAAAATATAAAGATGAATTGAAGACGCAGGAAGCGTGCAAAGATGTTTTTGTACAAAATGGAATTGTGATTGAACCTGTGTTTGGAAGATAACATAAAACCTAATATGAGTATATGTGTGAAAGGGCGTCATTCGTTTTTGGTTGAAACCGAAAACGAACCGAACTGAATGGAACCGTATGCATGTGAAACAAGCCTTACAGGCTAGATTTCTGCACGCCGTTGAAGCCTTTATTGCTTGACTAGCAGTGATTTTTTTTCTATCTATTTATGTGCTAGGCAACTGTAGGCCATCTACACAGTTATAATCCTTATCTCGCAAACTCTTTCATATTATTTTTTGGACATTCACACAACCCAACACCACATGCCCTGAGCGGGATTCGAACCCGCGACCCCGGCACCACAGCAGGTCTTTTATCCCCACTGCACCACCTGAGCCGGCAGTGATTTCTACATGCACTTATTCCACCGAAGTTTAATAGTGTTACTCCTAGATATTTAACTTCAGACTTCCATTCTATAATATCTCCGTTCAAAAAGAAGGATTTCACAGCTGGAAGTTTCGTTCTCTGAGTTAACAGAATGACTGTGGGCTGTATCATTAAAAGATACTTTGGGAGGTATACTCATTATTAAATGGTTTCTTTCTGGGTTTTCTCTCACAAACTCTGACAAATATCTATAATAATACAAAAAAACACACAAAAATCATCATAAATCACATAATGAACTAGGAATTAGAATTATGGTGACAAGAATGTATTGATTGCTTTATAGAATTCTGACAAGCAAGCTCCTTCTGCATATATACTTATTTATCAAATCGTTTGAGTTTCCTTTAGATATTTACACTTAGAAATACAGATTTCTTCCAGAATTTGATAGCCTTTCGCATGGGAAATTTTTTTTTGGATATCTAACCATTTTCCAATCTTTGTTTGTAAGGATGCGTTTATATTTTAATCAGCTTTTGCGATGGATTCAATCAGCGATGAGAAAACGATTGACGTGACGTCATCAAAATCCACCGGAAATTCACTAATCAATCCGATGAATATAAGAACAGAAAGCTGAGAAATGTTGATTATTATTATAGGTTAGGTTGTTATGTTTTGATCAATAATCTAGTATTTTGTTCCATTGATGTATTTCCGACAATAACACACCTTTTCGAAGTCAGAAAATATCATTCATATTTCAGGAACCTTACTTTTAATGCAATTTTAATTATTTTTGAAGGGTTTTATAATAGGAAATAGATTCAATAATATACCTATATAGTATCATACCTGTTGTAAAAAGAATCATTATCAAATCGCACTTAAGGCGATAAATGGGCTGTTATTAGGTATATGAAAGTTAAACTTGTTTCAAGCTCATCTCCTATTATTCCCTTAAAAAGTGCAATCCAACAGAAAACAGAAATGTGATTCGAAATACCCGCGAAAATCCGTCCATCTAATCCTTTGAATAAAGAACTTTATTCAAAGATCTAATCGGTCTCATCGACCTCCGAGTACGATTGAACCGATTAGTAATCGTAAATCGTAAATTGGTTTCTCAGAGTTGGGAATTATATCAATGTATTTTTATGATAGAACTGCATCATAAAGGAAATTCAATTCAAATAATAGTTTATTTATCAAGATAAATTGAGCAATCTGAGAATGAGAACTACACCATGGAAGAAATAAAATTAAAATAGCTGAAATGAATTTGACTCTCTTTTATAGAACAGGATGACATGTACGAGTATGAAAACAGATCATATAATAAAGCTTAGATAGAATAATTATAGCATTCTGTGAAAACATAGAAGTACGATTCATTATTGAAATTTAGAAAAATCATATCTCCGAAAGTATTAGCTTGTTGGAGTTGAAAATGATAATAATGGATTTTTATGGTGAAACTGCATCTTAAATAAAAATTGGTTCAAGCCCTGTGGACAGGAGCTTTCTGGCGCTCTAGTTCAAACAGACAAATTATATCTCCGAAAGTATTGGTTTCTCTGAGTTGGGAATTATATCAATGTATACATATGATAGAGCTGCATCATAAAGGAAATTCAATTCAAATAATAGTTTATTTATCAAGATTAAATGAGCAATCATGAGAATGAGAACTGCACCATGGAAGAAAACGAATTCAATCTGGCCAATTTTGCCCAATAACGAACTTAACCGAGATATTCATCTCCCTAACCTACTCTGAAAATTTCAACTACCTAGCTCATTCCGTTCGAGAGTTATTGTGGAAAAACTTTTTTTAAATTTTCAAAATTTTTTTTTTACACTTTGCGGTGATCTGGTCAATACGAAACTTCACATGCGTTAAAGGTCATGATTCTACAATTTGATGCTAAATTTCAGATAGATCGAACGAATTTGTCCGAGATATTTACGCTCCAAAACCACCTTGCAATTTTCAATCCGCTAATTCCTTTCGTTCGAGAGTTATCGTGCCTACGGCCGGTCGGCCGGCCGGACAGAATCGATTTCGCACTCGTATTCTTGATCAGTGAGTCGAACCAAATCTTTTGAGACCATTTTCAGCCAAAAATTCCAAAATTACAGACACTTGGGCAAATTGATAAGCACTCTGTTCCGAGGAACTAGAGCGCCAAAAAAACAAGTTTCGTATGACAATTGCCCAAAACAGGTTTAAAGTACCTACAAATAGTAGGTATTCCATAAAACATGTATGAAAGAAGATGAGTAATAATATGAAAGAAGATGAGTAATAAATAAAATACCTTGTAATCGATCAAACATTTCCTGATCTACGTTCACCAAATTTTCTCCTCTCTCGAACTACAGAATTATGCTTTCAATATTTACGTAATATTTTCAAATATTTTCGGGTGAGGTCCCCGTTGCATCGCTAAAATACGAGTATTTCAACCCCAATATTTTTGAAGTTACAATATTCCCTTCTGTCAAGTTGACATTATGACAATTCATACATAGAATAATTATATCAATGTGTGAAATACAATTTACATTGAAATTTTGAAGAATCATATCTCCGAAAGTATTAGCTTGTTAGAGTTAAAAATGATATGAATGGATTCTTATGATAAAACTTCTTATTAAAAAAAATTAATTTGGAATTTGTTTCGTAAAAAAAAATTTTTTTTTTGTTACTCCGAAACCATCTGTCCGATTTTGCCCAATAACGAACTTAGCCGAGATATTTATCCCCCAAACCTACTCTGAAAATTTCAACTCTCTAGCTCATGCCGTTCGAGAGTTATCGTGCCTACGGCCGGACGGCCGGCCGGACCGGCCGGACAGAATGAATTTCGACCACGGATTCTTGATCAGTGAGTCGAACCAAATCGCTTAAGACCATTTTCATCGAAATATCGAAAATTACAGACATTTGGGCAAATTGATAAGCACTCAGTTCCGAGGAACTAGAGCGCCAAAAATTGAATTTAAAATTTGTTACTTAAAAACATTTTTTTTTTGTTACTCCGAAACCATCTGGCCTATTTTGACCAATAACAAACTCAAACGAGATATTCATCTCCCTAACCTACTCTGAAAATTTAAACTCCATAGCTCATTCCGTTCGAGAATTATTGTAGAATATTTTTTTTTTATTTTTCAAAATTTTTTTTACTCTTTGCGGTAACCTGGTCAATACAAAACTTCACACGCGTATAAAGGTCATGATTCTACAATTTGATGCTAAATTTCAGATAGATCGAGTGATCGGTTTCGGAAATATTCATAAAAAAATGTTTACTAAAATCGGCCATAACTCCGAAACCGCTTGATGGATTTTGCCCATTAATGAACTCATCCGAGGTATTTACGCTCCAAACCCACCTTGCAAATTTCAATCCTCTAACTCCTTTCGTTCGAGAGTTATCGTGCCTACGGCCGGCTGGCCGGACCGGCCGGACAGAATCGATTTCGACCTCGGATACTTGATCAGTGAGTCGAACCAAATCGTTTGAGACCATTTTCAGCCAAAAATTCGAAAATTACAGACATTTGTATATATGTAGTTATTCATAAATTCGCCTCAGGGCTACCATACAGACATTTCAACTCGGAAACAAAACTATTTCCCCCAAACTGACTTGTGTCCGTGCACTGAATTGACATGAATATTCTTTTAAAACCTCACAATATCGGCTCATTACTCCCAACATAACCCAAACAACCCAAAACCATTCACTTCTCGTCTGCGCATGCGCAATATACTCGTGGCTGCAAGTCCTCCCAAAATTACACACCTCACAAAAAACTCCGATTCTCCAACACTAGTGATTCAGGAGATATCGCTTCTTGAATCCACGCATGCGCAGACCCTCACCAGGGGATTCTATAGAGGAATAGCATCCTCCACCCCAAAATCCCAATCCTCTCTGACGAAAGCATCAGCAGTTAAATCACTGATGGTCTGCTCATCCGCATAACGAAAAATGCCCTTAAGGGGTAACATCAATTTCGAAATTAGCCCCAGGGCCACGGTACGCACACTTTAACTCGGAAACAACGCTACATCCCCCAAACTTACTTGTCCTTGCACTGAATTGCCATGAATATTCTTTCAAAACCTCACAATATCGGCTCAGCACTCCCAACATAACCCATACAACCCAAAAATAGTCACTTCTCTTCTGCGCATGCGCAATCTACTTGCAACTGCAAGTCCTCCCAAAATCACACGCCTTACAAAAAACTCCGATTCTCCAACACTAGTGGTTCAGGAGATATTGCATCTTTAATCCACGCATGCGCAGACCCTCACCAGTGGATTCTATGAAGGAATAGCATCCGCCACCCCAAAATCCCAATCCTTTCTGACGAAAATACCAGCAGTTTATCACTGATGGTCTGCTCATGCGCATACCGAAAAATGCTCGTAAGGGGTAACATCGATTTCAAAATTAGCCCCAGGGCCATGGTACGAACACTTCAATTCGGAAACAACGCTACATCCCCCAAACTGACTTGTCCGTGCACTGAATTGCCATGAATATTCTTTTAAAAACTCACAATATCGACTCAGCACTCCCAACATAACCCATCCAATTCAAAAACAGTCACCTCTCTTCTGCGCATGCGCAATCTACTCGCGGCTAAAAGTCCTCTCAAAATAACACACCTTGCAGAAAACTCAGATTCTCCAACACTAGTGGTTCGAGAGATATCGCATCTTTAATCTACGCATGCGCAGACCCTCATCAGGGATCTGGATTCTATGGAGGAATAGCATCCGCCATCCCAAAACCCCAATCCTCTCTGACGAAAACTACAGCAGTGACTTCTCATCTGCGCATGCGCACAACAAAAATGCCCGGAAAGGGCAGCATGAACCTCAAAAAAATAGGTTTCGGCATTTTAAGCAAAGTATTCCGCAAAATAGTAGTAATTTTTTGATTTTTTTCATGTCACGTGATCTTCACGGAATTTTGAAAAAGTGTTTGCATTGGTCTTTTGCATCTAACTACTGAGTTTCAATTCAATCAGATCAGTATTTTTCGAGTTATCGTGAGAACAAAATTTTATAATGTTTAAAATTTTTTTTTGCCACCTTAAGGCCGCTGTTCCTGCGGAACACACGCGCAATAAAAATTGAATTTGAAATTTGCTGTCTAAAAACAATTTTTTTTTTCTATTTTTTTTTGGGCAAAATAGGCCATCTGGCCTATTTTGCCCAATAACGAATTCAACCGAGATATTCATCTCCCTAACCTACTCTGAAAATTTCAACTGCCTAGCTCATTCCGTTCGAGAGTTGTATATACATTTTTTTAAAATTTTGAAATTTTTTTTTTGACACTTTGCGGTAACCTGGTCAATACAAAACTTCACATGCGTATAAAGGTCATGATTCCACAATTTGATGCTAAATTTCAGACAGATCGAGTGATCGGTTTCGGAAATATTCATAAAAAATGTGTATTACTAAAATCGGCCATAACTCCGAAACCGCTTGATGGATTTCGCGATATTTACGCTCCAAACCCACCTTGCAAATTTCAATCCTCTAACTCCTTTCGTTCGATAGTTATCGTGCCTCGGATTCTTGATCAGTGAGTCGAACCAAATCGTTTGAGACCATTTTCAGCCAAAAATTCTAAAATTACAGACATTTGGGCAAATTGATAAGCACTCAGTTCCGAGGAACTAGAGCGCCAAAAACGCACCCTAACTGTTTTTGGTTCCTGAATCCTATAACCATGTTTTCTTATTCTTATAAATATATTTCAAAAATTCTCAAATTAAATTAACTTGTCTGTCAACAATGTCAACATATGTCATGTCATGAACTGGAAACTGGAACATAGAGAAATATGAATATGAAAGACATCACAGAATACGAAAAATAATGATCTATGGAAACACGTCATGATTATACTTATATTCTTGCAACAAAAACTGTTGAGAATTTGTTTGGTTGAATGTAAAAACAATGGACCAGTTGGCCCCAATCGTTGGAATATTTTGAAATTTCGGCAATATCCTCACCAATATAGATCCGATTGAGCTGAAATCTAGAACATTACTGTATAATTAGGTTCTGAAGGCTCTCGTATAATTTCAACGATATCTGTCGGATAGTTTCTGAGATGCAGAATTTTTTAATTTTTTTTTTTAATTTTGCAGCTATGCGATCCTCACAAAATTTTGTCTTCGTGTCGGTATTATTCAACTAATTACCGTGTTTTGATTCGATCAGATTAGTATTTTTCGAGTTATTGGGAAAACAAAATTTCAAATGGCTATAATTCTGAAACCACTCGATGGATTTTGCCCATTAACGAAATTAGCCGGAGCATTCGGACTACAAAGCTACCATGAAATTTCAACTCTCTAGCTCATTGCGTTCGAGGGTAATCATGCTGACGGCCGGACGGCCGGACATAATCAATTCTGACCTCGGATTCTTGATCAGTGAGTCGAAACCAACCGTTTAAGACCATTCTCGTCCAAATATTCGAAAATTACAGACATTTGGACGAATTGATAGGCACTCTGTTCATAGAACAGCGCGCCAAAAACATTCCTAGAAAGAACTAATGCAGAATCTAACTCTTATAAAAAATTGGTTCAAGCACTGACGTGAAGTCAGAAGCTTTTGCGCGTATGTTCTATTGTCCATTCTTCTGTATTGGACACCCTTAATCGAATTTACCATGGTAAATTCGATTAAGTGTCCAATACAGAAGAATGGACAATAGAACATACGCGCAAAAGCTTCTGACTTCACGTCAGTGCTTGAACCAATTTTTTTCAAATCAAATCCAAAAGCTCTCAAAAAATCACCCGTTATTACATAAAGATATATTCTCATTAGTGATAGAAAAACTGGCCTAGAATTCCTTTCTACCCATCACGAGATTTAATATCCACAAATGAGCCTCTCATCTTACAAGATCAGAAGCCTTCTGCAAAATTCAAAGGTCCCCTCTCGCAAATATACTCCTCTGAAGGCACATGGATCTCTTGAAGAAGAATCGCCTCTCTATTCCTCAAAGATATTCACTCTTGTTCATAGAAATCCCTTCAATATTTAGTTGCCTCCTCCTAAGGAGGATCTCTTTCAAAACCAGGTCTGACCACTAATGTAGGGCTATCATCTAATCTCCTATAGATTTGTGATGAAATAACACGATTTTACCATGAATATATATGTATAATAATATGTCATCATGACATTCATATTTTATTTTTGGAGGTTCTCGCAAAAATACGACCATAGACAACATATCATACGACGATTCGCATCCACCTACCGAACTCACAAAAGGCTGCTCGGTTCTCCAACAATATAGATCCGATCGTGTTCAAACTTGGAATTCTGCAGTAGAGTTAGGTTCTGCAGGCTCTCCCAAAATTTCAGCCATGCCGGACGAATAGTTTATGATATATAGAATTTTTTTCAATTATTTTTAATTATTTTTTTTTTGAATTTTCTAGTTATACCATCCTCACGAAATTCTGCAAAAATTTTCGCGTTGGCATTCTACAACTAATAACCATGTTTGAATCCAATCGGTTTTGTATTCTTCGAGTTAATGAGGAACAAAAAACATCCAAATTTCAGAAAATTTCAGATGGCTATAACTCTAAAACCGTTTGGACGATTATGCTCATAAGCAAACTCAAATGTCGCATTCAGATGCACAACCTAACCTGAAATTTTCAAGCCGCTATCTCTTTCCGTTCTCAGGTTATCGTGACAACAAAAATATTTTTTAATAATTTCTTAATAATTTTCTAGCGATTCGATGCTCACAAAATTTCATAAACGTGCTTAGGTCTATATTCTACAACTATTCACCATGTTTGAATCCAATCGGTTTTGTATTCTTCGAGTTAATGAGGAACAAAAAACATCCAAATTTCAGAAAATTTCAGATGGCTATAACTCTAAAACCGTTTGGACGATTATGCTCATAAACAAACTCAAATGTCGCATTCAGATGCACAACCTAACCTGAAATTTTCAAGCCGCTATCTCTTTCCGTTCTCAGGTTATCGTGACAACAAAAATATTTTTTAATAATTTTTTAATAATTTTCTAGCGATACGATTCTCACAAAATTTCATAAACGTGCTTAGGTCTATATTCTACAACTATTCACCAAGTTTAAAATTCGATCGGATTTATTTTGGTTGAAAACAAAATTATTACTCGGAAACCATTGGGCCGATTATACCCATTAACGAACTTGTCCGTCGTATTGGGATGCGCCACCTACCCTGAAAATTTCAAGTCGCTAGCTCTTTCCGTTCTCAAGTTATCGTGGCAACGGACGGCCGGACGGCCGGCCGGACGGCACCACAGAATTAAATTTCACATTTGGGCAAAACTATAACGCGTATGTTCCCCAGAACATACGCGCAAAAAGGTACATTGGTCAAAAGTCACAAATGTAGAAGGATAGATGCATAGAATACATAGTGCGGACACTCTTTGACATATTTTCGGCCGAAATGCGGTCCAAATACTGTCAAAATACAAGGATATTGTTCTACTTCAGTTTATGCCGATATAGATGCCGGCAGTAGAAATTTTATGGACAAAGTTAACAACATGTCCAATTAAATTCGAATCTTTGTTTATTCTAGTTTCTTGTGGAAACTTGTAAGGTTTGCTGAAATTCAGTATTTTGTTTGGACAAAATGGTCCGTTATTGCGTTATTTGTGGATATGAACAACATTTCTAGATCATTTACCATGGTAAATTCGATTAAGAGTGTCCAATACAGAAGAACGGACAATAGAATTCACCATGGTATATTTGATTAAGAGTGTCCAATACAGGAGAATGGACAATAGAACATACGCGCAAAAGCTCCTGACTTCACGTCAGTGCTTGAACCAATTTTATTTTCGTAATTTTTTTTAATTTTCTATGGGTTCGGTTCTCACAAAATTTGACACAAGTCTTTATGTCGATATTATTATTATTTGGAATCATCAGTGGAGCACAATTCAACGCTGATGAAAATACACTGATATACTAGTAAACAGCTTTCAAAGCTTTACGTTGGGTTTCACGAAGCTTCGATTAGCTTAATCGTGGATTTTATTCGATGGTTGTATCAAAAAAGGGTCCAAGCCCTGTGGACAGGACCTTTCTGGCGCTCTAGTTCAAACAGACAAATTACATCTCCGAAAGTATTGGTTTCTCAGAGTTGGGAATTATATCAATGTATTCATATAATAACTGCATCCTAAAGGAAATTCAATTCAAATAATAGTTTATTTATCAAGATTAAATGAGCAATCATGAGAATGAGAAAAGCACCATGGAAGAAATCAAATTAAATCTGGCCAATTTTGCCCAATAACGAACTTAACCGAGATATTCATCTCCCTAAACTACTCTGAAAATTTCAACTACCTACCTCATTCCGTTCGAGAGTTATATCTATGTCTATGGATGAAAAGCAGTCTCACTACTCTCAGATCTCTTACTTCCTGTTCCGTTCCGAAATGTAAGAATTTTCTGAGAAAACCTAATTTTGAGCAAACAACTGAGATTTTTCTCACTTCGCTCACAATTCTTCGATTGATTAGATAATATCATGTCTCAGGAACATAATTTGACATTATGACAATTCATTCATAGAATAATATCATTCTGTGACAACGTTGAAATACGATTTATTATTGAAATTTTGAAAAATCATATCTCCGAAAGTATTTACTTGTTAGAGTTAAAAATGATATCATTGGATTCTTATGGTAAAACAGCATTATTGAAAAAAATTTAATTTGGAATTTGCCTTGTAAAAAAAATTTTTTTTTTGTTACTCCGAAACCATCTGTCCAATTTCGCCCAATAACGAACTTACCCGAGATATTTATCTCCCAAACCTACTCTGAAAATTTCAACTGTCTAGCTCATTCCGTTCGAGAGTTATCGTGCCTACAGCTGGCCGGCCGGACAGAATGAATTTCGACCACGGATTCTTGATCAGTGAGTCGAACCAAATCGTTTAAGACCATTTTCATCGAAAAATTCGAAAATTACAGGCATTTGGGCAAATTGATAAGCACTCAGTTCCGAGGAACTAGAGGGCCAAAAACCTTTCAATACCTTTGACCTTGCATAAAATTTTTTCCATACACGGGAATGATAGGGAACTTTTAAATATTTTTGGCGCTCTAGTTCCTCGGAACTGAGTGCTTATCAATTTGCCCAAATGTCTGTAATTTTCGAATTTTTCGATGAAAATGGTCTTAAACGATTTGGTTCGACTCACTGATCAAGAATCCGTGGTCGAAATTCATTCTGTCCGGCCGGCCGTAGGCACGATAACTCTCGAACGGAATGAGCTAGAGAGTTGAAATTTTCAGAGTAGGTTTGGGGGATGAATATCTCGGCTAAGTTCGTTATTGGGCAAAATCGGACAGATGGTTTCGGAGTAACAAAAAAAAATATTTTTTTTCACATAACAAATTCCAAATTACATTTTTTTTAATAAGCAGTTTTATCATAAGAATCCATTTATATCATTTTTTACTCTAACAGGCTGATACTTTCGGAGATATGATTTTTCAAAATTTCAATGTAAATCGTATTTCCCAGATTGATTTAATTATTCTATGTATGAATTGTCATAATGTCAACTTATGACATGACATGACATTATCTAATCAATCGAAGAATTATGAGAATAAAGTGTATTCCGAAATGTGAGCGAAGTGAGAAAAATCTCAGTTGTTTGCTCCGAAATTAGTTTTTCTCAGAAAAGTCTTACATTTGGGAACGGAACATGAAGTAAGAGATCTGAGAGTAGTGAGACTGCTTTTCATCCATAGACGAATGCTCAGTTCTCTCAATTTATGACGGGACTGACAGAAGGGAATATTGTAACTTCAAAAATATTGGGGTTGAAATACTCGTATTTTAGCGATGCAACGGGGACCTCACCCGAAAATGTTTGAAAATATTACGTAAATATTGAAAGCATAATTCTGTAGTTCGAGAGAGGAGAAAATTTGGTGAACGTAGATCAGGAAATTTTTGATCGATTACAAGGTAATTTTTTATTATTACTTATCTTCTTTCATACATGTTTTATGTAATAACTACTATTTGTAGGTACTTTAAACCTGTTTTGGGCAATTGTCATACGAAACTTGTTTTTTTGGCGCTCTAGTTCCTCGGAACAGAGTGCTTATCAATTTGCCCAAGTGTCTGTAATTTTGGAATTTTTGGCTGAAAATGGTCTCAAACGATTTGGTTCGACTCACTGATCAAGAATCCGAGTGCGAAATCGATTCTGTCCGGCCGGCCGACCGGCTGTTGGCACGATAACTCTCGAACGAAAGGAGCTAGCGGATTGAAAATTGCAAGGTGGTTTTGGAGCGTAAATATCTCGGACAAGTTCGTTAATGGGCGAAATCCATCAAGGGGTTTCGGAGTTATGGCCGATTTTAGTAAAAATATTTTTTATGGATATTTCCGAAACCGATCACTCGATCTATCTGAAATTTAGCATCAAATTGTAGAATCATGACTTTTATACGCATGTGAAGTTTTGTATTGACCAGATTCCCGCAAAGTGTCAAAAAAAAAATTTGAAAATGTGGTGCAGTTAACCTTTCATTTAACCTCATTTAACCTTTCAATACCTTTGACCTTGCATAACATTTTTTCCATACACGGGAATGATAGGGAACTTTTAAATATTTTTGGCGCTCTAGTTCCTCGGAACTGAGTGCTTATCAATTTGCCCAAATGTCTGTAATTTTCGATTTTTTCGATGAAAATGGTCTTAAACGATTTGGTTCGTCTCACTGATCAAGAATCCGTGGTCGAAATTCATTCTGTCCGGCCGGTCCGGCCGTAGGCCCGATAACTCTCGAACGGAATGAGCAAGACAGTTGAAATTTTCAGGGTAGGTTTGGGGGATAAATATCTCGGCTAAGTTGGTTATTGGGCAAAATCGGACAGATGGTTTCGGAGTAACAAAAAAAAATTTTTTTTTACAGAACAAATTCCAAATTAAATTTTTTTCAATAAGCAGTTCTACCATAAGAATCCATTCATATCATTTTTAACTCTAACAAGCTAATACTTTCGGAGATATGATTTTTCAAAATTTCAATGATAGAATATATATATTTCGTATGAGAAGCTAACATTAACATGAAACACACACTTAAATTTAAATACAAACATAGATTAAAAAAGATATAGGTACAACACATAAATGTAAATAGTAAACATACAAGTAATTTTACACTTAGAGCCAACGTTAACAGTGTCGAAACAAAGATAGGTACAAAGAGAGGTACTCCTCAGACTGCAGTGTCCAGAGCAAGAAGCCACTGAAGAGCCGGGTCGGAGATTTTATTAAGTTCAGTGAGCCCCCCCGGGAACCTCCTCCTGGGGCATTCATTAACAATGTGGTTCATGGTCTGTCGAGGATCCCCACAGTCACACCTCGGGTCCGCCAGCAAGTTCCACCTATGCAGCATGCTATTGCTTCTGCCATGTCCGGTTCGGAATCTGTTTAGTTGGCACCATATTTTACGTGGCAGCTCGGTTCCAGGTAGAGGAAACTCATCAGAGGAATCAAGAATGACACTGATGTTTGTCACACCTTGATTGGCTTGTATAATGAGAAGCTAGTAGAGACCAAAGTTTTGGAGCAATACACAGAGTGTGTATGATTTCATCAAAGTTGAATAGCTACATACCGCGGTTTCATCCATATTAGGAATCATCAGTGGAGCACAATTCAACGCTGATGAAATCAACACTACGAAGTAACCGGTTTAAAGAAAATGGGTTCAAGCCCTGTGGACAGGAGCTTTCTGGCGCTCTAGTTCCAACAGACAAATTATATCTCCGAAAGTATTGGTTTCTCAGAGTTGGGAATTATATCAATGTATTCATATAATAACTGCATCCTAAAGGAAATTCAATTCAAATAATAGTTTATTTATCAAGATTAAATGAGCAATCATGAGAATGAGAAAAGCACCATGGAAGAAATCAAATTAAATCTGGCCAATTTTGCCCAATAACGAACTTAACCGAGATATTCATCTCCCTAAACTACTCTGAAAATTTCAACTACCTACCTCATTCCGTTCGAGAGTTATATCTATGTCTATGGATGAAAAGCAGTCTCACTACTCTCAGATCTCTTACTTCATGTTCAGTTCCGAAATGTAAGAATTTTCTGAGAAAAACTAATTTCGGAGCAAACAACTGAGATTTTTCTCACTTCGCTCACAATTCTTCGATTGATTAGATAATGTCTCAGGAACATCATTTGACATTATGACAATTCATATTCATACATAGAATAATATCATTCTGAGACAACGTTGAAATACGATTTATTATTGAAATTTTGAAAAATCATATCTCCGAAAGTATTAGCTTGTTAGAGTTAAAAATGATATGAGTGGATTCTTATGATAAAACTGTTTATTAAAAAAAATTTAATTTGGATTTAGTTTCGTGAAAAAAATTTTTTTTGTTTGTAAAAAAAAATATTTTTTTTTGTTACTCCGAAACCATCTGTCCGATTTTGCCCAATAACGAACTTAGCCGAGATATTTATCCCCCAAACCTACTCTGAAAATTTCAACTCTCTAGCTCATTCCGTTCGAGAGTTATTGTGCCTACGGCCGGCCGGACCGGCCGGACAGAATGAATTTCGACCACGGATTCTTGATCAGTGAGTCGAACCAAATCGTTTAAGACCATTTTCATCGAAATATTCGAAAATTACAGACATTTGGGCAAATTGATAAGCACTCAGTTCCGAGGAACTAGAGCGCCCAAAACCAGCATTCACTTGTGAGTAGAATTTAGACACAAGTGATACCTGGAATTCAATCAACCAAGCTACTCGCTGTGGCTACCCAAAACTACAGATCTCTACGTATATTCTTTACCCCTATGTGGTAATCAGCAAGTACTCGGATTTGAGTCTCATACAATTGACCAATGGGGAGCGAAAACGCCCTGGTTATCACGCAATGCGCAAAAGGAGCCATAAAAGAGAGAATATCGCTTTAGGAAAGCTAACCACTGATCGTAGATGAAAGGACTAGTAGAGACCAAAGTTTTGGAGAAAACCACTAGAGAAGCTAATAATAATAATGATAGAATTATTCTGTGGCTATTCTATGAATTGTTATAATGTCAACTTTGACGTTGTCTCATTGTCATTCATTCCAGTAATGGTATTAATATGAGAATTATAATAATGATACTTATCATACTTTTTGTTGGTTGATATTTTGATGCCGATGGTCAATCCATATGATGGTGGGAATGGTAATGGTAAGTTAATAATATTAAGTTCAGAATATCTCCACTAAAAAAAAACTGGAATATTGGTGTATTGGAGTAGATTTGAGGAAAGATATATATTATCGTTCATCATAGAATTGAGGAATGAATATCTCGGATGAGTTCGTTGTTGGGTAGAATTCGTCTATTGGTTTTGGATTGATCATTTTTGGCACTCTTGTTGAACTTAAATTCTTCTATGATGTTTGAATTCAATTTCTGCTAAGATGAAGTTCTAAATTTCAATAATGAATCGTACTTCTATGTTTTCAAAGAATGCTATAATTATTCTATCTAAGCTTTATTATATGATCTGTGTTCATACTCGTACATGTCATCCTGTTCTATAAGAGAGAGTCAAATTCATTTAAGCTATTTTAATTTGATTTCTTCCATGGTGCAGTTCTCATTCTCAGATTGCTCATTTAATCTTGATAAATAAACTATTATTTGAATTGAATTTCCTTTATGATGCAGTTCTATCATAAGAATACATTGATATAATTCTCAACTCTGAGCAACCAATACTTTCGGAGATATAATTTGTCTGTTTGAACTAGAGCGCCAGAAAGCTCCTGTCCACAGGGCTTGAACCCATTTTTTATAATTATGTTTTCAACAATTATACTGATTTTCAGCTTGTTGGGATTTTATGTACCTTCACTCCCATTTTTTGGTCTAGATTGACCGGACTATACAATGACTGTTTCCATTGAATGTGATAATTTGGAATTCATATTTCCGTGACTTGTCATGACTGAGCGATATCTCGCTGTCGCCCTTCCAACGTGCCCTTCGGACTATTGTCGCTCACAGCCGGATCCAGTATTTTAATGAAGCTGACTATAGGTTGGTTTATGCTGGCTGGTAACTTTAACTTAATCCTATATATATAATATATATAGACATAGATTTTTAGTGTTATGGCTTATAATCAGACTAAAGAATCCGTTAACTTATTAATTATTATTATTATTAATAAGTAAACGGATTCTTTAGTCTCAGTATAAACAATATTCCTAGAAATCTATGTTTCAATTTTTAAGTTAAGGGTTAAGTTGAAGTTACCAGCCAGCATAAACCAGCCTTTACTTGCTTGAGGATAGGTCATTCAGTCCGATTTGATCTAGATTGACACTACCAAAGATCTTGAACCTCCTTCTTTTCACTGTTGGGAATTCTGCATGGCTGTTTCGTTATCATCTGAGCACAACCTGTAACAAAGGAAGGGCCAAAGTTAAATGAGTGGAGAGTAGATTTCGTTTCCTATATTAACGATTGAGCGCAAGGTTTGCCTGGATTTCTAAGTTGAGATATTAGTCATATTTTCACGGAATTCATTTCATAGTATTGAAAAATTGGTTCAATACCTGTCGTGAAGTCAGAAGCTTTTGCGCGCATGTTCCATTGTCTATTTACGCCTCATACGAAGTCGATCGAGCATTGTTTCTGTATAATAAAATTGTTCAAGAAAGCTGAAGAAAATGCAAATGAAACCTTGAACCGACTGAATTACTGTTGATAATGTTTTATTCGCTTCTATTGGACATTCTTAATCGAATTTACCATCGATATAGACCGTTTTCTCAGCTTTTATAAGTTATGAATATATTTTGTACCATTTTATTGACAGACATGAGTACCTAATGAGGGAAATTCCTTAAATATCTAATAATATACGAAGAAACTTACTTCTCAAATAATTTCATGTTACGATATTCACGAAATTCCAAGAAAATTTGCATGACATCGGATTTGTATATTTTGAGTTAGAAAGGAAATAACAACAAATATTCAGATGTGTATAACTCCAAAACCATATGGCCGATTATGCCTATTAATGAACGCAAATGTTGCATACGGATGCGCAACCTACACTGAAAATTGCAAATCACACCTCTTTCCATTCTTAAGTTATCGTGAGATACATAATATTTTTTAATAATTTTTTTGAAATTTTCTGGTGATTCGATCCTCACAAAATTCCACATCTTCACATCTTTATCTCAGGATTCTACAACTAGCTACCAAGTTTCAATTGGATTGGATCTGTATTGATTGAGGACAGAATTAGTTCTCGGAAACCGTTGGGATGATTTAGCCCATTAACGAACTTGTCCGTTCTATTTGGAGACGCCACCTATCCTGAAAATTTCAAGCTGCTATCTCTTTCCGTTCTCAAGTTATCGTGGCAACCACCGGCCGGCCG
This sequence comes from Halyzia sedecimguttata, assembly GCA_937662695.2. Taxonomy (NCBI): domain Eukaryota; kingdom Metazoa; phylum Arthropoda; class Insecta; order Coleoptera; family Coccinellidae; genus Halyzia; species Halyzia sedecimguttata. The sequence continues at coordinate 43,918,714 of OW569413.2, read as the reverse complement.
GACATATTCAAATTTGGCCTCGAATTCTTCATCACTGTATTAGTATTTCGTCCTAGGTACATGAATAACTATTTCAGTATTTTCGGTGTTAATGATCAGGGCTATTAAATATGAACCTTATACCCTTATGACACTTTACCTTTTTTTGGCGCTCTTGTTCCTCGGAACAGAGTGCTTATCAATTTGCCCAAATGTAATTTTCGAATTTTTCGATGAAAATGGTCTTAAACGATTTGGTTCGACTCACTGATCAAGAATCCGTGATCGAAATTCATTCTGTCAGGCCGGTTCCGCCAGCTGGCGGAAATTATCAGAGTAGGTTTGGCAGATGAAGATCTCGGCTAATTTCGTTATTGGGCAAAATCGGACAGATGGTTTCGGAGTATCAAAAAAAAAATTTTTTTTTACATGACAAATTCCAAATTAAATTTTTTTCAATGAGCAGTTTCACCATAAGAATCCATTGATATCATTTTTAACTCTAACAAGCTAATACTTTCGGAGATATGATTTTTCAAAATTTCAATAATAAGTCGTATTTCTACGTTTTCACAGAATGATATAATTATTCTATGTATGAATTGTCATAATGTCAACTTATTTTCCTGAGACATGACATTGTCTAATTCATTTCAGCAATCGTAGAATTATGAGAATTATAATATGATATCATACTTTTTGTTGGTTGATATTTTCATGCCGTTGGTCAATCCATATGATGATGGGAATGGTAATGGTAAGTTAATAATATTGTGTTCAGAATATCTGCAGTAAAAACAAAACTGGAATATTGGTGTATTGGAGTATTGGAGTAGATTAGAGGAAAGAATATATATTATCGTTCATCATAGAATTGAGGAATGAATATCCCGGAAGAATTCGTTGTTGGGTAGAATTTGTCTATTGGTTTTGGATTGATAATTTTTGGCATTCTTGTTGAATTCAAATTCTTCTATGATGTTTGAATTCAATTTCTGCTAAGATGAAGTTCTTTCATTAGATTCCATTGATATAATTCCCAACTCTGAGAAACCAATACTTTCGGAGATATAATTTGTCTGTTTGAACTAGAGCGCCAGAAAGCTCCTGTCCACAGGGCTTGAACCAATTTTCATGTCTATATTTGCGCCTATTTTCATGGCTATTTGTTGGTTGAATTTCCCCCAAATGAGCGGCACTATTACACCACGCTTTTTTCGCGCTTGTTTCAGGCAGTACTTTCAGAGCTGCAAACATTCAAGAAATTGACATTCACGCAAAATCTTGTTTTGTTCGTATATTTTTAAAACAATACCATAGTGTTTAAAGAATGTCTGAAGAAACGTTTAATATGCTTCCACATAGAGTGCAAATTCACAAATGGAAAAGAGTTCTCTAAAAACTACTGATTAATAATTACTTTGCGACACTGAACTGCGATTCAATCAGACTAAACTAGGTTATGTTGAGAAAACGTCGAGTCAAATAGATAAATATTGTGTTGGTAGACATGACATTTCGACAAAAAGGCTTGAAATCCCGACGATTCAGGGGGAAAAATAGAACCAGTTTTATTTATTCTCAAGCCTGAAAAAGTCCACAAAATAGTCCCGGGCGCATACGTATTTCTTTAAAATTTCAGTCGCAGTCAGTCAGACTGACAAATAGGAACGAAAAAGGCATAGTATAATAGGGGCATTAGAGTGGCAAATAGGCTCGAGCCCATGGCATAGTCTTAAATCGGCTAGACTTGGGATGATGCCGCGACACCCCAGCATCGCGAAACACAGTTTTGGAAACCCTGCTCTAACTCAATTCGTTCGAGAATTATAAATTGTACTTACGGCCGGCCGAACATAATTAAGTTTGACCTCGGCCTCTTCAACAGTGAGTCGAAACTAATCGTTTGATACCATTTTCGGCCACGAATTCGAAAATTAATGACATTTCGGCAATTGGGGCTCTGGTCAAGGGAACAAGCGCGCCAAAAATAAGACTTATTGAATATGTACATTTTTTCTACATTTGAGGATGCGTTTGCTCACACCGAATATAAACGTGGATATCTAAGATTTGTATAAATCCTTGTTTGTTGGAGTATAAGGTATAGTATAGATAATAATATTTCTCACGTTGCAAATACATTTCCGTAAAAACAATTCGTTTTCAATGAGAATTTGAATTAGATAAATTTTAAATGATCAAAAATCAATACATAATTCGGCTTGCCTGAGAAAATCCCATGACGACATTCAATGGTTAACCTTCCTATGTACCGGGTTTCCCACAATAATTTGACCCCCTCTTTAACTTTGTTACGAATGGAGATACAAAAAAATGTTCTGTACAAAAGTTGTACGAAATCAACTGATTTTTTCAGGACGTTTTCACGAATTGAATATATACAGGGTGGACAAGATATTGAGTGCGACTTCATTTTTTTAAATGAAACACTATATATTTTTTTATATTTGGCTAGCTCTTTCTCTCCTGATTTCGAATATATATGCATATGTTGGCTTATTTCTCTTATTTTGAGAACTACAGAGTCTTAAATTCTGGGAACCACCTGACAAACTCAGTAGTCAGTTGTCAAGTTGGAGGCTGTGATAAATCAACCAACTGCATTGGTAACGGATATGACACACGTTTGACATTCAACAAAGTTATTTCTGAAACATAAGTGAAAATATTTCGAATTTTTCCGCTTCTGAGTAATGCATATTTCAGAAATAATTTTTTTGAATGCCATACGTGTGTCATATCGTTACCAATGTAGTTAGTTCATTCATTCATTCAATTTCTCCATCCACTGAAACCTCCAATGGATCCATGGGTCCGCAGTAGCATGTACCCAGACAGTTTATGGTTTACGGATTTTCAAATTCACTTGTCACTTCTCTGACTATTATTGTTATCTCCCACCCTGCAAACCCACAGGTATCAGGAATGAGGTTGGGATTGTTTTATCGCATCAGGAATTACATACATTAGTTAGTAGGATTATCATTGAAAAAACAAGATTATTGCTATCCACTGTATACCTAATAAACATTTTTTAATTAAAATTATTGTTATATTTTAATGTTTGAATGTTGCAAGAAATCGTTCATAATCTGGACCACTTCAATATTTTCTGAAAAAATCACATCTGTCAAATTAATTAGTCTCTGAAATTTGAAGCTTTCGAGCATTGTACCTATATAGGACACTTATATTGTGCACATTCAAGGCACAGCCAAAGAAAATATGTAGCAAAGAACCCAATTCACCACACTCACAATCTGGTGTATTTCTGACCTTAATTCGGTTCAAGTGTTCAAGAGACATACAATGTCGTGATCTTAGCCTCATCATCGTTGTTATCTGTTTTTTAGGTATATTACATTTAATTAATCTAAATGGGTTTCCTAATTCATCGTTTTTATCCCTATTCCGCATATCAGTGTATGTTCTTCCCTTATTTCGTCCCCAAACCTCCAATTCCTCAATCCATTTCTTCCTTATATTCCCTTGCACAATTGTCCGCCGTATTCACAAAGCATTCAATCTCCGTTAAGTCCTACCTGAGGTTCTCAGTTAAGGATAAATAGAAATCGCATCCAAAGTTAACGTGAAAATGAACGTGAAACAGGCCTGTTTCACCATCGTTAAATACGTTTATTTGTTTCTCATTTGTAAACGTCAGTTTCCAAAAACACAATATTAATCAAGAAAGTTTATTTTATCAAGTCACTAACTTGTAAAACTGACAGTTAACTTGCAAAATTTTTACAAGTTAGTAGTATTATATACATTAGAAAATTTTGTTTTATCGTCATATATGTTGAAAATCATGGTACAATTGTTATTTCCAGTAACACAGATTTTTGATGATGAAAGAGTTGATACTGATGATGATGAACCATCTGTTGACTCAGAAACTGCTGCACTCGAGGACTGCAGAACATTTGTACTCTCCTTACTACCAAATAATTTGCTAGACATTTCGATTTTTTTGTTGACCGAATCATCGACATAACTCATCGCAATTTCGGTGCTCTTCAACCCTCCTGCACGCTTTAGTGCTAAAATATCTCCACCCGAATCCGCAACCATAGTGGCTCCAGTTCTGCGAAAAGAGTGGCCGGTGTATAACTCTGGGTCTTTTAAACCTAAATATTTCGCTATTTGCTTTGGGACACCACCAATAGTGTGCTGGCCAGCATTAAGGGAAATGCACTTTCCATGTCGGTATGTCAAAAAAAATCTTAGGCTTTCTGTTCCAGGAGGCCGAAGATTTACATATTTTCTGTATATCATGCAGAGCTTGAAGCTGCAGCCATCATCGGTTATGGTGAATCTTCTTGTTGTTAAATTTTTTGTTTGCCGCAATGTCACAATAACGTATTTTCCCATATCTTCTACATCATTCATGTTTAAGGAGAGAATTTCGTCACATCGACAACATCCAAAAATCCCAAATATTGTTACAATTTTCGCCAGCAACCACTGGTCATCAGGAGCATGTAAAAGAAATTGTTCAGCCTCTTCTTTACTTAATACCTTGGCCTTTTTTGGCGTATAACGCTCATTTTTTCGTTTCAGAAACGCTATAACCAGTATATATAGTATATCTTGTCTATGGCTATAACTTTGTGAAAACTGCAAATGACAACTAAACGTCATATTTTTCAATAAATTTTTTAAGGAAAACAAACCTGCGAACAGGGGCATTTTCTTTCATTTCCAAGCAGCTTTTCAGCATAGACCATTTTGCCCATAAAGTATAAGGGCTGAATCTAGCTGATAGTTGATTCAAGTAGACCAACAAAACATCTTCAGTTACCCCAATCACACTATTTTTGTTTTGCCACTTTTTGAAGTCGCCGTATTCTCGCTCGTACCTTGAAGCTGATTTTGCAGGTTATAAACTTGAAGCTACACTGCTGGCTGCCTCAATAATTTCTTTTGGTACATTCATTTTCGCTTTCGCCAAAACAAATGTAAAGAAAAATAAACAGACATGTTCATGGCAACGCTTCCATAGCTTACGACATTTGCGACAAATTATTGAGATTTTTTTGGAATTTATCTAACCTTTTTACAAATGAGAAACAAATAAAATATAAAACAATACACGCAAGGAAACGGGTTTTACAGGCTCAAGGAGGTAACTGACTTGCCTGCGGCTCGTCAGTTATATCCTCCATTCGCCAGTAAAAACCCTCTTACCTTGCTAGTAATGTTATATACTATAACTGAGGTAGCGATTCGAATTTATCCTTAACTGAGGACCTAATTTAGGACTTAACGGAGATTGAATGCTTTGTGAAACGGCGGATTATATATCAATAATTGTGGTCCTCCCCTATATTTCAGTATTTCACCACTCCGTCTACCCTGATTTGCCAGTTGGTCTGCTCTATCGTTACCTTAATTTTGAGTGTGACTTGGTACCCATACTCCTTTTATTATTTTCCCTTCTTCGATTAATTCCGCCCTTATACGTTTTAACGTTACTGTGATTGTATCTATCGATGAGTCCAATTTCCAGTTCTTCAACTTACACAGTGCGCTTAACGAATCTGAAAATATAACTGCCCTTGTAATATTTTCGTTCTGAATAAATGATAATGCCTTATTATTATATGGGTTGTGCTGGGCAGACGAAACCCGCCCCTCCACTGCGACCAATCGGTCTATTGTGGCACACCTGTAGTATATAATCTATACTTCACCCACAATCTCAAGTCTCTTGATAAGGGATATGAGTCTGGTGGGTCTGGTGGGTGAGAACTTGTCCAGTTCCTTCAGTGTCAGTTTGTGGACTCCTAGTTCCACCAATCTGATCCTGTCCCCAGCGGGGCAGTCACACATGATGTGTTCGATAGACTCGTCGTCCTCGAGGCAAAGTCTGCACTCGGAGTCCTCAGTCAACTCCAGCGTATTGAGGTGTTTCCTGAGGCCCCAATGGCCCGTGTATACAGCTGTAAGGATTCTCAGGTCTACCCTAGAGATTTTGAGCCATTTTCTGACTCTTTCAGCTGATGGGCCAGTAATTGTTGAGCGAGTATGTCTGTGTCCAGGTATGCTGCTCCAGATTTCTTGGACCTTTTGGTCCACCCATCTGTTGTTTTGCTTCGCCGCTGCTCTGAGAGATATACCGCAGGCCGGTTCAGGTCCAATGAGCCCATGGAAGCCCCCCGTGCCGCCAATGAGTCCGCCATCTCATCACCCTTTATGCCCGAGTGGCCCGGGACCCACAAGAGCTGCAGCCTGCAGCGCCCTCCAAGTTCAGTGAGTGTGGTCCGGCAATCCTGCACAAGCAGGGATTTGCAGTTGTATGAAGTCAAGGCCTTCAAGGCAGCTTGGCTATCCGATAGGATCTTGATTGATCCGTGGGCCCAACCTTTCTCAAGTATGAGCTTCGCACAGTGATCAATAGTGAGAATTTCTGCTTGAAAGACAGTCGCAAAACTACCCAGGCTGATGGATTCACCCCTAGCAATTCTGCAACCGCTGACTCCTGCTCCCACCCCTTGGGTGGTAGCGGAGCCATCTGTGAACCAGCAGGGACCCAGGGCCGTAGCTAGAGATGAATTTAAGGTAGGGCAATGGAGGTTACGGGTAGGGCAGAAGTAAAAAAAATTACTTGATGTGATCTGAAGAATCAATTTTCATCGTACCTACTTTTGAGTGAAATAGGTAGTTAATATTAAAATACTTATTTCTTCAGGTTTATTTTATATATATTAACATATTGTGATTATTATAATGTTGATAAAAATCTTCCTCAAAACCCCTGAATCCTTCGATTTGTCATATTATTAAATATGCGAAGGACTTCATTCAGATCAACTGAATCAGTTCCTCTCTTTTCAAAGGCCAGAAATACCATAATAATTAAATGAGACTGTGGGAGGTTTATTCATTATTAAATGGTTTCTCTCCCAAACTCTGAAAATACCTATCCATAAAATAAAAAAAAAATAATTTTGTGAAATGCTTCTGCGTAAGAAACACAAGATATTTGTAAGAAGCAATCAATCGAACCAGGTTGCCTAACAAACAATAACGAAAACAACAACGATGAAAAAACTATTTCGTAACGTTTCGGAGTCTATATCAGACTCTTTCGTCAGACACTTAACGATAATCTTATTTTTGCGCGTATGTTCTGGGGAACATCGCGTTATCATTTTGCCCAAATGTCTGTAATTTTCGAATTTTTTGCTGAAAATGGCCTGAAACGATTGGGTTCGACTCCCTGATGAAGAATTCGAGTTCAAATTTGATTCTGTCCGGCCGGCCGGCCGTCCGTTGGTAACTTGAGAACGGAAAGAGATAGCGACTTGAAATTTTCAGTATAGGTGGCGCATCCCAATACGACGGACAAGTTCGTTAATGGGCATAATCGGCCCAATGGTTTCCGAGTAATAATTTTGTTTTCAACCAATACAAATCCGATCGAATTGAAGCTTGGTGAGTAGTTGTAGAATACAAACCTACGGACGCTTGTGAAATTTTGTGAGAATCGTATCACTAAAAAATTTAAAAAAATTTATTAAAAAATAATAAAAATATTATTTATGTCAGGATAAACTGAGAACAGAAAGAGATAGCGATTTGAAACTTTCGGGTTAGGTTGTGCATCTAAATGGGACATTTGAGGTTTGTTCATAGGCATAATTGACCAAACCGTTTTGGAGTCATACCCATCTATACAAAAGCGATCCAATTCACACATGGTTCTCAGTTGTAGAATGCCAGCGCAAAAATTCTTGCGAAATTTCCTGAGGATTTTATCACAACAACATTTTTAAGAAATCATTAAGGCTACTCAACTGTACACTCAAATTTGAATTTCCTTATCATATTGTCACATATTGATCTTGATTACACTGTAACCGTGTCAATGACCTCTGCAGTCGAGACACACAAATTAAATAAAAAAAAAAAAAAAAGAAATCATTGAAAAGAATTCTATATATATCAAAAACTATTCGTCCGACATCGCTGAAATTTTTCGAGAGCCTCAGAACCTAACTGTACCGTCAAGTTCCATGTTTGAATATGATCGGATCTATATTGTTGGAGATCCGAGCAGCCTTGTGTGAGTTCAGTAGCTGGATGGGTGACCGTTGCCTCGATAACATTCGAACGAGAGGAGATAGGGACTTGCAATTATCAGGGTAGGAATTAGTACATGAGGTGCCTCTGAAAATGTAGCGTGTGGTTAATTCGGAATTGCTTTGCGAGTAATAATTTTTTTCCTCACCTCACATTATGAAAACACATTTTCCTTAGCATATTATTTAAATTGTTAATATTTTTTGAGGTAGGGCATTGGAAATTAAAGGTAGGGCATTGCCCCATTATGCCCCCCCCTAGCTACGGCCCCGCAGGGACCCTCAAGCAGTCGGGTCTCAGAGAAGGCCCAGTTGTCTCTGCTAGGAAAAACGACTCGGTAGGGCCACTCTGTGTAGGTTCTGGTTTTAGATACGTCCGATCGCATGCCCATTATCTCGTTGGCCTCCAAGTCAGCCTGCAGAGAACTAGGCACGTAGCCGATCGCATCTGGCTCATTGTGAGCTGTATGCAGAAGTCTGTATGTCGCCATCCGGGCCACGCTCCTGATCACCAGGTGAAGAGGGGCGAGGTCCATTAGGCGTTCCATTGCTGCGGTGGGGGTGGAGCGAAAAGCCCCTGTCACCATCAAGCACGCAGATCTCTGAATTTTTTCAAGCTTCAGCTGAGACTGCACTTTTACAGTACACTCCCACCAAGCAATGCTGCCGTAAGTGATTTGTGGTCTCACCACCATCACGTACAACCAGTGGAGCTATTTGGGAGCCAGTCCCCACCTCTTTCCACAGTTCTGCTGGCACGCCCATAGAGAGTGCCTAGCCTTATGGATCACCCTATACAGGTGTGAGTTCCAGTTCAGCTTTCTATCCAGGATAACACCCAGATATCTAGCCTCATCCCCAAACGGGATGTTAATTCCATTCATAGTGATGGAAACTATATTAAGTTTCCTCTTTCTAGTGAATGGCACAATCAAGGTCTTTCGAGGGTTCACATTTAACTGTTCCCCTTCACACCAGCCTTGTGTTGCTGTCAGTGCCTCTGATAGGCTCTCGACCAGGACTGAGTCATACCGGCCCGTGGCCATAATGACTATGTCGTCGGCGTACGCTTGGACATATACATCCAGCGTGCCTATTATGGCCAGTAAGTCGACCACCAGAAGGGACCACAGCAGGGGGGAAAGTACTCCTCCCTGTGGACAGCCCCTTCTGGCAACGAATCTCACTATGTCCCCACACAGGGACGTGAAAATGAGTCTGTTAGTCAGCATGGATCTTATCCATTCCACAATGTCTGATAGTCCCCTGGTCCGCGCTGCTTCACAGATCGAGTACGTGAGCGGTGCATTAAAAGCACCCTCGATGTCCAGGAAGGCTACTAGAGCAGTCTCCTTGTGGTCCAGAGATTGCTTCAGCCTTCCCACCAAGTTGTTTAGGGCCAGGTCAGTTGATTTACCACTCTGAAAGGCGTACTGGTTCTCACTCAGAGGATTCAGTGATAGTACACTGCCCCTGACGTAGCGGTCCAGTATCTTCTCGAGGATTTTCAGAACGAAAGACGTTAGGCTTATCGGTCTGTATGAGTTAGGTTGTGAGCAAACTTTGCCCACTTTAGGGATGTAAACAACTCTAACCTCACGCCAGCTTGTCGGGATAAAGTTCCAGGCAATACTGGCTCTAAAGAGTCTGATTAAGTACGGAAGGAGGTCATCTTGCCCATGCTGAAGCAGAGCAGGGAAGATGCCATCCTCGCCGGGGGCCTTGAAAGGTTTGTGCGAACGAATCGCCCATCTCAAGGTCCCAGGGTTGATGATCAGTTTGGCATTTCTCCAGCCTTCCCGGCACGGCCTACAACGCCACTCCTGGGAAGCACAGGCAGAACCGCTATCCGACTCATCAAGTATGCGACAATCTGGGAAGTGTGTCCTCGCAAGGATCTCTAACGTCTCTTTTCCAGAGTCTGTAAGACGACCATCAGATCTAGAGATAGATCCCAGCCCTCCTGACGGATACATGGAGAGGGTTCTGTGGAGTCTGGCACTCTCCGGGGTAGCCTTAACATCCCCGCAGAACCTCCTCCAGGAATCCCTCTTCGCCCTTCTTATTTTTTTGTTGTAGTTTGTTAGAGTGTTTCTATAGTTTTCCCAGTTGCCGGATACCTTAGCTCGGTTGAATAGTCTCCGAACTTCTTTTCTTCGTTTTTCAAGGGCATGGTTCCACCAAGCAGTTTTCCTGTTATCAGGTTTCCTCCTTAGTGAGCAGTTTTTTTCATACGCCGAGTTTATAGTGAGGACTAGGTCCTCAGGTAGTCTCTCAACGTCCTCACGAGAATTGGTGACGGAAGAAATGTACCCCAGGTGAGCACCTAAGGAGCGTTTAAAACCACCCCAATCAGTGCTTCTTGGGTTTCTATATTCCACCGTCGCTCTTGGGCCAGACTCAATTGAAAATTGAATATGTCTGTGGTCCGAGCCTGAGGGTTCACGGGAAACCCTCCACTCCGAGATTTGGTTTCCCAGAGAGTTAGAGCTGAACGTAATGTCCAGTACCTCTGAACGGTTTTTAGTCACAAAGGTTGGTTCGGCTCCCTTGTTATTCACTAGGAGAGCCTCTGCCATGAGGAAGTCCAGTAGACGTTTTCCTCTCCAGTTGACGTATGTGCTGCCCCACACCGTGTGGTGTGCATTTGCGTCACATGCCACCAGGAGGTGGTAGTTTTTCCTTCTGCAGTGGTCCACCAGCTGGTGGACCACTACAGGTGGACATTCTATCAAATCCCCCGGAAAGTAGGCTGAGCAGACCACTATCTCTAGTCTGCCACAGTCCACCGGAACATTCACAACGACTGTTGTCACGTCCCTTGTGCATAATTTAGTCAGGATGAATTTCTCAATCCTGTTGTTGATAAATATACACCTCAGGGTTCGACCCCAGGGCAATTGTAAATTATCTTGCCTGGCAGGTTACTAAGCCCACAAACGCTTGTGCCTGCCAGCCATGGTTCCTGAATGAAGGCTATATCCAGTCCTTCACTAAGGATTCACTTCCCAAGGAGGTATGATCCTGCCTTGGAGTGTTGTAGGTTTGCTTGTAAGCACTTCACCCCTGGGGGCATGATAATGCCTTACCGATAGCCAACATTTCCGCTGAAAAAAATGGACCAATATGCTGGTAACTTTCTATTATAGGGCAAGGTGGGTGAATAAATTTCAATGCCAACCTCTACAATATTGTCCTTACACTTCAATGACGCATCTGTGTAGAAGGTCTGGAAATTTTTAAAACTGTTTTCACATAGATCTTTAAATTTGACGTTTGTTGATATATCGTTATAAATAGATTTGGAATTATTATATTACATTGTGCGGCGTGATGTGAATAATCTAACGCGAAAAAGGAAATTTGCTCCGCGCTGTATACACCACTTTCATACGTTTTGTTCTTCTCAAAAGCTGTTAGATAGGCTGGTTTATGCTTACGATTCCAGAAATGTTGATGCGTGTTCATCTTAGTTATCTGTTTCATTATGATATTATTTTTAATTTGAAAGTTTTTCAATATATATTTTGACGCTAATAGTTTTCTTCTCTTTTCCAAGGGCAGTTCGCCGCTTTCAGCCAATATTACATTGATTGGTGTAGATCTCATATAGCCCATTGCACTTCTTATTCCCTGATATTGTACCGTATTCATCTTATCTGTGTTACGTCTAGGGCTTGCACCATATATCATTGATCCATAGTCGAGGTGTGATCTGACTAACGCTCTGTATAATGTCAACAAACTTTGAGGTTGGGCTCCGCACCAGGTCCTGCACAAGACTTTCATTATATCTATTTCCTTTTTGGCTTTACTATTCGTTTGTTCTATTTGTGGAGTCCAATTTAATTTTGGGTCTAGGGTAACACCATAATATTTTATCTGCTTTTTCAACAATATATCCCTATTGTTAACTCTGAAACAGGGCAACACGTTCGGGGTCTTTCTTCTTGCAAACAACATAGCATATGACTTGTCTGGGGCAATATATTTAGGTTTCTGGTTCTGGCAACTGATTGATATTATCCAAAATTTCGGAATTTTTTTCTAATATTGATCCTATCTCTGACCCAGAACAAATCACATACTTGTCGTCTGCATACTGTCCAATCTGTACGCCCTTGGTCCTATACATTTAATTATATCTTTCATATACAGGTTAAACAACATTGGACTCAATTTTGTTCCCTGTAGGAGACCCTTATCATTGTAAAATGGGCCCATATTCTTATTCTCCCTTGAGCATCTTATTTACATTTCCCTGTTTTTGAGTAGTTGTGAAATCAGTTTTACAATATCGGATGGTAAATTTATATTTTGCATATCCTGTATAAGTTTATCTATATTGACATTATCATAAGCCCCTTTGATATCTAAGAAAACGACAACTGTAAATTTATTCTCGGCAAACCCACTATACACTTTCGAAGTCAGAAATATCAGACTATCATTTACTGATTTCATTCTCCTAAAACCAAACATTAATTTATTTTGTTGCAAATTTTTTTCAACTATGTTTTCAATTCTATTTTTGACCATACTTCCCAGAATTTTGATAATACACAAAGACAGGGCAGGGCGATTGGCCGTAGGCTATCTGCATTTACTAAGGGTATATTGGGTTTATTGAAGGGTAGAATTAATATTTTATTTTGGTTTCCTATATAACTTGGATTTTTAAATAGTTCATTCATAATGTCCAGAAATTTATTTTTTATTTTTTTACTTAGATTGCTGTACATACTATACGTTATCGAGTCTAGACCTCGGGAGTTATTATTATTATTATTTTTCAACACTAATTCTAATTCCGAAATTTTGAAAGGACTCGACCTACTATTTTCAACATCATTTTTACTTGTTAATTGTGTGCTCGTATTATTTCCGGTTTTTGATAGATTATTCATCAGTTCTTCCAATATTTCCGTGGGCGGCAAATTCTGTATGCTGTACGTTCCCTCTTGGTTTTCAAACTTCCAAATCGATTTCCATGCCGTAGTCAAAGGCAAAAAAAATATTTTTTCGCAGAATTTTGTAAAGGATTTATTCTATTTTTCTTTAATGACTGCTTTGACTTTCGATCTAATATTGTTGGCTCTAATGAAATTTTCTTTTGTTGGATTTTCAATGTATTCTTTAAGCGTGTTTCTACTCTACCATATCGTTTAATTCTATATCCCACCAAATACTTCTGTACTTTGTAATACGTGTTGACTTTTTACGGGGAATATATACCTCTGCACTATCAACTAGAAATTTGTTGAAATGCTCCAAGGTTCTTATATCCGAAATTTCTAAGTCTGACTCTTTTCTGCTATTATACTTATACCAATCCGCTTCGTCCGTTTTATACCTTTTGGTAGAAAAATAAAGATTAACATCCTCCTTATTATTTACCCTATTAATATCGATGATAATGGGATAGTGATCACTCTGTGCTGGATCGAAAAATACCTTCCACATACAGTTCTTAGCTATATTCGATGAACAAATGCTCAAATCTGGAGCACTATCTCCTTCATGTGGCGGTGTATATCTGATCACTGTACCGTCATTTAAAATATGTATATCTTCGTGATCCAAAAAATCTTCAACAATTCTACCATTAGAATTACCTCTATCTGATCCCCGTCTTGGGGGCAATTGTTATTTCCTTTATTCGAATTGCCTGATATTGAAACCTGAGGAACACCCACTTATCAACATGGCTACACCTCATTTCCCAACCTCTCTGTCTTCTCGTAAGATGTCATAGTTAGAGATTTTTACTTCATTATTTTTAAGTAGAAAGGTCTAGGATAAAGCGACCACTTCTGGATTGAAGTGTTGTAGTTGCCCCAAAAAATCAAGCATATTAGTAATCATAGATCTAATATTCCATTGCAGTATTTTTACTTGTTTATAATCCATTAATTCAATCTATCTGTTATTAGGTACCTGTTTACTATTATTATTGGTATACTTTATTTATTATTATTATTTTTTTTTTGGGGTTATATTTAAAACCGTTATATATTTCATTTTATTCAATACTATATTACTAATCAATTATTTATTATTATGTTTGATGTTGAATTATTTTTGGCGCTCTAGTTCCTCGGAACTAAGTGCTTATCAATTTGCCCAAATGTCTGTAATTTTCGAATTTTTCGATGAAAATGGTCTTAAACGATTTGGTTCGACTCACTGATCAAGAATCCGTGGTCTAAATTCATTCTGTCTGGCCGGCCGTAGGCACGATAACTCTCGAACGGAATGAGCTAGAGAGTTGAAATTTTCAGAGTAGGTTTGGGGGATAAATATCTCGGCTAAGTTCGTTATTGGGCAAAATCGGACAGATGGTTTCGGAGTAACAAAAATTTTTTTTAATAAGCAGTTTTATCATAAGAATCCATTTATATCTTTTTTAACTCTAACAAGCTAATACTTTCGGAGATATGATTTTTCAAAATTTCAATGTAAATCGTATTTCACAGATTGATATAATTATTCTATGTATGAATTGTCATAATGTCAACTTATGACATGACATGACATTATCTAATCAATCGAAGAATTATGAGAATAAAGTGTATTCCGCAATGTGAGCGAAGTGAGAAAAATCTCAGTTGTTTGCTCCGAAATTAGTTTTTCTCAGAAAAGTCTTACATTTGGGAACGGAACATGAAGTAAGAGATCTGAGAGTAGTGAGACTGCTTTTCATCCATAGACGAATGCTCAGTTCTCTCAATTTATGACGGGACTGACAGAAGGGAATATTGTAACTTCAAAAATATTGGGGTTGAAATACTCGTATTTTAGCGATGCAACGGGGACCTCACCCCAAAATGTTTGAAAATATTACGTAAATATTGAAAGCATAATTCTGTAGTTCGAGAGAGGAGAAAATTTGGTGAACGTAGATCAGGAAATTTTTGATCGATTACAAGGTAATTTTTTATTATTACTTATCTTCTTTCATACATGTTTTATGGAATAGCTACTATTTGTAGGTACTTTAAACCTGTTTTGGGCAATTGTCATACGAAACTTGTTTTTTTGGCGCTCTAGTTCCTCGGAACAGAGTGCTTATGAATTTGCCCAAGTGTCTGTAATTTTGGAATTTTGGCTGAAAATGGTCTCAAACGATTTGGTTCGACTCACTGATCAAGAATCCGAGTGCGAAATCGATTCTGTCCGGCCGGCCGACCGGCCGATGGCACGATAACTCTCGAACGAAAGGAGTTAACGGATTGAAAATTGCAAGGTGGTTTTGGAGCGTAAATATCTCGGACAAGTTCGTTAATGGGCGAAATCCATCAAGGGGTTTCGGAGTTATGGCCGATTTTAGTAAAAATATTTTTTATGAATATTTCCGAAACCGATTACTCGATCTATCTGAAATTTAGCATCAAATTGTAGAATCATGACTCTTATACGCATGTGAAGTTTGGTATTGACCAGTATCCTGCAAAGTGGCAAAAAAAAATTTGAAAATGTGGTGCAGTTCGCATTCTCATGATTGCTCATTTAATCTTGATAAATAAACTATTATTTGAATTGAATTTCCTTTATGATGCAGTTCTATCATATGAATACATTGATATAATTCCCAACTCTGAGAAACCAATACCAGATATAATTTGTCTGTTTGAACTAGAGCGCCAGAAAGAAAGCTGGGCTTGAACCCATTTTTTATTATATATCATTTATAGTCTTATGTACCATGGCCTGTGTACATATTTCATTGCTTAATTCTTCATATTCTATATTATTTTGGGATGGTGAGTTAGAAAAGGATGGAGTTATGTTTTGTGTTGGTTCTGAATAATATTCTGAGATTTCCATATCCGCAAATGAGGATTTTTGTTTATTATCAACATTCCCTTTTGTGGATTGTTGCGTCCAATCTGATTATCTTATCTTATCTTTTTTTATAATCAGGGGTGTACCTTTGAAAACAATCTTCCACCTCTTGTTTATTATATCCGGGTTTGCTTTTAGGAGGTCTGTTTTTGGTTTTGTATGTTGTAATCCGTTTTTGTTCACTTGTTCCTCTCTGTTCTTCTTTGTTATCTAGATTTTTGCTTGCTTGTTGTGCATATGTATATTGCGCAATAGTAGGGGTACTTCTTTTTTTTGTGTTATTGTTTCAACTTGTTTTAATTGCGGGAAATTTATCATGTCGTTTTTTGTATTAATATAGTTATTATTAATATCATTATTTTTTCTTTTTAAGATTATGTTAGTTTCAAAATATGTATACTTATACATCGCCATCATACTTTTCATTTGTTTTAGCCGTTCGTATTCTTCACTTTTTCTATCTGTTGATAGATGAGATTCTTTACAATGAAAGCAAACGATTTCCGTGTTCTCACATAAGTTATTTTCGTGATATTGACCGCAACTATTACACTTTTTTTTTCCTTTGCATAATTTAGATGTGTGCCCATAAATCAGGCAGTTATAGCATTGAACTACCGGACTTACATATTGGGACACCTCTAGTAGGTTGTGGTATAAAGCTATGTTGTTTGGAATATTTTTACTCCTAAAGTTTAATACGCAAGATTTCGATTCTACATAGGATATTTTCTTATGTGATTTGTTTATTGATTTTTTTTAACCTTCTAACATTTAATATCTCATACATGGATTCCGCATTTTTTTTAATTTCCTATTCCGAAATACTTAAGTCGATATCTGAAATTACTCATACTAATTATATTGATTGGAGGTACATATATGTTGCAATCTTCGAACCTTGCTTGATTAGTGAAATGATTTGCCTCGCTGGCTGTAGAAAATTCGATTCCTACTCGATTTTTTCCCTTCCTTTTAATATTTTTGATATTAAAGTTAATATTATTATTCAGATGCAAATATTTTCCCAGCTTTAATGGATGTATGTACATATCCAATATTACCATTCGTACCCTCAATATACGCCACATAACGTCCTAGATCTTTTGAATTATACTCATAGATAATTTTATCTTTGTTTACGTTAGTTTTTGTATTAGTTTTCATTACATCTATGTTTTGTGATAGTGATTCAAGTTTGAAATCATTTCAAGTTCATTATTATTTTTTGCTTGGGCTAAATCCGCCCATGCAAGTGAATTTTGTGAAAGATTATCTATAGTTTTTTGCTTTTGTAGACAAATTATCAATTGACAGGTACCCAATAGGTCCCGGGCTGACATTATTCATCTTGTTCATACAATTAATAGTTTTGTTATTAACTCACCACAAATGGTTACCCAATATAGACAAGCACTTAGGAATGAATTACTTCGATCACTAAGGAAATCTGTATCATAAATTGGCTAAGTAATTAATTAGGAAAACTTTTCGACACGGCCACCCACCAGCTCGACAAGAATCAAAAATTGGTTCAAGCACTGACGTGAAGTCAGAAGCTTTTGCGCGTATGTTCTATTGTCCATTCTTCTGTATTGGACACCCTTAATCGAATTTACCATGGTAAATTCGAATTAAGTGTCCAATACAGGAGAATGGACAACATAATTAACCATGGTAAATTCGATTAAGGGTGTCCAATACAGAAGAATGGACAATAGAACATACGCGCAAAAGTTTCTGACTTCACGTCAGTGCTTGAACCAATTTTTTTTTCGTGATTTTTTTTTAATTTTCTAGGGGTGCGGTTCTTAAATTTTTTTTTTTCGTCATTTTTTTCAAATTTTCTAGGGGTACGGTTCTTACAAAATTTTAAACACGTCTTTATGCTGATTTTCTACTACTAGTAACCAAGCTTCAATTCAATCGAATCTTTATTTTCTTAGTTATCAAGGAAATAATATTCCAGGTGGATATAACTCGGAAACCGTTAAACCGATTATGCCCAAAAACGAACTCAACCCTCCTTTTCGGATACGCAACCTACCCTGAAAATTACATGTCCCTATCTTCTTTCGTTCGAAAGTTATCGAGGCAACGGTCACCCATTTACTGAACTCACACAAGAATGCTCGAATCTCCAACAATATTCAACCAATTGTGTTAAAACTTGAAACTTGGCAGTAGAGTTAGGTTATGAACGCTCTTGCAAAATTTCAGCAATTTCGAACGGATAGTTACTGATATATAGAATTTTTTTTTTTATTTTCAATGATTTATTAAAAAATTTTTACAAATGCTATCCTCACCAAATTTTGCGAACATTTTCGCGTTGGCATTCTACAACTAATAACCAAGATTGAATTCAATCGGTTTAGTATTTTTCGAGTTAATGAGGAAAAAAAAACCACAAAATTTCAGATGGCTATAACTCTAAAACCGTTTGGCCGATTATGCTCATAAACAAACTCAAATGTCGCATTCAGATGCACAACCTAACCTGAAATTTTCAAGCCGCTATCTCTTTCCGTTCTCAGGTTATCGTGACAACAAAAATATTTTTTAATAATTTTTTTAAAATTTTCTAGCCTCACGATTCGCCCAAAATTTCACAAACGTGCTTAGGTTCATATTCTACAACTACTCACCAAGTTTCAATTCGATCGGATTTATATTGGTTGAAAACAAAATTATTACTCGGAAACCACTTGGTCGATTATGCCCATTAACGAACTTGTCCGTCGTATTGCGATGCGCCATCCACCCTGAAAATTTCAAGTCGCTAGCTCTTTTCCTTCTCAAATTATCGTGGCAACGGACGGCCGGACGGCCGGACGGCCAGCCGGACAGAATCAAATTTGACCTCGAATTCTTCATTGGGGAGTCGAACTGAATCGTTTGAGACTAATTTCGTCAAAAAATTCGAATGTTACAGACATTTGGGCAAAACTATAACGCGATGTTCACCAGAACATACGCGCAAAAAAAGATTCAAATAGAAGAATTTCCTAAAAAAAGTGCCAACTGCCGGAACTGACCGATAATTATAATTTTCCTAGGGGGTTGAAAATACGCCCGAAAACGGGTACTCCGGCTTGCGCAAGCCTCGCCCCCTTCGTACCTTTGATGAATAAATATTATTTAAACTTATTAAATGTGAAAACAAAAAATTGAAGAAAATCAGGCACCTGCAGGATAGATCAATGAACAATAAACCGTGGTATGAAAATGTATATCACGATTCTTCAATTAGTTATGCATTAGTTAATTAACAATTTTTTGTAGCACGAACATTAACATTGCAAGTACTATAATTATTGTTAAACTTTTAATCTGAAAATGTTTTCCTTTCGTGGAGCTATTCTTCAAATAGCTCATATTCTACGAATAGATTACTATTGGAAACTTTTGAAAATTATTAGTTTTTGTTTTGTTATGAACAATTTAGTTAAGTGAAAAATAAAAAGCTTCAATTTATAATATTTCTATTGATCCGTTTTTTTTATGATCAGAAACTACTTAAAAATGATTTTCAATAATTATTATCTCCTATTGTTTGAAAAATTATTATAAACCAATGCGTTGTTTATAAGATAATTCAAAATTTTGTTTTGAAAACATAATTGAAGCTTATAATTTTTCACCTAAGTAAATTGTTAATAAAATACTCCTGTAATGAACACTCTTCTTAATCGAATTTACCATGATGAATTCTATTGTCCATTCTCCTGTATTGGACACTCTTCTTAATCGAATTCACCATGATGAATTCTATTGTCCATTCTCCTGTATTGGAGACTCTTAATTCGAATTTACCATGATGAATTCTATTGTCCAGAATGGACAATAGAATTCATCTTGGTAAATTCGAATTAAGAGTCTCCAATACAGGAGAATGGACAATAGAATTCATCATGGTGAATTCGATTAAGAAGAGTGTCCAATACACGAGAATGGACAATAGAATTCATCATGGTAAATTCGATTAAGAAGAGTGTTCATTACAGGAGTATGGACAATAGAACATACGCGCAAAAGCTCCTGACTTCACGTCAGTGCTTGAACCAATTTTTTTTTTATTTATAATATCATTTAAATTAATATTGTTGGACGTTACTTTGAAAGTTCTACGCTATTAGAAGTATACCTACCTATTTTATTCTGTAAAGTCTATAATTCAAGAAACATTGTTGAAGTAGGTATATTGTTTTTGGGCGCATGTTCTAGGGGAACATCGTCCTATCATTTCGTCCAAATGTCTGTAATTTTCGAATTTCGAGCTGAAAATTGGCTAATAGACTAATTCGGACTCCCTGATCACGAATCCGGTGTCAGAATTTTGGGTGCCGTATGGCCGGCCGGCCGGCAGACCGGCCGTACTTCCGGCCGTAGGCACGATAACAGGAGCACCGAAGGTCCTATCGACTTCAAACTTTCAGGGTAGGCTTCTGATCAAAATGCGACGGTTAAGTTCGTTAACGGGCAAAATCGGCCGGACGGTTCAGGAGTTATAGACATTTAAAATTTTGAGGTTATTTCCCTGATATTTCAGGAACTAAAGAAGATGTTGAATCGAAACTTGGTAGTCAGTTCAAGGATATAAACGCGCAACTTTTGGCAAAATTCTGTTATGATCGAAATGTTGGTAATTTTTAAAAAAATATTTCTTTTAATTTTTTCGAAAAAAAAATTTTTTTTCCGTGAACTATTCATCAGATTGCAACAAAAACTTGTACTTACGTCAATTGTAGTATTTTGCAACATTGTGCAAAATTTTGGCTCTATACGATTTCAATTTCTGGAGATATAAGACAAAAAGTGTCAAATTTCCTGGGTCTCTCTCAGTATTTTCATCGATTATTCTATGAACTCTTTGAATTCCACCGAAAACAAATTCAAAGACATAAACATAAAGAATCAAGTCATAGTTTAGACGTCGAAAGAAGGACGATGTTGATCGACTTGAAAAGGTACCTATTTCAAGAAATGCAATAATGAAATGCTTAATTTATGGATATAATATTATCTAAGTATTGTTGGGATGGGGCAGTTGGAAAATTTTTTAATAAAAAAATTTGTACCGACGTTAAATCAAGCATTCTACACGAGTGTGCAAAATTTCAGTTCGATACGATCTCAATACCAGAAGATATTGCTTAAAATTCACATTCCAGCGTGTTTTGACGTTCTATGGTCACAGAAAATCGTCACAAAAATCTATTTACCTCATTTGACGGCTGTTTGTCAAATCAATTAATTCCAATAATTGATGTCAGATTTCCTACATACCAAGTTCAAACACATTTTATTATATGGAAAACACTTATTATGATCACGTTCTACAGGAATTGATACTAAATAGAAGCTAGATGAAGATTATTGTAATGGAAAATTTGTGTTCCAGAATAATATTAAGGTATTCAACATGATACTGCTTTTTTTCTTTACTGGTCAGTACGGGCCACAAGGAAGATGAACATGCGCCCAATAGCTCCTGTCCACAGGGCTTGAACCAATTTTTTTATTTATAATATCATTTAAATTAATATTGTTGGACGTTACTTTGAAAGTTCTAAGCTATACTGACTTACAGCAAAAATATTATAAAGAAAATAAGCAATTATTGGCTAGTCAAACTATCATTTTAATAAAATGATGCATTTTTATTGTTCAAATAAAGATATTTTGTTAACTTACAAGAATTTCTTCATTCAATGGTATTTCAAAGAACTAATTACAGTTTTAAATATTTAATAAAAAAACCTTTTTAATTCTTCATAATCATTACAAGAATGTCTGTCGATATGGAATATGGTAATAATTTGACATTTGAACACATCGTTTAATGCATAATCAATTTCAATACTTTTGTCAATCGTTGATGAGATGAGATATCTGAAATTATAGATAAACTCTAAATATTCCATTCAATATTGAAATATTAAAATTAAATTTCCACTTATTCATTTGTATTTCAAGATAATGAACGTTTGAAGCTAATGATTCATGTAAATTGTCTGTGAAAATTTGTTTTCATGGGTTAGGGGAAAAGAGTTATTGTGAAAATAAGATTCATTTATTTAGATACCAATCTATATATTGTTTTATACTATCTACTAAGGGCCGATTTATTCAACCTCTCCGTAAAGTATTCGTCAACTATGTGCTCGTTGAATTTACTGATCCCCTTTAAAGTGAACATTTACAGATTACTTTCCTTTCGGTAAGGCTACTTGACAGTTTACAGGTCGTAAAATATATCAGCCCTCAGTGAACAAAAAAATTGTATACCTCACTGAAGCCGTAATACAAACAAAGGAAATAATTTCGAATAAAACTCTATTAACATATTCGATTATTTACTTCAAGAGAGATCAAGAATAACATTCATTTTGAAAATTCAATTCTACATCAAGCAGCATGCAATGCATTTTTTCGAGTTTGGACCACTGCTGCCCACATAATCATGGAGGATTCGTGAAACATTGCAGGGAGGATAAATACTTGTATATAGATTATTATTAAAATATGATAACTGACTTTCTCCATTTCCTTATATACTACTTCTCGTTGTAAAATATACTTGGATTTTCCTCCGCAACACTAGGATACATCATTTTCAAAGTAAGCGTTGAATTATCAAGCCATTCTATTATAATATTAGTAAAATCTGTTCTTCAGAGGTATTCATTGTTAAGCATGCTAAGCAACAAGCATTTAAGAAACATATACCTGAAGTTCCACGGGAAAACAATATACATAATATATTATTATTATTATACTGATCCTCCTGGGTCTTCCACAAGGAGACCCCTCATAAGCTCTAAGAGCTTGCCCTGAGTTAGGAGAAGCAGTTGTGTTCTGTGTAGGCTTTGTCACTGTGTCCTTACGCCACCTTAGGCACAGCACTGTTAATTTTTGACCCAACAGCGAATGGTGGCGATTACCGTGACTAGAAAATGTCTTTCCTAGCCTCTGAATTGAACTTGGGGCTTCCGCTCCCAAGTCAATTACTCTACCACTGAGCCAATCGCACATACCTACACACATGTTATATTGCATCACCTTCTACTCCCATATTTTAAAATATTCTGCAATTAGAAAAATTAAAATGTTTTGTTAAGATTCCTATTATATAGGTACACGCTGGCATCCACACACCCTGATGATGGATCGTAAGAGACCCATGATATCAGGAAAACAGAAAAGTGTTCAAAATTCACTGGTCTAAGCGTAATTCAACTGTTTTTTTTTGTGCAATAGTATTATGCAAATGTTATGTGTAAACAGGTAAAAGTAGCTAAGGGCCAAATCTGAATAATAGGGTAGGTGCAGAAATTTTATGGCGTATTCCATTGGCAGCACCAGTGCTGCACTGAGCACGCACTGAGTGCAAAAAATGTTGCACTGGACGTCAAAATGTGACAAAATGCTTGACGAAATTCCCCAATGGAATACGATTCATGCACTCAGTGCGCACGAGTTCTACCAATGGAATACGCCATTAGTGTTCATGTCATCTTGGTTGCCTCTTATCAATATTAAATTTTCTCATGAGGTATACTTAATCTTCACAAATATTCAATCGACTAAGTTCCATATACCTTGTTTTTAAGAATTCTATCTGCAGTAACTCCAAGAGTAACTCATGCATTCTATTTGTCGAAAAGCATTACTTTTTTGCTCTACGTCAACTGGACCTTAATTCATTTCAACCTGAAAGAAAATATTAAGACTTGGATTTCTCTGAGTAAAGTAATTCATTCAATTCACTTCTATTACTTACTGCTGATTTTTAGCCAGAAATCCTGAAGGACATATACCAGATATCTTCTTTCTGAACAACTTTTCCACAGTTCTCCATAATTTGGAATTTCTTTCACATACGTAAACAATATTTCTAGATTCCTCCAATCTTCAAATACAAGGTAATCTCGATTATTTTCAACAGAAGGAATACTCGTTCGTACTTCGTGGATTGAGAATATTTTGTTTACGTTTTGTATTTGTGTTTTGATCACATTCAGATCAGATTCGATGTTGAGGTTAAAACGGGGCGCATGCGATGTAGGGCTATCATCTCCCATAGATTTGTGATGAAATACATAATACGATTTTCCCATAACATACGCGTAAAAGATATGTCATCATGACATTCATATTTTTATTTTTGAACTGAAGGTTCTCGCAAAAATACGACCATAGACAACATATCATACGACGATTCGCATCTCCTACCGAACTCACAAAAGGCTGCGCGGTTCTCCAACAATATAGATCCGATCGTGTTCAAACTTGGAATTCTGCAGTAGAGTTAGGTTCTGAAGGCTGTTCCAAAATTTCAGCCATGCCGGACGAATAGTTTATGATATATAGATTTGTTTTCAATAATTTTCAACTATTTTTTTTTTAATTTTCTAGTTATACCATCCTCACGAAATTCTGCGAGAATTTTCGCGTTGGTATTCTTCAACTAATAGTAATGTTTGAATTCAATCGGTTTTGTATTCTTCGAGTTAATGAGGAACAAAAAACTACCAAATTTCAGAAAATTTTAGATGGCTATAACTCTAAAACCGTTTGGACGATTATGCTCATAAACAAACTCAAATGTCGCATTCAGATGCTCAACCTAACCTGAAATTTTCAAGCCGCTATCTCCTTCCGTTCTCAGGTTATCGTGACAACAAAAATATTTTTTAATAATTTTTTAATAATTTTCTAGCAATACGATTCTCACAAAATTTCACAAACGTGCTTAGGTCTATATTCTACAACTATTCACCAAGTTTAAATTCGATCGGATTTATTTTGGTTGAAAACAAAATTATTACTCGGAAACCACTGGGCCGATTATGCCCATTAACGAACTTATCCGTCGTATTACGATGCGCCACCCACCCTGAAAATTTCAAGTCGCTAGCTCTTTTCGTTCTCAAATTATCGTGGCAACGGACGGCCGGCCGGACGGCACCACAGAATTAAATTTCATTGGGCAAAACTATAACGCGTATGTTCCCCAGAACATACGCGCAAAAATGAAACATGAACTTCAACCTGGCGAAATTTCTATCTTTATCAATGCAGTTAGTTGATTTATCACAGCATACCACTTGACAACAACTGACTGCTGAGTTTGCCAGGTGGTTCCCAGCATTTAAGACTCTGCAGTTCTCAAAATAAGAGAGATAAGCCAACAAATGCATATATATTCGAAATCAGGAGAAAAAGAGCAAGGCAAATATGAAATATATATAGAGTGTTTCATTTAAAAAAATTGGTTCAAGCCCTGTGGACAGGAGCTATTGGGCGCATGTTCATCTTCCTTGTGGCCCGTACTGACCAGTAAAGAAAAAAAGCAGTATCATGTTGAATACCTTAATATTATTGATTATTATATAATAATCGATGAAAATACTGAGAGAGACCCAGGAAATTTGACACATTTTGTCTTATATCTCCAGAAATTGAAATCGTATAGAGCCAAAATTTTGCACAATGTTGCAAAATACTACAATTGACGTTAGTACAAGTATTTGTTGCAATCTGATGAATAGTTCACGAAAAAAAATTTTTTTTTTCGAAAAAATTAAAAGAAATATTTTTTTAAAAGTTACCAACATTTCGATCATAACAGAATTTTGCCGAAAGTTGCGCGTTTATATCCTCGAACTGACTACCAAGTTTCGATTCAACATCTTCTTTAGTTCCTGAAATATCAGGGAAATAACCTCAAAATTTGAATTGTCTATAACTTCTAAACCGTCCGGCCGATTTTGCCCGTTAACGAACTTAACCGTCGCATTTTGATCAGAAACCTACCCTGAAAGTTTGAAGTCGATAGGACCTTCGGTGCTCCTGTTATCGTGCCTACGGCCGGAAGGCCGGCCGGCCAGCCGGCCGGCCGGCCGGCCGGACGGCACCCAAAAATCTGACACCGGATTCGTGATCAGGGAGTCCGAATTAGTCTATTAGCCAATTTTCAGCTCGAAATTCGAAAATTACAGACATTTGGACGAAATGATAGGACGATGTTCCCCTAGAACATGCGCCCAAAAATGAAGTCGCACTCAATATCTTGTCCACCCTGTATATATTTCAATTCGTGAAAACGTCCAGAAAAATTCAGTTAATTTCGTGCAACTTTTGTACAGAACATTTTATGCGCGTATGTTCTGGGGGAACATCGCGTTATCATTTTGCCCAAATGTCTGTTATTTTCGAATTTCGAAATTGGTCTCAAACGATTGGGTTCGACTCCCTGATCAAGAATTCGAGGTTAAATTTGATTCTGTCCGTCCAGCCGGCCGTCCGGCTGTTGCCACGATAACTTGAAAACGGAAAGAGCTAGCGACATGAAATTTTCAGGGTCAGTGGCGCATCCCAATACGACGGACAAATTCGTTAATTGGCATAATCGGCCCAATGGTTTCCGAGTAATAACTTTGTTTTCAACCAATATAAATCCGATCGAATTGAAACTCGGGGAATAGTTGTAGAATATAAACCAAAGCACGTTTGTGAAATTTTCTGAGAATCGTATCACTAGAAAATTAAAAAAATATCATTAAACAATATTATTTATGACACGACAACCTGAGAACGGAACGAGATAGTGGCTTGAAATTTTCAGGTTAGGTTGTGCATCTGAATGCGACATCTGAATTTGTCTATATGTATAATCGGCCAAACGGTTTTGGAGTTATACCCATCTGAAATTTGGTTGATATTTCCTCAATAACTCGAAAAATACAAAACCGATATAATTCAAACATGGTTATTAGTTGTGGAATGCCAACGCGATAATTCTTGCGGAATTTCGTGAGGATGGTATAAGTAAAAAATTTCTAAAAAAATTATTGAAAATAATTGAAAAAAATTCCATATATCATAAACTCTTCGTCCGACATCGCTGAAATTTTGCAAGAGCCTTCAGAACCTAACTCTACTGCAAAGTTTCAAGTTTGAACACGATCAGATCCATATTGTTGGACAACCGATCTGCCTTTTGTGAGTTCGGTAGCTGGATGGGAATCGTTGTATTTTTGCGAGAACGTTCAAAACCATGAATGTCATGATGACATATTTTTCATCACAAATCTATGGGAGATGATAGCCCTACATTAGGATCCTGTGGCGTTCAGACCTCGTTTTGAAAGAGATCCTCCTTAGGAGGAGGCAACTAAATATGGAAGGGATTTCTATGAACAAGAGTGAATATCTTTGAAAAATAGAGAAGGCGATTCTTCTTCAAGAGATCTATGCGCCTGCAGATGGGTATATTTGTGAGAGAGGACTTTTGGAAGGTTATGTATTATTTTTAATATGATATCGCTGAAATTTTGCTGAAGGCTTCAGAACTTAACTTTAAATTAGCCACACTTCCTGATCTTGTGAGGTGAGATGCTCATTTGATGATATTAAGTCTCGTGATGGGTAGAGAGGCATTTTACGCCAGTTTTTCTATCAGTAATGAGAATAAATCTTCATGCTTCACTTCAACACCTTTAGATCTATCATTGGGCATTTATTGGTTAAGAATAAGTTATTGAATATTACTGGAATTCAATTGAATTTCATTCAATATGTTAGTAACTAAACTTATAATTTTCTTTACTTTGATTATTTAAATATGACATTAATTCCAGTAATATTTTTCTAGAATAATTATGTATTCTTATCCCAAAGAAGAATTGAAGGTAGACAATGTGTTTATTTTTTCATCATGGCATTCTATCCTGACTTCCGAAAAAAAATTGCTTCAAGCACTGACGTGAAGTTAGGAGCTTTTGCGCGTATGTTCTATTGTCCATTCTACTGTATTGGAAACTCTTAATCGAATTTACCATGATGAAATCTATTGTCTGTTCTCCTGTATTGGACAGTCTCAATCGAATTTACCATGGTGAATTCGGTGAAGAGTGTCCAATACAGGAGAATAGACAATAGAATTCACCATGGTAAATTCGATTAAGAGTGTCCAATACAGGAGAATGTACAATGGAACATACGCGCAAAAGCTGTGTTCTATTGTCCATTCTCCCGTTTTGGACACTCTTCATCGAATTTACCATGGTAAATTCGATTAAGAGTGTCCAATACAGGAGAATGGACAAGAGAACATACGCACAAAATCTCCTGACTTCACACGAAAAAAAAAATTGGTTCAAGCACTGACGTGAAGTCAGGAGCTTTTGCGCGTATGTTCTATTGTCCATTCTCCTGTATTGGACACTCTTAATCGAATTTACCATGGTGAATTCTATTGTCTATTCTCCTGTATTGGACATTCTTATAATCGAATTTACTATGGTGAATTCGATGAAGAGTGTCCAATACAGGAGAATAGACAATATAATTCACCATGGTAAATTCGATTAAGAGTGTACAATACAGGAGAATGGACAAAAGAACATACGCGCAAAAGCTCCTGACCTCACGTCAGTGTTTGAACCAATTTTTTGTATCCATGTCTATTATTGACCTCTACTTGTTCTAATTTATTATCTATCTTGTTCTAATTTATTATCAATTAAGGTACTTATTAATTGTTGAAATGTCTGAAAATTCAATAGCAATTATTACTGTTTCAATCTTGTTTTCTTTAGTTTATTGAATGTCCGATAATTAGTTGTGGAACACCTTGTCATTGGGTCATCTTCCATATTTGTGGTCATGTTACTTCTTGAAGTAGAATTAAGATAGCTGAAATAGTTTTAATCTGTTTTACTATATGTATAATTTCCTCTCCATAAAAATCATACTTGCAGAGCAAATTAATGGAATAAAATATATGAAATAAAATACGTACAGACTTTGAGTCCAAACTTGTGATCTTTCAAGAGACTTCTTGTCAAGATATCATATTATCATACCACTCTTATAACCAAGATTTTGGGTGTGAATCCAATGAAGATCGCTTTCATCCTGTTATTTGGAACGTTCGCCTTCAAAAATGAAACAAATTCGAGCATCTTTCCAGAATGTTCCAGACAACTTTCCTTCTTTCAAGCTTCGAACCAACATTCCCAACGACGACTTGACAATCAATTTATATTATCATCTTTATTTTTAACTCCGCCGGAATTTTAAGAAATGTAACCTGTTACCCTTCAGCTTACATAATAGAGCAGCCCACAAGTCAACAAAACGAAGACATCGTAACAAAAACTTGCAATAACATGAGTATAAACTCCATGTAAACAAATAGCGACTAACGTTTATGTGCCCCTCAAAGAATCTAACTGACAGCTGTTACGTCACTTGGAAATGTTCTTTAGAGAAGACCGTAGGGCTTTTCGGAAAGTGTGATCGAGTTAACTCGATCAGAAGAGTTGTCGGAACATTGTGTGGGAGGGAGGGGTGCAAAGTGCAAGACATACTTGTTTGGCATTTCATAGTTCTAAATATTTGTCATATTAATTTTATAACCCTAAGGAAGATGTGCTCCTGCTTTGTGATACCTTAAATGTGCCTACTTTTGTGTTACCCTCCTTCCTCTCCTGCTCTAATGGTGCATGAGCTCTCGGCTTTGCTTCTTCTGGAAACAGTTAATGCGAGACTGAAGTTTTAACTAATAAAAGTCAATTTGCCCCTCAGCAGTAGCTTGGTATGAGCCACGCTCAGATTCTTGCTGTCTCCGGGAACCAAGCTGCTAAATGGATATGGAATATTGAATTTGAGTGGAAGCATAGCAGTGAATGCTGAGCTCATGATTGCTGTCTAGGGTTGTCAAGAGACAGTTGGTGACCTAGCAGACAGCTTTTGAGAAGAAGAAGAAGAAGAAGGAAGATGTGGATGGTGATGAATGAGCTTTAATCTTCGTTCTACTTGCATTGCATAATAAGAAAGTATTATGGAAAATCAAACAGTGTTGTATTAAATGAACAATTTCAATATCTTTTTATCTTTGTTATCTTTTTTTCTGAACTATAAAAGATAAGCTTTTTATTGTTTTAATTCCAGGCTTTCCGATAATTCAAATATAATTGTTTATTCTCCAATCAGGGAATTGTTTTCTAGGAGAGGGGAAACATTTCATAGAATCTTTCCATTATTCCTTTCTACTCTCTACTAGACATTTACTATTCTAAAGAAACAAGTATTCGAATCCGAGCTTTGGAATGTTTTCAGCTTTACTTTTTTCAATATTCTGACTATTTTAAAGTGTCTTGATCTCTACGAGGAACTAATTTTTTGTCGAACTTTCCTGAACTTCATTTGAATAATAAATTAGGAATAAAACAAATAATTTCGGTTTAAATATATGGGCTTTTGAATATAATAATATGGATATTTTCGTTTAAATATTGATGATACGAACGGTTTCAATGTTTTTCAATTTTCGGCTATTCCCGATACAGTCATTCACTATAGGTACTAAATGGTCTATTTATTTCAAGCATAGGGCCCCGGAAATCGTCGATCCGCCGCTGGTGAGTAACAACATAGCACAAGTAGGTATTGATTAAATGTGTCATGATATTGAAAGTTTCTTGTGCAATTATCTGCAAACAAACAGTTTTTCCATTCAACTGAACGAGTCGATTTTACCTGGTTATGATCATTACCAGGTAAATATCATAACAAAGTCCATGCTTCGAGGCATTCTGATTATTGGCATAATATGGCCGATTCGTTGGACGGAGAAATCCATGGACGAATCCACATTTAATATTCTATGAGCTTAATTCATGGTAAAATCAATTTCATAAACAAATATTATTTCGGCGTTATAGCAGACGGAGCACCTGTTAACCTGTTATGTTTTGGCGCTATCGTGGATTCCTAAGCCACTGAAGCCACATCAAAAAATTTGTTCAAGCACTGACGTGAAATCAGGAGCTTTTGCGCGTATGTTCTATTGTCCTTTCTCCCGTATTGGACACTCAATCGAATTTACCATAATGGAATTGTGAATTCTATTATACGTTAACGGATAATATTCATTCTCCTATATTGGACACTCTTATTCGAATTTATCATGGTGAATTCGATTAATAATGATTAATAATGGTAAATTCGAATAAGAGTGTCCAATATTGGAGAATATTGGAGAATGGGCAATAGAACATACGCGCAAAAGCTCTTTCACGTCAGTGGTTGAACCATTTTTTCTCAATTTTTTTGAAATTTTCTTGGGGTACGGTTCCCACAAAATTTTACACACTTCTTTATGTCGTTATTCTACAACAAGCTTCAATTCGATAATACGCCCGAAATTGAAAAGACAAGAGAAAAACGACCAAATTAAAAATAAAACATAATATTTCAAAAGTACCCTCTCATAAATATACTCCTCTGTAGCCGCATGGATCTCTTGAAGAAGAATCGCCTTCGCTAATTTTCAAACATATTAATTCTTGTTATTAGAAATCCCATCAATATTTGATTTCGAAAACGAAAATGTCGTAGCTTATAAGGCCAGGCGGCTCTCTTTCAAAACCAGGTCTGGTCAATCCAAACAATGATTATTCAGAACTTCAGTTGTTCGAAGACCGCTACAGGACCCTAATGTAGGGCTATCATCTCCCATAGATTCTATTGTGTCTATCGGTTTGAAAATTTTTTTTCAATGATTTTTTTAAAATTTTCTAGTAATACGATCTTCACTAAATTTTGTAAAAATTTTTGCCTCAGTATTCTAGAAATAATTACCATGTCTGAATTGAATCGGCATTGTATTTTTTAGGTTTTTGAAGATATAATAACCAAATTTCAGATTGATATAACTCCAAAACCATTTGGCCGATTATGCTAATTAACGAACTTAAATGTCGCATTCAGATGCGTAATCTGCCCTGAAGGCTTGCAGGTTGCTATTTCTTTCCATTCTCAAGGTATCGTCAGATACATATTATTTTTTCGTAATTTGAATATTGGTTCAAGCCCTGTGGACAGTAGCTTTTTGGCGCTCTTGTTCAAACAGACAAATTATATCTTCGAAAGTATTGGTTTCTCAGAATTATATCAATGGATTCCTATGATAGAAATGCATCATGAAAGAAATTAAATTTGAAAAAAGTGCCGTTTAAAAAAAATGCTTCAAAAATTATCTTATAAAAAAAGGCCAATCTACAATGCTTTAATGCCTTAATGCTTCAAAAATTGTCATTAAATTTATTTATCAAGATTAAATGAGCAATCTGCAATGAGTCAACCTCTTAGAATGGGTTGTTGCAACTCACACTCGGTGCATAGTTTTCACAACTCGAAAGTATCATCGGAATGTCTAGAGCAAGGCTGGAAACAATCATAGCAGATCGTCCATTTATTCCTGATATTTGAGTAGGAAGTGGATTACGAACAAATTATTTCAATAGTTCAAAATATATTAATAAAATACTATCCTCTTTTCATGATTTAAAATTTAATAGTCCATACTACTAACACATTCTTTTCTGTATTATGAACCTTTACTCAAGAAAAAAAAAATGATTGATACACAAATGTAGATCCATATTTCAGTATTTTTTTGCTAGCAACATTATGAAAATACTGTATATAGGAACATGTCTCACTACTTTAGGAAGTAAAGGGTAATATTAACCTCAGTGGTCAACGAACAGTAATTTCTTTTGATGATTCCATTATGATCTTCTTTCCTATTTCCTCCATAAACTACATCAAAACAGTCTTGTAAACATTCACAATTTCAAGAATCGAATACTTGCTCTCCAAGAGAAATTACAACTATGAATTGGCAATCTCTAATAGCTAGAAAAGATGACATTTATGATAGTGATCACAGACAGATTCTGTGTTCACATTCTGTGGATACATAGAACTTACGATGCATTATTGAGACTTTGAAACATCATATCTCCGAAAGTATTAGCTTGTTAGAGTTGAAAATGATAACAATTGATCCTTATGATGAAACTGCATCTCAAAAAAGTTTGCATTCAAAAGTTGTAATCTAAGAAAAAATATTCTTTTTCGTTACTCCGAAACTATTAGACCGATTTTGCCCAATAACGAACTTAACTGAGATATTTATCCCTCAAACCTACTCTGAAAATTTCAACTGTCTAGCTCATTCCGTTCGAGAGTTATCGTGTTAACGGCCGGACGGACGGCCGGCCGGACAGAATCGATTTCGACCACGGATTCTTGATCAGTGAGTCGAACCAAACCGTTCAAGACCATTTTCAGCCAAAAATTCGAAAATTACAGATATTTGGGCAAATTGATAAGCACTCTGTTCCGAGGAACAAGAGCCCCAAAAATTTTAAAATTTACTGGTGGTTCGGTCCTCACAAAATTTCACACACGTTTTCATGTCGATATTCTACAACTAGTTAGCAAGCTTCAATTGGATCGAATCTATATTTTTTGAGTTATTGAGGAAATAATATTCCAGATGGGTATAAATCCGAAACTGTTGGGCCGATTATGGCCAACAGCGAACTTAACTCTCCTATTATTCAGATGAGCAATCTACGCTGAAAATTGTGAGTCCGTATCTCCTTTCAATCAAGGGGCAACTGTCACCCATCCGGCTACTGAACTCACACAAGGCTGCTCGGATCTCCCACAATATAGATCCGATCATATTCAAACTTGAAACTTGTTAGGAGAGTTAGGTTCTCAAGGTTCTCGCAAAATTTCAGCCATGTCGGATGAATAGTTTCTAATTGAAATTTTTTCCAACGATTTTCAATGATTTCCTAAAAATTTTCTAGTGATACGATCGTTACGAAATTTTGCAAGAATTTTCGCGTTGGCATTCTATAACTAATAACCATGTTTGAATTGGATCGGTTTTGTATTTTCGAGTTATTGAGGAAATAACAACCAAATTTCAGATAGGTATTACTCCAGAACCATTTGGCAGATTATGCTTATTTCAAGTCGTTATCTCTTTCCGTTCTCAGGTCATCGTCCATGAAAAATATTGTTTAATCATTTTTGCGCGTATGTTCTGGGGAACATCGCGTTATCATTTTGCACAAATGTGAAATTTAATTCTGTGGTGCCGGCCGGCCGGCGTCCGTTGCCACCATAACTTGAGAACGGAAAGAGCTAGCGACTTGAAATTTTCAGGGTAGGTGGAGTATCCCAATACGACGGACAAGTTCGTTAATGGGCAAAATCAGCTCAATGGTTTCTGAGTAATAATTTTATGTTCACCCAATATAAATCCGATCGAATTGAAACTTGGTGAATTGTTGTAGAATATAAACCTAAGCAAGTTTGTGAAATTTTGTGAGAATCGTATCACTAGAAAATTTAAAAAAAATTATTAAAATATATTATTTATGACACGAAAGCCTGAGAACGGAAGGAGATAGCGGCTTGAAATTTTCAGGTTAGGTTATGCATCTGAATGCGACATTTGAATTTGTCTATAGGTATAATCGGCCAAACGGTTTTGGAATTATACCCATCTGAAATTTGGTTGTTATTTCCTCAATAACTCGAAAAATACAAAACCGATATAATTCAAACATGGTTATTAGTTGTAGAATGCCAAGGTGAAAATTCTTACGAAATTTCGTGAGGATGGTATCACTAGAAAATTTTAAAAAAATCATTGAAAATAATTGAAAAAAGTTCTATATATCAGAAACTATTCGTCCGGCATCGCTGAAATTTTGCAAGAGCCTTCAGAACCTAACTCTACTGCAAATTTCCAAGACACGATCGGATCCATATTGTTGGAGATCCGAGCAGCCTTTTGTGAGTTTTATGTGAGCTTTATGGGAACCGATGAAATTTTTCGAGAACCTTCAAAACCATGAATGTCATGATGACATATTAAAATATCATCCATTTTCGGGATGATAGCCCTACTTAAGTGTCGTAGCATTCAAACCCGGTTTTGAAGGAGATCCTCCTTAGGAGGAGGCAACTATATATTGAAGGGATTTCTATTAACAAGAGTGAATATCTTTGAAAAATAGTGAAGGCGATTCTTCCTCAAGAGATACATGCGCCTACAGAGGAGTATATTTGTGAGGGGGGACTTTTGAAAGGTTATGTATTATTTTTAATATGATATCGCTAGAATTTTGTTGAAGGCTTCAAAACTTAACTTCAAATTAACAACACTTTCTGACCTTGTGAGGTGAGAGGATCATTTGTCGATATTAAATTTCGTGATGGGTAGAGAGACATTTTAGGCCAGTTTTTCTATCACTAATGAAAATATATCATTATGTTTCACCTCAACACCTTTAGATCTATCAATGGGCATTTATTGGTTATGAATAAGTAATTGAATATTACTGGAATTCAATTGAATTTCATTCAATATGTTAGTAACTAAACTTACTACTACTAATTTTCTTTACTTTGATTATTTAAATATGGCATTAATTCTAGCAATATTTTTTTAGAATAATTATGTGTTCTTCTCCCAAAGAAGAATTGAAGATAGACAATGTGTAAATTTTTTCATCATTGCATTCTATCCTGACTTCACGAACAAAAAATTGTTTCAAGCACTGACCTGAAGTCAGGAGCTTTTGCGCGTATGAATTATATTGTCCATTCTCCTGTATTGGACACTCTTTATCGAAGTTGCCATGGTGAATTATATTGTCTGTTCTCCTGTATTGGACACTCTTAATCGAATTCACCATAGTAAATTCGATCAAGAGTGTCCCATACAGGAGAACAGACAATAGAATTCACCATGGTAAATTCGATTAAGAGTGCTAAATACAGGAGAATGGACAATAGAACATACGCGCAAAAGCTCCTGACTTCAAGAAAAAAAATTGGTTCAAGCACTGACGTGAAGTCAGGAGCTTTTGCGCGTATGTTCTATTGTCCATTCCCCTGTATTGGGCACTCTTAATCGAATTTACCATGGTGAATTCTATTGTCTGTTCTCCTGTATTGGACACTCTTAATCGAATTGACCATGGTGAATTTGATTAAGAGTGTCCAATACAGGAGAACAGACAATAGAATTCACCATGGCAAATTCGATAAAGAGTGTCCAATTCAGGAGAATAGACAATAGAACATACGCGCAAAAGCTCCTGACTTCAAGTCAGTGCTTGAACCAATTTTTTGTAAAATTTGTTGAGTTGTGTTACGATTCCCACAAAATTTCACAAACGTGCTTAGGTTTATATTCTACAACTATTCACCAAGTTTAAATTCGACCGGATTTATATTGGTTGAAAACAAAATTATTACTCGGAAACCATTAGGTCGATTATGCCCATTAACGAACTTGTCCGTCGTATTGGGATGCGCCACCTACCCTGAAAATTTCAATTCGCTAGCTCTCTCCGTTCTCGAGTTATCGTGGCAACGGCCGGACAGAATCTTCGACCTCGAATTCTTCATCGGTCAGTCGAACCCAATCGTTTGAGACCATTTCGAACAAAAAATTCGAAAATTACAGACATTTGGCAAAATGATAAAGCGATGTTCCCCAGAACATACGCGCAAAAACTGAACGAGGAGTTTTTGTGAAACAACAATCGTCCATCGACAACATTTGGTTGCAAAACATTTGGGTGATATACAGGGTGAGTCTTAAAGTTGTATATTGATTTTAACCATAGATTCCCCTCATCAAATAAAACACTTTTTGGCGCTCTAGTTCCTCGGAACTGAGTGCTTATCCATTTGCCCAAATGTCTGTAATTTTCGAATATTTCGATGAAAATGGTCTTAAACGATTTGGTTCGACTCACTGATCAAGAATCCGTGGTCGAAATTCATTCTGTCCCGCCGGTCCGGCCGGTCCGGCCGGCCGGCCGTCTGGCCGTAGGCACGATAACTCTCGAACGGAATGAGCTAGAGAGTTGAAATTTTCAGAGTAGGTTTGGGGGATGAATATCTCGGCTAATTTCGTTACTGGGCAAAATCGTACAGAAGGTTTCGGAGTAATGAAAAATGAAAAAAAATTTTTTTTTACAGAACAAATTCCAAATTAAATTTTTTTTAATAAGCAGTTTTATCATAAGAATCCATTGATATCATTTTTAACTCTAACAAGCTAATACTTTCGGAGATATGATTTTTCAAAATTTCAATGTAAATCGTATTTCACAGATTGATATAATTATTCTATGTATATTCTATGTATGAATTGCCATAAAGTCAACTTGACAGAAGGGAATATTGTAACTTCAAGAATATTGGGGTTGAAATACTCGTATTTTAGCGATGCAACGGGGACCTCACCCGAAAATGTTTGAAAATATTACGTAAATATTGAAAGCATAATTTCAAAGTTCGAGAGAGGAGAAAATTTTGTGAACGTAGATCAGGAAATTTTTGATCGATTACAAGGTAATTTATTATTTTATACATGTTTTATGGAATACCTACTATTTGTAGGTACTTTAAACCTGTTTTGGGCAATTGTCATACGAAACTTGTTTTTTTGGCGCTCTAGTTCCTCGGAACAGATTGCTTATCAATTTGCCCAAGTGTCTGTAATTTTGGAATTTTTGGCTGAAAATGGTCTCAAATGATTTGGTTCGACTCACTGATCAAGAATCCGAGTGCGAAATCGATTCTGTCCGGCCGGCCGACCGGCCGTAGGCACGATAACTCTCGAACGAAAGGAGTTAGCGGATTGAAAATTGCAAGGTGGTTTTGGAGCGTAAATATCTCGTACAAGTTCGTTAATGGGCGAAAACCATCAAGGGGTTTCGGAGTTATGGCCGATTTTAGTAAAAATATTTTTTATGAATATTTCCGAAACCGATCACTCGATCTATCTGAAATTTAGCACCAAATTGTAGAATCATGACCTCTATACGCATGTGAAGTTTTGTATTGACCAGATTACCGCAAAGTGTCAAAAAAAAATTTGAAAATGTGGTGCAGTTCTCATTCTCGTGATTGCTCATTTAATCTTCATAAATAAACTATTATTTGAATTGAATTTTCTTTTTGATGCAGTTCTATCATATGAATACATTGATATAATTCCCAACTCTGAGAAACCAATACTTTCGGAGATATAATTTGTCTGTTTGAACTAGAGCGCCAGAAAGCTCCTGTCCACAGGGCTTGAACCCATTTTTTCATTTACCATTTTTCCAGATTTGGCTCAGGTAAAAAGTTACAAGCGTTTAAAGCTTCCACAATTTGCTAATACACTCGTGCATACAATTTATTTATGACATTGATGGTGAACGAGGAAAAGGTACGATAACGTGGTTTGCAGTTTGATTTGGAATTCCAACGCTCAGAGGCGGAACCATAAAAGTAGTATAATTTCTGGAATTTCTGATTTTATATCATTCAAAGTAGAATATCTTTAAAACGGTGCATTTAAGCAGAAATGATGAAGAATAATTTAATTTTCTAAAATGATTGAATATTCTTGAAACTACTCAAGAAAAACTTAATGTGCTTTCTTTATGCTAATTTCATTTAGATTTATGAATCCACGAGTCTATAACTAGGAAAGCATTGGATATATGAAAAAACGAATATTTGGAGAATATGTATCATAATTATAAGGAACTTCACACCAACGTTCATCATATTCGGAAAAGGCTTGTCAAGGCTACAAAATAAAAACTGATTTGTTTTTTAAACTTCAAAAGCCTGTATCTTTTCACCTGAACCGAATTTGGAAAAATGGTAAATGAAAAAAGTATTTTATTTGATGAGAGGAATCTACGGTTAAAATTAATGTACAACTTAAAGACTCACCCTGTATATTGCATTAAAACCCTGTCGATAGCTTATCAACAGATAAAACAAAATACGAAGAAAGGCCTTGAATTTAAGATCATCTCTGCAGTTGTGATGAAAATGAGGAGGATTACCGCAACGATTCGTTTTACATGTTCATATTCAAGATTCACCTATTTTTTGCGCATGTTCTGTGGAACATCGCGTTATCATTTTGCCAAATGTCTATAATTTTCGAATTTTTTGCCGAAAATGGTCTTAAACAATTGGTTTCGACTCCCTGATGAAGAATTCAAGGGCAAATATGAATCTGTCTGGCCGGCCGTTGCCACGATAACTTGAGAACGGAAAGAGATAGCAACTTGAAATTTCCAGGGTAGGTAGGTGGCGCATCCCAATACGACAGACAAGTTCGTTAATGGGCATAATCGAGTTTCCTAGTAATAATTTGGTTTTCAACCAACACAAATCTGATCGAGTTGAAACTTGGTTAGTAGTTGTAGAATACAAACCTAGGAACGTTTGAGAAATTTTGTGAGAATCAAAGATTAAACTCTTTAATCTTTGGTGAGAATCGTATCAAACGAAAATTTAAAAAAAATTATTAAAAAATATTATTTATTTTTATTTGTTCATAGGTATAATCGGCAAAACGGTTTTGGAATTATACCCATCTTAAATTTGGTTGTTTTTTCCTCAATAACTCGAAAAATACAAAACCGATCCAATTCAAACATGGTTATTAGTTGTAGAATGCTAACGCGAAAATTCATTCGAAATTTTGTGAGGATCATATCACTAGGTAATTTTTAAAAAATCATTGAAAAAAGTTCTATATATATATCAGAAACTATTCGTTCGACATCAATGAAATTTAGCGAGAGCCTTCAGAACCTAACTCTACTTACTGCCAAGTTTCAAGTTTGAACACGATCGGATCTATATTGCTGGAGATCCGAGCAGCCTTGTGTGAGTTCAGTTGCTGTATGGGTGACGTTGCCTCGATAATTTTCGAACGAAAGGATATAGGGCATTTTCAGGGTAGGTTGCGCATCCGACTGTGAGAGTTAAATTCGATTTTGGGCATAATCGGTCCAACGGTTTCGGAGTTATACCCACCTGGAATATTATTTGCTTGATACCACGAAACAAAATAGACTCTATCGAATTGAAGCTTGGTATAACTAGTTGTTTAATATCGACATAAAGACGTGTTTAAAATTTTGTGATAACCGTACTCCTAGAAAATTTTAATAAAATTACTGAGTAAAAAATTGGTTCAAGCACTGACGTGAAGTCAGGAGCTTTTGCGCCTATGTTCTATTGCTTTTGCTTCTATTGCTCTAATTTACCATAGTAAATTCGATTAAGAGTGTCCAATACAGGAAAATGGACAATAGAACATACGCGCAAAAGCTCCTGACTTCACGTCAGTGTATGAACCAAATTTGAGACTGTTTTGAAGATTTTGATTACAAATAATCTGATTGAAAACAGTTGATCAAGTGGAAAGCAGACATTGCATAATTAGGAGATTTGTTTAAAAAAATCAATGATTTAAACTTGCGCTTATAAAGTGGCAGCCTGAATTTAATAAGAACAAAGAAGGTTAAGGTATGTCGTTTCAGCTTTCCTTGGGACGCAAGCAAGTTCAGCGCCATCTATTAACTCATTTTCTGACGATGCCCTTATATACTTACAGTTATTCTCCTGCGGAACGGTAGGTGCCAAGTAAATACACATAAACTGGCATCTACCACTCAGTAGGAGAATAATTGTATGTGAGGGAAACGTCAGAAAATAAGTCAGTAGATGGCGCAGAACTTGCTTCATGAATCGTTTATATGCTTTATAAAGCGTCTTAACTTCATTACAGGAATTGTGGCCCGGGTAGCTCAGTCGGTAGAGCATTGGACTTTTAATCCAAGGGTCCAGGGTTCAAGTCCCTGCTCGGGCGTATATTTTTACATTAATTTTTTTGAAGTTGAGATCATACGATCCTTATATCCTCTATACAGTGTGAAAAAGCCAAATGGAATAAATTCATTATCTAGGTTACTGTGCATATTTATGGGAAATCCCGAAACTCGTCAAATTTAAATTTTAAATCTTCTTCGTATAAATGCGAACCCAACCAACCTTTAAACCCATCCGAAAGTCAGGTACAACCCCCAATTTTTCAAATAGGAAGTATGGGCTCGTGATACATCGTTCGAAACATCTCGTCATTCTCTATTCAGAAATGTTATCACTTTCATGTTTATTGCAAAAATCAAATTAGAAAAAATAGCCTGTTGAAAAATTGGGGGTATACCTTTCTTTCGAAGAGGGTTGAAGGTAGGGTTCGCAGTTTGGCTTTTCCACACTGTACAATGTATACTGTTCAGGGAGTCCGGATACGGGATACGGAGCGGCTGTATCTCGATAACGGTAGGACTTAAAGGTTTTGGGAAAAAATCTAAGTAAAGTTGTCAAAAGAAAGATCTGGACATTAATAATAATACAATAAATTTGACAAAAATAAATTAGTTAGTTGTTAACAAAGTCAATGGGAGCAAGTTCAGAGAAATCATGAACTGATTGTCATGATTTCCTGGTCTACCACTTGCACCCTTAATTGAAAATCTTAATTGAGATTTTGCGGGTTCTGATCGACCGATGTACTCAGTTTACTAACGGATCTACACTGGCCCACAGGTAAGATATACATACATAAAGTTGAGAGAAATATGGCCATAAGAAAAAACGCAGGAACAGAAAACATAAAAAACCATGTGTTAAATGCTAGAAGAACAGAAAAATAAGAAGTATAAAGATTCAACACTGCGTTATACAGTCGAATTAGATTGCAGAAAGCAAGAATCATAATTTTTTCTGGAAATTCAGAATTCTGAAGGCTGTTATAAGA
This sequence comes from Halyzia sedecimguttata, assembly GCA_937662695.2. Taxonomy (NCBI): domain Eukaryota; kingdom Metazoa; phylum Arthropoda; class Insecta; order Coleoptera; family Coccinellidae; genus Halyzia; species Halyzia sedecimguttata. Next base: position 43,877,251 of record OW569413.2, on the reverse strand, counting down.
ACTTTCAATCCTGACACGTTAAAAGATTAGTAAAATGGTCTGTATGGAAAGTAAAAGAAATTTTAATACTAGGTTTCAAATATCCGGCCATAAGGGACGCGTTGGCATTGAAATTTTTTCAGTAATATGTTTATTGAGAATTCCGCCACGTTAAAACATTGGTAAAAAGGTCTGCATGGATAGTAAAAGGAATTATAATAGTTGTTTCCAAATATCCGGCCGTCAGGGAAGCGTTCATTCAGTAATATCTTTATTGGGAATTCTGCCACGTTAAAAGATTCGTAAAAGGGTCTGCATGGATAGTAAAAGGATCAAGGCATCCAGGTGCTGAAGTCGTGCAAAAAAACATTATAGATACAATCGAGTTTAAGTCTAGAACTAATGTAAATAGGAGGTAAAATAAGTGTTTGAAGGCAAAATTCCAACGATATCCGTATTTTTCGAGTTATTGGGAAACAATTTCTAAAACTCCGAAACTACGCGGATTTTGCCCATTGATGAACTTAAACGAGATATATATGGCCTGAACCTACCCTGCAATTGTCAACTCTCTTCGTTTGAGAGTTATCGTGCACAATGCCGGCCGGTTGGAGATAATTAGGTTTTACCTCGGATTCTTCAACTGTGAGTCGAAACTAAACGCTTAAGTCCGTTTTCGTCCAAAAATTTTAAATTTTTAAGGACTCTTGGCAAATTGGTAGGCGCTCTGTTCAGGGAAAAAAGCGCGCCATTGAACCTCAGTGCTCATTCCAAATGAGTAGAGATCTTTATTAAAGATGTTCGCACATGTTTGAGGAGATCTATAAGCAACAATCAAAAGAAGATAATAATCATAATTTGATGGGTACATTCTATATCTCTTCTAAGGTAAACTAAGACACCATCATTTTTGGCGCTCTTGTTCCTCGGAACAGAGTGCTTATCAATTTGCCCAAATGTCTGTAATTTTCGAATTTTTGGCTGAAAATGGTATCAAACGATTTGGACTGATCAAGAATCCGTGGTCGAAATCGATTATGTCCGGCCATCCATCCAGCAACCAGCAAAATCCATCGAGCGGTTTCGGAGTTATGGCCGTTTTTAGTAAAAACATTTTTTATGAATATTTCCGAAACCGATCACTCGATCTGTCTGAAATTTAGCATAAAATTGTAGAATCATGAACTTTAGACGAATGTGAAGTTTTGTATTGATCGGGTTACCGTAAAGTTTAAAAAAAAAATTTGAAAATTTTTAAATTTTGTTTCTACAATAACTCTCGAACGGAATTAGCTAGGCAGTTGAAATTTTCAGAGTAGGTTACCTTTTCAAAAAACTTTTCAAAAAACCCCAGAGAAAATAGTCCAAACAAGTTAAATCACAACTTCTTGGCGGCGAGTTTTGGTCTCCGAAACGAGAAATTACTCGACCTGAAAACTTGGTTTGTAACAAACTCATTGTATCCCTTGTGGTGTGACAGGTAGCGCCATTCTGTTGAAACCACATCTCATTCGAGTCCATTCCGCCTAATTATTGTCATGAAAAGTCTGTCAACATGGCCCGGTAACGATGACCGTCGACAGTCACGGCGGCACCTTCATCACCTGCCAATAGAGCAACGGTGGCCATTTAACTGATATTATGTTTCATGTCTAAATGGCATCACTACCTTCATACATATGTAGAAAAAAATGTTAATAAAATATTAAATAAATATATGTTTTTCAATTTTTAAAATTTAAGCTCTGCTGAGACACCCTTTATATCTGAACCCAGCGGACAGACCGTGCCCAGTCACGAACGATGTGTTCATTGAAATAGATTAGCTTAGAAAATCTACCCTGCAACAGGGGCGGATCTCCGTATGGGCATTATGGGCTCGGGCCCAGGGCCCCGTGGATACAAAGGGCCCACCGGCCACATTGAAAATAATTAAAATCGAATTGTAAAGAATATATCTAACATATATCTAAAATTAAAAATATATTCCAATCACATGGTTGGCAAGTATGAAATAAATTAAACCGTTTGCGCGTCTATCAAACAGAACAGGGAATTCCAGGTCACTTCTTGTTTTCTTGTCTATTACTACCCGAGGAGACTTCTCATCGCCAAAGTAACACGCTGACAGCGTCATTGTTATCATTTTACCCAAGTGTATCTAATTTTCGATTTTTTTTGTCGAAAATTGTCTCAAATGATTGGGTTCAACTTGTTGATTAAGAATTCAAGATCAAATTTGATAATGTCGGGCCGGCCGGCTTTTGGCACGATAACTTGAGAACGGAAAGGCATAGCGACTTGAAAGGTGTCGCGTCCCAATATGTACCACGGACAAGTTCGTTAATGGTCATAATCGGCCCAATGCTTTCCGAAAATGAGATAGTGCAATTCTAATTATTTCTCAGGGAGAAATTTTGTAGAGATTTAATTTAGTTAATAAAAATCAAACAAGTACTGACGTGAAGTCGGGAACTTTTGCAGGAGAACGGACACATCGTTATTCTACAACTAGTTAGCAAGCTTCAATTCAATCGAGTCTATATTTTTTGAGTTATCGAGGAAATAATATTCCAGACGGGCATAACTCTGGCCGAATGTAGCCAACAGCAAACTTAAGTCTCCCATTCCCTGAAATTGCAAGTCCCTATTTCCTTTAATTCGAGAGTTATCGAGGCAACGGTCACCCGTCCAGCTACTGAACTCACATGAGGCTGCTCAGACTCCAACAATATAGATCTGATCGGGTTCAAACTTGGAACTTGGTAGTAGAGTTAGGTTCTGAAGGACCCCGCGAAATTCAGCCATGTCGGATGAATAGTTTCTGATTTATAGACTTTTTTCAATGATTTTTCAAAAATTTTCTAGATAGTGATTCAATCCTCACGAAATTTCGCAAGAATTTTCGCGTTGGCATTCTACAACTATAATAACCATGTTTGAATTGGATTGATTTTGAATTTTTCGAGTTATTGAGGCAATACCAACCAAATATCAGAATATCAAAACCGTTTGGCCAATTTTATGCCTATAAACAAACTCAAATGTCGCATTCAAATGCACAACCTAACCTGAGAATTTCAAGTTGCTTTCTATTTCTATTTTCAGGTTATCGTGGCATAAATAATATTTTTTTATAATTTTTTTTTAATTTTATAGCGGTACAATTCTCACAAAATTTCACATCCTTAGGTTTGTATTCTTAAACCACTCACCAAGTTTCAATTCGATGAGATTAGTAATGGTTGCAAACAAAATTATTACTCGGAAACCGTTAGCCGATTATGCCCATTAACGAACTTGTCCGTCGTATTGGGACGAGCCAACTAACCTGACAATTTCTAGTCGCTATCTCTTTCCGTTCTCAAGTTATCGTGCTAACAGCCGGCCGGACAGAATCAAATTTGACCTCAAATTCTTCATCAGTTAGTTGAATCTAATCGTTTGAGACCATTCTCGGCAAAAAAATCGAAAATTACAGATTGGGTTTCGGGTACCTTGGAGAAACTTCTCTGATTGTTGAAGGAAGAAGCGATAATGAAGAAAAAGATGCCCTTCAATATTTAATATTTCAGCATATTTTGTTAACAATTTCAATTTTCATAAATCACAACACTAACGGGGAGATAGGGTTTTTTTTGCTGAGGTTTTTTCCCTAAGCTCTAGTATCATATATCAAATTATATGGTACCCCGTTACACTAACCTCTGCTAACACTTTTTTCATACACATGCTTTATTGTTAGATGAAAAATTAATTGTAATGCTCAAGTTCAAAAGAATATATATATATTTCTATACAATACACCTACATCGCTCAAGAATACATCTCTTTCTTGAGGGCCCCTAAGGAGTATTAGCCCAGGGCCCCACGAATTCACGATCCGCCCCTGCCCTGCAAATCTCGAAAGTGCCTTAGCTATTTCATTCAGAAGTCATGATGCATACCAGTGATTCCCAAAGTGGTCCATGTGGACCCCCAGGGGTCCACGGTGGCGTAAAACAAAAATGGGGGTCCACAAGTTGTTAGTGGGGGTCCACGATAATTATTCTGGTGTCGATTTTGAATAATGAAAATCTCGGATTGGCTTCACCAAGCCAAGAAATATACTAAGGAATTATACCGGGAGTAACTGCAATTCACTGTATCATCCATCGAGAACACCTGGTAGCGAAAAATTTGAGTGATAGATTGCACCAATCGCTTCAAGTTGTGATTGACGATTGCTCTTACATACTGAAGTACCCACTATGGTTGCCAAAAGGTGCATGCTAAACAAGATTTCATTCACTTTTTGAATCAGTTCTAAAGTTTCTGGAAAGTAAAGATCCAGATTTAAGAAAACACTTTATCACATTGAAAAGACCTTATCAAATTGTAGAAATCGCGTATTTCCGAGATTCGTTCCAAAAATTCAGTGATATTAACTTGCAGTTGAAAGGGGACAGTCTAACTTTAATAAAAACAAAAAGTGTAATTTCTGCTTTTCTTGGATAATTGAAATTCATGAAATAAAACATTGATTGGCGTGAATTCTCTCAATTTCCAAAGTTATAACAGGAGAAGGTCTTGATGAGTATATTCAGACATACGTTCATCATTTGAATACATATTTGATGACTTCGAAAACTAATTTGAAGATATTCTTATGATAAATCCATTCGATGAAACGGAATTGGTGAATATGATACTACAAGAGGAGCTACTCGAGCTTAGCTCCAATAAGAAACTGAAAGTGAAATTTATAAAAGGTTATCAAAACTTTTGGCTGCAAGCAGAAATAACCGTAAGATATCCTGGGCTGTGGGAAATTGTGAACAAATTTTTGATAGCATTTCTCCCTTCATAACTTGTCGAAATAAGTTTCAGTTTCTTTACGAACCTGTTGTCAAAAAAGGAGCAGATTGAAGATCACAGAACGGAAAGATTAGCGGTCATTCCTAACAAAACTGAAGCCGAATAACGATAAATTACGTTCGGTCCATCAAGTACACCTCTCCAATCAAAATTATAATTATGTTTTCGCGCGTATGTTCGCGGGGTGTTCTCTGTAACTCAGGGGGTTCACCCATGAAACTGGCGTGGTTCCACCCAATTCCAGGCTTGTCTGGCTAAACGGGCGAATACGTCAGAGATGATCTGAGCTAGCCATAGGGGGAGTCAACGCTTGAGGTGTCGGAGTCCTGTGCTTAGGCACAGACCACTAGTATCCGAGTTGAACTCGCTACAGGCGACTGTAACTATTCTAAGATCCATTTTGATGGTAACAATAGTACCACAGGAGAGGGGAAGCCCACCAGGTCGGTTACTGGTGCCCCTATTGGGTGATGGCCTCGTGGGGGCAAAGGTTAGCGCTAGTACGTTATACCCTCCAGGGCAACTGACGGGTCTTGTGAAGCCGTTCATGTGCATGCCCTTGAGTAAGGTGGGGGAGTTAGTCTAATATCGCTTGAGGTGTCGGAGTACGGGCACCCGTACCACTAGTATCCGAGATAGCAGGCTGGAAATTCCTATCCACCCTTACTATGAACGCTTCCAGCGTCTGAGGTGTCGGTCCCTGGTGCTGGGGGACTAGTATCCAAGAATGTTGAGCTAGGATGTAACAATGAAGTGTCGGGGTCATTATGACTACTAGTATCCGAGTTACGTCGCACCATAGGTACGGTCATTCATTTGTACGTTTGTACATTATGCCGTATTAATGGAGTGCAGCATTGCTGAGTTGCTGAAGTAGTAAGAGCGCTTATAGACCGCTACATAGTCTATACATAGGAGTTGTGGTAGGTGCGGACTTCGCATTCTGACCGAGGGTGGTGCTTGTCCTGCCGGATCGCGTTCTCACGCGTGCTATACGGTGTAACCTAATATTGGGGGTGCGCCTCCTTAGGATCGGAAGACTAAACACAAATCGATCGCCGTCATCGTCCATGCGCAAATGGCAACCGAGGGGTACATTTGGGGGGGCCAGTCGGGCCCCCCCAAACCCCCCCGGAGCGGTCGTAACTATGACTCTCTTCAAGGTGAACCTTTCGAATTTTTTGCCGAAAATGGACTCAAATGATTGGGTTTGGCTCCCCGTTGAAGAACTCGAGGTCAAAATTGTTTCCCGGCCGTTGCCACGATAATTTGAGATCTGAAAAAAATAGCAACTTAAAATTTTCAGGGTTATTAGCGCATCCCAATACGACAGACAAGTTCGTAAATGGGTATAATCCGCCCAATGGTTTCCAAGTAATAATTTTGTTTTCAACCAATATAAATCCAATCGAATTGAAACTTGATGAATAGTTGTAGAATATAAACCTAAGCACATTTGTGACATTTTGTGAGAATCATATTACTATAAAAATTTAAAATAACGGTTTTGAAGTTATATCCATCTGAAATTTGGTTGTTATTTCTCCAATAACTCAAAAAACGCAAAACGATCCGATCCAATTCAAACATGTTTATTAGTTGTACAATTCCAACGCAAAATTTCTTGCAAAATTTCGTGAGGATCGTATTACTATAAAATTTTTAAAGAATAATTGAAAACCATTGAAAAAAATTCTATATATCAGAAACTATTCATCCAGCATGAGTGAAATTTTGCGAGAGCCTTCAGAACCTAACCCTACTACCAAGTGCCAAGTATGAAGACGATCGGATCTATATTGTTGGAGATCCGAGCAGCCTTGTGTGAGTTCAGTAGCTGGATGGGTGACCGTTGCCTCGATAACTCTCGAACGAAAGGGCATAGGGACTTGCAATTTTCAGGGTAGATTGCGTATCTGAATGGGAGAGTTAAGTTCGCTGTTGGCCATAATCGGCCCAACAGTTTCGGAGTTACACCCATCTGGAATATTATTTCCTCAATAACTCAAAAAATATTCTCTCGATCGAATTGAAGCTGGCAAGCTAGTTGTAGAATATCGACATGAAGACGTGTGTGAGATTTTGTGAGGACAGTACCACTAGAAAATCTTTAAAAAATTACGAAAAAATATTATGTATCTCACGATACCTTGAGAACGGAAAGAACTACCGACTTGCACGTTTTCAGGGTAGATTGCACATCTGAATGCGACATTTGAGTTCGTTAATTAGCATAATCGGCTAAATGGTTTTGGAGTTTTCAACTTAAAATTTTAATATGCATTTTATTCCGTTAAACATCTTAAATTAAAGTTAACATGACATTCATTGCGTGTCAGGCGGTACGAAGTTCGCCGGCTCAGCTAGTTATTTCAATCAATAGAATACAAGAAAATATACTATTTCCCTCATTTTTAGTACTCTAAATTTAGGATAGGAACTCAGTCTTCACGCAAATTTCCATCGTTAGATCTAATCTTCAATTTTGATCAAAAGAATACATTTATTTTATGTTTTTGTTATGCTGTATTTATTTTTTTTCCTTTCATACTTTCTCGGAAGCATTTTTATATGTTTATACCGCAGGGTAGTCGTAAGACTATCGGGGAGTGACGACCCCGCGGACCTGAGTCACTACCGCTCACCTTAGGTTAGCACCCTAGGCGGGCTTGAATTAAGTTAGCTAATCCAGTTACTACTAGAAGTCAGGGCGGCGGGGAGTCTCAAGCCAGCTCCTCTCGGAACCGTCCGGATGATCGGCTTGATGGGGTCAGGTGCGGAGCGAGCGGCGCACCCCCCCGAGATGGCACCGCAAGGCCGCATCTCGCCACTCCTCACAGAGTAATCCGCGATAGCTTGAGTGATCCACATCATTCCGCTTCAAGGACACTAAGGCGGGACAGGCGCACACGCTGGACAAATGAAGACAACTGTTTAATTATGCGAGTGCACTACATTGCTTCGGAACTTGCTATGGAATCGAATATGACTTATAGACAACATCTAATGGCAATATGGGAGGATTTATGCCCCAACAGACCATCATACGCCCAGCTGCTGTCAAATCGCGTGAGATGGATATTAAAAGGTCAGGAGTTGTCTCGTGCAGAGCTTGAAAACATCAAGGCTAGCTGCTTTCCCCACTATGCACAACACCAAGAACAAATTGTTGACCACGAGAAGGAATCAAGGAGATCTTCAACGAGAATTCGTCGGAGCGGGTTGTTCATTAGAAATGACAAAAATAAGAAAATTGAAGAATTGTTTCTGGCAGACCTCTTAAAGTACTCGGGCATTGCACCTGAAAGACGACCAAAAATTTCTCGGCTGCAACACTCAAAACAAGTCCTAGACACCGTGAAAAGTATGAACTCGGTAATGTCGAAACATTTAGATAGTGTCAACAGCCTGGAGGAGATAGTCGATATGGTGTACGCTGGGGCGGCCGCTGTGTGTGAGATTCATGGAGAGAAGTTTGACCAGCGGAGTGAATCTCGCCAGCCTACAGCACCCCCATGGAATATTCTTCTGGAGAGTAAGATTGTCAGTGTGAGGAGAAAAATAGGGGTTATGCATGCATACCTCAGCACTCCTAGCCCGTCGACCAAGACCATGAAGGCAGTGAGGAGGGTTGCTTCTGAGTATCGGTTGAAGCGGAGAGACCCTGGGTTCAAAGATAAAATCAACATCATTAGTGACAACCTAAAACAAAAAATAAAAGCGCTGGGGAACCGAATTAGACGCTACAACGAAAGAACGAAGAAATACAGAAATAACAGGTTGTTTTATAAGTAATCATTAAAGGATACTGTGGGAGGTATACTCATTATTCAACGGTTTTTTTTTTTTTTTTCTCTCCCAAACTCTGAAAAATATCTATAAAATAAAAATTAATTATTTTGTGATCTGCTTCTGCGTAAGAAACACAGGATATTTGTCAGAAGCATTCAATTGAACAATGTTGCCTAACAAACAACAACGAAACAACATCAACGAAGAAACAACTGTATCGTAACGTTTCGGAGTCTATATCAGACTCCTTCTTCTCTGAAGAAGGAGAAGCAGATCACAAAATAATTAATTTTTATTTTATAGATATTTTTCAGAGTTTGGGAGAGAAAACCCAAAAAAACCGTTGAATAAGGTTGTTTTATCATAACCAGAAGCAGTTCTTTCGTAATCTGGATGGGAACAACACGGAAAAAAATGATCGTCTTGACCCTAAGGATGCCCATTGATTCTGGAATGAGGTGTGGTCTGAAAGCATTGCTCATGATGAAGGGGCCTACTGGATTGAGGAAGCCCGGTCACAGATCCCGAATTATCACATGGAGAGTATAAACATTACGGAATCAGACATCGCGCAGGCTTTAAGGCGGTTAAACAACTGGGTGTCACCGGGAGCGGATGGACTGCAGAACTACTGGTGGAAGCAGTTCAGCTGTGTCCATGAAAAATTGTCAGTGCTGTTCCAGAAGACACTATCTGATCCCAAGAGTGTACCAGATTCCTTCACCTTGGGTATCACCCACCTTATACCTAAGAAAGGAGATCTAAAGGACCCAAAGAACTACCGCCCTATCACGTGCCTCTCTTCTGTTTATAAAATACTGACGGCGGTACTTACCAGGTATATCTCTAATCCCCTGAAAAAATATAATATAATTAATGATACCCAAAATGGATGCCGAGTTAAAACCAAAGGATGCAAGGGATTGCTTGTGGTCGATTACATAATAACTAAACAAGCCAAAAAGAAACTAAGAAACATATCTGTGGCATGGATCGACTACAGGAAGGCCTTTGATTCAGTCCCTCATTCCTGGCTGCTCAAGGTACTGGAAATGCATGGCATAGCAGCAGAAGTTATCAATTTACTCAAAAGCCTTATGATAACCTGGAGGACTACACTGCTGATACGAACAGCAGAGGGCAGGACACAATCCTCACAAATAAAAATTAAACGCGGGATTTTCCAGGGTGACACTCTGAGCCCGATCTGGTTCTGTTTGGCTCTCAACCCGCTCAGCAAACTCCTCAACAACACCAAGTATGGATATATGATTAATAAGCGGAGAGACATCAGAATAAGTCATCACCTCTATATCGATGATCTGAAGATTTACGCTTCGGGACCAGAGCAGCAGCGGCGACAGCTCGAGATTGTTGCAGCCTTCAGTGATGCAATCTGAATGGAGATGGGATTTGACAAATGTGCTACACTCGAGGTTAAAAGGGATAAACTACAGGATGCACGTAGCACAACCCTGATGGATCAGAACACAATATCCGCTCTGAACGAGGACGAGTCTTATAAGTACCTCGGAATTAATTAGGCCCTGGAAATAAAAAACCTCAGAAATGAAAGAAATCTTCAGGGAAAAACTATATAAAAGAGTCAAATTAGTACTCAAATCTGGACTCAACTCCAAGTCGTTATTTACAGCCATCAACATCTGGGCAATACGGAGCATAACGTACTCCTTCGGGGTTCTCACGTGGTCTCAAACAGATCTTCGTGAAATCGACCGAAAAATTAGAAGCATGCTAACAAAGAACGGCATTCACCACCCGCATTCGTCTACCATAAGACTTTACCTGCCCAGGAAGGATGGGGGAAGAGGGCTTTTAAATCTGGAGACGATGCACGGAAATGTAATCAATACCCTGAGGTCATATTTCATGCAGCGAGAATCACCTGTTGTTGTAGCTATCCGTGAAGCTGACGAAAACATCTCGGCACTGAGACTGTCGACTCCAGATTATCGAGTGACTTCTCAATCTTTGGACGAAATGATGGAGGAATGGAACAGCAAAGCTCTACATGGCAGGTACCCTAGTAATCTGAAGTGTAAAGAGGTTGATCAATCTGAATCTCTCATTTACCTTCGTGCAGGATACTTATTCCCTGAAACAGAAGGACGTCTACTGGCTATCCAAGATCAAGTTATGCCAACTAGGATGTACTTAAAACACATTGCCAAACAGCATATTCCCTCCGACCTCTGCCGTAGATGCTCTCATGCCCGTGAGTCCATGCAACACATAACGTCCTCGTGTTCTATACTTGCCCCGAAAGACTACTTGAATAGGCATAATGCCATGGGGAGAATTTATCATCAGCAAATAGCCCTAAGACTCGGATTAGTAATGAATGAGGTCCAGCAACATTTATACCAACCCAAGTCCCTTCTGCAGAACCAGCGTTATAGACTCTACTGGGACACAACACTCGTCACAGATAGAGGGTCCGCCCATAATAGACCCGACGTGACGCTATTCGATGCGGAAAGAGAATCGTGCCTACTACTGATGGACTTCACCATACCAGCAGACGAGAACTTGACAAATGCTTACTCAGAGAAGATATCCAAGTATGGTGACTTGGCATATCAACTCCGCGAGATGTAGAGTTGCAGTCCATCAGTATCCTTCCAATGATAATTTCTGTGAATGGACTGGTTGAAAATCACCTTTTGGAAAACACGGAAAGATTGCACCTGGGACGTGATGTCATATCCACCGCCCAAAAGCAGGTTATCCTTGGGACTGTGATAATTGTGAGGAAGGTTCTGCAAGGTCTATGAGAGCTGGGGTCTAAAGGTGGATAAAAAAAAAATATATATATATATATATATATATATATATATATATATATATATATATATATATATATATTTCGGGGGTCCACCGAAATCAGTAAACCTTTGAAAGGGGTCCACGAGAAAAAAGTTTGTGAACCACTGATGTATACAAATGACTGAACTGACTAGAATAATTGAATTCGACCACGGATCAGCAAGTCCAACGTTTGAGACCATTTTCGGCAATCCGCCAAATACTGACATTTGGACGAAATGGTACGATCTCGAACAAATGCAGGTGGAAAAGTTGAGTAGGTACCTGCATAGTACATTAGGTCACACATAGAGGTTATCGATATTTATATTTCTAATAGGAATTTACAACCTTTGTGTACATTTTGAAGCGTTCTCTTTGAATAAGATTAGCTATATCACGTTGAAGACATGCTAGTATGAACTGGCCCATCCTTTATATAATACATACTCTCAAATTATGTCAGTCATTCACTCAGCTACAACCGTGAACCGTCGTTGAACTTTGCCAAAGAAAACGTTTATTGGATTGATTGGGAAGATTATGTATGGACATATTTTGTTACAGCATTTCTAGATAGAAATGTTTCAATCGCTCAAATGATCAAAGCAGTGGCGGATCCAGAATTAATTCCACTGGATTCCATGTATTACTTTTGTTTTGTATAAACGTAACCTTATATTAGATAGTCTAAACGTAGGCCACTTTTTAGACCCACTCAACTTTAGTGATATATGGTGAGGATCAACGTACCCCTAATACACAATCTAACATCACGTGTATTATTCATGTTGAGAAAAAATTAAACATTTTCAGAAATGATAGAAAGATATTCTAGAAAAGAACTGACGTGAAGTCAGGAGCCCCACATACCCTCACGAAATATTGCCTGCAGTGGAGTATGAATAAAGGCAACGTTAACACGTTTAACACGAAAATATAAAAAAGCACAGACGTGAAGTCAGTACTCTTTGGCGCGCGTGTTCACGTTGGCTAATTCGAATTGAATGAGAGTGACAGAATGTTTCAAGCTCAGTGGATAGAGCGAACCGGAGATCTACCCAGAGGGTAGGGGACACCATTCACTATCGGATCAAAAATTAACAGTGCTGTGTCTAAGCTGGCGTAAGGATAGAGTAACAGAGTTGACAAAAAACACAACTGACTCTCCTTAGTCGCACAAGCTCTTTGGAGTTTCTGAGGGATCTCCTTGGGGAAGACTTAGGAGGGCCAGTATAATCATAATCATGTCTATACCACGCTCGCCAAAGCAGATTGACCACACCTCAATGCTTTATTAGGTTTTTTCTTTCATAGTGACGTCAATCTTAATTTTTGCGCTTGGTATAGACAAAGTGAATTGTGGAGAAAATTAAGGTCGCCGGAGGTTTATGAACGGGCAGGATGGCCGTTTATTCAGCGCAGATAACTAACACATCCAGACCTTCGAAGACAATCTGCCGTATTCACAAAGCATTCAATCTCCGTTAAGTCCTAACTGAGGTCCTCAGTTAAGGGTGAATAAGAATCGCAACCTCACTTAACTTGAAAATTAGCGTGAAACAGGCCTGTTTCACCATCGTTACATACGTTAACTGAGGTTGCGATTCTTATTTATCCTTAATATAACTGAGGACCTCATTTAGGACTTAACGGAGATTGAATGCCTTGTGAATACGGCGGAATATCTATACCTTTTCAAGTTCAATTAAGGAAAAAGTAAAAGCAATTTCGGAAACAGATAAAACAAATTTTGGAGAAAGTAAAACCAATTTCGGAAAAAGTCAATCCAATTTCGGACAAAATATTCAGATTTACTCAGTACAAATTTATGTCCATCATACTCATTTTCGGTATATTCGTAATGAATATCTTCTTTCCTATGATTTTAATTCTTACGTTAAGTGATTTAAGAATGACTAAACTCCAGGAAAAATATCTATCGACTAATTGCAATGCAGGATTTGGGTCTGGTGGTTCGGTTTATATTTTTCAATCGGTGTTTCAAAAATTAAGTTTAATTTTTAGCGAAATGACATGTTCAACATAAAAAATGGTGCGGATGCATTTCTTATTGTATGGGAGTTAATATTGCAATATACAGGGTGTTAGTGATACGTTTCTTCCTTGAATGCTTAGCTTAATTTTTAAAATGATTTGAATTAATTTCTTCAGCTGAACAGGAGGAGCTGTAAATGTTTCATTATCATGGAATGATATGATTAGGATTATAATGATACTCCTACGTCTTCTAAGGAGACCCCGTATGAATAGAAAATTAACAATGCTGTGCTTACGGTACATATTCTCCGAACTCGCAGAAGCTCTTAGACCTTATGTGGAGTCCCTTCAGAAATCCTAGGAGTATCAGATAATAATCATAAACATATCATTCGGTAGTAAACAGATTATTTAGGGAATAAATTCATATCATTTCAGAAATCAAGTTTAGCATTCAAGGAAGCAACTTTTCATGAATACCCGGTATATTGCCATATTGACTTCTCTACAATTACAAATGCCTTCGTACCATTTCTTTACGTTCAACATGCATTTTCCTCATAAGAAAAAATATATTGATCAGAAACAGATCGAAAATTAGTCTGATAGACACAGAATTGTCACAAAAATCATCCATCATCTTGGTGTTTGGCGCACCAAGCAATCTAGACGATGGAAGAATGGCAAAACGCCTCAATTTTGAACGAAGCCAGGATCGGTCTCACATCTGATGACATCCGATTTCAAAATATATAGGGGAAACAGTGAGGTTCAACTGGGCACAAGTATGATGCTAAATCCCATTATACATGGGCGCCTTTTTATGCCTGTCGCATAAGCTTTGTTGAGAGGATTCAGAGGAAGTTCTTGCGTTGTCTTGATTTTAGGCTTGGGGGTGCATTTGATGGTAACATTGAGCGCATCCGGGCCTGCTTCGGCTTGGAGGTGCGTCGAGGTTGGCAGACTTTCGTTTCTTGTACAGGCTGCTCAATGGTTCTGTAGACTGCTCTGATATTCTCGGACTCATTAGTTTTAACATTCCGCATATACCAACTAGGAATTTTCAATTGTTTCGAGGCGTCTGCCTAACTAATTATAGTAAGCATTCATTTCCTTCACGCATTCTCGATCTCGGCGCTGGATACGGTGATCTTGAGTATTTTCTATTACACTGCGGTCGTTCAAGACAAACGTTATTTCTAAGTTGAGAGAGATCTTCTACGTGTAGTCCTTGTCGTAAGCTGCTTATCTATGCTTCAATTGTATGTTCTATATTTTATATATTTCTGTATATTTGATCTATATATTATTTTATTTTTTTATATTGGGGTTTCCCGTCTTTCCTGCTCAATGCAGTGTTAATAAATAAACAAATAAATAAATTAATTAATAAATAAATACATAACTAAATAAACAACCCTGGAAGCATAGATCAACTGATTCAGGTAGCTCTTGTTTAATATGGAGACTAATGAAAAGCATGCCCCGACGAATCCGTGCTTGCACTGAGTCAAGAGGTGAAAATCAGAATTATTTGTAATGAGTCTTCCAATCCATTAGTAACCTCAGAGTTTGTATAAAGATGAATTTGAATTTCATATTGACATATACGTTTACATTCAAGTTCGACCAGTCCAACATTACTCAGAGCTACAATTTCTGAGTAAACATAAGTTTCCATATATGGCAGAAAAAGGTAAAGTTTGTTTAGTGACTACAATTTTTGCACGCATGTTCTAGGGAACAGCTTGCTGTTTGCCAAATGTAATTTTCGAATTTATTGTCGGAGATGGTCTCAAACGATTGGGTTCAACTCTGACTTTGAAGAACTCAGAAGAATTCGAGATCAAATTCGATTCTATCCGGCTGGCCGTTGCCACGATAACTTCGGAATGGAAACAGATAGCGACTTGCAATTATCAGTGAGAGTTACGTATCCGAATGCGATGGTTAAGTGGCCGAACGGTTTCGGAGTTATACCCATCTGAAATATTTTTTCCTCAATAACTCAAAAAATACATATCCGATCGAATTAGAACTTGGTAATTAGTTGTGGAATGCCAACTTACAAACTTTTGCAAAATTTCGTGACAGAAAAAAATTGGCACAAATATTTCTTTCTTGATATTTATGATCATATTAAATGTTCAATGTGACCACTTTCGGCCGCTACACAAGAGTCTAGATGTCGGCGCATAGATTGGGCTACCCGGTCAAAAAATCTGGAAGTATTTTGAATAACCCTACATTAAAAACCATTGTTTTTAAATGGCCCCAAAAAGTAACATCAGTAGGATTTAAATCTGGTGATCGAGCTGGCCAGAACTGAGGTCAGTCTCGCCCTATCCATCGATTTGGATATGTACGATTTAAATGCTGACCTGGTCCAATACTGAAATGTGCGGGGGCCCCATCATACACCACATTGTCATTCAGGCACGCAAAGGAATATTTTGAAGAAGTACAGGAAGATCTTCTTGTAGAAATTGAACGTATGTATTTCTGTTCAAACTAGGTGGTAGAAATTTTGGAGCAGTTAACTGATTCCCAACATATTCAAACCTGACATTCAGAGAAAATTGTTCTTGGTGGTGAGCTACAGTGATAGCGTGAGGATTCTCTTCGGCCTATATGTGGTTATTATGAAAATTAGTAATTGGATCTCTAGAAAAATTAGTCTCGTCTGTGAATAGGACCTTTTTCAAAAATTGAGAATATTGTTCAATCAATCCCAACATCCAAGTGTAGAGTTGGAGATGATTCGGAAAATCCCGTGGTAAGAGAGTCTGTACACGTTGAATGTGATATGGATTTAAAAGTTGTGCCTTTAAGATCGCAAACACCGTCATATGATGAATTTGTAATTGCTGATCAATTTTCATAGTACTGATGTCAGGTTGCTCGTCCACAAGATTTAGTACTGATTCTTCTATTGCTGGAATTCTGATATCGCGCTGGCGACCATAATAATTTTTATTTATTTTAAATGTTCCGCTTTCTCGTAGTCGTTGGTGAATTCGTGTAAATAGAGTGTGAGCCCCACGTTCAGGAAACATTGCTACATATCTTCTGGAGGTTTTTAGAGAATTACTACCAGGAAGACCGTAAACAAAGTGCATATCGGTCATTTCTGCGTTTGTGTACACCATCACTTAATGAGTATGTGACAAAAATCTCAAAATGATAAGCCAAATCAAAAAATAATTGTAACTGAAACAAACTTAATCAAAACTAGTCTGTTGTCAAAACAAAATGACATCCACTTACTAGATAAATTCTAGTTCGGAAATAATTCCAGCCTCTACGACTCACGCTATCATGATGATAATTCGTTTTTTCTTAAAATCCGTCAATTTTAGCAAGAAATGACAAAAGATCTTATTTGTTAAAAATAGATCAAGCTATCCAAAATTAATATTTTCATTGTAAAATATGAATATGTCAAAAAGTTTCTTGCGAAACAAGGTTTAGGAGTGGCTTTTTCTACCCCTTTCAATCAAAGAGGAACACCACCAAAACTTCTAAAAATTGCTTTTCGGGCACCATCTTTAGGGGGCTGTAACTGAGCAGGGGGGGCCAAAAAAAAAATATATGAAAGACCCGCCCTATTTTTTGACAAGGAATCACCCCCTAAATTTTTTCGCCACTATTCATATACTCCCTGTATATTTTATCCAGTGACTAATTCAAGGGAGGCCTTCAAAAATTACAATTCTATATTTATAAAATATGCTTTAACACACTGTCTACCTACTCTCAACAAAACATGGAGCGCTACTGCTTCTAATTCTATTTTTCGGTTCAACCTTGTGTTAATAACAAGCTTCAACGATTCAATTAAGTTCTGTAACGATTCAATGATATTGTCGAATTAACTGATTTGAATGATTATCTTGCAGCAAATTCCGCCATACCAGATGTGCTTCGGAATTCGATTCAGATATAATATTATAATGTTATAATAATGGGGAGAACCGAAAAACAATTGACAATCATTATCATCTTGTCGTTTACGACAAATCAAAAAACAATCCATTCAAATAAATCAATTATAAGGTACTTATATTCAAAGAAATTGCATTCATACAAACAGATTAAGTTGATAGAAAGCATCTAAAAATAGATCTCCATTCTCCATAGGAATATTATACATTCTCTATTGATTCTAGTAGGTATCTTAGAGGAAAATTCCTTAGTTCGACTATAAAATATTCATTCTCAATATCACCTACGATAGACAGTGTACAGACTACAGTCTGACTATTCGATCATAAGATACTATTGTTATAGTAGATATATTATTCAATGAGCGAACTATGACTAAATCGTACTTCTATGTTTTCACAGAATGCTTTCAACGGTGATTTAAGCATTCACCATTGTAAAAAGTGATGGGAGTTGATTGGCCCTCCTTTTAGGAGGTGTTGGTACAGCGATTGAACTCTATACTAACGTAGTATAGAGTTATATATGACTTCACTGCGAACGCATCCGCAACATCCTAACCTCAAATAAAAATTTCATCCTACATTATTCAACATCTCAGGAGTGATCGATCTAATCGCACGCGTTTCTTCACATATTCCGATAATAAGAAATCTAATGGGTTAAGATCCAGGGATCGCGTTGGCCATTCGATCGTTCTTCGCCTTCCTATCCACCGATTTGGACATATTGGTTATGCGGTGGTGCCCCATCCTGTTGGAACCATATCATATTTCGTGGAACTTCAGGATTTCCTTGGTCAGGATATGAATTTTCCAAAGTTGGAGCGACATAATTTCGAAGAAGTGCTAAATATTTATCACCATTCGCCTATGATATGGTTTCGAACATTTTCTGCCCAAGCATTAACCTGTTGTGGGAATATCCTGTGCTCATTTCTCCTCCAGTGAGGATTTTCGCTAGACCACTAGCCGCAATTTTGACGATAAGCTTGAACGTTGAGAGAAATAGTGCAATCATCAGAAAACAAAACGTCTACTAATTGAATAATATTGTTACCCAACATGTCCATAATTTGTTCACAAGTTTTCTTATCAAAATCGTCTTCCAAGAGCTCCTGGGTAGGTATCATTTTATTTTGTTTTGTTTAGAATTGATGTATGGCTGTCATTGAATGTGGAGGCATATCTACTCGATTTATGTGGATTGTCTTCAGAGTCAAGCATCACATCTAATTTCACATCCTCACACTGTGTCTTAACAGCTGCTTTTTAAATCTGTCTTTCATGCCCAAACTCGCGAAACTGCTTCTGTATTATAATTATTGTCCTTTGGGTTATAGGCGGCAAATTCGGAAATTTCTCATGAAACAAGCGACTTCTTTTTGTGTTAGGGTGTTATCTCTGTAACCAATCATTTGTAAAATTGTTATTTTGTGCATTTCCGTTAATCGAACCAATATTCAAAATTGAAGTTAATGTTTCAAACATAAATTAGACAATTTATAAACTACTTATCGGCATAAAACAATGTGCGAAGGCGTTCTAAAAAAACTAACATTGCCATTGAAAGTGTCTTACGTATTCTTCATGATACCATCTGGAAAATACAATTTTATTGTTTTTTTTTCATTTTCTTTCTATCCCATCTTGAATACAAATAACTTTAGTATTATTGTAAATAAGATTTGGGAGTATTCGAGGGGAAATTATTAGGAAATTTGGTATTTTATTAAATTTTGAGTCTTGCAATTAGCACGAAAGTGATAACATTTCGGAATAGAGAATGACGCGACCTTTCAAACGATGACAAACTCATACTTCCTATTTGAAAAATTGGGGGTTCTACCTGTGATTCGAAGGGGATTGAAGGTAGGGTTCGCATTTTTCCGAAGAAGAATGACAATTTGAAATTTGATTGATGTGTTTCTGGATTTTCCATAAATATGTACCTACAGTAACCAAGATAATGAATTTATTCCATTTTGCTTTTCGGACTGTATAACAGTAGTTGTATTATATCGTTGTGAGAGTAATATGTCAAACTTCTACCTCATTGAAAGAATACTTGAACGTATCAGGCACATTACGCAAATCACAAGTGCGTTCGATGCATGCCAAGAAGGCAACAAAGTGAACCACTTTTCAGTCAGACTAGTCAGTCACAACCCATCAGATACCTAGAATTTGATCCATTGACTGAAACTGCCTATATATGCTGCCCGGCCGGCCCCTTGTAACCAGTGCATTTCGAGATCAAACCTACCCTGAAAATTTAAGGTATCTCAGTATTCTGAGTAGTATGCTACGAAACTTATTGTGTTTACGGCCAGATCCGGACATAATTGGATTCGACCATGAATTTTTGATGAGTTAATCTGATGTAAAAGTTTGAGAGCATTTTACGGCTTATAATTCGAAAATAACAGACATTTGTATGGAGTGATAGCGCCCTGAAACAAGCGCGCAAAAAGAATAATTACCAAACTTGAAGATCTGATTAATCTCGAACGGTTGCAATCAACCTTTACTCTTGAAAATTCTGCGTAGTAACAGAAAACGAATTGCATCCGCTACGGATCAAATGGCCTTCTATCTCATTTAATATATCTACTGGAAAAACTATAGCTTGAGATCATCAAAATATGCTTATGTAATAGATATTATAAGAATAATTATTATAATATACAGTGCGGAAATATCGAAGTCTCGATTGAAGTCGATATTACAAGTTTTCCCAAATTTCAACAGGAAATATTCAAAAAAACAAAATATTGGTAAATTTAATCAGACTTGTTTCAATTCTGTTACTCGGTGTGGTAAAGAAAAATTCTAGTTATTGATGAATGTCAAATTTATATGGCCTCCCGAATTGCTCTCATTTCATTTGCTGCTTCCTGTAATAATCCGGCAGCTTTTTGCGCGTATGTTCTGGGGAACATACGCGTTATAGTTTTGCCCAAATGTCTGTAACTTTCGAATTTTTTGAAAAAAATGGTCTCAAACGATTAAGTTCGACTCCCCAATGAAGAATTCGAGGTCAAATTTGATTCTGTCCGGCCGGCCGTCCGGCCGGCCGGCCGGCCGGCCGGCCGTTGCCACGATAACTTGAGAACGAAAAGAGCTAGCGACTTGAAATTTTCAGGGTAGGTGGCGCATCCCAATACGACGGACAAGTTCGTTAATGGGCATAATCGGCCCAGTGGTTTCCGAGTAATAATTTTGTTTTCAACCAATATGAATCCGATCAAATTGAAACTTGGTGGGTAGTTGTAGAATATGACCCTAAGCACGTTCGTGAAATTTAGTGCAAATCGTATGGCTAGAAAATTTTAAAAAAATTATTAAAAAATATTTTTGTTGTCACGATAACTTGCGAACGGAATGAGATAGCGGCTTGAAATTTTCAGGTTAGGATGTGCACCAGAACGCGACATTTCAGTTTGTTTATGAGCATAATCGACCAAACGGTTATAGAGTTATAGCAATCTGAAATTTTCTGAAATTTGGTGGTTTTTTGTTCCTCATTAACTCGAAAAATACTGAACCGATGGAATTCAAACATTGTTATTAGTTGTAGAATGGCAACGCGAAAATGTTTGCAAAATTTGGTGAGGATAGCATTTGTAGAAAATTTTTAATAAATCATTAAAAATTAAAAAAAAAAATTCTATATATCAGTAACTATTCGTTTGAAATTCATGAAATTTTGCAAGAGCCTTCATAACCAAACTCTACTGCCAAGTTTCAAGTTTTAATATGATCGGTTAAATATTGTTGGAGATTCGAGCATTCTTGTGCGAGTTCAGTAGTACCGATTTGGTGTAGCGTAAGGCTCCGAAGAAACGATTGCTCGACCCGGACTTTTGCCGTCCAGTCGAAGAAGACGAATCGATTTGTGTTTTTCCCAAATTTCGTTCTTCTAGGTTGAGCCTAAATATAATAATTCGATACAAGTTTCGGAGGTTTTGAGTCCGACGATTTTCCATTCAAAAAGTCAATCCGAGAAACGTCAGAATTAATTCGAGAGACGGGGTCGGAAATTTTCGAAAGCGAAACTGACGATTTAGGCCTTTTTGGGGCGTGAAACTTGAAGAAAAAAATTGGTTCAAGCACTGACGTGAAGTCAGAAGCTTTTGCGCGTATGTTCTATTGTCCATTCTCCTGTATTGGACACTCTTCTTAATCGAATTTACCATGATGAATTCTATTGTCTATTCTCCTGTATTGGACACTCTTCTCAATCGAATTCACCATGATGATTTTTATTGTCTATTCTCCTGTATTGGAGACTCTTCTTAATCGAATTTGCCATGATGAATTCTATTGTCCATTCTGGACAATAGAATTCATCATGGCAAATTCGATTAAGAAGAGTCTCCAATACAGGAGAATGGACAATAGAATTCATCATGGTGAATTCGATTGAGAAGAGTGTCCAATACAGGAGAATAGACAATAGAATTCATCATGGTAAATTCGATTAAGAAGAGTGTCCAATACAGGAGAATGGACAATAGAACATACGCGCAAAAGCTTCTGACTTCACGTCAGTGCTTGAACCAATTTTTTTGCAAACAATTAATACCCAGCACATTTTCATATGCGGCTCCATTTTACCGAGACGACCAACTTTTTCCTCTGCAAATATTATTGAACAGGTAGCTAATTAGACCAGGGTCGATAATTTTTGAAAAAAAAATTTTAATAATCCTATGGAAAAAAGTTAAACGGCAAAGTTGTAGGTATTGAAAAGATACTTTTGTATTTAGACTTTTTATACAAACCCTCAAAATGTATTGAATAGAAAAATTCAAATAACCGAGTTTTTTTTTATTTTTATCTTCTACAAACAATTTTTTTTTCACGAAATTTGGTGAAAACCTGTTTGTCCCAAACACACTGTAATTTTTTTGATTTTATATTTAATTTTACCCCTTCTTTTTTCTTTATATCGAAAAAGCAGCCTAATTTTCAATCGAAAATGCTCACGTCAAAATATCTGCTATTCAAAAAAAGTCGGTGGGCTCTTTGTTGATTGATATTTCTACTTTCTGATGCCAAGTTAATAAAGTTAATGTTATAAGGACATCTACAATGTTTTGAGACAGTTGTAGAATCTTCTGTAAATTATATTCGTAGATGCATATTTACTGCTACTTTAAGTTATATACCTGAGTGAACTACGACAAATTTTAGCCCCTCAGAAGGTTCTCCATACTCATAGAGAAGTGGGGAAGGGTCTAGGACGGAGCCTTACTACCTGTTATCTCGCAGCATTTTCTGAGAAAATTTACCATAGTAATGTTTATTTTTTTTACACCCTCCACTGACTTTTTTAAAAAAAGCAGATAATTATCGATTGATAATAATTAATAATTAGGGTGAGTTTTCGATATTAAAATAAGGTGAAAAAATGAATATTACAAAACAAAAAAATTACAGTGTGTTTGGGACATAGAAAGGCAGGTTTTTACCAAATTTCGTGAAGAAAAAAAATTGTCTGAATGGTTGGTGCAATAGTTTATGCTGCCTGTTATATCAAAGAGAAATTTTTTAGTGAAGTGCGTCTCACTTATCAAGTAGATGTCGTTTGAGTTATGACGGAGAAAAGTGTCGGCTTCATCGTAGTTTGTCACTCCGTATACGTAAATTGGCAGTGGTTTTGGAATTTTGTTGCTCATAGGAGCTAGTGCGACTGAGGAGAGTCAGCCGTATTCTTTGTCAAATTTGTTACTCACAGCACTGTTTCACTACCCTTTGGATAGATCTCCGGCTCGATCTATCCACTAAGCTTGAAACACTCAGCATTCAATTCAAATTAGCCAACGTGAACATGCGCGCCAAAGGGTACTAACTTCGCCGAAATTGTCTCTTTCTTTTCATTTTTATCGAAATAATAACATTGGTGAATGGTATATCTACTGAATAATTCCGATTTTTCAAAAAAATTACGTGAAACGTAGAAAATTTCGTATTATTAGTTGTTTTAACAAATTTCAATTTCTAGTGTTTTTCATCCCATGACACATGTGTATTCAAATGGGTTCTTACGCCACCACAGGCACAGCACTGTTTAATTTCAACCCAACAATGAATGTTCATTCTCAGCCAAAAAGTGGACCAGTTTTTTTTGGACGCTTGTTTTTACAGTTGGATTCATATTATTGGAAATATTGAGAATAATATTTTTTTTCTTGGAGCTAAACAATCTTGGGCGAGCTCAGTACCTGGATAGGAGACCGCTCTGGCTATAAATTTGAACAGCTTGCCAAAGCTCCTGGAGTCCTGGACACAGTGCTTTTCCAACATGTTTCGATGTGCGTCTTATACTTAGCCAGGAGTGTTTATTGTGTTCGTCTAGATCGTTGATGAAACCTTGAAATTCATCATCACTTGTAGATGACATTCGGCATTAAGTTGATATATGCATTTGGACCATCCTGTGTTTCTGTTCTTGAATGACTCATGTTTATCTGTGGGTAATTCCCAGCTGGCAGCATAATTATTCACAAGTATTCATGAACACTTGCGGGTTTTTAGTTGTTATTACTGTATCATATGCTTGTTATGGACAAGATCGAAAGTAATAGTATTTTCTCTATTTTAGTATCGTAATGAGTCAATTCCAGCACTAAAAACAGTGCTGGAATGAACTCATTCCCGCATTGTTTCTAGTTATATTTTTCGTTTTGTAGTAGTCAGCATGGATCTGCAATCTGGATATATTGATATTGGATATTGATATTGGATATATTGCAATCTGGATATATTGAAACAATTGTTGAAGGAAAAAGATTTATTTTGATTAAAAAACAAGGTACTAGAGATTTCCTTCTTGCTAATGTTGAATCATTCATGCTATTAGGAAACTGTTTTAAATCTGATCTCCATGTCCGACGTATGATTCAAATTCAAATTCCGTAATCTGTCAACTTTCGTAACAGTCACACCAACTGCCAAGATACAATACATAAGTCACTAGGATGTAGAATCCGAATTTTTCATTAAATTTCAACAGTATTTTAAAAAATTGGTTCAAGCACTGACGTGAAGTCAGAAGCTTTTGCGCGTATGTTCTATTGTCCATTCTCCTGTATTGGACACTCTTCTTAATCGAATTTACCATGATGAATTCTATTGTCTATTCTCCTGTATTGGACACTCTTCTCAATCGAATTCACCATGATGAATTCTATTGTCCATTCTCCTGTATTGGAGACTCTTCTTAATCGAATTTGCCATGATGAATTCTATTGTCCAGAATGGACAATAGAATTCATCATGGCAAATTCGATTAAGAAGAGTCTCCAATACAGGAGAATAGACAATAAAAATCATCATGGTGAATTCGATTGAGAAGAGTGTCCAATACAGGAGAATAGACAATAGAATTCATCATGGTAAATTCGATTAAGAAGAGTGTCCAATACAGGAGAATGGACAATAGAACATACGCGCAAAAGCTTCTGACTTCACGTCAGTGCTTGAACCAATTTTTTTCTTCAAGTTTCACGCCCCAAAAAGGCCTAAATCGTCAGTTTCGCTTTCGAAAATTTCCGACCCCGTCTCTCGAATTAATTCTGACGTTTCTCGGATTGACTTTTTGAATGGAAAATCGTCGGACTCAAAACCTCCGAAACTTGTATCGAATTATTATATTTAGGCTCAACCTAGAAGAACGAAATTTGGGAAAAACACAAATCGATTCGTCTTCTTCGACTGGACGGCAAAAGTCCGGGTCGAGCAATCGTTTCTTCGGAGCCTTACGCTACACCAAATCGGTACTACTGAACTCGCACAAGAATGCTCGAATCTCCAACAATATTTAACCGATCATATTAAAACTTGAAACTTGGCAGTAGAGTTTGGTTATGAAGGCTCTTGCAAAATTTCATGAATTTCAAACGAATAGTTACTGATATATAGAATTTTTTTTTTTAATTTTTAATGATTTATTAAAAATTTTCTACAAATGCTATCCTCACCAAATTTTGCAAACATTTTCGCGTTGCCATTCTACAACTAATAACAATGTTTGAATTCCATCGGTTCAGTATTTTTCGAGTTAATGAGGAACAAAAAACCACCAAATTTCAGAAAATTTCAGATTGCTATAACTCTATAACCGTTTGGTCGATTATGCTCATAAACAAACTGAAATGTCGCGTTCTGGTGCACATCCTAACCTGAAAATTTCAAGCCGCTATCTCATTCCGTTCGCAAGTTATCGTGACAACAAAAATATTTTTTAATAATTTTTTTAAAATTTTCTAGCCATACGATTTGCACTAAATTTCACGAACGTGCTTAGGGTCATATTCTACAACTACCCACCAAGTTTCAATTTGATCGGATTCATATTGGTTGAAAACAAAATTATTACTCGGAAACCACTGGGCCGATTATGCCCATTAACGAACTTGTCCGTCGTATTGGGATGCGCCACCTACCCTGAAAATTTCAAGTCGCTAGCTCTTTTCGTTCTCAAGTTATCGTGGCAACGGCCGGCCGGCCGGCCGGCCGGCCGGACGGCCGGCCGGACAGAATCAAATTTGACCTCGAATTCTTCATTGGGGAGTCGAACTTAATCGTTTGAGACCATTTTTTTCAAAAAATTCGAAAGTTACAGACATTTGGGCAAAACTATAACGCGTATGTTCCCCAGAACATACGCGCAAAAACTTGCCTGAAATAGAGAAAATATCGTCTAATACTCGTTGCAGAAGGCAATTCCAACACTCATGCGTTCAAAAACTCGCTCCTTCGTCGCTCGTTTTCGAATTTCGCATTCGTGTTTCAATAGGAGCCCATTCTGCAACTTGTATTAGAATATACTATTTTTAAATCATTATCCGCATTTCGGTGAAATTCGAGGGAATTTTGGAAATGAGAGGATTTCTCCTTTATGAAAGCCTGTGTACCTATACTCTTTTTTGCGCGTATGTTCTGGGGAACATCGCGTTATCATTTTGCCCAAATGTCTGTAATTTTCGAATTTTTTGCTGAATATGGTCTCAAACGATTGAGTTCGACTACCTGATGAAGAATTCGAGGACAAATTTGAGTCTGTCCGGCCGTCCGTTGCCACGATAACTTGAGAACGGAATGAGATAGCAACTTGAAATTTTCAGGGTAGGTGGCGCATCCCTATACGACGGGCATAATCAGCCCAATGGTTTCCGAGTAATAATTTTATTATCAACCAATATAAATCCGCTCGAATTGAAAGTTGGTGAATAGTTGTAGAATATGAATATAATAACGTTTGTGAAATTTTGTGAGAATCGAATCACTTAAAAATTAAAAAAAAAAATATTAAAAAATATTTTTTATGTCACGATAAACTGAGAACGAAAAGAGATAGCAAATTTTCAGATTAGGTTGTACATCTGACCTCAACATTTGATTTTGTTCATAGGCATAATCGGCCAAACAGTTTCGGAGTTATAAACATCTGAAAGTTGGTTGTTATTTCCTCAATAAATCGAAAAATACGAAACCGATTGAATTCAAACATGGTTATTAGTTGTATGATGCCAACGCGAAAATTCCTACAAAATTTCGTGAGGATCGCATTACTAGAACATTTTTACAAAATCATTCAAAATTATTGAAAAAATTCTATATATCAGTAACTATACGTCCAACATCGCTAAAATGTTGCGAGAGCCTTCAAAACTTAACTCTTAAGTTTGAACACGATCGGATATATATTGAGAGATATCGGAGATTCGAGCAGTCTTGTGTGAGTTTAGTAGATGGATGGGAGACCGTTGCCTCGATAACTTTCGAACGAAAGGAGATAGGGACTTGCAATTTTCAGGGTATGTTGCACATCCGACTAGCAGAATTAAGGTCGTTTTTGGGCATAATCGGTCCAACGGTTTCGGAGTTATACCCACCTGGAATATTATTTCCTCGATAACTCAAAAAAATAGACTCAATCGAATTGAAGCTTGGTATCTAGTTGTGGAATATCGACATAAAGACTTGTTTAACCCTTTACTGCGCAACTTTTTATAGGTAAATTGTCCGTTGTCCTTCATCTTTCGGTTTTTCCTTTTACTGTGTTAAGTACCTAATGTTAAGTAATGCTTCTTCTTTCGATCTTTCGGTTTTGTCTTTGTGAATCATTTCTAAGTTTGACAAATAGGTTAAGTTGAGGAGTATTAATTTCTGTTGTTTTTTTCATTTTCTTGTATTTACATGTTATTTTGTTGCGATGGTTATTTTCAAACACTGATTGTTAGTTGATTTGTCTCGATACTAGTGCTATATGCGCTGTTTATAGACAGTTTGTTCAATATTGAATTTGTTCAGTAATTGATTAGGTAATAAATGATTTTTAAAAAAATCTGCAATTTTATTGTTATTGTGTTATTTATGATAATCAAAATGACAGGTTCCGTACCTTTGACAAACGTACAAAAGTCAAATCCCCTAGAATATTGTATTTTCGTCGCTCTTGTTCCTCGGAACAGAATGCTTATCAATTTTCCCAAATGTCTGTAATTTTCAAATTTTTGGCTGAAAATGGTCTTAAACGATTTGGTTCGACTCACTGATCGAGAATCCATGGTCAAAATCGATTCTGTCCGGCCGTTAACACTATAACTCTCGAACGGAATGAGCTAGACAACTGAAATGTTCAGAGTAGGTTCGAGGGATAAATATCTCGGTTAAGTTTGTTATTGGGCAAAATCTGCCTGATGGTTTCGGAGTAACAAAAAAATTTTTTTTTACATTACAACTTTTGAATTAATTTTTTTTTAAGATGCAATTTTATCATAAGGATCCAATTAAATCATTTTCAACTAAGCTAATACTTCCGGAGATATTATTTTTCAAATTTCAATAATACAGCGTAGTTCTATGTATTCACAGAATGTGAACACAGAATCTGTCTGTGTTCACTGTTCATAAATGTCATCTTATCTAGCTATTAGAGTCATGTCAATTCGTAGTTTGAAAAACAAGTAGGTATCCGATTCTTGAACTTGTGAATATATACAAGACTGTTTGAAACCGAAAATAATATTGACTAGTTTCATATTGAATAATTTACGTATACAGGGTGTCCCGTAAAGACCACGTCAAACGAAAACGGAATGTAGATCAGAATATGCTCTATCTGATGTGAAAAAATCGTTCATGTGAAAGTCTCACAGTTTTCGAGATATTTGATGTTTCATGAAAATGTTGAATTTTTACACTTAAAATGCTTTCTCTCTTGCGGAAGCTACAATTCAATACATTTTGAATCAGTTTTTTCCGTAAATATTGTTGAATGATTACTCCAATTCATGCAATGAAAAATAGCACAAAATATTATACTGGGATTCTGAAAAAAAAATTTTAAATTCATGTTCTGAAGGAAGTGTTTTTTTGAACTGGTGACCAGACTGTCAACCAGAATGATAGAGCTCATGACAGGCATAGCAGAATCAAGTGCCCATAGAATCCTGAAGAAACAGAAATATCACCCCCTACCATATTCAGCGAGTTCAACAACTACTACCAAGATACTATCAAGCCCGAGTAGAATTTTGTCAACAAATGTTGCTGAAACATACAGAAAATCCCGATTTTTTCAATAATATCCTTCGGACTGATGAGTCTTCCTGTACTCAAAGCGGTTATATCAATCTGCACAATCTTCATAGTTGGAACATCGAGAATCCGCACAATGTAAGGCAAGATAGATCCCAATATCGATTTACGGTGAATTTATGGAGTGGAATATACGATGGAAAAATATTCGGTCCGACAGAATTGCCGCAATCATTAAACGGCACCAACTATTTGAATTTTCTAAGGAACAGTGTACCCTTACTCTTAGAAGATATACCACTGGAAATGCGACGTAATCTATGGTTTTAACACGACGGGTGCCCAGCACACTACAGTCGTCATGTTAGGGAATATTGCAGGGCATGTATTAGAGAAGGGGGTCGTCATTTTGAGCATTTGCTCTAATAAGAATCCTGAATTTTTATTATTGGTATTTTTATAAAGTTTCTTCACAATAGATTTGTTGATGTTGAAGGTCCTGTGCGTTATTACATTATATCATTGCAATTAATGAATAATTTCACTTTATAAGTAATTTGAGGACTAACTGACATTTTTCAAGAGAATTATTCAATATGTTACAGCAGAATCTGCAAAATGAAAGGATTTGTGGAAAAGGTGACAAAATCAGTTTTTCACAGAAATGCTCCATTTTCGATAAACATTCAAATATCTTTTTTCGCGAAGAAGCTTATCACCTGTATTTAACCTTTTCGGAATCCTCACAAAATGGGCAACTTCTATGTTTCTATATACAGTATTTTCATAATGTTGCTAGTTAATATATTTTGAACTATTAAAATAATTTGTTCGTAAGCCTCTACCTACTCAAATAACAGGAATAAATGGACAATCTGCTATGATTGTCTCCAGCCTTGCTCTAGACATTTCGATGATACTTTCCTTAGGTATTTCGGGTTTTGAAAACTATGCACCGAGTGCAAGTTGCAACAACCCATTCCACGAGATTGAATCATTGCAGATTGCTCATTTAATCTTGATAAATAAATTTAATGACAATTTTTGGAGCATTGTAGATGGCACTTTTTTTTGGTGCTCTTGTTTAAATGATAAATTTTGAAACATTTTTTTAAACGATACTTTTTTTAAATTTAATTTCTTTGATGATGTAGTTCTATCATAAGAACCCATTGCTATATAATTCCCAACTCTGAGAAACCAATACTTTCGGAGATATAATTTGTCTGTTTGAACAAGAGCGCTAAAAAGCCGAAACTAGTAGTGGCAACATTGAATTGAGGTGCTGGAATCGCCTGTTGCCTCGACATTTCGGCCGTACTTAATGCGATTAATATCGGGTGAACATGGTGGCCAATCCATTCTCGTATTACAATAATTTATTCGTTCATTCACAATTTTGGTCCAGTGTTGAGAGGCATTGTCGCGGTTAATACTGTTCCGTGAGTTTTTGCTAATTTTCTAATGTACATCTCATACATACGTTCGTATTCGGTAGGGTGTTCCAGGATTTGTGATTTGATTCAGGCAGTAATTGTTGGAATTCAGCATATGGAATAATTACAGATCAGATTATTTCTTTCTACGTTAACGTCGCTGATAATTGTGTATCTAACAGATGATCTGTTTTTATCCGCCTTCGCTACAAATACGTGTTTTTCTTAATTCTGCCACACAGTCTGCGTTCAATCTGTTCTTTGGCTCTATAAGGTTTACAGTTTCGGTTGTTCCAGAGTGATTCTCCTGAGAGATGGGAAGATGTTGTGTTCCTCATGTGCCAACAAACTTACGAACATTTATGCAAATGTTATGCTCAACGATTAAAAATCACTCGATGAAATTGAGACAAATATGGTTTGTCAGTACGGTTCCAAATCTCGAAGGAGGACCAGAAATATTTCCCCTGCTATCACTTCGACAGGAAACCCTCCTTGAACATCTCAGTCTGCGTCAGTTTAATCAATTGATGTCGAAGGTAGACTATCTCACCACCATCATCTCCTCTATCTAAGATGATATCACTTTCATCAAACTTTCTTAGGAACTTATATCGAACCAGGAATCCAAATGCAATTCTGTTATTGAAAATTATTATTATTAGAAAGGGCGTGTGCCGTGTGGTTTGGTTCACCCCTTCAGAACTGCGACCGATACGATATTTTGTTCTATTTCTATCACCCTACTTATTCAATCCTAAGGACATTGTCATTGGTGTAACATACCTGATGACGGCCTTCGGAGTCTTGATTATCACGTCGTGAAGATTTAGAACTGACTCACCCATATGTAAAATCCACGAATCTTTCTACAAGTCCAGGAATAACTCCAAAGAGCTGTTCTGTTATATAGCTCCCATTGCTGGACCGCTGCCCTGTTGTGGTCTTTTTCAAGCCGCAGAAGGGTTCTGGCCCAGCAGGCGTTACTCCGGAAGCCCTTTTCGGAAGTTCATTTGCCTTCTCATTTCCTTCAATACCACAGTGTCCTATCACCTATAGAACAGTCACCTTATTGCCTCTAGCTCTAGCTTATTGCTTTATGGTATTCCGGCATTCCCAGGAGAGTAGGGGCCTGGGATGGATGATTCGAGGCTTCTCAGTGTGACCTGGATGTCCGTTATGATTTAGATGTGTGCCCCCTTGAGTTTACTTTTCAGACACCCTTGAGCACAAATATAGACAACTAGTGTTTCTGCCTACAACATAGTGGACTTATTTCCCAGGAGCACAAAGCTCTTATCTGATTTTTAATTCATCAGTATACCAAATGGTTGACCTTTGTCCACTCGATTAGTGGTGTCCGAGGTGCAATACATCTGAGGGCTTCGTCAAGACGTTTGAGTCCAGTTGGTCCACTAATCTCATATGTCCTACTCAGTTATCAGGAAGTAGATTCCCACAATGCGAAATTATTATTACCCACATCCAGCAGGGTATATTTGGTTACATGTAAGTGCAAAGAAGGCAGATGAAGTGTTACCTCAAGTAGTACCTATAGCTAGCTCATGTGACACACACAGACAAGCCGTTTCAATTTCTGCAACCGATTGTGTGTGGTGGCCGCATCAGTTTTTGCGCGTATGTTCTGGGGAACATCGCGTTATAGTTTTGCCCAAATGTCTGTAACTTTCGAATTTTTTGACGAAAATGGTCTCAAACGATTAAGTTCGACTCCCAAATGAAGAATTCGAGGTCAAATTTGATTCTGTCCGTCCGGCCGTCCGGCCGTTGCCACGATAACTTGAGAACGAAAAGAACTAGCGACTTGAAAGTTTCAGGGTAGGTGGCGCATCCCAATACAACGGACAAGTTCGTTAATGGGCATAATCGGCCCAGTGGTTTCCGAGTAATAATTTTGGTTTGAACCAATATAAATCCGATCGAATTGAAACTTGGTGGGTAGTTGTAGAATATGAACCTAAGTACGTTTGTGAAATTTTGCGCGAATCGTATGGCTAGAGAATTTTAAAAAAATTATTAAAAAATATTTTTGTTGTCACGATAACTTGAGAACGGAATGAGATAGCGGCTTGAAATTATCAGGTTAGGATGTGCACCAGAACGCGACATTTCAGTTTGTTTATGAGCATAATCGGCCAAACGGTTTTAGAGTTATAGCCATCTGAAATTTTCTGAAATGTTGTGGTTTTTTGTTCCTCATTAACTCGAAAAATACTGAACCGATTGAATTCAAACATGGTTATTAGTTGTAGAATGCCAACGCGAAAATGTTTGCAAAATTTGGTGAGGATAGCATTTGTAGAAAATTTTCAATAAATCATTGAAAATAAAAAAAAAAAATTCTATATATCAGTAACTATTCGTTCGAAATTGCTGAAATTTTGCATGAGCCTTCATAACCTAACTCTACTGCCAAGTTTCAAGTTTTAATATGATCGGTTAAATATTGTTGGAGATTCGAGCATTCTTGTGCGAGTTCAGTAGATGGGTGACCGTTGCGTCGATAACTTTCGAAAGAAAGGAGATAGGGACTTTCAATTTTCAGGGTAGGTTGCGTATCCGAAAGGGAGAGTTGAGTTCGATTTTGGGCATAATCGGTCTAACGGTTTCCGAGTTATACCCACCTGGAATATTATTTCCTTGATAACTCGAAAAATAAATATTCGATCGAATTGAAGCTTGGTAACTAAAAGTAGAAAATCAACATAAAGACGTGTTTAAAATTTTGTAAGAACCGTACCTCTAGAAATGTTGAAAAAAATGACGAAAAAAAAAATTTTAAGAACCGTACCCCTAGAAAATTTCAAAAAAATCACGAAAAAGAAAATTGGTTCAAGCACTGACGTGAAGTCAGAAGCTTTTGCACGTATGTTTACCATGGTAAATTCGAATTAAGAGTGTCCAATACAGGAGAATGGACAACATAATTTACCATGGTAAATTCGATTAAGGGTGTCCAATACAGAAGAATGGACAATAGAATATACGTGCAAAAGCTTCTGACTTCACGTCAGTGCTTGAACCAATTTTCTTTTTTATTCCATGATGAGGATGCGTAAGTGACAAAGGGGCGTAATACTGTTGTCTGTAACCACAGTTTCAAGTTTCAGTCCCCATGTATATAATAACCTTCTGCAGGCCCACATTGCCGCTTTGGCTTTGGAAAGAATTTAGTCTATTTGTTTTCTCCACTAGAGTTTACTATATAGTATGACTCTAGATTTGTACTCACTGGAGAAGTTCAGAGTCATGGACATACCATCTGCTTCGAATTTGGTACAACAAGGCTAATTTTTTCTGCGACAGATCATTATTGTGTATTGTGTATATATATCTGTTAGAATTCAGTGAATCTCAATACCTGTACTAACATCAACATTCAGGACCTGCACTATTATCGACTAGAACACCGGAATTACAATCTGGAGCAAAAAGTCGAACAAATCAATGAGGCAATAATGGAGCTTTTCACTCCAGTTGTCCACTGTCAAAGGTATATTCTAGTTTGAGTTCACTGTGGACTTATTATGAACACTACAAAAGCAACTACACTCTTGTACACTACAGTTTTTGTCGTCTGACATATGTTTCGGAAGCAAAGTTTCCATCTTCAAAGACGAAGCGTTACTGGTTTCATCTTTGAAGATGGAAAAAACTACAAAAACTGTAGTGGACAAGAGTGCAGTTGCTTTTTTAGTGCACTGTCAAAGGTTCGATCAGAGAAGGAAGCACCTTGGTGGAATGAGAACCTGTCAAGCCTCAGGAAGGAGGTCCGTCGGCTCTTTAACAGGGCCAAAAGAGACGGCAACTGGCAGGGGTACACTGATATGCTAACTCAATACAACAAGGAGATTAGGAAGACCAAGAAGCTCAATTTCCAAGACTTTCGTGAAAAAATCACTTCCACTCCCACAGTGGCCAGACTGCAAAAGGGGGAAGTAATCCCAAAATATGGTTGAAGTAGTCTGATGGGTCATACACGGAAGAGGAGGAGGAACGATCGATCGTTCTTCCCAACACACACTTTTCAGGTAGTGAACCTGTTACGAATACTAACACAGCAATAAATCACAACAAAAACTCCAGCAAGGGGGATTGCGATATTGCTAAAATGTTCATAAGTAACGGCTAGAATGGGTAATAAACACCTTTCAGCCGTATGAGTCACCAGTAGTGGATGGGATATTTCCAGCAGTCCTGCAGAAAGGTATAGAAGAGATCCTTTCCCATCTGCTGAAAATCATGAGAAGCAGTCTAGCCTTGGGTCAAGTACCAAGTTTATGGAGAAGGGCAAGAGCAACTTCCGTACCAAAAACAGGGAAGAATTACGGTACTGATCTTCGATCTTTCAGAACCATTTGTTTGACATTCTACTCAAAACGATGGAGAAGGTAGTGGAAAACTACATAAGAACGAAGAATCTGGAAAGCATTCCACTTCACCAGAGTCAGCATGGCTACAGGGCTAGGCGATCTACGAAGACTGCTCTGTATCAGCTGACTGGAATCATCCTGAGAACATTTGGTGCCTAGTAATGGATGAGCTCCTCCACAGGTTAACAGAGATCGGCTTCAGGTACAGTGGTGCTTGTCAGTGGGATTGGGCATAAACCCGAACAAGATCACAGTGATTCCGTTTACTCGGAGAAGGAAACTTCCAGCTATGAGATCCCTCTTTTTGAACGGAGATATTATAGAATGGAAGTCTGAAGTTGAATATCTAGGAGTAACATTAGATTGTAAATAGTTATGGAATGAGCATGTTGAAATCACTTCTGTTAAAGCAATAAAGGCTTTAATGGCGTGCTGAAATCTAGCCGTTAAGGCTTGGGGCTGCAACTCTAAGATACTGCGATGGACGTACGTCATGATTTCTGAGACCCATAATCACGTATGGGCAGTAGTCTAGTATACACCAATAAGCCATAATAGTACGATAAAAACCCTCGACAAAGTACAAAGGCTTGACTGAGTGTGTATCACTGAAGCTATGGAAACCTGTCCTACCAAGACACTTGACATTATCACGAATATGGAAAGGTTTAACGGGTAATTCCGCAAAAGGAGCAGATTAAAAATAATTCTGCTGGTACCTGCCGACACGTGTTTCTGCTAGTTGGCTTCTTCAGGACAGGGCAACCAAGAAACCAAGGAAAAGATGGAAATCAAAGTGAGTATTTTCACTTTGATTTCCATCTTTTCCTTGGTTTCTTGGTTGCCCTGTCCTGAAGAAGCCAACTAGCAGAAACACGTGTCGGCAGGTACCAGCAGAATTATTTTTAATCTGCTCCTTTTGCGGAATTACCCGTTAAACCTTTCCATATATATATATATTACTCCGCTTGATCCATATTTCTATTATCACGAATCTCACACCCCTTCATCTAGTGATAGACAAAATGGCCTATGAAGCCATTCTCAGAATATCTAGGAAAGGAACAGGTAATGAGTCTGGGTCTCTGGTTACTCGGGAATATAAGGAAATGGGGAAGCCAACACACTTGCCCACAAAGGAGCACGCACCCCTTTTATTGGCCTGGAACCCTACTGTGGAGTAGGTAGGCTGCACCTCCTCACTGGTTTCCTCATATGGCACCGCTGTTTCAGGAAACAAATGGTGAGATTAGGGCTAGCTAAAACTCCTGATCAACTGCATCGCCATCTCAAACCAACGCTTTGGGCAAGAAATCTGCAGCAGCGAAAACGTAGCCTCCTTGAAGCCATTCCAGACACTGGACTTCATCAGAACCCTAGAACTGGAAGATGAGATGTAGATGGTGATGACATCGACAGTTCTGATGGGGGCACAATAGACCTTAAGGTCGCAGTGCAACGTTACCCCCTACAAAAATATACATTTATGGACTACGAACAATTGAACAACCATTTGTCTTAGTTCCATTGGGCTGAATAACTGAATTCCGATTACCAACCTTGTGTGGGGGACCTTCAGATCTCCAAGATACCAAATCTACCAAAATCTTAAACAACAATCCATCCAAGCCTTGGAGTACTGACAGCATTAGGAATATCATTCGTACTAAGAAGAACCTCTGGTAACAAATCGCGAACTAACTACGATAAACATCGGCAATACTCCAATCATATAACCCATACTCTCAAGAAAGCAAGAAGGGATTACGGAGAGCATCTGGCCTCCTCTAGAAAGGAAAGAAATTGTATAACTGCATACAATATACAAGAAATACATACGGTGAATGCTGAATTCGATAGTGTCCACCCTCATAGTTCGTCACTAGATGTTGTCTGTTGCGATGAGGAAGAAACTGCTACAGTTTTTGTTGAGAATTTGTCCGGCACCTATACCTGTGAGCTCTGGAAGAGACGCCACCTATCATGGTCCTATGATCAGAAATCATTCCTTTATTCTGTTGGTGTGACAGAAAGCGAGAAGGAAGCTGCAGTGGGATCTGGACTCGTCTAACGCTCTTGGTGCGTGGCATCATTGTGCCTTTCAGCAAGATCATTCACTAGCCACTGTTGTCGAAAACATTGCCTTCGACGTCATCGGAAGCGCAGCAACCAATGTCATATGACACAGTTCAATTCCGAGGCTAGGAAAGAAATTTTCTAGTCACGGTAATCGCCACCATTCACTGTTGGGTCAAAAAATAACAGTGCTGTGCCTAAGGTGGCGTAAGGACACAGTAACAAAGCCTACACATAACGCGAACTGGTTCTCCTTACTCGCTCAAGCTCTTCGAGAGCTTATGAGGGGTCTCCTTGGGGAAGACCTAGGAAGGATCAGTATAATCCATATACTATACTATACTATACAGAGGTTGACACTGGTGAGATATTGGTCGACCCTCAAGGAGTTTTTTTACTGAAGTCGTACGACTACTACCGATAGCTGGCCCACGAAAGTCAACTATCAACAAAAAACGCAGCAGATCTGCTATTCTAACGGAACACCTGGAAAAAAAATCTTCGAAAAGAACAAGAAATTGCGAATATAAAAATGGGTTCAAGCCCTGTGGACAGGAGCTTTCTGGCGCTCTAGTTCAAACAGACAAATTATATCTGGTATTGGTTTCTCAGAGTTGGGAATTATATTAATGTATTCATATGATAGAACTGCATCATAAAGGAAATTCAATTCAAATAATAGTTTAGTTATCAAGATTAAATG
Organism: Halyzia sedecimguttata; assembly: GCA_937662695.2. Taxonomy (NCBI): domain Eukaryota; kingdom Metazoa; phylum Arthropoda; class Insecta; order Coleoptera; family Coccinellidae; genus Halyzia; species Halyzia sedecimguttata. Next base: position 43,839,690 of record OW569413.2, on the reverse strand, counting down.
AGCAATCATGAGAATGAGAACTGCACCACATTTTCAAATTTTTTTTTGCCACTTTGCAGGAATCTGGTCAATACAAAACTTCACATGCGTATAAGAGTCAAGATTCTACAATTTGATGCTAAATTTCAGATAGATCGAGTGATCGGTTTCGGAAATATTCATAAACTAGTTCAAACAGACAAATTATATCTCCGAAAGTATTGGTTTCTCAGAGTTGAGAATTATATCAATGTATTCTTATGATAGAACTGCATCATAAAGGAAATTCAATTCAAATAATAGTTTATTTATCAAGATTAAATGAGCAATCTGAGAACTGCACCATGGAAGAAACCAAATTAAAATAGCTGAAATGAATTTGACTCTCTCTTATAGAACAGGATGAAATGTACGAGTATGAACACAGATCATATAATAAAGCTTAGATAGAATAATTATAGCATTCTGTGAAAACAGAAGTACGATTCATTATTGAAATTTAGAACTTCATCTTAGCAGAAATTGAATTCAAACATCATAGAAGAATTTAAATTCAACAAGAGTGCCAAAAATTATCAATCCAAAACCAACAACGAACTCATCCGAGATATTCATTCCTCAATTCCAGTTTTGTTTTTAGTGGAGATATTCTGAACTCAATATTATTAACTTACCATTACCATTCCCATCATCATATGGATTGACCATCGGCATGAAAATATCAACCAACAAAAGTATGATAATATTCAAATTCTCATATTGATACCATTACTGGAATGAATTACAATGAGACAACGTCAAAGTTGACATTATAACAATTCATAGAATAGCCACAGAATAATTCTATCATTGAAATTTTGAAAAATCATATCTCCGAAAGTATTAGTTTGTTAGAGTTAAAAATGATATGAATGTATTCTTATGGTAAAACTGCTTATTGAAAAAAATTTAATTTGGAATTTGTTCTGTAAATCAAAATTTTTTTTTTTTACTCCGAAACCATCTGTCCGATTTTGCCCAATAACGAACTTAGCCGAGATATTTATCCCTCAAACATACTCTGAAAATTTCAACTGTCTAGCTCATTCCGTTCGAGAGTTATCGTGCCTACGGCCGGACCGGCCGGCCGGACGGCCGGACAGAATGAATTTCGACCACGGATTCTTGATCAGTGAGTCGAACCAAATCGTTTAAGACCATTTTCATCGAAAAATTCGAAAATTACAGACATTTGGGCAAATTGATAAGCACTCAGTTCCGAGGAACTAGAGCGCCAAAAAGGCAAAGGTGTGAACAAGAAAACGGAAGTAAATAAAAAATTGGGTCAAGCACTGACGTGAAGTCAGGAGCTTTTGTCTTTTTTGTCTTAATCGAATTTACCATGGTGAATTCAATTGAGAGTGTCCAATACAGGAGAATGGACAATAGAACATACGCACAAAAGCTCCTGACTTCACGTCAGGGCTTGAACCAATTTTTTTTTTCGTAATTTTTAAAACATTTTCTAGGGGTACGGGTCTTACAAAGTTTTACACACGGCTTTATGTCGATATTCTACAACTAGTTAGCAAGCTACAATTCAATCGAGTCTATATTTTTCGAGTAATCAAGGAAATAATCTTCCAGGTGGGTATAACTCCGAAACCGATGAACCGCTTATTCCCAAAATCAAACTTGACCCTCCCATTCGAATGCGCAACCTACCATGGAAATTGTAAGTCCCTATCTCCTTTCGTTCGAAAGTTATCGAGGAAAGGGTCACTCATCCTGCTACTGAACTCACACAAGGCTGCTCTGATCTCCAACAATATAGATCCGATCATGTTAAAACTTGAAACTTGGCAGTAGAGTTAGATTCTGAAGGCTCTCGCAAAATTTCAGCGATATCGGAGGAATAGTTTCTTCTGATATATAGATTGTTTTTCAATGATTCTCAATGATTTAAAAAAAAAATTATAGTGATATGATCCCCACGAAATTTCGCAAGAATTTTTTCGTTGGCATTCTACAACTAGTAACCATGTTTGAATTGGATCGGTTTTGTATTTTTCGGGTTATTTTGGAAATAACAACCAAATCTCAGATAGGTATAACTACAAAACCGTCTGGTCGATTATGCCTATAAAAAAATTCAAATGTCACATTCGGCTGCGCAACCAACCCTGAAAATTGCAAATCACAATCTCTTTTTGTTCTCAAGTTATCGTGAAATACATAATGTTTTTTCATCATTTTTTTCAAATTTACTAGTGGTACAATCCACACACGTCTTTATGTCGATATTCTACAACTAGACACCAAGTTTTAATTCGATCGGCTCTGCATTATTTGAGTTATGGAGAAAAAATATATATTTTTTTTCCAGATGGTTATAACTCCGAGACCGTTGGACCGATTTTGCCCAACCACGAACTCAACTCTCCCATTCGGATGCGGAACCAAGCCTGAAAATTTCAACTCCCTACCTCTTCTCGTTCAAAAGTTATCGAGGCAACGGTCCCCCAACCAACTACTGAACTCATCCAAGGTTGCTCGGATCTTCGAAAATATACATCCAATCATGCTCAAACTTGGAATTTGGTAGAAAAGTTAGGTTTTGAAGGCTCTCGCAAAATTTCAGTGATGTCTCGCGAATAGTTTCTGATATATAGAATTTTTTTCAATGATTTTCAATTTCAATTCTAGTGATACGATTCTCGCAAAATTCTGCAAGAATTTTCGAGCCAGCCTTTTACAACTAGTAACCAAGTTTGAATTGGGTTGGTTTCGTATTTTTCGAGTTATTGAGGAAATAAATACCAAATTTCAGTTGGGTATAACTCCAAAACCGTTTAGCTATTATGCCTATTAATGAAAACAAATGTCATATACAGATGCACAACCTACTCTAAAATTGCAAGTCGCCATCTCTTTCCTTTCTCTGGTTATTGTGACGTAAATAATATTTTTTTATAATTTTTTAAAATTTTCTAGCGACACGAAACTCAAGAAATTTCACAAATGTCTTCGTATTTGTGTTCTACAACTTGCTACCAAGTTTCAAAACGATCGGATCTGTATTGGTTGATAACAAAATTATTACTCGGAAACCGTTGGGCCGATTTTGCCCTTTAACAAACTTGTCCATCGTATTTGGATGCGCCACCTACCCTAAAAATTTCAAGTCGCTATCTCTTTTCGTTTTCAAGTTATCGTGGCAACGGCCGGACGAACACAATCAAATTTTATCTCAAATTCTTCATCAGTGAGTTGAACCTAGTCATTTGAGACCATTCTCGTCAAAAAATTCGAAAATTACAGACATTTGTGCAAAATGATAACGTGATGTTCCCCAGAACATACGCGCAAAAAGTAGAGAGAGTTAAAAAGGCAATTTTACATGAGGCTAATAGTGATTCCATTTTTGATCATCAATACTTTTGTTTGATTTGCCGCGAAAACTACACTACAGCGTTCCAGGCGAAGGTTGGATACAATGTTATCTTTGCAAGTGCTGGGCCCATGAAAAATGTAATTCAAACAGAGGTTGTATTTACTTTCTTTGTAATAAATGTGATTGAGGATACAATGAGTCTGATTAAGATTAATATTTTTTTACTTGATGAAGACTGATTAAATATTATTGAACTCAAATTAAGATAAATATTTTCTTTCGTAATAATTAATACCGTACTTTTTGCGCGTATGTTCTGGGGAACATCGCGTTATCATTTTGCCCAAATGTCTGTAACTTTCGAATTTTTTGACGAAAATGGTCTCAAACAATTCAGTTCGACTCCGCAATGGAGAATTCGAGGTCAAATTTCATTCTGTCCGGCCGGCCGTCCGGCCGTTGCCACGATAACTTGAGAACGAAAAGAGCTAGCGACTTGAAATTTTTAGGGTACGTGGCGCATCCCCATACGACGGACAAGTTCATTAATGGGCATAATCGGCCCAATGGTTTTCAAGTAATAATTTTGTTTTCAACCAATATAAATCCGATCGAATTGATTCTTGGTAAGTAGTTGTAGAATACGAACCTAAGCACGTTTGCGAAATTTGTGCGAATCGTATGGCTAGAAAATTATAAAAAAATATTTTTGTTGTCACGATAACTTGAGAACGGAAAGAGATAGCAGCTTGAAATTTTCAGGTTAGGATGTGCATCAGAACGCGACATTTGAGTTTGCTTATGAGCATAATCGGCCAAACGGTTTTAGAGTTATAGCCATCTGAAATTTGGTTGTTTTTTGTTCCTCATTAACTGGAAAAATACTAAACCGATTGAATTCAAACATGGTTATTAGTTGTAGAATGCCACCGCGAAAATTCTTGCAAAATTTCGTGAGGATAGTATTTGTAGAAAATTTTCAAAAAATCATTGAAAATTGAAAAAAAAAAATCTATATATCAGTAACTATTCGTCTCAAATTGCTGAAATTTTGCAAGAGCCTTCAGAACCTAACTCTACTGCCAAGTTTCAAGTTTTAACATGATTGGTTAAATATTGTTGGAGATTCGAGCAGCCTTGTGTGAGTTCAGTAGATGGGTGACCGTTGCCTCGATAACTTTCGAACGAAAGGAGATACGGACTTGCAATTTTCAGGGTAGGTTGCGTATCCGAATGGTAGAGTTGAGTTCGTTTTTGGGCATAATCGGTCTAACGGTTTTCTAGTTATACCCACCTTGAATATTATTTCCTTGATTACTCAAAAAATAAATATTCGATCGAATTGAAGCTTGGTAACTAGTAGTAGAAAATCAACATAAAGACAGGTTTGAAATTTTGTAGGAACCGTACCTCTAGAAAATTCGAAAAAACAGACGATTAAAAAAATTTTAAGAACCGTACCCCTAGAAAATTTCAAAAAAATCACGAAACAAAAAATTGGTTCAAGCACTGACGGGAAGTCAGCACTTGAACCAATTTTTTTTTTCATGATTTTTTTGAAATTTTTACTTTTTGTTTTTGGAAAGAAAATATACTTTTGATTTGCATTGGATCATATGAAGTTATTATTTCATAAGACTCTCTTAACTTAAAAATGAACCATTGGACCCTTTGCCCCCTGGCTGCCCCTTTTTACCCGTTCTGTGGCTATTTCTATAATGATGTATCAACCGAGAATTGAGCCAAACATAGTTGTTTGATATGTGTTATGTGTTTTGATGTAGTGGTTTTGGTTTTCACGGTATAATTACTAACTCTCAAATTGAACCTTTGTACCCCGCCCGTCCTTACCGATTATTATGTGACGTTAATAGGTTGGGAATATTATACTCCATTCACTTTTATAAAGTCTCCCGGTTGGCCATGATTTAGGCCTATCACGTTTTTGTAACTAAAACTAAGTCAGGTTGGCACTCCTGAAATATCATCAATGTCAAAACAATTCTCTGAGACGTTGCCAAATTCTACTCTCAACAATCAACATAATAGTCGATCTTAGACAAGATATTATTACAGATCATTATCTTCGAATAATGAAGAACTCTTCGCTTTAAAATTAAAAATGCCGAAAGCAGTTTTGAAGAAGCAGAGACACATTATCAGGAAGTGCTATACAGAATCTGCAATAGGAAAACTCCATTCTGTCTTAGGACATGTTGAACTCTCGAATGAAATTAATAAGTTTCCTATCCTATCGCCATATTATATTAAGGTTTAACAGTGACTCGGTTTTCGTAGCACTACTACATTTTGAAACTGGTGTATTTCAAGTTGTACAACAAGTTATTTAAATGATTCCTATATGCTTATTTCTTGAGAATTTCGAAAAGTGAGTAATTCCATAGGTACGGCTGTTCGTTCAGAAGTTTTCCTGCCGGGTTATTCAGGTAGTTTTATTATTTTTTCAAATGAACTATCACAAAGGAGTGGACTACTGTATCCATTATTTTTCATTGAAATTTCAACACTTGATTCTTGATTTCCGTACAAGAAAATAGCATAACTGAATCTTCCAACCAGTTCATATACGTGAAATATTTCCATATTAACAACAGATGAAAAATTTTCTTCAAGAGTGGCCAGGTATTTGGTATTGTTGTATTCAAAAAATATCTTCTCAAATTAATTATTTTTTCCAAGAAAATTCACATTGTGAAAAATACGTAATTACTACGACTTCTATATAGAGAAGACAACGTTGGGTAGTTATCTGACAGGAAAAGGGGCATAACCTATCATTTTCAAAAGATACATGGTGAAATGTGTCAAAATTTCATGGCCAACCGGGAGAGTTTATAAATGTGGATGATGTATAAGTATACATATTATTGCATAGCCGAAGTGAGTCTTATGTCTGTAATTTTCGAATTTTTTGCCGAAAATGGTCTCAAACTATTGAGTTCGACTAACTGATCAAGAATTCGAGGTCAAATTTGATTCTGTCCGTCCTGCCGGCCGTCCGTCCGCTGCAACGATAACTTGAGAACGGAATGAGATAGCGATTTGCACTTTTCAGGGTAGATGGCGCATCTCAATACGACGGACAAGTTCGCTAATGAGCATAATCGGCCCAACGGTTTCCGAGTAATAATTTTATTTTCAACCAATATGAATCCGATCGAATTGAAACTTGGTAACTAGTTGTAGAATATAAACCTAAGCTCGTTGGTGAAATTTTATGAGATCACATCACTAAAAAATTTTAAAAAAATTATTAAAAAATATTTTTTTTTGTCACGATAACCTGAGAACAGAAAGAGATAGCGACTTGAAATTTCCAGGTTAGGTTGTTCATCTGAATGCAACATTTGAGTTTGTTTATAGGCATAACCGGCCAAACGGTTTTGGCTATAGCCATCTGAAATTTGGTCGTTATTTCCTCAATAACTCGAAAAAAACACAACCGATAAAATTCAAACATGGTTATTAGTTGTATAATGCCAATGCCTAAATTCTTGCGAAATTTTGCGAGGATCATATTACTAGAAAATTTTAAAAAAATCATTGAAAATAATCGAAAAAAATTCTATATATCAGTAACTATTCGTCTGACATCGCTGAAATTTTGCGAGAGCCTTCAGAACCTAAGTCTACTGCCAAGTTCCAAGTTTGAACATGATCCGATATATATATATATATATATATATATATATATAGATAGGCGTAATTTCCCAAATGATATAGATAGATTCTAGGTTAAGGGGTATAGGAAATGATGAATTGAAGTTATTTCATCATTTCCTATACCCCTTAACCTAGAATCTATCTATATATATATATATATATATATATATATATTATTAATTCTTGAATTTTCTTGTGCTTCTTTCTTATATAAATTCTTGTGAAAGTTTTCTTGGGTATTGTAGCACGTTGTGTTTGACTAGTAAAACAATATTTACTTTTTCATTTTATATAATATCCAACATATGTTTCGGCCTTGATTGGCCTTTTTCAAGGATGTATAATATAACAATCTAATACTAATGACATTATTTTCAATTTTGACAGTTGTAATTTGTCAAAAATTAGTATTAGATTGTTATATTATACATCCTTGAAAAGGCCAATCAAGGCCGAAACATATGTTGGATATTATATAAAATGAAAAAGTAAATATTGTTTTACTAGTCAAACACAACGTGCTACAATACCCAAGAAAACTTTCACAAGAATTTATATATATATATATATATATATAAAGGTTTAACGGGTAATTCCGCAAAAGGAGCAGATTAAAAATAATTCTGCTGGTACCTGCCGACACGTGTTTCTGCTAGTTGGCTTCTTCATAGTTTACCTCCGAAATGGAGGTCCTAGAGCTGAAGGCACAATTGGTTGCTCGCTCCTGGTGTGGTGTCACCTATTTTCACTTTGATTTCCATCTTTTCCTTGGTTTCTTGGTTGCCCTGTCCTGAAGAAGCCAACTAGCAGAAACACGTGTCGGCAGGTACCAGCAGAATTATTTTTAATCTGCTCCTTTTGCGGAATTACCCGTTAAACCTTTCCATATATACAGGGTGTCTGGTGAGGAATGGGACAACGTTTAGGTGGTGATGAGGGATGTCTCAAGGAGTGAGAAAATGCCATTTGAAATCATCTGAGGTTCATGGTTCCTGATATACAGGGTGTTTTAGAAAAAAGTACGAAATTTCAAATGACTATAATTCAGGAAATATTAAAGCTAATCCGATGATTTTTGGTATGAACAATGATAGAGTGAGTACGAATCTGTTTGAATGGAAAATTCGAAATAAAATCAGATCCGGACTCAGAAATTTTAGTTTTTCTGAAATTAGGAAAAAACAACACCCTGTATGCGGTTTTTAATTTTTTTGACTTCAGATTCTGAGAGAGCAGGAAAAATACTTTCAAAATCAACTGTCATCCCGAATGGCACAAATTTTCCCTGCTTTCTCTGATCCTTCGAATGTCAATCTTCCGATTTTCGCTTCTTCCATATTTTTTTTCTCGATATTTCAGAAACATGAGATCTCAGATAGTTACTTATAATTAAAAAAAGGCCTATAAACGAATCAAAAATTTTATAAAAATTATCAAAAAAGGGAAAAACAGTTAACATTTGGAAAATTCACGAAGTATTTCTGAAGTACTAATTGATGATTCAGTGGAACAAAATTAATGATTAATTCTTCAAATATTGTTCAAAATGAAAACCACCAACTTCTACACATTTATCTGCTCTTTTCATTAAATTCAAAACTGCTTTCCTTATCACATTTGGGTTGTTTCGTATTTCGTCACATGCGTCTATTATTCGCTGAATTAATTGTTCCCTCGTATTTATCTCTTGCTCGTACACCATAGTTTTAAGGTTGCCCCAAAGGAAATAATCTAACGGTGTCAAGTCTGGAGACCGAGGTGGCCATGCTCTTTGACCACCACGACCTATCCATCTATTTGGATAGACCTCGTTCAAATGATTTCTCACTGTAATTGAGAAATGTGGGGGTGCTCCATCATGCTGGAAGATAGGTCCTCTTTGATTAATATTCCCTAATAAATTAGGAAAAACATTCATGAGGAAATCTCTATAAATTTCTCCAGTGAGTCTTTCTTCGAAAAAATGAGGACATATTAAAATATTATCATAATATGCGCACCACACATTTACACTGAAACGTCTCTGTGATTGTCTTTGTACGACTGCGAAAGGATTCTGTTGATGCCAAAGGTGATTATTTCGAGCATTGTTTATTCCATCGCAAGTGAATTGAGCTTCATCTATGAATAATATTCTTTGGACATTTCTTCTATGACTTCTTATCCACCTGGAAAATTGAAGCCGTGCGATCTCATCACCAGGCTCCAACTGCTGAACCACTTGAGGGTGATATGGGTGATATTTTTCACTCTTCAGAGTATTCCAAACGTACCATTTCGATACTTCATGAATTGAAGCCAATCGTCTGATACTTACTCCCGGATTGTTTTGCACAGTTTCTAAAATATTCTCACGGATATTATCTTCTATTGTATGTGGTCTCTCAGAAACTATTTTGCTGGGAAAACTACCATGTTGTTTCGTATGCGCAACAAGGCGGGAAAAAATTTTGTGATTTGGAACCCGACGATTGGGAAAACGTCTACGATACTCCCTTTCAGCTGCTCTTCCGTTCATATCACATGAACCATACACCAAAATCATGTCAACATACTCTTCATTAGAAAATGTGTGCGGCATGATTTTCAACAAATTGAAGTAAGATTGTATCAACAATAATATCACTAGTTTGACAGATAACTAAATGCTCTATCTTTTCTCATCATGAATGATAGCAAACCATAGAATGACATAACTGGCAACTAGATTCAAGACTAATGATGGAGATATGTACATGACGAATGAAACTTTGGATATTACAGGAAAAAATGATCCAAACTCATCTGAAAGATCTGAAAGAGACAAGAAGTTGACGGTTTTCATTTTGAACAATATTTGAAGAATTAATCATTTATTTTGTTCCTACTGAATCATCAATTAGTACTTCAGAAATACTTCGTAAATTTTCCAAATGTTAACTGTTTTTCGCTTTTTTGATAATTTTTATAAAATTTTTGATTCGTTTATGATCTTTTTTTACTTATAAGTAACTATCTGAATCTCATGTTTCTGAAATATCGAGAAAAAAAATATGGAAGAAGCGAAAATCGGAAGAATGACATTCGAAGGGTCAGAGAAAGCAGGGAAAATTTGTGCCATTCGGGATGACAGTTGAGTCTGAAAGTATTTTTCCTGCTCTCTCAGAATCTGAAGTCAAAAAAATTAAAAACCGCATACAGGGTGTTGTTTTTTCCTAATTTCAGAAAAACTAAAATTTCTGAGTCCGGATCTGATTTTATTTCGAATTTTCCATTCAAACAGATTCGTACTCACTCTATCATTGTTCATACCAAAAATCATCGGATTAGCTTTAATATTTCCTGAATTATAGTCATTTGAAATTTCGTACTTTTTTCTAAAACACCCTGTATATCAGGAACCATGAACCTCAGATGATTTCAAATGGCATTTTCTCACTCCTTGAGACATCCCTCATCACCACCTAAACGTTGTCCCATTCCTCACCAGACACCCTGTATATATTACTCCGCATGATCCATATTTCTATGTTTCATATCCTCGGGTTGAGGTCGCATCGCACAGGTAGCTTATGCTTCCTCCGTGCCGATGCCATAGTTTACCTCCGAAATGGAGGTCCTAGAGCTGAAGGCACAATTGGTTGCTCGCTCCTGGTGTGGTGTCACCTATTTTCACTTTGATTTCCATCTTTTCCTTGGTTTCTTGGTTGCCCTGTCCTGAAGAAGCCAACTAGCAGAAACACGTGTCGGCAGGTACCAGCAGAATTATTTTTAATCTGCTCCTTTTGCGGAATTACCCGTTAAACCTTTCCATATATATATATTACTCCGCATGATCCATATTTCTATGTTTCATATCCTCGGGTTGAGGTCGCATCGCACAGGTAGCTTATGCTTCCTCCGTGCCGATGCCATAGTTTACCTCCGAAATGGAGGTCCTAGAGCTGAAGGCACAATTGGTTGCTCGCTCCTGGTGTGGTGTCACCTATTTTCACTTTGATTTCCATCTTTTCCTTGGTTTCTTGGTTGCCCTGTCCTGAAGAAGCCAACTAGCAGAAACACGTGTCGGCAGGTACCAGCAGAATTATTTTTAATCTGCTCCTTTTGCGGAATTACCCGTTAAACCTTTCCATATATATATATTACTCCGCATGATCTATATATATATATATATATATATATATATATATATATATATATATATATATATATATATATATATATATATATATATATATATATATATATATATATATATATATATATATATATATATATACATGGTAAGTCTTTGACCACTGCAGTAATTTTAACCAAAGATTCCTCTCATCAAATGAAACACTTTTTTCATTTAACATTTTTCCAAATTCAGCTCAGGTAAAAAGATACAGGCTGTTGAAATTTTGAAAAATAATCAGTTTTATTTTGTAGCTTTGACATCCTTTTTTCGAATAAAATGAATGTTGGCGTAAAGTTTCCTATAACTATGATACATATTTTCCAAATATTAGTTATTTTCTACTTCTACTGGTTTTCTAGTTATGGACTCGTCGATTCATAAAACTAAACGAAATTAGCATAAAGAAAGCATATAAAGTTTTTCTTCAGTAATTTCAAGAATATTCCATCGTTTCAGAACATTATGTTATTCTTCATCATTTCTCCTTAATCGCACCGTTTTCGAGATATTCTTCATTGAATGTTTTAAAATGGAAAACTCCAGAAATTTCACTACTTTTATGGATCAGTCCCTGAGCGTTGGAATCCCGAATCAAGCTGTAAACCACATTACCACCCCTTATTCTCGTCCGCCAACAATGTCATAGATAATTTATATGCGGGAGTGTATTAGCACATTGTGAAATCTTTAAATGCTTGTAACTTTTTACCTGAGCCGAATCTGGAAAAATGGAAAATGAAAGAAGTGTTTCATTTGATGAGAGGAATCTTTGGTTAAAATTAATGCAGTGGTCAAAGACTCATCCTGTATATTGTTGGAGATTCGAGTAGCCTTATGTGAGTTTAGTAGATGGATGGGTGACCGTTGCCTCGATAACTTTAGAAAAAAAGGAGATAGGGACTTGTAATTTTCAGGGTATGTTGCGCATCCGAATGGGAGAGTCAAGTTCGATTACGGGCATAATCGGTCCAACGATTTCAGAGTTATACCCACCCGGAATATTATTTCCTCGATAGCTCAAAAAATATAGACTCGATCGAATTGAAGCTTGGACACTAATTGTAGAATATCGACATACAGACGTGTTTAAAATTTTGTAAGAACCGTACCCCCAGTTACCTTCTGCACTTTCACTTGGTACTGTATCACTATCTCACTGTATTCGTGTTGATGCTTTTACTGCTTTACTGCTTTACCTCCGCAATCACCTTTAACATTCACTGCTGTAGTATACCTAACGTTTCATGGATCATTTGCCTTTGACTGTGTATAGTGTATAATAAATATATTCTTTTGTTTTCAATCAGTAGCAAATTTATCATCAAGTAGAAACTTTCAATCATATAGTTTCACCTGTCTTACCCATTTCTTTCAGACATTTCCGCGTGTAAATAGATACTGAGATTAACATTATTAAAGTGTATTTCAGACAATGAATCGTAGTGAAATTGTAATATACCTACTTGTATAATTATATTGTCATTGTGTCTGAACACCGAGAACTATGCACTGTATTCTACGCAAGAAACTGGTACCAATCAATCGCTTACACCTTAGGAGTTGCAACCTTGGACTTAACATTTGCAACTGTCGTCCGAGGAAAAGTCCGGTAAAAAAGGTCGTCACAAATTATTGTGAGATGCTACAACACAACAACCTGTGTTACCAGAAATGCATTTGTTTTAACGTTACATCCAACCATTACCACGTAATTACAATTGTACCTCTTTGGGTTTATATGGTAAATGACACTTCATCCTCACGCATAATAGTCCAGTCCAAATAGACATTTCAAATAACAACAATTTGGCAAAGCACTGTAGCCAGGAGCTTTGGCGCGCTGGTCAAATTTATAGTCAGATCGGTCACCCTTCTAGGTACTGAATTCGCCCAAGGCTGCTTAGCTCCAGTGAAAAAAAAATATCATTCCTAATATTTCCAGGAATATAAATCCGACTGTGAAAACAAGCGTCCATTAAAAAACTGATCTTCTTTTTGGCCGAGAATGGTCTCAAACGATTAATTTCAAACTAAAATGCATACATTCACTGTTGGGTTGAAAATATACAGTCTGTGGTAGCACAAGGGCCCATTCAAATACATACATTTGCTGTTGGTTTGAACGTGAACAGTGCTGTGTGTGCGGTGGTTTAAGGTCCAATTCGAATATGTACATACATGCACTCTTGGTTCAAAAATGAAAATTGCTGTGTTTGTGTAAGTTCTCTGTTCAAATACATAATGATAATAATAACAATTTGATCCTGTGGGACTAGAAATGTTTAGGACAATCCATTCACTGCTGGGTCAAATTTAGAAAGTGCTTTGTTTGTGGGTGCATGAGGGTCCATTCGAATATATATACATTTACTGCTGGGTCGAATATAAACAGTTCTTTCTTTGTAGCGGCGTGAGGACACAAATCAGTTCAATCGTATAATTGTGCCATGAGATGAAAAATACATTTCAGATGGCTTTAACTCTGAAACCACTCGGTGGATTTAGTCCACTAATGAACTTAGTTGGCGCATTTGGACTCCGAATCTCCAAATTTCAACTCTTTAACTCATTGCGTTCGTTCGAGCGAAATCATGCTCACGGCCGACTGGACAGTATCAAATTTGACCTCGAATTCTTCATCAGTTAGTTGAACCTAGTCGTTTGAGACCAGTCTTGGGAAATAAATCGAAAATTTGGACATTTGGGCAAAATGATAACTCGATGTTCCCAAGTACATACGCGCAAAAAGTAACTCAAAAAAAAATTATACCTCATAAAATTATCAACAAAAGTAGGAAAGCCCTGTGAACAGGAGCTTTAGCGCTCTTGTTCTTACTTTGACAAATCATATCTCCGAAATTATTGGTCTCTGGGAAAGAAATTAAATTCAAACAGACCGATTCTCCTCAATAACGAATTTATCAGAGATATTCATTCCTCAAATCTATTCTGAATGTTATATTATATCAATTAGAACTTAGACAATATTGCAGTTTTGTTTTTACTGGAGATATTCTGAACCTAATTTGATTAGATATCTTTCCAAAGAATATATTTCCATCATCATATGGATTATCCACGGGCATTATATTATCACCTTAAAAGTATAATATCATATCATCCTCATAATTCTACGATAGCTGAGGTTATTTCATTGGTCATTTTGCATTCAATCATACTTTGTTTTCTAGAACAGGTGGTGTATTTTATATCAAGAATAACGAACCAGAAATAATTTTGACATTTATCTTTCATAGGAAAATAAGATGAAATGCAAGAACACAGATCACATAATAATTCATGATAGAATAATCAAGTACAACTAATGTTACTCCGAAACCATCAGGCTGATTTTGCCCAATAACGATCTCAACCGAGATATTTATATTCCAAACCTACTCTGAAAATTTCAACTGCCTGGCTCATTTTGTTCGAGAGTTATTGTAGAAACAAAATTGAAAAAAATTGTTTTGTCTCCTTGTGGCAACCCTATCAATACAAAACTTCGCATGCATATAAAGGTCATTATTCTACAGTTTGATGCTAAATTTCAGATAGATCGTGTGATCGGTTTCGGAAATATTCATAAAAAATGTTTTTACTAAAAACGGCCACAACTCCGAAACCGCTGGGTGGATTTCACCCGTTAACGAACTTATCCGAGATATTTGCGCTCCAAACCTACCCTGCAAATTTAAATCCTCTAACTATTTTCGTTCGGGAGTTATCGTGCCTACGGCCGGCCGGACAGAATTGATTTCGGATTCTTGATCGGTGAGTCGAACCAAATCGTTTAAGACCATTTTCATCCAAAAATTCGAAAATTACAGACATTTGGGCAAATTGATAAGCACTCTGTTCCGAGGAACAAGAGCGCCAAAAATGGTCTTCATACTTTTTTTTCTAAGATTCACCATTCCTGAGATATCGCCATCCTAAAAGTTGAAGGAGTCACGTTCTAATGTTCTAATGTGTTCTGATGTGCACACATTTCCATACCACGTGTGAGGTAGTGTGAGGCGTGGTTTCCCTGGTAGGCCTCCACGTACTGTTTTTACTGTATGATAATTATTGATAGTGATATTTATTATCGATTTTAACTGTAGTTTTGAGTTCTGTTGATATTTTAATCTGATTGTAACATTACAAAGTCAACTTCAACAGACATGTCAAATTCCTTCACATTTTATAAGAATTTTTTCGGAAATATTCCAACTCCATTGAAGTTTTTCCGACTCCTGCGAAATTTTTCCTAGCTTTTTCGAAATTTTTCCCAACTTCTTTGAAATTTTTTCCAACTCCTTCGAAAATTTTCGAACTGTGTTGAAAATTTGTCAATTCCGTTCAACATTGGTGGGGGATCATCCCCCGCTCAACCCCCCCCTTAGGCCCGTGCCTGGGAACAGAGGAAGGAATGTGTAGATGACGTTTGCTGAGCTGAAAAACCCCATTCAGAAAAAATAACATACTTATTGTTAATAGATAATTATTTACACATATATGTATCATATTTTGAAAAAAATCATTTTGATTGTTGATAACAACTCTTTATAAAAGTTTTATCTGGATCAATTAATTTGACACTATACCCTCATAAATGAACTAGAACATGTATCTTAACTTAAATTAAAACCTCAGTAATATGTTTACTCCTCCCTACAAACTTTACAAGAATGTACCATACTTTTTATTTTAAGTTTGCCATTTTCCACATCAATGGACCATCAATTTTATGTGGTTCTGAATTAAGGGCACTACTTTGTAAACACAAAGAACAAATGTCTATAACACTGGGACCACAATTTGTTTTGTCATACATGATTACATGCCCCACATTCAGAACTTCATCTCCGTCTACAAGGATTCTGGAATTAGAAGCTTCTATGTACTCCAGACATTCTGATAAACTGAGTCCCTTCTTAACCATTCGACTGATAGTAACTGTAACTGAAAGAACTTTTAAATATAAGGTAAGTTTCACAAACATATACGAATATACTTACTGGTTGTAGTCTTCATATCAATCAAGCTTCAAGTGCCATAAAATTGGTAATATGATGATCAATAGTTAAATTGTTCGATGAAAATGTCGGTCTAACTTCGTCGACTGACCTATCCAACACAAGATTGCTTACATTCAGTTCAGCGTAGCTAGTTTTCGAAACCCGCCACCTTAGCACTGACATCGCCTTGGAAGTTCCCAATATATAAAGCTTCGCAATTACCACCGTTCGTTTTCGTTACGAGTGGTAGAAAGCAAGTGAAGTTCAGAAAAGGGCCAAAAAATTTTATTCTTGACAACCCTTCGCAATCCCATGCGAACGGTATCGTTCGCAGCTTCAAATAAACCTGGCAACATTGCAAATAATGGGAATGGTAGTTCAAAAGGGTCTTAAATTTAACAGTTGACAGTCTTAGCGCGAGTTTTGAATGTTCAGCTAGCTAGGTTTTTGTATTTGGTTCGTTGTTGTGTGCTATTAGTTTGGTATTGTGAGATTATAATTTGTTATTATGGAGAAAATTTGCCAACAATTTCACTATGAAGGACGCTCAAACGCTCTGGTGTGAAATAACCAACATGCTGAATAGTTGTGGAGGTGTGGTCGATTTCGTGTAGCAAAAGTGCTACAAAGGCTAAAAAAAAGTCGCCAAGAAAATCACTAATCAATATACAGCAGAAACATATAGAATAACTTAACAGTAAAGAAATAGTTGAAGGCTGATTACTATCGGAACAAACTTGAAATGCTTGAGAGGATGGCAACAGCCAAGAAGAGATCTGCAGCTGCGAAGGAAAAGGCAGCTTCAGCTTTCGAGCAGATAGCAAAGAATAAAACATTTCCTATTGGGTACTGAAAAGATCTGCCTAATAATGATGAGAGTTGAATAAAGTTTTTGCAAAATGAACAAAGACAATTTATATTATTAGAAATTTAGCAGAAACACAAGAAAGTTTTTTCAAAAAAGTTAATTTAATAATTTACAAATACTAATATCTATTTTCTTCCATCCGTCCTCTGAAATAGCTCTGGCCTTGAGTCATCATCATAATTATTATACTGATTAAATTTTCATATCCTCTCACACATCAAAAAATTTGGTAAAATAAATGGGCAGGTATAGAAAGACATTTAAAGGTTTTGAGATTTATTTCATATTAGAATATTTTGAGATGCATGAGATCTTAGCAATCCTGGCTGGTTATTCCTATAAATAGTATCAATCAAGTTAGTTCTACAACTTCCTCCTGCAGCAAGTCCGGGATTCACTCTTCCTACTGTATTTCAGACGTTATTGTCATAATTTTCGGAGTCAATATCCTCCAGCTCTGGCATTAGAGTATTATATTCAACCTATGTGTATATAACAACAGAGGCATTAATTATTCTGCATACTAAAGCAGGTTTGTAATGTAATGATCGATGCTTGAGGAGACACATAAATCTTATCTTAAGAATTGCATCTCTCAATTAAACCTCTAGTTTTCATATGAGCCATATTGTAATTATATTCGGAGGTACTCTAGATAGAGTCAGCATCCACTGGTGTCAAAAGCCAGGGTCTAAGAGGATATCCGGAATCACCTAATAGAAAAACGATTAATTAAAAATATAAAGAATTTCAATCCAATGAATATCGTTTTACCCAAAAGATAGTAATTTCTATGTCGTCGGTTATAGTTTGTGAGTACATTTAAAATATTGAAATTGGCCCAAATTAATGCATCATGTGAGCTTCCAGGGTATCGTGCATGCACATTTGTTATCTTCAACCTATACTATCACATATCTGAAAATAATAATGAAAGTCAAAATATGGAGTATTGAGTTTATCAAGTATGTACTAAACAGTTGAACATTTCCTTTTCGTATCCTTTTCGGAAAAATAGCAACATGGTACAATCTACAGCTACCAACCCCTGGAAAATCGAATTGTTCATAGAATCTGAAAGATTCTTATTAGTTATTTATACAAACAATCATGGATGTTTCGAAAATATTCGGAATTTAAATGAATTACATATCCAAGTTATACTATATTGAGTTCTTCAATAGTTCTTGGAAAATGATCCCATCTATTGAAAACTTGGGATTCATTCAGAGCAATGATCACTTCTTCTGATCTGTATATACAGAGGGTTGCAACACCGACATGAATAAATTGATCGTTGCAATATCCATTTGATAACTTCCAGGAGCAGCAAAACCTGTAAATTCAGAACTTCAGAATAATACATGCTATGTACAGATCGAAAGAGTTCAACTCACTCTACTGGTGGTTATATAGATATTTTCTGGGCTTAATATCTCTATTAAAAAATGGTATTCACCACTTTACCTTTAATTTGGATTTCAAATTTAGAAATGGGCAAAGACTCCCTCAATTGTATTCAAGTCTATGGTTGCAGCCGTCGCAAACCTTCTGCGAGTACCAAACACCATTCGCTGTGATATACGAGCGTTCGTACGCTTTGCGGACGGTCAAGAATACCAACAGACCCATATCATTCGCAAAGACGGCATATGCGAACGATCGTGAAAATTGCGAATGGTCGAGAATAGATCTCCTGCCTCGCGCAGGAACCCCGTCTACATAGCACGAGGCCGCCTCGCGAATCAATGTTCGAGGGTTTGCCTCGCGTAGTACGCACCTTTACTGTCTATTACAATCACGTAGTGCAATTGTTAGGAGTAGGAAAAAACTATTGAATAATTGATTGGGAACCATATATGTCCCTGTAGGGTATATCTGTGGCTACTATACAGGGTGTCTCATTTAAAAGTGTCCACCCTCAATAACTCAACAACGAATCAGAATTTGTGGAAACACTCAGACAGGTCGATTTTTGATGACAGGGGGACATGATCTGGGATACAAAGCTTGTTTCTACAAGCAACCCCCTGGAGAGGGGTTGCAACCCCATCAGGAATTTTAATAGGGAAAGTGGGTTTTGTAGCACAGATGTATGCATGGATTCAAATTTATATGAACCTGCAGTTGGTGTTCTTATTAAGTGAGTGTTCACAAAGTTACAGGGTATTTTATAAGGAAGTATGGTACTGACAAAACTAATTGAAACAGAGTTGTTCTAATTGATCGTATAATTTCTATTGAAAGAAAATGTCTTAACAAACAGTTTAGTAAAAATTTACCGCAAATGCTCAAAGTGCTCGCTATTATATTGCATGCAGCGATACAATCGTTCTTCAAAATTATTTCGTGCATGCTGTAGCATTTCAGGAGTAATGCAGCTCAGGTGAGACAGTACCTAAATGGTAGGTTTCCTGGACGTTGGATAGGCCGATGGGCCTAGTGGAGTGTCCTGCGCGATCGCCGGATCTAACACCGCTTGGTTTTTTTCTCTGCGGCCACTTGAAATCACAAGTTTATAAAACCAGAGTTGCAGATTAAGACGACCTTAGAGCACGAATTGTGGCAGAATGTCGTAATTACTCCTGAAATGCTACAGCATGTACGAAATAATTTTGAAGAACGATTGTATCACTGCATGCAATCTAATGGCGAGCTCGTTGAGCATTTGTGGTAAATTTTTACTAAACTGCTTGTTAAGAAATTTTCTTTAAATAGAAATTTATACCATCGCTTAGAACATCTCTGTTTCATTTAGTTTTATCGGTACCATAATTCCATAAAAAAACACCCTGTAACTTTGTGAATATTCACTTTATAAGAACACAAACTGCAGGGTCATACAAATTTTAATCCATGCATACATTTGTGCTACAAAACAACCCACTTTTCCTATTCAAATTCCTGATGGGGTTGCAACCCTCTCCAGGGGGTTGCTAGTAGAAACAAGCTTTGTATCCCAGATCATGTCCGCCTGTCATCAAAAATCGACCTATCTGAGTGTTTTCACAAATTCTTCTTCGTTGTTGAGTTATTGAGGGTGGACACTTTTTAATGATATACCCTGTATATCCTAATAGTTGTTCTCATTACAGTTCTGTAATAATGAGCCGGAGGCCAGTATCTCAAAAACAAATTGAAGAGATCGCAGAAAATCTAGATTTATTAGATAAGTTTGATGAAGATGCAGATCCATTTTCAACCATTGACGAAAATAGCGATTTTCGCCCAGAATCAGAGAACGACGAGAGAGACGATGCGCTAGGTGGAGTCAAATGAAAAAACCGAGAAAAACTAAGACCTTATGCAATGGTTGTATTTATTTAATAATTTATTTAATAATTACACCATTCTACAGCCAAGGCCAATTACAGAATGGGAATGAAGATATACAAAGAAAGAAACTTAAAAATAATACATTCGAAATTTTAAAAATAAAAAACCTAGAATAGACAAATAAATACATTCAAGCATGAGCTGAAAAAAAACTCATTGAGAAAAACAGCTCACACCCTCGCTCACACCTAAACATCCACAGAGAAGTTACGGCCCCAGAACAGCCCTTCTTATGTCAGGTTGACTACAATGGAAAATATCCACAACATTCTGGATGGACATGTAGTCATGACATATACGATACAGAGGCGAAAAACGAAGAATGTTAGAATGTGGAAAAGACAGGTAAAATGATGTTGCATTGCGTACAGGCAGTCTAGGAACATGCAGATTAACTAAAGCTAGCAAGTAGGGACAGTCAATTGACGGCCATAGAATATTTCTGAGAAATAAAATACCCAAGTAGGTACGACGCCGCTCGAGGGAATCAACTCGAAATCTGCTTAGCAACTGTCCATGTGGTATACCATGGTTCGGATAAACGCCATCAAGTCTGAAACTAACAAACTTCAAGAATCGCCTCTGTATATTCTCCAGACTCCCGACGTGTACATTGTACCCAGGGCTCCAGATTATGCATCCATATTCAAGCTTTGACCTCACAAGCGCATTAAACAAAACAAAATATGTCCCAGTATCCCGCAACCATCCCGAATTTCTCACGATAAAACCGAGGGTCTTGAAAGCACTTGAGACTACTGAGCGCACATGGGCTGTAAAACAAAGTTTCTGATCAAACAAAACCCCCAAATCTTTATATTCTACCACCCTATTGAGAACGTGGCCCCCCACGTTATATGGGAACGCGATCAAGTCCTTCTTACGGCCAAACGATACCACATTACATTTGGGAATGTTTAGAGGAAGCAAGTTCTCCGTACACCAACGATTCAGCGCAACTATATCACCCTGGAGATCACAGCAATCCTCAGAAGACAGAATCCGGCGGAACAACTTACAATCATCCACATAAAGCAAAACTTGGGACAACAAATATGAACCAATATCATTAATGAAAATTATGAATAACAGTGGTCCCAATATAGATCCCTGGGGAACGCCGATTCAGCCGACTTGAAACCTGAACACTGAACCCAAAGTCTTCTATTCGTAAGGTAGGACTCAAAAAAACGCGTGAAATCTACAGTCAAGCCAAAGGAGGAAAGTTTTTTGAGAAGAATACCATGGTCTAGTCGGTCAAACGCCTAAGAAAAATCTGTATAAATCACTTCGACTTGAGAAGAATCATCTGAAGCAGAAGATATGTACTGGGTTGCACAAGTTAGGTTGGTGACGGTAGACCGACCTTTAATAAACCCATGTTGACTATCCGAAATCTGACATTTCACGTGTGCGTAAATAATATTATACAGTACTCTCTCGAAGACTTTACTGAAGTTGCTCAGAATCACAATTGGTCTATAGTTTTCTATCATATTTTTGTTGCCTTTTTTAAAAACCGGGCGGACTCTACCCTCCTTCCAGATAGTTGGAAAACAACGTTCTGAAAGAGACAGCCTGAATAGCATAGTCAGAGGTCGGGCCAAAATTATAGCGCAGTCCTTCAATAGAAAAGATGGAATCCTGTCTGGTCCCGAGGTCATATTTGCCTTGCATTTTTTGAGGGACTTGAGCACCTCATCCTCAGTTATCTCAGAAATAGCCAGCGATTGCGTACGAGAGACATCGGATGGATCATTGTGCTGGAAGTTGGATGAAATAATGAAAGCTGACTCAAAAACTGACGCGAATGCATCGACTATGGTCTGGGGAGACGACAAATGGCGGTCTCCATGGGTCATGGAACCAGATACAGATGAACTACCTCGAATGGTGTTCAAATAACCCCAAAATTTAGTTGGATCCGTAGATAGATCGGCTTCAGCCCCTTGTAAGAAATTGTCTCGTGCATCAGAAATATTCTCTTTCAGATTCCTGCGAATATCCTTGTACATATCTAGAAATTGAACATTCCCTGTTGATTTGTATTTGCGCAGATATCTAAACTTGACTTTCAGCTTACAAATAATATCACCTGTGAACCAAGGTGGATAAGATAATTTGCTAGTAGACAATTTCGGGACACATTCCGAGAATACACGGTCGAGAATGCCATAAAATTCGTCACACGCCAGATTAACATCATTGAAGTCATCCAAAAAATCCCAATTAGTGTTCAGAAGCATGTCATAAAGCCGAACCAAATTAGCTCTCTTGAAGTTATATCCTTCAAAAATGATTCTCGGAAACATGACAGGTTCTGTGATCGACGTTAGGGAAAACTCTAAGGGCGGATGATGCGCATCTATGGAAACGAGAGGAGACATACATTCCTGTACCGCAATGGGACATCTACTACAAACAAGATCTAATAATCTTTGGTTAGAATTTAGTATTCCATTATACTGAGTCAAGCCAAAAAACTTCATGAAATTCTCAATTGCCTCGACTCTGACATTGCGTAAATTAGTTTCCTTGTAGGTGACATAATCTGGAATATAGAAATATGGATCATGCGGAGTAATATCAATAAGTGGTAAAGTTTAACGGGTAATTACCCGTTAAACTTTTCCACTTATAATCTGGAATATTGAAATCTCCCAGAACAATCAAGTTAGCGTTATCATCAAATAAATATGGCTTCGCCGAGATAGCCTCAAAAATATCCTCGTACAGATCAAACGCTGTATTTGGTGGTATATAAATAGTAAAAATGTAAAAGTGAGAACTTCGGGGGCCCAGTCTCAAACCGACAATATGCACATTGGGAAATGACTCTCTCATGGACCCGAGATCTAG
Organism: Halyzia sedecimguttata; assembly: GCA_937662695.2. Classification (NCBI taxonomy): domain Eukaryota; kingdom Metazoa; phylum Arthropoda; class Insecta; order Coleoptera; family Coccinellidae; genus Halyzia; species Halyzia sedecimguttata. Next base: position 43,816,429 of record OW569413.2, on the reverse strand, counting down.
AGAACAAGCCAGCAAGCTCGATCTCACCGCAATCAACACACCACCACCCCTCGTTTTGCTTGTGAGGTCAAAGTTGCTATCATTCCTGTACAGAACATACTGATCATTACAAATTTCAGAATCCAGGACATCAGGCGATAGCCAGGTCTCAGATAAACATATTAAGTCAAAATCACATTGAGAAATGCTATCATAAATATCATGTGTTTGGATCGTAGGCCCCTAACGTTCTGGTAAAAACATCTAAGGTCAGCTGAAAGAGATGCTGCAATATTTGTGCAATCAGTCCGCATCAATTGTTATTTCGTAACAAAAATAGAAGACTAGTACAATTGTTTAAAGGATGCTCACCAGCACATTTTGGACAAGTTATCTTGAGAGAACAATTTTTTTGATTATGATTGAAACCACTGCATCTAAAACAAATTCTAACATCCGTAGCATCGTACACAGAGCAAGCATCACAATTCACAAACAGCTTTCCCCGATCCATCACCAAACCATAAGATGCGGCATCCAACTCAATCAATGCTTGAAAAATATTTGGATTCTTATGAGTAGCCCACGTTTTCAAAACTCTCAAATGAGACTCATCAGAGAAAACATTATTTTGGCCTCTTAGGAACTTGAGAATATCATCATTGGAATAATTTTCGACTAAGCCAACAACTCTAATTTTTGGTAGAAATTTCTTAACATCAGAGATCTTATAATTCAAAGAAAGTTTTTCATTGGCGAGTTCCTTGAAATTCTTGGCACCATCTGGGTTATCGCAGCCTATTAGAATGCCTCCGTCTTTAATCTGCTTTACTTGGGACACCCCTAAATTCAGGTCGATAGGATCAATATTCCTCATGATATCAAATTTGGTTTTTGAATTCGCCTGATCAGGGTCCTTAGGCTTGATAACAACCATCGACTTCGACTTAAGAATATTGGAATAGGAACATCGTCCACGGCTCGGGGTGTTAAAGAAATTTTTGAGAAGGTGTTATTAGCCTGTTGAGAGATTTTATTCAATAGATCATTAAACATATCCTCGAATTCGCCAAACATTCGGTTAAGTTTGACATCAAAGGAACTCCTTATATGTTCTTCATATTTATTACGTATTTTAAGACATTCCGGGCAATACCAGCAAAAACCAGGAGATTTCAAACATTGTAGATTCACAGAGGAGATTCCAACACATTCCGCCCGATAAGTCTTTGCACATATGCCGGAACATGCGATGCTAGGCGATTTACGACGATCAAAAATTTCATTACAGTGGCCACAAGTTGACATCGTTCATAATCCAGTTCTGAATTGAAAATTCGAAAGAATATTGGTGACGTTCGAAAACATACACCTAGAACTCAGGGTTGTATGAATATTAAAGTATTCGGTCGAAGATAATCGCATTAAAAACCCAAAAAACTAAGAGCACCACGCACATACGTCCACCTCGAGATTATACTGAATATATGTTTTGTATTGTATAATTTCTTACAGGGAATAGGTAGTTTGATTATAAAAATTGGTTCAAGCACTGACGTGAAGTCAGAAGCTTTTGCGCGTATGTTCTATTGTCCATTCTCCTGTATTGGACACTCTTCTTAATCGAATTTACCATGATGAATTCTATTGTCTATTCTCCTTTATTGGACACTCTCTTCTTAATCGAATTCACCATGGTAAATTCGATTAAGGGTGTCCAATATTTTTTATTTATAATATCATTTAAATTAATATTGTAGGACGTTACTTTAAAATTTCTAAGCTATACTGACTTACAGCTAAAATATTATAAAGAAAAGAAGCAATTGGATAATCTAACTATCATTTTAATAAAATGATGCATTTTTATTGTTCAAATAAAGATATTTTGTTAACTTACAAGAATTTCTTCATTCAATGGTATTTCAAAGATCTAATTACAGTTTTAAATATAAAATAAGTGTCCAATACAGGAGAATGGACAACATAATTTACCATGGTAAATTCGATTAAGGGTGTCCAATACAGAATAATGGAAAATAGAACATACGCGCAAAAGCTATCTATCATTTTCTTCAAGTTTCACGCCCCAAAAAGGCCTAAATCGTCAGTTTCGCTTTCGAAAATTTCCGACCCCGTCTCTCGAATTAATTCTGACGTTTCTCGGATTGACTTTTTGAATGGAAAATCGTCGGACTCAAAACCTCCGAAACTTGTATCGAATTAGTATATTTAGGCTCAACCTAGAAGAACGAAATTTGGGAAAAACACAAATCGATTCGTCTTCTTCGACTCGACGGCAAAAGTCCGGGTCGAGCGATCGTTTATTCGGAGCCTTACGCTACACCAAATCGGTACTACTGAACTCGCACAAGAATGCTCGAATCTCCAACAATATTTAACCGATCATATTAAAACTTGAAACTTGGCAGTAGAGTTAGGTTATGAAGGCTCTTGCAAAATTTCATGAATTTCAAACGAATAGTTACTGATATATAGAATTTTTTTTTTTTATTTTTAATGATTTATTAAAAATTTTCTACAAATGCTATCCTCACCAAATTTTGCAAACATTTTCGCGTTGCCATTCTACAACTAATAACAATGTTTGAATTCCATCGGTTCAGTATTTTTCGAGTTAATGAGGAACAAAAAACCACCAAATTTCAGAAAATTTCAGATTGCTATAACTCTATAACCGTTTGGTCGATTATGCTCATAAACAAACTGAAATGTCGCGTTCTGGTGCACATCCTAACCTGAAAATTTCAAGCCGCTATCTCATTCCGTTCGCAAGTTATCGTGACAACAAAAATATTTTTTAATAATTTTTTTAAAATTTTCTAGCCATACGATTCGCACAAAATTTTACAAACGTGCTAAGGGTCATATTCTACAACTACCCACCAAGTTTCAATTTGATCGGATTCATATTGGTTGAAAACAAAATTATTACTCGGAAACCACTGGGCCGATTATGCCCATTAACGAACTTGTCCGTCGTATTGGGATGCGCCACCTACCCTGAAAATTTCAAGTCGCTAGCTCTTTTCGTTCTCAAGTTATCGTGGCAACGGCCGGCTGGACGGCCGGCCGGACAGAATCAAATTTGACCTCAAATTCTTCATTGGGGAGTCGAACTTAATCGTTTGAGACCATTTTTTTCAAAAAATTCGAAAGTTACAGACATTTGGGCAAAACTATAACGCGATGTTTCCCAGAACATACGCGCAAAAATTGGTTCAAGCACTGACGTGAAGTCAGAAGCCATGGTGAATTCGATTGAGAGTGTCCAATACAGGAGAATGGACAATAGAACATACGCGCAAAAGCTTCTGACTTCCCGTCAGTGCTTGAACCGATTTTTTTTTCGTAATTTTTTTTAAATTTTCTAGCGGTACGGTTCTCACAAAATTTTACACACGTCTTTATTTCGATATTTTACAAGTGGTTAGCAAGCCTCAATTCGATCGAGTCTATATTTTTTGAGTTATCGAGAAAATAATATTCCAGATGGATATAACTTCGAAACCGTTGGACCGATTATGGCCAACAGCGAACTTAACTCTCCCATTTAGATGCGCAACCTACCCTAAAAATTGTTCCTATCTCCTTTCGTTTAAGAGTTATCGAGGCAACGGTCACCTATCCAGTTACTGAACTCACACAAGGCTGCTCGGATCTCCAACAATATAGATCCGTTCATGTTCAAACTTGGAACCTGGTAGTAGAGTTAGGTTCTGAAGGCTCTGTCAATTTCAGGCATATCGGATGAATAGTTTCTGATATATAACATTTTTTTCAATGTTTTTTTAATAATTTTCTAGTGATACGATTTTCACGAATTTTGCAAGAGCTTTTGCGTTGGCATTCTACTACTAATAACCATGTTTAAATTTAATCGGTTTTGTATTTTTCAAGTTATTGAGGAAATAACAACCAAATTTCAGATTGGTATTACTCCGGAACCGTTTGGCCGATTATGCTTATAAACTAACGCAAATGTAGCATTCAGATGTACAACCTAACCTGATAATTTCAAATCGCTATCTCTTTCCGTTCTCAGGTTATCGTGACACAAAAAATATTTTTTAATATATATTTTTTTAAATTTTCTAGCGATACGATTCTCACAAACGTGCTTAGGTTTATATTCTACAACTATTTCAATCTGATCGGATTCATATTGGTTGAAAACAAAATTATTACTCGGAAACCATTGGGCTGATTATGCCCATTAACGAACTTGTCCGTTGTATTTGGATGCGCCACCTATTCTGAAAATTTCAAGTCGCTAGCTCTTTTCGTTCTCAAGTTATCGTGGCAACGGCCGGACGGCCGGCCGGGCAGAATCAAATATGACCTCGAATTCTTCATCGGGGAGTCGAACCAAATCGTTTGAGGCCATTTTCGTCAAAAAATTCGAAAGTTAAAGACATTTATGCAAAATGATAACGCGATGTTCCCCAGAACATACGCGCAAAAACATTGTATTTTCTTTTCTAATACATCAGTTTACCCATTTAAAATAAACAAATTAGTGAATACTCAATCCTGGAAAGTATACATCTGGGAACTATTTCACCCAGTATAAAACCCTAATGGGAACTATAGACCCTTATCCTTTTCCAGGACACTATAATCCCGAACCGCAAAATATGCCACAATGCTCAAGAGGGCACCTATTTTTCACAAGAAAATAAATAAAACGTAACTTAGTACGCACAAGAGCCATTCAGGGTTCAAAGGGTTAAACCAAGGGCCACTTCATAATTGAAAGTGTACTAAGTAATCATTAAAGGATACTGTGGGAGGTATACTCATTATTCAACGGTTTTTTTCTGGGTTTTCTCTCCCAAACTCTGAAAAATATCTATAAAATAAAAATTAATTATTTTGTGATTTGCTTCTGCGTAAGAAACACAGGATATTTGTCAGAAGCAATCAATTGAACAATGTTGCCTAACAAACAACAACGAAACAACATCAACGAAGAAACAACTATATCGTAACGTTTCGGAGTCTATATCAGACTCCTTCTTCAGACGCTCAATGAAAATCGAGAGAATTATTTTGTTGATAGTTAGTTAGTGAAATTCAAGAATTGTCACATTGACAAAATAACTAAATAACTATCAACAAAATAATTCTCTCGATTTTCATTGAGCGTCTGAAGAAGGAGTCTGATATAGACTCCGAAACGTTACGATATAGTTGTTTCTTCGTTGATGTTGTTTCGTTGTTGTTTGTTAGGCAACATTGTTCAATTGATTGCTTCTGACAAATATCCTGTGTTTCTTACGCAGAAGCAAATCACAAAATAATTAATTTTTATTTTATAGATATTTTTCAGAGTTTGGGAGAGAAAACCCAGAAAAAAAACGTTGAATGTTTTTGGTGCTTTGTCCAAGGCTGTGTAATTAGGCCTTATTTATTTGAAGAGGAAACCGGCCGTATATTCAGAAAGCTATGTTGCTATGCTCAAAGTTTTCTTCAAGCCCTATTTCAATTATTACGAAGTGTATATTGACCAAGATGGAGCCACTGCACGCACGGCAAATCTGTACATGGATAGCGTGTGTCAAATTTTTCTCGGTCGTGTGATTTCTCGGAATGGTGACATTCTTTGGCCGCCACGTTCGCCCGACCTCACCCAGTGGTATTATTTCTTATGGGGATATCTAAGGGCCAAAGTTTATGTCTACAAACCGAGTACCCTTGCTAAGTTGAAGGACGCCGTGAAATCGAAATCGATGGGATTCATGACGAGATGTTGGAAAACATGAAGCGCAATTTCGCCGAGCGCCTCGAAGAATGTGTAAATCGGCAAGGACGTCATTCATCGGACAGTATTTTAAACTCAATAAAATTTGACTTATGCCCAATCATCTTAAAAATTGTTGCTACAAAATTAGCTTCATTTCAATGTTCTGGATCTAATACAGGATCTAATAAATGATTGTAACATCGTAGTTGGCTCTGAAACCCTCTCATTTTGCCGCTTCATATCAGTGCTGAACACATTTGCAATTCCAGCCACAGAATTCATCACAGAATATACCAACCTAATTCTGTGGAATTAATAATTTACGCATAACCTCACTTTCTCCTTCGTTTACAATAATGAGTTCTCAAATAATATCACTGGGAGATTACTGTATTTCTTCGTCATCTAATTGTTTTATGAATTACTCCAGTATTATTCTTTTGCACCTTTCATCATTAATGGTATCATGAAAAAAGACTGGGCCATATATTCTACGACGAGAAACTGCTAACCACACACCAACTTCTTGCGAATGCAGTCCCAATAAAACTGTGGGGATTCTCGAATGTCCAAATTCTGTAGTTTTGAGAATTCACATAACCCGACAAGTGAAACCAAGCCTCATCACTAAAAAAACTTGAGTCCAATAATCCGTCGACGTTAAGATTATTTAGAAACTAATAGCAGTACTCTAGGCGACGTGGAATATCTATTGGCAGGAGTTGCTGTACCATCGTTATTTTGTAAGGGTACAAATTCAGTTTTGTTTCAATACTTTGTGGCAAGTACTCAAAGGGGACACCAGACTGTAAAGATAATTTATTCAGTGACATTTGAGGATTTTATTCAACTCGTGTTCTCAGTTCTTCAACAACTTCTTGAGGAAATCGAGGTCTTCCGGTCGATTTTCCCTCGTTAATGTCTGCATGAATATGTATATAACACCTCTGATGTGAGCCCTCAGAGAAGATTCTGGAATCTGAACATCAGGATATTTCACCAGATACTCATTTTTACGGGCCTCTACAGAGTAAATCCATTCACCACTGATTAATGTACCATGGCGGTAATAGGACATCCAATAAATGTGTTTTGTTCCAAATTATAAGTCATTGCAAATTTAAATCATTTGGAAACTCAATTTAAAAAATTGGTTCAAGCACTGACGTGAAGTCAGAATTTACCATGGTAAATTATTCGAATTCGAATTTACCGTGGTAAATTCGAATTAAGTGTCCAATACAGGAGAATGGACAACATAATTTACCATGGTAAATTCGATTGAGGGTGTCCAATACAGAAGAATGGACAATAGAACATACGCGCAAAAGCTTCTGACTTCACGTCAATGCTTGAACCAATTTTTTTTTTCGTGATTTTTTTTGAAATTTTCTAGGGATGCGGTTCTTAAATTTTTTTTTTCGTAATTTTTTTCAAAATTTCTAGGGGTACGGTCCATACAAAATTTTAAACACGTCTTTATGATGATTTTCTACTACTAGTTACCAAGCTTCAATTCGATCGAATATTTATTGTTTGAGTTATCAAGAAAATAATACTCCAGGTGGGTATAACTCGGAAACCGTTTGACCGATTATGCCCAACTCAACTCTCCCTTTCGGATACGCAACCTACCCTGAAAATTGCAGGTCCCTATATCCTTTCGTTCGAAAGTTATCGAGGCAACGGTCACCCATCTACTGAACTCACACAAGAATGCTCGAATCTCCAACAATATTCAACCGATCGTGTTAAAACTTCAAACTTGGCAGTAGAGTTAGGTTATGAAGGCTCTTGCAAATTTCAAACGAATAGTTACTGATATATAGAATTTTATTTTTCAATTTTCAATGATTTTTTTAAAATTTTTTACAAATACTATCCCCACGAAATTTTGCAAGAATTTTCGCGTTGGCATTCTACAACTAATTACCATGAATGAATTCAATCGGTTCAGTACTTTTCGAGTTAATGAGGAACAAAAAACAACCAAATTTCAGATGGCTATAACTCTAAAACCGTTTGGCCGATTATGCTCATAAACAAACTGAAATGTCGCGTTCTGGTGCACATCCTAACCTGAAAACTTCAAGCCGCTATCTCTTTCCGTTCTCAAGTTATCGTGACAACAAAAATATTTTTTAATAATTTTTTTTTAATTTTCTAGCCATATGATTCGCACAAAATTTCACAAACGTGCTTAGGTTCATATTCTACAACTACTCACCAAGTTTCAATTCGATCGGACTTATATTGGTTGAAAACAAAATTATTACTCAGAAACCACTGGGCCGATTATGCCCATTAACGAACTTGTCCGTCGTATTGGGATGCGCCACCCACCCTGAAAATTTCAAGTCGCTAGCTCTTTTCGTTCTCAAGTTATCGTGGCGACGGCCGGACGGCCAGAATCAAATTTGACCTCGAATTCTTCATTGGGGAGTCGAACTAAATCGATTGAGACCATTTTCGTCAAAAAATTCGAAAGTTACAGACATTTGGGCAAAACTATAACGCGATGTTCCCCAGAACATACGCGCAAAAAAAACTTCAGAATTGACAATAATTCAATATTGCCTCTGACCGTCAGTTCAGAAATTCTATGATATAAACAGAACACAAAAAGTGAGAGGCGGAAAAAAACAATCCAAAGCCAACTGCGATGTTACAATCATTTTTAAAGACCCTGTACTAAGCATATGGTAACCAATTTAAAAAGTGATATTACGTGGGTACGCCAGTATCAATATTGCTTTTCCCCCTTGAGAGTATTGAACTTGGATTCGTATCAATTATTGGATTAATATTGATCCATCAATTAATTATTCAAATACGAGTACAACGTCGAATGCAGAAAATACACTTATTGTTTTACAATACCCACTCACCTAAAATTATAATAACTACACCGTTCAAACACGACGCCTTTTACGATATTTAATGTAGGTAACATGCTGTAATTTGAAGTGAAATTTAACAGTACCAGACCGTAATTTGAAATGCATTAGACCCAAGGTCTATGAGGTGTATGCAGGAACTCATAGATTCCTAATATTGCTAATATCTCAGTAGACCAGAAACCTGATCTGGTAGAATTGAGGAACCAAAATATATATTTTTTTTGAAGGGGGCATTTAATCATAACACGTTCACCTTTCAAGAAAATGAAACAAATAAAATGCAGGTATTATTATCTAAATTTGATTCACATTTGAACCCGAAAAAGAATTCAGAATATGAAAGTCGTCATTTTTTTATCAGGAAACAACGCCAAGATGAAACTATTGAACAATATATTACTGACTTAAAAACCTACTGAAACAAATGTAATAGCTGCAAGAAAATGGACCACTTTCCTAAACTGTGCTTTTTCCATAAGGTTAATGAAGTTTATGTGGATCCCGAAAAGAATGAAGAGATTGGTAGTTCGAGTTCTGGTTCCAGTTGTGATTCTTTGGATACCTACTGTTAATATCGGAGAAGTTCGAAGTTTGGAAACCGAAAATAAACAATGGCTTGTCCCGTTAGAAATCTATAATGAAAAAGTGATATTTAAAATAGACAATGGATCAATGGTAAATATTTTGCCATTTAGTATTTTTCAAAAACTTAAACTATCTGGAACTGATCTGAATTGTATTGGGATTTATTCATTTAAATTGTCATTATAAAAAAAAAGCACTGACGTGAAGTCAGTACTCTTTGGCGCGCGTGTTCACGGTGGCTAAATTGAATTGAATGATGAGTACTTCAAGCTCAGTGGATAGAGCGAGCCGAAGATCTACCCAAAGGATAGGGGACACCATTCACTGTCGGTTCAAAAATTAACAGTGCTGTATTTAAGCTGCCATCAGGATAGAGTAACAAAGATGGAAAAGAACACAACTGACTCTCCTTAGTCGCACAAGCGAAGATTTGGGAGGGTCAGTATAATCCTAATCATGTTTATAGCACGCGCGCCAAAGCATATTAACATTTTACACTTTTTCTTTCATTGTTAAGTCAATCTGCTTTGGTGCGCGTGCTATAAACATGATTAGGATTATACTGCCCCTCCCAAATCTTCGCTTGTGCGACTAAGGAGAGTCAGTTGTGTTCTTTTCCATCTTTGTTACTCTATCCTGATGGCAGCTTAAATACAGCACTGTTGATTTTTGAACCGACAGTGAATGGTGTCCCCTATCCTTTGGGTAGATCTTCGGCTCGCTCTATCCACTGAGCTTGAAGTACTCATCATTCAATTCAAATTAGCCACCGTGAACACGCGCGCCAAAGAGTACTGACTTCACGACAGTGCTTTTTTTTCAAGTTCCTTTAACAAATATAGCTATCGATACAGTTTGGCTGTTAGCTTTACGGTAGATCGAAAAAAATTGCGGTGATGGGACCTCCGTTAAGAACGCAATTACCTCTTCTCCAAATGCGAACGTATTTTAATATAGATCTACCGAATATAGTTATTTATAAATTCGCCTCAGGGCCACCATACAGACATTTCAACTCAGAAACATTGCTATTTCCCCCAAAACTGACTTGTGTCCGTGCACTGACTTGACATGAATATTCTTTTAAAACCTCACAATATCGGCTCATTACTCCCAACATAGCCCATACAACCCAAAACCATTAACTTCTCGTCTGCGCATGCGCAATATACTCATGGCTGCAAGTCCTCCCAAAATTACACACCTCACAAAAAACTCCGATTAACCAACACCAGTGGTTCAGGAGATATCGCTTCTTGAATCCACGCATGCGCAGACCCTCACCAGGGGATTCTATGAAGGAATAGCATCCGCCACCCCAAAACCCCAATGCTCTTTGACGAAAACACCAGCAGTTAAATCACTGATGGTCTGCAAATGCGCATATCGAAAAATGCCCGTAAGGGGTACCATCGATTTCAAAATTAGCCCCAGGGCCACGGTATCGAACTTTAACTCGGAAACAACGCTACAACCCCCAAACTGAATTATCCTTACACTAAATTGCCATGAATATCCATTTAAAACCTCACAATATTGACTCATCAGTACTCCCGAAATAACCCGTACAACCCAAAAACAGTCAGTTCTCTTCTGCGCAAGCGCAATCTACACGCGGCTGAAAGTCCTCTCAAAATCACACACCTTACAAAAAACTCCGATTCTCCAACACTAGTGGTTCAGGAGATATCGCATCCCTTATCCACGCATGCGCAGACCATCTCCAGGGGATTCTATGGAGTAATAGCATCCGCCACCCCAAAACCCCAATCCTCTCTGACGAAAACTACAGCAGTTAAATGACTTCTCATCTGCGCATGCGCATAACGAAAAATGCCCGGAAGAGGCAGCATGAATTTCAAATAAATATTTTTCGGAATTTCAAGCAAAATAGAGTAATTTTTGAATTTTTTCATGTCACGTGATATTCACGAAATTTTGTAAAAGTGTTCGCTTTGGTCTTTTGCATCTAACTACTGAGTTTCTATTCAATCAGATAAGTATTTTACGAGTAATCGTAGAAACAAAATTTTAAAATTTTTGAAATTTTTTTTAGTCACTTTATGGCCTTCCTGTCAGTCACAAAAAACTGCGATTCTCCAACACTAGTGGTTCAGGAGATATCGCATCTTGAATCCAAGCATGCGCAGACCGGCACCGGGGGATTCTATGGAGGAATAACATCCTCCACCCCAAAACCCCAATCTTCTCAGAAGAAAACTCGAGCAGTTAAATTATTTCTCGTCTGCTTATGCGAATAACAAAAGATGCCCAAAAGAGGCAGTTACGCCCCAGTCGTTCACCGTTCAGACTAATTTTGAAAACCAATTTAATATTCCACACATCGTTTACGCATTAATTCAATTGCCATGCTAGTAAGTAGTCCATATTTTAATCAGTTGCCCTCGAACATATCGTATTGATTCAGATAAACGCGTAAAAACCCGTAGGAATATGGTCACCAGGGGCCCTATTCTGAGGTCGACATTGCGAACGATTATCATTCGTTTTCGTAATCATCACGAACGTTCACTCGTTTTGCAATTCTCAACTGACAGATGATATGATTTGGTGAGACGAGCGCTCGAAATTCTAAACGAGTGGTATATAGCACTCGTTTTCGGAAGAAATTCCACTCGCATTCAGTTATCAGTTGTTTGTTTTGTAACCTCAAATCTGTTGTTGGTAAATAAGTTGGTATTTTTACGGTGTAATTAACGAATCTGTTCAGTAAAAATAATTAAATTGTCAGAATTATTATCATATTGCAAATTGTCGATGTTTTAAATAAACCAGAAATATCGAATAGATTTGTTAGATTCCCACAAACATTGGTGGAATTGAATAGTAGGCAAAGGTAGGTATTGATATTTTAGAATATTGCAAAATTATTTAAGTTTATTAATATTTTTATATTCAATGAAAATTCGACTTCCCTGGTGTAATAGGTTGCATAGGTTGCACACAATGCAATATTTCCACCTAAAATTGAAGATTCAAATTACCCAAAACACACTTATGTTAATCGAAAAGGATATACCTGGTAGGTTGCTGTAGTTATGCATTGAACGAAACGATGGCGAAATATATGACAATGAAAACGAAGTGGACATGGGTAAAATCATCCAACATTTTCGTTATTTAATTAATCAATTAGTTCATTCCAGAAATGTAACCGGAAGGTAGAGGAATTGATGAAGAAGTGGCTGGGGGGCAACAAAATCCAGAGCTGATTTCAGAAAGAATTCAGAGGAATACAATTATACGTTTAGCTTTTCGTTGAATTGTAAAAGATAAACTATGAATAAATAGATATAGATTTCTCTTCCAAAAAAATGTATTTAATTCTAAAAAATAAATCACAACCATAAACAAAACATCATTCAACAATGCCTTAGTAGAATACAACTTAAAAAAAAAATATATTCAATATGAAGTTCTGAATAATCTCACAACATCTAACAACAAAAAAAAAGATTTCACTGTGTCTACGTAGAATAAAGGGATCAGAAATAAAAGTATTCAATAACCAATACTAGAGAATATATCACAGTAAACAAAAAATAATGTCTATATAACAAATATCCAGTTTGGAATAGAAAAATTAACGAATAACAGCTGTAGCTTCAGTGAAATAATTAATCATTATTAATTACAATTGTTTATTTGGCAAGTGTTGCAGAACATCCATAAATTTTTGTGACCGTATCACTTATACACTAAGGACGCATACATTGTAATTTTTCCCCCAAAAATTGGTAAAATAAATCCAATATTTTCATTATTTAACTAATCAGTTAATTCACTGGAATGTGAAGGAATTGATCAGGAAGTGGCTAGTAGGCAACAAAAACCAGAGCTGATTTCATGAAGAATTCAGAGGAATATAATTATATGTTTAGCTTTTCGTATAATTGTAAAAGACACGCTATAAATAAATAGATATTGATTTCTATTTGAAAAAAATGTATTTCATTCTAAAAAAATATATCACAACAATAAACCGAAAATGATTCGACAATTTGAGTGGAATAAAACTTTCAGAAAAAAAAAGTATTCGATATACAATCTCTCTAGATTTTGTTCTTGACCCAAGACCTGTCTGAAGAGGTGAAATAACCCTTAATCCTTGTAAAATCTTTCAATATTATATTGCAAAACTTTCTCCAAGTTTTCCATTCTTTTTTTGGTCCAGGAATACTATTTAACATTATACTCAGTTCCTCTTTCATAGGCATTCCGAAGAAAATTCTGTAGTAAATTTCCCGCTTAATAACTGAGACTTACATTTTAGGAAATTTATAATTACTTTTTTCTTATCGAAGCAAACAGAAAAAACCAAATAAATCACTCAAGTTCAACAAACAATAAAATATCGTTTTGATTTATGAAGAAGCGCGCCAATAACATATACATAACACATTCAAATCTCAAATGTTACTATGTTGCCAAGTCTTCAGACGACACGAATTCGTTTCAGTCATCGGTCATTGCGAAGGGCACATGAGAATAGCAATATAAACTATCGTTCGCAATTACCACCGTTCGTTTTCGTTACGAGTGGTCGAAAACGAGTGAAGTTCAGAATAGAGCCCCAGATGTTATTTATTCCGTGTAGAACTTCGAAATGAAATAATTTGACCAGTTTGGAAGTTCAAAATTATTAATTTTTTTTGAGGCTCCTAGTGGTCTGTCCGCAGTGAAATTTTGCACACCCCAAGAGGTCATTATTGGTCACCGAAGTGCCAAAACTGAACTCATTCCGATATTTGGTTTCGGAATTTCCAGCAAAATATTCCGCTCATAGTTAAAAATTTTTTTAATTTTTTCTACTCATGCTACCCCCCACGAAATTTTGCATAAGTGTTTTCGTTGGTACTTCGCATATAACTACCGAGCTTCAACTCAATCGGATCAGTTTTTCTCGAGTTATAGTGAAAAAAAATTTTCAATTTCATTTTCAAATATTTAACATTTTTTTTTTCTAGTTTACAGCCATCGGATCATTATGAGACTTCGCAGGCATATAAAGGTCATGATTATACAATTTGATGCTGAATTTCAGATCGATCGAGTGATCGGTTTCGGAAATATTCTCGAAAAACGATTTAACTAAAAATGGCCGTAACTCCGAAACGGCTCGATGGATTTTGCCCATTAACGAACTTGTCCGAGATATTTACGCTCCAAACATGCCCTGCAAATTTCAACACTCTAACTCGCTCCGTTCGAGAGTTATCGTGCTAACGGCCGACCGGCCGAGCCGGACGGACATAATTGAATTTGACCTCGAATTCTTCATCAGGGAGTCGAACCCAATCGTTTGAGACCATTTTCGCAAAAAAATTCGAAAAATACAGACATTGTGACGAAATGATAGCACGCTGTTCCTTGCGGAACACGCGCGCAAAAATGGTGCATTCTTCTTGGAATGTGTATAGTATCTAGTGATACTTCTGCTATCTTAGGTCTTCTTCCTCAAATTTAAATTTGATTAAAAGAGTAAATTCAGCAGAAATAAATTCTGAAAGATATCAAAATGAAATAATGTGTAATAATAAGGATTTAATTAATGGAATAAGATGTATCTTGAATGAATGCAAATTGAAAATTATTAATAATTTAATACCAGTAGCAAATCCTACTCGAAAAGTGCCATTTGCTCTCAAACAACAGTTAAAAGTTACACTTGATAATATGGTAAAACAGCAAATTATAACAGAAGTTAATGAACCAACCTTGCATGGGTTAATTCTATGGTTTTGGTTCGTAAAACAGATGGAAGTTCACGAGTTTGTTTAGATCCAAGAAATTCGAATAAGGCTTTACTTAGGGAACATTTTCCATTGCCTGCTTTTGAAGAGATAAGTTCTAGTTTAAAACATTCAAAAATTTTGAGTACTCTCGATGTTTATAAAGGGTTTTGGCAGGTTAAATTAAATCATGAGTCATCGAAGTTATGTACTTACAACACACCCTTTGAAAGATACAAGTTTCTTCGTTCACCATATTGCCTTAATGTATCGAGTGAAGTATTTCATAGAAATTTCAAAGAACTGTTTAATATTGAAGGGGTGTTATTTCATTGATGATATTATATTATCTGGTTCTAGTAAAGAAGAACATGATTTTCGTATGATTAAAGTACTCGAAATTGCAATAAAGAATAATATAAGTAATAAGTAACCATTAAAGGAATCGAACAATGTTGCCTAACAAATAACAACGAAACAACAACATCAACAATGAAACAACTATATCGTAAGGTTTCGGAGTCTATATCAGACTCCTAAAACTAAATGCAAATTTTTTAAAACATTGATATAAGGTTTTTAGGCATCATTTTGACATCTGATTGTATCAAGCCAGATTCAAAAATTGATGCGATATTAGGAATGCCACTACCTAAAGATAAACCTTCACTTCAACGATTATAAGGTATATTACTGTTTCTAAGTTTATACCGAATATTTCTGATATTAGGGCTCCTTTAAGATTACTTTTAAAACAGTAGATCACATGGTATTGAAATATTTCACATGATCTTGCAATTTATAGATTGAAGCAAATTTTAGCCAAACAAACCCTTCTCCAATTTTACGATGTTAATAAACCTTGCGTTTTATCTGCAGATGCTTCGAGGGATGCGTTAGGTGTTGTTTAAATGCAAAATAATATGCTCTTAATCGAATTTACCATGATGAATTCTATTGTCTGTTCTCCTGTATTGAACACTCTTAATCGCCATGGTAAATACGATTAAGGGTGACCAATACAGGAGAACAGACAATAGAATTCACCATGGTAAATTCGATTAAGGGTGTCCAATACAGGAGAATTAGGGTTGCCAACTCCGAGCAATTGGAATAAAGGACATCAAGGACTTCGGTCTTGAGGGGGGGGGTTGTAAAGTCATCTGGGTTGAATACTTTTTTTTACATTTTATTAGCATTTAGCGTGAATATAGAGTATTTATGTTTTGGCGTATCATGGTGCATGGAACTTTTTGAAATTTTTTTTTACTATAATATTGTTTTTATTTATATCTTCGAATGATTTCAAAGAACATTTGACGTCCTTTACCTCCTTCAAAAGGACAAAGGACATATTTTTAAAATAAAGGACTGTCCTTTGAAATAAAGGACGGTTGGCAACCCTAAGGAGAATGGACAGTAGAACATACGCGCAAAAGCTCCTGACTTCACGTCAGTGCTTGAACCAATTTTCACAAAATGTTCTTACAAAAATTTTTTTTTCGTCATTTTTTTTCAAATTTATATAGGGGTACGGTTCTTTCAAAATTTTAAACACGTCCTTATGTTGATTTTCTACTACTAGTTACCAAGCTTCAATTCGATCGATTCTTTATTTTTTGAGTTATCTAGGAATTAATATTCCAGGTGGGTATAACTCGAAAACCATTAGACCGATTATGCCCAAAAACTAACTTAACTCTCACATTCGGATACGCAACCTACCCTGAAAATTGCAAGTCCCTACCTCCTTTCGTTCGAAAGTTATCGAGGCAACGGTCACCCATCTACTGAACTCACACAAGGCTGCTCGAATCTCCAACAATATTTAACCGATCGTGTCAACTTGGCAGTAGACTTACACCCGGTTTCTGAAAGGCTGGTCAAAGTTAACAGAACTGTTAATGTCAAATCAGTCCGAGTTTTCGCGCTTTGCGCAACTCAGATGAGGGTTAACAAGAGATTGATCACTGATTAGTTAACATTTGTGTTGATCAGCCTTTTAGAAACCGGGGGTATGGTTCTAAAGGCTCTTGCAAAATTTCAGCAATTTCAGACGAATAGTTACTGATATATAGAATTTTTTTTTCAATTTTCAATGATTTTTTAAAAATTTTCTACAAATACTATTCTCACGAAATTCTGCAATAATTTTTTGCGTTGGCATTCTACAACTAATAACCATGTTTAAATTCAATCGGTTTTGTATTTTTCGAGTTAATGAGGAACAAAAAACAACCAAATTTCAGATCGCTATAACTCTGAAATCGTTTGGCCGATTATGCTTATAAAAAAACTCGAATGTTGCATTCAGATGCACAACCTAACCTGAAATCTCCAAGCCGCTATCTCTTTCCGTTCTCAAGTTATCGTGACAACAAAAATATTTTTTAATAATTTTTTTATAATTTTCTAGCGCAACGATTCTCACAAAATTTCACAAACGTGCTCAGGTTCATATCCTACAAGTATTCACCAAGTTTCAATTCGATCGGATCTATATTAATAGAAAACAAAATTATTACTCGGAAACCATTGGGCCAATTATGCCCATTAACGAACTTGTCCGTCGTATTGAGATGCGCCACCTACCCTGAAAATTTCAAGTCGCTAGCTCTTTCCGTTCTCAAGTTATCGTGGAACGGCCGGCCGGACATAATCAAATTTGACTTAGAATTCTTCATTGGACCGAATCGTTTGAGACCATTTTCATAAAAAAATTCGAAAGTTACAGACATTTGGGCAAAAAGATAACGCGATGTTCCCCAGAACATACGCGCAAAAAAGATTTAATTGATTGTCCCATGTGTTTGCAAATAATGTTAATTCGTTTACAGAAGTTTAGTTTTACTGATAAAAATTGTAATTTTAAAATTAAAGGATTTTGTAAAATAAAAATAGTATCTCTTTCATAAATGGTACCTACTCTTTATAAAAATAATAAAATTATAATTCGTAAAACTTATATATCTCATATATCTTAAAAAGTCCTCAATAATCTCATCAGAGCATAGAGAGAACAAAAAGACTCGCTCGAGATTCAGTTTTTTGGTTCAATATGTCTAATGATATTGAAAGTTTGTTAGGCAATGTAAAACATTTGGAAAATATCAAAAATCACAAGCTAAAGAGCACATGATTCCCGATGCAATACCTAAATTACCATGGACAAAAATTGGTTGTGACCTGTATGAAATTTATAATAAGAAATTTTTTATTGTTATCGAATATACATCTAAAATTTTAGAAATCTGTGAATTACTACACGATACTACTTCAAAATCTACCATATTAAAATTAAAGCAAATTTTTGGAAGACATGGAATTCCACAAATTTTAATTTCTGATGGAGGATCACAGTTTTCATCAGCGACCTTTAAAAAAATTAGTGAACAATGGAATTTAGAGCATATAACTTTAGTGCACGTAATCCTCAAAGTAATGGATTGGTTGAGAGAAATAAAGGTACAATTATAAACATCATAAAAATACCACGGAGGAAGGTAAAGATATCTATTTAGCACTGCATTTTCTTAACAATGGTCGCCAACACAAATTTTGTTTTAATGTCTCTGAGACTAAGATATGATTTGCCAGTTCATGATTTTTTTGTAGCCGAAATCAGCCAATTTAAAAATTTTGAATAATGAACTTGAACAACAAACAACCTTTAATGAACTTAAACAACAAATAACTAACAAAATATTAATTTTGATAAAAATACGAAAAATTTTAAACCATTTCAAATTGGTCAAGCAGTGTATATTCAACTAGATAATAACACTTGTTGTCCTGCTACTATTGTTAGTAATGTTAGGAGTAGATCATATAATGTTAAGAAAAAGGATGGTACTGTTATTTTAAGAAATCGTTGTTTGATAAGAGACTGATATGAGATTAAAGACAATTCTGTAAATTTAAATGAGAATAATAATTTTAAAAATGAAAAACGTAGTACCACGGAGGAAGGTAAAGTTATCTATTTAGCACTGCATTCTCTAAACAATGGTCGCCATCACAAATTTTGTTTTAATGTCTCTGAGACTAAGATATGATTTGCCAGTTCGTGATTTTTTTGTAGCCGAAATCAGCCAATTTAAAAATTTTGAATAATGAACTTGAACAACAAACAACCTTTAATGAACTTAAATAACAAATAACTAACAAAATATTAATTTTGATAAAAATACGAAAAATTTTAAACCATTTAAAATTGGTCAAGCAGTCTATATTCAACTAGATAATAACACTTGTTGTCCTGCTACTATTGTTAGTAATGTTAGGAGTAGATCATATAATGTTAAGAAAAAGGATGGTACTGTTATTTTAAGAAATCGTTGTTTGATAAGAGACTGATATGAGATTAAAGACAATTCTGTAAATTTAAATGAGAATGATAATTTTAAAAATGAAAAACGTAGTACAGGTATTGACTAAAAATGTAAATGAAAATGATTGTAATATTTCAGATAATTTTCAGAATGTACCTAATGATTAGAAGGTTTCTTTCTGGGTTTTCTCTCCCAAACACTGAAAAATATCTATAAAATAAAAAAATAATTATTTTGTGATTTGCTTCTGCGTAAGAAACAGAAGCAATCAATCAAACAATGTTGCCTAACCATCAACAACGAATCAACATCAACGAAGAAACAACTATATCGTAACGTTTCGGAGTCTATATCAGACTCCTTCGTCAGACACTCAACGAAAATCTTCAGGATTATGCGACAATTCTCGAATTTCAGAATAACCACCAACAGAATAATTCTGAAGATTTTCGTTAAGTGTCTGACGAAGGAGACCCAGACCCAGAAAGAAACCTTTTAATAATGAGTATACCTCCCACAGTATTCTTTAATGATTCACCATTGTATTTAAAATTAATGACTTGAGTACTTTTCTTTTGTTGAATTTTCCCATGGAGTTTTCTGTCTGATCATGAGCAGACCAGTAGTAAAAATTTCTTCTGTTGAGTAACTCTTCCGTACTAAATTTAGTTTCGTCTGACCAAATGAAAAACGCAAAAAATGTGGATCCTCTTGTATTCTTAGGAGCGTTTCTTCACAATATAAAATTCTTCTTCACCTGGTTGAAGTTCCTACACAGCGAAGTAGTAGTAGTGTTTTTTTTTTAATATTGTTTGATCAGTGGAATATGTTAATCTCAGATGTACTGTGTCCGAATGAAATGAACGCCAGTGATATGCACTGAAATATCCTAATGTGCTAACTTCATTAGTTTCATCATTTGTTAAAGATTTATGGCGAACTGTCGCAGTTTTTACCGTTCCAAACATCATGAATTTCGATTCAATTCGGTGAAATTTTCTACAATTCATTGGAGGTAAATGAAATCTCTCATTGAACGTACGACAGGTAATTTGTTGATTTTATTACATTCTCCATGGACATGAAATAAACTGGATATGTCCGTCTTTGAATATTGTTGATTTTCCATTTTAAATATTTAACAACCATAGTTATTGATAAGCAATATTGACATTAATTTTATTGACGTTTGATGAGAGAATTTTCATGTCCAAGGATTGCTTTCCAATTATTTCCAAACGAGTTCTCAACTTTTATAAATATCCTTAGTAACTCCAAAACCATGGCAGATAGGTATAGGGAATACTATTTATGATTTATGCGTTATTTGATTTTGCGTCGAAGTCAAGGAAAAAAAATTGGTTCAAACCCTGTAGACAGGAGCTTTCTGGCGCTCTTGTTCAAACAGACAAATTATATCTCTGAAAGTATTGGTTTCTCATAGTTTTGAAATATCAATGGATTCTTATGATAGAACTGCATCATGAGAGGATTTAAATTTTAAAAATATGTCGTTAAAAAAAAATTCAGAAATTATCATTTAAACAAGAGCGCCAAAAAACAAGCCCTGAGGACAGGAGCTTTTTGGCACTCTTGTTCAAACAGTCAAATTATATCTCCGAAAGTATTGATTTCTCAGAGTTGGGAATTTTATCAATGGATTCTTATGATAGAACTGCATCATGAAAGAAATTCAATTTAAAAAAAGTGTCGTTTAAAAGAAAGCTTCAACAATTATCATTAAAAATAAAGCTTCAAAAATTATCATTTGAAAAAAAAACATAGAAGTACGATTCATTATTGAAATTTCGAAAAATCATATCTCCGAAAGTATTAGCTTGTTAGAGTTGAAAATTATATCAATGGATTTTTATTGTGAAACTGTATCTTAAAAAAAATTGAATTTGAAATTTGTAAGTTGAAAAAATATTTTTTTTTCGTTACTCCGAAACAATCCGGCCTATTTTGCGCAATAACGAACTTAACCGAGATATTTATCTCCCAAACCTACTCTGAAAATTTCAACTGCCTAGCTTATTCTGTTCGAGAGTTATTGTAGAAACAAAATTCAAAAAAAAAAAAAAAAATTGTACACTTTACGGCAACCCGATCAATACAAAACTTCGCATGCGTATAAAGGTCATTATTCTACAATTTGATGCTAAATTTCAGATAGATCGAGTGATCAGTTTCGGAAATATTCATAAAAAATGCTTTTACTGAAAATAGCCATAACTCCGGAACCTCTAGGACGATTTCACCCGTTAACGAACTTGTCCGAGATATTTACGTTCCTAACCTACCCTGAAACCTAACTAACCTAACCTAACCTAACCTACCCTGAAAATTTCAATCCTCTAAGTCCTTTAATTCGAGAGTTATCGTGTTAACGGACGGCCGGTCGGACAGAATCGATTTCGAACACGGATTATTGATCAGTGTGTCGAACCAAATCGTTTGAGATCATTTTCAACCAAAAATTCGAAAATTACAGACATTTGAGCAAATTGATAAGCACTATGTTCCGAGGAACAAGAGCGCCAAAAAGAGCGATCTACATTGCTTGAAAAATTGTCATTAAATTTATTTATCAAGATTAAATGAGCAATCTGCAATGATTCAACCTCGTGGAATGGGTTGTTGCAACTTAGTGTGGATTCATGCAGCCCAAATTAACGAGTATCGAGTAACAATTAACAATTACAAATAGTGAGTAAAAGTTGAACTTCATATATCTGAATGAGAGTGTTCATGCAGCCAAGTAACAATTATCAATTAACAAATAACAAGTAGGAGTTCGCCAACTTTTAACTTTCTACTTTAATTGAACGAGATTTCGTACTTGTACGCAACTCGTGCGCAGCTCAACGCAGATTAGACAGCCCGATGATGTAAATATAACCTTACTTTGTAAAATATTCAATTTATTTGGTGTGTTTTTATGTGGGTTCCGTGTTATAACATTGGAAAATGGAATTTTGAACACTTTTTTTCAAATATAGGGGGAACAGAGGTTATTTTGAAAAATTAATACCTCCGATCTTCGACTTGTGTGTTTTTATTTCTTAATTGTTAATTTGAGTGCATGAATGCTGCATTTTTGTACGTGGCAATTCTTAATTGTTATTTGATACTTTCTACTTGATAATTGTTATTTGATGCAGCATGAATCCACACTTACACTCGGTGCATAGTTTTCACAACTCGAAATGTTTAGAGCAAGGCTGGAGACAAAGCAGATTGTCCATTTATTCCTGATATTTAAGTTGGTAGAGGCTTACGAACAAATTATTTTGATAGTTCAAAATATATTAACTAGCAACATTATGAAAATACTGTATATAGGAACATGTCTCACTACTTAAGGAAGTAAAATGTAATATTAACCTCAGTGGTCAACAAACATTAATTTGTTTCGATGACTCCATTATGTTCTTCTTTCCTATTTCCTTCATAAATTACATCACTAAAAAGATCCGATTCTAAATTTTCTGAAACATAATCCCGAATTTATACGTAAATTATTCAATATGCAACCAGTCAATATTATTTTCGGTTTTAAAACAGTCTTGTATATATTCACAAATTCAAGAATCGGAGACTTGTTTTTCAAACTACGAATTGACATGACTCTAAAAGCTAGATAAGATGACATTTATGAACAGTATGAATACAGACAATGAATACATAGAACTACGATGTAAGTATTATTGAAATTATGAAAAATCATATCTCCGAAAGTATTAGCTTGTTAGAGTTTAAAATTATGTCATTGGATTCTTGTGATAGAATTGCATCTTAGAAAAAATTGAATTCAAAAGTTGTAATGTATAAAAAAAATTTTTTTTCGTTACTCCTACCATCAGGCCGATTTTGCCCAATAACGAACTTAACCGAGATATTTATCCCTCGAGCCTACTCTGAAAATTTCAATTGTCTAGCCCATTCCATTCGAGAGTTATCGTGTTAACGGCCGGACGGCCGGACAGAATCGATTTTGACCATGGATTCTTGATCATTGAGTTGAACCAAATCGTTTAAGACAATTTTCAGCCAAAAATTCGAAAATTACAGACGTTTGGGCAAATTGATAAGCACTCTGTTCCGAGGAACAAGAGCGCCAAAATGTACAGTCATTTTCGAAAAAAAATATTTTTGTGGTTTGAAATTGCCTTGAATTCTAATTCCATTTCGAATACCCTCTAGATACTATATCATGTTGCAAAGTTACGATACAAAAAAAAAATAGTGCTTCTGCAAAGGTGATGAGGTAAATGACTTCAAGCGTGACGTTACAAATGTTACAAATATTCGTAAAATTGAAATATCCGAAGAGCGGATACTGTTAGGTATGGGAAGTGGTGATGAAAGTTCATTTAATATTTTCTGCTGAACCTAAAAATGTTATAAAAGATATGTAGTCGTATTTGAAAACAGAGAGTATATATCAAATTCCGGTAGTTTCGGAAGTGACGCCATCTTGAAAATATTTTCATTATATCATAACGGACTTTGACCAACATCAAAATTTCAGAACCATACGATTTTCAAATCATTATATTCTTCTAATATACGATTTCAAACAATCACCCTGTGTAAAGTTATTGTATTTGTGATGTTCCCATTCGTCACCTATGGTGACCGAATCGGGAAATTCCCATTGATTTTACATGATTTCATTGATATTTTTTCACTAAATATAGTAACCAATCAAATTACATAGATTTGAGGCGTGTGTCAAATTTCATCTAATCACCTCTGGATTACAGCGAATATTTTCCTCATACATAGAACTTCTCATGACAAGAATGCAATTATCGAAAAACTACAGCGGTAATTGCACTGCGGAGCGAAAAATGCATCCGAAAACATCCCGCTGCCTTGACAACACATACAATACAAACGGACGAACTTCAAAGTGTCAAAAAATGTTTCATTTCGGTGAATGCTCAATACATATGATGAGCCAAAAAATACCAAATGTATCAGACAGAATATATGGCGACAGTTCATGGATATTTTGTGAGGCCAAAGTAAATTATGCTTTATATAAGCATAATGGGCGAAACAGTCTTGGAGTTATACCCATCTGAAATGTAGTTGGTATTTCCTCAATAACTCGAAAAATACTAAACCGATCCAATTCAGGCATGCTTATTAGTTGTAGAATGCCGACGCAAAAATTCTTGCAAAATTTCATGAGAATCGTATCACTAAAAATTTTAAAACAAACATTGAAAATCGTCGAAAATCTTTTTATATATCAGTAACTATTCGTCCGACATCGCTGACATTTTGCGAGAGCCTTCAGAACCTAACTATACGGCCAAGTTCCAAGTTTAAACACGATCGGATCTATATTGTTGGAGATCCGAGCAACCTTGAGTGAGTGATGCTAGCCTCGATAACTTTCCAACGAAAATACATAGGGACATGCAATTTTCAGGGTAGGTTCCGCATCTGAATGTGAGATGGAGCTCGTTGTTAGGCATAATTGGCCTAACGGTTTTGGAGTTATACCCATCTGGAATACTTTTTTCTCGATAACTCAAAACATTCAGCGATCCAATTGAATCTTGGTAACTACTTGTAAAATATCGACATAAAGACGAGTGTGAAATTTTATGAGGGCCGCAACACTAGAAAATTTTAAAAAAATACGAAAAAAAAATGATGTATAACACGATAACTCACGATAAAGAGATAGCGACTTGCAATTTTCAGGGTAGGTTGCGCATCCGAATGCGATATTTAAATTTGTTAATTCGCATAATCGGCCAAATTATTTTGGAGCATCTGAAATTTTGTTGTTATTTACTCTATAACCCAAAATATACAAATCTGATTTTCGCTTAATTTCGTGGATATCGTATCCTGGAGTTACTTGAGGCGAAAGTTCTTTTGTATTTCAATTCCAATAGAATACAAATGTCAAAATTTTAAATTCTGTGATCAAGGACGATTCTTTACAGAAGTCTGTCATTCAAATGGTATGAAATGTATTCATATATGTATAATATTATAAAATCTGAGAAAATGATATGTGTATATCGATGCTAAATTCGTACTAGAGTGTCCAATAGAGGTGAGTAGACAATATAACATGCGAGCAAAAAATCCTGACTTCACGTTAATGCTTCTATCAAATTTAACGATGTAACTCTTCGTTGCCGTAAGTTTCCTGAGAATCGAATTGCTGATTTTCCGTGGAATAATTATTATAGTTCGAATTATTCGGATTCATTTAAAATTTCATCCTATGTAGGAAAACACATAAGCTGATCGTCGTCTCCTCTTATCTCAACTTTTTGCACATTTTTACGTGTTTTTTTGGGAGTCCGAATAAGATAAAAAAGGGTAACGTGATTTTCGACGATGTAGGTCCTCGGTTGTTCTACAATGTACTAGAAAACTGGAGATGGTAATTGTCTAATCAGAGGGCAGCATGACCCCTCTTCGATCTAACATTTCCCGAAAATTCTGACGTGTCCCCTGTAGGATCCCCGGGTCTATAAATTCGCTGTCCGTAATCAAATTAATAATTCTCCGTATAGTTTTCAAGCTGTCAAGACCGGTTTTTCCTTAGTTGTAGAATTTTTCTATTTTCGATATTGCTCTATCGAATTCCACGACTGGTTTGCTCAGCCCGTTCGTACACCGACATAATTTTGAATTAACAGTTTCATTTTCCATTTATTTTTGAAGATTATTTTAGTTGAGTTTTATTCCGTGTACTGGCGAGAAAGTAGATTAAGTATTTCAGTGTGAAGTGTTGGTCACTCTGGTGAGTAGAGGGTTGGGTCCGACCGGCTGCCCTTGTATTTCTGGTCAGACCGTATTTTCAGCTTCCAATAATAATAATTATTATTGTGAAATTAACCGTACTGTATGCGCTAGGCGTACAACTTGTAATTCTGTTTTCAACCAATACAATAATGGGCCGCTCGTCTTGTGGTGTTTGAGACAGATTCAAGTGTACGTTTGAGTGCCCTTCGGCCTGTCAGGTTAAGGTGAGCTTCCAGTCGTCGACTGGGGGTTTCTTGACCCTAGGTCTGGGGGTGTAACGTCTCCGTGATTACCTCAAGTGTCTCTAGGATTTTAGAGTCATCCGGGTGAAAGGTCGAATACGAAAATTTTCATACATCTAAAGGTCGTAATTCCAGAATGTTCTGCTAAATTTCAGACAGATCGAGAGAGTAATTTCGGAAATATTCAGGAAAAAGCTTACGCTCAAAATACCCATAACTCTGAAACCAATGGGCAGATTATTACCCTGCACATTTCAACAGTCTGACTCATTTCGTTCGAGAGTTATAGTGCTCACGATCGGACGGTCGGACATAATTAAATTTGATCCCGGATTATTCATCAGTGAGTCGAACCCAATCCTTTGAGACCATATTCGGTCAAAAATTTAAAAAATATCATCTGGGCAAAATCAAAGCACGCAGTTCCTGGCGGAACAAGCGCACAAAAACGAATAACGAACAGAAACCTTCGATTTTACTGTATCCAAACAAATGTCTCCTGAATCAAGGGTCAAATGGTGGCTACTACCGTCTCAGTATACTCCATTCACTTTTATAAAGTCTCCCGGTTGGCCATGAAAGTTTGACACATTATTTCACCGAGTATATTTTGAAAATGTTAGAGTAGAGTCATTTTCCTTTCAGATAACTACGCAACGTTATTCTCTCTACATAGATGTCGTAGTAATTACGTATATTTAACAATGTGAATTTATTTCGGAAAATAATGAATTTGAGAAGATATTAGATATGTGAATTGAATAATTACAAAGAACTGTCGACTGTTGAGAAAATGTTCCCTCTGTTGTTACTGGAAATATTTCACGTACCTATATAAACTGTTTGGAAGATTCAGTTATGCTAATTTCTTGTACGGAAATCAAGAATCAAGTTTTGGAATTTTATTGAAAAATAATGTTTAGAATAGTCTGTTATACTTTATGATAGTTCATTTGAAAAAAAAAATAAAATTACATGAATAACCCGGCAGGAAAACATCTGAACGAACAGACGAATCTATTGAATATCCAACCTTTCTCGAGAAATAAGCCAACATATTAACAGAAGACATTTGAATACCTTGTTGCACATCTTGAAATACACCAGTTTCAAAATGTAGTAGTGCTACGAAACCCGGGTCACTCTTATAACTTAACGTGATAGGAAACTAACAATACGTTCCGTAAATCAACCAAAGTAACAAATATTTTCAGGACCGGTAACTACACTGGTGAGACTGTCATCTGTCAGTTTTTCTGTCAGTTGTTTAAGTTCAAAGGTTAATTTTTGTTGAATATTTGTAACATTAGTTAACTTGAAGTGGAACAAATAATATCTAATCTACCTTAATTAACGAATCCATTATACATTATAATTAAACAAAAATTTGTAGTTTTTGAATATATTATCTAAAACCAGTTCAAACATAAGACCACAGAACACTTTTGACATCCAAACAATAACAAACCGATGTTACCAAAGAAATTCGTTGGTTGTTCTGGTACCTGCAAATCAACCGCTCTCTCAGGAACCAAGTTCCGTAAATAACCTATATTTCAGGAACCAACCGAACATTTCATATTTACGGAACGGAGAAGTAGCAGTATTACTTCTCTATGGTAGTAACCGCAACAACCAAGTTGATTTACGGAACGTATACTTACTAAGTAATTTCATTCTAGAGATCAACATGTCAGAATGAAGTTTTCCTATTGCAGATTTCAGTTCTGTATAGCACTTCCCGATACTGTCTCTGCTTCTTCAAAACTACTTTGGGCATTCTCAATTTCAAAGCGAAGAGTTCTTCGTTGAGTATTCGAAGATAATATATTGTCTAAGATGGAAGATTCGGAATAATATGTTGAGATTAGAAATTGGCAACGTCTCAGCGGATTGATTTGACATTGACGATATTTCAGGAGTGCCAACCTGCCTGTTTTAGTTACAAAAACGTGATAGAGCTAAATCATGGCCAACCAGGAGACTTTATGAAAGTGAATGGAGTATAGATCTCCGGTTCGCTCTATCCACTCAACTTGTAGCACTCATCATTGAATTAAAATTGGTGAACAAGCGCACCAAAGGGTAATGACTTGACGTCAATGCTTCTTTTTATATTTTATATATTATAAAGGTTTCTTTCTGGGTTTTCTCTCCCAAACTCTGAAAAATATCTATAAAATAAAAAAATGATTATTTTGTGATTTGCTTCTGCGTAAGAAACACAAGAAATTTGTCAGAAGCAATCAATCGAACAATGTTGCCTAACAAATATCAACGAAAGAACATCAACGAATAAACAACTAAATCGTAACGTTTCGGAGTATCAGACTCCTTCGTCAGAAAATCTTCAGAATTAGGTATTTAGTTGATAGTTATTCTGAAATTCGGGAATTGTCACACGAAGAATTGTCTGACGAAGGAGTCTGATATATATCTGAGTCTGAGATATATATCAGTCTGAAACCGGCCAATAGACTCCGAAACGTTACGATATAGTTGTTTCTTCGTTGATGTTGTTTCGTTGATATTTGTTAGGCAACATTGTTCGATTGATTGCTTCTGACAAACATCTTGTGTTTCCTAAGCAGAAGCAAATCAAAAAATAATTAATTTTAATTTTTAATATTTTAAAGATATTTTTCAGAGTTTGGGAGAAAGAAAAAAACCTTTTTATAATTTGTATATTATTTTATCTACAAAACTGGAATACAAACGATATTACAAGCTAATAGAATCATCTAACAATCAGGAGGACAGAAACAAGAATAAAAGTGTGAGAAACTAAGTTTACTTTTCATCTGAGAATACTTTTAAATACCTACCATATTCATGTAGAAATTGAATCGATTGTATTGTCAGATCTTAATGCTATCTCTAAAGGATTATTGAAACTTCAACTTGGTGAGAGAAAATATTTTGTCTGAACGTTGAGCGACTGGGGGTGTAACTAGAACGCCATATTAACAGATCATGTCAATCCTGTTTCATGAAAGGCTGAAAAGTTCTGCTGTTCTTCTTGCGATTCCGGAAGATTTCAATAGAACGGCATTTTTATCGTTAGATTTACGAGTTGAATTATCGGCGAGAATTGTGCTGAAATTCTCGGTAAGTGCTTAATTTGATATCATTATAGGTCAGAATCCTCACCAGGGAAGAAAATTGAATTTGAAATATCATAGTTTTTTCAGTGTCATCCATTTTGTGGAAGCGATTTCAGATTTGGTAAATTCCGTAGAAGTTGTTTGATATTCTGAACAGGACTCCTTCTCAGGTTTAATTTATGATATATTGTGTGATTCATTAATTGTAGATTTAAGTTCAGAAACCCGAGAAGGAGTTGTAAAAGTTTTTCGTATTATAATTCCTTTGTTCGTTTTCCCCAATAGCACCTCGGCTTGGATAGAAATTGTACCTTGGCTTGGATAGAATTGTACCTTGGCTTGGATGGTAATTGTACCTTGGCTTGGATAGAATTGTACTTTGGCTGAGATTGAAATTATACCTTGGCTGGAATTGAATTTTTACCGAGGAAATACCAACAGATATACCAACTACCCTTGAAATTGGGAGAATCAACGTAGTACTTCCTTTGGATGAGAAAATAACAGACACTTTACTTCGAATTGGAAGGCCATCTGGAAGTGGTTTCTTTGAAATTGGAACATCTAGATCATGATCATAGTATCGAACTCCGAGGAGGCCACGACTTTGTTTTCTATTAAGTTAAGTAGTATAAGACTGTGTAGAGTGAGAAAGGTTCGACCTATTGTAATTTTTCAATTTTAATATATATATATTGTGAAAACCTGGGAGGGAGTTTTGTTGCCGAATTAAGCCAGTTGAGCCTCCAACCCCTAGAAAATTAAAAGTAGATTCTCATGCTCGACAATCGTCTATAAGTGGACGATTGGCACGTTACACATTTTGACCAACGTATAATTTCAATCCAAACCAAGGTACAATTTCTATCCAAGCTAAGGTACAATTACCATCCAAGCCAAGGTACAATTCTATCCAAGCCAAGGTGCGAGAATTTCAGCACAATTCTCGCCGATAATTCAACTCGTAAATCTAACGATAAAAATGCTGTTATATTGAAATCTTCCGGAATCGCAAGAAGAACAGCAGGACTTTTCAGCCTTTCATGAAACATGAAGATGCCGACGCTCTGATTTACGCGCAGGTTCCCGGTAGTGTTCGACGCGTCATAATTTACGCCACTATCAAAACAGAGGCGGATCGTCCACTTGATTTATCCATAGACGTGCTATATCGTTGCATATGCAAGTCAATTCCGTGGAAACAGCGTGTTGTCCGAGGTGTAGTGTTCATAACATAATCCTTGGGACCAATATTGAAATTCATGCTGCCTCTTTCGGACATTTTTCGTTATTCGCATGAGAATTCTCACGAGAAATGATTTAACTACTGGAGTTTTCGTCTGGGAGGATTGGGGTTTTGAGTCCGCGCATGCGTGGATTGAAAATGCGTTATCTCCTGAATCACTGGTGTTGGAGAATCGGAATTTTGTATGAGGTTTGAGAGGACTTCCAACCTGGAGTGGATTGCACATCCACAGAGGAGAAATTACTGTTTTTGGGTTGTATAGGTTATGCTGGGAGTGGTTTAGGACTATCGGTCATGGGTCTGGTGTTCAGGAGATACCGTGAAAATGCATGGCAATTCTGTACACGGACAAGTCAGTTTGGGGGAAATAGCGTTGTTTCCAAGTTGGAGTATCCATACCGTGACCCTGGGGCCAATTTAGAAATTCATGTTACGGCTTTCGGGCATTTTTCTTTATGCGCATGAGCAGATGAGAAGTGATTTAA
Source organism: Halyzia sedecimguttata (assembly GCA_937662695.2). NCBI lineage: Eukaryota > Metazoa > Arthropoda > Insecta > Coleoptera > Coccinellidae > Halyzia > Halyzia sedecimguttata. The sequence goes on along the minus strand of OW569413.2, from coordinate 43,785,251 downwards.
CTGCTGGAGTTTTCGTCTGAGAGGATTGGAGTTTAAGGGTGTAGGATGCTACTCCTCCATAGAATCCCCTTTGGAGGGTCCGCACATGCGTGGATTGAAGCTTGATATCTCCTGAACCACTGGTGTTGAAGAATCAAAGGTTTTTGTGAGGTGTGTGATTTTAACCGCAGCTCGGCCACGAGTAGATTACGCATGCGCAGAGGAGAAACTGCTTTTTTCGGGTTTAGGACTTATGCTAGGAGTGGTTTACGTCTAGTGGTCTTGGATTTGGATTTGGTGCTGAGCCGATATTCTGAGGTTTTAAAAGAGAATTCATGGAAATTCTGGGCATGGAAAAATCAGATTCGAGGAAACAGCGTTGTTTCCGAATTCAAATGTCTGTCCCACGTCTCTGCTGCCAATTTATGAATAACTATATTCGGAAGATCTATTTTGAATTAGATTCGGATTTGAAGAATAGGCGTAAGCAATTGCTTTGTCAACGGTGGCCCCATAACCACTTTTTGTTTATTTCGACCTACGGTAAAACTAATAGCCAGACTGTATTAATAGCCTGAATTGTCAAAGAAACTTGAAAAAATATAAAAAAGCACTGACGTGAAGTCAGTACCTACTCTTTGACGCGTGTGTTCACGTTAGCTATTTTGGATTGAATGATGAGTGTTTCAAGCTCGGTGGGTAGAGTGAGCCCATAGACAAGATATACTATAGATGGGCCACTCCAACCTTATTTCTGTTCCTTGCAACACTAGCGGTGCGGCACTGGGATTATTTGAAGCTCGAATGAGCGGGAAATTCAAATATATCTCCCATATATCCTATATTCTATTATATTGTTTTCCAGAACACTGCCAAACACCAAGTTGACGATAATTCGTCAAAAACCTGGCATTTGACAATGTTTTTGGAACAATGGTTTTCGCTGTAATCGAAAGAAAACAAATGAAATCCAAAAACTCTCTTTCATAAAATTATATCAGATTCATGAATTATGAGATCAACATTTCATGTGAACTAATGTACATGTATATTAGAAAAAGAAAGAATATCGAAATTAAAAAATACATTTGGCATGAAAATAAAATTTAGTGTGCATGACATCTTTAAAAAAATAATTATACAGCATATGCAGTAAAAACTCTCAACAATAAAATTACCTTTATATACCTTCAAATTTGAAGGAGCAGTTGAGTGAATGGCTGCCTTAATTCCAATATTCATTTACAAGAACAAAATCCAATGTGAAATATCGTACAAAAAATGGATATCATTATGCGAGTACAACACAATGTGGAAGTATATTCAACTCCAATATACATTTAGAAGGACAGAATCAAATGAGAAATATAATACAAAAAATGGATATCAGTATGCACAACATAATGTGAAAAACATTTTGTACGTGAAAATCACCCAGTGGTTTCTCTATATAGCCTATTTATAGCAGCTACATTTGCAAAACCTTGATCACAAACAAGTGCCACGACATGAGTCCCATGATCTTACAATATCTTCAAGTAATTTCGAAAGATCATCACGTTTCATTCCACCATGATGGAAGAAATAATAAGCTAGGGTTGTTCGTTTGTATTTATGAAAAACTCCCCTAGCCATGACGACCATAACCTTGTCTGCAATATTAGGAGAACACTTAATCACTTTACTTGTATTCTTAAAGTTTTTTACCGAACATCAAACAGTGATATTAAAACAGTTTATTTTACAACACACATATTTCACCAAAACTATGTAAAATGTAAAAGTAAAAACAAGCAAGCCGGTAGCAAACAGCTGATAAAGCATCACGTGGTATCATCACGTGATCCACAAATAGCGAAGGCAGAGACATCCTCAAATTTGTGTGGGATAATTCGAACTATTTCGCGGACCAGTCTTTAGTAAGGAAGTTTCCACCCCATGAGTGAGCCTGAGATCTTCTCAGTGGGTAGTGGACATCAAAGCTGGCGTAAGGATAGAGTAACAAAGTCGCAAAAAATACAACTGACTCTCTGTTTTACACTTAGAGGTTATCCAACTCAAAATCTTTTCATTTACTCGTAGACGTTCAATCAATGGGAAACAATCGAACCTCTCGAGATGTGAAAAATGCGAGCGAATTAATTCAAAAAATTTTCTATCGTCTGTAGCGTGGTGAATAGATGAGATGGTATGACGCGGCTCCAGCTAGATAAAAATCTTTTTTCTCCGTTTAGTCGTCCAGCTATTCGTTCTGATATAAGTATCATATCATATATATAAATTTATAGTTATGTATAGTATTGAACTTGTGCTGTGTCAGCAGAAATATGAGTTTCTGATTCTCCGGTGCGATGAGAATATTCACCATTAAATGGTGAATATTCTCATCCCAAAATTCATCAAAATCATTCCTCAAATTATACAAATCTGATCCAATTTAAACTCGGTGATTGTAGAATGCCAACCCACTAATTTTCGAAGGATATCGTATCCCGGAGTTACTTGAGAGTTTTTTCGTATGTCAATTCCAATAAAGTATTTATGTCAGAATCAAAAATTCTGTGATCATATTCAATTCTCCCGTTATACTGATGTCTGTCATTAAAATGGTATGAAATGTATTCATATATTATAAAAGCTTGAAAACGGTACAATATCGATGCTAAATTCGTAGGAGAGTATCCAATAGAGGTGAGTAGACAATAGAACGTGCGCACAAAAGCTCCTGAATTCACGTCAGTGCTTGAACCAATTTTAGTTATAAGCCCCTTCCTTTTCAAGTTTTTGACATTAACAACAAAAATATTTGCCATTAAAACTTTATCCGACACCAACCTACGTGATATTAGTTAATATAACTAATAATAATGATAATGAACAATGGCGATACCGTTGTTTTGTCTCATAGGTGGCGTGGTCGTTTATGTATAATCGACCAGGCTGGCTGTGAGAGGCTTGGCACGGTTCAATTTAGTTGAATTTGTTGGAAGCTACAGAGTACTGATGAATGCCAAGAAGCCAGAAACATGTCTGCTCTTGCTTCTCAGCAGATCAATGAAATCCCCTGGGGTTTATTTGACTTGTGAAATATATGCATAAGTATATTAATTATACGAAGCCATTATGAAGACCCTATTGGCAGGAACGCACTGCACTTGTTGATCTAATATAACTAAATTTGACAGGAGCCTACATGAGGGTAATATTTTATGTTTTGTGATTGAACTAACAATTTCAGGAGAACATCTCTACATACAAAAAATTGGTTCAACCAATGACGTGAAGTAAGGAGCGTTTGCACGCATGTTCTATTGTCTATTCGCCTCTATTGGACACTCTTAATTGAATTTACCATCGATATAGAACTTTTTCTCAGCTTTCATAAGATATGAATAATACATTTCGTACCATTTTAATGAAAGACTTGAGTGATGAGAAAATCGTATAAGATCACAGACCTGACAATATGTATTGTATCGGAATTGAAATTAATAAATATGTAATAATAAATAAAAAAGTCTCAAATAATTTTAGTATACCATATTCACTAAATTCCGCAAAAATTAGCGCGTCGATATTCTAAAAGTAATTACTGAGTTTTAATTGGAACAGATTGGTATATTTGAAGTTATAGAGGAAATAACAACAGAATTCAAATGAGTATAAATCCAAAACCGTTTAAATGATTATGCCTATTAACGAACTTGAATCTCAAATTCGGGTGCGCAACCCACCCTGAAAATTGGAAGTCCCTATCTCTTTTCGTTCTCAAGTTATCGAGATACCTACTTAATATTTTTTCATAATTTTTTTGGAATTTTCTTATGGTTACAATCCTCACAAAATTTCACATTAATCTGTATGACGATATTCTACAACTATGTAGTTAAAAAGTTTCAATTCGATCGGATCTATATTTTTTGAGTTATCGATAAAGTAATATTCCAGATGAGTATAACTCCGTAACACGTGGGCCGATTATGCACATCATGGAACCCTGAAAATTAGAAGTACCTATTTCTTTCCGTTCGAAAGTTATCGAGGTAGCAGTTACCCATCCAGCTACTGCACTCCCACAAGGCTGCTCGGATCTCAACAATATGGATTCGATCATGGTAAAACTTGAAACATGGCTGCAGAGTTTGATGTCAGACGAATAGTTTCTGATATATAAAATTTTCAATGATTTTCAATGATCTTTTTGGAACTTTCTAGTGAAACGATCCTAACGAAATTTCGCAAAAATTTTCGCGTTGTCATTCTACAACTAATCACCATGTTTGAATTGGATCGGATTCGTGTTTTTTGAGTCATTGAGGAAATAAAAACCAAATTTCAGATGCGTATAACTCCAAACAGTCGATTATGCCTATTAACAAACTCAAATGTCGCATTCAGATGCGCAACTAAGGCCGCTCGTATACCAGCACGACGAGACCGCAACGCGACCGCGACGATACTTTTTAACGAGGGATTTGCGTCGCATCGCCGTATCTTTCGTGTGGGCGCTTCTATCACTAACCACGTACCGCGACTTCTAAGCGATACGAAGTCGCGGTCGTCGTGATACGAGCGGCCTTACCCTAAAAATTACGAGTCGCTATCTCTTTCCGTTCTCAAGATATCGTGAGATAAATAATAGTTTTCAATATATTTTTTTAATTTTCTAGTAATATCACTCTCAAAAAATTTCACAAACGTCTTTGTGTCAGTATTCTACCACTTACCACCAAGTTTCAATCCGATCGGATCTGTATTGGTTGCAGAGGAGTTTAGTACACGGAAGGGCCGCCGCGATTATGCACATTAACGAAATTGTCCGTCATATTTGTACGCACCACCTACCCTGAAAATTTCAAGTCGCTACCTCTTTCCGATCGAAAGTTATCGTGGAACGGCCGGCCGTACACAATAAAATTTGACCTCGGATTCTTCATCAGTGAGCCGAACCTAACCGTTTGAGACCAATTTCGGCAAAAGTTACAGACATTTGGCTAGATGATAGCACGCTGTTCCCCAGAACATGCGCTCATAAAGTTGTGCACTAAATATTTCTTTCCAAATCAGTTTTTTTATTGGCAAAGTGTTGAAGCGTAAATTGTTCTTATCCAAAATATTGTACGGGTTGATTATCTTAACACTTTGTGATAACATTTCGGAATTACAAAAACTGTCGAAAAGTGATATTTATTTAGCGTTGGTGATCTAACATTCTTCTGAATTCTTCCATAGAGGAAATATTCAACCACAATTTTCCCCCAATTTCAAAGAGCAGTAAATTGGAGGAGAAGGGGATCAGAAAAAAAAATATAAGAGAGACCCCCATTCTTTTTACCGAAGAATTTTTACTGAAGAATCCCCTCTCAAAATCTTTTTGAATCAATTTAGGAACACCCTGTAGAATTTTACTCAGTGGTTGCCCAGTGATCAACCGTTATTCATAAAATACAACATTTAACAATCTTCTACTCTGACCGACTGTTTGACCACAGACAAATGTGTATGGCATTGTCAGTACGAATGTAAACAATGAATGTTTATTTGTATTTAATTCTTATTATTATATTAGTAACTCATATTATTTAGAAATTATAGGTTCCTGTACTACTTTTCGATGTTGACTTTAACAATGCCAAATCTCACACTCCTCCGTTCGACCTGCACGCACGGTTCTAAAGAGGCCCATACACGATCAAACAATTTGCACAAATACTGTGTTGAAGTCGCTGTGTCGACGAAACGCGTCACAATATTGAATCCCTCTCGAATCAAAATCCATTCGGCGGTACCAGGACCGACAAGTTCGTTAATGGGCATAATCGGCCCTTCCGAGTACTAATTTTGTCTGCACCCAATACAGATCCGATAGAATTGAAACTTGGTGGTTAGTTGTAGAATACTGACACAAAGACGTTTGTGAAATTTTGTGTGAGTGATATTACTAGAAAAAAAAATATTTAAAATCTATTATTTGTCTCACGATATCTTGAGAACGGAAAGAGATAGCGACTCGTAATTTTTAGGGTAAGATGCGCATCTGAATGCGACATTTAAGTTTGTTAATAGGCTTAATCGACTGTTTGGAGTTATACGCAGCTGAAATTTGGTTTTTATTTCCTCAATAACTCAAAAAACACGAATCCGATCCAATTCAAACATGGTGATTAGTTGTAGAATGACAACGCGAAATTTTTTTCGGAATTTCGTAAGGATCGTTTCACTAGAAAATTTCAAAAAGATCATTGAAAATCATTGAAAAAACTTTTAGATATCAGAAACTATTCGTCTGACATCGCTGAAATATTGGGAGAGCTTTCAAAATCAAACTCTACAGCCATGTTTCAAGTTTTAACATGATCGAATCCATATTGTTGGAGATCCGAGCAACCGAGGACTGTCCTTCAATTCCTAAAATTTGTGCCAACCGCCCCACAGTGGACGGAAATATACATTTCCGCGCCGAGCCGCGCCGCGCCGTGCCGTGTTTCCTACCTATAGTGGACGGCCAGCTTTAGGCGCCCGAGATAATATTGTTGTGCAGTTCTTAGGATTAGGAATACTTTCAATCGAAAGTGATATAACGAACAGTCTGAATTATGATGCTGCAATAATAATTTATTCCAAAACAAGTTGCAAAATGGGCTCCAATTCGAACACGAATGCGAAATTCGAAAACGAACGACCAAGGAGCTAGTTTTCAAACGCAAGTGTTGGAGTGTTGGAATTGCCTTCTGCAACGAGTATTAGACGATATTTTCTCTATTTCAGGCTAAGTTTTGTAAAATACTGTTGAAATTTAATGAAAAATTCGGATTGTACATCCTAGTGACTTTTTGATTGTATCTTGGCAGTTGGTGTGCCTGTTAAGAAAGTTGACAGATTACGGAATTTGAATTTGAATCGTACGTTGGGCATTTAGATTCAAAACAGTCTCCTAATAGCATGAGTGATTCAAAAGTAGCAAGAAGGAAATCTCTAGGACCTTATTTTTTAATGAAAATAAAACCTTTCCTCTCAACAATTATTTCACTATATCCAGATTATATATTATATTGAAAATTGACGTGTGTTTAAATTTGATAGGATCGAATATCACTGCTGACTACCATAAAACGAGAAATATAACTAAACACAATGCGGGAATGAGTTCATTACAGCACTGTTTTTAGTGCTGTAAGGAACTCATTACGATACTGAAAAAGGAAAAGAAACATAAAAATAAGAAAGAATCGTTTTCTCTTGTGAATCAGTTTTTCCGTATTTTGTTTTGATTTTTCAAAAATTTTAAATGATATTTTATCCTCATTGAGTTTTTTTTTGTAAAAAGACATTTTTTTGGATTTTGTACCTGATTTACTCTTGTTGAAATATTTTCCACTTTGTTATTGATTTTCGTTAATTTCTTTAATTTTTTTGTTTGTTTTGATACTTTACTAATAAACTGTAAGTTCAGTTTTGAGTTTCCATTGAAAATTAGTTTGGAAATAAATTGAAAAAGACGGAAAAGTTGGGGAAGGGGCCCCCAAAGTCTTCTAGCGTATGGCCCCGGAAATTGTAAATGCGCCACTGGGCCTTCCCAAGTTCAAAAATTGCACAACACTGCCATACACGGTCAAACTGTTCGTCAAACAGGGATGGTTTGCACAAAATATTTCGCTCCTACCCGGTCTTATTCAAACAGTTGAGCAAATAACCAAACTTTCCCATCAGGGATTGCAATCCGGAAAAACCGAATTCCGGTGGATCCGGCATCATTTAGCCTATACCAGATCCGGCACCAATATTATACTGGATCCGGCAAGGGATCCGGATCCGGATTTTTGTCATATTTGACGTGATATTAACGCTGACTCTTCTGGAACTTTAAATTCTCCCCACTCCCCCTGTCCTTAGTAGGCCTCACCGACTCTTGTGCATCACTGGCCGGACTGGCCCTGTTTATCGTCTAATTCGTATCTTTCCTCATGATTATTTATTGTAAATGTTTTATAAAGCTAACAATTGCGGAAGCTGAAAGGACTTTTTCTGCAGCAGGCTATATTTGTAGCTACTTAAAGAGTCGACTGAATGAACACCATTTATTTTTTAAGATCCTTTTTCGAAAATCAAAATTTACTTCTAGCAATGCTCATTGAAATAAATAATATATTGTGGTTATTGTGTAATACAAGAGACAGATGATCTCAATTTAGTAGTTTATAGTAAATGTAAATATACTTTATTTATTTGATATTTTGTTACTGTGAAAACTGGAAGCTTAATGTAATCATTAATGGACACTGTGGGAGGTATATTCATTATTAAATGGTTTCTTTCTGGGTTTTCTCTGCCAAACTCTGAAAAATATCTATGAAATAAATGACTTATTATTTTGTGATTTGCTTCTGCGTAAAAAACAAGAGATTTGTCAGAAGTAATCAATCGAACAATGTTGCCTAACAAACAATAACGAAACAACATCGAAGATGAAACAACTATATCGTAACGAAAGATACTTAACAGAAATCTTCAGAATTATTTCTGTTGATTGCTATTCTGCAATTCGAGAATTTTCCCATTGACAGTATTTGAAAATCATAGTAACATAGTTTTACTTTGCACAGAAATTTCCAAGTTCGAACTCCTTTTTTAATAAAATCAGCTGAATATGGTCAATACCAATTGAGCAATTTGCAAAATTGCATTCTCTGTTCAACAAAATGCAAGTTTACTCCTTAAGTTTCCTTGAAATATAATAAGGTTCTATCATCAGAATCTTTATATTACTCCAATCCATCATGTGATCTCCTTGAATTGTAAATACATGTTCTGCTAAATTTGATTTTTGTATGTCTCTATTTCTCAAGTTGTTCTTATGTTCAGACTTTCTTTCTTCTAGTGTTCTTGATGTTTCATGATTGTGTTTATCACAAAAAGAAGGCATATTATATACACAGTTTTTTTATTTTTGTTTTTCATCAATGGGATTTGTCTTTGTTAATAATAAAGACCTGAGATCGTATTGAACTTAGAGTCAATTCCATATCATTCCAATCAATTTCATTATTCCGAATAATGAAATTGATCACATCAAAAATTTTTTTGAAGCTAATGGATATTCGCGGCAATTCATGAATACATCAATCATGAATTTAGATAGAAGACCTTCTAATAAAATAACAAATAATCAAGTACAACAGAATAATCAACAAGAACAGCAACCCAATCTGTTGAATGTGATCCCTTATGTTCGTGGACTTTCTGAAGAACTCAGAAGAATCGGTTCTAAGTTCAATATAAGAACCGTCTTCAAAACACAAAACGATCTTAGGTCTTTATTAACAAAGACAAAACCCATTAATTGAAAACAAAAATCAAAAACTGTGTATATAATCTTCCTTGTATTTGTGGTAAATCGTACACAGGAGAAACATCAAGACCACTAGGAGTAAGAAAGTCAGAACATAAGAACAACTTGAAAAATAGAGACATACAAAAATCAAAAATAGCAGAACATGTATGTACAATCCAAGGAGATCAGATGATGGATTGGAGTAATATAAAGATTCTGAAGACAGAATCTGATTACATTTAAAGGAAACTTAAGTAGTCAACTTGTATTTTGTTGAACAGAGAATGCAATTTTGCAAATTGCTCCATTGGTATTGACCATATTTGGCTGAATTTATTAAAAAAGGAATTGGAACCTGGAAATTTCTGTACATAGTAAAACTATGTTACTATGATTTTCAAATACTGTCAATGGGAAAATTCTCGAATTTCTGAATAGCAAACAACAAAAATAATTCTGAAGATTTTCGTTAAATATCTGACGAAAGAGTCTGATATAGACTCCGAAACGTTACGATATAGTTGTTTCATCGTTGATGTTGTTTCTTTATTGTTTGTTAGGTAACATTGTTCGTTGATTGCTTCTGTCAAATCTCTTGTGTTTTTTACGCAGAAGCAAATCACAAAATAATTTTTTTTTATAGATATTTTTCAGAGTTTGGGAGAGTTTAAGACTGAGAAACTCGTTTTGTTATTAGAATTTCATTATTCATTTAATATTTTGTTACTATGAAATATAGAACTATAAGACTGATAAAATAGTTTTGTTATTTAAATTTTATTTGCTCGTCATTACATAAGATATGAAGTTCATTTTGTTTATATGTTTTTCAATCAACTACCTTACGTTGTACAATCACATTGGATTTTCTAACTTAGAGTTCATTCTGGACAGAAAAGAGAAAATAGTCTTGATTTGATCAATCCGGCCGGATCCAGTCCGGATCCGGATCCTGGAAATCCGGTAAAATGCGGCCGGATTGAAATTCACACGGGATTGCAATTCCTACTTCCCATATACGTTCAACTTGTTGACGCAAACACAGTATTTCTGCAAATGGTTTGATCGTGTATGGGGGCTTAATAAGAACAGGGGAGTACAACGATAAATCATATGATGTTCGCAGCTTATCACGTTTCCAATTCGAAATTAATGGAAGAATAATCAATTTTCGAGTTCATTCTTATGACCTGGAAGATAATATTAAGTAAGATACGTATGAATAAAATTTGAAGGAATTGGATTTAATCCTAGATTGAGGTGAATGTATAGATACAATTGAAAATTACCATTTTTTTGTCCTTGACGAAGCTAATTTAGTAGCTAATCAAGTTTATTAATTCAGTTTCTTGGAAACTTTATAGTAATGGATTTATATGTTTATCCATAATAAATTATAATTTATTTTATAATTTTTTCTACGCCCATGTCAGCAAACGTCAAAAATCGCACTGTCGACATTCCTTGTAAGCGACGTTTTACAACATGCACGTAATGAGATCTCATAACATACATGTGCGTTTTGATAAGAAAACTTAAACTTCTTGGTTTAATTAAATTGCAATCAAATCATTTTATCTAATTTTGGCTTTATTGGGTCTATATACATAAATTTAGTCGAATGAAAAACATAGAAAAATCAAATCTCCGACAGTATGATGTACTTTGTTAGAGTTGAGAATTACATCAATGGATTCTTATGATGAAACTGCATCCTAAAAAAAAATATTTTGATATTTGTAACGATACGGTATAACGGGTGATTTTTTAAGAGCTTTCGGATTTGATTTAAGGAAAAAATCACATAAAATTCAAAAAAATCTATGAAATCTTTATTTGAGTCGATAGAACAATTCATATAATTTAATGTTTGAAGATTATTTCATGTAAATGTTGGCCGCGGCTGTGCTTCAAGTGGTCCATACGACGGGTTCGATTTTGGCATGTTCTCTCCAACATATCGGCCGGTATCTCACGATTAAATTCTTCAATATTGCCAAAAAGAAAGTTGTTAAAAAATCACTAGTTAGCTGTTTCATCGTTCACGTTGTTTCGTTATTGTTTGTTAGGCAATATTGTTCGATTGATTGCTTCTGACAAATCTCTTGTATTTTTTATGCTGAAGCAAATATCAAAATACTGAATTTCTTATAATAAAGATATTTCAGAGTTTGGTAGAGAAAACCCAGAAGTAAACCATTTAATAATGAATATACCTCCCACAATATCCTTTCATGATTAATTGAAATTTGTAATGTAAACAAGCCCTGTGGACAGAAGCTTTGTGGCGCTCTTGTTCAAACAGACAAATTATATCTCCGAAAGTATTGGTTACTCAGAGTTGGGAATTATATTAATGGATTCTTATGAAACAACTGCATCATGAAGGAAATTAAATTCAAATAATAGTTTATTTGTCAAAATTTAATGAGCAGTCTAAGAATGAGGACTGCAACATGGAAGAAATCAAATTAAAATAGCAGAAATGAATTTGACTCTCTCTCTCTGATAGAACAGGATGACATGTACGAGTATGATCATAGATCATATAATAATTCATAGATAAGATAATTATAGCATTCTGTGAAAACATAGAAGTACGATTCATTATTTAAATTTCGAAAAATCATATCTCCGCAAGTATTTGCATGTTAGAGTTGAACCATATCCATAACTCCGAAACCGCTCAGGCTCAGTGGATTTCGCCAGTTACCGAACTCGTCCGAGATATTTACGCTCCAAACCTACCCTGAAAATTTCAATCCTCTAACTCCTTTCTTTCGAGAGTTATCGTGTTAACGGACGGCCGGCCGGACACCACGGATTCTTGATCAGTGAGTCGAAACAAATCGTTTGAGACCATTTTCAGCCAAAAATTCGAAAATTACAGACATTTGTGCAAATTGATACGCACTCTGTTCCGAGGAACAAGAGCGCCAAAAATAATTATTTTCATTACTCCGAAACCATTTTGCCCAATAACGAACCCCTACCGAGATATTTATCTCCCAAACTTACTCTGAAAATGTCAACTGCCTGGCTCATTCCGTTCGAGGGAGTTATCGGACCGGCCGGACATAATCGATTTTGACCATGGATTCTCGATCAGTGAGTCGAACCAAAACGTTTGAGACCATTTTCAGCCAAAAATTCGAAAATTACGGACATTTGGGCATATTGATAAGCACTCTATTCCGAGAAACAAGAGCGCCAAAAAAACTTTATTCCTAGAAAACGAATTAAATTGGAAGATTTGATTATTTACGAAGGCATTCATATTCGTAAAATTTATATTTCAAAGGATTTGCGAATTTATCCCCATATACAGGATGTTCTATAAGTTCTATAAAACAATTTTGCAGATGATAGCTGTGTTTATTCTAAACTTTTGTTTCCTATGGGCATAGCTCTGATTCGTTTTCGTACAGGAGGTAAGTTTGAAAAAATATATATTGTTTAAGTTGTCTATGTTGTCTTGCATCAACCTTCTTAAACAATGAACTATAAATATTATGGTGAATGGAAATATGAAATCTTAGGCTTATAGAAATTGTTCGAAATGTCCTTCTATTCGGAAAATATTGATTTAACAAAGCTTAAACTACTTGTCTGCCTCTATGTGGCGGTGCACCATCTTGCTGATACCACATATTTTTAACAATTTCAACCGTCTTCAAAATTTTTGCTGTTAATTTAATGATGTGTACTATATAGAAAAATTTTGTGTTCATTTTAGAGCCCTGAAGAAGGTTTTAGAATAAAACCGAAACTAGTCGGCGTTGTTTTAAGGAATGGTTTTTTGACCAATTCCCAGACCTTCATCCTGTAAACGAACTTCCATCATTGAAAGCAAAGGTCTCAATCCAACAATTAGTTTCAACAATGTTGAGGTCGACGTCTTCAATTGATTCTAAAGGGTGTGTACCAACAAAATTCTATACAAATCTGCATTCAAACGATCATTTATAACATGTACTGGCATCAAATAATTGTGGAAAATTCAACCCCAAACGTTTTCACCACACGGAAAAAAATCTATTCTCAAACCAAGAATCATAATATTCTTGGAATATTCGAGTTGTTCCGAGTATATATTGGATTGGAACAAGTAAAAAGGGAAAATTTGTATACTTGGAATGAATTTATTTCACCTCAAAAACTTATGCTTAATCGAAAAATAAACTTCTCCATCCGAGTAAATGATCAATTCATTCCAAACCATTCAGTTTAATCAATTCGAGAGTTCTTCTATATTTCAGGTAACTATATGATATCTTAAATTCGAAAATATAATACTTTTAGTTCGAGAATTGCAGCATCCTCATTCCATATATGATATATCAAAGGAGTTGGTTTTCTTGAAATAATAACTTCTACTAAAACATAACATGAAGTTATGAATTGAATTTTCGAATTATCACTTCTATGTATGAGGTATTTTTTAATTCGTTATTTTATTTATCCAGCATATTCAGCCATAACAGATAAAATCGACCATAAAATATTGCTAGCAAAACGTTCAGAATGAATACGATAAGTTATTAGTTAATTAGCCGAATTAAATCGAATTCCAATCTGAAACAAAAGTTAGGATGGAGATAAATAGACTTTTTTCTGAAATTTCAATACGAAAATTATCGACGAATGTTTAATGATGGTTAAAGTACATACGTTGTATTGATTTCAATATAAAGTTAGAATTCAAGAATAGCTAATTATAAAAATGTAATTAAAAAATATATTTGATTTCTAATGTCAAATTTTTTTCGCGACAACTTTCCTTTTATGTTTTGTAGAGATATTGTTATCTTTAAAAATAAGTTTACAAGAAATCTCTGAATTTTCCATAAAATTAGTGTCTTAATGAAATGCATATACATGGAATCCCAAGTTCGAGTGCCTATTAGACATTTCTGGAGATCTGGACCTATTTGATATCTGAAAACTGGGACTATGATATTGTATGACATGCCCTACCGACCTAAAATATTATTAAAGCCTGAACACTTCCCGTTATACAGGGTATGAAAATAAATTTCTCGAAAACTTTTTTTTTCTGATTTTTTCGTTTCTGATATGATCGATTATCCAGTTCTGAATATCTTTCCATTCAAATTGTTCCTAAAATATCAAAAAAAAAAATGAAAAAAATGTACATATGCATTGTTACTATTATGTTCTTCAACGGTTTTTTTCTGGGTTTTCTCTCCCAAACTCTGAAAAATATCTATAAAATAAAAATTAATTATTTTGTGATTTGCTTCTGCGTAAGAAACACAGGATATTTGTCAGAAGCAATCAATTGAACAATGTTGCCTAACAAACAACAACGAAACAACATCAACGAAGAAACAACTATATCGTAACGTTTCGGAGTCTATATCAGACTCCTTCTTCAGACGCTCAATGAAAAACGAGAGAATTATTTTGTTGATAGTTATTTGGTGAAATTCAAGAATTGGACAATTCTTGAATTTCACCAAATAACTATCAACAGAATAATTCAAGAATTGGACAATTCTTGAATTTCACCAAATAACTATCAACAGAATAATTCTCTCGATTTTCATTGAGCGTCTGAAGAAGGAGTCTGATATAGACTCCGAAACGTTACGATATAGTTGTTTCTTCGTTGATGTTGTTTCGTTTTTGTTTGTTAGGCAACATATTGTTCAATTGATTGCTTCTGACAAATATCCTGTGTTTCTTACGCAGAAGCAAATCACAAAATAATTAATTTTTATTTTATAGATATTTTTCAGAGTTTGGGAGAGAAAACCCAGAAAAAAACCGTTGAATAATGAGTATACCTCCCACAGTATCCTTTAATGATTACTATTATGTTCGTTATTCCTCTTCTCAATATCTTACGTTTCAGAAGAAGAAGAAGAATGTGGGAATATTATGCATTATCTGAAATTAAAAAAACTCGTCATAGGCTATTTCAAATATTGTGTCAAAAATCGCGATGAGAATTTGACAGCTTTTGTTATTCAAATTAGAACCCTATTTTTTTATTATTGCGTTGGATTCAACAATGAAGAATACCGATAGTTCCAGGAATAAGGCATGATAATGCCTTCAAAATAAATATTTTGAAAGTTATTCGAGATTTTTTACTTCACGTTATGCGTAGAGTCAATTTTATTCAATGCACAGTGATTCCTATGAATGCGTCGCCCTAACAATAATCTGTGACCATAGAAAATCAAATATTCTAGTAATTTATAATTGACAGGTGTATCTAGTCTTATAATTTGAAACTTTTGCAGGATGTAATTTAATGTTAATTAATTTTTGACACAGTATTTGGAACACCCTGTGACGAGTTTTTCAAAATTCAGGAGATGCACACTATTCCCACATTTTTCTACTTCGAATACGTGAAAACGTTTTATCCTTGAGATATTGAGAGTAGGAATAACGAAGATAATACCGACAACGCATTTCCCCATTTTTTTTTTTTCATTTTTATTTCGATATTAAAAACTAATTCGACGATGCAATGATTCGAATGGAAAGATATTCTAAATTGAATATCATATCAGAAAAGACTCGAACTTGGGACACCCTGTATATAATTTTTTTTCCAAATCGATTTATAATACAATATTATGCCCCAGTGAAGTAAAACTATTAGAGAGAAAAAATCATCACACGAAGTGACTAAACAAAGATCATCAAATCTGTTCTGGAAAATATTCCTGTTGGGAATTCCGTAATATTGAATGAGAGAGGAAAGTTGTTGAACAATTCGTTGATTATCAAAATTTGAGTGAAACCATTAGTTATCTTAATGAAATTTTCATTCACTTGATTCAAGTGTAATATTTAGCAATATACTAACTCGCCAATTCTTCTTCCAGTAGTTACCCAATGAAAACTCCCTAATCCACCTGCGATCAGTTTTATCGTATTCCAAGTATATGAATTTCTGCATCCACTAGATTCAGGTAAATTATTCAATATACTGAAAAGCGCCCTCTACGAGGTCTATGCGGTTCGCGAAAGGATACAGTCGACTCTCGATAACTTAAAACTCTAGGGACCAGCAGAAAAGTTCAATTAATCGAGAGTTCAAAATAATAAGTGTTCAAATAATCAAGAGGGTGACTCTCCAAATGTTTTCGGAACTACCTAACTGTTTCGAAACTATCGTGAAATATCAAAAATCTTCATTGAAAAGTTTTCAGAAAGGTGAGCCAATGCAAAATTTAGTCCATGGATCTCTATTTCAAAATATTCTCAGTGAAAATAGTTTAGATGAAGCAATAATTTTGCCGTTAATTCTTTATTTTGATTACTTTTAACCCGGTGATCCATTAGGCAGTCAGTGTAATCAGTACAAAATAGGAAGCATTTACTTCACAATTGCAACTACCTCAATATGCTTCAAGATAGGAGACTGAACCCCCATACCCCCCCCCCCTGGCTACGCCCTTGAATGGAATCACTATAAGAATTTCAAATATTGAAGAAAAACTTACTTGAATGAATGCAAATTCGGTCAAATCATACAAATTCTTATTGAGAAAATCGATTCAGCTTTGGTTTTTATGTTATGTGAGGTGTATGACACAGTTGGGTACTCCGAGCATTTAGATGCGTATGATATACAACAAACAAAGTTACATTCTATTTTAAAATTTCAAGAATTGGCCTCAATTGTACCCACAGTTATTCATAAAATTGCCGATGGAAAAATGTATGTGACACAATGTGGTGCCTGACTCATTATTTGGTCGTATTAGGAAAATTGTTATTTGTGGCTCTTCTGATGTTCCTTTTATGTTGATAGTTCAGAATATTAACGAAGCTTTTTGTGATAATATTCCTATTCTTTTATAGGATGATCATTTTTGTGCGTGGGATGGAATGTTCATTTTCCTTACTTTTTTTTTCCCAACTCAATTATAATTGTGATTCTTTGTACCTAGTCAGATTGTTGTATTTGTTGAATAACTCAGTAGCATTTTTTATATTTGTTCTCATTGATTTGTCTTTTTTATATTTTTGTTTTGTTCATGTTTATTTTAGAAATATAATAATTTTTTTTTCGATTAATGTAAACCTCAATTCATAAATATAATCCTTATTCTATATTCGTAGCAATGGGCAGTCATCAAATAATACAAAAGATTGAACTGACTAAATCATTTATTTCTCATACTAAGACGTCAAACTTAATTCTAACGAATATCTCTATGTCCTCAGAACAAGCATAACATAGATTTTCAATTGATAATATAAATTGCTTATTTCCGTGGACCTCCCAATAAAAGCTCTCTTTAACGTTCACAAAATCATGCATTAATGACCCATTTTAATGCACGATTTCTTTCTATTTTAATGCATGATTGTCATATGGGCAACCGAACATAGAGTATTCAGAAGTAATATGAGTAACGTCACAACTCGACTGATATTTCATTTTTATGTATGAGGCCTGTGACTCTCACTCTTCAATCACAGAATAGTCGCGTATTTATCTCTGGTTCCATTGTTATTCCACAGAGAAAAGAAATAATGAAACAAATCCAAACATAAATATAAATATGTCAAAGTGAGCACCGAGATTTTCATTGTCAAATTTTATATTGTGAGAAATAAAATTTATTTGAATAAATAATTTATTTCTAATTCATAATGAGGTCGACGGAAAAATCTTGTAATCAACTCGTTTATTAATCTAGCGATTAATGGTCTCGAACATTAACACGCTCGCTCCGCTCACGTGTTAAAATATCTCGACCATTAATCGCTTTCATTAATAAACTAGTTGATTAAATAACTATTTCAACATACTTTCATTCTTTGGTAATAGAATATTTAGTTTTTGAATTGAATATAAGATTGATTTTTACAGAGTAGAGTAAAAATTGATATGAGGAAACCTAATTTTCCCTCTTGAGAACATACTAAATTCAAACTGAATATTCAGAATTCTAATTGGTTCAGAGTGAGAATATGAATGGATTGAATGACACTGGTATTTATTTATTGCAAGTGGACCGAAAACTAAATCTGAAGTTATAATTTACTTCACAAAAATTGTTTTCTAAAGACGAGTATTAAATAAAATTCGATTTGAAAATATGATATACTTATTTCAACATTTTCGTAATGTTGGACTAAATAAATTTATTACGTTTTTAATTATTAAGTTTTTGGTATCTTTCCTTCAAACGAAGAATCCACTGATATTAAGATGTACAATAATTCATTTTGAAACATTGTTTCACTTGTACGAAATATTCTAAATACTCATTTCAACAATTTTACTATACTCTATTCTTGAATGAATAAAACGTGATTTATTAAATTCAAGTATACGAGTGTGATCTACTCAGACGAAACAATTAGTTTATTTGAATTCTGAGAATAAAGTATATTTGAATCAACTACATACTACATCATATTCTTGCTTATACAGTGTGCGTCAAAATTATGGAACAAATTCATTTTCTCAGAAGAAAAATATTTGGTAACAAAATCCTGAAACAGGTCAATTTTTGTTTCACTTTTACCAAATTTTTAGGCATTTTTGAAGGACTTTTTGTTGCACCCTGTGCCATCCGCATCAACCCTCTAAAGTTTTTGAATAGGGAAAGTGGGTCATGTGGTACTTTTTGGCACGTTCTTTGTATCTTCCTTACAGGCGTGCAGAAATTTTCAAGAAAAAAATTTTCTTTTTGGCGCTCTAGTTCCTCGGAACTGAGTGCTTATCAATTTGCCCAAATGTCTGTAATTTTCGAATATTTCGATGAAAATGGTCTTAAACGATTTGGTTCGACTCACTGATCAAGAATCCGTGGTCGAAATTCATTCTGTCCGGCCGGTCCGGCCGGCCGGTCCGGCCGGCCGTAGGCACGATAACTCTCGAACGGAATGAGCTAGAGAGTTGAAATTTTCAGAGTAGGTTTGGGGGATAAATATCTCGGCTAAGTTCGTTATTGGGCAAAATCGGACAAATGGTTTCGGAGTAACAAAAAAAAAATTTTTTTTTTACGAAACAAATTCCAAATTAAATTTTTTTTAATGAGAAGTTTTATCATGAGAATCCAATCATATCATTTTTAACTCTAACAAGCTAATACTTTCGGAGATATGATTTTTCAAAATTTCAATAATAAATCGTATTTCAACGTTGTCACAGAATAATATTATTCTATGTATGAATATGAATTGTCATAATGTCAAATGATGTTCAATTGAAGAATTGTGAGCGAAGTGAGAAAAATCTCAGATATGATTTTTCAAAATTTCAATAATAAATCGTATTTCAACGTTGTCACAGAATGATATTATTCTATGTATGAATATGAATTGTCATAATGTCAAATGATGTTCCTGAGAATTGTGAGCGAAGTGAGTTAAATCTCAGTTGTTTGCTCCGATATTAGTTTTTCTCAGAAAATTCTTACATTTCGGAACTGAACATGAAGTAAGAGATCTGAGAGTAGTGAGACTGCTTTTCATCCATAGACATAGATATAACTCTCGAACGGAATGAGGTAGGTAGTTGAAATTTTCAGAGTAGTTTAGGGAGATGAATATCTCGGTTGAGTTCGTTATTGGGCAAAATTGACCAGATTTAATTTGATTTCTTCCATGGTGCTTTTCTCATTCTCATGATTGCTCATTTAATCTTGATAAATAAACTATTATTTGAATTGAATTTCCTTTAGGATGCAGTTCTATTATATGAATACATTGATATAATTCCCAACTCTGAGAAACCAATACTTTCGGAGATATAATTTGTCTGTTTGAACTAGAGCGCCAGAAAGCTCCTGTCCACAGGGCTTGAACCCATTTTTTGAAAAATAGTTTGTTCAAAGAGGTTTTCAGTATGTGCACTTTGTCATGGCTCATTTACTTCGAGACGATGGTACCTGATGAAATTTGTCACCGAATGAAAGTTGACCATTACAGTTTTGTTCATGCACAACTTTCAATCCCCTCACATTTTTTTCTCCATTAAAGGGTTTGTAGGGGTTGAAAGTTGTGCATGAACAAAGCTGTAATGGTCGACTTTCATTCGGTGACAAATTTCATCAGGTTCCATCGTCTCAAAGTAAATGAGCCATGACAAAGTACACATACTGAAAACCTCGTTGAACTAACTAATTTTCAAAAGAGAAAAATTTTTTCTTCAAAATTTCTACGCGCCTGTAAAGAAGATACAAAGACCTTGCCAAAAAAGTACCACCTGACCCACTTTCCCTATTCAAAAAATTTAAAGGGTTGATGAGGTTGGCACAGGGTGCAACAAAAATCCTTCAAAAATGAATAAAAATTTGGTAAAAGTGAAACAAAAATTGACCTGTATCAGGATTTTGTTGCCAAATATTTTTCTTCTGAGAAAATGAATTTGTTCCATAATTTTGACGCGCACTGTATATATGAATCTATCGTTTACTTCAATCAAATATTATTCACTTAGTTCGAGAATAGATTTTTTTTTCGTGAATACTGAATTGATTTGTGAAACAAAACTGTCTACAAATCTGGTGTGTTGACTAATCTCCGATTTATCTTCTGTAGATGACCTCATACGGAATTTACGACTGATTTACTGATATTTATATTATATGGCATCTAAGAATACCTGTTTTTCAGTTATGTTATTCGAATTTCCTAGATGTTAAAAGGTCCTCGAGGATCAATAGACATTTATTTATGCTGCAATATAATTCCACGATGTTTGTCAGTCTATTCTATCGAAATGATATTATTTGAAGTTCATGACCAACCAGATGGACATTATCTGGTGTAGATATAAGCCATACTAGGTAATTGTGTTGAATTCGCCTATTCATAGATATTTCCGGACACTTAATTCAGTTAGTGCAAGGGGAAACCACTTTTGATATTTTGTCAATAAGTTTTTGGTGCTCTTGTTCTTCGGATCAGAGTGCTTATCAATTTGCCCAAATTTCTGTAATTTTCAAATTTTTGGATGAAAAATTGGTTCAAGCCCTGTGGACAGGAGCTTTTTGGCGCTCTTGTTAAAACAGACGAAATATATCTCCGAAAGTATTGGTTTCTCAGAGTTGGGATTTATATCAATGGATTCTTATGATAGAACTGCATCATGAAAGAAATTAAACTAAAAAAAAGGTGTCGTTTAAAAAAAATGCTTCAAAAATTATTATTAAAAAAAAAGAGCGATCTGCAATGATTTAATGCTTCAAAAATTGTCATTAAATTTATTTATCAAGATTAAATGAGCAATCTGCAATGATTCAACCTCGACGAATGGGTTGTTGCAACTTACACTCAGTGCATAGTTTTCACAACTCGAAATACCTAAGGAAAATATCATCGAAATGTCTAGAGCGGGGCTGGAGACAATCATAGCAGATTGTCCATTTATTCCTGATATTTGAGAAGGTATAGGCTGACGAACAAATTATTTGAATAGTTCAAAATTTAGTAATAAAATATTATCCTCTTTTCATAATTTAACATCTAATAGTTCATACCACTTACACATTATTTTCTGTATTATGGACCTCAACTCGAGAAAAAATGTTTGACACAGAAATGTAGATCCATATTTCAGCATTTTTTTTTGCCAGCAACATTATGAAAATACTGTATATAGGAACATGCCTCACAACTTAATGACGTAAAAGGTAATATTGACCTCAGTGGTCAACTAACAGTAATTTCTTTTGATGATTCCATTATGTTTTTCTTTCCTTTTGAACCAAAAATTCGAAAATTACAGACATTGTGGTAAATTGATAAGCACTCTGTTCCGAGGAACAAGAGCGTCAAAAAGTGGGAAACCCCGTTGGACAGAAGCTTTGGCGCTCTTATTCAAACTTTGACAAATCATATCCCCCCCCAAAGATATCATAATTTTCAATTTTTTCTGATTTCATCTTCAAACGTCAAACGCTAACAAACATTCCTAACTTGGTTGTTCAGTTCAGCTAGTTGTTGAGAATGATATCAATGGATTCTTATGATGAAACAGCTTCTTCAGAAACATTTAATTTGAAATTTGTAATGTAAAAAAGTTTTTTTGTTCGTTACTCCGAAACCATCAGATTTTTTCCCAATAACGAGCTCAACCGAGATATTTATCTCCCAAACCTACTCTGAAACTGAACTCTTCAACTGTTTAGCTCATTCCGTTCGAGAGTTATCGTGTTAACGAACGGACTACCGGCCCGACAGAATCGATTTTGACCACGGATTCTTGATCGGTGAGTCGAACCAAACGGTTTAAGACTTTTTTCATCCAAAAATTAGAAAATTACATACATTTTGGCAAATTGATAAGTTCGGCAGTAATAGTTACGAAGTGATCTATACGTACATAATATGTAGACTGTGGAGTGATCTCTACAAATATATACAGTTTACTCCGAAACAACTGCTGCCGAACGGGTAATTTCAAGATGAGTTGTGTTTGGAAAAGCTACAATTGTAGTAAGGCTTGTGTAACAGGTCCCACAGACGTACCTTCATTCTACATATCGCTCAACTATCACTACCTACGTCATAATACGTTGATCGTCGATTCAACTCTACTTATGGTAAGTGATTTTGTATCAAGAATCATCGAAAGGTCAAGGGGAGCAATTGTGAACTGATTCATTATTTCGAATATTTAAAATTTTCCCAAGTTTTAATGACTACTCGGAAATACCAACAAGTATGATCGAAACAACTTTCACTCATTCTTGTTTCAGTTAGAATCGAATAAACTAAAAAATGTATAATCGAACTGATTTTCAATTACATATTTAAAAAAATGGGTTCAAGCCCTGTGGACAGGAGCTTTCTGGCGCTCTAGTTCAAACAGACAAATTATATCTCCGAAAGTATTGGTTACTCAGAGTTGGGAATTATATCAATGTATTCATATGATAGAACTGCATCCTAAAGGAAATTCAATTCAAATAATAGTTTATTTATCAAGATTAAATGAGCAATCATGAGAATGAGAACTGCACCATGGAAGAAATCAAATTAAATCTGGCCAATTTTGCCCAATAACGAACTTAACCGAGATATTCATCTCCCTAAACTACTCTGAAAATTTCAACTACCTACCTCATTCCGTTCGAGAGTTATATCTATGTCTATGGATGAATAGCAGTCTCACTACTCTCAGATCTCTTACGTCATGTTCCGTTCCGAAATGTAAGAATTTTCTGAGAAAACCTAATTTCGGAGCAAACAACTGAGATTTTTCTCACTTCGCTCACAATTCTTCGATTGATTAGATGTCATGTAACAGGAACATCATTTGACATTATGACAATTCATACATAGAATAATATCATTCTGTGACAACGTTGAAATACGATTTATTATTGAAATTTTGAAAAATCGTATCTCCGAAAGTATTTGCTTGTTAGAGTTAAAAATGATATCATTGGATTCTTATGGTAAAACAGCTTATTGAAAAAAATTTAATTTGGAATTTGCCTTGTAAAAAAAATTTTTTTTTTTGTTACTCCGAAACCATCCGTCCGATTTTGCCCAATAACGAACCTAGCCGAGATATTTATCTCCCAAACCTACTCTGAAAATTTCAACTGTCTAGCTCATTCCGTTCGAGAGTTATCGTGCCTACGGCTGGCCGGCCGGACCGGCCGGACAGAATTAATTTCGACCACGGATTCTTGATCAGTGAGTCGAACCAAATCGTTTAAGACCATTTTCATCGAAAAATTCGAAAATTACAGACATTTGGGCAAATTGATAAGCACTCAGTTCCGAGGAACTAGAGCGCCAAAAATGTGGGAAAGCCCTATGGACAGGGGCTTTGGCTACATGTCAAACTACTAGCGAGTAATTATTCAAAATTTGACGGATCATATCTCCGAAAGTATTGGTTTCTCAGAGTTGATATGATATGATATCGATGGATTCTTATGTACTGCGTCATACAATTAAATTCAAAGCGTAGGTCTATGACTCAGCTCATATGATGGATTTACATACAGCAGCAAATTATAATTAGGCGGAGGTTACACGGTCAATCTAGTATCAATCTGGTATCAATCTTGCCATCCATCCGGACCATCAGTTCATCAGTCTACGCGTATACAATCAGTTACCCGTCAATCTGTCATCAATCCATGATTGATGTCAAACTGAACCAGATTGACAGTGTAACCTCCGTCAGGGATCGTTGATCAGTGAGTCGAACCAAAACGTTTAAGACCATTTTCAGCCAAAAATTCGAAAATTACAGACACTTGGGCAAATTGTTAACCATTCTGTTCCGAGGAACAAGAGCGCCGAAAAGCTCTTTGAACAGGGGCTTTGGCACTCTTGTCAAACTAGTAGCGAGTAATTATCCAATTTTTGACAAATCATATCTACGAAAGAATTGGTTCCTCAGAGTAGGGAATGATATCAATGGATTCGTATCATAGAACTACATCATAAAGAATTGAATTCAAAACATAGGTCTATGAGTCACCTCATATGTTGGACATCAGCAAATAATAATTAGAGCATTCTATAAAATCATAAAATAACGATTAATTATAGAAATTTTTGAAAAAATCACATCCCCGAAATTATCAGTTTGTTAGTGTTGAGAATCATATCGATGGATTCTTATTATGAAATTACATCTTACAAAAATTGATTTTGAAATTTGTAATTTAAGGAAATTTTTTTTTCTTTTCCGAAACCACTGATTTCGCCCAATAACGAATAACGAGATATTTATCTCCCAAACCAACTCTGAACATTTTAACTGTCTAGCGCATTCCGTTCGAGAGTTATCGTGTTAACGTACTGCCAGACATAATCGATTTTGACCACGGATTCTTGATCAGTGAGTCGAACCAAAAAATTTGAGACCATTTTGAGTCAAAAATTCTGAAATTACAGACATTTGGTCAAATTGATAAGACCTCTGTTCCGAGGAAGAAAAGTGCCAAAAATTTCATAAACTTAATAAAGACTATTCCCCTCATTTCAACCAATCATATTAATGCATATACTTCAGGTGCATATTTTTGTGACGTTTTAAATTAAACCATCGAAAACATTCGGGATGTTTATCAAAAAGATTTCATTTATTTAAATTACATTTAGGATTCTTTCTGCCCTACAATTAAAATTGAGTGAAATTTTTTTTCAGGAAATAGTCCTTCATACACCCCTCGTGCTTGCCAAAATTATCGAATATTTTCGATATTTGGTCAGCACTCGGGAGATAACTACTGAATATTGTAATCAAAGATTTCAATTAAAATGTTATGAACTCTATGATATTCATTTTTAGGAGAATATTTCTTATCGTAACGATAGTTATTTTAATATATTACATATTGAGTATTGACAATTATAACTGAATATAATCGATTTCCTTTTAATATTCAGAGATATAATAATACGCTGCAAATTTCACGCATGAATTTAGTATTTGCTATCCAACATACCTACACCCATTCTTTTCATATAGATATGTGTAACTATGTCCTACGCATTTTCTAGGGATGAACGTGCTATCATTTTACCCAAATATGTACAGGCTGATTCACTTATCTTGGTCACCCCAATTTTCTCCAAACGGCTGAATATATTTTGTTTCTGTAAACGCCGTTTTGTACAAGTCAACGTTGACTTGGGAAGCGTGTAGAAGTTGGCGTTAAAAATAAAGATGGCTGGCGTCGCGGCGCCGTTAATTTTTTTTCCCAGGGACATACCTTTTTGGCGCTCTTGTCCCTTGGAACAGAGTGCTTATCAATTTGCCCAAATGTCTGTAATTTTAGAATTTTTGGCTGAAAATGGTCTTGAACGATTTGGTTCGACTCACCGATCAAGAATCCGTGGTCGAAATCAATTCTGTCCGGCTGGTCCGGTCGGCCGGCCGGCCGCAGGCACGATAACTCTCGAACGAAAGGAGTTAGAGGATTGAAATTTGCAGAGTAGGTTTGTAGCGTAAATATCTCAGACGAGTTCGTTAACGGGCGAAATCCACCAAGCGGTTTCGGAGTTATGGCCCTTTTTAGTAAAAACATTTTCTATGAATATTTCCAAAACCGATCACTCGATCCATCTGAAATTTAGCATCAAATTGTAGAATAATGACTTCTATATGCATGCGAAGTTTTGTTTTGATCGATCGGGATGCAATAAGGTATCCAAAAAATAAACATTTTTAATTTTTAAATTTCGTTTCCACAATAACTCTCGAACAGAATGAGCTAGGCAGTTGAAATTTTCAGAGTAGGTTTGAGAGATAATTATCTCGCTTAAGTTCGTTACTGGGCAAAATTGGCCTGATGGTTTCGGAGAAACGAAAAAACAAATTTTTTTTTACAACACAAATCTCAAATTCTCCTTTTAAGATGCAGTTTCACCATGAAAATCCATTGATATCATTCCAACAAGCTAATACTTTCGGAGATATGATTTTTCGAAATTTCAATAATGAATCGTACTTCTGCACTTCTTATGTTTTCATAGAATGCTGTACTTAATTATTGTATCTATGAATTATTATATGATCTCCTCTATACACCTCTTGTTTTAGTTTTTGATAATATATTTGGAAAAAAAAATTAGAATCGAATCATCTTTTCGAATGGCATGATAAAAATGTTCCTGGGAAAAAAAATGACGGTGCCGCGACGCCAGCCTTCCTTATATTTTTCGCCGACTTCTACACGCATCTCAAGTTAACGATGACTTATACAAAACGACGTTTACAGAATTAAAATATATTCGGCCGTTTCCGAGAAAATTGGAGTGACCAAGATAAGTGAAACCTCTCATAAGCGGACACTCACGGTTCCGCAGATTTTGTCCGCATATTAGAGGTGTGCACTCATTAGGGGTGTCCTAAACGAGTATGTAGAAGTTGGTTCAAGTACTGATGTGAAGTCAGGAGCTTTTTCGCGTATGTTCTATTGTCTATTCTTCTGTATTGGACACCCTTAATCGAATTTACCATGGTGAATTCTATTGTCTGTTCTCCTGTATTGGGCACTCTTAATCGAATTTACCATGGTCAATTCGATTAAGAGTGTCCAAGCTCCTGACTTCACGTCAGTGCTTAAAACAATTTTTTTTCGGGAAGCTGAGCTTTTGCGCGTATGTTCTATTGTCCATTCTCCAGTATTGGACACTCTTAATCGAATTTACCATGGTGAATTGTATTGTCTGTTCTCCTGTATTGGACACTCTTAATCGCCATGGTGAATACGATTAAGGGTGACCAATACAGGAGAATGGACAATAGAACATACGCCAAAAGCTCCTGACTTCACGTCAGTGCTTGAACTAATTTTTTTTCGTAATTTATTGAAAGTTTTCTAGGGGTATGGTGCTCAAAAAATTTTACACACGCCTTTATGTTGATATTCTAAAACAGGTTACCACAGCTTCAATCCGATCGAGTCTATATTATTTGTGTTATCGAGGAAATAATATTCCTGGTGGGTATAACTTCGAAACCGATGGACCGATTATGCCCAGAAACGGACTTATCTCTCCAGTTGGGATGTGCAACCTACCCTGAAAATCGTAAGTCCCTATCTTCTTTCGTTCGAAAGTTATCGAGGCAACGGTCACCCACCCAGCTACTGAACTCACACAAGGCTTCTCGGATCTCCAGCAATATAGATCCAATCGTGTTAAAACTTGGAACTTGGCAGTATTTGATGAAAAAAAATCATAAAAAATAATACATAACCTTTCAAAAGTCCCCTCTCACAAATATAAACCTCTGTAGCTGCAAGTACTCTTGAAGAAGAATCGCCTCCGCTAGGGACCCTAATGCAGGCCTATCATCTCCCATAGATATATGATTCACTACCTTTTTTCAATCCACCCGAAAATGTATGTTATAATTAAATATGTCATCATGGCATTCATGGTTTTGAAGGTTCTCGCAAAATTTCATGGATGCGATGTCGTACAACTGCTTCTTGATATATTATAAATTTGTTCGATGATTTTTTTTAATTTTGTAGTAATACGATCTTCACGAAATTTTGTAAACATTTTTGCATCGGCATTCTAGAATTAATTACCATGCTTGAATTGAATCGGCATCGTAATTTTAGGGTTATTGAAGAAATAATAACCAAATTTCAGATTGATATAACTCCAAATCCATTTGGCCGATCATGCTAATAAGTGAACTAAAATGTCGCATTCAGATACGCAATCTACCCTGAAAACTTGCAAGTCGCTATTTCTTTCCGTTCTCAAGGTATCGTGCGATACATAATATTTTTTCGTTATTTTTTTAAAATTTTCTAGTGGTATGGTTCTCACAAAATTTTACACACGTCTTCATGTCGATATTCCAAAACTAGTTAGTAAGCTTCAATTCGATCGAGTCTATATTTTTTGAGTCATCGAGGAAATAGATTTCCAGATTGGTATAACTCCGAAACCGTTGAGCCGATTATGGCCAACAGCGAACTTAACTCTCCCATTCAGATGCACAATCTACCCTGAAAATTGCAAGTCCCTATCTCCTCTCGTTAAAGAGGCAACGGTCACCCATCCAGCTACTGAATTTACACAATGCTGCTCGGATCTCCAACACTATAGATTCGATCATTTTCAAACTTGGAACTTGGCAGTAGAGTTAGGTTTTGAAGGCTCTCGCAAAATTTCAGCCATGTCGGATGAATAGTTACTGATATATAGATCTTTTTTCAATGATTTTTTAAGTTATACGATCTTCACGAAATTTCGCAAAAGTTTTCGCACTGGCATTTTACAACTAATAACCATATTTGAATTGGATTGGTTCTGTATTTTTCGAGTTATTGAGGAAATAACAACAAAATTTCAGATGGGTGTAAGTCCAAAACCGTTCAGCCGATTATGCTCAACAACAAGCTCAAATGTCATGTTCAGATACACAACCCAACCTGTAAGTTCCAAGTTGCTATCTCACTCCGTTCTTAAGTTATCGTGACATAAAAAATAATTTTTAATAATTTTTTCTAAATTTTTCTATATATAGGATTCTCACAAAATTTTACAAACGTGCTCAGGTTTATATTCTACAATTATTCACAAAGTTTCTATCGGATCGGATTTATATTAGTTGAAGACAAAATTATCACTCGGAAACCATTGGGCCGATTATGCCCATTAACGAACTTGTCCGTCGTATTGGGATGCGGCACCTATCCTGAAAATTTCAGGATGCTAGCTCTTTCCGTTCTCAAGTTACCGTGGCAACGGCCGGCCGACCGCAATCAAATTTGACCTCGAATTCTTCATCGGGGAGTCGAACCCAATCGTTTGAGACCATTTTCATCAAAAAATTACAGGCATTAGGGCAAAATGATTACGCGATGTTCCACAGAACATACGCGCAAAAAGTACGAAATTTCAACACATATTTATTAGAAAATGGGTTCAAACCCTGTGGTCAGGAGCTTTCTGGCGCTCTAGTTCAAACAGACAAATTATATCTCCGAAAGTATTGGTTTCTCAGAGTTGAGAATTATATCAATTTATTCTTATGATAGAACTGCATCATAAAGGAAATTCAATTCAAATAATAGTTCATTTATCAAGATTAAATGAGCAATCTGAGAATGAGAACTGCACCCTGGAAGAAACCAAATTAGAATAGCTGAAATGAATTTGACTCTCTCTTATAGAACAGGATGAAATGTACGAGTATGAACACAGATCATATAATAAAGCTTAGATAGAATAATAATAGCATTCCGTGAAAACATAGAAGTACGATTCATTATTGAAATTTAGAACTTCATCTTAGCAGAAATTGAATTCAAACATCATAGAAGAATTTAAATTCAACAAGAGTGCCAAAAATTATCAATCCAAAAACAATAGACGAATTCTACCCAACAACGAATTCATCCAAGATATTCATTCCTCAATTCTATGATGAACGATAATATATATCTTTCCTCAAATCTACTCCAATACACCAATATTCCAGTTTTGTTTTTAGTAGAGATATTCTGAACTCAATATTATTAACTTACCATTACCATTCCCATCATCATATGGATTGACCATCGGCATGAAAATATCAACCAACAGAAAGTTTGATATTATATTATCATTCTCATATTTATACGATTGTTGGAATGAAACAACGTCATGTCTAAGGAAAAGTTGACATTATAATAATTCATAGAATACCCACATAATAATTCTATCATTCTGTGAAAACGTAGAAATACGATTTATATTGAAATTTTGAAAAATCATATCTCCGAAAGTATTAGCTTGTTAGAGTTAAAAATGATATGAATGGATTCTTATGACAAACTGCTTATTAAAAAAAAATTAATTTGGAATTTGTTTCGTAAAAAAAAATTTTTTTTTTGTTACTCCGAAACCATCTGTCCGATTTTGCCCAATAACGAACTCAGCCGAGATATTTATCCCCCAAATCTACTCTGAAAATTTCAACTCTCTAGCTCATTCCGTTCGAGAGTTATCGTGCCTACGGCCGGACGGCCGGACAGAATGAATTTCGACCACGGATTCTTGATCAGTGAGTCGAACCAAATCGTTTAAGACCATTTTCATCGAAAAATTCGAAAATTACAGACATTTGGGCAAATTGTTAAGCACTCAGTTCCGAGGAACTAGAGCGCCAATAATATAAACCTACAATGGTATTATGTATCGAATTTACGCAATTATAAATTCTTAAACACTCTGTTTACGCATATTTTGTATTTTTTGCTTTAAAAGTCTAGGTGGCAATGATCTTCTAAAGTTTTTAGGTGTTGATGCTCTAGATTGTTGTCTTCTTCCTTTTTTGGTGCAGCATTATGATCAATCATATTTTCAATCTCCTCGTTAATGTTCAAACTGATTTCTTCTGTTGCTGCAATATTGGTCGCATTCAGTGGACGAAACAGTTGCGCAACCGTTACCAAAACGTTCGGTGGCACATGCCCTATGAACTCAACACGTTGCGGAGCGGAGGCTATTTATAGAGCACATTTGGAATATGTTCCGTAAATCAACTTGGTTGTTGCGGTTACTACCATAGACAAGAAATACACTACTTTTCCGTTCCGTAAATATGAAATGTTCGGTTGGTTTCTGAAATATGTACGGAGCTTGGTTCCTGAGAAAGCGGTAGATTTTCAGGCACCAGAACAACCGACGAATTTTTTTGGTAACATCGGTTTGTTATTGTTTGGATGTCAAAAGTTTTCTGTGGTCTTATGTTTCAACTGGTTTTAGATAATTATATTCAAAAACTACAAATTTTTGTTGCAATTATAATGGATAATAGATTCTTTAATTGAATTACATTAGATATTATTCGTTCCACCTCAAGTTAACTGATGTCAGAAATATTCAACGAAAATTAACCTTTAAACTTAAACAACTGACAGATGACAGTCTCACCAGAGTAGTTACCGGTCCTGAGAAAATTGGTTACTTTGGTTGATTTACGGAACGTATTGTTGATTTGAGCTAGGTAGCGGTAGCGTAAAGTGGCTGAGCGCTTCGTCCGCTGAATGCGACCATTGTCAATTCCAACATAACTCAAGATTTTCTTGAGTTATTTTCATTTCTTCGGCGCACCTTTTCATCTGAACTATCGTAGATAACGGAAGATAATCTTTTGGACCCCATTCATATGATGCAGAATCACCATTATTTTTGTGAAAACCTGCTTATCTAAAAAAATTTTGTATTGTTGCTGATGAAACTTCATTGCAGGCTGTTTTAGCGTAATAAGGTGCCTCTAATTATAATTACTCACTATTTATTTGTACAATGACAAATTGGTTCAAGCCCTTTGGACAGGAGCTTTGGCGCTCTTGTGCAAATTTTGACGAATCATATCTTCGAAAGTATTTTCCATATTCTATTTTGAGTTCACTATGGACTTATTATGAACACTATAAAAGTAACTACACTCTTGTCCACTACAGTTTTTTGTCGTCTGACATATGTTGCGGAAACAAATTTTTCATCTTCAAAGACGAAGCGTTACTGTAGCGCTTCGTCTTTGAAAATGG
Organism: Halyzia sedecimguttata; assembly: GCA_937662695.2. Classification (NCBI taxonomy): domain Eukaryota; kingdom Metazoa; phylum Arthropoda; class Insecta; order Coleoptera; family Coccinellidae; genus Halyzia; species Halyzia sedecimguttata. The sequence continues at coordinate 43,752,953 of OW569413.2, read as the reverse complement.
AAACTTTGTTTCCGAAACATATATCAGACGACAAAAAACTGTAGTGGACAAGAGTGTAGTTACTTTCATAGCGTTCGAAAGAATTGGTAAGAGTTGGGAATTATTTCAATGGATTCTTATGATAGAACTTCATAATAGCAGAATTTAAATTCAAACATCATAAAAGAATTCAAATTCAACAAGAGTGCCAACAATTATTAATCCAAAACCAATAGACCAATTCTACCCAACAACGAACTCCGAGATATTCGTTCCTCAATTCTAAGATGAACGATATATTTTTTCCTCAAATCCACTCTGAAAATTATATTATATCAATTGAAACTTTAGCCAATATTTCAGTTATTCAGATATTCTGAACTTTGTGTTCTTTGTCAACTTTGTTACTCTTTCCTTATGCCAGCTTAGACAAAGCACTCTTAATTTTTGACTCGACAGTGAATGGTGTCCAGTACCATCTGGGTAGATCCCGGCTCGTTCTATCCACTGAGCTTGAAACACTCATAATTTAATTCAAATTAGCCAACATGAACACGCGCGCCAAAGAGTACTGACCTCACGTCAGTGCTTTTTTATATTTTTTTGAGTCCATTTAACAAATCTGGCTATCGATACGGTCTGGCTATTAGTTTTACCGTAGATCGAAATGAAAAAAAATGCGGTTATGGGACCCCGTTGGAAACGCAATTGCTTACGCCTATTCTCCAAATCCGAACCTAATTTAATATAGATCTTCCAAATATAGTTATTTATAAATTGGCCCTAGGGCTAAGATACAGACAATTCAACTCGAAAATAACGCTATTTCCTCGAAACTGACTTGTTGTTGCACAGAATTGCAATGAAATTTCTCTTAAAACCTCACAATATAAGCTCAGCACCAAATCCATGATCGCTAGACACAAATCACTTCCAACATAAGCCATACAACCCAAAAAGAACCACTTCACCTCTGCGCATGCGTAATATACTGGTGGCTGAAAGGCGTCTCAAAATCACACACCTCACACAGAACTTTTATTCGTCAACACCATTGGTTCAGGAGATATCGCAGCTTCAATCCGCGCATGCGCGGACACTCCCAAGCTGATTCTATGGAGGAATAGCATCCTGCACCTCCAAACCCCGATCCTCTCGGACGAAATTTCCAGCAGTTAAATTACTTCCCGTTTGCTCATGCGCATAACGTAAATGCCCGTAACGGGTAACATGAATTTCAAAATTGGCCCCAGTGCCACGATACGGACACTCCAACTCGCAAACAACGCAATTTTTCCCTAACTGACTTTTAAAACCTCACAATATCGGCTAAGTATCAGACCCATGATCGATAGTCCTAAACAACTCCAAACATAACCCATACAACCTAAAAACAGTCACTTTTTCTATGCGCATGCGCAACCCACTGTCACATACAGCTTTGGCTTTCCTGTATCACCGACTAGCTTTGATTCTATTAGGGCGCCACCTTCTTTTAATGAGTTATTAAAAATGATACAGAAACTCAGGGCGTGGGAGTTTTAGAAATAAAGAAGGAAACAAGCCGATCAAATAATGAACATATATTAACTAGAAATATAATCACAAAACAAGCTGTATGCACATCAAAAGGGGATGGTAAAGTGTGTTATCCAGAATAAGTTCACTATCGCTGATAAGGTTATGTTAAATATATTCACACAAGGTATCAATCAATAAATCTTTCAGAAATAAGTGGCAGTGATAAGTTCTGATCAACCCTAAGATGTCAAATACAATTCACAATGAAATATAGTTCCCAGATATCTGTTCACATAAATTCTTAAATAATGATAGTAATCAATAAACACTCATATAATTCAAATATTAATTTCTGCTCAGTAGCAGTATCAGATTAAAAATCGTCAAATAATATCAATGAAAAACAAAATGAAAACCACAATGCTCAAATGTCAAAGGCACAATAGAGTCTCTATGGTTCCATCCAACCTCAAAATTACTGTTTTCTATGTTCAAATGTCAAGCACTATGATTCTTGATTTCGCCCACTTAGCGTTGAATTTTCAGATGTTCGAAATTAATGAATTCACTGACCTTACATTGTCCTTGATACCAAATTTTTGTACACAGTAATATTCCCATAATTGTATCAAACCTGAATGTAAAAAGTTATTATTCCAGCGATGTTGTCCAGCCTCGAAGAAATTCGTCCCGCTGAATGCACGTGATAAATTCCCAACCTCCAATCTCTAGCTATGACGAAGTAAAGAAAGATTCCACACGATCGTCAATCACGCTTGAAAAGGTGTCTGAATCGAACTCAAATACGGAGCCTAAATAAGGAACCTAAACAAGGAACCTACACAAGGAGCTTATACAAGGAGCTGAAAGAAATACAAATTAGGATAATGCCTATGCAAAATTTCCATGACTAACGCAGAAAAATGGCCTCCTGGTTAATCCGAAAAAGATCGATCTTATTGAGCCAATATTCCAAAATCTTCAAATCCAAAACCAAAATCATCAGCTTCAATAATTTTTACCAGCTAACAATCCTTCGATTACTCCGAAATTAATCGATATTTGCGTATATTGCGTATATTCAAAGGACAGTCGAAACCAATTCTTTCTACCTCTTGGCGTCAAAGAAAATCTCACATAAGACTGAAAATCGGCGTTTCCCGAGTCCGTTCCGACGCACTCAACAACGCATGACGTGTAGCAATATGTGCCAGCCCAACGATACTGGACAGCGCACTACCAGTGGTGGCACAAATATTTGGTCCAAGCATCAACGAATTTTTGTCGACGATTTTGAAGCGTGACATCACTCGCGGCTGAAAATCCTCATAAAATCACACATCCCACAAAAAATTCCGATCCTCCAGCACTAGAGGTTCAGGAGATATCGCATTTCCCATCCAAGCATGCGCAGACCCCCTGGTGGGGATCTGCGCATGATTATTTGGGGGAATAGCATCTTTCACGCCAAAACCCCAATCCTCTCAGATGAAAACTCCAGCAGTTAAATCACTCCTCATCTGCTCATGCGCATAAGGAAAAATGCCCAAAAAGGGTAATATGAATTTAAAAATTAGCCCCAGGGCCACGGTACGGACACTCCAACTCGGAAACAAGGTCCTTTCCCCCAAACTGACTTGTCCGTGTACAGAATTGTCATGAATTTTCTTTTACAACCTCACAACATCAGCTCAGCACTAGACTCATCACAAATATTCCTAAACCACTCTCATGTGCAGTCCACTCGTGGCTAGAAGTCCTCTCAAAATCACAAACCTCACACAAAAGTCCGATTCACCAACACCAGTAGTTCAGGAGATATCGCATCTTCAATCCACGCATGCGCGGACCCTCACAAGTAGATTTTATGGAGGAATAGCATCCTCCACCTCAAAACCCCAATCCTCTAAGACGAAAACTCCAGCAGTTAAATAATTTCTCTTCTGCTCATGCAAATAACGAAAAATGCCCGAAAGAGGCATTATGAATTTCAATATTGGCCCCAAGGATTATGTTGTTAACGCTACACCTCGGACGCTACGCTGTCTCCTCGAAAATGGCTCGCAAACTCACAGAATTGACATGAGCTGTTAATATGGCCTTCCAGTTACAATCCCAGTTGTTCACCGTTCAGAAAAAAAAAATTAAAAACCAATTTAAAAATTCCACATATCGTTCTCGCATTACTTCAATTGGCGCAGTAGATCCTCATACATATTTTAATTAGTTGCCGTCTTACATATCGCATTGATTCAGATAAACGCGTAAAATCCCGTAAAAATATGGTCACCAGATGTTACATATTCCGTGTAGGAATTCGAAATGAAATAATTTGTCCAGTTTGAAAGTTCAAAATTATTAATTTTTTTTTAATGCTCCTACCGGTCTTTTCTCAGTGAAATTTTGCACACCCCAAGAAGTACCGAAATACCAAAATTGAACTCAATCCGATATTTGGTTTCGGAATTTCAAGCAAAATATTCCGCTAATAGTAAAAAATTTTTTTAAATTTTTTCTACTCATGCTATCCCCACGAAATTTTGAACAACTTTTTTCGTCGGTACTTTACATCTAATTACCGAGCTTCAATTGAATCGGATCAGCACTTTTCGAGTTATAGTGAAAACAAAATTTCAATTTCATTTTCAAATATTCGACTTTTTTTTCTAGTTTATAGCCATCCGATCAATACAAAACTTCGCAGGCATATAAAGGTCTGAATTTCAGATAGATCGAGTAATCGGCCGGACGCACAGAATTGAATTTGACCTCGAATTCTTCATCAGGGAGTCGAACCCAATCGTTTGAGGCCATCTCAATAGAAACTATAGCACGCAGTTCCATGCGGAACACGCGCGCAAAAAAGTATTTTCAAAATTAGCACATAGTATAATATGGAGAACCTGTATTTCTCCATATTATACTACGTACTAATTTTGGAAGTACTTTTTTTTCAGATTTCTGGTAAATACGCCTATCAATTGGGATATACAGGGTGGTTCAAAACTCGAAGCGGAAAATTAAGGCCCTTATACAGGCTGATATTCTTGATTAAAAATGTAAAATAAAACTTCGAAGTCTGATATCTAGGTAACAAACGCAAAAATTTTATTTTACATTACAAGAATATCGAATCTCAGCCTGTATACGTTCTTTAATTTTTCTCCTCGAGTTTTGAATCACCCAATTGCTACCCTACTGATAGGCGTATTTACTAGAATCAAGGTCTCTTGAGATAAAAACTGCTTACTACAATAAATTTTTAGCAATTAAATCAATTTTCGTTTGCTCATGCGCATAAAATGCCCAAAAAGGGCAGCGTTTATCTCAAAATCACACAATTTCCACTAAAACAACTCACGCACATGCAGAATGGCTATGAGGTGGCAATAAGGCCTTCCAGTTTCTACTGGCTTCCATGAAAGAACTTCGTTCCAAAAATAAGCGCCCACGCAGACTTCGCACGCGTACTCATGAACTACTGATAGTACAACCAACCATAGATTAGAGATTAAGCTCTAATCTATGCAACCAACAGAGGTGGATTAACAACTATGCCTATAGGCTGATCCCAATCACCGCCTATGCGGAGGTTATAAAATATGAAGTAGCGCCAGCATGACATAAATGTGATAAACTCGTTACTACGGTCACTCACGATCGATAGGTATACAACCAATTAACGACAGTAAATTGATATTAATATTTTGTTCGGCTTTCAGTTTTGACCAAAAATAACTGAAATTATTTTGTAATCGTAGAAATTTTCTCTCGTTCATTGGTTGTAAATCGGGATACATTAATTGAACCTTCTGCATGTCCTTGCTATAATTTTAGGCAATGACAATATGACGAATACACAATTTCATCAAAACTTCATTTGAATACTAATTGCCGCCTATTTTGATTCTTATCAAACGAGTAAACGTTTTAGTATTGACGTACTCATCGTCGTTTTTCCATAATGATGTTTGAGGACGTAACATCTAATAGCTACATAATGCAAAATACCTAATGCGTTTTTTGTAGGAACTTCCCGTTTCGGAAACCGGATTCATTATAGTATTTCTTTCCAATATAGACCCATTCTTTCTTAACCTCACACCTCACTCATAATTATACGGAGAACTACTCAATATATTTTCATGTTATTAATTTTCAATAGGTAGGTTATCTGGGATGCCGATAAAATCAAAAATATTTTCATGTTTTTGTCATTTCCGGTTATACCAGAAGTAGCTATCAACTACAATGTAATTTTGATCATATGATTTCATTGATATTTCGAAGCGTTCCAGAGTTATTCGAGACAAATAACAGGCGTGCAGAAAAAAAATTTCTTTTCCGAAAAATATTTTCTTGAAAATTTCCGCACGCCTGTAAAGAAGATACAAAGACCTTGCCAAAAAAGTACCACAAGACCCACTTGATGGGGATGGCACAGGGTGCAACAAAAATCCTTCAAAAATGCATACAAATTTGGTAAAAGTGAAACAAAAATTTACCTGTTTCCGGATTTTGTTGCCAAATATTTTTCTTCTGAGGAAATTAATTTGTTCCATAATTTTGACGCGCACTGTACCTATATTCAGTAGAAAAATGTTTTGCACAAACAAATGTTCTAAATTTTCGATACCGTACCTCTAGCACATTAAGCCAGTTGCCATTCTTGTCGTGTAACAATATCCTTGAAACAAATAATATTATAGAATATAAGAGCGCCAAAAAGTTTGACGCTTTAGGAAAGCTATTCACCTTTGATGAAATCACACAATCCGCCGTATTCACGAAGCATTCAATCTCCGTTAAGTCCTAACTGAGGTCCTCAGTTAAGGATAAATTTGAATCGCAACCTCAGTTTAAGTGAAAATTAACGTGAAACAGGCCTGTTTCACCTCCGTTACATACGTCAACTGAGGTTGCGATTCTTATTTATCCTTAACTGAGGACCTCAGTTAGGACTTAACGGAGATTGAATGCTTTGTGAATACGGCGTTGTGTGGTTGCTCTGAACTTTGTTCTCTGCTAGTCCTTTCGTCGTTGACAAATAATATTGTTAGTTTTCATAACATATCATTTAATTCCTTCTCTATATATAACTGAATCGTATAATGAATATAATTATTAATTAATACAGTTTTACCTCAATGTTTCAACTGTAGAAACAGTTTATGTTCATCAACCGGCAAGGTTATAATAAATCAACAAGTCTTAGCGTTCTCCTATGTTGATTTATTAACAACGGTGTCAGCGATCTTTCATTATTATTAATATTATTACTAATATCTATCTTGATACTAGAAATCTGCCCCTGATCCGGTAAGAATAAACAATTTTTAAAAAAACTATATTCGCATGAAAACGAAGGATTTTCGAAATGAAAATAGTATTTGGTTAAAATGGTTCTGGATACTCGCTCAGAGTTCACACAGCAAACATTTAGCTTACTTTCGTCGCGGAAAACAAGGACGTTACACAAAATACTCAAAATACTAAATTTCAGCAAACGGTACGACGAAGTAAGACTTTTCACAAGAAACTAGAATAAACAAAGATTCGAATTTAATTTGACATGTTGATAATTTTGCCAATAAAATTTCTACTGCCGGCATCTATCGGCGAAGAAGTAAAACAAAATCCTTGTATTTTGACAGTATTTGGACCGCAAATCGGCCGAAAATATGTCAAAGAGTGTCTTCACCGGGGGCCAGCCATAGATGCATAGAATACATAGAATGATATTCTATGCATCTTGAGCCAGCCTAAGAATTTTACATATGGGTGAGCCAGTTCTAAAACCTCACGGCGTGATAGTCAAGGTTCCTATGGACGTCATCAGGTATGTTAACACCATAAACAATGTCCTTATGATTGAATAAGTAGGGTAATAGAACTAAATATCGTATTGCTTATACGTTTCTAAGGTAAGTAATAACATTCAGTTATAATTATGTATTTACTAGCTGGCCCGGCAGACTTCGTACTGCCCCCTCAACGTCTGCCCAACGCCAACGCCAACTCCAACTCCGACTCCGACTCAGACTCCGACTCCGACTCCGTATCCGACTCCGACTCTGACTCCGACTCCGACTCCGACTCCGACTCCGACTCCGACTCCGACTCCGACTCCTACTCCGACTCCGACTCCGACTCCGACTCCGACTCCAACTCCAACTCCGACGCCATCTCTTACCCCAACGCCAACTCTAACCCCAACGTCAATGCTACAACGCGAACTCCAACTCCAACGTCAATGCAAACCCCAGCGCCAACGACAACTCCAACTCCGACTCCGACTCCGACTCCGACTCTGACTCCGACTCCGACTCCGACTCTGACTCCGACTCCGACTCCGACTTCGACTCCGACTCCGACTCCAACTCCAACTCCGACGCCAACTACTCTTACCCCAACGCCAACTCTAACCCCAACGTCAATGCTACAACGCGAACTCCAACTCCAACGTCAATGCAAACCCCAACGCCAACGACAACTCCAACCCTAACGCCTACTCCAACTCTTATTAATTACTAAAATGACTATTAAAAAATAGGTGTTGGTGATAGAAGGGTGAACATTTAGGGTTGTATGTATTTTATAATGCCACATTATAAAAAAATTAAAACAAAAAATTTCGTCCAAAAATTTTTTTAAGGGTGAACAACCCTTATCACTTAGGGGTATGAAAAATAGATGTTGGCCGATTCTCAGACCTACTCAATATGCTCACAAAATTTCATCAAAATCGGTCAAGCCGTTTCGGAGGAGTTCGATTACGCACCCCGTGACAGAAGAATTTTATATATTAGATTTTATTATGAAATAATTCAATATTGGAAATTGTAAAAATTAGGAATTCAATCTCATTTGTGTTCACTGTTTACTAAAGTTTCGACAAAATGCCTGATTTCACGAATGAAGATTACTTTAATATCATCCTTATTCTAGGAGAATTGTGGTTCCTTCTATAACAAAACGGTCAGAAAACAGAGAAATGTGTGGATGACGAAAATAACCAGATCACAATTTTGGCGTATTTTCGTATGAACCCGCAAAATTCTCTGAATGACGTTGAAAGAGATCTAGGATTATGTTGTTCTAGCGCCAGGACAATTTTGAAAATACATAAAATGCATCCTAGAAAATATAATTCAGGACAACATTTGCAGGAAACTGATTTGTTGAAAAGGTTACAGTTTTGAGAAACAATGCTGATTCGAGTTCAAGGAGATGGAAACTTTTTGGACTGATGTATCGAAGTTCACTAAGAATTGTACAATTAATAGGCACGACAGTCATAATATTGTATTAGGAAAACATCATTAACCACTTTAAACATCGGAAGTCATGGAGTTTCAATGTTTATCGTGTAATAAAAACCACGCAATTCATGTTATTTTTACGAAGGAATAAAACACTCGAAGGATGTGTTTTTTGCGCGCACGTCCTGGGTAACAGCGTGCTATCATTTTACCCAAATGTCTGTATTTTTTGAATTTTTCGCCGAAAATTGTCTCAAACGATTAGGTTCCACTCACTTATGAAGAATTCGAGGTCAAATTTGATTCTGTTCCGCCAGCCGTTGCCACGATAACTTGATCACGGAAAGAGAGCCCGCCGTATTCAAAAAGCATTCAATCTCCGTTAAGTCCTAACTGAGGACCTCAGTTAAGGATAAATAAGAATCGCAACCTCAATTAACGAATGTTACGGTGGAGAAACAGGCCTGTTATACGTTAATTTTAACATTAACTGAGGTTGCGATTCTTAGTTATCCTTAACTGAGGACCTCAGTTAAGACTTAACGGAGATTGAATGCTTGAATGATTGATTGTAAATAGGGAGGATAGACTTGAAATTTTCAGGGTACCTAGGTGGCGCATCCAAATACGACGGACAAGTGAGTTAAAGGTATCGGCCCATAATCTGAGTAATAATTTGGTCATCAACTAATATAGATCCGATCGAATTGAAACTTGGTAGCAAGTTGTAGAATAGTGACACAAAGACATTTTTGTGAAATTTTGTGAGCATCGCAATACTAAAAAATTTTAAAAATATTAGTTATCTGACGATAACGGAAACAGATAACGACTTGCAATTTTGAGGGTATATAGAATGCGCATCCGAATGATACCTTGTTAGTTTTTAAAAGGCATAATCGGCCAAACGGTTTTGGAGTCATACCCATCTGAAATTTGGTTGTTATTTCCTCAATAACTCGAAAAATACGAATCCGATCTAATTCAAATATGGTAATTAGTTGTAGAATGCCAACGCGAGAATTCTTGCAAAATTTCGTGAGGATCATATGACATTTTCAAAAAAATCATCGAATATTAAATTTTATATATCAGAAACTATTCGTCCGACATCGCTGAAATTTTGCGAGAGCCTTCAAAACCTGACTTTACAGCCAAGTTTCTATAGAACACGACCGGATCTATATTGTTGGAGATGCGAGCAGCCTCGGGTGAGTTAGGTAGCTGGATGGGTGACCGTTGCCACGATAACGTCCGAACGAAAAGAGATAGCGACTTGCAAATTTCAGGGTAGGTTGCGAATCCGAGTGGGACAGTTGAGTTGAGTTTGTTCTTGGACATAATCGGCCCAATCATTTGAGAGTTATACCCACGGGAACATTATTTTCTCGATAAATCAAAAACACAGATCAGATCGAATTGAAACTCGATAACTAGTTGAAGAATACTTACATAAAGACGTATGTGAAGTTTCGTGACCGTTGGCTCGAACTTTCGAACGAAAAGATATAGGGACTGGCAATTTTCAGGGTATGTTGGGCATTTGAGAGTTATACCCATCTGGAATATCATTTTCTCGATAACTCAAAAAATACAGACCCAATCGAATTGAAACTTCGTAACTAGTTGTAGAATATCGACATGAAGTGTCCATTTTTGTGAGGATCGTACCACTAGGAAATTTTCAAAAAATAAATGAAATAATATTATGTATCTCACGATAACTTGAGAGCGGAAAGAGATAACGACCGATTTTCAGGGTAGGTTGCGCATCAGAATGCGACATTGGCATAATCGGCCAAACGGTTCCGAAGTAATACTCATCCGGAATTTCGTAGTTATTTCCTCTATAACTCAAAATATACAAATCTGATCCAATTAAAACTCGTTAATTACCTACTTGTAGAATGCCGGCTCGCACGCAAATTTTCTTCGAATTTCATGACAGTAGTATCCTGAAATTATATTAGACATTTAAAGAATTCAAATTCAGATAGAACACATAACATAATAATAATAATATTAATAAACAAATTTATTGCCCATCTGAAAGATTTACATAATATATATAGGTAGGTACATCAAAAGTTAGTACAAATGGCATATCAGATAAACAAATGGCAATTGGTTCAGACACCAAGGTAAACCCAGGTCTGTTCTTCCACCAATGCCCCAGAATATTTATGAACAAGATGAGCGATTCAGACTGTGAAAAATATAGTGAAGAAAATGAAGGGAAAATGGGAAAAAAGGAAAAAAAAAAGATAGAGACAGGAAGAGAGGATGAGGAGGAAAAAAATATGTAGATGGATACTCGACCGAGATCTGCTCCTCTTTTACACTTGACTATCCAACAAATATCTCTTATATCTACTCTTGAATACACACGGGGTTAAGCTAATATCGAAGAATCTTAATTTCATCAAATTATTCATGACAACTACACTATTGTAGGAGAATGATCTCTTGAATACTTCCTTTCTATGAGACGTTATCGAAAGCAAATTTTTTTGTGATCGGTTTCGGAAATATTCATAAAAAATATTTTCACTAAAATCGGCCATAACTCCGAAACCGCTTGATGGCTTTCTCCCATTAACGAGCTCGTCTGAGATATTTACGCTCCAAACCCACCTTGCAAATTTCAATCCGCTAACTCCTTTCGTTCGAGAGTTATCGTGCCTACGGCCGGCCGGCCGGCCGGACAGAATCGATTTCGACCTCGGATTCTTGATCAGTGAGTCGAACCAAATCGTTTAAGACCATTTTCATCGAAAAATTCGAAAATTACAGACATTTGGGCAAATTGATAAGCACTCAGTTCCGAGGAACTAGAGCGCCAACAAGTTTCGTATGACAATTGCCCAAAACAGGTTTAAAGTACCTACAAATAGTAGATTTTTCATAAAACATGTATCAAAGAAGAGTAATAATGAAAAATTACCTTGTAATCGATCAAAAATTTTCTGATCTACGTTCACCAAATTTTAACCTCTCTCGAACTGCAGAATTATGCTTTCAATATTTACATTCTATTTGCATTCTATGTTTATGGATGAAAAGCAGTCTCACTACTCTCAGATCTCTTACTTCATGTTCCGTTCCGAAATGTAAGACTTTTCTGAGAAAAACTAATTTCGGAGCAAACAACTGAGATATTTCTCACTTCGCTCACAATTCTTCGATTGATTAGATAATGTCTCAGGAAAATGAGTTGACATTATGACAATTCATACATAGAATAATCATATCACTCTGTGAAATACGATTTATCATTGAAATTTTGAAAAATAATATCTCCGAAAGTATTAGCTTGTTAGAGTTGAAAATGATATCATTGGATTCTTATCGTAAAACTGCTTATTGAAAAAAAATTAATTTGGAATTTGTTCTGTAAAAAAAAAATGTTTTTTTGTTACTCCGAAACCATCTGTCCGATTTTGCCCAGTAACGAACTTAGCCGAGATATTTATCCCTCAAACCTACTCTGAAAATTTCAACTTTCTAGCTCATTCCGTTCGAGAGTTATCGTGCCTATGGCCGGCCGGACCGGCGGACAGAATGAATTTGGACCACGGATTCTTGATCAGTGAGTCGAAACAAATCGTTTAAGACCATTTTCATCAAAATATTCGAAAATTACAGACATTTGGGCAAATTGATAAGCACTCAGTTCCGAGGAACTAGAGCGCCAAAAAGAGGAAATTTATAATTGGCGGTGGTTATACAGATTGAGCCAGTTGCAGTCTCTAAGCCTGTGAGATTTTCTCTCATAACGACGAACTCCAAAAATTAATCTTAAGCAAGAATTTTGCACCTTCTGAATTCGCTTCTTATCCGCGCTGTCCAAACAGGGACCGTAAACTCCATCGCAATGATCGAAATGGGACAGTGCAAGAGAATCACATAACATCTTTTTCGTATCGATGTCCAAGTAATGTCTCTGTGCGTATATCATCTTTATTGTAGAGTAAGCAAATTGCACCTTATTTGTGACGTGATTACTGAATCTCAACCCCCAATCTACTGTTAAACCGAGACTCTTTGCATGATCCGTGAAAGGCACAACATCATCACCAATTTTTGGCGCTCTAGTTCCTCGGAACTGTGTACTTACCAATTTGCCCAAATGTCTGTAATTTTCGAATTTTTCGATGAAAATGGTCTTAAGCGATATGGTTCGACTCATTGATCAAGAATCCGAGGTCGAAATTCATTCTGTCCGGCCGGCCGGCCGTAGGCACGATAACTCTCGAACGGAATGAGCTAGAGAGTTGAAATTTTCAGAGTGGGTTTGGCAGATAAATCTCGGCTAAGTTCGTTATTGGGCAAAATCGGACAGATGGTTTCGGAGTAACAAAAAAAAAATTTTTTTTACATAACAAATTCCAAATTAAATATTTTTCAATAAGCAGTTTTACCATAAAAATCCAATGATATCATTTTTAACTCTAAGAAGCTAATACTTTCGGAGATATGATTTTTCAAAATTTCAATAAAAAATCGTATTTCTACGTTTTCACAGAATTATGTAATTATTCTATGTATGAATTGTCATAATGTCAACTTATTTTCCTGAGACATGACATTGTCTAATTCCTTGCTAATAGTTGGTTCGAGAAACGTCAAAATCGACTTAGAGAGACAAGGGTAAAAAACCATCAAATAAAGTCCGTGTGGCGATTTTATGTCGAAAAGTGAAAATTAAGAATATATATCCCAGGTAATTACCGACGGTTTATTCTAATACCGGAGATCGACAAGATCGTACGAGGAGCCCGATAGCCGTTTCGTCTAGTCAGTTCGTTTTCGGTTTCGGAACAAATGTCTGTAATTTTTATTTAAGATGCAGTTTCACCATTGAAATCCATCGATATCATTTTCAACTCCAACAAGCTAATACTTTGGGAGATATGATTTTTCTAAATTTCAATAACGAATCGTATGTACTTCTATGTTTTCAAAGAATGCTATAATTATTCTATCTAAGCTTTATTATATGATCTGTGTTCATACTCGTACATTTCATCCTGTTTTATAAGAAAGGGTCAAATTCATTTCAGCTATTTTAATTTGATTTCTTCCATGGTGCAGTTCTCATTCTCAGATTGCTCATTTAATCTTGATAAATAAACTATTGTTTGAATTTAATTTCCTTCATGATGCAGTTCTTTCATAAGAATACATTGATTTAATTTCCAACTGTGAGAAACCAATACTTTCGGAGATATAATTTGTCTGTTTGAACTAGAGCGCCAGAAAGCGCTCCACAGGGCTTGAACCCATTTTTAAAACAATATTCTCTAAGGAAGTTTGACGAATTAAACTTTCACAAAATAAAAGGGCTTGTGTTTTACCAGGCTTCAACTTCAATAAGTGATCACTAGAGATCTCGAACAGGTGGGCAAGATCAACGTTGATCAACATCGTCAAATCTGAAGGAACAATAGATCTGTGTATCATCAGCGTAAAAGTGATTACTACAAAATCTGAGCGAGTTTTGGAATCTGATCGTTTACATGGTGTAGAGAAGGGGTCCCAAAATGCTTCCCTGCGGAAAACCAGTATATAATCTTCTTTTTGAAGAGACTCTCCGCCGTATTCACAAAGCATTGTTAAGTGTTTCAATCTCCGTTAAGCCCTAACTGAGGTCCTCAGTTAAGGATAAATCTGAATCGCAACCTCAATTAAAGTATTTAACGGTGGTGAAACAGGCTTGTTTTACGTTAATTTTCACGTTAACTGAGGTTGCGATTCTTATTTATGCTTAACTGAGGACCTCAGTTAGGACTTAACGGAGATTGAAAGCTTTGTGAATACGGCGGTCTATCACCTACTCGAACACGTTGGAATCTGTCAGAAAAAAATTACTCTAAGAACTTGGATGCGCTGTCTTCAAAAACCAATAAGTGTGAAATCGCGACAAGAATGTCGTGGTTTATCGTATCGAAAGCTTCCTTGTAATCTAATAATACAAGAACGCCTATTTCATTTTGAACCTGAGACCTCAAAAGATCATCCACGACATCCGAAAGAGCAGACGCGAACCCCGATTGTTTAGGAGGTAATAAATTATATTCCGACAAGTCTGATCTAATTTGCAATTATTCCATAACTTTTTCCAACACCTTAGATAGCGTAGGTAAAATACTTACTGATCTTAAATGACTTAGATTAGTTGGTTGATTATTTTTCGGAAGAGGTATAACACTTGCAAATTCCCAATCTACTGGGAAATACGACTTTAAAATGCTTTCCTTCGATATATGTGTTATGAATGGTAACAAAAAAGGACAGAATAGTTGGATTATCCTTATGTTAGGATTATCAGTTCCCTCAGGATTTGACCTGACGTTAAGAATGATCATTGAAACCGATTCATCAGTCGTAGTCGAAAAAGAAAAGAGAGAATTGAAAGATTTATATTGATTATGACGATAGAAATTCTGAATATCATTCCTAGGCCGATTCTGATTCTCGGAGAGAGAAGTGAAAAATTCATTGATTTTACTGACATCATCCAAACGTGGCGGTAATGCAGTTGTTTTTGGTTTTTTTCAAACTCAGTTTTCTCAACTCTTTCCATTTCTCCCTTAAGGAGCCACAACTGAATTTAGTTCTTAAGTATGATTTTTTCTCGGCTTTCAATGCCATGTTAGTTCCATGTTAGTTCTATGTTAATTCCGAAGCTGTTTGAAGTATGCCCATTTTGCTGGGGAGTTTGTTCTTCTATATTTACGAAGAGCAGCATCCCTTAGTTTCTGCAGCAATTTAATATTATCTGTAATCCATGGGCACTTCTGCTTTTTACTCGAACGGCTGTGTATGTTCTTATGGGCGCATGTAAATCAATCAATCGACTCATACCATCAGTAAGCAGTCCTATTTTCTCATCAATACTTTCTGTTTCGTATATTACATGCCATTGCACTCCAAGGAGATCTCTCTCGAAATTTGATAGATTTATTTGATCCAAAGAGCGACATGAAAACCTTTCCTCAGAAACATGCTCTGAGTCTGAAATACTGAAAATGATCTTCACCAAAGAGTGATTGGAAAAACTAGTTGCAACTACTTCTGTGGAGCACCTTTCTGGTTCTATATTTGTAACAATCAAATCCAGCAGAGAAAAATTTGACGAAGAAAAGCAAGTTGGTTCGCAAACAAGTTGATTCAGGCTGAATGATTCGAAAATTTCATTGATTTTGATAGATGAACGAAAATTTATATCCAATAAGATAATATTAAGATTTCCTGTTCATATTACATAATCATATTTCGCATACATATTAGATAAAACATCCTGAAATCGGTCAAGAAATAAACTATTGTTACCTGTAGGAGGTCTATAGAGAGTTCTAACAGCTATTCTATGCTTCCGAAAATGTATCTCAACCCAAAGATGCTCAATGAAGTTGAGGCATTCACTCAAAACAATTTTGAACTGCAAATTTCGCCTAATGTATACACCAACGCCTCCACCTCGAGTCGGACGGTCCTGCCTAAGAAAATAGTATTATTCCATTTCAACAATATCACTATCGAATCCCACGTGCAACCAAGTTTCCGTGATTCCAATTGTTTCATAATTCTCTGGATAAACAAGGTCGTAGAATTCATTAAAATGTGCTATTAATGACCTGCTATTCACATGGGAAACTTTAAAAGTCATGAAAATATACCTATATTGAGTAATAGGTAAATCAAAATACAAAGTAGAAAACGGAAGGAAAAAAAAAAAAAAGCACTGACGTGAAGTCAGTACTCTTTGGCGCGCGTGTTCACGGTGGCTAATTTGAATTGAATGATTCAAAAATTAACAGTGCTGTATCTAAGCTGCCATCAGGATAGAGTAACAAAGTTGGAAAAGAACACAAGTGACTCTCCTTAGTCGCACAAGCTCCTAGAAGATTTGGGAGGGTCAGTATAATCCTAATCATGTTTATAGCACGCGCGCCAAAGCAGATTGACTTTTTACACTTTTTCTTTCATTGTTAAGTCAATCTGCTTTTGCGCGCGTGCTATAAACATGATTAGGATTATACTGACCCTCCCAAATCTTCTAGGAGCTTGTGCGACTAAGGAGAGTCACTTGTGTTCTTTTCCAACTTTGTTACTCTATCCTGATGGCAGCTTAGATACAGCACTGTTAATTTTTGAATCATTCAATTCAAATTAGCCACCGTGAACACGCGCGCCAAAGAGTACTGACTTCACGTCAGTGCTTTTTTTTTTTTTTTCAAGTTCCTTTAACAAATATAGCTATCAATACAGTTTGGCTGTTAGTTTTACCGTAGATCAGAAAAAAATTCGGTTGTGGGTCCTCCGTTAGGGACGAAATTGCATTTTCTCCAAATCCGATCGCATTTTAATATAGATCTACCGAATATAGTTATTTATAAATTCGCCTCAGGGCCACCTTACAGACCATTCAAATCGGAAACAACGCTATTTCCACCAAACTGACTTGTGTCCGTGCACTGAATTGACATGAATATTCTTTTAAAACCTCACAATATCGGCTCATTACTCCCAACATAACCCAAACAACCCAAAACCATTCACTTCTCGTCTGCGCAAGCGAAGTATACTCGTGGCTGCAAGACCTCCCAAAATTACACACCTCACAAAAAACTCCGATTCTCCAACACTAGTGGTTCAGGAGATATCGCTTCTTGAATCCACGCATGCGCAGACCCTCACCAGGGGATTCTATAGCGGAAAAGCACCCGCCACCCCAAAACCCCAATCCTCTCTGACGAAAGCACCACCAGTTAAATCACTGATGGTCTGCTCATGCGCATAACGAAAAATGCCCGTAAGGGGTTACATCAATTTCAAAATTAGCCCCAGGGCCACGGTACGGACACTTTTTCTCTGAAACAACGCTACATCCCCCAAACTGACTTGTCTTCGCACTGAATTGCTATGAATATTCTTTTAAAACCTCATAATATCGACTCAGCACTCCCAACATAACCCATCCAACCCAAAAACAGTCACTTCTCTTCTGCGCATGCGCAATCTACTCGCGGCTAAAAGTCCTTTCAAAATAACACACCTTACAAAAAACTCCGATTCTCCAACACTAGTGGTTCAGGAGATATCACATCTTTAATCCACGCATGCGCAGACCCTCAACAGATCTCTTACTTCATGTTCCGTTCCGAAATGTAAGACTTTTCTGAGAAAAACTAATTTCGGAGCAAACAACTGAGATATTTCTCACTTCGCTCACAATTCTTCGATTGATTAGATAATGTCTCAGGAAAATGAGTTGACATTATGACAATTCATACATAGAATAATCATATCACTCTGTGAAATACGATTTATCATTGAAATTTTGAAAAATAATATCTCCGAAAGTATTAGCTTGTTAGAGTTGAAAATGATATCATTGGATTCTTATCGTAAAACTGCTTATTGAAAAAAAATTAATTTGGAATTTGTTCTGTAAAAAAAATTTTTTTTTTTGTTACTCCGAAACCATCTGTCCGATTTTGCCCAGTAACGAACTTAGCTGAGATATTTATCCCTCAAACCTACTCTGAAAATTTCAACTTTCTAGCTCATTCCGTTCGAGAGTTATCGTGCCTATGGCCGGCCGGACCGGCGGACAGAATGAATTTGGACCACGGATTCTTGATCAGTGAGTCGAAACAAATCGTTTAAGACCATTTTCATCAAAATATTCGAAAATTACAGACATTTGGGCAAATTGATAAGCACTCAGTTCCGAGGAACTAGAGCGCCAAAAAGAGGAAATTTATAATTGGCGGTGGTTATACAGATTGAGCCAGTTGCAGTCTCTAAGCCTGTGAGATTTTCTCTCATAACGACGAACTCCAAAAATTAATCTTAAGCAAGAATTTTGCACCTTCTGAATTCGCTTCTTATCCGCGCTGTCCAAACAGGGACCGTAAACTCCATCGCAATGATCGAAATGGGACAGTGCAAGAGAATCACATAACATCTTTTTCGTATCGATGTCCAAGTAATGTCTCTGTGCGTATATCATCTTTATTGTAGAGTAAGCAAATTGCACCTTATTTGTGACGTGATTACTGAATCTCAACCCCCAATCTACTGTTAAACCGAGACTCTTTGCATGATCCGTGAAAGGCACAACATCATCACCAATTTTTGGCGCTCTAGTTCCTCGGAACTGTGTACTTACCAATTTGCCCAAATGTCTGTAATTTTCGAATTTTTCGATGAAAATGGTCTTAAGCGATATGGTTCGACTCATTGATCAAGAATCCGAGGTCGAAATTCATTCTGTCCGGCCGGCCGGCCGTAGGCACGATAACTCTCGAACGGAATGAGCTAGAGAGTTGAAATTTTCAGAGTGGGTTTGGCAGATAAATCTCGGCTAAGTTCGTTATTGGGCAAAATCGGACAGATGGTTTCGGAGTAACAAAAAAAAAATTTTTTTTACATAACAAATTCCAAATTAAATATTTTTCAATAAGCAGTTTTACCATAAAAATCCAATGATATCATTTTTAACTCTAAGAAGCTAATACTTTCGGAGATATGATTTTTCAAAATTTCAATAAAAAATCGTATTTCTACGTTTTCACAGAATTATGTAATTATTCTATGTATGAATTGTCATAATGTCAACTTATTTTCCTGAGACATGACATTGTCTAATTCCTTGCTAATAGTTGGTTCGAGAAACGTCAAAATCGACTTAGAGAGACAAGGGTAAAAAACCATCAAATAAAGTCCGTGTGGCGATTTTATGTCGAAAAGTGAAAATTAAGAATATATATCCCAGGTAATTACCGACGGTTTATTCTAATACCGGAGATCGACAAGATCGTACGAGGAGCCCGATAGCCGTTTCGTCTAGTCAGTTCGTTTTCGGTTTCGGAACAAATGTCTGTAATTTTTATTTAAGATGCAGTTTCACCATTGAAATCCATCGATATCATTTTCAACTCCAACAAGCTAATACTTTGGGAGATATGATTTTTCTAAATTTCAATAACGAATCGTATGTACTTCTATGTTTTCAAAGAATGCTATAATTATTCTATCTAAGCTTTATTATATGATCTGTGTTCATACTCGTACATTTCATCCTGTTTTATAAGAAAGGGTCAAATTCATTTCAGCTATTTTAATTTGATTTCTTCCATGGTGCAGTTCTCATTCTCAGATTGCTCATTTAATCTTGATAAATAAACTATTGTTTGAATTTAATTTCCTTCATGATGCAGTTCTTTCATAAGAATACATTGATTTAATTTCCAACTGTGAGAAACCAATACTTTCGGAGATATAATTTGTCTGTTTGAACTAGAGCGCCAGAAAGCGCTCCACAGGGCTTGAACCCATTTTTAAAACAATATTCTCTAAGGAAGTTTGACGAATTAAACTTTCACAAAATAAAAGGGCTTGTGTTTTACCAGGCTTCAACTTCAATAAGTGATCACTAGAGATCTCGAACAGGTGGGCAAGATCAACGTTGATCAACATCGTCAAATCTGAAGGAACAATAGATCTGTGTATCATCAGCGTAAAAGTGATTACTACAAAATCTGAGCGAGTTTTGGAATCTGATCGTTTACATGGTGTAGAGAAGGGGTCCCAAAATGCTTCCCTGCGGAAAACCAGTATATAATCTTCTTTTTGAAGAGACTCTCCGCCGTATTCACAAAGCATTGTTAAGTGTTTCAATCTCCGTTAAGCCCTAACTGAGGTCCTCAGTTAAGGATAAATCTGAATCGCAACCTCAATTAAAGTATTTAACGGTGGTGAAACAGGCTTGTTTTACGTTAATTTTCACGTTAACTGAGGTTGCGATTCTTATTTATGCTTAACTGAGGACCTCAGTTAGGACTTAACGGAGATTGAAAGCTTTGTGAATACGGCGGTCTATCACCTACTCGAACACGTTGGAATCTGTCAGAAAAAAATTACTCTAAGAACTTGGATGCGCTGTCTTCAAAAACCAATAAGTGTGAAATCGCGACAAGAATGTCGTGGTTTATCGTATCGAAAGCTTCCTTGTAATCTAATAATACAAGAACGCCTATTTCATTTTGAACCTGAGACCTCAAAAGATCATCCACGACATCCGAAAGAGCAGACGCGAACCCCGATTGTTTAGGAGGTAATAAATTATATTCCGACAAGTCTGATCTAATTTGCAATTATTCCATAACTTTTTCCAACACCTTAGATAGCGTAGGTAAAATACTTACTGATCTTAAATGACTTAGATTAGTTGGTTGATTATTTTTCGGAAGAGGTATAACACTTGCAAATTCCCAATCTACTGGGAAATACGACTTTAAAATGCTTTCCTTCGATATATGTGTTATGAATGGTAACAAAAAAGGACAGAATAGTTGGATTATCCTTATGTTAGGATTATCAGTTCCCTCAGGATTTGACCTGACGTTAAGAATGATCATTGAAACCGATTCATCAGTCGTAGTCGAAAAAGAAAAGAGAGAATTGAAAGATTTATATTGATTATGACGATAGAAATTCTGAATATCATTCCTAGGCCGATTCTGATTCTCGGAGAGAGAAGTGAAAAATTCATTGATTTTACTGACATCATCCAAACGTGGCGGTAATGCAGTTGTTTTTGGTTTTTTTCAAACTCAGTTTTCTCAACTCTTTCCATTTCTCCCTTAAGGAGCCACAACTGAATTTAGTTCTTAAGTATGATTTTTTCTCGGCTTTCAATGCCATGTTAGTTCCATGTTAGTTCTATGTTAATTCCGAAGCTGTTTGAAGTATGCCCATTTTGCTGGGGAGTTTGTTCTTCTATATTTACGAAGAGCAGCATCCCTTAGTTTCTGCAGCAATTTAATATTATCTGTAATCCATGGGCACTTCTGCTTTTTACTCGAACGGCTGTGTATGTTCTTATGGGCGCATGTAAATCAATCAATCGACTCATACCATCAGTAAGCAGTCCTATTTTCTCATCAATACTTTCTGTTTCGTATATTACATGCCATTGCACTCCAAGGAGATCTCTCTCGAAATTTGATAGATTTATTTGATCCAAAGAGCGACATGAAAACCTTTCCTCAGAAACATGCTCTGAGTCTGAAATACTGAAAATGATCTTCACCAAAGAGTGATTGGAAAAACTAGTTGCAACTACTTCTGTGGAGCACCTTTCTGGTTCTATATTTGTAACAATCAAATCCAGCAGAGAAAAATTTGACGAAGAAAAGCAAGTTGGTTCGCAAACAAGTTGATTCAGGCTGAATGATTCGAAAATTTCATTGATTTTGATAGATGAACTAAAATTTATATCCAATAAGATAATATTAAGATTTCCTGTTCATATTACATAATCATATTTCGCATACATATTAGATAAAACATCCTGAAATCGGTCAAGAAATAAACTATTGTTACCTGTAGGAGGTCTATAGAGAGTTCTAACAGCTATTCTATGCTTCCGAAAATGTATCTCAACCCAAAGATGCTCAATGAAGTTGAGGCATTCACTCAAAACAATTTTGAACTGCAAATTTCGCCTAATGTATACACCAACGCCTCCACCTCGAGTCGGACGGTCCTGCCTAAGAAAATAGTATTATTCCATTTCAACAATATCACTATCGAATCCCACGTGCAACCAAGTTTCCGTGATTCCAATTGTTTCATAATTCTCTGGATAAACAAGGTCGTAGAATTCATTAAAACGTGCTATTAATGACCTGCTATTCACATGGGAAACTTTAAAAGTCATGAAAATATACCTATATTGAGTAATAGGTAAATCAAAATACAAAGAAGAAAACGGAAAGAAAAAAAAAAAACCAATGACGTGAAGTCAGTACTCTTTGGCGCGCGTGTTCACGGTGGCTAATTTGAATTGAATGATTCAAAAATTAACAGTGCTGTATCTAAGCTGCCATCAGGATAGAGTAACAAAGTTGGAAAAGAACACAAGTGACTCTCCTTAGTCGCACAAGCTCCTAGAAGATTTGGGAGGGTCAGTATAATCCTAATCATGTTTATAGCACGCGCGCCAAAGCAGATTGACTTTTTACACTTTTTCTTTCATTGTTAAGTCAATCTGCTTTTGCGCGCGTGCTATAAACATGATTAGGATTATACTGACCCTCCCAAATCTTCTAGGAGCTTGTGCGACTAAGGAGAGTCACTTGTGTTCTTTTCCAACTTTGTTACTCTATCCTGATGGCAGCTTAGATACAGCACTGTTAATTTTTGAATCATTCAATTCAAATTAGCCACCGTGAACACGCGCGCCAAAGAGTACTGACTTCACGTCAGTGCTTTTTTTTTTTTTTTCAAGTTCCTTTAACAAATATAGCTATCAATACAGTTTGGCTGTTAGTTTTACCGTAGATCAGAAAAAAAATCGGTTGTGGGTCCTCCATTAGGGACGAAATTGCATCTTCTCCAAATCCGAACGCATTTTAATATAGATCTACCGAATATAGTTATTTATAAATTCGCCTCAGGGCCACCTTACAGACCATTCAAATCGGAAACAACGCTATTTCCACCAAACTGACTTGTGTCCGTGCACTGAATTGACATGAATATTCTTTTAAAACCTCACAATATCGGCTCATTACTCCCAACATAACCCAAACAACCCAAAACCATTCACTTCTCGTCTGCGCAAGCGAAGTATACTCGTGGCTGCAAGACCTCCCAAAATTACACACCTCACAAAAAACTCCGATTCTCCAACACTAGTGGTTCAGGAGATATCGCTTCTTGAATCCACGCATGCGCAGACCCTCACCAGGGGATTCTATAGCGGAAAAGCACCCGCCACCCCAAAACCCCAATCCTCTCTGACGAAAGCACCACCAGTTAAATCACTGATGGTCTGCTCATGCGCATAACGAAAAATGCCCGTAAGGGGTTACATCAATTTCAAAATTAGCCCCAGGGCCACGGTACGGACACTTTTTCTCTGAAACAACGCTACATCCCCCAAACTGACTTGTCTTCGCACTGAATTGCTATGAATATTCTTTTAAAACCTCATAATATCGACTCAGCACTCCCAACATAACCCATCCAACCCAAAAACAGTCACTTCTCTTCTGCGCATGCGCAATCTACTCGCGGCTAAAAGTCCTTTCAAAATAACACACCTTACAAAAAACTCCGATTCTCCAACACTAGTGGTTCAGGAGATATCACATCTTTAATCCACGCATGCGCAGACCCTCAACAGGGGATTCTATGGAGGAATAGCATCCGCCACCCTAAAACCCTAATCCTCTCAGACGAAAACACCACCAGTTAAATCACTGATGATCTGCTCATGCGCATAACGAAAAATGCCTGTAAGCGGTAACATCAATTTCAAAATTAGCCCCAGGGCCACGGTACGGACACTTTAACCCGGAAACAACGCTACATCCCCCAAACTGACTTGTCCTTGCACTGAATTGCTATGAATATTCTTTTAAAACCTCATAATATCGACTCAGCCCTCCCAACATAACCCATTCAACCCAAAAACAGTCACTTCTCTTCTGCGCATGCGCAATCTACTCGCGGCTAAAAGTCCTCTCAAAATAACACACCTTACAAAAAACTCCGATTCTCCAACACTAGTGGTTCAGGAGATATCACATCTTTAATCCACGCATGCGCAGACCCTCAACAAGGGATTCTATAGAGGAATAGCATCCACCACCCCAAAACCCTAATCCTCTCTGATGAAAACACCACCAGTTAAATCACTTATGGTCTGCTCATGCGCATAACGAAAAATGCCTGTAAGGGGTAACATCAATTTCAAAATATGCCCCAGGGCCACGGTACGGACACTTTAACTCGGAAACAACGCTACATCCCCCAAACTGACTTGTCCTTGCACTGAATTGCTATGAATATTCTTTCAAAACCTCATAATATCGACTCAGCACTCCCAACATAACCCATCCAACCCAATAATAGTCACTTCTCTTCTGCGCATGCGCAATCTACTGGCGGCTAAAAGTCCTCTCAAAATAACACACCTTACAAAAAACTCCGATTCTCCAACACTAGTGGTTCGGAAGATATCGCATCTTTAATCTACGCATGCGCAGACCCTCATCAGGGATCTGAATTCTATGGAGGAATAGCATCCGCCACCCCAAAACCCCAATCCTCTCTGACGAAAACTACAGCAGTTAAAGGACTTCTCATCTGCGCATGCGCAATACGGAAAATGCCCGGAAAGGGCAGCATGAACCTCAAAAACATATGTTTCGGCATTAAAAGCAAAGTATTCCGCAAAATAGTAGTAATTTTTTTATTTTTTTCATGTCACGTGATCTTCACGAAATTTTGCAAAACTGTTTGCTTTGGTCTTTTGCATCTATTTACTGAGTTTCAATTTAATCAGATCAGTATTTTTCGAGTTATCGTGAAAACAAAATTTTCAAATTTTCAAAAAATTTTTTTGCCACTTTAGGGCCGTCCGTTCAACACAAAACTTCGCAGGCATATAAAGGTCATGATTCTTCAATCTGATGCCAAATTTCAAAAAGATCGAGTGATCGGTTCCGGAAATATTCATAAAAAACGTTTTTATTAAAAACGGCCTTAACTCCGAAACCGCTCGGTCGATTTCGCCCGTTAACGAACTTGTCCGAGATATTTACGCTACGAAACTACCCTGCAAATTTCAACGCTCTAAGTCGTTCCGTTCGAGAGTTATCGTGCTAACGGCCGGACCGGCCGGACCGGCCGGCCGGACGGACAGAATTGAATTTGACCTCGAATTCTTCATCAGGGAGTCGAACCCAATCGTTTGAGACCATTTTCGAAAAAAAATTCGAAAAATACAGACATTGTGACGAAATGATAGCACGCTGTTCCTTGCGGAACACGCGCGCAAAAATGGGTTCAAGCCCTGTGGACAGGAGCTTCCTGGCGCTCTAGTTCAAACAGACAAATTATATCTCCGAAAGTATTGGTTTCTCAGAGTTGGGAAATATCAATGTATTCTTATGATAGAACTGCATCATAAAGGAAATTCAATTCAAATAATAGTTTATTTATCAAGATTAAATGAGCAATCTGAGAATGAGCACTGCACCATGGAAGAAATCAAATTAAAATAGCTGAAATGAATTTGACTCTCTCTTATAGAACAGGATGACATGTACGAGTATGAACACATATCATATAATAAAGCTCAGATAGAATAATGATAACATTCTGTGAAAACATGGAAGTACGATTCGTTATTGAAATTTCGAAAAATCATATCCCCGAAAGTATTAGCTTGTTGGAGTTGAAAATGATATCAATGGATTTTTATGGTGAAACTGCATCTAAAAATGAAAGTTCGAAAAAAAAATGTTTAAAAATTGAATTTGAAATTTGTTACTTAAAAAATAATTTTTTTTTTCGTTACTCCAAAACCATATTGCCTATTTTGCCCAATAACGAACTCAACCGAGATATTCATCTCCCTAACCCACTCTGAAAATTTCAACTGCCTAGCTCATTCCGTTCAAGAGTTATTGTAAAAAAAAATTTTTTTAATTTTCTAGATTTTTTTTTTACACTTTGCGGTAACCTGGTCAATACAAAACCTCACATGCGTATGAAGGTCATGATTCTACAATTTGATGCTAAATTTCAGATAGATCGAGTGATCGGTTTCGGAAATATTCATAAAAAATGTTTTTATTAAAATCGGCCATAACTCCGAAACCGCTCGATGGATTTTGCTCATTAACAAACTTAACCGAGATAGATACGCTCCAAACCCACCTTGCAAATTTCAATCCTCTAGCTCCTTTCGTTCGAGAGTAATCGTGCCTACGGCCGGCCGGCCGGACCGGCCGGACAGAATCGATTTCGACCTCGGATTCTTGATCAGTGAGTCGAACCAAATCGTTTGAGACCATTTTCAGCCAAAAATTCGAAAATTACAGACATTTGGGCAAATTGATAAGTACTCAGTTCCGAGGAACTAGAGCGCCAAAAAAGAAAGAAAAAATGGGTTCAAGCCCTGTGGACAGGAGCTTTCTGGCGCTCTAGTTCAAACAGACAAATTATATCTCCGAAAGTATTGGTTTCTCAGAGTTGGGAATTATATCAATGTATTCTTATGATAGAACTGCATCATAAAGGAAATCCAATTCAAATAATAGTTTATTTATCAAGATTAAATGAGCAATCTGAGAATGAGCACTGCACCATGGAATAAATCAAATTAAAATAGCTGAAATGAATTTGACTCTCTCTTATAGAACAGGATGACATGTACGAGTATGAACACATATCATATAATAAAGCTCAGATAGAATAATGATAACATTCTGTGAAAACATGGAAGTACGATTCGTTATTGAAATTTCGAAAAATCATATCCCCGAAAGTATTAGCTTGTTGGAGTTGAAAATGATATCAATGGATTTTTATGGTGAAACTGCATCTAAATATAAAAGTTCGAAAAAAAAAATGTTTAAAAATTGAATTTGAAATTTGTTACTTAAACAAAAATTTTTTTTTTCGTTACTCCAAAACCATCTGGCATATTTTGCCCAATAACGAACTCAACCGAGATATTCATCTCCCTAACCCACTCTGAAAATTTCAACTGCCTAGCTCATTCCGTTCAAGAGTTATTGTAAAAAAAAATTTTAAATTTTCTAAATTTTTTTTTTACACTTTGCGGTAATCTGGTCAATACAAAACCTCACATACGTATGAAGGTCATGATTCTACAATTTGATGCTAAATTTCAGATAGATCGAGTGATCGGTTTCGGAAATATTCATAAAAAATGTTTTTATTAAAATCGGCCATAACTCCGAAAACACTCGATGGATTTTGCTCATTAACAAACTTGACCGAGATAGTTACGCTCCAAACCCACCTTGCAAATTTCAATTCTCTAACTCCTTTCGTTCGAGAGTAATCGTGCCTACGGCCGGCCGGCCGAACCGGCCGGACAGAATCGATTTCGACCTCGGATTCTTGATCAGTGAGTCGAACCAAATCGTTTGAGACCATTTTCAGCCAAAAATTCGAAAATTACAGACATTTGGGCAAATTGATAAGCACTCAGTTCCGAGGAACTAGAGCGCCAAAAAAGAAAGAAAAAATGGGTTCAAGCCCTGTGGACAGGAGCTTTCTGGCGCTCTAGTTCAAACAGACAAATTATATCTCCGAAAGTATTGGTTTCTCAGAGTTGGGAATTAAATCAATGTATTCTTGTGAAAGAACTGCATCATTAAGGAAATTAAATTCAAATAATAGTTTATTTATCAAGATTAAATCAGCAATCTGAGAATGAGAACTGCACCATGGAAGAAATCAAATTAACATAGCTGAAATGAATTTGACTCTTTCTTATAAAACAGGATGAAATGTACGAGTATGAACACAGATCATATAATAAAGCTTATATAGAATAATTATAGCATTCTTTGAAAACATAGAAGTACGTACGATTCATTATTGAAATTTAGAAAAATCACATTGCTTGCTGGAGTTGAAAATGATATCGATGGATTCTAATGGTGAAACTGCATCTTAAATAAAAATTACAGACATTTGGGCAAATTCTTAATTTTCACTTTTCGACATAAAATCGCCACATGGGGGTTTATTTGACGGTTTTTTACCCTTGTCTCTCTAAGTCGATTTTGACGTTTCTCGAACCAACTATTAGCAAGGAATTAAACAATGTCATGTCTCAGGAAAATAAGTTGACATTATGACAATTCATACATAGAATAATTATATAATTCTGTGAAAACGTTGAAATTCGATTTATTATTGATATTTTGAAAAATCATATCTCCGAAAGTATCAGCTTCTTAGAGTTAAAAATGATATCATTGGATTCTTATGGTAAAACTGCTTATTGAAAAAAATTTAATTTGGAATTTGTCATTTTTTTTTTTGTTACTCCGAAACCATCTGTCCGATTTTGCCCAATAACGAACTTAGCCGAGATATTTATCTGCCAAACCTACTCTGAAAATTTCAACTCTCTAGCTCATTCCGTTCGAGAGTTATCGTGCCTACGGCCGGCCGGCCGGACCGGCCGGACAGAATGGATTACCAATATCCCGCGTATCAATTATGTATAAAGACATACATCCCTACAGGGTTGTTCAAAATCCGAGGCGTTTCCGAGATATATCGAGACATTGTGAAGTAGGTATTGTTGAATTTATTAACGGAGATTTGATTGAAAAATTATTCAAATGGAAGGCAATACCTAATAATAAAAATTGGTTCAAGCCCTGTGGACAGGAGCTTTGGCGCTCTTGTTCTAACTTTGACAAATCATATCTCCGAAATTATTGGTCTCTAGGAATGATATAAATGGATTCTAACGATAGAACTGCATCATGAAAGAAATTAAATTCAAACAGACCGATTCTCACCAATAACGAACTTATCCGAGATATTCATTCCTCAAATCTGCTCTGAAAATTATATTATATCAATTAAAACTTAGACAATATTGCAGTTTTCTTTTTACTGGATATTCTGAACTCAATTGTGTATGTATCTTACCAAAGGATATATTTCCATCATCATATGGATTCTCCACAGGCATTATATTATCACCTTAAAAAGTATAATATCATATCATCCTCATAATTCTACGATAGCTGAGGTTATTTCATTGGTCATTTTGCATTCAATCATACTTTGTTTTATAGAACATGAGGTTTATTGTAGAAATTCAATTGTCATTGAAAGAATGAGCACACGTTTCGATTGAAACAAGAATGAACGGCCTTATGTTACTGTATAGGTTAGAATAAATATTATTTTATTATATGGACTAAATTACCTCATACAAGGTTTCCTGGATGTCAAGGAGTTTACCATCGAGGTTATTTTCCTCAGTTGTTTTTTCATTTGTGGTAATCAGCTATAATAATTGGATAAAATACTCAATCATTGTATATAGTTCTGTAGTGACTTTTTTCAATAAACTTATAATAATAATAATAATGAAGAATAACGAACCAGAAATAATTTGACATTTATCTCTCGTAGGAATATCAGACATGAATGACATGTAAAAACACAGATCATATAATAATTCATAGATAGAAAAATTAAGTACAGCACTCTGTGAAAACATAGAAGTACGATTCATTATTTAATTTCGAAAAATCATATCTCCGAAAGTATTAGCTTCTTAGAGTTGAAAATGATATCAATGGATTTTTATGATGAAAGTGCATCTAAAAAAAAATTGAATTTGAAATTTGTAATTTAAAAAAAAATTTTTTTTTCGTTACTCTGAAACTACCAGGCCGATTTTGTCCAATAACGAACTCATCCAAGATACTTATCTCCCTATCCTACTTTCAAAATTTCAACTGTCTAGCTCATTCTGTTCGAGAGTTATTGTAGAAACAAAATTTTAAAATTTCTAAAATTTTTTTTTACACTTTACGGCAACCCGATCAATACAAAACTTCGCATGCATACAAAGGTCATTATTCTACAATTTGATGCTAAATTTCAGTGATTGGTTTCGGAAATATTCATAAAAAATGTTTTTAATAAAAACGGCCGTAACTCCGAAACACCTTGGTAGATTTCGCCCGTTAACTAACTTACCGAAATATTCTCGCTCCAAACCTACCCTGCAAATTTCAATCCTCTAACTCCTATCATTCGAGAGTTATCGTCTTAATGGCCGGACGGCCGGACAGAATCGATTTCGACCACGGATTATTGATCAGTGAGTCGAACCAAATCATGTAAGACCATTTTCAGCCAAATATTCGAAAATTACAGACATTTGGGCAAATTGATAAGCACTCTGTTCTGAGGAATAAGAGCGCCAAAAATGAAGTTATGATTGAATTGTTTATTCTTCAGGCTCACCGGTCAATGCGACCATATTGTAGCAAGAACATGCAGAATGATGTTAAATCCTGAATATAAGTTCTGGTTAGGCCTAAATCTCATTCTGCACTTTTGGTGAAATCATGAGGATTTGCTTTAAAAAAAGTTAATACATTTAAATTATTGTCTTCTTTTGAAGTTATATGCTTCGGCATTGTTCGTCCTGCATTAAGTTTTAATCAGTAAAGGATGGAATTATTCTGCACTCCTACAAATTATCTCCTGTTCATTGGTTCTAAGTCAGGATATATCTCATTAAACATTCTGTAGGTTCTTGCTAATATTTGATCGCATTGCCCGTGAAGAATAAACAATTTCATCGAAACTTCATCTGTATAATAATTTCCTTCCATTTGAATTATTTTTGGCGCTCTTGTTCCTCGGAACAGCGAGTGCTTATCAATTTGACCAAATGTCTGTAATATTCGAATTTTTGGCTGAAAATGGTCTTAAACGATTTGGTTCGACTCACTGATCAAGAATCCGTGGTCTAAATCGATTCTGCCCGGTCACCCTCCGTCCGTCCGACCGTTAAAACGATAACTCTCGAACTGAAGGAGTTAGAGGATTGAAATTTGCAGGGTAGGTTTGGAGCGTAAATATCTCGGACAAATAGGTTAACGGGCGAAATCCACCAAGCGGTTTCGGAGTTATGGCCGTTTTTAGTAAAAACATTTTTTGTTTTTCCGACACCGATCACTCGATATATCTGAAATTTAGCATCAAATTGTAGACTTTTGACCTTTATATGCATGCGAAGTTTTGTATTTATCAGGTTGCCGTAAAGTTTGGGAAATAAGTATCTTGGTTATGTTCGTTATTGGACAAAAGCAGCCTGATGGTTTCAGAGTAATGAAAAAAAAAATTATTTTAACTTACAAATTTTGAATTCAATTTTTTTTAAGATGCAGTTTCATCATAAAAATCCATTGATATCATTTTCAACTCTAACAAGCTACTACTTTCGGAGATATGATTTTTCGCAATTAAATAATGAATCGTACTTCTATGTTTTCACAGAGTGCTGTACTTAATTTTTCTATCTATGAATTATTATATGATCTGTTTTTTACATGTCATCTGATTTTCCTACGAGAGATAAATGTCGAAATTATTTCTGGTTCGTTATTCTTCATATAAAATAATCCTCCTGTTCTATAAAACAAAGTATGATTGAATGCAAAATGACCAATGAAATAACCTCCAGCTATCGTTGAATTATGAGGATGATATGATATTATACTTTTATATAATGCCCGTGGATAATCCATATGATGATGGAAATATATTATTTGGTAACATACATAATCAAATTGGGATCAGAATATATCCAGTAAAAAGAAAACTGCAATTTATTTTCTAAGTTTTAATTGATATAATCTAATTTTCAGATTTGAGGAATGAATATCTCGGATAAGTTCGTTATTGGGGAGAATCGGCCTGTTCGAATTTAATTTCTTTCATGATGCAGTTCTATCGTAAGAGTCCATTTATATAATTCCCATCAGAGACCAATAATTTCGGAGATAGGATTTGTCAAAGTAAGAACAAGAACGCCAGGGCTTGAACCAATTGTCAATAAAATCTCCGTTAATAAATTCAACAATACTTTACATCGATGCCGAACGTTAAATTATCATAATTTACACGTTCTTTGACATTTCATGGATACCTAATACAAAATCTAGCTCAATATTCCCATTGGCATGAAAACTTGCTTTTAACTCGAAAATCTTACAATTTCGGTATAGGAACATGTTATATCGTTTGATCAGAAATTTAATTTTCTTTCAACACATGTTATGATATGCAGCTTATTCCAGTTGAAAAAATGCACTTTTTACTTCATTTTTGCGCTATATCCTGGGGAACATCGCGTCATAATTTTTTATAATTATTGCCTTCCATTTGAAATATCAATGTTGTTAGTACTTTTTGATACAAACGGCAACACCGCAGCGCTGAAAATATTAGATATCGATAGAGCAGTGGAACACCCTGTATATCGATGCTAAATTCAATTAAGAGTGTCTAATAGAAATGAGTAAACAATAGAACATGCTCGCAAAAGCTCCTGAGTACTGGTTTCACGCCAGTGCTTGAACCATTTTTTTTATAATTCGAATAGGTACTTACTTTTAGGAGATAGATAGATATTCAGAGATATTAACACAGATAATTGAGCCGCTACTGGAAAACAATGTTGAGAACTTATGGTTCCAACAAGATGGAGCACCTCCGCATAACTCAGGGCAAGCTCTTAGAGCTTATGAGGGGTCTCCTTGTGGAAGACCCAGGAGGATCAGTATAATAATAATAATAATAATAATATCTTGTACATAATTTTTTAAGACCGGTGGTTGGCAAACAAATGGTATTCATCTGTGGCCACCAAGTTCACCCGATCTAACTCCCTAAGGTTGTTTGGGCAAGAATGAATAAAAATATGGTATATGAAACTGGCCTTACCGATAATAAAAAGGGCTGCATACAACGCGTCAAAAATGCGTTAAGGTTTGTTTTGAATTATACATGAACTTTTCAATAGTTCATCCATTAATTAAAACACATTAGCAGATCTCTTCCTCCTGATGAGATTAGGAGAGCAACGCATCATGTATTTCTGAGAAGTGTAAACAAATGCCTTGATATTCACGGTCAGAACTTTAAGCATTTATCCGTTTTCCTTAGATTTCGATAGCACTCATTGGAATAATATTAGTGTTGTACACGAATAAATGCAACAACTGTGATTTATGATGATTAAATGCGTTACCTACCTTATATACAGGGCGTCCCAAGTTCGAGTGCCTATTAGACGTTTCTGGAGAACTGTACTTTTTGAAATCTGAAATCTGGGATTATGATATTGCTTGAAATTCTCTGCAGAGCTAAAATTTTTTCGAAGCCCAAGCACTTCCGGTTATACAGGGAGTGAAAATAAATTTGATGAAAAAATTTTTTTTCAAGTTTTGCATTCCTGGTATGATCAAGTATTCAATGCTTAATACACTTCTATTAAAACCATTGTATTCATTCGATTAGTTTTCAAAATATCGAAAAAAAAGCGGAAAAAAGTCAAATATGTTTAGGCAGTATTATGTTCATTATTCTTATTTTAAACATCCTGAGCGTGAACCGTTTTTACAGATCGTAGAGGAAAAATGTGGAAAGGTCATGCATCTTTTGAATTTCAGAAATATCATCACAGGGTGTTTCAAATTTTGAGTCGAAAATTGTGATCAAAAATTGGCCATAACTTCTGTTTTTGGCGCTTGTTCCGAGGAACAGAGTGATTATCAATTTGCCCAAATGTCTGTAATTTTCGAATTTTCAATGAAAATGGTATTAAACGATTTGGTTCGACTCACTGATCAAGAATCCGTGGTCGAAATTCATTAATTCATCGTGTCTACGACCGGCCGGCCGTAGGCACGATAACTCTCGAACGGAATGAGCTAGATAGTTCAGAATAGAAATTTTCAGGGTAGTTTTGGGAGATAAATATTTCGGCTAAGTTCGTTATTGGGCAAAATCGGACAGATGGTTTCGGAGTAAGAAAAAAACATTTTTTTTTACATGACAAATTCCAAATAAAATTTTTCTCAGTAAGCAGTTTTACCATAAGAATCCATTGATATCATTTTTAACTCTAACAAGCTAATATGATTTTTCAAAATTTCAATAATAAATCGTATTTCTACGTTTTCATAGAATGATATAATTATTCTATGTATGAATTGTCATAATGTCAAATTATTTTCCTGAGACATGACATTGTCTAATACATTTCAGCAATCGTAGAATTATGAGAATTATAATATGACATCATACTTTTTGTTGGTTGATATGTTCATGCCGATGGTCAATCCATATGATGATGGGAATGGTAATGGTAAGTTAATAATATTGAGTTCAGAATATCTCCAGTAAAAACAAAACTGGAATATTGGTGTATTGGAGTAAGTGGATTTGAGGAAAGAATATATATTATCGTTCATCATAGATTTGAGGAATGCATATCTCGGATGAGTTCGTTGTTGGGTAGAATTTGTCTATTGGTTTTGGATTTATCATTTTTGGCACTCTTGTTGAATTTAAATTTTCCAATGATGTTTGAATTCAATTTCTGCTAAGATGGAGTTCTTTCATAAGAATCCATTGATATAATTCCCAACTCTGAGAACCAATACTTTCGGAGATATAATTAGTCTGTTTGAACAAGAGCGCCAGAAAGCTCCTGTCCACAGGGCTTGAACCAATTTTTCAAATTAGAACCCTACTTTTTGCGCGTATGTTCTGGGGAACATCGCGTTATCATTTTGCCCAAGTGTCTGTAATTTTCGAATTTTTTGCCGAAAATGGTCTCAAACGATTGGGTTCGACTCCCCGATGAAGAATTCGAGGTCAAATTTGATTCTGTCCGGCCGGCCGTTGCCCCGATAACTTGAGAACGGAAAGAGCTAGCAACCTGAAATTTTCAGGGTAGGTGCCGCATCCCAATACGATGGACAAGTTCGTTAATGGGCATAATCGGCCCAATAGTTTCCGAGTAATAATTTTGTTTTCAACCAATATGAATTCGATCGAATTGAAACTTTATGTATAGTTGAGGAATATAAATCCAAGAACGTTCATGATTTTGTGAGAATCGTATCTCTAGAAAATTTAAAAAAAATTATTAAAAATTATTTGTTATGTCACGATAACCTAAAAACGGAAAGAGATAGCGACTTGAATTTTCAGGTTAGGTGGTGTATCTCAATCTGACATTTGAGCTTGTTTATGAGTACAATCGGCCGAACGGTTTTGGAGTTACACCCATCTGAAATGTTGTTGTTATTTCCTCAATAACTCGAAAAATACAGAACCGATCCAATTCAAATATGGTTATTAGTTGTAAAATGCCAGTGCAAACATTTTTGCAAAATTTCGTGAAGATCGTATAACTGAAAATTTTTTTTAAAATTATTGAAATCATTGAAAAAATTCTGTATATCAGCAAACTATTGATCGGACATGTCGGAAATTTTGCGAGAGCCTTCAAAACCTAACTCTTCTACTAAGTTCCAAGTTTGAACACGATCAGATCTATATTGTTGGAGATCCGAGCAGCCTTGTGTGAATTCAGAAGCTGGATGGGTGACCGTTGCCTCGATAACTCTTGAACGAAAGGAGATAGGGAATTTCCAGGGTAGGTTGCGCATCTGAATGGGAGAGTTAAGTTCGCAGTTGGCCATAATCGGCTCAACGGTTTCGGAGTTATACCAATCTGGAATATTATTTCCTCGATAACTCAACAAAAATAGACTCGATCGAATCGAAGCTTGCTAACTAGTTGTTGAATATCGACATGAAGACGTGTGTAAAATTTTGCGAGGACCGTACCACTTGAAAATTTTAAAAAAATTACGAAGAAATATTATGTATCTCACGATACCTTGAGAACGGAAAGAAATAGCGACTTGCAAGTTTTCAGGGTAGATTGCGTATCTGAATGCGACATTTGAGTTCATTAATTAGCATAATGGGCCAAATGGATTTGGAGTTATATCAATCTGAAATTTGGTTATTTTTTCTTCAATAACCCAAAAATTACGATGCCGATTCAATTCAAACATGGTAATTATTTCTATAATGCCGATGCAAAAATTTTTACAAAAATTCGTTAAGATCGTATTACTAGAAAATTTAAAAAAAACATTGAAAACAAATTTATAATATATCAGGAAGCAGTTGTCCGACATCGCATCCATGAAATTTTGCGAGAACCTTCAAAACCATAAATGTCATGATGACATATTTAATTATAATATACATTTTCGGGTCGATTCAAAAAAGTTAGTGAATCATGTATCTATCGGAGATGATAGGCCTACATTAGGGTCCTGTAGCGGTCTTTCTGAAAACTAGCGGAGGCGATTCATCTTCAAGAGATCCATGCAGCTACACAGGAGTATATTTGTGAGAGGGGACTTTTCAAAGATTATGTATTATTTTGTAATTTTTTTTTTTATCAAAATCTAACTCTACTGCCAAGTTCCAAGTTTTAACACGATCGGATCTATATTGTTGGAGATCCGAGCAGCCTTGTGAGAGATCAGTAGCTGGATGGGTGACCGGCGCCTTGATAACTTTCGAACGAAAGGAGATAGGGACTTGCGATTTTCAGGGTAGGTTGCACATCCCAACTGGAGAGTAAAGTCCGTTTCTGGGCATAATTGGTCCATCGGTTTCAGAGTTATACCCACCAGGAATATAATTTCCTCGATAACTCAAACAATATAGACTCGATCGAATTGAAGCTTGGTAACTAGTTGTAGAATATCGACATAAAGGCGTATGTAAAATTTTGTGAGCACCGTACCCCTAGAAAACTGTTAATAAATTACGAAAAAAAAATTGGTTCAAGCACTGACGTGAAGTCAGGAGCTTTTGCGCGTATGTTCTATTGTCCGTTCTACTGTATTGGACACTTTAATCGAATTTAACATGGTGAATTCTATTGAGAGAACAGACAATAGAATTCACCATGGTAAATTCGATTAAGAGTGTTCAATACAGGAGAATAATAATAATAATAATAATAATAATATAATAATAATAATGTTTATTCATCTAGCGAGAAATAAACATGGTTTGCGTTACAGAGATCATAGCAGATAATATAGTATAATCTGTGTGTAACTGTTAATTATAACTTAATTTAATCCTACAATATATAATCTCAAACTTAAATAAATCTTTCACAACTTGAATAAAAAAAAAAAAAAACATTCACTTCACTGTGAAGGCACTCCTTGCTCTAAGTCAAAAGTTCAAACCGGGTTTTACGTTGCTCATAATCGGTGAGTATATTTTGTCATAATCGGTGAGTATGTTTTGTCATAATCGGCGAGTACTTTGGCATTATAATTGGATATTCTGGTGTAAATTTTGTTTCATTCATTGAATTTATTAATTAAATCATTTGCTTCTTTTGTCTTCAACTCAACTAGCCATTCTCTGGTTTTCCTCTTAAATTTTTTATAGTTTCTAATTTTTTTCAACTGAGTTGGGATCGCTGCATACACTTTAGAAACAAGGAATTTAGCTGATCTCTGTCCTATTCGCTTAAAACATTTTGAGGTATAGTAGGTTCTATCTTTATTTCTTGTTTCGTATTCATAATCTACGTTATTTAATGGTATCTTTCCCTTGAACAAACTTACGGCCATTTTTAGAATGAATAATTTCCTGATGTTGAGTATTTTGGATTTTTGGAATAGTGGCTCACTAGGGTATGTTATTCTTTTACTATATATAATTCGTAGAATCCATTTTTGGACCTTATTCAGACTTTCTAAATGACAATCGTAATTCCGCCCCATCCCACTATCCCGTAACCAATTAGTGTTTCAACAAGAGCATTGTAGATCATTATTAAATATTTTTCTTGCATGCAGATTTTTTTTAAAGCTTTGAATATATAAATTACTCCTCTCAATTTTCTGGTCAAGTTTTCCACATGTTTATGAATGGACAATAGAACATACGAGCAAAAGCTCCTGACTTCACGTCAGCGCTTGAACCAATTTTTTATGATTGCCTTGGAATCTGCGGTGAAAAATAGTTATCTAACATGATTATGTTCCTGAATTGAAAAAAAAAGTCAGAAATTATTGAAATTAGGAGCATAATCATGTTAGAAAACTATCATTATTTTTTACCGCAGAATCCAACGCAATTATAAAAAAATAGGGTTCTAATTTGAAGAACAGGAGTTCTGGCCAATTTTTTATCACAATTTTCGACACAAAATTCAAAAGATGCATGACCTTTCCACATTCTTCCTCTTCGATGTTGTAAAAACGGTTTACGTTCAGGATGTTTAAAATAAGAATAATGAACATAATACTGAATGAACATATTTGACTTTTTTTCCGTTTTTTTTTTTCGATATTTTGAAAACTATTCGAATGAATACAACGGTTTTAACAGAAATGTATTCAACATTGGATACTTGATCATACCAAAAATGCAAAACATAAAAAAAAAAGTTTTTCACCAAATTTATTTTCACTCCCTGTGTAACCGGAAGTGCTTGGGCTTCGAAAATATTTTAGCTCTTTAGATAATTTCAAGCAATATCATAATCCCAATTTTCAGGTTTCAAATATGTCCAGTTCTCCAGAAACGTCTAATAGGCACTCGAAGTTGGGACATCCTGTATTGAACGTATTATTTTTTGAATACCTCGAAAATGGTCAATTTTAGGGATATGGTTGATCGGACATTATTTTTTCGTTTTTAGGAATAGAATCATATAATTCGATAGAATGAATTTGGGTTCCTATTTGAAATAAGAAATTTTTTGATGCAAACTCTCATCGAAATTCAGCATGTTTTTTTTTAATACCATTTTGAATTCTTTATTCGAAATCATAGTATAAATTTGGTTGAAGCACTGATGTGAAGTCAGAAGCTTTTGCGCACATGTTCCATTATCTATTCTGAAACATAATTATTTTCGAGATGAAATGGAAATTTAACCTTAAACCGACAAACTTAATGTTTTATTCACCTCAATTGGACACTTTTATTCGAATTTACCATCGATATAGACAGTTTTCTTAGCTTTTATAAGATATGAATACCTACACTTCGTACAATTTTCATGACAGACATGATGACAGAATTTTTAATTCTGACATATGTATTCTATCTAAATTAAAATTCTTTAAATATCTAATGATTTACGAAAAAACTTACTTCTAAAGTAATTTCAGAATACGATAATCACGAAATTCGAAGAAAATTTGCCCGTCGGTATTGTACAGAGTGGTACAAATTGGACACTTTTGATAGGAAACACCAATTTCTAGAGGAGTTAGAGAAAAACTAGCCTACATGCTACGAGGTCGATTTTTGTGAGAAAATGATTGCCGAAAACCGCACATTGATATCTTGAGTTGTTCGAAAGATACAAGGTATTTTTCAATTTTGTGCATATCTGACCCAACCCCGTAACTTGTTTATTTTTGAATATTTCTTGTTTCTGTGAAAACATTCTCCATGCACTTTTTTGAAAGGAATCCAATGGTGTTCCTAGTTTTTTATTAAAAAATATGGTTTTGAAGCTATAACATGAACTTGTATTTTTTCTTATGGACCACCCCATATTTTTTTACATATTCGTGTTTGAAATGAAATTTTCTTTTCAAATATATATAATAGTTGCTACTCCTCTTTGAAAACATTCATTTTGTGGCTGTTTTCGAATTATTTTAGATGTATTTTCAAAATCTGGGATGCCATGTCTGAACATGAAACAAATTACCTTAGCAACTACAGTCTATGCGTACTGTCAAACAATTATTATTAAATGCAGTTAGCTTCACAAGTTTAGTGTGCTTCTTTGAACTGAGTTTTGAACATACTAGAATATTTAGCTGCCTGTTAATTCAAAATGTATGAAAATTACGAGAAATATGATATGTTAAAGTGTTATTGGGAATCACATGAAGATGCTCAGGCTACCAGCAATCTTTACTTTGACCGATATCCTGAAAGGAGACAACCGTTTCGGGATATGTTCACTAGATTGCAGCAAAACCTAGTTAATTACGGTTCTTTTTCAAAACCAAGGACAAAAGTTTACGATGACAGGAATAGAGATAGAGAGTTAGAAGATATAACGGTTTTAGGGGAAATACAAAACCAACCCAATATTTCACTTCGCAAAATGCAGTTGAATACAGGGATTCCAAAGACTACAGCAATGCGAATTATAGAAAAAAATAAATTCAAACCGTATAGAGTAAGAAAAGTTCACAAGTTACTACCATATGACCTACAATTCCGGCTCGAATTTTGCCAATGGTATTTAGGAAAATGTGCTGAAAACCCTAACTTTGGACAGAATATTATTTGGATCCACATATTATAGTGGAGACACAAAATCAAGGCCGATACAGTTTCAATGTTTGGGTCGGTATTTTTAGAGGAAGGTTTATCGGTCCCTTTATCTATGAGGGTAACCTTACGGCAGCGCGATATTTGGAAATATTGCGGGAATTTGTTGAACCAATAATGGATGATTTACCATTACAACAAATTGGAGACGTATACTTCCAACAAGACGGGGCACCGAGTCATAACGCACACATCATAACGGCGTTTTTAAACGAAATATTTACCGACAATAATTGGATTGGCAACCGGGGTCCTGTTCATTGGGCGGCAAGTCCCCCGATCTTACGCCTCTAGATTTTTACCTCTGGGGAAGAATAAAGGACCTCACATATAAACGCCAACCTGATTCCCGAGAAGCGTTGGAAGCAGCAGTGCGACATGCCTTTCGTTCAATACCTGCGATAGAATTGATTAATGCTGTCAATAAAGTGAGGAAGCGAAGTCAATTATGTTGTGACTTGAACGGTGCTCAATTCGAACACATGTTGTAAATAGTTTAAAAATATTGTTGTTCTTGTTATTCTATTTTTCGATTAAATTTATGAGTTATTACAAAATCGGCAATGATTATTCTTTTTACAGCTGTTATGTAGAACTATTTTGTTTCGTATTTAGGCATGACAACCCAGATTTTGAAAAAACATCTAAAATCATTCGAAAACAGCCACAAAATGAATGTTTTCAAAGAGAAGTAGCAACTATTATATATATTTGAAAAGAGAATTTAATTTCAAACACGATTATATAAAAAAATATAGGGTGGTCCATAAGAAAAAATACAAGTTTATGTTATAGCTTCAAAACCATATTTTGTAATAAAAAACTAGGGACACCATTGGATTCCTTTCAAAAAAGTGCCTGAAGAATGTTTTCACAGAAACAAGAAATATTCAAAAATAAACAAGTTACGGGGTTGGGTCAGAAATGCACAAAATTGAAAAACACCTTGTATCTTTCGAACAACTCAAAGTATGAAAGTGCGGTTTTCGGCATTCATTTTCTCACGAAAATCGACCTCGTAGCATGTAGGCTAGTTTTTCTCTAACTCCTCTAGAAATTGGTGTTTCCTATCAAAAGTGTCCAATTTGGACCACTCTGTACAAGTAATTACATATACCGAGTTTGTAATTGGATCGGATTTGTATATTTTGTGTTATAGAGGAAAAAACAACAAAAATTCAGATTTGTATAACTCCAAAACCATTTGGCTGATTATGCCTATTACCGAACTCAACTGTCGCATTTGGATGCGCAACCTACCTTGTAAATTGCATGTCGCTATCTCTTTCCGTTCGAAAGTTATCGTGGCAACGGTCACCTATCCAGCTATTGAACTCGCCCAAGGCTGCTCTTCTCCAACAAAATTTATTCGATCGTGTTCAAACTTGGCTGTAAAATTATTTTATAGTTATAGTTTCTGAGATATAGACTTTTTGCACGCATGTTCTGGGGAACGGTTTGCCATCATTTTAGCCAAATGGCTGTAATCTTCGAATTCTTCGCAGAAAATGGTCTCAAAACGAGTCGCTATTTTGTCCCGTTCTCAAGTTATCGTGAGATATTTTTCAATCATTTTTTTTTATTTTATATTACTTACTCGTATGTCGTTATTCTACTAATAGTTTTACCATGTTTCAATTTGATGGGATCTGTATTGGTTGAAAACAAAATTTGTACTCGCGGAAACCGTTGGGCCCATTAACGAACTTGTCCGTCGCAACACCTACCTTGAAATTTGCAGGGTAGGTGGTGCATCCCAATACGACGGACAAGTTCGTTAATGGTCATAATCGGCCCAACGGTTTCCGAGTAATAATTTTGTTTTCTACCAATACAAGTCCGATCGAATTTGGTGAGTAGTTGTAGAATGCAAAACTAAGGACGCTGGTGAAATTTTGTGATATTCGTATCACAAGAAAATTTTTAAAAAATTATTAAATGATATTTTTTATGTCACAATGACCGGAGAAAGATAGCGACTTGAAATTTTCGGGTAAGGTTATGCATCTGAATGCGACATTGGAGTTTGTCTATAGGCATAATCGGCCTAACGATTTTTTAGTTATACCCATCTGAAATTTGGTTGTTATTTCCTCAATAATTCGAAAAATACAAAACCGATTTAATTCAAACATAGATACTTTATCAGTTGTATAATGCAATCGCGAGAATTCTATATATCAAATATTCGTCCGACATCGCAGAAATTTTGCAAGAGCCTTCAGAACCTGACTTTACAGCCAAGTTCTCTATAACTCTGCTGCCAAGTTCCAAGTTTGAACACGATCGGATATATATTGTTGGAGAATCGAGCAGCCTTGTACGAGTTCAGTAGATGGATGGGTTACCGTTGCCTCGATAACTGTCGAACGCAAGGACGTGCAATTTTCAGGGTATGTTGCGTATTCGAATGGGTTGAGTTGAGTTCGTTTATGGGCATAATTGGTCCAACGGTTTCAGAGTTATACCCACCTGGAATGTTATTTTCTCGATAACTCAAAAAATATAGACTCGATCGAATTGAAGCTTGGTAACTAGTTGCAGAATACCGACATAAAGACGTGTTTAATTTTTTTTAAGAACCGTACCCCTAAAAAATTTCAAAAAAATCACGAAAAAAAAAAATTGGTGAGTGGACTACCCGTATAACAATTCGTTATCGTCCGAATATTTCGTTATCCGATCGTAACGACTGAATAACT
Source organism: Halyzia sedecimguttata (assembly GCA_937662695.2). Classification (NCBI taxonomy): domain Eukaryota; kingdom Metazoa; phylum Arthropoda; class Insecta; order Coleoptera; family Coccinellidae; genus Halyzia; species Halyzia sedecimguttata. The sequence continues at coordinate 43,709,665 of OW569413.2, read as the reverse complement.
TCCTTTAGGCTTGTTTCACATGCATATGGTTCCATTCGGTTCGGTTCGTTTTCGGTTTCAACCGAAAACGAATGAAGGCCTTTCACACATATACGGTTCATATTAGGTTTTATGTTATCTTCCGACACGGGCTCACAATTCCAATTTTTCCGCGACGTCAGATTCATCAAAGCCATTCAAAATTGAACACATACATATTTGAATGCATCCTACGTCTTCAATTCATCTTTATGTTTTTTGGAAGTTTTATACCGCAGCACTGGTTTAGATTTACTGCAGAAATCACTCGATCCACATTTGGTAAACCATCATTTTCTCATGAATACTGAGATAGCAACAATATCCCGAAAATATGTATGTTTATATTTCTATATTTGAACAATTCGTGAAAAATTGAAAGATATCTGCTCGATTTGAGGTTAAAACCACAAAACGAGACAGAAAACATATGTAAATATTTATTACTTTATGGTTAAAACCGAAACTAAACCGTATTCGTGTGAACGTCCCTGTTGATCTGTATTCCCTACACACGAATCCAAACCTGATAGAAACCTATTCGTGTCGAGGGAGTATTCGGTACTGTACGGTTTCTATTCGGTACCGAATCTAAACCGGAGCACCGTTTCACACTTGTCGCCAGCGACCGAATTGAAACCGAAAACGAAACGAACCGAATGGAACCGTATGCATGTGAAACAAGCCTAAAGATAAATAAAACTCTATCGAATCTATATCCAAACTTTAAAGATTATCTGTAGGTATACATTATAGCGATCCCTAATATATAAATTCGACAAAGACTAGGTAAAGATCTTGCAAACAATATCTGTATCGAGAATCGATATCTATTCGCTACGCATTCAGTAAGAACATCGCTAACGGTTATCTTTAATCCCTCTGTAAAGAATATATAACGATATTCGGAGATATTCCTATATCAAAAATCTTTGTAGGTTCTATACTATCCCGTGATTAAATTTTTTATCGAAAATTCACGATAAATCGATAGAAAATAGATACAGTTATCAGAGAAAAATAATATACTTTCATCGGATAATATATATACTCTGCTTCTACTCTACTGTACTCTCTGCTTTCCTTTCAATAATGAAATGCCAAACGCATACAACGCGTTGTCGCGTTGAAATTTAATGATATTACAATTTTTTTATTCTTTTTAATTTAATACACACTACACAGGAACACATCATTATTGAAATCGGGATTGTCCTACTGTTCATAGCTTTCCTATATGTGTAGTGTAATTTTTGCATTCATTACAGTAGGTTCATTCTTAATTTTACAACAAGGACATATTTTGTTGTCTTTCCGTCCATTGGGTCGAGAATGGTCAGGCAAGTTCATTCCAATAAAGCTGATGATAATATAAATATAGATCACTAACAATAGATATTGTATCATCAGTAATCAGCTAATCACTTACAGGTAATGTGTGAACTCTTATGTATCACACTTATCATACTGTCATCACTAGAGGGAATGTTATTGTTTATGTTTATGCCTTCAATAACTGTGGTAACAAATCAAAATAAATTATGATAGGTAGTATTCATTATAGCGCTTGAGTAAAAAATTTTAAATAAACTGATGAAGTTCTTACACTGACATTCCTTCCACAGAATTCCTTCATCGTATCATTATTACGATAATTTGCATAAGTACCATTATTCCTACGAATTTTATTAAGCGGAGCTTCCATTTTCTTTCTTTTTTTCTAATATTTATGGCGATTTCCATTGACCCGCTCGGAGCACTCGAAATCGATCTCATCTGTCATGCATCTGTCCAATTGAACCGAAAATATGTGTCAAATATGACAGAGTGACAGCTCCGAGTGATCCGAGCGTGTCAATGGAAATCGCCATTAATCGCCGATCGACAGTTATATCGCACTATTTTATTATGTGTATCCATAGCACCAATCAGTCGTTAAAATGCACCCACTTGAGATATCCTACAACAAGATTAGTGGATGGATGAATTGGTAAGGTGGTGGTCAGATCGAAAATTGGAGCTAAGGTATGCAGGTTCGAATCCAAATGAGGAACGAAAATTTAATTTAATACGTTAATTCAATATTATGGTAATATGGGTAAAATAAGAGGATGATTGAGATATCTGGACGATGAAACGCAGAAATATAAGAAAAACATTTAAAATTATGTTTTTCCACCGTAATTCTTATTAATTCTTGCTCCCAAAATAGGTATCTGTTCGATAAAGAATTTCTGTATTAAAACTTTATCGTTTGGATGATAGTTTTTCGTTATTTGATCTGTATCAAAGGAGTAGCGGTTTTTGATAACGTTTTGTTGCTGGTTCAGATAACGATTTTTCGTTAGCGTACCGGACATTCAGATATTCTACCTGTAACGAATCGATAACGAATTGTTATACGGGTATACATACGCGCAAAAGCTTCTGACTTCACGTCAGTGCTTGAACCAATTTTTAGTTCTACGACATTCAAGAAATTTCGCAAAAATTATCGGGTCAGATTCGTATATTTTGAATTATTGAGGAAATCAACAAAATTGATGGTGGGTATAACTTCGAAACCGTTTTGCCGATTATGCTCAACAACGAACTTGACTGTCCCATTCGGATGCGTAACCTAAGATGAAAATCGCATCTCTCCTTCTTCGGACACCAAGCGAAAATCTTCAATTTCAAAATATTAATTTTATTATTTTATAGATTGTTTGGGAGAGAAAACGCAAAATGGAACCATTCAGTGATTCAGTGAATTCACCTCATTCTTTAATGATTAATTGAAACATGTATGGGCCTTTTGCAATCATCATTTTCAGGTGATAAATTTCGAATTTCAGAATACTCTCAATAAAATTGGTTCAAGAACTGACGTGAAGTCAGGAGCTTTTGCGCGTATGTTTTATTGTCCATTCTCCTGGATTGGGATTTTATTATTTTATTATTATTATTGATAAGGGGGTTACGTTGCACCGCGACCTTGAGATCTATTGTGCCCCCCAACAGAGCTGTTCTCACCATTACGCCATCTACAGCTCGCCCTCCAGTTCCAGAGTATAAATGAACCTCAATATCTGGGAAGGCTTCAAGGATATTATGTCTTCACTCCTACAAGTTTCCTGTCCAAAGCATTCCTTTCGCTGACTTGCAATGGCGAGGCATTCTGTAACAAGGTGAAGAGGAGTTTCTTCCTCCTCCCCACAGAATCTGCACTCGTCAGTATCTGATAAACCTATTCTCATCAAATGCTTCCTGAGGCGACAGTGTCCTGTGAGGAAGCCAGTGACCAGGTGTAACTTATTCTTGCAGAGATCCAGATACCTTTTGGATCTCACTTCTTTAAAGTTCCTAAGGAACTTTTTGGAATGAACCAAACCTGGAAGATTCCGCCAGAGTGTCTCTCTTTTGGTTTCCTCCTTCTCCAGAAACTCTTTCTTGTAGGTGCATTTTCCTATACCGCAGAAAGGTTCTGGGCCGATAAAAGGTGTTCGTGCTGCCTTTCTGGCAAGTGTATCGGCCTCTTCGTTCCCCTTGACTCCCGAGTGACCGGGGACCCAGACTAAAAAGACCTTATTATTCTTGCCAATTTCATTTAGTTTTCTTCGGCACTCCCATATCAACTTTGAATCGATGGCATGGGAGCTCAGTGCTTTGATAACAGATTGACTATCCGAATGGATTGCTATGTCGCATTTCTGATATTTTCTTTCTAGGTTAATATCTGCACATCTTTCGATTGCGAGTAATTCTGCCTGGAAGATACTCAAACGGGAGCCTACCGACAGTGCGCACTTGGTGCCTGTCCCATATACCCCAGCGCCAGCTCCCGTCGTGGTTTTTGAGCCATCTGTGTACCATTTTATGGTATTTTCTTTGAAAGTCTGGGTGGTGAACTCCCTTTCCCATTCTTCCTTTCTACCTATCATCGTGGTGGATTGGGATACTCTTAATCGAATTTATCATGGTAATTTCTATTATCCGTTCTCCTGTATTGGACACTCTCTTAATCGAATTTGCCATGGTAAATTCGAGTGTCCAATACAGGAGACCGGACAATAGAATTTACCATGATAAATTCGATTAATAGTGTCCAATACAGGAGAATGGTCAATAGAACATATGTGCAAGAGCTCCTGACTCCACGTCAGTACTTGAACCAATTTTTTATGATTGCCTTGGAATCTGCGGTGAAAAATAGTTTTCTAACATGATTATGTTCCTGAATTGAAAAAAAAAGTCAGAAATTATTGAAATTATATAATTTTTATATTATATTATATAATTTTTTTTTCGTAATTTTTTAAAATTTTTCTAGGGGTACGGTTCTCAAAAAAACTTACACACGTCTTTGAGTCGATATTCTACAACTAGTTACCAAGCTTCAATTCGATCGAGTCTATATTTTTTGAGTTATCGAGGAAATAATATTCCAGGTGGATATGACTTGGAAACCGTTGGACCGATTATGTCCAAAAACGAACTTAACTCTCCCATTCGGATGCTCAACCTACCCTGAAAATTGCAAGTCTCTATATATTCTTTCTTTTGAAAGTTATCGAGGCAACAATCACCCATTCAGCTACTGAACTCACACAAGGCTGCTCGGATCTCCAATAATATGGATCCGATCGTGTTTGAACTTGAAACTTGGCAGTAGTGTTAGGTTCTGAAGGCTCTTGCAGAAATTCAGCGATGTGGGATGATTAGTTTCTGATATATAGATTTTTTTTCAAGATTTTCAATGATTTTTCAAAAAATTTCTTGTGATACGATTCTCACGGAATTTCGCAGGAACTTTTGCGTTGGCATTCTACAACAATCCATGCTTGAATTACATCGGTTTTGTATTTTTCCAGTTATTGAAGAAATAACAACCAAATTTCAGATGGGTATAAACTCAAATGTCGCATTTAGATGCGCAACCTAACCTGAAAATTTCAAGTCGCTACCTCTTTCCGTTCTCAGGTTATCGTGACATAAATAATATTTTTAATCATTTTTTTTTAATTCTTTAGTGATACGATTCCCACAAAATTTCACGAACATCCTAAGGTTTGTATTCCACAGCTACTCAACAAGTTTCAATTCGATCGGATTTGTATTGGTTGAAAGCAAAATTATTACTCGGAAACCATTGGGCCGATTATGCCCATTAACGAACTTGTCCGTCGTATTGAGATGCGCCACCTATCCTGACATTTTCAAGTCGCTATCTTTTTCCGTTCTCAAGTTATCGTGGCAACGGCCGGCCAGCTGGCCGGACGGACAGAATCAAATTTGACCTCGAATTCTTTATCAGGGAATCGAACCCAATCGTTTGACACCCTTTTCGGCAAAAAATGACAACGCGATATTCCTCAGAACATTCGCGCAAAAATAATTCTGAAGATTTTCGCTTGGTGTCTGAACTCTGAAGGAGTCTGATTTAGTCCCCGAAACTGAAATAGTTGTTTTATCGTTGATGTTGTTTCCTTACTGTTTGTTAGGCAACATTGTTCCATATATTGCTTCTGACAAATATCTTGTGTTTCTTACGCAGAAGCAATTTCAAAGTAATATTTGTTTTTTAAAGATATTTTTTCGGCAACCGTCCGGGAAGTGCCCACTTCCCGGACGCTTTTTCTTTGAGAAAGAAGCATTTCCCGGCCTAGTCCGGGAAGTACGTACTTCCCGGACTAGGCCGGAAAAATCACGTCGATTTGGTCATTGTAAATATGAAAATCTTGGTAGGTATATTTTTAATAAATGAAGTTACCATAGCACTGAGAAAACGGCTGACAGTTCATATAAAATTAGTTGTCAACAATTTGCACATGTGATATTTTCTGTTCTGTTTAATTTGAATAAGAATCAAAATATATAAAAAAATTGGTTCAAGCACTGACGTGAAGTCAGAAGCTTTTGCGCGTATGTTCTATTGTCCATTCTTCTGTATTGGACACCCTCAATCGAATTTACCATGGTAAATTCGAATTAAGTGTCCAATACAGGAGAATGGACGACATAATTAACCATGGTAAATTCGATTGAGGGTGTCCAATACAGAAGAATGGACAATAGAACATACGCGCAAAAGCTTCTGACTTCACGTCAGTGCTTGAACCAATTTTTTTTTTCGTGATTTTTTTTAAATTTTCTAGGGGTACGGTTCTTAAAATTTTTTTTTTCGTCATTTTTTTCAAATTTTCTAGGGGTACGGTTCTTACAAAATTTTAAACACGTCTTTATGTTGATTTTCTACTACTAGTTACCAAGCACCAATTAGATCGAATATTTATTTTTTGAGTTATCAAGGAAATAATATTCCAGGTGGGTATAACTCGGAAACCGTTTGACCGATTATGCCCAAAATCGAACTCAACTGTTCCCTTTGGATACGCAACCTACCCTGAAAATTGCAAGTCCCTATCTCCTTTCGTTCGAAAGTTATCGAGGCAACGGTAACCCATCTACTGAACTCACACAAGAATGCTCGAATCTCCAACAATATTTAACCGATCGTAATAAAACTTAAAACTAGGCAGTAGAGTTAGGTTAAAAAGGCTTTTGCAAAATTTCAGCAATTTCAAACGTATAGTTACTGATATATAGAATTTTTTATTTTTTTTTTCAATGATTTATTAAAAATTTACTACAAATGCTATCCTCACCAAATTTTGCAAACATTTTCGCGTTGGCATTCTACAACTAATAACCATGTTTGAATTCAATCAGTTCAGTATTTTTTGAGTTAATGAGGAACAAAACTTCACCAAATTTCAGAAAATTTCAGATGGCTATAACTCTAAAACCGTTTGGCCGATTATGCTCATAAACAAACTGAAATGTCGCGTTCTGGTGCACATCCTAACCTGAAAATTTCAAGCCGCTATCTCATTCCATTCTCAAGTTATCGTGACAACAAAAATATTTTTTAATAATTTTTTTAAAATTTTCTAGCCATACGATTCGCACAAAATTTCACAAACGTGCTTAAGTTCATATTCTACAACTACCCACCAAGTTTCAATTTGATCGGATTTATATTGGTTGAAAACAAAATTATTACTCGGAAACCACTGGGCCGATTATGCCCATTAACGAACTTGTCCGTCGTATTGGGATGCGCCACCTACCCTGAAAATTTCAAGTCGCTAGCTCTTTTCGTTCTCAAGTTATTGTGGCAACGGACGGCCGGACGGCCGGCCGGCCGGACAGAATCAAATTTGACCTCGAATATTCTTCATTGGGGAGTCGAACTTAATAGTTTGAGACCATTTTTTTCAAAAAATTCGAAAGTTACAGACATTTGGGCAAAACTATAACGCGATGTTCCCCAGAACATACGCGCAAAAAAGAAGTGTGTCGTCTCATTGATTTGTTATTCTACACGGTTGCCGAAAAAATATTGTACGCATCACGCCCGAAAAAGGTTTTTTTGGACTCATAGACTTCTAGGACTCGCTTACGCTCGTCCTAGAATTTTGTCTATTCGTCCAAAAAAACCCTATTTTCCGGACTTGTTACGTAAATTACTATTTCAGAGTTTGGGAGAGTAAACCCAGAAAGGAACCATTTAGTGATGAATTCACCTCTCAAAGTATCCTTTAATGATTACTTAATTACTTCAGTAAATAAAAGAAACCAATAATGAAAAGTTATTATTATATTTGAATTTTTTATTTCATCAATATAGATAAAATCTGCAGAATTTTTGCAATACAAAAATAACTTATCACAGTGAAAGAACATATTATTCTATGTAGTTATAATAATCACGACATAAAGATACAAATAGAAACTGATATTACAACAGCTTATCGAGTAATGTTACTCCTTTGGAATAAATTTTTGGAAACTTAAGCGAATAAATACCTAGTATTTGACTTAATAAAATATATATGTATATATATATATATATATATTTAACTATACAATTTCCTGATCCATTATCAAAAAGTTATGCCATAAAATGAACAATAAAAAATATTTGTATGTAAATAACCCTGAAGGCTCCTAGTGCAATTGAGATTTTTGGTTTTCATACATAGAAACATAATATATAACAATCTCCAAAAATAAACAATTATATTACTTTAAGAATTTCGCACTTCAGGTATGTTTGTTTGATGAATTCCTATTTTGATAGTAATGATCCAATTTACACATTACAGTTTACCCAAACCTAGACATATTTCATGAGTTCATCATTTACATAAAAAAATTATCAATTATTGCAGAACTCTTAGAACCAGTTCTCAATCATATTGTGCTCCATGATATCTGAACTTAAGAAGAAGTTACTTACTTGGTACAAATTCGAGAGCTTCCCTTCGAATGATTATAAATATATATATATTTAATGTTAAGTAGGTTGGTTGGTATATATTTAATGATTTTCCCATAGAAAGAAAGTTACAGAATTAAAATATAGAAATTCCAATCGTGAACCCCAAAAATAAAATAGAAATTACTCTACCTATTAAGAAACATTGTTTTGGTATTGGCCTCAGTTCTCACTAATATATGTATATCTCCCTAATGAAACAATCTTTATTTCCACAGTAATTGACATTTTTAATCATAGGTACACCTTGATAAAAATTTAATTGTAAAGAATCTTTAATGAGCTTTGGATTTCAGCATTGAATAATCATTTTCTTTTAGCTTCTTTCTATCATTTCCACTAGACAAATATGCCTTGAAGAAAAATCTAGCAAATAAGACAAAATAACTAAGATACATAGTTATAGAAAGCTTAACATTAAAAGGAGTAATATGGCATTCTACTCCACTTTGGAGTAATTGGTGAGACCAGATATTAATTGCGCAACCGATGACCATTTGAACAAGTTGAAGAGTCGTTATGACCATAGCTAGTTGTTTTGGAGGTTTATATCCCATGGCACGAAGAGCATAATATGAATACATAATGGAATGAACACAATAATTCATGACAATGAACCACCTGGCACTTGATGTATATTCGGTATAACTAAACCAAGAATATAAAAGAACGGTTATATGGTGGTACCAATGTAGAAATATTAGTGGCTGTTTACGAAGAACAATGAATATTGTATCTCCAAGTTCTGGAAGTTTACTAAGTACAAACATAAATGACCAGAACCCACTCACTTTATCTAATTCGATGAATGAAGGGATACATACAGAATGGTATAATCCATGATTTGTAATAATGTGTAAAAACTCAGGTATAGTTCTACACGCTCCAATTATACTGAATGTAGCAAGTAAAGTATTCCAAAATACCAGAACTCCACGTAATTCGAATCTAGGACGATTCTGCATAAGATATTGTCCCCCAAAAATTAATATCATGTAAATTCCAATGTAATAAAAGCCATTTTTCCAGTTGTCTATCATCCATATTCTGGATTTCTGATGAACAAATTCCGATTCGAAATTAAACACATAAGAATAATGAGGCAAAGTCACTGAGTATTCTTTCATAACTTTATTTTTACAACCGCGAAACGAAAATATAAAGATTTGATCACCGGCGCAACTGACGACAAACTAACGGATGTACAAGAAGAGGTTACTTTCTGTAGTATTCATATTCATAATTATATGCTTTGATTGTACATATCACTTTCGAGCGCAGATTGGTTGGCACATCTTGAACTTTGTATTCAGTTATGTGAACTTATATATCTATCAAAATTTCATACATTTGTAATGTTGTCGTAGCGTAGAGTAATTTAAGTACATAACCCCCACTTTCTACAGAATTTGATAACCATAGAGAAAGATAATTATTCTTTTGTCTCCGTTCATAAGACAAACCAGTCAGTAGTCAATCAATGAAAATCAAACTGTGCGTCGGCATACGCATCGAATTTAAGCGAGTAACCGAAATAGGGCCGGTTTCTCAATTATTGCTCTCGGTTGCGGGTAACCCGAGTGTTACGCCACAGAGTAATCTGTGGTTACGCGTTCATGAACGCTAAATACATGCTACATACTCGCAACTAGTGTTGTGAAATACTCGAGTATTTAAGTAAAGGACAAATATCCTGGAAAAATGTCCGAAACTTTCCCCCAAGGTCGAGCATTTTGAGTATTTAAGTATTTACGGACATTGCGGAAAAATATGACAATCGTCACATGTTAAGTTAAAATATCTGGACAATTTGAGGCATTTCAAGACATTTTTCATGGTCAATTGGAAATTACAAATAACTTATCATTGAATGAGTTATTATCATGTTATTTTATTGAGTATCAGAGATAAAGGACAGGAGCCAGGTTCTGAATTAAGAATTAATAATAGAAAAATCGATTTAATTAGACTGTTAAATAATAAAAATAAACTTGTTTAGAAAAAATTATGTATATTTTCCCAATTGGTCCACAGATCGTTAAGAATCTTCGATCCAAGTAGAAAAGAATAAACTGCTTAAAAAATAACTCTGTATAATGGCATCACAAATCGTTAAGCATCTTCGATCCAAGTAGAAAGAAATAAACTTCTTGAAAATTTTTTGTATAATTGGCATCTCAGATCGTTAAGCATCTTCGATCCAAGTAGCAAAGGAGAATAAATATCGGACAAAAATGAAAATTGTCAAACAATTTTTAAGTAGAAAAGAAATTTATGATATTTATCCAGACATTTTCGATAATGTCGATAAATACTAAAAAACTATAAATGAGGACTGTTTTTACAAGTAATGATAATTTTCGGACATTTTTCAGTATTTATCAGAGGAGTATTCAAGACATTTTCCACACTCACAACACTACTCGCAACCTCGAGTTAACTCGCAATTGAGAAACCGGCCCATAGAGTGGTTAAGATCAATCCCTTGCAATTATAACCGATCGGTTATGTTTAGCAGGAGATTGGTCTTAACCGCTCTGCTCCGGTTACTCGCTTAAATTGGACTGTATAGACAACATTGGTTGCGTTCGGAATCCACGTTGGACGTTGTCCGGTGCGTACCCAACCCGTTCGGAATCGACGTCGGGTGAACCTACACAATGACTAACCACAGAAAACAACCGATCGCGCTCTACGTCGGATGCGTCCGACGTTGATTCTGAACGCAACCATTAGTTAGGTTAGGCGGGAAATTTGAATTATGATCCATCCTTGGATCCGAGCACTGAATTCCCCATGCATTTCATAGACGGAGGTTACACGGTCAGTCTGGTATCATTCTCGCATCAATCTAACAACAGTATTACCATCAATCTGGATCATCAATCTACGCATTTAGAACCAAATTCCGTCGATCTGACATCTATCCATGATTGATGTGATGCGATGCGAGACTGATACCAGATTGACGATGTAACCTCCGTCTTATGGATCTCTAATTTAGGAGAATTTCTCGCATGTTTTTAGATACTTCGGCTAATTTGTAAAGGTTTATTTCGGTTGAAATAGATTCAGTGAACCTTTCTCGACAATCTAGAAAGTTTTCATAACAAAATTGTATATTTCCAAAATAATTAATGAATATAAAAGTGTTCATCAAATTCGATTGACGTATGTCTTAGCTCACTCGAAATCAGTCAAAAATTATCAAAAATGAAATAAAAATCGACATAGAATCACACTAATTTGGCAATTAAGAGCTGTCAAAGCTTCGTGAAACCCAACCGGCCATGTGATGACGCACAACAGAAGTCATCTACGACATACGGAAATCTTTCAAACTACACTGGTTTCAATTTTGATTTAAGGATAAATAGAAGTAGATTTTGATGTGGAAAGAACATGAAAACATGCACTAATGATGGAGGTACCCAAGATTCAATGTCTCTGTACTAACAACTCAAAGTTGAACCACAGCCCCCTATATTTACATCTACATCTCTATAGTGGGCTGTGATTGAACCTTCATAAGCCTCTCATGTTGAAAATTTGAATATGGATCTCCCGCCAAGAGAATGATTCCAACCTAACTAATATGGTCTATACCAGGGTTTCTCAAAGTGAGGTACGCGAACCCCTAGGGGTGGGCCATTCGACGATAGGGTGTTCGCGGTCTGATTTACGGCCACCATGTGATAAAAATTGTGGCACGCGCTCGCCACCGTGTGTTAGTTAAACTGTCATGTGAAAACTTTTAAAGGGGTTCGTGGATCCAAAAGTTTGAGAAACCCTGGTCTATACCAATAAAGTCGTAAAGCTAATTTCGCCCGAGTTTTCCAATGAAATGTGGACCTGGCTAGTTTCTGGTTATCGTTTAAATTATGGAAATATTCATTATTGTGAAATTATATATTTTAAGTAATGAATTCTGATTTTTCCTTCTAGCTTCTGGAAAAAACTTCTTCTTCATAGTTTTTTGCTCGTGAAGATAATCTTTCTGCATTAGTGCGGAATAAAGTATTCTACACTTGAAGCGTTCGGTCGAATGTAGTAATTTACAGATCAATTAAACTCAAGGCCCTCCTAAGGAAATATTTGCTCGGAAGTATCATTAATCTTTATTCGAGTCTTTATTCCGCCAAACTCCCATGACAACGGCTTCAATTATTTGGTTTTCAGAGAATTATTTATTATAATCAGTTTCACTTTCATTCGAATTGTGTGAAAGTGAGGGCCCGGTTTCTCCATTGCGAGTTAACTCAAGGTTGTGGGTAACCTCAGTGTTACACGTTTATGAATATCGCTAAATACATGCGTAACTCGCAACCTCCAGTTAACTCGCTATTGAGAAACCGGCCCAATAGGTCAAGAGGTCAAGACATTCTATAAAAAATTGGCACAAGCCCTGTGGACAGGAGCTTTCTGGCGCTCTAGTTCAAACAGACAAATTATATCTCCTAAAGTATTGGTTTCTCAGAGTTGAGAATAATTATCAATGTATTATTATGATAGAACTGCATCATAAAGGAAATTCAATTCAAATAATAGAGTAATTATCAAGATTAAATGAGCAATCTGAGAATGAGAACTGCACCATGGAAGTAATCAAATTGAAATAGCTTAAATGAATTTGACTCTCTCTTATAGAACAGGATGACATGTACGAGTATGAACACAGAGCATATAATAAAGCTTAGATAGAATAATTATAGCATTCTGTGAAAACATAGAAGTACGATTCATTATGGAAACTTCGAAAGATCATATCTCCGAAAGTATTAGCTTGTTGAAGTTAAAAATGACATCAATGGATTTTTATGGTGAAACTGCATCTTAAATGAAAATTGAATTTGAAACTTGTTACTTAAAAACAAATTTTTTTTTCGTTACTCCGAAACCATCTGGCCTATTTTGCCCGTTCGAGAGTTATTGTAGAAACATTTTTTTTTAATTTACATAAATTTTTTTTTGACTTTGCGGTAACCTGGTCAATACAAAACTTCACATGCGTATAAAGGTCATGATTCTACGATTTGATGTTAAATTTCAGATAGATCGAGTGATCGGTTCCGGAAATATTCATAAAAAATGTGTTTTACTAAAATCGGCCATAACTCCGAAACCGCTTGAGGGATTTCGCCCTTTAAAGAACTCGTCTGAGATATTTACGCTCCAAACACACCTTGCAAATTTCAATCCCCTAACTCCTTTCGTGCGAGAGTTATCATGCCTACGACCGGCCGGACAGAATCGATTTCGATCTCGGATTCTTGACCAGTGAGTCGAACCAAATCGTTTAAGACCATTTTCAGCCAAAAATTCGAAAATTACAGACATTTGGGCAAATTGATAAGCACTCAGTTCCGAGGAACTAGAGCGCCAAAAACGTACCCCTAGGGTGCGTTTTTATTTTAAACGAAATGTCTAATCGATAAATCATATCATATCATATTAATCATAATCATGAATCAGTGTGTTTTTATTTTCATCAAGTGAATAGACCACATTAGTTAGCTTAGGCGGGAAATTTGAATTACGATCCATCCGTGGATCCGAGCACTTAATTGCCCATGCATTTCTTATGGACCTAAAATTTACGCGAATTTCTCGCCTGTTTTTAGATACTTTGACTAATTTCTTAAGGTTTATTTCGGTTGAAATAGATTCAGTGAACCTTTCTCAACACTCTAGAATCAAGTTTTCATAACAAAATTGTATATTTCCAAAATAATCAATAAATATAAAAGTGTTCACCAAATTCGATTGACGTATGTCTTAGCTCACTGGAAATCAGTCAACAAAAATAATAACATAAAGCATATCCTGCATTCACATTTATAAAGTCTCCCGGTTGGCCATGAAATTTTGACACATTTCACAGTGTATATTTTGAAAATGTTAGGTTATGCTCATTTTCCTGTCAGATAACTATGCAACGTTGTCATTCCTAAATAGAAGTCGTAGTAATTACGAATTTTTCACAACGTGAATTTTCATGGGAAAAATAATTAAATTGATAAGATATTAGTGAATTACACAATTCCAAAAGACCTGGCGACTGTTGAAGAAATTTTTTCATCTGTTACTATGGCAATATTTCACGTATATAAACTGATTTGAATACTCATTTATGCTATTTTCTTTTACGGAAATCAAGAATCAAGTGTTGAAATTATAATGGAAAATAATGGATACAGTAGTCCGTTACTTCGTGATAGTTCATTTGAAAAAAGAATAAAAGTACCTGAATAACCCGGCAGGAAAACTTCTAAACGAACAGTTGTACCTATGGAGTTCCCCACTTTTCGGAATTGTCAATATATAAGCCTACATTAATAATAAGTAATTTCATTTGAGAGTCCTAAGAAAGAATGGAGTTTTCCTATTGCAGATTATTCGAAGATAATGATCTGTGATAATATCTTGTCTAAGAAGGAACATTATGTTGATTGTTTAGAGTAGACATTGGCAACGTCTCCGAGAATTGTTTTGACCTTGACGATATTTCAGAAGTGCCAACCTGCCTTTGTTTTAGTTACAAAAACGTGATAGACCTAAATCATGGCCAACCGGGAGACTTTATAAAAGTGAATGGAGTATACACTCATTCCTCGATACGTGCGAAAATCTCGTCCAATCCTGGATAAGCGTGCGTCTTGCATCAACGAGAGAGAGCAAAATCGGTTTTCTCTGTCATACTCCTCAGTAATTTCAACAGTGTTGTCATAGATGCATAGAATACATGGTGAAGACACTCTTTGACATATTTTCGGCCGATTTGCGGTCCAAATACTGTCAAAATACAAGGATTTTGTTTTACTTCAATTTTCGCCGATAGATGCCGGCAGTAGAAATTTTATGGACAAAATTACCGACATGTCAGATTAAATTTGAATCTTTGCTTATTCCAGTTTCTTGTGGAAAGTCGTTTGCCGCGCCGAAAGTAAGTCAAATGTTTGCTGTGTGAACTCTGAACGAGTATCCAGAACCATTTTTATCAAATACTATTTTCATTTCGAAAATATTTCGTTTTTATGCGAATATATTTTTTTAACAATAATTGTATATTCTTACCGGATCAGGGGCAGATTTCTAGTATCAAGATAGTTATTAATTTTAATATTAATAATATTGAAAGATCGCTGATACCGTTAATTGTTAATAAATCAACATAGGAGAACGTAAGACTTGTTGATTTACTATAATCTTGCCGGTTGATGAACATAAACTGTTTTAACAGTTGAAATTAAGATATAACTCTATTGATTAATAATTATATTCATTATACAATTCAGTTATATATTGAGAAGTAATGAAATGCCATGTTATGAAAACTAACAATATTATTTGTGAACGATGAAAGGACTAGCAGAGAACAAAGTTCAGAGCAACCACACAGTGTGATTTCATCAATTTGAATAGCTTTCCTAAGGCGTCATTCTTTTTGGCGCTCTTATACTATAATATTATTTGTTTCAAGGATATTGTTAAACGACAAGAATGGCAACTGGCTTGTGCTAGAGGTAGGGTATCGAAAATTAGAACATTTGTTTGTTCAAAATATTTTTCTAGCGAATATATGTATATTGAATAAAAGATTGAAACGTAGTACACTACCCTCTATTTGGTTAGTTTATCAATTTAATGAATCATTTTTCGATATTTCATCAGTATATACTTAGTTCTGAATAATAGCTATCGAATTAAATATCTATATTCAGCAATCTAATTGCTGAGAACATGAAAAGTTGTCAAGGGGTATTGGGTGACTGAAAAAATGCTGTATACATGAGAATGTTTTGATGAAATTTCAAATTATACATATAATATAATAAGTAAAATGCTCAATTTAAAAGAGCCTTACATGATAAAGGAATTACTACATTTGAATAATAATATGATATCGAAAGATATTGTATGTAGAGGTATTACAGAAAATTCTGTATCATTCAATGTATTTCAAAATACATAAATTAAATGCCTGTACTCTAATGACGTTGGATGTGATCTTTCGTAATGGAAAAATAATGATTTCACAGATTTCTTCATTTACAGTTCCATTCAAAATGTTCCAAAGAAACTCCTTTACTGATAAATCCCTTATTTGACCTCATTATGTCTTGGCAAGATGAAATTTCTGTTCCAAACCAATGTGGTTTACATATTATCTCCGAACAGATATCTGATTAATCAAAAAATGGATTGATTTTTCAATAAACTGCTTCATTATATTCTTTTAATTTGAATTTACGAACTAGCAACGGTGAATAGTGAACTTTGTCGTTTGTCAGTTTTCATTTATTCGCTTGTCAGAATCTTCGAAATCGACCCTAGCGGCACCATCGTTAATAAAGTGAAGTAGTACATAAAGTACGTGATTTGACAGTTCTTGGTCCGTTTTTCGGCCGAAAATTTTAGCAGGAATTAGTAGGGAGTGTCCACACCTTGTTATTCTATGCATCTTGGTCTTGTCCATGTCTTGTCACTCACAGAACACTCTTGTCAAAACGATATTGATTTTTGAAGAATTCCAGGTTTTTGTGTTTAATCAGCCAGTTTGATTGCTCTAAAGTATATCTGAGTTCCAAGTTTGGTAATTATGTGCTTTAGGCAACATTGCTCTATTTCGATAAAAAAAAATCACCACTCACTAATTTCGAGGTGTAGATTACGAATCTTAAGTTTCAAAGCCCGCTCGTTTGTAGTTTTTCAGAAAAAAAATCGAAATTATTACTCCATTGACATCACTCAATTTCGTTTTGACACCACGTATTTCACTGTTTTCTTGATAGATAATAGTATTGAATTAATTTTCCATCATTCTTCTAGCTTTAACATCAGTAAATACGCTTCATTAAGCCAAAAGTAGATAATTTTCATGATAAATATTGACGTCCATCCTATCGACATATTCCAACCACAGACAACTGAAGCAAATTCATATTGCGCTGTTGCCAGAT
This sequence comes from Halyzia sedecimguttata, assembly GCA_937662695.2. NCBI lineage: Eukaryota > Metazoa > Arthropoda > Insecta > Coleoptera > Coccinellidae > Halyzia > Halyzia sedecimguttata. Next base: position 43,692,364 of record OW569413.2, on the reverse strand, counting down.
TTAATAATAATAATAATAATAATAATAGTGTCTTTATTAGCATACCAGAATAAAAATACACTTGGGGCGAAGTCTAGCGTCAGCTACTCCACTCAACCCCTGACAAAATAAAACAAGAAAAAAAACAAATAAAAATTAAAAAAACATATGAAGAAGAGAAAATATCAACACAAATAAACAAAATTAATGAAATCTACAGTGAACTGAACTGAATATATGTACAAAAAAAAAAAAAAATATATCAAATCCAAAACTACGACTGGTTCACGAACAGCTTCATTTTCAATACCTTCCTCAAAGAATTAAGAGAAGTTCCTTCGCACGCAACTAAAAATTCATTATGTAGTTTCACCGCATTAAAGGTGAAAGAGCGCTGAAACATGGCTGAACCAAATCGAGGAAGCATAAGTCTCCCCCCATGCCTCACAGCCACATCGTGGACATCCCGTCTGAAAACCAGCTTCACTCTCAAATAGGGAGGAATACCTGTACCCAAAATTCGATGTACCACAATTGCCATATGAAGCCGGAAAATATTATCGACCCTGAGCCACTCCAACCTATTTATCCCACTAGTAATCCCCCGGTCGTACTTTCTCAAACCCAGAACGTAGCGACAGCAGGAATTCTGCATTTTCTGCAACCTATATTTTTCGACAGAATCAAGACATGGATAAAAAACTGTCAACCCGTAACTCAGCTTAGACAACACTAAGGATTCGCAGAGATACTTCCGTGATCTAAAATCTAAAAAATGTCTTTGTCGATACAAATAACGAAGTGCCAGAAAAGAACTCCTCAACAGAAATGACAAATGCTCCCTGAATCTCAACCGACAATCGAAAAAGATCCCAAGGTTTCTGCAGCAGGTGGAGGATGGAATTTTATCATCACCTATTTTAATCTCAAACTCCGCACTGAGCGTTCTTGGAAAGAAAGGTATATAAAAACATTTTTTTACGTTAATTTTCAAGTTATTTTCCCTGCAATAGTGCATTATTCTGGACAAGTCTTCATTAAACCGTTCGACAGCTGCAGAAACAGTAGATGGAAGGAAAGACAGGCGAACTTGAGTGTCATCACAATAAAAATAGATGACAACAAACCTAACTACTCTATACATATCAGCTATATATATTAAAAACAACAGAGGACCAAGAATGGAACCTTGAGGCACACCTGAAGTTATCGGGCAGTACTCCGAAAACACACCACGCAACTTAACGCATTGATATCTACCAAAAAGATAAGACCTGAAAAATCTCAAAGCAGATTCATCAAATCCAAAATAACCTAACTTAGCACAGAGCAACTCATGATCCAGGGTATCGAACGCTTTTGCGAAATCTAACAGGGCAAGAATTGAAGCCTGACCCCCATCCAGAGATCTCAGAATGTCATCCGTTATATTTAAAAGAAGAGTGGTAGTGCTGTAACCCCTTCTGAAACCCGACTGCTGGTCAGTAAGAATTCCGCTCTGGGAGGCGTAGTCATAAATCTGAGCAAACAATACTTTCTCGAGAACCTTAGAAATAGCTGGTAACACACTTATAGGGCGAAAATCGGAGAAATCTTTAGGATCTGAAATCTTAGGCATAGGATTCACAATAGAGCACTTCCAAACATCTGGACAATACCCAGACTCAATACAAACATTGATGATATGAGTGATGAAGGGCAAAATAATACCGAGCGACAATTGAAGCATTCTGGCAGATATACCATCAATCCCCAATGCGCTCGAACTAAGATTGAGAACAATAGATCGAATCTCCTCCATAGTTGCAAGTCTGAATGAAAATTTCGCATTTGCATCGAACCTACCAGAACTATAATGGCTAGTTGTATCAGGGCAAACATTCGGAGGGCTGAAGACTGAGCGAAAATAATCATTGAACGCCTGAGGGTCAACAAAGCATTCGGGCACCGTTTCCACCGAATTTGCGTACAATTATCTGAAAGATTTCCAAAAAAACTTTGAACCTTGATATCGGGCTTGGGACATAAAACTGAATTTTTCTTTTCGCACAGCAGACGTTACAGCATTGCGTAGACTAGTATAGTACCTATAATCAGCTAAGTTCTTTGTAAGCTTATACCTCGACAAGGCCCTGCCTCTCAACCTCATCATACTTTTCACAGTGGGAGTTATCCAAGGGGCAAACGGTTTAGAAACTCTTGATTCAACGTATGGTGCATGTTTGTCAAATACTTCCGTAAGACAACGACAAAAGATGGATAACATCCTTCGGATCATAGACAAGAGATATATATGCTTCGGATATACCAAAGGATAAAAAATTCCAGTAAAAAGAAAATTAGATGTAGATGCATTTTTATTTCATTATATGAAAAAATTTTTTTTTTTTCAAATTCGCACCTGTCTACAGGAAATTTGCCGGTTCGTTGCTTTTTGGTTAGTCGGATTCAAGCAACAACTCGAACGAGAAATAAAATGGGGTTCACATACGGTTGTAGATTGGATTAGATTAGGTTAGGTTAGGACAGTGGCATATCCGAAATATGTTGATATAACATGTCCTAACCTAACCTAATGAAATGGGGTTCACATACGGTTGTAGATTGGATTAGGTTAGGTTAGGTTAGAACAGTGGCATATCCGAAATATGTTATATCAACATACCGAAATATGTTGATATAACATATTTCGGATATGCCACTGTCCTAACCTAACCTAACCTAATCCAATCTACAACCGTATGTTGAAATTCCTTGTTAAAAAATTTGAATGTGGATCTCCCGCCAAGCGAATAATTATTTGCCTCTCTTCGCTAAGGATACTGACTATTTTACAGGCCTTTGAAAGTGTCAGCCTTGCTAATTGTATCGTCAGAAATTTAATTATGTGGATGGAATCGCGAATGTGAACAGTTTATATATGAAACGGCAAAACAATAATATTTCAAAGCCAACTGCGATATAACAATTAATTGTGAAGACCCTGTAGAAGGTTTCCTTCGTTTTAATCGTTTTATTACCCTTTGTCGTTTTGTTAAGAACACGAAGAAGAAGTTTGGTTTACGGTGAAGTTATTTGCTACTTATAGGCGAAAAACAAAATGAGTTTGATTTCTAATTGAATACATCATGTTATTAAAGGCAATCAGGACAGAATTATCATTTATGATATCCTCCAATTTTTGTGAGAAGAATATCAAATAACGATCTAGTTAATGTGATACTTCCTCCGGAATTGTTCGTCCGTAATCCGTAATATTTGGTATAATAAAATTACTATAACCCTGCACTCGCAACTGCATTACTCGAGAATTCTCTAGTAATGCCAATCTTCCAACAATTTGTTCCTCCTCATCGCTACTCAATTCGTCATCCAAAATCTGATTTGAATAATTATTACATAAAAACACTATTGATCCTAAAATAACAATATTTTCTTCGTTCGATCTCGATCCAATCTCCATTTTTCAATATTTCAAAAACTTTTAACACGCTACAACGATACAAACATTACAAACACAATAGCTTAACCTCAAAACGTCCAAAATAAACGTAAGAAATTAGAAAGAGAGGCAAGAATGCACCCGTCGTCGTTCTAAACGTACGACAACATTTCAAAATTTTCAAACAACCGGGCGCACTCTACGTCGGACGGACGCACTCGTTGCATCCGACGTTGATTCCGAACGCAACCCTGGCCTTGGCCATCATACCATACGTCAAATATTCTAACCTCATCATAATAGACCATTTCCAAGTGACGTCACAGCTGTCAGTTAGATTCCTTGAGGGGCACATAAACGATAGTCGCTATTTGTTTACATGGAGTTTATACTCATTTTATTGCAAGTTTTTGATAAGATGCCTTCGATTTGTTTTTGTTGACTTGTGGGCTGCTCTATGTGAGCAGAAAGGTACCAGGCTATATTTTTTAGAATTCCGGCGGAGTTAAAAAATAGAGAAGATGATGTAAATCGATTGTCAAGTCTTCGATGGGAATGGTGAATAGGAAGCTTGAAAAGAGGAAAGTTGTCTGGAAAGAAGCTCAAATTTGTTTTATATTTGAAGGCGAATCTTCCATATTACAGGATGAAAACGATCTTGATTGGATTCCAACCCAAATCCTTGGTTATAAGAGTGTTAAGATGTGATACATCAAGTAGTAACGTGGCCACAAATACCGAAGATGACCCAATGGAAAGGTGTTTCACAACTAATTATCAGACATTCAATATAAAATAAAGAAAACAAGATTGAAACAGTAATAATTGTTATTAAATTTTCAGACATTTACAATTAATAAATACCTTAATTGATAATAAGTTACATTTGACTGATAAATTCACCCCTCAAGGTATCCATACCATCTTTCGTGGATAGCAATTACTTTTTAGGAGTGTTAATGGAAGCTTCTCGATGTTTTTTCAATTTGATCCTTCAAATTTTGAAGAGGAGATTCTTCCACATCTGTAATTGGATCATATAAGCTATTCACCAATTGGTCATTTGCAACAATATCATTGTGAATTTCAATGGCTTCGCAAGCTTCTGGTATTTGTTTGTAGGAAACTTTCAATGCATCTTCTTTGTAAGTTATAGAAGAATAGCCAGCAGAACAAATGGCTCTATTGAACGAGCAATTGCTGCATATCGTGTAATTATTTATCGGTCAATTCCGTTGCCTGTGTCAGTGTTGTTCATATATACCCTTGATTTTCAACATGTCGACATTTTATATATAGAAGGGACAGTACATCTTAGGGACGAAACACCAGGTAGAATAATATAGCTGCTATGTGGCTGCATACCGTACTCGAACCAGCCATACAGACGCAATGGGCACAGATGTCATTGTTTTTGAAAACAACTAAGCATAAATTCATTGGTTTTACTAGAAGTTTCAGGGAATGTTTCTCCTAAAACAAAATTAATAATGAATCACTGCAAATATGTATTGTTCTGATGGAATACAACAATAATGCTCTGTTACACTTCATTTTGAAAACTAGTGGTATTAATCTTACCTTTCCCAAAGCAACAAATGCACCAGATTGATCAGTTCAGCCAAAACCTCCTGCACAATACCAGATTCTTTAAATTTGTACTTTGTAGGCTTGTAGACGTTTTTTGAGAGATCGCAGTCTTTCATGGTGTACGGGTCAATATCATCAATAACTGCCATTTTTTGTAGATAGCGCTCATTCCCATCACTGCTGAGTGATTCATAATATCCCTAAAAGACATTCTTCCAGAAATAATCAACAAAAATCACATAAAAACCTTTACAGCACAACTAGTGATGTGAAATACTCGAGTATTTAAGTAAGGGACAAATGTCCTGGAAAAATGTCCGAAACTTTCCCCCAAGGTCGAGCATTTTGAGTATTTAAGTATTTACGGACATTGCGGAAAAATATGACAATCGTCACATGTTAAGTTAAAATATCAGGACAATTTGAGGCATTAAAAGAAATTTTTCATGGTCAATTGGAAATAACAAATAACTTATCATTGAATGAGATAGTATCGTATTATTTTATTCAGTATCAGAGATAAAGGACAGGAGCAAGGTTTTGAATTAATAATTAATAATATTAGAAAAATCGATATAATTGGACTGTTAAATAATAAAAATAAACTTGTTCAAAAAAACTTTGTATAATTTCCCAATTGGTTCACAGATCGTTAAGAATCTTTGATCCAAGTAGAAACAAGCCCTGTGGACAGGAGCTATTGGGCGCATGTTCATCTTCCTTGTGGCCCGTACTGACCAGTAAAGAAAAAAAGCAGTATCATGTTGAATACCTTAATATTATTGATTATTATATAATAATCGATGAAAATACTGAGAGAGACCCAGGAAATTTGACACATTTTGTCTTATATCTCCAGAAATTGAAATCGTATAGAGCCAAAATTTTGCACAATGTTGCAAAATACTACAATTGACGTTAGTACAAGTTTTTGTTGCAATCTGATGAATAGTTCACGAAAAAAAATTTTTTTTTTTCGAAAAAATTAAAAGAAATATTTTTTTAAAAGTTACCAACATTTCGATCATAACAGAATTTTGCCAAAAGTTGCGCGTTTATATCCTCGAACTGACTACCAAGTTTCGATTCAACATCTTCTTTAGTTCCTGAAATATCAGGGAAATAACCTCAAAATTTGAAATGTCTATAACTTCTAAACCGTCCGGCCGATTTTGCCCGTTAACGAACTTAACCGTCGCATTTTGATCAGAAACCTACCCTGAAAGTTTGAAGTCGATAGGACCTTCGGTGCTCCTGTTATCGTGCCTACGGCCGGCCGGACGGCACCCAAAAATCTGACACCGGATTCGTGATCAGGGAGTCCGAATTAGTCTATTAGCCAATTTTCAGCTCGAAATTCGAAAATTACAGACATTTGGACGAAATGATAGGACGATGTTCCCCTAGAACATGCGCCCAAAAAATGAACTTCTTTAAAAATTTTAGTATAATTGGCATCTCAGATCGTTAAAGCAAGTAGAAAAGAAGAATAAATATCGGACAAAAATGAAAATTGTCAAACAATTCTTTAGTAGAAAAGAAATTTATGATATTTATCCAGACATTTTAGAAAATGTCGATAAATACTAAAAAACTCTAAATGTCGACTGTTTTTAGATGTAATGATAATTTTCGGACATTTTTCAGTATTTATCAGAGGAGTATTTAAGACATTTTCCACACTCACAACACTAAGCACAACTTATATGTGCATTTTCTATACTTGGCAAAGGGAAAATGATGTATGGTTGCCCCTCAGCACGTGTTTTGATGTTGTCAAAAACAGCTGACTGGAAATGGTCTTGTTGGGTTATGTGTGGAGATAATGAATTCGATTCACTAGACATAGAGTTTATTTACAACTTTGTTTACTTGGAGAATAGCACGATGTTTACTTGACCTTCACAAGAGACGTTGGAAAAAGAGAGAGAGTGGATTGTGTTTTCTCCCTATCTCAAAGCGTTACATAGAATAATGTGTATTCTTACTATTCTTATTTTTAGTTACAAGTAGGTGATAGTTTTGATCGTAGTAGTTCGGAGGATGCGCAGATCCCTACAGTACTCCCCCTCTAGTGGCGGAGCCAACGAAGTATGAATTTCATTTTGACATTGAATTGTTTATAGGGGAAGCAAACCAAAACGAGCTACATACTACTATTTACAATTTAGGAAAAGACTGATTAGTGAAAAAATATTGGTTGATTGAATGGATAGAAAATGTTGAAAAATAGTTTACATGCTACTATATACAACTTAAAATATAATTAAAGCTAAATTTTAATTATTGGTCCTAAAGGTAACTCTACGATCTCTTTGTCGATTAAAGTCCTGTGCAGCATAAGGGTGATCGTGAGTTGTTGGGTTATCACATAAGATGAATGCTGGTTTTAGTCTGTCAATTGAAATGTTTGTCAGTTTACCGTTAACATTCACACTGAAATACTTTTCACTTTTGTTCATCACTTTAAATGGTCCATCATAGGGCTGTTGCAAGGGTTTTTTTACAGAGTCACTTCTCACAAACACATGAGTACATGAATCCATTCCCTGTGGCACAAACACTTTATTGTTATATTCTCTGGATGGCACTGGACTCAATAAAGACATTTTTTGCTTGAGTGCTGTCACAAAGGTGTTGGGGTCTGTGGTGTTGTTTTTCTGGTTGATGAACTCACCTGGCAACCTTATCGGTGATCCATACACCATCTCCGCTGGGCTAACTTCACAGTCCTTCCTGACCACTGCACGAAGGCCCATTAGGACTGTTGGTAGTACCTCGGTCCACTTCTCTGTGTTGTGGCATTTAATAGCTGTCTTTAATGTTCTGTGCCATCGTTCTACTTTCCCATTTGTTTGGGGGTGGTAAGGTGTGGTTCTAACACGTTTGATACCCATAAGGCTTGCCAGTGACTGGAAGAGTGCGCTCTCGAATTGCCTTCCTTGATCCGTTATGATCACCTTAGGGCAACCAAATCTCGAAATCCAATTCGTGTAGAATGACTCAGCTACTGTCTCTGCCGTCATGTCCTGCAAAGGAAATGCTTCCGCCCAACATGTGAAACGGTCAATGCAAGTGAGACAATAAGAGAAACCTTTAGATGGTGGCAATGGACCTATAATGTCGATATTTATTTGAGCAAAGCGTTCATCTGGAATGGCAAATTTTTGGAAAGGTGTGTTTGTATGCCTAAGAGTTTTTGATTTTTGGCAACTGATACATGACTTTGTCCATTTACGAAGATCTTTGTTCATGCTAGGCCATACAAACTTATTGGAAATTAATTTGGTGGTTGCCTTAATGCCAGGATGTGCCAAATTATGAAACTGCTCGAAAATTTGTTTGCGAAGAGAATTGGGGATGAATGGTCTAATTCGGTTTCCTGTGATATCAACATAGATTTCTAAAGAAGTGTCCGGGTATGTGATTTTTTGTAATTTTAGTGAAGATGACTCAGGTTTATCTATCAAACGCTGCAGTTCAAGGTCAGAAGATTGAATATTCTGCAAGGTTTGATAGTTAATCGGGTCAGGACAATTTATAGATGATATTCGACTCAATGTGTCTGCTACAACGTTCGATTTACCTTTGATATGGAAGATGTTGGTCGAAAATTGACTAATGTAATCTAGGTGTCTAGCCTGACGTGGAGAAGCTTTATCTAAGTTTTGAGTAAAGGCAAAAGTCAAAGGTAAATGGTCAGTGAAAATGGAAAAATGTTTACCTTCTAAAAGGTGACGGAAATACTTAATGGAACTGTAGATCGATAGAAGTTCTCTGTCATAAGTACTGTACTTACATTGTGCGGGACTTAGTTTTTTAGAAAAGAAGCTTAGTGGCTTCCATTGACCGTCTTCATATTGTTCAACGACAGAACCAATAGCTGTGTCTGATGCATCCACCGTTAATGATATCTGAGTGTCAGTTGAAGGGTGCACCAAAATTGCTGCTTCGGCTAGGTCCTGTCTACAACTATTGAAGGCTTCCGTTGCTTCCTTGGTCCATGGTATTGGAGCATTATCGTTTCTCCCACTGCCCTTTAGGAAATCGTTTAATAGTGCTTGGTTGTAGGCTGCTTGAGGCATAAATCGCCTATAATAATTGAGCATTCCTAAAAATCTACGTAGTTGCTTCTTTGTCTCGGGCAAGGGAAAGGTGCTTATGGCTTCCACTTTCTTGGGTAGTGGCGCAGTACCATTCCTCGACACCAGGTAACCTAAAAATTCCACTTTTTCAGTCCCAAAGACACATTTTTCGGGGTTGAGCACTAAACCATAGTCCTGCAGTCTTTGGAGAACTTGCCTGAGGTGGAGTTCATGATGTTCTTCTGTATCCGAGGCTATTAGAATGTCGTCCAGGTATGGGAAACAGAAATCCAAGTCCTTGAGCACTTCGTGGATGAATCTTTGAAAGCTTTGAGCTGCATTCCTTAACCCAAATGGCATTTTCACAAATTCAAACAATCCAAACGGTGTTGTGATGGCCGTTTTGGGTATGGATGACTGTTCCACTGGTATCTGATGGTATGCTCGTACCAGGTCGATAGTAGAAAAAATTGACTTTCCATGGAGGCAGTGTGAAAAATCTTGGATGTGTGGGATGGGATATCGGTCTTCTATTGTTATAGCATTGAGTCTTCGATAGTCTCCCACAGGTCTCCATGTACCATCTTTCTTTTGCACCATGTGCAGTGGGTTTGACCATGGGCTATTTGAAGGTCTGCAAATACCATTGGCAACCATGAAATCGAATTCTTTCTTTGCCAATTGGTATTTATCTGGTGTTAGTCTTCGTGGCTTGGCTGTGATTGGTGGTCCTTTGGTTTCGATGAAGTGTTCCGTTTGATGAAGATTAACGGGATCAACATTATTCGGCTGCATGACTGCTGGGAACTCCATTAAAATACAATAATATTTATGGGTAGGTGCTATTGTATGGATTGAATGTACCTGTACTGTCACTTTCTTTCCGTGGGTTGTCAATTTTGTTATTTGATCTATTAGCTGCTTCCTTCGGATGTCGATTAATAGATCAAATTTGTGTAGGAAGTCGGAACCAATAATTGCCTTATCGACTTCTGCCACTTGGAAATTCCATGTGAAACTCCTTCGCAACCCGAGACTAAGTGTTAGTTGTTCTACTCCATATGTTTTGATTAGGGATCCATTAGCCGCATACAATTTAGTATCACCTGTCCTTTTATGATTGTACCTTTTTGGCAGTATTGACACATCTGATCCAGAGTCAATAAGAAATTGGATGTTTGTGATTGGATCCCTAATGATCAACCTATGATTGCTTGTGGGTAGCAAATTTGTTGAGCGGCTTTTAGGACCCACGCTCTCTGCCGCTGGAGCAAGCGTGGTCTTCAGTTTTCCTGCTTCGTCGCGGTTGCGGTGAAGAACTTGCACGGTGGTGTGCATTTTCTTGCCTTCGACCCATACTTGTGGTGGTACCAGCAATTTTCAAACACCTTATTTCGACTACTCGATCGACTGCGGCCTGGTCTTCTTGACTCTGGAGTGCTGCTTCTGCTTCTTCTGCCAGCAAGGCTACCTTTGAGCTCGGCTACTTCCAAAGATAACTTCTGCACTAATTCCATCAACGTTACTGTATTTTGGCTGTTTATTGAATAAGTTCTCGGTTGTTCAATCTCCATTATTTTATCTGCCATTGTAGCCAGTTTCTCCAAGCTGTCTGAACTTGTGGTGAGGATGGACTGGACATGTGCAGGCAGTCTCTGCATCCACAACGTCTTAATTAGGCTGTTAGGAATGGCCTTACCACCTAAACCTTGCATTTCACAAAGTAGCTGAGATGGTTTCTTGTCTCCCAGCTCCACTTCTGACAGTAGCCGTTTTGTTTTCCTCTCTTGGGAGTCGGAGAAAATTTCGATAAGCCTTTTCTTTAAAGAGTCGTATTTGTCAGCTGGAGGTGGATTCAAGACAAATTCCGATACTTGCTGCAAAACCTCCGTGTCTATTGCACTGACCACGTGGTTATACTTCGTTGTATCCTGTGTGATCTGGCCAAGTTGAAATTGAGCTTCCAGTTATAGATGCATAGAATACATGGTGAAGACACTCCTTAGGCGAATTTTGGCGCTGTAACCACAGCTTACCATAGTTACATGTAACTATGACGTCATAGTTACTTATAGTTACTGATGACACGAAACAGCTGATCGAATCAAAACAAAAACAAATCTTCCAATGAATTGAAATGGACGAGTTCATTAATAGATTACGTCCATCATAAATGTGAGTTATATATCAAAATATCTTGAGTATGACTTCTTCCTACTGTTTCAATTGGAGAAGAAGACCTTCTACTCCTTTATGAGAGTTTTCTGTTATATGTGCTCTCATTTATTGTTTTGCTGCCCTGTGCCAGAGACTGTCTCTTCTGCCTGTGCCCAGTCCCAGTCGTGTCTCGTTTCTGATTTGTTTTTTGTATACGGTATTGCATTACATTTTGATATAACAGGTAATTATTCAGATTCAGATAAATTCGGTGAAAACCGTTAACACGTTCTATGATCCTAAATTCATTCCATTTCACTCATTCGAAATGAGATAGATATACATACCACGCGAGTAACCTTGCTCCTGAGGAAGGTAACGTGGTATGGTATGCTTGACGTCATTGATACGTCATAGTTACATGGTTAACTCCGCAAAAACGTAGTAACCATGTAACTACGAGCTGTAGTTACCTGTGGTTACAGCGCCAAAATTCGCCTTTTGACATATTTTCGGCCGATTTGCGGTCCAAATACTGTCAAAATACAAGGATTTTGTTTTACTTCAATTTTCGCAGATAGATGCCGGCAGTAGAAATTTTATTTCAAAATTACCGACATGTCAAATTAAATTTGAATCTTTGCTTATTCCAGTTTCTTGTGGAAAGTCGTTTGCCGCGCCGAAAGTAAGTCAAATGTTTGCTGTGTGAACTCTGAACGAGTATCCAGAACCATTTTATAATCAAATACTATTTTCATTTCGAAAATACTTCGTTTTTATGCGAATATATTTTTTTAACAATTGTATATTCTTACCGGATCAGGGGCAGATTTCTAGTATCAAGATAGTTATTAATTTTAATATTAATAATATTGAAAGATCGCTCATACCGTTAATTGTTAATAAATCAATATAGGAGAACGTAAGACTTGTTGATTTACTATAATCTTGCCGGTTGATGAACATAAACTGTTTTAACAGTTGAAATTAAGATATTACTCTATTGATTAATAATTATATTCATTATACAATTCAGTTATATATTGAGAAGGAATGAAATGCCATGTTATGAAAACTAACAATATTATTTGTGAACGATGAAAGGACTAGCAGAGAACAAAGTTCAGAGCAACCACACAGTGTGATTTCATCAATTTGAATAGCTTTCCTAAGGCGTCATTCTTTTTGGCGCTCTTATACTATAATATTATTTGTTTCAAGGATATTGTTAAACGACAAGAATGGCAACTGGCTTGTGCTAGAGGTAGGGTATCGAAAATTAGAACATTTGTTTGTTCAAAATATTTTTCTAGCGAATATATGTATATTGAATAAAAGATTGAAACGTAGTACACTACCCTCTATTTGGTTAGTTTATCAATTTAATGAATCATTTTTCGATATTTCATCAGTATATACTTAGTTCTGAATAATAGCTATCGAATTAAATATCTATATTCAGCAATCTAATTGCTGAGAACATGAAAAGTTGTCAAGGGGTATTGGGTGACTGAAAAAATGCTGTATACATGAGAATGTTTTGATGAAATTTCAAATTATACATATAATATAATAAGTAAAATGCTCAATTTAAAAGAGCCTTACATGATAAAGGAATTACTACATTTGAATAATAATATGATATCGAAAGATATTGTATGTAGAGGTATTACAGAAAATTCTGTATCATTCAATGTATTTCAAAATACATAAATTAAATGCTTGTACTCTAAAGGCTGGTTTATGCTGGCTGGTAACTTTAACTTATTCCCTAACTTAAAAATTGAAACATAGATTTCTAACGTTACGGTTGATACTGAGACTGAATAATCCGTTTACTTATTATTAATAATAATAATTGATAAGTTAACGGATTATTTAGTCTGATTATAAAGCGTAACACTAAAAATAAATGTCTATATATATTATATATATATGATTAAGTTAAAGTTACCAGCCAGCATAAACCAGCCTTAATGACGTTGGATGTGATCTTTCGTAATGGAAAAATAATGATTTCACAGATTTCTTCATTTACAGTTCCATTCAAAATGTTCCAAAGAAACTCCTTTACTGATAAATCCCTTATTTGACCTAATTATGTCTTGGCAAGATGAAATTTCTGTTCCAAACCAATGTGGTTTACATATTATCTCCGAACAGATATCTGATTAATCAAAAAATGGATTGATTTTTCAATAAACTGCTTCATTATATTCTTTTAATTTGAATTTACGAACTAGCAACGGTGAAAAGTGAACTTTGTCGCTTGTCAGTTTTCATTTATTCGCTTGTCAGAATCTTCGAAATCGACCCTAGCGGCACCATCGTTAATAAAGTGAAGTAGTACATAAAGTACGTGATTTGACAGTTCTTGGTCCGTTTTTCGGCCGAAAATTTTAGCAGGAATTAGTAGGGAGTGTCCACACCTTGTTATTCTATGCATCTTGTTCCAGTTGTATAAACCATAGACTTGGCTCTTTTTTCCAAAATACAGGTGGCTTGATCGATACTCTGTCAACTTCCTGGCGTGAGACGGTGATGCTTTGTTCTTCCAGAGACATTTTAGCAGTAGAGCACTTAACCACGTGTTATGCCGGTAATGTGTAGAAATTCTTGAAATATAAAACTTACTGCGTGTTTTTAACTCGGGGTCACCAATGTTGGGTTATGTGTGGAGATAATGAATTCGATTCACTAGACATAGAGTTTATTTACAACTTTGTTTACTTGGAGAATAGCACGATGTTTACTTGACCTTCACAAGAGACGTTGGAAAAAGAGAGAGAGTGGATTGTGTTTTCTCCCTATCTCAAAGCGTTACATAGAATAATGTGTATTCTTACTATTCTTATTTTTAGTTACAAGTAGGTGATAGTTTTGATCGTAGTAGTTCGGAGGATGCGCAGATCCCTACAGTCTATAAGTGTTTGTCAAAATATATGCATAGACTAATTTAGTATTTAGTCCACAGAATATACCTTAGAAGAAGTGCAAGCTCCAAACAAATTGTATGGCAACAAAAAATAGCGCACCCTGGTGTCCGGGTGCTGTATTATTTATTTGGCGCGAAATTTGAACACTAAAATAGGCGGGAAATTTGAACCACTCTTCCATGTTTCTAGATTATTCTTTATGAATTTGAATAATTCGTATCAATTTAAATTTTACCATTCAAAGCTCATTATTTTGAATGGTAAAATTCAATTGATAACTTTCATTAAGACCATTGATTGAAAAAAAATTAATACAAACACAAATTCTAATTATGCTTTATTGCAAAATTGAACATAAATAAACAAAATAATTTACATATTCTTGTACAAATTAATAGTGTAATACTTAAAAATTTAAATAACAATGCTCTAACAAATTATAAATTTAAATAGATTTTCCCTAATGTATAATAGGTACTTCATAAACGAAAACCATATATCAAGAAATACACAAATTATAAATGTTCATCGCTATCAAGTTTCGAAATGAATAATACATATAACCAATTCAAAAATGATTACAGACACAAACTGTATGTTTTATTATGAAATAAAAGATAAATAAGCAACCAAGAATTCATTGGTTATTGAATAATGTGGTAAGAAATAATCGTATTCTTTAATAATTGAATTTGAATGTGAATTGATTGAGAGTTCTTCAGAAAGTTTTTGAACATTCAAGGAGCTACATCGTGGTTCTGAGAATGATTTATTGCAAACTGAAGTAAAAAATGTATGAGGTGATGCATGCTTAACGAGTTTACTTGTTCTGCTATTAACAAAATCAGTATCATTGAAATGATCCTCACATAAATAATGAAATTTGAGCAAATGATGGAATCTTTAATCTAACAAATGTTCCTCCTTTCAGAAAGCTAAATTTCTTCCTGCAGCAATTTGAAAAACTGTTTTCCTCATCCTACAAAATATCCATTATAGCAATCTGGATACTTACAAGAATAAACCTGTCTCGGAGTCGACATATTAATTTCAATAATTAAAGATGATTATGAAAAAAGCTTAGCTGTTCAACTAGAATGCTGCTACCCCAACGTCTATGTTATTTGTTGCTTCGATTCCTCTCTTCCCTGGCAACAATTTCTGTAAAGATGTATGATGTTTAAAATGAATGTGCGGACAATTTTAGTGCAAATTTATACTTACATGAATACTTTTCTTCAAAAATCAGTAAATGCACCGAGCACTTGAAGTGTCGCCTCCATTTCTCGGCTTCCCTGGCCTGGACACGATTTCTAAAAAGCTGTGAAGATGTATGATGGTTTGTAGCTTATAATGAATGTATGAATCGGCATTTTTAGTGCAAATTTATACTTACATCAATAAATAATTCGGAAATCGATAAATATAGGTGGCGGTCGAATTGACAAATGAAAATTGTCAATTATCCAGTAATTCCAGTATCCTGTCAAACGAAACCACAAGAGCAAATCTTTCACACTATTTATCACCTTATTGTGCCTCTAATAAGGATTATATTTGCAACTACTTCCTGTCACAGTCGCGCCTCTGGTGTTCGGGTGCAGAACTACTAGATTGCTTCCAGATTTTGGTCATAGTTATCACTTCTTCTAGGGTATATTCTGTGATTTAGTCTATGAATATATGCGTTCGAGTTTCGAGTGTTATTGGTTGTTGTTGACTTGTCAAAAATCTTAGTGGCTTACTGTGCAACAGGTGTCCGATGTCTATTTTAATTTGAACTGGCCCTTTTGGTTGTAAACATCTTTTTACATTAAAATGTTTTTCCCCAATGGAAATGTCACATATTTGGAGTTGAAATCTCTAATTATATCTCAGCCAGAAAGTGCTGAGGCATTATTAGAAATGAAAACACTATACCGAGAAGATATAAAGTCTATAAGGCTTGAAGACAGAATTGAGACAGTGTCTGATTTAATAAAAGTATTAGAAAGAAGAGACCTTATTAACGAAGGTAACATAGCCCCACTGGAAAAAATATATTCCATTTTGAATAAGTCCTTGCCATATAATCCACAATATATTAGTACAAGATCAAGAACTCTAGCACCAAATATTCTAATATCAAATTCCTACAGCAGATCTGCCAAAGTTCCATGTAAGTTTTTTATCTGTATATGTTTCTATGTGTGATAATCTCATAACATACAGAGAATTCACAATTCAAAATATTCACATCTGTCCTAGGAACAAATAGTGTGTTTTGAACACAATAGCAATTGCATTCGTTGATATATAATAGAAAATATAAGGTGATTTGAAGGCATCGATTGAATTTGCTGATATTTCAGTATCTTACACGTAAGTTATATAAGATTAATAATTGCAATTTACAACACCACAATAGCAATTGTTTCAGTTGATATTCAGGATGCAATAGGAACTTCCTTCTTCTTCACTAGTAAGAAGAATTTTTATTTGTTTCTGTTGAGGGTTGATACAGCTATTAAATACATCAATTGTAATATTTTGATCTCTTCTGTTTCGATGTGAGATGATACCAACTGGGGATATCATTATATATCTTTTTCAATCTATGTATGAAAGCGCCAGAACCTTTGAACTTTTCATAATTCGTAATATTTAAAAACATTTACTGATAAACTCTCATTTTATATTTTTCATAGAACAGATGTAATCAGTCTTGTAGAATATGTCAACCTTCTTTATACTGTTGTGGGCATACAACCCTTCTCTAGAAGCTCACAGATAAGTACTTCGGCAAACATCTGAGTGTAGGCACAACTGAACAAAAAGAAAATAGTGTAATAACTATTTGTTATAAGGTCTATATTCCTGGATGCATGGCTCAGGGTGTTTACCAAGGGATGTAAACATGTAACAGTACATTACAATATCTATCAACATTTCAGTAATACCTTAGATACACATGTTAATTGTTTACAATTGAATATTATCAAAAATTTTCAATTTCTCCTTCTGCAGAATCTAACATAGCTAATCCTTATGTCATTTTGGTCCAAATTTGAATTTTGTATTTTTTCAAGAAAGTGTTTGCTGTTCTTCAAAAAACTTTATCTCCTTTGAGTGCCGGTTTCTCAATTGCGAGTTAACCCGAGGTTGCGGGTAACCCGAGTGTTACGCATTCATGAATATCGCTAAATACATGCGTCAACTCGCAACCTCGAGTTGACTCGCAATTGAGAAACCGGCTCTTAAGGGGATTAAAAATTGTAGTAAATATTTAGCTTAATTTTTACATTGAGATCCCATAGAACTTACTATTGGTCTCAGTGGAATTAGAGTTTTGTGTATTTTCGGAAGGCCATGTAAATTTGGTGGCTTACTGTAAGATGGCGCGAGGTCTTTTTCTGTCTATACCATATTTGATTGAATTTGTTGAAGAAGGAGCTGGAACCTGGAAATTTCTATGTAAAATGAACCTATGTTTTTTCAAAAACTGTCACTGTGACAAATTTGGTATTCCAGAATAACCGTCAACAAAATATAATTCTGAAGATTTTTGCTTGGTGTGTGATGTAGGAGTCTGATTTAGTCTCCAAAACAGACATAACATTACAGAATAGTTGTTTTATAGAAATAGAAATAGATTTATTTGAAATAGATATCCTAATATCCATAAAGTATAGTTGATGTTGTTTCGTTACTGTGTATCAGGCAACATTGTTCTATATATTACTTCTGACAAATATCTTTGTTTCCAACGTAGAAGCAACTCAAGTAGTGAGGTCAAAGAGATAATCCAATCGTATCTGCTCGGAAATGCGAGACGGTAGGGCCACTCTGTGTAGGTATTGCATATAGATATTTCAGTCTATAATCCATTATCATATTTTCTATACCATCCCATATATCAATTAATGCAATTGGTATCGTGGATGCGCAGCATGCAATTATTAATCTAAAATACCTTAGGTGTAACCTACTCAAATTTTAGCAAACTCTATGCATGCCTAGAAACTATATGTGTGCATAGTCCTTTAGGCACACTAAAATTGTGTGTGCACCACTGGCACTGTCTAGAAGTTTACTGCCGAAGTCCAAAAACTTGCATCTTGTAGTGCATAAACAATAATTGTGAAATTTGATTTCTATTAATGGAACTTATGAAATGTTTTTGTTACTTGTCAAATATTTGAATTCCTCTGTGATTTTTCCTTACACCTGAGATACTGATTTTCTGCTTTCTATAATTGATCTATTAGCATATCATGCTAAGATAAAACAACCATCTGATAATTCATCAGAGATGCTTACTCGATATATTGAGTCCTGTCTGCACAGAACCTAATGAATTAAGCAAAAAACTGGGAAATAGCTGTACGAATACTTCCAAAAAATGATATCGATATCTCACTGAGAATATCTGTTAAATTCCTTTGTTTCAACATAAACTTCAAACTAGGTTTCTGAAAAGAGCATAAAATATAGAAAGCTATAGTGAAGGTTCTTTCACATACTTTATGAATGAAAACAAGTACATTTTTTGTGATATTGCTAATCTATTAATGATTAAACTGACCCTCCTAGGTCTTCCTCATAAGCTCCTAAGAGCTTGTGCGAGTTAGTAGAATCAGATGTGTTCTGCGTAGGTTTTGTTACTGTGTCCTCACCAAAACTTTGGCACAACACTGTTAGTTTTTGACCAATCAGTGAATGGTGGCCTTTACCGTCTGACTGGAAAATTTAATTCCTAGCTTCTGGATGGAATTCGGGACCTCGTTCAGAGTCCAACATTCTATGTATTATACTTTGAAAGATTATAAATTGAGTAAAAGATTTTTCAGATGGGGATCTTCTGGACTTCATAAATCATTATTTCAAGCATTGAGATAATCAGCAGTTTTCGCTGTTGAAAAATATTCTTGGGAAAGCGATTGCTGTTGGACTCTACAAAATAGAACCTATATTTCAGAAGTCCAATGTGTTTACTTAGATAATTGGATTATCAAAGAACAATGAGAACTCCAATAAATTCACATGAATAAATTCTTGGTAACACCTGATACAGCAAGTAAATATTAACAATTTAAGCCATTTATATTCAAGAATGTGTCCTTTTTGTCATGAATAACAGACATTTATCCGAGGAATATGAAAATAGAACCTTTTATGAGACAAGGAATGGAAATTTTTATGTATCCCAGTTATAAACTAACAAATTATCAGAAACAGGCGGAATATAGATGTTTTAAAATCTATAACAGTCTTCCAGAAAGTATAAAAAAAGAGCATATACAAAATGTTTCGATTATCTCATTGATTTGAAACCATTTTGTTTATCTCCCATATAATTATGGATATTTTGAAACTATTCCATTCCATTTTTGCGCGTATGTTCTGGGGAACATCGCGTTATTATTTTGCCCAAATGTCTGTAATTTCCGAATTTTTTGTCGAAAATGGTCTCAAACGATTTGGTTCGAATTCGTGGTCAAATTTCATTATGTCTGGCCGTTGGCACGATAACTTGAGAACGGAAAGAGATAGCGCGTTGAAATTTTCAGGGTTAGGTGGCGCGTCCCAATACGACGGACAAATTCGTTAATAGCCATAATCAGCCCAATGGTTTCCGAGTATTTGTAGAATGCAAACCTATGGACGTTTGTGAAATTTTGTGAGAATCATATCATTAGAAAATTGAAAAACACTTATTAAGAAATATTATTTATGTCACGATAACCTGAGAACGGAAATAGATTAGGTTGTACATCTGAATGCGACATTTGAGTTTGTTTATAGGCATAATCGGCCAAACGCTTTTGGAGTTTTTCCCATCTGAAATTTGGTTGTTATTTCCTCAATAACTCGAAAAATACAAAAGCGATCCAATTCAAACGTCGTTATTAGTTGTAGAATGCCAACGCGAAATTTCGTGAGGATCGTATAACTAGAAAATTTAAAAAAAATTACGAAAACAAAGTTGGTTCAAGCACTGACGTGAAGTCAGGAGCTTCTGAGCGTTCTATTGTCCATTCTCCTTTACCATGGTAAATTCGATTAAGATTGTCCAATACAGGAGAATGGACAATAGAACATACGCGCAAAAGCGTCAGTGCTTGAGCCAATTTTTTATAGTTGAATGAATGTGATTGGGAATAAAGAGCAATTATTATTAAATATTTATTATGATATTCACACCCTACAACAAAGTATGAATTATTATGATGTAGAGATTATTACTATCTAGAAATCAAAGAAAATAGATATTCCTCCGCATTCTCTTATTACTTAGAAAGTATATTAAAAATATGGGAAAGCCCTGTGGACAAGAGCTTTGGCGCTCTTGTTCAAACTTTGACAAATCATATCTCCGAAAGTATTGGTTTCTCAGAGTTGGGAATTATATCAATGTATTCTTATGATAGAACTGCTTCATAAAAGAAATTAAATTAAAAAAATCATAAAATTACGATTAATTATTGAAATTTTTAAAAATCATTTGCCGAAGTATTATAGTTTGTTAGAGTTGAGAATGAAATCAATGGATTCTTATGATGGAACTGCATCTTAAAAAAAAATTGAATTTGAAATTTGTAATTTAAAAAAAAAAAATTTTTTTTGCATAAATAGAACTGCACCATAAATATAACAGCAAAGTTAGAGGAAGAAATATTGTTCGTGAACATACCACACTGAATATGCTAGGTACCGTTCGAACACTAAAGCCAAGCAACGTCGGGTGCGGTTAGTATTTGGATGGGTGACCGCTTGTGAACACTGCGTGCCGTAACATTTTTTCAATTTGGCTTCTGTGCGTCAATTTTGAAGAATTTTTCTAATTGAATTCAAAACGCAGGTCTATGACTCACATCATGTTGAATTTACATGCATCAGAAAATTATAATTATATAGTATTCTATTAATTCATAGAATTAAGAAATATCATATAATCAGACCTATTCTGTTTGCGTATTGCTATAAACATTGCTATTCAAGTCATATTGCTATCCTCCTAATTTTTAACAATATCACTATGGTATTACGTATTCTGCTCGGACTGTTATAGCAATGTTGGTTATCAATTTTCTCCCAGCTATATTGCTATCAAGTAGGTCAAAATTCATTGATTTTAGAGCTGACAACACTGTATTTCATGACTTTTATGTGAATTAGAAGAAGAATCTAACCTTAATTGATAAACATTTCGTCCGTTTTTCGGTGGTTATTCGTAATTCCTAACCAAAAATATATAAGTACATAGTATTCTTTTTACCTTGTTGCATTCTCAATAGATGCATAGAACCTTGCATCTTGCATTCTAACTACTGAGATCAACTTAGTCAGAACTGAGAATCTCAGTTAATCTCAGCTGAAGTTGGTAAAAAGAATTACAAGGGCGTAGCCAGGAATTAATTTCGGGGGGGGTTTTGAAATAAAAATTCATATCGGAGGGGGGTTTTAGGGGTGTAAGGGTCACTTTCTGCAGCAAAAATGTTTGTTTTTAAGGGAAAAATAACATTTCGGGGGGGGTTTGAACCCCCAACCCCCCCCCTGGCTACGCCCTTGCACTATAAATGTCACGAAAGCGAAAAACGAACTATGTATTTTATTCATGAAACTAACAAGATGGAGTTATTGATCAATATTATATAATTTTCAGGAAATTTTCAGGAAACCGCTACCATGACCGAAAAATTGAAGACTTGCAAACACCCAAACAAATATTAAATTTTCATTTTTTCCCGTCTTCAGTCAGACTTCGAATGCACTAGTTAAACGGAACAGTATGTCTCCTAGTTTTCATCTGAACAAATCCTCAGTTCTTCAATTGAATCAAAAGAAATTATCTTCGTAGTAAGGCTGAATTAATAGTTTATTTAATTTTTTTCATCCAGTCAGTCAGTCGGTCTTCGAATGCATATCTAACTTAAAAGAAGCAGTATATCTCATAGTTTGCTCATGAACAAATAAATAAATGAATAAAATACCCTCGGATCTTCAATGAAATCAAAGGCAGTCGTCTTTTTACTAAGGCTGAATTAATAGTTTATTTTATTTATTTCATCCAGTCGGCCTGTCTTCGAATGCATATCTCTAACTTAAAAGAAACAGTATCTATCCTAGTTTGCACATGAACTAATAAATATATGAATAAAATTCTCTCAGCCTCTTATTATCGAGGTTGAATAGTTTATGATCTTTTCTGTTTACAAATAGAAGGGATTGTTAGTGTCAGACCTAAGTGTTAGCAATTCCCTTGAAATTAAGTATTTTAAAGTACCTTTAATAAATATTTACGATTATGTATACCTATATTTATCAAAGTACCTACCTATTTTCAAAATTTTCGATTTCTTGGATGAAAAAAGTGGTTCTCAGCCATATTCCAAATCTTGTTATGCTCTTAGCAAGTACTATTTTGAGGTTGCTGAGATAGCAATGTGGATAACAATCTATACTAATATTATAAAGAGGAAAACTTTGTTTGTTTGGTTGTAATGAATAGGCTCAAAAACTACTAGACCGTTTTTAAAAATTCTTTCACCATTCGAAAGCTACGTTATCCACGAGTAACATAGGCTAAATTTTATTTTGGAAAAAAATAGGGTTCCGTGAAATATTTGGGTTTTTCGGACACAAGGTGTAAAAAATCAACCAGAAAAGTTACTTATTTTGCGTACGCTGCCTAAACTATAAAAGATAGAACATTAAAATGCTCTAATTAATTGGAGATCTTATAAATATATACAAAAAAGTCCGCGACACACTATACCTATCTATGTCGAGTGAGGCACAACAACCATTTTTTTATTTAAAAATCTTAATTGTTTTTTGAACTACATTCAAACACATTTATTTTACTCATGCTATTAATCCTCATCAAAATAAATTATTTCATCACTAAGAACAGTTCATGTAGATAATATTTGGTATTGAAAAGATTAAAATTGGACGTTTGGTTTTGAAGTTATGGCGAAATTAAAATATTACTATTTCTGCGTTGCGAAGGGAGCTTCACCAAGGCGGGGGATACTTTCAAAGATCAGTTCTGTGAAGATATTAGACATCGTATCAGACAACAAAATCAGGATAACACTTTACGCTTTACTGAAGTAATTTATAATGAAGGATTAATTGAAATAGAAAACAAACTTCCAGAATTAAACGACAAAAGTTTAAGTGATTTTGGATTACCTCCACCCGTTCGTACCCAGAATAATACTATTGACACAATGGTACAACAGTATAACAGAAATGATCTAACAGCGTTTGTAAATGACAATGTGCCAAAATTAGTACCAGATCAAAGACATGCTTATGAGACTATTGTGGATAGCGTGAACAATAACATGGGGAGATTATTTTTTTTGGACGCACCAGGAGGCACCGGAAAGACTTTTCTAGCAAATTTGATACTTGCTAAGATACGGCAATCAGGGAAGATAGCAATTGCAGTTGCTTCGTCAGGAATTGCTGCAACTCTCTTGAACGAAGGAAAAACTGCTCACTCTACGTTTAAACTCCCGCTATCCGTATCTTTAGATCAACGGTCTACGTGCTCTATTCGGAAAAATGGGCCTCTTGGTAAGTTACTGCAAGACGCGTCGTTGGTAATATGGGATGAATGCACCATGAGTCATAGAGCTCATGTGGAGGCCGTGGACCGTACTTTAAAAGACCTCCGATTATGGGTGGTATCACTTTTGTATTTGCTGGAGATTTCCGACAAACGCTTCCAGTCGTCAACAGAAGTACGCGAGCAGATATTATGAAGGCATGTTTAAATCTGTTCAACATTTGTATTTGCGCACCAACATGAGAGCTCACTTACATGGAAATACGCATAGTAATTTTCCACAACAGCTGCTGAATCTTGGAGAAGGAATTTTTCCATTTTTAAATTTGGGCACCAATTATGCAGTTACTTTAGATGAGTCTCTAGGCCAAATAGTCCATAATTTAGATAGTCTGATAGATGCTATATATCCTGACATCGAAAACTTACATCAAAATGATTTTCGTTGGCTGTGTTGTAGAGCAATAGATTCTCCCAGGAATGAAACAGTCAACGAAATAAACAATTTAATTATGCAGAAAGTACCGGGTGAAGTTAAGTGCTATAAATCCATAGACACCGTCACTAACATCGAGGACGCAGTACAGTATCCCCAGGAATTTTTAAATTCTCTGAACCCCGCTGGGCTACCAATAATGCTTCTCAGAAATTTAAACCTCCCTAGCATGTGTAATGGCACGAGACTTCTTATAAAGGAGCTAGAAGATAATTTAATAGAAGCGAAGATTATCACCGGCCCTGCAGCTGGTGAATTAGCTCATATACTAAGAATACCCATGATTCCTACTGATTTGCCTATACCCTTCAAAAGGCTCCAATTTCCAGTAAAAATTTCTTTCGCACTAACGATAAACAAATCTCAGGGCCAAACATTCAAATTAGTAGGAATTGATTTACGAAAAGAATGTTTTACACATGGGCAACTTTACGTTGCCCTATCACGGGTCGGGGCTCCCGGCCATCAGTATATTTTTTTACCAGAAAATAATTTAACGTCAAATGTTGTTTATAGAGAAGCTCTACAATAATCGCTTTATTTATCTATACTAAAACAACCGGGTTACACTTCGGGACTCCCGGCAGAAGTGAAAACTTAGTATTACTTACATTTAAATATTTTCATCATTAACAACTTTAACATCCTCATAAAGACAATCTATGCAGCCTGTGGATAATGATGATGTCGTTTGTCCATCTTTCGCGGCAAAACGGAGTGACGAATTGATGTTTTTTTTTTAAGTGGAGATAGTTAAATAAAAGGATGGACAGTGACATGGGCTATTTACCGCCCAACGAAGTGGGTGCGGGTCAGCTAGTATGTTTATAAAAATGACAGATCATATTGCTCAAAATCGATGATCAGAATAGCAATATTTCGGATCTTGCTATGGAAGCAATATCTTTTTGGCGCTCTAGTTCCTCGGAACTGGAGTGCTTATCAATTTGCCCAAATGTCTGTAATTTTCGAATATTTCGATGAAAATGGTCTTAAACGATTTGGTTCGACTCACTGATCAAGAATCCGTGGTCGAAATTCATTCTGTCCTCCGGTCCGGCCGGCCGTAGGCACGATAACTCTCGAACGGAATGAGCTAGAGAGTTGAAATTTTCAGAGTAGGTTTGGGGGATGAATATCTCGGCTACCTTCGTTACTGGGCAAAATCGGACAGAAGGTTTCGGAGTAATAAAAAAAATTTTTTTTTTACAAAACAAATTCCAAATAAAATTTTTTTTAATAACAGTTTTATCATAAGAATCCATTCATTTCATTTTTAACTCTAACAAGCTAATACTTTCGGAGATATGATTTTTCAAAATTTCAATGTAAATCGTATTTCACAGATTGATATATAATTATTCTATGTATGAATTCTCATAATGTCAACTTGACAGAAGGGAATATTGTAACTTCAAAAATATTGGGGTTGAAATACTCGTATTTTAGCGATGCAACGGGGACCTCACACGAAAATGTTTGAAAATATTACGTAAATATTGAAAGCATAATTCTGTAGTTCGAGAGAGGAGAAAATTTGGTGAACGTAGATCAGGAAATTTTTTATCGATTACAAGGCAATTTTTTATTATTACTCATCTTATTTCATACATGTTTTATGGAATACCTACTATTTGTAGGTACTTTAAACCTGTTTTGGGCAATTGTCATGCGAAACTTGTTATTTTGGCGCTCTAGTTCCTCGGAACAGAGTGCTTATCAATTTGCCCAAGTGTCTGTAATTTTGGAATTTTTGGCTGAAAATGGTCTCAAACGATTTGGTTCGACACACTGATCAAGAATCCGAGTGCGAAATCGATTCTGTCCGGCCGGCCGACCGGCCGTAGGCACGATTACTCTCGAACGAAAGGAGTTAGCGGATTGAAAATTGCAAGGTGGTTTTGGAGCGTAAATATCTCGGACAAGTTCGTTCGATCTATCTGAAATTTAGCATCAAATTGTAGAATCATGACCTTTATACGCATGTGAAGTTTTGTATTGACCAGATTACCGCAAAGTGTAAAAAAAAATTTTTTAAAATTTTAAAAAAGTTTTTCCACAATAACTCTCGAACGGAATGAGCTAGGTAGTTGAAATTTTCAGAGTAGGTTAGGGAGATGAATATCTCGGTTAAGTTCGTTATTGGGCAAAATTGGCTAGATTTCTTCCATGGTGCAGTTCTCATTCTCATGATTGCTCATTTAATCTTGATAAATAAACTATTATTTGAATTGAATTTCCTTTATGATGCAGCTCTATCATATGTATACATTGATATAATTCCCAACTCAGAGAAACCAATACTTTCGGAGATATAATTTGTCTGTTTGAACTAGAGCGCCAGAAAGCTCCTGTCCACAGGGCTTGAACCCATTTTTGTTAGCAATATTGCTATGCACGAACATAATAGGTCTGAATATAATCATATCTCCGAAAGTATTAGCTTGTTAAAGTTGATAATGGTATAAACCATTATCAACCCCTTCAACGGTCTACCTCATTCCGTTCGAGAGTTATCGTGGTTACGAACTGACGGCCGGACAGAATCGATTTTGCCCACGGATTCTTAATCAGTGAGTCGAACCTAAACGTTTGAGACCATTTTCAGCCAAAAATTCGAATATTACAGACATCTGGGCAAATTGATTTAAGCACTCTGTTCCGAGGAACAAGAGCGCATTACACAATGGTTTATTTCCTATTCAAAATTAACCGATTCTCTATAGGTGTTTTGTATGCCTGTTTTGTTCAATATTTTCTTCATCTTTCTCATCACAACTCTCCGAACAACTTATTGTTATTGTGGAACATTGTGGTAAATATCAAAAATTCCCAATTTTCAACCCGTTGTTTCAATCAGTCTTGGTGAAAGGCATCATCTTGATTGATAAGAATATATTATTATGTATTAGAAATTTTAGGGGTCTCAAAACGTTTTCGCTACACAATTCCATGGATACATCAAGAAATTAAAGACGGACAACCAAAAATTTGTTTATAATGGGATCCTTTGAACAAAAAATAGTTGGCAAGTTGGCCTTGAAAACAAACTCTATCAACTGTAATAATATTTCTCGTGGAATATCTTTACAATCAATTGAGTGTGGACAATTTTTTTCCATGGTATCGGTGGTTACCTGCATAGAAATATTAGTAAATAGGTAGACCACGTCTACAGAAAGCACCTTGTAGTCGGGGATAAAACAACCCCGAAAATTGTGACAATTTTCGAATTTCAGAAGCAATTCACAAAATAATGATTTTTTTATCTTATAGATAATATTCATAGTTTGGGTTGAAAAAAACCCAAAAAGGAATCATTAAATAATGAATGCAACTCCCAAAGTATACTTTAATGATTACTTACAGCACCTGGCCATAAAGATGATTTTTTGGACGTTTGTTTTCAGAGTCGGATTTATATTCTTGAAAATATGTGGAAAATTATTTTTTTTTCTCTCTGGAGCTAAGCTGCTTTGGGCGAGTTCAGTACCTGAATGGGTGACCGATCTGACTATAAATTTGAACAGCGCGCCAAAGCTCCTGTCCACACGGTTTTCCCACTTTTGTACATGTTCATATCTCCTGAAACTTCAATTGATGTAGTTTGTCATAATAAACCATAATATTATTACATTAATTATTATTGATTATATGTATTTCTGTATTTAGGTGACCTTGAAGTGAAAGCGAAAGTATATGAAACTATAGCATCACAAATTGGCAGGAATTGGACATCATTTGCACGAAATCTGTGTCTACCTGAACGTCTTATAGATGATCTGTTTCACAAGACAAGCAAAGATAGAGTGTATGACATATTACATTTTCACGAGGACAACTGTGATATCAGAAGATGGAAGACAGACCTTTCAAAAGCCTTGATAGAATGTAGAAGAAGGGATCTGTATGAAAAGGTCCACTCTATTTTTGATACTTACAAAATTTAGAAAAGCATTGGAAGGCAATAATTTCAAAAAAATATTACCTTATATTGATTTATATGATTTCATTTTCAGATTGTACGATTATATACCAAAGAAGAATTATTATTTCAAATATGTACTATTTATTGGAATATTTCCCTTATTTGAAAAATGCCTAGTACAGATAACGCAATTAACAACAAATCTAGGTGATAATTACATCGTATGATGTAGGTACATTTCGTTGATACAATGCCAAAACCGCGAATGTTAAAATTTATAGTTTCGAGATAAAGGCGTTCGAATATTCACAGAAGTTCACTAAGGTTATATTCCGTAAATCACCTTGGTTGGTTTGGTTGTTATTTTTCCGTTCCGTAAATATGATATTCTCGGTTGGTTCCTCAAAAAGAGGTTATTTACGGAACTCGGTTCCTCAAAAAGCGGTTAATAATTTGGAACCAGAACAACCGAGGAATTTCTTTGGTTGCTTTGGTTTGTTACATAGAAATAGAAAATAAAACTTGTGAATTTCTGTGATTTTTATTTTGGGATTTAGGTTAATTAAAAGACATTTCATATTTCATGATTTCACAATTGTAAGGTTATTTCTGGTCATTTTTATTCGTTTTGATTATATTGAACAAACTGTAAACTGTGATGGATTCATTCAGAAGTTCACTGAAGAAGAATAAAGCCGCGTTTTGATCTGTCATATTAAAAATAATGTTTTTAAAAAAGATTGAAATAATTGGGAACTTCCAAAACTCTGGCGGCGGGATTCGGCAACTAACCAAGCTAGTAATGAGCCACGTGTTCGAGTTTAATTGTTCAGTATTCGTCAATAAACTTTTGTTTAAAAGAAAAATTCAAGTTGAAATAATGAATATTATCCTGCCTAATATGTCTTCGACCAGAAACGACTATTGTTGTGTGCCACAATGCAATTCATGGGCGAAAAAAATGCCAAAATGTATAGGTTTGAGTTTTCACTTCTTACCTCCGGAAAACCAAATATAAATGTTGGAAATGCGTTAGAAGGATAACTAATAGACCGAAGAGTACTTAACCTGGACCTACATCCAGATAATCTTTATTATACCTCAAACATTACACTTTTTGTTAATAATTATTTTCACATAATATATGTATCATATTTTGAAAAAATTATTCCAATTATTGGTAACTGTTTTACAAAAGCTTTATCTGGTTCAATTTGACACTATATTCTCATAAATAAACTAGAACATCATGCACCTGAACTTTAATTAATACATCAGTAATATGTGCTCCGTGCTCCGACTTTACAAGAATATACCATACCTTCTATTTTAAGTTGACCATTCTCCACATTAATGGGCCATCAATTTTACGTGGTACTGAATTAAGGGCACTACTTTGTAAACATAAAGAACAAATATCTATAAAACTGGGACCACAATTTGTTTTGTCACACACGATTACATGATCTACATTTAGAACCTCTAGGACTCTAGAATTAGAAGTTGAAGCTCCTATGTACTCCAGAAATTCTAATCAACTGAGTCCTTTCTTAATCATTCGCAAATAGTAACTGAAAGAACTTTTAATTATAATCTAAGTTTGACAAACATATATGAATATACTTACTGGTTGTAGTCTTTATATCAATCAAGTGCCATAAAATTAGTTATATAATGATCAATATTATAATCTATATCACAAAGTAATCCAACAATGATCTCAAGTCAATCATAATTTAAATTTTCCATGAAAATTTCGGTCAAACTTCGTCGACTGACCTGTCCAACACGAGATTGTTTACATTTATTACTAGCGTGGTTAGTTGCCGAATCCCGCCACCAGAGTTTTGGAAGTTCCCAATACCAGCAGCCGGTAATTCAAGTGAAAGTTTGTTATTATTATTGTTATTCTATTCGAAAGTTGAACCACAGATAACGGAAGATGAACCTAAAATATCATTGCTGGTCTATGCAGTCAGTAACCGAATTCCGTTCCGTAAATAAATTTCAACCGAAACAACCAGAAGATAACCGCTGCCAAACCAGTCTTGGTTGGTTTGATTGATTTACGGAATATAACCTAACTTCACACTCGCTAAACGATGATCAGGCCACACTGGGTTTATGCATTTCTGAAGACATTTTGTGCTCTTAGCATTGAATGCTTCCACGTCTAACGTCGCTGTTTGTGTACATATACTCCATTCACTTTTATGAAGTCTTCCGGTTGGCCATGATTTAGGTCTATCACGTTTTTGTAACTAAAGCAGAGGCAGGTTGGCACTGCTGAAATATCGTCAAGGTCAAAACAATTCGCCGAGACGTTGCCAATTTCTACTCAACATAATCTTCAATCTTAGACAAGTTATTATCACAGACCATTATCTTCGAATAATAAAGAACTCTTTGCTCTAAAATTGAAAATGCCCAAAGTAGTTTTGAAGAAGCAGAGACAAGGTATCATGAAGTGCTATACAGAACCGAAATCTGCAATAGGAAAACTTCATTCTGACATGTTGAGATCTCGAATGAAATTACTTAGTTTCCTACCATTATATTTTATTGAGATATAATAATAACTCGGGTTTCGTAGTACTACTACATTTTGAAACTTGTGTATTTCAAGTTGTGCAACAAAGTATTAAAATGTGTACTTGAGAAAAGTGGGGAATTCCATAGGTACGTCTGTTCGTTTAGAAGTTTTCCTGCTGGGTTATTCAGGTAGGTACTTTTATTCTTTTTTGAAGAACTATCACAAAGTAACGGACTACTCTATCCATTACTTTTCAATAAAATACCAACATTTGATTCTTGATTTCCATACAAGAAAATAGCATAATTCAATATTCCAACCAGTTTATAAAGGGTTTTCCAATTAGGGACTTGACAACTTTGAATCTTAATAAAACACAAACCATTTGAGATATTTCAAAAACTTTATTATTGGCTTGAAGTACAAACATAACATTTATGAATGGAACTCGACTTCGTTCATATGGCCACCAAGGGCCCGTTTGCAGCGGTCAATTCTCTGGACCCAATTTTCGATGACTCGACCACCCATTTCAGCCGAAACGGCCGCTATTTCGCGTTCAATGTTGTCTCTGAGCTCTTGCAATGTCGTCGGCTTGTTGGCATAGACCAGTGACTTGACGTAGCCCCAAAGAAAATAATCCAGAGGCGTCAAATCGCACGAACGAGGCGGCCAATCGACGGGGCCGTTTCTCGAAATTACACGCTCACCAAATGTCTGCTTCAATAAACCGATTGTTACGTGTGCTGTGTGGCTAATGGCACCGTCCCGTTGAAACCACATGTTGGCCAAGTCCATACCTTGCAATTGGGGCCGCACCAAACCGTGATTTTTTGGGGATGCAATTGAGTCTCGTGGATCACGTGTGGATTGCTGCCTGTCAAATATCGCATATTTTGCTTATTGACAAAGCCATTTAGCCAAAAATGAGCTTCATCGCTGAAGATGATTTTTCGATGAAAATCATGATCGTGGCGCAGCTTTTCCAGAGCCCAATCGGAGAACGTACGTCGCTTCAAATGGTCCAATGGCTTCAATTCT
Organism: Halyzia sedecimguttata; assembly: GCA_937662695.2. Classification (NCBI taxonomy): domain Eukaryota; kingdom Metazoa; phylum Arthropoda; class Insecta; order Coleoptera; family Coccinellidae; genus Halyzia; species Halyzia sedecimguttata. Next base: position 43,660,615 of record OW569413.2, on the reverse strand, counting down.
TGAGTCAGCTTGATCTTGTACGGGTGTAAACCAAGATCCTTACGCTAAATTCGCCATAGAGTGGTCTGACGGATGCCCAATTCTTGAGAACGCCGTGGAATTGACTGATTTGGGTCGTCGGCTACGGAGGCCCAAACGGCAGCTATGTTTTCGTTACTGCGACCGGTCCTTTGTCTCACTGGCACGACAACATCCAACAGCGAATTTGTGGATTCAAATTTTTGCACCAAACTTGTAATTGCCTGTCTACTAGGTCCCGAATTACGCCCGAAAATTGGAGTAAGGCTCTTAAAGTTGCGGTCACCGACTCCGAATTTCGGTAGTTAATTTTTATAACTTGCAAATGTTGTTCGTTCGTGTACTTCACCATGATGAAAATGTTCACTTTACTGAATAAATTGACGTTGACAGTTCGATGATTGGTCTAAGGGTGCGCTCATAAATTAAATTCAAAGTTGTCAAGTCCCCATTGGAAAACCCGATATATACGTGAAATATTTCTAGTAACAACAGAGTGACAGGAGGAGACTTTATAAAAGTGAATGGAGTTTAGATGAAAAACGGCAAATTTGCACATTCGTGGATTTGGCATTATACCGACGATATGTAAAAATTGTATTGTGCCTTGGTAATGTTACTGTTAGGTTAGACGGGGGTTACACGGTCAATCTGCCATTAATCTCGCATCTTAATATTCGCGAATTCTCCAATTAACGGTAAAATCCAAGGGAGTTGGAGAGTTCCTGACATTGAAAAAATATTATTATTTGTTTCATATCCCCCCCCCCCCCCCAAAGACAAATGTCTGGGTACGCCACTGCATGAATCCATCAGTTTCCCGTCATCCTGATATCAAACCCTGATTGATGTCATGCGAAACTGATGCCCGATTGACCGTGTAACCTGTAACCTCCTTCATACACATTAATCATCACTTCAAATGCTGCCACAAGGACGGAGTTATGGGGCGATAGAGTTGTACTAGATTTCTACCTGAACCAACTGATCATTCATTTATGAACCGGTCTCATAATTATCTTATAAAAGGATATTCTAGTCCCATATTAAATATACCAATTCCTTGAACTTGACATAGGGGACAGTTTTGGAAGTCTGTAAATTTTCCTTGTTGCTGAAAGTCTGTTTATATTAAGCTTATTCTTCCTATTTTAGTTACTCATCAGTGGAATGATGTGCTTTGCACAAATATTTATACAGGGTTTAACTAAATAAGTGTAAAATATTTAAGGGGGTGATTACTCATCGAAAAAAAGATAGGATCTTTCATATAAAGAAACTTCATTGGAGCATACCTTGTTAAGATACAGCCCCTTAAAGGGGGTACAGAAAATTTGTTTAATAATTTTTTTCACACTAAAAAAGTCACAATATTGAAATTAACCTGATATTTTCTAATACCAAAAAGACACTTAGCCAGTAATTTATTTGGTTTATCCCATGGTTGTAAGGGGTGGAAAACGCAATCCCTAAAATTTATTTCCAATGTAACTTTTTGTCTTATTATTTGTTTACCATTTTGAAATTTATTTCCGATAACCTGTTTCATTCTAAACAAAAAATGTTTCTTGAATTTTTTGCCCAAAATAAACCAGATCGCAGCAAAACATTATTTTACGAACAAGATACATATCGTCATAAAACAAAACTAATTTATCTAGTCAGTTTGTAAATTTTTGAAATTGAATTAATACTAATTGTGTGTCGTTGTTCTGTTCTTAATTTGTTACTTTAATTCACTTGTTATTAAAATGGCATACACAAATGAGAAAATGGCTGAAATGCATTACGTTTACGGTCTGTCGCAGGGGAATGGGTTAGAAGCTTCTAGAAGATATGCTGAAATGTATCCTCAACGGCAGCATCCTTCACATAGAACATTTGCCCGGTTTCATATGGTACCCCGTTACACTAACCTCTGCTAACACTTTTTTCATACACATGCTTTATTGTTAGATGAAAAATTAATTGTAATGCTCAAGTTCAAAAGAATATATATATATATATATATATATATATATCAATGATTAAAAGAATATGGTTAATTCGACAAAAGAACGCAGGATTGTGGTCGCCATCGAGAAGTTAGAATACCACAGCTTGAGGAGGCAGTACCTAATTTGATTGAAGAAGAACCTACTACCAGTACTAGAAAGATTGTTTTCCAGCTAAATGTTGATCATATGATGGTATTTCGAATTTTAAAGGAACAACTCTTATACCCTTACCATATGCAACGATTGCAGGCACTGTTACCGCGAGACTTTCCGAAACGTCTTGAATTTTGCAATTGGATGCTGGAAATTATTAGAAGAAATCGTGACTTTCTGAAGAAGATCGAATTCACAGACGAATGTAGTTTTTCTCGGGCCAAGATTATTAATTTTCATAATTATCACCGTAGCTAAGAGTTTTTCCGAGGGGGGGGGGGAGAAACGGCTTTTGGCGCCCCTAATTTGAAAAAATATACTAAAATCGAAAAACGCAAAAATATGGATAAAGTGTACATATATTGACAAATAATACATAGTTTCTTAACAAAGAATGAATTATAAATTAATTAGTGTCCGACCGAAACTGGTTTTTTAGCCGACACCGAAACCGAACTTTCGGCTAGGGTCTCAGTTTCGGCCGAAACCGAAACTTCATATTTCATACTGAAATCTACTGTATTTTTTACAATTTCATTTGCATATACATAAAAACAGTTGAGGAGTGGTGAATAAAATAAAAAGTCAATTTTTTCGAGATCTTTATTTATTATTTTTGTATTACCAATTTATCAAAATAATCAGTCGAAGTATACAGGGTGATTCCAAATCAGACGTGAACCTTGGCGGTGTTAGTATGGATCATTTGCTGTGGTTTTAGCCATTTTTATTGATGACCGAAAATCAACAGTTTCCGAGATATTTGAGCTCTAAAAAGAATTAGTATGATTTGAAAGGGGATGTAACAAGCAGATAGAGAAAAATAACGAATTCAATATTTTTTTGTTGCAACTAAGCTCGAAATTTCATTAGAAAATGTATTCATAAATTATGTTCCACCATTCCATAAGCAAACACGTGCCGTCTTTCTGATGTCTTCAGTTGTTATTTTCCGCCTGAAATTTACTCACGCTGTCTTTTGATACACATTCACTATTTTATATACCGGGCATTCAAGAGGCTGGTTATACAAAATCTGCTGAAACGAAACTAGTTAAGTAATCTCACGAAATCTTTCAGAGAATGAAGAAGGAAGTATACAAGTTTTTAAAATAATTTTGCCATATACTAAATTGTGAAATTCGAAAGTTGCAGACAAATACTAGAAACTCATTTTTCATTTTTTCATATACCACATTTCAAATCATACTAATTCTTTTTCAACCTATTAAACAGCATAGTTTTGCTTTAGTACATATAATATCCTTTTCTGATAAAAATAAACCAAAATGACGAAATATGAACTAAGTTCAGAAATCTTTTAAAAATCACCCGAACTCCATAAACTGTTGATTTTCGGCTATTAATAAATATGGATTAAACAACAGCTAATGAGTCATACTAACTCCTCCTCCCAGATTCACGTCTTATTTGGAACCACCCTATGTAATCTATCAATAATCATTAGTAAATTCTCATGATTTCTCAGTCTTAACAAAGATAGATTACAATAACTTGTATACCTACTTATAACTCCTGGCCAAACGACCAGGATAATTCACGAACAGTCAAGTTTCGGCCCGGCCGAACTTTTCGGCCATTTTGGACCGAAACTAGATTTCTTGGCCGAAACCGAACTTTCGGTCGGTCACTATAATTAATATTACTATGAATTAATAGTAATTTACGTAACAAGTCCGGAAAATAGGGTTTTTTTGGAAGAATAGACAAAATTCTAGGACGAGCGTAAGCGAGTCCTAGAAGTCTATGTTCCAAAAAAACCTTTTTCGGGCGTGTTGCGTACAATATTTGTTCGGCAACCGTGTAGTATAACAAATCAATGAGACGACACATTTCTTTTTTATATATTTTGATTCTTATTAAAATTAAACAGAACAGAAAATATAACATGTTAACTAATTTTATATGAACTGTCAACCGTTTTCTCAGTGCCATGGTAACTTCATTTATCAAAAATATACCTACCAAGATTTTCATAATGTATTTACAATGACCAAAACGACGTGATTCTTCCGGCCTAGTCCGGGAAGTACGTACTTCCCGGACTAGGCCGGGAAATGCTTCTTTCTCAAAGAAAAAGCGTCCGGGCACTTCCCGGACGGTTGCCGAAAAAATTATTTTACAAACAAGAATGCACTCGTTAATTAGTGTTTTTGAGTGAAAAAAATTATTTGCATCTGTCAAAAGATCCAGGACCAAAAATGAATTGTATTTGACAAAAATACATCAAGCTTTCGAGATGATACGAATATTCTGAAGAGTTCACAAATATTAAAAAGAAAACTTTCGAAAAATGATATAGCAATAATAATGTCATGTTACCCTGCTATCTAAAGTGGAATGTTCCAACAATTCTGAAATATCTGATATTTGGAATATTGAATGCCTTTCTTGTAATTCCTGAATTATAGCAATATTTTTGTACTCATCGCTCTGAAAATTTTTGTAGTATATATATAGAAAATTAAATCGTAGATGTCACTCAATCGAAACTTTCACCGAAGTATCACGAGAAAACTGAAGTTCAACCTTCGTTTGGTTGTTATTTCCTCAATAACTCGAAAAATACAAAACCGATCCAATTCAAACGTGGTTATTAGTTGTATAATGCCAACGCGAAATCTTGTGAAATTTCGTGAGGATCTAGAAAACGTTTACAAAATTATTGAAAAAAATTCTATTTATCAGGAACTATTCGTTCCACATTGCTGAAATTTTGCTAGATTCTTCAGAACTTAACTTTACTGCCAAATTCCAAGTTTGAACAAAATCGGATATACAAGGTGAGTCTTTGACCACTGCATTAATTTTAACCAAAGATTCCTCTCATCAAATGAAACACTTTTTTCATTTAACATTTTTCCAAATTCAGCTCAGGTAAAAAGATACAGGCTGTTGAAATTTTTAAAAAAAATCAGTTTTTATTTTGTAGCTTTGACATCCTTTTTTCGAATGAAGTGAATGTTGGCGTAAAGTTTCCTATAACTATGATACATATTTTCCAAATATTAGTTATTTTCTACTTCTACAGGTTTTCTAGTTCTGGACTCGTGGATTCATAAAACTAAACGAAATTAGCATAAAGAAAGCATATAAAGTTTTTCTTGAGTTATTTCAAGAATATTCCATCCTTTTAGAACATTATATCATTCTTCATCATTTCTCCTTAAACGCACCGTTTTCGAGATATTCTTCATTGAATGTTTTAAAATGGAAAACTCCAGAAATTTCACTACTTTTATGGATCCGTCCCTGAGCGTTGGAATCCCGAATCAAGCTGTAAACCACGTTACCATGCCTTATTCTCGTCCACCAACAATGTCATAGATAATTTATATGCGGGAGTTTATTAGCACATTGTGAAATCTTTAAACGCTTGTAACTTTTTACCTGAGCCAAATCTGGAAAAATGGTAAATGAGAAAAGTGTTTCATTTCATGAGAGGAATCTTTGGTTTAAATTAATGCAGAAGTCAAAGACTCACCCTGTATAGTGTTGGAGATCAGAGCAGCCTTGTGTGAGCTCAGTAGCTAGATAAGTGACCGTTGCCTCGGTAACTTTCGAACGAAAGGGGATAGGGTGGGTTGCGCATCCGAATGGGAGAGCTAAGTTCGTTTTTGTGCATAATCGGCCCAACGGTTTCGGAGTTATACCTACCTGGAATATTAATTCCTAGATAACTCAAAAAATATAGACTCGATCGAATTGAAGCTTTTTAACTAGTTGTAGATTATCGACATAAAGACGTATATATGTAAAATTTAGTGAAAACAGAACCCTTAGAAAATTTTAAAAAAATTACTAAAAGAAAAATTGGTTCTTAATCGGTAAATTCGATTAAGAGTGTCCAATACAGGAGAATAGAAAATGGAACATGCGCGCAAAAGCTCCTTACTTCGGGTCAGTGCTTGAACCAATTTTTTTAACTACTCGCCTTTAGCCATGTATTCATGACATTTGCGGCTTTTTCCGTTTCAATTTTTCTTTTCTGTGCACTCCTTCTGAATTCCTCTTCAGACGGTTTGAACTTTTTTTGGCGAGGATCCATAATCCGTATTCGGTTTTCGATTTTAAATTTCCATCAATATTCAGATTCACTAATTCACTATTCACGAATAATTTATATAAGATAAGAAGTACAACGTTACTTATCTTTCTATATATATAGAACGATTTTGATGTATAGCCGGGGAATGCCGGGAATTCCCCACTCCTGCCATGTAGTCTCAAGCAGCAACAAAGCTTTCTACAATGCTGTCGGTCTAGTACAAATAAATCGGTTATATGGCAGGGCAGGCAATCATTCGATACAGTCACTGTACTTATGTATAATAATAATCATCTTATGCAAGTATACTTGCATAAGATGAAAGATGATTATTATCACGATTTTATTAATAATATACTTTGAATTGAAAAACCATCAAACATATTGTGTCACAGTTTATTAATTACAACATTGAAATGACAAGGTAATAATATAATATTTCATAATTTAAATAAATATATACATATTCTAAAAAAATACATGCTCATCGTTATTATCAAATAAAACTTATAAATACCTAATTATGTAAATCTTCTTATTACCTCTATCTATTTATCAATAATTCATATGAATGCATGTAGAAGAGATAACTACAAAACTACAAACTACAAAACTATTATAAGTGCAAACAATACATATGACCCCAATTTCCATATCTTCATAATTCAGTTTTAGTAGACCTAAGACACCTTGCACGCACACCACAACCTTCCCTGTGAGAACAAACACACATACTCAAAAATTGCAAATATATGCGTGATTTTTAAAAGTATACATTGAAACCTATGTGATTTTTATAGGAATACCATACACACAAAACACAACAAAAATTTTTTAAGTCAACTAATATAGCTCGGAATTGTAATAATCATTAAGGTACTTACCTGAGCCAAAAAAAAGAAATATCAAAATATTCAAAAAGCTATTTGAATATCCAAAATTCCAAACCTTTTTAACACGTTTCACGCTCTCTCGTTTACTATGTTTACTACTTCACGATTAAAAGTAAAAACGGCGGCAAAGGCAAGCCAGCTTTATTGTGCTGATGCCATATGGGCACCATATGTGACCCAGTGCGGTGTGCGGCAAGTTGTTGAAATATAGAGCGCGAATTTCAAAAGTTCAGGCATACTGATGTGTATACGCATGGTAAAAATGAAATAAATGTATGTAATAATAAATTCAATAGTTTTAGTCAGCTCTTAATGAAAAATAAATATGTATCTGTCTATTATTTATCTTATTATATGGATAATTAAATATAATAGTTAGCATTTGTATGGGTGACGGTGAAAAGATATACATAGATGACAAAAAGCAGATTTATGTACATAAATCTGCTAATATAGTCCTTTCATATACATATATAAATATATAAGTGGAAATGTTTAACGGGTAATTCCGATAAATAAGCATGATCCATATTTCTATATAAATATATAATTGTTATTTTGGGTATAAATGCTGTAAATATTTTATCACCAAATAAAGTCGGCAATATGACGTGATAAAATGACGAGAAGTCGTCAACTAACTGACGTGAAAATGTCGGCAATTATTGGTCGACTGACGTCTATTGACCAGTGATCACCAGATTATGACGTGATTTAGACGTGCCTCTGCGGACTGGGTACATAAATGTTCGGTATATTGTTGCTATCTCAGTATTCATGAGAAAATGATGGTTTACCAAATGTGGATCGACTGATTTCTGCTGTAAATCTAAACCAGTGGAATGGGACAAAACTTCCGAAAAATATAAAGATAAATTGAATACGTAGGAAACAAAGATGTTTGTGTTAAAATTTTGAATGACTTTGATGAATCTGACGTCGCGATAAACTTGGAATTGTGATTGAGCTTGTGTTTCGGAAGATAACATAAAACCTAATATGAACCGTATATGTGTGAAAGGGCTTCATTCGTTTTCGGTTGAAACCGAAAACGAACCGAACCGTATGCATGTGAAACAAGCCTAATTTGTACTCAGAAAAAATTGATTATTTTTCGATGTCACACGGTCAGGTTCATAATATTTTGAAGAGAACTGTCTAGATTTGAGTTCATGAAGGTGTAAAATTTTATTTAAATTTGTCACTTTGCTTTTTGTTTTTAATTATCTTCATGTTCTTTGTTATATAATAAGCGATAAGAGTGATATATTAATTTAATTATTATCTTGTGGATACTGTAGTGGGCATTGTGCCTGTTTGTACTCCCTGTGTGTAAATAAATAAATAGATATATACTGTTACGGAAGACTTGCTAGAATACTTGATTGTTATACAAATTATTAATTACTCTTCACTCATTTGAATATTCTCATACTAAATAAATTTCTTGCTTGAAATCTCTTGAAAATAATTTGACTTTTCTATATTTCCATATATTTGATCACCACTGCCAATTATTTTTGGCGCTCTTGTTCCTCGGAACAGAGTGCTTATCAATTTGCCCAAATATCTGTAACTTTCGAATTTTTGGCCGAAAATGGTCTCAAACGATTTGGTTCGACTCACTGATCAAGAATCCGTGGTCGAAATCGATTCTGTCCGGCCGTCCGTCCGTCCGTTAACACGATAACTCTCGAACGAAAGGAGTTAGAGGATTGAAATTTGCAGGGTAGGTTTGGAGCGTAAATATCTCGGACGAGTTCGTTAACGGGCAAAATCTACCAAGTGGTTTCGGAGTTATGGCCCTTTTTAGTAAAAATATTTTTTATGAATATTTCCGAAACCGATTACTCGATCTATCTGAAATTTAGCATCAAATTGTAGAATAATGACCTTTATACGCATGAGAAGTTTTGTATTGATCGGATTGCCATAAAATGTCAAAATAATTTTTTTTTACATTAACTCTCGAAGAGAATGAGCTAGGCAATTGAAATTTTCAGAGTAGGTTTGGGAGGTAAATATCTCGGTTGAATTCGTTATTGGGCGAAATAGGCCAGATGATTTCGGAGTTACGAAAAAAAAATTATTTCAAATTCAATTTTATTTAAGATGCAGTTTCTCCATAAAAATCCATTGATATCATTTTCAACTCTAACAAGCTAAAACTTTCGGATATATGATTTTTCGAAATTTCAATAATGAATCGTACTTCTATGTTTTCACAGAATGCTATAATTATTCTATCTATCAATTATTATATAATCTGTGTTCATACTCGTACATGTCATCCTGTTCTATAAGAGAGAGTCAAATTCATTTCAGTTATTTTAATTTGATTTCTTCCATGGTGCACTTCTCATTCTCAGATTGCTCATTTAATCTTGATAAATAACAACAAATCTTGTCAAAGTTTGAACAAGAGCGCCAAAGCTCCTGTTCACAGGGCTTGAACCAATTTTTTTCTTTCCATAATTTGATATTCGACAAATTTTTCATAAATATTTTAAAATATTAAAATTTCTCAATTTTATTTAATTAAGTAATTGTTGAATAATAATTTTTTTTTCAACAATTGTTGAAATTTGGCTCGATAAAAGTAAAATCAGAAAATTTATAATTTTGAAACCTTTTTTATTGCTGCATATTCATTGTTAATCATTATATTCAATTCAACGATGAAAAGACTAGCAGAGATCAAAGTTCAGAGCAATCCACATAGTGTGATTTCATCAAAGTTGAATAGCTACACATACCGCGGTTTCATCCTTATTTGGAATCATCAGTGGAGCACAATTCAACGCTCCCTGCTGTAGCTACTCAAAACTATAGATCTCTGCCCTCTGCGTACATTCTTTTCCCCTTTGTGGTGATTCTCGACCATTCGCAATTTGCACGATCGTGCGCATCTCTATGGCAAAGACGGCATATGCGACCGATCGTGAAAATTGTGAATGGTAGAGAATATATCCCCATATATCCAGTTGGAATCTCATGCAGTTTGCAGTCCATTACAGGAGCGAAATCGCCCAGGTTAATACGCAATGCGTAATATGGTATTATAGAAAAGGAATGACGCTTTAGCTTCCCTAAAGCGTCATTTTAATTTCTGTTCTTTCTGCATTCTCCTTCATTTATTCGGAGTATTCTTCTATTTTATTTTCCATTCTTTCTATTTTCTTTGATATTCCCTTCATTGTTTGTAAAACATCCATAATACTTGGTTCATTTAAATTTGGTTCCTTGTCACTTGTAATAACTCTTACATTATCTTCTTCATCTCCTTTCTTCTTTCTTCTCCACTCCAACAACAGTTTTAATCATTGTTTTCAATTTTGTTTTTGAATCCAAATATGTAGCATATAATTCTCGACCCATGTTGTGCGCCAATTGTAAAGGAAAACTTGCTAGAATTCTTGATTGTTACAAATTGTAAATTAATTAATTGGGTCTCTTTACTATTTTGAGGATTCTTATACTAAATACAAAGTCCTTCTTGCTTAAAATTATATTGAAATCTCTTGAAAATAATCTGACTTTTCTCTATCTTCGCATATTTATACACCATTGCCAATTATTTTTTTCTTTCCATGAATCTTTATAATTCTTAATCTTAAAACACGCACACTCTGGTTTATTAGTTTTCGAAATAACAATATATATATAGTATATTGGCAAACAGTATTAATGAAAGAGACACACAGACTATACAGTATTAGGAACCATCTAGCAGGGGAGTTCGTATGCTTCTCTTGAATTTCTCACCATTAAGTGAGCCATATCCTGATGCAAGGGCGTAGCCATGCGGGGGTTTTGGGGGTTCAAACCCCCCCCGGAATGTTATTTTTCTCTTAAGAAAAAAAATTTTGCTGCAGAAAGTAACCCTTACACCCCTAAAACCCCCCCCGAAATTAATTCCTGGCTACGCCCTTGTCCTTATGGAAGTACATGTCAAACAATTTTCTTCTATGTGTATTGAGATCATAGACTTTTGCGAACGACTGACCAAGAGAGATGTTGTCTATTGTGGAAATATACCGATGCATAATAACATATGAAGCAGCAGGGCCGTAGCTAAGAGCTATTCCGAGGGGGGGGGGGAGAAACGTCTTTTGGCGCCCCTAATTTGAAAAAATATACAAAAATCGAAAAACACACATATGGATAAAGGGTACATATATTGATAAATACTACATATGTAGTTTCTTAATAAAGAATGAATTATAAATTAATATAACTATGAATGAAAATTATTTTACGAAGAATACCGCGTTCTGAATTTTTTTTGTGTGTTTTTGAGTGACAAAAATTGTTTGCATCTCTCAAAAGATCCAGGGCCAAAAAAGAAAAGTATTTGACAAAAAAAAATATATATATCAAGCTTTCGAGATGATAAGAATAATCTGAAGATTTTATAAATATTAAAAAGACAACTTTCGAAAAATTATATAACAATAATTTCATGTTACCCTGCTATCTAGAGTGGAATGTTCCAACAATTCTTCGAAAATATCTGCTATTTGGAATATTGAATGAGTTTTTTGTGATTCCTGAAATTAAGCAATATTTTTGTACTCATCACCCTGAAAATTTTTGTAGTATGCATATAGAAAATTAAATCTTCGATGCCACTCAATCGAAAATTTTACCGAAATATCACGAAAAAAAAAATGTTATGTTTTATAGACACTGAGAATCAACCTGTCAGTCCAGTTGTTGAATGAAGATTCACAGGGTGCTACTTCCCTTAAAAACTATCTGTCAGCAATGGCCAAAACTCTTTTCACTCTATTCGAAAATACAGTCCCCTTTTTAGAGCGCATGTTCTGGGTAACATCCTTTTGCCCAAATGTCTGTAATTTGCGAATTTTTTGCCGAAAATTTTCGCAAACCATTTGGTTCAACTCTCTAATGAAGAATTCGAGGTCAAATTTGATTCTGTCCGACCGGCCGCCGTTGCCACGATAACTTGAGAACGGAAAGAGATAGCGCCTTGAAATTTTCAGGGTTGGTTATGCATCTTAATGCTAGTTTGTTCATAGGTATACCCATCTGAAATTTGGTTGTTATTTCCTCAATAACTCGAAAAATACAAAACCGATCCAATTCAAGCATGGTTGTTGAATGCCAACGTAAAATTTTTTGCAAAATTTCGTGAGGATCGTATCTCTAGAAATTTTTTAAAAAATCATTGAAATAAATTCTATATATCATGAACTATTCGTCCGACATCACTGAAATTTTGCGAAAACCTTTAGAACTTAACTCTACTGCCAAGTTCCAAGTTTGAACACGATCAGATAGATATTGTTGGATATTCGAGCAGCCTTTTGTGAGTTCAGTAGATGGATGGCTGACTGTTGCTTCGATAACTTTGGAACGAAAGGAGATAGGCACTTGCAATTTTCAGGGTAGGTTGCGCATCCGAATGGGAGAGTTAAGTTCGTTTTTGGGCATAATCGACCCAACGGTTTCGGAGTTATAACCACCTGGAATATTATTTCCTCGATAACTCAAAAAATATAGACCTGATCGAATTGAAGCTTGGACTAGTTGCAGAATATCGACGTAAAGACTTGTGTAAAATTTAGTTAGAACCGTAGAAATTAAAAAAAAATTGGTTCTTAATCGGTAATTTCGATTAAGGAGAATGGATAATAGAACATGTGCCAAAAGCTCCTGACTTCGCGTCAGTGCTTGAATAACTCGCCGTTAGCCATGTATTCATGACATTTGCGCCTTTTCCCGTTTCAAATTTTCTTTTCTGGGCTGTCCTTCTGAATTCCGCTCCAGACGGTTTGAACTTATTTTGGCAAGGATCCATATCCATATTTGGTTTCGATTTTAAATTTCAATCATTATTCATATTCACTATTCACGAATAATTTATATAAGAAGAAGAAGGTTATGTTTCTTTCTATAGAGCGATTTTCATGTATAGCCGGGGAAGGCTGGGAATTTCCCACTCCTGCCATCTAGTCCCTAGCAGCAACAAATCTTTCTACAATGCTGTTGGTCTAGTAAAAATAAATTGAGTAGATGGTAGGGTAGGCAATCATTCGATACAGTCACTGTACTTATGTATAATAATAATCATCTTATGCAAGTTGTAGTTCAAAAAAATCTGTTTTCATTATGTCATCTTGCTAAAGTTTTTCAAATATCTGCGGTCAATTTGGCGCCCTTTGAGATATGATCCGGGGGGGGAGGCTCCCCTCCCTCCCCCCCCCGGTAGCGACGGCCCTGTGAAGCAGTCAGACAAGGTAAGTACTTTGAATCTATTGAATAGTTGTCGGGGCAAGGTGTAATTTGATAATCTTAAGCTATTGTTCTTTTAGCATTTATTTGTTTCAAAAACACTTTCTCTGCCTCAGACGATGTCCCCAGAGAAAAAAGCCGTAGACCATGCAACTAAGGAAGTTTGCATGGTAAACCAAAAGGCAGCATTCCTCTCCAGTAGCTAATATTACAAAAGTTATCTCTGAAGGTACTTGCATAGACAACTGTTTTATAAAATGCAAAAATATCAAATTTGAATCTTACAAAATTAATAACCCCTTTAATGATCATTATCCCTTACTAATAAATATAGACAAATTGGAAATGAAACAATATAATCAGGTATATTCAAAATATATAAATTATAATAAGTTGGAATTTCTTGCTAATAAAGTGGATTGGAACCATATTTTGTCTGTGCAAGATCCTACTGCCTCAATTAACACCTTGATAGAAATTCTACATAACTGTATTGAGGAAGCCACCTATCAAATAAGAAAAAAGAATAAAAATAAATCTATAACACCACGAAAAATCTGGGTCACTAGTGCCATATTAGTATCTTGCAGAACTAAAGAAGATTTGTATAATTTGTGGAAGAAAAAACCAAGTTGTCAAACGCTAGAAAGTGAATATAAAAATTATAATAAAATACTTAGTAAAGTTATAAAAGATGCCAAATATAAATTTGAAAATGAACAAATAAAAAATGGGTTCAAGCCCTGTGGACAGGAGCTTTCTGGCGCTCTAGTTCAAACAGACAAATTATATCTGGTATTGGTTTCTCAGAGTTGGGAATTATATCAATGTATTCATATGATATCACTGCATCATAAAGGAAATTTAATTCAAATAATAGTTTATTAGATAAGTAATAATAAATTACCTTGTAATCGATCAAAAATTTCCTGATCTACGTTCACCAAACTACAGAATTATGCTTTCAATATTTACGTAATATTTTCAAACATTTTCTGGTGAGGTCCCCGTTGCATCGCTAAAATACGAGTATTTCAACCCCAATATTTTTGAAGTTACAATATTCCCTTCTGTCAAGTTGACATTATGAGAATTCATACATAGAATAATAATTATATCAATCTGTGAAATACGATTTACATTGAAATTTAAAAAAATCATATCTCCGAAAGTATTAGCTTGTTAGAGTTGAAAATGATATGAATGGATTCTTATGATAAAACTGCTTATTAAAAAAAAATTGATTTGGAATTTGTTCCGTAAAAAAAAATTTTTTTTTGTTACTCCGAAACCATCTGTCCGATTTTGCCCAATAACGAACTTAGCCGAGATATTCATCCCCCAAACCTACTCTGAAAATTTCAACTCTCTAGCTCATTCCGTTCGAGAGTTATCGTGCTTACGGCCGGACCGGCCGGACAGAATGAATTCCGACCACGGATTCTTGATCAGTGAGTCGAACCAAATCGTTTAAGACCATTTTCATCGAAATATTCCAAAATTACAGACATTTGGGCAAATTGATAAGCACTCAGTTCCGAGGAACTAGAGCGCCAAAAAGATTGGTGGCAACTCAGGACAGTTGTGGAACAATATTAAAAACAAATTGGGTAAAAATAATGTTCAAAATAAAACAGTAGATTATATATATGAAAATAACAAAAAAATCGATAACGAAGCAGAAATTGCTGAGGTCATGAATGAATATTTCTGCACTATTGGCGAATTATTAAGTGATCAAATAGTAAACAATGGAGACAGGGAACTGAAACTTCCTGACCAAAATAGTAAGTCTATCTTTCTGTATCCAACAGATAGTAATGAAATTAGCAAAATCATAAGAGAAATGAAAATAAAATCGAACGGAGTAGATAAACTTAGTGTTGCAGCGCTGAAGGCAATGAGTAATCATATAGTTTCGCCGTTACAGCACATTCTTAATAGATGTATTGAGGAAGGCACGTGGCCAGTAGAATTAAAGAAGGCTGAAGTGGTACCCGTTTACAAGTCCGGAGACAGTACTTGCATCAAAAACTACAGACCAATTTCGCTCATTTCTAACTTAGCCAAAATTTTTTAAAAAATTATACTTAATAGACTTTTTGTATTTTTAGATGAATCTAATATAATCTCTGATAGACAATTTGGTTTTGTAAGAAAAAGAGGAACCAAGGAAGCCTTAAATCATATAACCGACATAATTTATAAAAAATTAGATAAGAGCAAACCAATAATTACAGCCTTTCTTGATTTGGCGAAAGCTTTCGACACAGTAAATCACGAAATCTTGTTAAACAAATTAGAAAGATATGGCATAAGAGGCAATGCCCTAAAATTGTTCAGAAGCTATCTTTCTGGTAGAAAACAGAGAGTAAAGATAAACAATGCTACAAGTAATTACAGAGAAATATCTATCGGTGTTCCACAAGGAACAATTTTAGGTCCTATACTTTTCGTTCTCTACGTGAACGATTTACTGAAAGATATGCCAGATATTTCAATACTATCCTACGCAGATGACACCGTCATCATCTCGAGTGATGACACGTGGGAGAAGGCGCGGGTGAGATTGATAAGAGATCTAGAAACTGTGGTAAATTCCTAGCTTTCTATTTGACTGATAACATCAGTTGGAAGTGATGCGCATCAGTTCAAACCAGAGTGATACAGCGTCAAATAGAAAGCGCCTATTGGCTCAAACAGAATAAACTATCGCTAAATCTTGAAAAGACTGTATATATAACATATGGTAACTACTGTGACAGTGTGCCAAGAAATTTAAATGTCAACATAGGTCATCATATACTGAAAAAGGTAGATTATCACAAATACTTGGGTTTGTACTTCGATTTTAATATGAGATGGGAAAAACATATTGATTATATTGTTAAGAAAACTAGATACCTGATTTTTATATTTGCCAAAATTAAAAAGTTTATGGCAACTGATGCTTTGATGGTAATTTATCATGCAACTCCACGCCAACTCTTACATTAAGAAGCAGTATCATTACATTACCTTGGGTTAAAAGATAAGTACAAAAATTCTAGAAGCAATACAAGGAATAAGAGCCTACAGTTACCAAGAATAAACAAACGAATAGGTACGAAAAATAGTTATTATGTTGCTATAAAAGTGTTCAACACATTAACTGATAGT
This sequence comes from Halyzia sedecimguttata, assembly GCA_937662695.2. Lineage (NCBI taxonomy): Eukaryota > Metazoa > Arthropoda > Insecta > Coleoptera > Coccinellidae > Halyzia > Halyzia sedecimguttata. Next base: position 43,644,068 of record OW569413.2, on the reverse strand, counting down.
CTTAAACTGTTGAGGACAGATAGAGCAAAAATAAAGAAGACATTGAAAAGTTTCATAATAGAAAAATATTAGTTGGTATTCTCGTTATTATTTAAAAAAAACGTCTTGTTTATGAGACTAGTAGTGTGTAATTTTGATTTATTAGAATTGAGTTAGTTTTAGGTTGGCCAGCCTATGTACAAGTAACTAAGTTTACTTCTGTAGGACTATTACATCTAATATTGTACGGGTGACCAGTTCACCTCGAAACTTCGTGTAATATTTTGGTTAATATTAAATAAATAAATAAATAAATAAATTATTGTTATGTATCATGTTTAGTGGGATTGGGCCGATTATGCCAATTAACGAACTAGTCCGTCGTATTGGGATGCGCCACCTATCCTGAAAATGTCAAGTCGCTTTATCTTTCCGTTCTCAAGTTATCGTGGCAACGGATGGCCGGCTGGCCGGACAGAATCAAATTTGACCTCAAATTTTTCATCGGATAGTCGAACCCAATGGTTTGAGACCATTTTCGGTAAAAAAATTGAAACTTACAGACATCTGGGCAAAATGATAATGCGATGTTCCCCAGAACATACGCGCAAAAATATTATTTATCTTACGATTGGGAACTTCCAAAACTCTGGTGGCGAGATTCGGCAACTAACCAAGCTAGTAATGAGCCACGTGCTCGAGTTTAATTGTTCAGTATTCGTCAATAAACTTTTGTTTGAAAGAAAAATTCAAGTTGGAATAGTGAATATTATCCTGCCTAATATGTCTTCGACCAGAAACGACTATTGTTGTGTGCCTCAATGCAATTCATGGGCGAAAAAATGCCAAAATGAATAGGTTTGAGTTTTATACCTCAAACATTACACTTATTGTTAATAATTCTTTTCACATAATATATGTATCATATTTTGAAAAAATCATTTCAATTATTGGTAACTGTTTTACAAAAGCTTTATCTGGTTCAATTTGACACTATATTCTCATAAATTAACTAGAACATCATGCACCTGAACTTTAATTAATACATCAGTAATATGTTTACACCTCCTCCGTGCTCCGACTTTACAAGAATATACCATACCTTCTATTTTAAGTTTACTATTCTCCACATTAATGGGCCATCAATTTTATGTGGTACTGAATTAAGGGCACTACTTTGTAAACATAAAGAACAAATGTCTATAAAACTGGGACCACAATTTGTTTTGTCACACACGATTACATGATCTACATTTAGAACCTCTTCTCCTTCTACAAGGACTCTAGAATTATAAGTTGAAGCTCCTATGTACTCCAGAAATTCTAATCAACAGAGTCCCTTCTTAATCATTCGCAAATAGTAACTGAAAGAACTTTTAAATATAATGTAAATTTGACAAACATATATGAATATACTTACTGGTTGTAGTCTTTATATCAATCAAGTGCCATAAAATTAGTTATATAATGATCAATATTTGAATCTATATCACAAAGTAATCCAACAATGATCTCAAGTCAATTATAATTTAAATTTTCCATGAAAATTTCGGTCAAACTTCGTCGACTGACCTGTCCAACACGAGATTGTTTACATTTATTACTAGCGTGGTTAGTTGCCGAATCCCGCCACCAGAGTTTTGGAAGTTCCCAATAACTTGAGAACGTAAAGAGATAGCGACTTGCGACAATTTTCAGGGTAGGTTGCGCATCCGAAAGGGAGAAGTTCGTTGTCGGGCATAATCAGCCCAACAGTTTCGGAGTTATACCCATCAGGAATAATATTTCCTCGATAACTCAAAAAATACAAACCCGATTGAGTTGAAACTTGTTGTGGAATACCAACATGAAGACGTATGTGAAATTTTGTGAGAATCATATCATTAGAAAACTTAAAAAATATCATGAAAATTGGTTCAAGCACTGACGTGAAGTCAGGAGCTTTTGCGCGTATGTTCTATTGTCCATTCTCCTGTATTGGACACTTTTAATCGAATTTACCATGGTGAATTATATTGTCTATTCTCCTGTATTGGACAGCCTTAATCGAATTCACCATGGTAAATTCGATTAAGAGTGTCCAATACAGGGGAACAGACAATATAATTCACCATGGTAAATTCGATTGAGAGTGTTCAATACAGGAGAATGGACAATAGAACATACGCGCAAAAGCTCCTGACTTCACATCAGTGCTTGAACCAATTTTTTTTCGTGAAGTCAAGAGCTTTTGCGCGTATGTTCTATTGTCCATTCTCCTGTATTGAACACTCTTAATCGAATTTACCATGGTGAATTCTATTGTCTGTTCTCCTGTATTGGACACTCTTAATCGAATTAACCATGGTAAATTCGATTAAGGCTGTCCAATACAGGAGAATAGACAATAGAATTCACCATGGTAAATGCGATTAAAAGTGTCCAATACAGGAGAATGGACAATAGAACATACGCGCAAAAGCTCCTGACTTCACGTCAGTGCTTGAACCAATTTTTTTTTCGTGATGTCAGGATAGAAAGCAATGATGAAAAAATTAACACATTATTGTCTACCTTCAATTCTTCTTTAGGAGAAGAATACATAATTATTCTTGAAAAATATTACTGGAATTAATGTCATATTTAAATGGTGAAACATAAAGATATATTCTCATTAGTGATAGAAAAACTGGCCTAAAAATCCTCTCTACCCATCACGAGATTTAATATCCACAAATGAGCCTCTCACCTTACAAGATCAGAAAGTGTGGTTAATTTAAAGTTAAGTTTTGAAGCCTTCAGCAAAATTTCAGCGATATCATATTAAAAATAATACATAACCTTTCAAAAGTCCCCTCTCACAAATATACTCCTCTGAAGGCACATGGATCTCTTGATGAAGAATCGCCTTCTCTATTTCTAGTGATGTGAAATACTCGAGTTTTTAAGAAGAGGACAAATATCCTGGAAAATGTCCGAAACTTTCCCCCAAGGTCGAGCATTTTGAGTATTTAAGCATTAACGGACATTGCGGAAAAATGTGACAATCGTCACATGTTAAGTTAAAATATCAGGACAATTTGAGGAATTTTAAAAAAAATTTCATGGTCAATTGGATATAACAAATAACTTATCTTTGAATGAGTTATTATCGTGTTATATTTTATTGAGTATCAGTGATAAAGGATACAGGAGCCAGGTTCTGAATCAAGAATTATTAGAAAAATCGATTTAATTATACTGTTAAATAATAAAAATAAACTTCTTTAAAAAAAACTTTGTTTAATTTCCCAATTGGTTCACAGATCGTTGATAATCTTCGATCCAAGTAGAAAATAATAAACTGCTTAGAAAAAAAACTCTGTATAATGGCATCAAAAATCGTTAAGCATCTTCGATCTTAAGTAGAAAAAAATAAACTTCTTTAAAATTTTTTGTATAATTGGCATCTCAGATCGTTAAGCACCTTCGATCCAAGTAGAAAAGAAGAATAAATATCGGACAAAAATGAAAATTATCAAACAATTTTCAAGTAGGAAAGAAATTTATGATATTTATCCAGACATTTTCGATAATTTCGATAAATTTCGATAAAAAAAAAAAACTCTAAATGTCGACTGTTTTTAGAAGTAATGATGATTTCCGCACATTTTTCAGTATTTATCAGAGGAGTATTTAAGACATTTTCCACACTCACAACACTATCTATTTCTCAAAGATATTCACTCTTGTTCATAGAAATCCCTTCAATATTTAGTTGCCTACTCCTAAGGAGGATCTCTTTCAAAACCAGGTCTGACGGCTAATGTAGGGCTATCATCTCCCATAGATTTGTGATGGAATAACACGATTTTCCCAAGAACATACGCGCAAAAATATGTCATCATGACATTCATATTTTTGAAGGTTCTCGCAAAAATACGACCATAGACAACATATCATACGACGATTCGCATCCAGCTACAGAACTCACAAAAGGCTGCTCGGTTTTCCAACAATATGGGTCCGATCGTGTTCAAACTTGGAACTCTGCAGTAGAGTTAGGTTCTGAAGGCTCTTCCAAAATTTCAGCCATGCCGGACGAATAGTTTATGGTATATAGAATTTTTTTTTCAATTATTTTCAATAATTTTGTTGAAATGTTCTAGTTAAACCATCCTAACGAAATTCTGCAAGAATTTTCGCGTTGGCATTCTACAACTAATATCCATGTTTGAATTCAATCGGTTTTGTATTTTTCGAGTTAATGAGGAACAAAAAACAACCAAATTTCAGATGGCTATAACTCTAAAACCGTTTGGCCGATTATGCTTATAACCGATCTCAAATGTCGCATTCAGATGCACAACCTAACCTGAAAATTTCAAGCCGCTATCTCCTTCCGTTCTCAGGTTATCGTGTCATAAATAATATTCTTTAATACTTTTTTTTAAATTTTCTAGTGACACAATTCTCACAAAATTTCACAAACATGCTTAGGTTTATATTCTACAACTATTCATCAAGTTTAAATTCGATCGGATTTATTTCTGTTGAAAACAAAATTATTACTCGGAAACCATTGGGCCGATTATACCCATTAACGAACTTGTCCGTCGTATTGGGATGCGCCACCTACCCTGAAAATTTCAAGTAGCTAGCTCTGCGTTCTCAAGTTATCGTGGCAACGGCCGGACGGCCGGACGGCACCACAGAATTAAATTTCACATTTGGGCAAAATGATAACGCGATGTTCCCCAGAACATACGCGCAAAAATAGTATATATCTCATGATAACTTGAGAACGCAAAGAGATAGTGACTTGTAATTTTCAGGGTAGGTTGCACATCCGAATGCAATATTGAGTTGTACAATAGGCACAATCGGCCATATGGTTTTTTTAGTCCGACACACCTGAAATTTTGATGTTATTTCTTCTATAACTCAAAATATACAGATCCGATCAAATTAAAACTCGGTAATTACTTGTAGAATGCCGAGGCGGTAATTATCACGGAATTTCGTGAATATCGTATCCTGAAATTACTTCAGACGTAAGTTTTTTCGTATATTATTGGATATTTAATGAATTTCGATTCCGATAGAATACATTTGTCAGAATTAAAAATTCTGTGATCTTTGACGATTCTCTCATTACTCAAGTCTGTCATTAAACTGGTACGAAATGTATTAATATCTTATAAAAGCAGAGAAATGGGCTATACAGATGGTAAATTCGATTAAGAGTGTCCAATGGAGGTGAATGGACGATAGAACATGCGCGCAAAAGCCCTTACTTCACGTCAGTGCTTGAACCAATTTTGTGGTTCCATTTCAATACCTATACCAAATCTATAATTTTTAAAATGGTCGGTTCAAAACTTAAGGGGGCTCTATTAAGCTTACTGTATAATTATTTGCGACGCGTTGAAATCCTAAAACATTATATTCAAAGATTTTTTCGAGAGCGGTAAAAAATGTAAATATGTTTTAGCATATGTCACTCTGTACTTGCTCGCGTCTATAGGAGCTCAGTTGTTTCAAGTGTGTCAGTGCCTGAATTTGTGGAGATAAACAGGGACATTTTTAAAATGAACGGGACTTCAGTAAGCACAGAAGCAACCACTTCTGGCTGGATATCTGGACCCCCAAATTATGAGTATGAATGCCCAGTAAGTGTAAATCCCCAATTTTGAATTAAGTATACCTAACTATGCATAATTTTCAGTGAAATTAATTATAAATGATTATAAAAGGCACTCGCACGTGACAGCAGAACCTTAAGTGATCTCGTTCTTTTAGTAATCATTATATTTCACTCATTTGTAACTTATAGTTTTGAAATTTATGGATAGTAGAAATCTGGTATTATATCAAGAAAACAAAGTTTCTGGAAGTTGCTTGAAATATGCTAGCAAATATTTACGCAAAGCAAAGTCAAAGAACTTCATTTTTATTGTAAAATTTATAGATTTTCAAACCAGTTTGGTGAATCTGTCGAAGTTCTATTCACATATTTCACAGACCCAAGGCAATGTATATATTAAAATTAAATCAAATTTATAGCAACGAATAAATCGTTTTGCTTATAATATACGACCATTGAGACATCCATGTATAGTTTCCAGAAAAACCTTATTTTCTGTTATGATGAAAGTATATAGAGTTGATTTTTCGGATATTTTATCGTTACTCTTGAGGTACAATGAATTCTGGAGATATACGTATCCGTATGTTGAATTTTTCATAATTTTTTTTTTCTGTTCTATAGTACAAATTTGGTTCAAGCCCTGTGGACAGGAGCTTTGGCGCTCTTGTTCAAACTTTGACGAAATCATTGTTCTCTGGGAATGATATAAAAGGATTATATCGATAGAACTGCATCATGAAAGACATTAAATTCAAACAGACTGATTCTCCCCAATAACGAACTTATCCGAGATATTCATTCCTCAAATCTGCTCTGAAAATTATATTATATCAATTAAAACTTAGACAATATTGCAGTTTTGTTTTTACTGGAGATATTCTGAACCCAGGTTGATTATGTATCTTACCAAAGAATATATTTCCATTGTCATATGGATTATCCACGGGCATTATATTATCACCTTAAAAGTATAATATCATATCATCCTCATAATTCTACGATAGCTGAGGTCAAGGGCGTAGCCAGGGGGGGGGGTTTGGGGGTTCAAACCCCCCCCGAAATGTTATTTTTCTCCTAAAAAAACAAAATTTTGCTGCAGAAAGTGACCCTTACACCCCCAAAACCCCCCCCGAAATTAATTCCTATTTCAAAACCCCCCCCGAAATTAATTCCTGGCTACGCCCTTGGCTGAGGTTATTTTATTAGTCATTTTGCATTCAATCATTCTTTGTTTTCTAGAACAGGAGGTGTATTTTATATCAAGAATAACGAACCAGAAATAATTATGTCAATCATCTCTCAACACAGATCATAAAATAATTCATGGATAGAATAATTAAGTACAGCATTCTGTGAAAACATATTACGATTCATTATTGAAATTTCGAAAATTCATATCTCCGAAAGTATTAGCTTGTTAGAGTTCAAAATGATATCAATGGATTTTTATGAAACTGCATCTTAAAAAAAATTGGTTCAAGCCCTGTGGACAGGAGCTATTGGGCGCATGTTCATCTTCCTTGTGGCCCGTACTGACCAGTAAAGAAAAAAAGCAGTATCATGTTGAATACCTTAATATTATTGATTATTATATAATAATCGATGAAAATACTGAGAGAGACCCAGGAAATTTGACACATTTTGTCTTATTTCTCCAGAAATTGAAATCGTATAGAGCCAAAATTTTGCACAATGTTGCAAAATACTACAATTGACGTTAGTACAAGTTTTTGTTGCAATCTGATGAATAGTTCACGAAAAAAAAAAAACAGAATTTTGCCAAAAGTTGCGCGTTTATATCCTCGAACTGACTACCAAGTTTCGATTCAACATCTTCTTTAGTTCCTGAAATATCAGGGAAATAACCTCAAAATTTTAAATGTTTATAACTCCTAAACCGTCCGGCCGATTTTGCCCGTTAACGAACTTAACCGTCGCATTTTGATCAGAAACCTACCCTGAAAGTTTGAAGTCGATAGGACCTTCGGTGCTCCTGTTATCGTGCCTACGGCCGGAAAACCGGCCGGCCTGCCGGCCCGCCAGCCGGCTGGCCGGCCGGACGGCACCCAAAAATCTGACACCGGATTCGTGATCAGGGAGTCCGAATTAGTCTATTAGCCAATTTTCAGCTCGAAATTCGAAAATTACAGACATTTGGACGAAATGATAGGACGATGTTCCCCTAGAACATGCGCCCAAAAATTGAATTTGAAATTTGTGATGTAAAAGAAATTTTTTGTTCGTTACCTTGATGCTATCAGGTCGATTTTGCCCAATAACGAACTTAACCAAGATATTTCTCCAAAACCTACTGTGGAAATTTCAACTGCTAGCTCATTCTGTTCGAGAATTATTGTAGAAACAAAATTTGAAAATTTTTAAAATTTTTTTCGACACTTTAAGGCAACCCGACCAATACAAAACTTCGCATGCATATAAAGGTCATTATTCTACAATTTGATGCTAAATTTCAGATAGATCTAGAGATGGGTTTCGGAAAATTTCATAAAAAATATTTTTTTCTAAAACGGCCATAACTCTGAAACCGCTTTGTGGCTTTGGCCGTTAACGAACTGGTCCGAGATATTTACGCTCCAAACCTAACCTGCAAATTTCAATCCTCTAACTCCTTTCGTTCGAGAGTTATCGTGTTAACGGCTGGACGGCCGGACAGAATCGATTTCGACCACGGATTCTTGATCAGTGAGTCGAACCAAATCGTTTACCATTTTCAGCCAAAAATTCGAAAATTACAGACATTTGGGCAAATTGATAAGCAATCTGTTCCGAGGAACAAGAGCGCCAAAAATTGGGCTAAGCACTGAGGTGAAGTCAAGAGCTTTTGCGCGCATGTTCTGACGTCTATTCTCCTCTATTGGACACTCTTAATCGAATTTACCATCCATATGGTTCACATTTTCTCAGCTTTCATAAGATATGAATACACTTCGTTCCATTTTAATGACATACTTCAGTATTGAGAGAATCGTCTAAGATCAAAGACTTTTTAATTCTAACATATATTTTATCGGAATTGAAATTCAGTAATATCTAATAATATAAGAAATAAAATTGGTTCAAACACTGACGTGAAATCAGAAGCTTTTGCGCGTATGTTCTATTGACCATTCTTCTGTATTGGACACCCTTAATCGAATTTACCATGGTAAATTATGTTGTCCATTATCCTGTATTGGACACTCTTAATTCGAATTTACCATGGTAAATTCGAATTAAGTGTCCAATACAGGAGAATGGACAACATAATTTACAATGGTAAATTCGATTAAGGGTGTCCAATACAGAAGAATGCGCAAAAGCTTCTGACTTCACGTCAATGCTTGAACCAATTTTTTTATTTATAATATCATTTAAATTAATATTGAAGGACGTTACTTTGAAAGTTCTAAGCTATACTGACTTACAGCAAAAATATTATAAAGAAAAGAAGCAATTGGATAGTCTAACTATCATTTTAATAAAATGATGCATTTTAATTGTTCAAATAAAGATATTTTGTTAACTTACAAGAATTTCTTCATTCAATGGTATTTCAAAGATTTAATTACAGTTTTAAATATTTAAAAAAATGGAATAAATTTCATATACATATATAGATCCTATCGTATTCAAACTTGGAACTTGGTAGTAGAATTATGTTCTGAAGGCTCTCGCAAAATGTCAGCCATGTCAGATGAATAGTTTCTGATATCTAGATTTTTTTTTCAATGATTTCTTAAAAATTTTCTAGTGATACGATCTTCACAAAATTTTGCAAGAACTTTCGCGTTGGCATTCTACAACTAATAACTAAGTTTGAATTGGATTGGTTCTATATTTTTCGAGTTATTGAGAAAATAACAATCAAATTTCAGATGAATATAACTCCAAAACCGTTTGACCGATTATGCTCATGAACAAACTCAAATGTCGCATTCAGATGCACAACCTAACCTGAAAATTTCAAATCGCTATCTCTTTCCTTTCTCAGGTTATCGTTACATAAAAAATATTTTTTTTTATTTTCTAGCGATACGGTCCACACAAAATTCTACACACGTCTTCAAGTCGATATTCTACAACTAATTGGCAAGCTTCAATTCGATGGAGTCTATATTTTTTAAGTTATCGAGGAAATATTATTCCAGGTGGGTATAACTCGGAAACCGTTAGACCGATTATGCCCAAAAACGAAATGAATTCTCCCTTTCGGATACGCTACCTACCCTGAAAATTGCAAGTCCCTATCTCCTTTCGTTCCAAAGTTATCGAGGCAACGATCACCCATCTACTGAACTCGCACAAGAATGCTCGAATATCCAACAGAATTTAACCGATCGTATTAAAACTTGAAACTTGGCAGTAGAATTAGGTTATGAAGGCTCTTGCAAAATTTCAGCAATTTCAAGCGAATAGTTACTGATATATAGAATTTTTTTTTTATTTTCAATGAATTATTATTATAATTAATTTTCTACAAATGCTATCCTCACCAAATTTTGCAAACATTTTCGAGTTGGTATTCTACAACTAATAACCATGTTTGAATTCAATCGGTACAGTATTTTTCGAGTTAATGAGGAACAAAAAACCACCGAATTTCAGAAAATTTCAGATGGCTATAACTCTAAAACCGTTTGGCTGATTATGCTCATAAAAAACTGAAATGTCGCGTTCTGGTGCACATCCTAACCTGAAAATTTCAAGCTGCTATCTCATTCCGTTCTCAAGTTATCGTGACAACAAAAATATATTTTAATAATTTTTTTAAAATTTTCTAGCCATACGATTCGCACAAAATTTCACAAACGTGCTTAGGTTCATATTCTACAACTACTCACCAAGTTTCAATTCGATCGGATTTATATTGGTTGAAAACAAAATTATTACTCGGAAATCGCTGGGCCGATTATGCCCATTAACGAACTCGTCCGTCGTATTGGGATGCGCCACCTACCCTGAAAATTTCAAGTCGCTAGCTCTTTTCGTTCTCAAGTTATCGTGTCAACGGCCGGACAGAATCAAATTTGACCTCGAATTCTTCATTGGGGAGTCGAACTTAATCGTTTGAGACCATTTTTTTCAAAAAATTCGAAAGTTACAGACATTTGGGCAAAACTATAACGCGATGTTCCCCAGAACATACGCGCAAAAACTCATGTCTCAAGTAATTTTATTGAAAGATGGACTTGAATTCAGCGGATATACTGCTTATTATTTGGATAGAAATGAAAGACAACAATTTTGCTACGGGAACCGACCCCGTAAATCCTTTTATTTCAGGATACGGTATTCACGAGATTAGGCGAAAATTAGTGCGTCGGCATTCTGCAAGTAATTACCGAGTTTTAATTTTGTCAGATTTGTATAATTTGAGTTATAGAGGAAATAACAACAAAATTTCAGATGCGTGTAACTCCAAAACTGTTTGGCCGATTATGCCTAATAAGGCAATTGAATGTCACCTTCGGGTTGCAAGTCACTATCTCCTTCCGTTCGTTATCGTGCATCTCCAACAAATTTCAGCGATATTAGATGGATAGTTTCTGAGATATATATATTTTTTGAATCATTTACAATGATTACTTGAAATATCCTGGCAAAATTTCGCAAGAATTTGCGCGTTGGCATTCTACAACTAATTACCATGTTTGAATTTGATCGGTTTCGTATTTTTTTAGTTATTGAGGAAATAACAACAAAATTGCAGATCCGTTTGGCCGATTATGCCTATTAACAAAATCAAATGTCACATCCGGATGCGCAACCTACTCTGAAAATCACCATCTCTGTCCGTTCTCAAGTTATCGTGAGATAAATAATATTTTAATTAATAATTTTTTTTCAATTTTCTAGTAGTACGATGCTCACAAAATTTCACATACGTATTCATGTCGGTATTCTCAAGTAATCACCAAGTTTCAATTGGATGAAAACAAAATTATCCGTCGCATTTGAACGCGCTACCTACCCTGAAAATTTCCAAGTCGGTATCTCTTGCCGTTCAAGAGTCATCGTGGCAATGGCCGGCCGGACAAAATCGAATCTTACCTCGGATTATTCGTCAGTGAGGGAAATCTACTAATCGTTTGAGACCATTTTCGGCCAAAGCTGAGTAAACTGATATATCACGTATTTTTTTCGATAGCACACCCCTATATTCTAGGGAACAGCGTGCGATCATTTGGATCACATTTTTTGCTGACAAAGGTCTCAAATGATTAGGTTTAACTCAATGATGAAGAGTTCAAGGTCAAATTTGATTCTGCCCGGCCAGCTGTTGCAACGATATCTTTCGAACGGCAAGAGATAGCGACTTGAAATTTTCAGAGTAGGTGGCGCATCTAAATGCGACGGCCATTTTCGTTAATGGCATAATCGGCCTAGCGGTATTTATCTGCAACTGGCAAATTATCAGGATAGGTTGTGCATCCCAATGCGACATTTAAGTTTGTTATTAGGCAATATTCGCCAAAAGGTGAAATCTGAAATTTTGTTGTTATTGCCTCAAGAATTCAAAAAATACGAATCCGATGCAATTCAAACATGCTAATTAGTTGTAGTAAGTATGCCAACGCACAATTTTTCTGAAATATTGTGAGGATCGTACCACTAGAAAAATTTCAGAAAATCATTGAAAAAAATTCTGTTTCTCAGAAAGTATCTGTCTGATATCGCTGAAATTTGGAGAGAGCCTTCAAAACCTAACTTTACAGCCAAATTACAAATTTGAACACAATCTGATCTACAGTGGGCGTCAAAATTATGGAACAAATTCATTTACTCAGTAGAAAAATATTTGGCAACAAAATCCTGAAACAGGTCAATTTTTGTTTCACCAAATTTTTAAGCATTTTTGAAGGATTTTTGTTGCACCCTGTGCCATCTCCATCAACCCTCTAAATTTTTTGAATAAGGAAAGTGGGTCATGTGGTACTTTTTTGACAAGGCCTTTGTATCTTCTTTACAGGCGTGCAGAAATTTCCAAGAAAAAATTTTTCTTTTTTGAAAAATAGTTAGCTCAAACAGGTTTTCAGTATGTGCATTTTGTCATGGCTGATTTACTTTGAGACGATGGTACCTGATGAAATTTGTCACCGAATGAAAGACGACCATTACAGTTTTGTTCATGCACAGCTTTCAACCCCTACGAAGCCTTTAATGGAGAAAAAAATGGGGGGGGGGCGTGAGGGGGTTGAAAGTTGTGCATGAACAAAACTGTAATGGTCAACTTTCATTCGGTGACAAATTTCATCAGGTACCATCGTCTCAAAGTAAATGAGCCATGACAAAGCGCACATACTGAAAACCTCTTTGATTATTTTTCAAAAAAGAAAAATGTTTTCTTGAAAATTTCTGCACGTCTGTAAAGAAGATACAAAGACCTTGCCAAAAAACTACCACAGGACCCACTTTCCCTATTCAAAAAATTTAGAGGGTTGATGGGGATGGCACAGGAAGCAACTAAAATCCTTCAAAAATGCATAAAAATTTGGTAAAAGTGAAACAAAAATTGACCTGTTTCAGGATTTTGTTGCCAAATATTTTTCTTCTGAATGTGTTCCATAATTTTGAAGCGCACTGTATATTGTTAGAGATCCGATCCGAGACCATTGCCACGGTAACTTTCGGAGAGAGATTGCGACTCGGAATTTTCAGGGTATAGGATGCACATTCAAATGGGACAATTAAGCTCTTTGTTGGGCATAATCGGCCAAACGGTTTCGGAGTTATACCCATCTTTAATTTTGTTGTTATTTCCAAAATAACCCAAAATATACAATTCCAATTAAAACTTGATAATTACTTGTAGAATGCCGACGCGCTAATTTCTGTAAAATATAGTATCACTAGAAAAAAGAAATACCATTTTTCTTCAAATTTTATATTTCAGATGCTATTCGTCAGAATCCGCAAAAGCTTCTGACTTCACGTCAGTGATTTTAAAATTTTTTGTTATTACCTTAGTACCTACCTACCTTTTTCGGTAGTTTTACATCACATATTTCTATCTTCTTGTATCTTTTTACTCTTAGATCTCAATGTGAAAAATTTCTTAAAAATCACTGACGTGAAGTCAGGAGCTTTCGTGGGCATGTTCTTCTGTCTATTCACGCATCAGAAACCACCACGAAATACTGCATGAATCTTCAAGCCTTCTTTTTTCAACCGAGTTCTAGATTTCAATTCGGTCGTATCTGTATTTATGAAAATATGGGGAAAATAAAATTTGGCTTGAAGGTTTCTGTGGAATTCCAGCAGAATCTGACGAATAGTTTCTGAAATATAAAATCACGAAGTTTGGGTATTCTATAACTATGTAGTTACCAGCACTGAATTCGAACAGATTTGTATTTTTTGAGTTCTTGAGGAAATAACAACAAAATATATTATCTTTTTTGATTTTCGCATGTGTTCTGATTACTTGTTGTGAATTTTGTGTTCATTTTTTGATTATATGCTGAGTCCTATAGGGATTTTACCTCGACTCTTTTCTGTTAATAAATAAATAAATAAAATTTCAGATAGGTATAACTCCAAAACCGTTTGACCGATTGTGCCTATTAACGAACTTAACTGTAGCATTCAGATACTCAACTTACCCCGAAAATTTGCAAGTCGCTACCTATCTCTTTCCGTTCGAAAGTTATCGTGGTAATGGTCACCCAACCAGATACTAAACTATCAATAACTATTATAAATTCGATCATGTTCAAATTTGGAACTTGGTTTCGAAGGCTCTCGCATAAGTTCAGCGATATCGGACTAATAGTTTCTGAGATGAGAAATAACTTTTAATTTAATTTATTTTTTTAGTTTATTTATAGTGATTCAAACCTAATTTCGCACATGTCTTTATGCTGGCTTTCTACAACTACTTACCAAGTTTCAATGCGATCGGATATGTATTGTTTGAAAACAAAATTCCAACTCCGAAACCGGTAGGCCGATTGTGCCCATTAACGAACATAACCGTCACGCACTACTATGAAAATTTCAGGTCGCTATCTGTTTCGTTCAAAAGTTATCGTGGGAACGGCTGACCGGGCGGAAACGAATTTGATATTGAATCCTACATCAGAGAATCGAACCTAATTGTTTCAGATCATTTTCGGCAAAAAAATCGAAAATTACAGACATTTTGACAAAAAGATATCCCGCTGTTCCCTAGAACATACTCGAAAAGAGTTCATCATCTTTTATTATTGTTTTCTTATATAAGCTATTTTTTGTTTTTTTTATGTTTGAAAAGTTTTATAGAAAATTTTATTTTATTTATAACAAATCATGTTATTTATTCATTTGATTTGTAAGGTTTTTAAACAAGCTCATTATAGTAATAATAGGAAACACTGTAATTTCAGGATTTTCAACTTGATAAACTGAAGTCGTAGGGATTTTTACTCAGCGTGTTACACACGAACAAGTACTTATATCAATATACAGGGTCTATCCGAATAACGAAAAAACTTAAGGGGTGAATCTGTGATGAAAATTAAGGTGGGTATTTGGTATAAAATATTTTGAAAAATCTCCCCCCGGAAAAGATACACCCCTCTGAAGATTAAGAAAAAAAAAATTTTCTCTTCTTTATTTTCCCTGTATATTAACCTAAAGACACGAAACTTGGTAAATATTATTTGTCAATAAAACTACACATTTTGGAATTTTTTCAATCCTGAAGTATGCTTAAAAGAGGTTGCATCACACTGCAAAATTATATTTCTGACGCATTTTCCAAACATCAAGAAGTTGTTGTTGCCTTGTTTGATATCGATCGAGCCTTCGACACTTTACGCAAATCCTCCATAATGAACGCATTAAAAAGCATCGGCATAAATATAAGCATGTACCATTTCATGGAAAACTTTCTCACTAACAGAACATTCAGGGTCAAAGTTAATGGAAAAATGTCACTTCCATTTGTTCAAGACAATGGAGTTCCACAAGGTTCAGTCCTTAGTCCCACCCTATTTATCCTTGCAGTTAATGATATTTTGACTGAAATACAGTTACCTGTGAAATGTGCTTTATACGCAGACGACTTAATGATATACTGTCATGGTAAAAATTCATCAACAACCTCTAAAATTATACAGAACACTATAAATCAACTATGCAAGTGGACAAACGAACACGGTCTTCAATTTTCTTCCACCAAGTCGAGGGTTATGAAATTTTCCAGACGTTCTGCGGATGAATCAGATCCAAAACTCATACTAAATGGGACACCCCTGCCCGTAGTTCAGCAATTTAAAATTTTAGGCCTAATTTTTGATACAAAACTGAACTGGACGTACCACATTTAGCATATTAAAGGAAAATGTCTCAAAAAATTGAACATCCTTAAAATTTTATCTCATCATAGCTGGGGAGCTGATGAAATCACTCTTTTGAGAATATATAAAACTCTCATACGCTCAGTACTGGATTATGGCAGCCAACTCTATATGACTGCCTCTAAAAGCCTTCTAAAATCTCTTAATAGTGTCCAGAACGCGGCTCTGCGTTTGTGTCTCGGAGCCTTCAGAACTAGCCCGGTCGAAACCCTGAATCGCGAATCAAACGTAATCCCACTGCAATGGAGACGCATGCAACTTCTACTTTCATATGCATCCTCAGTATCAGCCAATAGCCAAAATCCAGCATATTCACTCATCAATCATCTCAAAAATCAGACAACACATCATTCAACATCTAGATTACAGTCAGTCACACAAATATTTCATTCTTTATTAGAGAATATTAATCTCGAACATACAAACCAAATATCGGTTTCAAATAAGCCTCCTTGGATTAAAGTACTCCCCAAATGCGACTTATCATTACATTCCCAGAATAGACACTATGAATCGCTCAGACATACCTTCCTTGATCGCATTATTGCAAAAGATTATGACACCATTTTATACACAGATGCAACACACAATAGCACAGGAACCTTTACGGCAGTTACTACCATAAATAGCATTCTACAACTTAACCGTCTCCCTTATCACACTTCAGTTCAGACAGGCGAACTATATGCTATCCTTCAAGCCTCTCTTCTTATAAGCAACACAAACAGGCATGTTGCAATATGTACTGATTCTCTATCCTCCATAAACTGTATACGAAACGTATATACAAACAATCCCCTCGTGCAAGACATACATGATCGCTATGCAGAACTTTCCAAAGAAGGAGTTCACGTGACGATTATTTGGGTACCATCTCATGTGGGCATAACTGGGAATGAAATGGCTGACCAAGGTGCAAAGCAAGCAGCGGAAATCCATTTGGACGAAGAACAATTACAGTACTCATCAGATTTGAAAAAGCATTTCAAAAATTATATAAGAGACTTATGGAAACAAGATTGGACAAGGTCGACTTCCAAACTGAGACAAATTACTGACTCAATCAAACCGTTTCATATACCTACCAGAATTGGCAGAAAAAGTCAAACAGTCATCAGAAAATTACGCATTGGGCATACCTCACTAACCCACAGACACATAATTCTGTCAGAAAACCCTCCAGTGTGTCAGCATTGCCAACAAATTATAACAGTGAAGCATATTCTGATTGACTGCCCTAACTACGCGAATTACAGAAGACAACACCATATTGGAGCCGATTTGAAGAAGATTCTGGGAGATGGGAATCAACTAGACAATCTGATATCGTATTTGAAAGACATAGATATATATTATAGTTTGTAAATTCACAAATAAGCATTATTTTATGTTACCTTATTGTAAGTGATGATTTCCGTGTCAATAGCCCTGGTTGCTGAGACACGTTTTCTTTAAATAAAAAAAAAAAAAAGAGGTTGAAATAGTCAACCCCTAAAATATTTTTTCTTACTACTTTTTTTTTGGTTAAAAATTTTATTTTTTAAGAAAACATGGCTGAACTGCCCAATTCATTCACTAACTTTTTTATCTCTACAAGTTTTTTCGAAAGCATCTACGAGAAAAAAATGCAATGCATTTTCAAAGAGCACCGGGGTGGAATTCCCCTAACATGATTTATTTGTTTATAGTTCGTATATTTTACAAGTTTTGCTTTATTTTCTTCCTTACCCATTCTATTCCCTTTCTTTTAATATCCAGGGATAATAAAAATGAGAAACAATTTTTTTTGTTAATCTTCGGACGGGAGTAACTTTTACGGGGCGGTTTTCAAAAAATGTTATACCAAATACCAACTTTAATTTTCATTACAGAATCACCTCTTACATTTTCGGTGTTATTCAGATACACTCCGTATAGTGTAGGTATACCTAGCTATTATTTACAAAACTGCGAAGAATTGTACGGAATTGTATGATTTGAACGGAATTATGACTAATTGAATTGAATTGTGATGAATTGAATGGAATTCTTGTCAATTGAACGGAATTTTTGTGAATTTATTGGAATTAATTCTAAAATTGGAATTTTAGTTTACGATAAACGGCCAGTGAAAGAACCGTCGTTCAAAACTTTTATATTTCAGAAATTATCCGCTGTATTCCGCTAAAATACTGCACGAAATCGAATTGAAATCTAGTACTCGGTTGAAAAAAGACCTCTTCTAGGTTCATGCAGTATTGCGTGAGAGTGTGTGGGGCGTGAATAGACGGAACATGCGCGTAAAAGCTCCTGACTTCACGTCAGTGCTTTTTGGCGTTCTTGTCCTTCGTGACAGAGTGCTTATCAATTTGCGCTAATGTCTGTTATTTTCGATTTTTTGGCTGAATATGGTCTTGAACGATTTGGTTCGACTCACTGATCAAGAATCCGTGGTCGAAATCGGTTCGTCCGTTAACACGATAACTCTCGAACGGAATAAGCTAGATAGTTGAAATTTTCAGAGTAGGTTTGGGAGATAAATATCTCGGTTGAGTTCGTTATTGGGCAAAATCGACTGAATGGTTTCGGAGTAACGAAAACAATTTTTTTTTAAGATGCAGTTTCATCTTATAAGAATCCATTGATACCATTTTCAACTCTAACAAGCTAATGCTTTCGGAGATATGATTTTTAAAAATTTCAATAATACATCGAAATTCTATGTTTTCACAGAATATTTGTCTGTGTTCACTGTTCATGCATGTAATGTTATTACCCTATACCAGACATGTGAAATGTATCTCTCAATAATCTATAATAATCTAACAACCAACGTATGATTGAATGCAAAATTACCAACTATAGGATATTATAATTACCCCTACCCTATATGCCCTTGGATAATCCATATGATGATGGAAATATATAATTTGGTAGGTTCAGAATATCTTCAGTGGAAACAAAACGTGAATATTGGCTATAGCCAATATAGCCAATTGAAACTTATAAGTTTCAATTGATATAATATAATTTTCAGGGTAGATTTGAGGAAAGAATATCTCGTATGGGTTCGTAATTTAATTTTAAATTAGTTTCTTTTATGAATCAGTTATATTTTGAGAATCCATTGCTATCATTCCCAACTCTGAGAAACCAATAATTTCTTGAGTTTGAACAAGAGTACCAAAGCTCCTGTCCACAGGGCTTTCCCACTTTTAAGAATTTTTTCCAACATATCGTTAGAAAATTTAATTTGAACCATTTTTGGCCAAATGGTTTCGGAGTTACACCCATCTAACATTATTGTTTCCTCAATAATTCAAAGAATAAGTACAGAGTACAGATCCGATCGAATTGAAAATTAGTAATCAGTTGTTGAATGCAGATCCAGTTTTTGAGAATTATCGAAAGGATCGTATCACTAAAAGAAATTTTGCCTAAATGTCTGAATTTTCGAATTTTTGGCCGAGAATGGTCTCAAACGATTAGTTTCGACTCCCTGATGAAGTATCCGAGGCAGGGCCGTAGCTAAGAGCTTTTCCGAGGGGGGGGGGGAGAAGCGGCTTTTGGCGCCCCTAATTTGAAAAAATATTCAAAAATCGAAAAACACAAAAATATGGATAAAGTCTACATAGTTTCTTAATAAAGAATGAATTATAAATTAATATAACTATGAATGAAAATTATTTTACAAACAAGACTACGTTTTGAATTTTTGTTTTTGAGTGAAAAATATTAACTCAATGAAAAATTATATACGATTTACACTAATTTATTTAATATTGTGACGCGTTTCGTCGACACAGCGACTACATCATACTTGATGAAGTCGCTGTGTCATAGGCCATTTCCAAGTGACGTCACAGCTGTCAGTTAGATTCCTTGAGGGGCACATAAACGTTAGTCGCTATTTGTTTACATGGAGTTTATACTCATTTTATTGCAAGTTTTTGATAAGATGCCTTCGATTTGTTGACTTGTGGGCTGCTCTATGTGAGCAGAAAGGTACCAGGCTACATTTTTTAGA
This sequence comes from Halyzia sedecimguttata, assembly GCA_937662695.2. NCBI lineage: Eukaryota > Metazoa > Arthropoda > Insecta > Coleoptera > Coccinellidae > Halyzia > Halyzia sedecimguttata. The sequence goes on along the minus strand of OW569413.2, from coordinate 43,624,135 downwards.
ATTCCGGCGGAGTTAAAAAATAGAGAAGATGATGTAAATCGATTGTCAAGTCTTCGATGGGAATGGTGAATAGGAAGCTTGAAAAGAGGAAAGTTGTCTGGAAAGAAGCTCAAATTTGTTTTATATTTGAAGGCGAATCTTCCATATTACAGGATGAAAACGATCTTGATTGGATTCCAACCCAAATCCTTGGTTATAAGAGTGTTAAGATGTGATACATCAAGTAGTAACGTGGCCACAAATACGGAAGATGACCCAATGGAAAGGTGTTTCACAACTAATTATCAGACATTCAATATAAAATAAAGAAAACAAGATTGAAACAGTAATAATTGTTATTAAATTTTCAGACATTTACAATTAATAAATACCTTAATTGATAATAATTTACATTTGAATGATAAATTCACCCCTCAAGGTCCGTACCATCGTTCGTGGACAGCAATTACTTTTTAGGACTGTTAATGGAAGCTTCTCGATGTTTTTTCAATTTGATCCTTCAAATTTTGAAGAGGAGATTCTTCCACATCTGTAATTGGATCATATAAGCTATTCACCAATTGGTCATTTGCAACAATATCATTGTGAATTTCAATGGCTTCGCAAGCTTCTGGTATTTTTTTGTAGGAAACTTTCAATGCATCTTCTTTGTAAGTTATAGAAGAATAGCCAGCAGAACAAATGGCTCTATTGAACGAGCAATTGCTGCATATCGTGTAATTATTTATCGGTCAATTCCGTTGCCTGTGTCAGTGTTGTTCATATATATATCCTTGATTTTCACATGTCGACATTTTATATATAGAAGGGACAGTACATCTTAGGGACGAAACACCAGGTAGAATAATATAGCTGCTATGTGGCTGCATACCGTACTCGCGAACCAGCCATACAGACGCAATGGGCACAGATGTCATTGTTTTTGAAAACAACTAAGCATAAATTCATTGGTTTTACTAGAAGTTTCAGGGAATGTTTCTCCTAAAACAAAATTAATAATGAATCACTGCAAATATGTATTGTTCTGATGGAATACAACAATAATGCTCTGTTACACTTCATTTTGAAAACTAGTGGTATTAATCTTACCTTTCCCAAAGCAACAAAAGCACCAGATTGATCAGTTCAGCCAAAACCTCCTGCACAATACCAGATTCATTAAATTTGTACTTTGTAGGCTTGTAGACGTTTTTTGAGAGATCGCAGTCTTTCATGGTGTACGGGTCAATATCATCAATAACTGCCATTTTTGGGCGCATGTTCTAGGGGAACATCGTCCTATCATTTCGTCCAAATGTCTGTAATTTTCGAATTTCGAGCTGAAAATTGGCTAATAGACTAATTCGGACTCCCTGATCACGAATCCGGTGTCAGATTTTTGGGTGGCGTCCGGCCGGCCGGCAGGCCGGCCGGTTTTCCGGCCGTAGGCACGATAACAGGAGCACCGAAGGTCCTATCGACTTCAAACTTTCAGGGTAGGTTACTGATCAAAATGCGACGGTTAAGTTCGTTAACGGGCAAAATCGGCCAGACGGTTTAGGAGTTATAGACATTTAAAATTTTGAGGTTATTTCCCTGATATTTCAGGAACTAAAGAAGATGTTGAATCGAAACTTGGTAGTGTGTTCGAGGATATAAACGCGCAACTTTTGGCAAAATTCTGTTATGATCGAAATGTTGGTAATTTTTAAAAAAATATTTCTTTTAATTTTTTCGCAAAAAAATATTTTTTTTCGTGAACTATTCATCAGATTGCAACAAAAACTTGTACTAACGTCAATTGTAGTATTTTGCAACATTGTGCAAAATTTTGGCTCTATACGATTTCAATTTCTGGAGATATAAGACAAAATGTGTCAAATTTCCTGGGTCTCTCTCAGTATTTTTTTCTTTACTGGTCAGTACGGGCCACAAGGAAGATGAACATGCGCCCAATAGCTCCTGTCCACAGGGCTTGAACCCATTTTTTGTAGATAGCGCTCATTCCCATCACTGCTGAGTGATTCATAATATCCCTAAAAGACATTCTTCCAGAAATAATCAACAAAAATCACATAAAAACATTTACAGCACAACTTATATGTGCATTTTCTATATTTGGCAAAGGGAAAATGAAGTATGGTTGCCCCTCAGCACGTGTTTTGATGTTGTCAAAAACAGCTGACTGGAAATGGCCTATTGAGTTAATATGGATTTGCATCAAGTAAAAGCCACAAGCATTAAATTTGTGAAAATATTGTTTGCATCTCTCAAAAGATCCAGGACCAAAAAGAATTTTATTTGATGAAAATAAATATATACATCAACGTTTCGAGATGATAAGAATAATCGGAAGAGTTTACAAATATTAAAACGAAAACTTTCGTAAAATGATATAACAATAATGTCATGTTACCCTGCTGTTATCTATAGAGTGGAATGTTCCAACAATTCTTCGAAAATATCTGCTATTTGGAATATTGGAATGAGTTTTTTGTTATTCCTGAATTGAAGCAATATTTTTGTATTCATCACCCTGAAAATTTTTGTAGTATGTATATAGAAAATTAAATCGTCGATGTCACCCAATCGAAAATTTCACGAAAAAAACAGTTAAAAACATGTTTAGTTTTATAGTTCAATTTGTCAGTGCACTTGTTGAATGGAGATTCACAATATGCTACTTTCCTTAATAACTATTTGTCGGCAATCGCCAAAACTTACGCTTTTCGCTCTATTCGAAAATACAATCTTCTTTATTGCACGCGTGTTCTGGGTAACATCGCGTTATCATTTTGCCCAAATGTCTGTGATTTTCGAATTTTTTGCCGAAAATGGTCTCAAACAATTTGCTTCGACTCTCTAATGAAGAAGTCGAGGTCAAATTGGATTATGTCCAGCCGGCCGGCCGTTGCCACTATAACTAGAGACCTGGAATATTATTTCCTCCATAACTCAAAAAATATAGATTCGATCGAATTGAAGCTTGGTAACTAGTTGTAGAATATCAACATAAAGACGTGTGTAATATTTAGTGATAACCGTACCCCTAGAAAAGTTGAAATAAATTACGAAAAAAAAAATTGGTTCTTAATCGGTAAATTCGATTAAGAGTGTCCAATACAGGAGAATGGACAATAGAAAATGCGCGCAAAAGCTCCTGACTTCACGTCAGTGCTTGAACCAATATTTTGAATAACTCGCCTTTAGCCATGTATTCATGACATTTGCTGCTTTTTCCGTTTCAATTTTTCTTATCTGCAGTCTCCTTCTGAATTCCGCTCCAGAAAGAAGAGCTTTTTTGTCAGGAATCCATAATCCGTATTCGGTTTTCCATTTTGAATTTCAATTAATATTCAGATTCACTAATTCACTATCCACGAATAATTTAGAAGTACAAGGGAGAAGGGAAGGCCGGGAATTCCCCACTCCTGCCCTCTAGTCTCTATAGCAGCAACAAAGCTTTCTACAATGCTGTCGGTCTATAATAATAATCATCATAATCAAGTAGTAGTTAAAAAAAATTGTTTTTATTATGTCCTTTTTCAATAGTTTTCCAACTATCCGTGTCAATTTGGCGCCCTTTGTGATATGATCCGGGGGGGGAGGCTCCCCTCCCTCCCCCCCGGTAACGACGGCCCTGATCCGAGGTCAAAGTTGATTATGTCCGTCCATTCGGCCGGCTGGCTGTCAGCACGATTACGCTCGAACGCATTGAGTTGAATTTTTCATAGTAGGTTTGTAATTCAAATGCACCGACTAAATTCGTTAATGGACAAAATCCGTCGAGTAGTTTCGGAATTATAGCCATCTGAAATATTAATTTCCCAATAACTCGAAAAATAATGATCAGATCGAATTGAAGCAAGTTGAAAAATATCGAAACGATGATTAATGCGAAATTTTGTGAGAATCGCATTACTAGAAAATAAAAAAAAATCTGTATCTCAGAAACTATCTGTCCGATATCGTTGAAATTTTGCAAGGGCCTTCAAAAACTTTTTCTGGGGTAAATTTGTAGATTTGAACTTGATTGGATATATATTGTAGAAGATATTAGGCAAAAACAGAAAATTGGTTCAAGTCAGGAGCTTTTACTCGCATGTTGTATTGTCTACTCACCTCTATTGGACACTCTTTATCGAATGTATTATCGATATATGGGTGATTCCGTTCTAACTGTGATATTCAATGTCTTGTATTGTTTGTTCTCATAGGTCATTAATTAATAATCAATTTATGAACTTTTTGTGCTTATTGGATAATTATGAACTTATTTCAACATTATTTTCATATAATATAACTTGCCACTTACAGAAAACTTACAATTTATCACTTAAATGTCAGTACCGTGTCATGTCCATTTCTAGAATTTATTTATAAATTGTTAGTTTTTTTTGTCGTAATAAATGATTTAAACTAATTACCTCATAAATTCTAATGTTTATGATCAAACTGAACAAAATTGACACATTTTTTGTTTAATGTATTAAGTTAACATTGAATTCCGGTTCAATAACTTTTGTCTTTAAAGCTTAAATGCTTTACTTAATATATTAAATAAAAAATGTGTCAATTTTGTTCAGTTTGATCATAAATTATGAGGAAATTAGTTTAAATAATTTATTACGACAAAAAAAACTAACAATTTATAAATAAATTCTAGAAATGGACATGACCGGTGACACCGAAAGAATATTCTTTCGGTGTTAACGACATGACACGGTACCTACTGACATTTAATAAATAAATTCTAGAAATGGACATGGTACTGACATTTAAGTGATATATTGTAAGTTTTCTGTAAGTGGCAAGTTATATTATATGAAAATAATGTTGAAATATGTTCACAATTTTCCAATAAGCACAAAAATTTCATGAATTGATTATTAATTAATGACCTATGAGAACAAACAATACAGGACATTGAATATCACAGTTAGAACGGAATCACCCATATACCGTTTTCTCAGCTTTTATAATACAGTGGACCCCCGGTATTCCGACAAACGTTTTGCAATCCAGTGTCGGACAATCGAATTTGTCGGATTATAGAGTACTGCCAAAGACGCCCCCATAGTTCTTTGAAAAAAATTACCTTGTAATTCGACAAATTGCAGATCAAAATATGTATGTATATGAATACATTTAATACCATTTTAATGGCATACTTCAGCAACGAGAGAATCCAGGATCACATAATTTATAATTCCTTCATTTATGTATTCTATTGAAATTGAAATACAAACAAACTTACTACTCAAGTGACTCCAGGATACGATATTCACGAAATTCCGCAAAACTGGTGGGTCGGCATTCTACATGTATACACCGAGTTTAATTGGGTCAGATAGGTATATTTTGAGTTTGAGGAAATAATACCAATATTTCAGAGAGTATAACTAAAAAACAATTCGACCGATTATGCCAATTAACGAATTAACACATTTGGATGCGCAACCTACCCTGAAAATTGCAAGTCGCTATCTCTTTACATTTCAAGTTATCGTGAGACACATAATATTTTTTCGTAATTTTGTTGAAATTTTCTAGTTGTACGGCTCCCACAAAATTTCACACACGTCGATATTCTACAGTTAGGTACCAAGCTTCAATTCGACCGGGTCAGTATTTGTTGAGTTATCGAGAAAATAATATTCCAGATGGGTATAACTTCGAAACCGTTTTGCCGATTATGCCCAACAACGAACTTAACACTTCCATTCGGAGGCGCAACCTACCCTGAAAATTTCAAGTCCCTATCTCTTTTCGTACGTATATCGAGGCAATGGTCACCCATCCAGCTACAGAACTCACACAAGAACGCTCGGATCTCCAGCAATATAGATTCGATCGTGTTCAAACTTGGAATTTATCTGTAGAGTTAGGTTTTGAAGGCTCTCGCAAAATTTCAGCTAAGTCGGATGATTAGTTTCTGATATATAGAATTTTTTTCAATGATTTTTCAAAATTTTTCTAGTAATACGTACGATCCTCACAAATTTTGCGAAAATTTTCGCGCCGGTATTCTACAACTAACTACCATGTTTGAATTGGATCGGATTCGTATTTTTCGAATTATTGTGGAAATAACAACCAAATTTTAGATAGGTATAACTCCAAAACCGTTCTTCTGATTATGCCTATTAACAAACAAAAATGTTGCATTCAAATGCTTAACCTACCTTAAAAATTGCAAGTCGCTATCTCTTTCCGTTCTCAGGTTATCGTGACATAAATAATATTTTTAATAATTTTTTTTCAATTTTCTAATGTTACGATTCTCACATATTTCACAATCGTATTCGTGTCAGTATTCTACAATAAGCTACCAAGTTTCAATTCGATCGGATCTATATTCATTGATGACAAAATAATCACTCGGAAACCGTTGGGCCGATTATGCCCATTAACGATCTTGTCCGTCGTATCTGGACGCGCCACCTACCCTGAAAATTACAAGTCACTATCTTTTTCCGTTCTCAAGTTATCGTGGCAACGGCCGGCCGGACAGAATCGAATTTGACCTCGAATTCTTCATCAGTGAGTCTAACCTAATCGTTTGGGACCATTTTCGGCAAAAAATTCGAACATTACAGACATTTGGTCAAAATGATATTGTGATCTTCCCCAGAACGTGCGCGTAAAAATCACAAAAAAAAAAGTAGAACCGATTTTTTTGGACACTCGTTTTTAAAGTAAAATTTATATTCTTGAAAATATTGGGAATATTTTTTTTCCTAAAGCCAGTCTTGGGTGAGTTCAGTACCTGGACGGGTGACTGGCTATAAATTTGAACAAGCGCGCCAAAGCTCCTGGCCACAGTGCTTTTCAAACTAGTTTTAATCTTTTATAGAGAAACAACACGGTAAAAACTTGATTCATCTCCATGCATGATTATCACTGTTCACTAGCGATTCAGCCTGAGTTTCGGAAAAACACACTAACATTGGGTTTCACGAAGCTTCGATTAGCTTAATTGTGGATTTAATTCGATGGTTGTATCAAAAATGAAATGAAAATGGACATAGAATCGCACTAATTCGGCAATTAAGAGCTGTGAAAGCTTCGTGAAACCCACCGTAAATGTGTATTCCGAAATATGAGTGTTGTGAGAAAATTCTCAGAAGCTTGTTCGGAAATTGGTTTCTCTATTTCTGTATCGTAATGAGTCCATTCCAGCACTAAAAACAGTGCTGGAATGAACTCATTCCCGCATTGTTTCTAGTTATATTTTTCGTTTTATGGAAGTCAGCACTGACATTCGATCCTATCAAATTTCAACACACGTCAATTTTCAATATAATATAATATGGATATAGTGAAAGAATTGTTCAGAGGAAAAGTTTTATTTTCATTAAAAAATAAGGTACTAGAGATTTCCTTCTTGTTAAATTTGATTCATTCTTGCTTTTAGGAAACTGATTCAAATCTGTTCTCCATGACCTACGTACGATTCAAATTCGAATTCCGTAATCTGTCAACTTTCGTAACAGTAACACCAACTGCCAAGATACAATACAAAAGTCACTAGGATGTATAATCCGAATTTTTCATTGAATATCAACAGTATTTTATAAAACTTGCCTGAAATAGAGAAAATATGGCCTAATACACGTTGCAGAAGGCAATTCTAACACTCATTGGAACACTCATTCGTTTTTTAATAGGAGCCCATTCTGCAACTTGTTTTAGAATATACTATTCGCTAACTAATTTCTCAGAAGATTCTTATATTATATTTCCGTACAAAACATAAACCTTATATGCACCGTGTGATAAACGTATACCTACATATAATTATGTGAAAGGGTTGAAACCGAAAACGAAACGAACGGAATGGAACCAAATTGTGAAACCAGCCTTATGGTAAATATACATCTCAATCCAAAGTCTCCATGGAAATAATTGTTCTTGTCAAAGTCAACTGACCGAAACTTTCCGAGTACTCAATTATACGATTTATAAAACCAAAATGTGCGTATTCTAAGGAAGTGGTCTGTTCGAATTAAAAATTCAAGTAAATCCATATCCATGTCGCTCGCTAAGCTTATAGAGAAGGTAGGAGAAATTTTTTAATATGTCACATTTGAATTTATTTATGATTACATTATTTTCATTAACATCTATGTCCAATTCAAATGTCATAATACATTGAAGATGTTCTTGGGCTGATCAGCACAAGTTGTTATATTTCGTCCGATTCACCCATGAAATCTTCACGGTTTACGTTTTCAAGTAAGCAGATTTAAAAAATCCTTTCAGTGCCCCAATATTTTCTCCTAGCCTATGAGAGGGAAATTCATTAAACTTAGTACATACACAAATCGAGTACAGTAGATACATTAATCCGGCACTAGGAGGTGCAGGTTTATTGGAATATTCGGATTACTGGATTCCGAGGAAAAAATCATGATAAATAAAATTCACAGTGATGAGACAACAGAGCATACGTAGGGAGCGGTAAAGGAGGCTTGAGTAAGGTTGCGTGATTAGAGGACGTGCCCTCAAAACAATAAGTAAACAAAATATAATAATAAGTTCACTTATGCCGGATTACTGAGACTCTACTGTTTACCCTGGGTCTCAGGGCCTGGGATGGTCCTTCTAGATTTACGTCAGGGCCGCTAAATAAGTGGTGGAAATTAATAATAATTGAGGATAAGAATTCTCAATATAGGAACTGGAATGGACATCAGTTTTGATACTAACGGCGGGTTTCACAAAGCTTTGACAACTCTTAATTGCCAAATTAGTATGATTCTATGTCAATTCCCAGTTCATTTTTGATGCAACCACATAACTAAATCCACAAATAAGCTAATGGAAACTACTGATCGTAGATCTGTTGGTTCCAGCAGGACAACAGCATGCTAAAATCGTAGTTTCATATTTCTTAGTTGATAAGTTAAGAGTAAGGATTGATTTTCATATTTCCACCATAATTTCCTTGTAATTTTCTCGATATTAATCCCATTAATATTGAGATGAAAACTTTTAAGGTAGGTCTCACAAAGCTTTGACAGCTCTTAATTGCCGAATCACTGTGATTCTATGTCGATTTTTTATGCAAGCATCGAAGTGAATCCACAATTAAGCTATCCGATGCTTCGTGAAAACCACTATAATACCCCTATTACACTATGCCTTTTTCGTGCCTATTTGTCAGCATGACTGACTGCGCCTGAAATTTCGAAGAAACACGCAAGCGCCCGGGACTATTTTGTAGACTGTTTCAGGCTTGAAAATAAATAGGACTGGTTCTATTTGTTCCCCCTGAAACGTGGGGATTTCAAGCCTTTTTGTCGAAATGTCATGTCTACCAACACAATATTTATCTGTCTGACTTGACGTCTTAACATAACCTAGTTTATCCTTTGAATCGCAGCCTTCGTAAATTCAATAATGAATGTATTATGTTTATTACTCTGAGGACGTAAACTAAACTTACGAGGGCCAGATAATCTGTGATGGCTATCCCCGAGTGATACGAAGTTTTCACCAGTAGCCTAGTATCGCAAAGTAATCATTAATTTCGTTTTTGGAGAAATGGTTTCTGGAATTACAGTGTCTTTTTTCTGTATGTGAATTTGCACTCTATGTAGTAGCATATTAAACGTTTCTTCAGACATTCTTAAAACACTATGGTATTGCTTCAAAAGGATACAAGCAAAACAAGAACTTGAGGTAGGTAAATATGTGAATTTCTTCAATGTTTGCAGCTCTGAAATTACTGCCTGAAACAAGCGCGAAAAAAGCGCGGTGTAATAGTGCCACTCATTCGGGGGGAAATTCAATCAAAAATAGCCATGAAAATAGGCGCAAATATAGACATGAATAAAAAAAAAGCACTGACGTGAAGTCAGTACTCTTTGGCGCGCGTGTTCACGGTGGCTAATTTGAATTGAATGATGAGTACTTCAAGCTCAGTGGATACAGCGAGCCGAAGATCTACCCAAAGGATAGTGGGACACCATTCACTGTCGGTTCAAAAATTAACAGTGCTGTATCTAAGCTGCCATCAGGATAGAGTAACAAAGTTGGAAAAGAACACAACTGTCCTTTTTTTTTATTTTTCAAGTTCCTTTAACAAATATAGCTATCAATACAGTTTGGCTGTTAGCTTTACTATAGATCGAAAAAAATTGCGGTTGTGGGACCTCCGTTAGGAAAGCAATTGCCTCTTCTCCAAATCCGAACGTATTTTAATATAGAGCTACCGAATATAGTTATTTATAAATTTGCCTCAGGGCTACCATACAGACATTTCAACTCGGAAACAATGCTATTTCCCCCAAACTGACTTCTGTCCGTGCACTGAATTGACATGAATATTCTTTTAAAACCTCACAATATCGGCTCATTACTCCCAACATAACCCAAACAACTCAAAACCATTCACTTCTCGTCTGCGCATGCGCAATATACTCGTGGCTGCAAGTCCTCCCAAAATTACACACCTCACAAAAAACTCCAATTCTCCAACACTAGTGGTTCAGGAGATATCGCTCCTTGAATCCACGCATGCGCAGACCCTCACCAGGGGATTCTATAGAGGAATAGCATCCGCCACCCCAAAACCCCAATCCTCTCTGACGAAAACACCACCAGTTAAATCACTGATGGTCTGCTCATGCGCATAACGAAAAATGCCTGTAAGGGGTAACATCAATTTCAAAATTAGCCCCAGGGCCACGGTACGAACACTTTAACTCGGAAACAACGCTACATCCCCCAAACTGACTTGTCCTTGAACTGAATTGCTATGAATATTCTTTTAAAACCTCACAATATCGACTCAGCACTCCCAACATAACCCATCCGATTAAAAAACAGTCACTTCTCTTCTGCGCATGCGCAATCTACTCGCGGCTAAAAGTCCTCTCAAAATAACACATCTTACAAAAAACTCCGTTTCTCCAACACTAGTGGTTCGGGAGATATCGCATCTTTAATCTACGCATGCGCAGACCCTCATCAGGGATCTGAATTCTATGGAGGAATAGCATCCGCCACCCCAAAACCCCAAACCTCTCTGAAGAAAACTACAGCAGTTTAATGACTTCTCATCTGCGCATGCGCACAACGAAAAATGCCCGGAAAAGGAAGCATGAACCTCAAAAAAATAGGTTTCGGCATTTTAAGCAAAGTATTCCTCAAAATAGTAGTAATTTTTTGATTTTTTTCATGTCACGTGATCTTCACGAAATTTTGCAAAAGTGTTTGCATTGGTCTTTTGCATCTAACTAGTGAGTTTCAATTTAATCAGATCAGTATTTTTCGAGTTATCGTGAAAACAAAATTTTAAAATTTTTGAAATTTTTTTTTGCCACTTTAGAGCCGTCCGGTCATAACAAAACTTCGCAGGCATATAAAGGTCGTGATTCTACAATTTGATGCCAAATTTCAGAAAGATCGAGTGATCGGTTCCGGAAATATTCATAAAAAACGTTTTGACTAAAAACGGCCTTAACTCCGAAACCGCTCGGTGGATTTCGCCCGTTAACGAACTTGTCCGAGATATTTACGCTACAAAACTACCCTGCAAATTTCAACGCTCTAAGTCGTTCCGTTCGAGAGTTATCGTGCTAACGGCCGGCCGGACCGGACGGACAGAATTGAATTTGACCTCGAATTCTTCATCAGGGAGTCGAACCTAATCGTTTGAGACCATTTTCGAAAAAAAATTCGAAAAATACAGACATTGTGACGAAATGATAGCACGCTGTTCCTTGCGGAACACGCGCGCAAAAAGGCATAGTGTAATAAGAGTATAATAGCGTATTCCATTGGTAGAACTCGTGCCGAGTCGTGCGCACTGAGTGCATGAATCGTATTCCATTGGGGAATTTCGTCAAGCATTTTGACACATTTTGACGTCCAGTGCAACATTTTTTGCACTCAGTGCGTGCTCAGTGCAGCACTGGTGCTGCCAATGGAATACGCCATTAGACTTAAGCCTGTTTCTCGGAGCTACGTATTGTCGTTTGCGACACGAAATGACAGCATTTCAGCCAATCAGAGCTAGTAAACAAAACTTCCCCTAATCTCTACGTATTCACTTCTAGGTGTCAAACTCTGTCGCGACACGCCCCCTTGTTGAAATTTCCCAACTTCACGATGATCAAGTAAACCAATCTGGGTAGTAGGGATTGTCGCAAACGACACTACTTAGCTCTGGGGGTCTATTCTCGACCATTCGCAATTTTAACGATCGGTCGCATATGCTATATATTGCTATAGAGATGCGCACGATCGTGCAAATTGCGAATGGTCGAGAATAGGTCCCCTGAGAACCGCTTGATGGTGGGTTTCACGAAGCATCGAATAGAATGATTTTTTATATTATTGGAATCGATTACTATATCCATAAGAATACTGAAAAAGTTCAACCACCGTCAAAAATTTTAATTTTCAACGCGGAAGCGATCATTCAAATTTGGTTGCACATAATGCCTGTTCAAACGATCGAAACTTGGCGACAGTCCATGACGTAACCCGTCATATCTACTCGCACTCTCTTCTCGTGTCCGTTTCACTCATTATTCCAGTGTAACACAGCTCACCCTACTACGACGACTCTCCCTATAAAGGGCTCGTAATCAGCATTGCCTCAATTGGCTGTAACAAGCAGATGGTAAATTTTGATTACGTCATCCTTCATAGCAACGATTCAGAAGCGTTTCACCTCATTTGAAATTGCTTCTTGATTTACCGGTTTTCAATACCGAAATATTCAAATTTTATAAATTATGAAAGTGAATGAGGGCATACATAATGATATGGTATTGAAGTAGATTCAGAATGAGCTCAGAATGACAAAAATGCAAAATGATATAGGTATGGACTGAAAGATAATTTTCATTCTATACTCAGATTAAGATTCAATTAAATGAACAAGCGCTATACTGGGTGTTCCAGAGTAGATGTAACAGACTGATAGGGTAGATAGTACGTAATGATGAAATTAAGAACCAATTTCCTACAAATATGGGTACTAACTCTTTTTACTTCCGAGACAGGGTGTTGAAGTTGGAAAAACAGTATCGTTTTTGGCGCTCTTGTTCCTGGGAACAGAGTGCTTATCAATTTGCCCAAATGTCTGTAATTTTCGAATTTTTGTGAAAATGGTCTCAAAAGTTTTGGTTCGACTAACTGATTTAGTACCCGTTGTCAAAATCGATTATGTCCGGCCGTCCGTCCGTTAACACGGTAACTCTCGAACGGAATGAGCTAGACAGTTGAAATTTTCAGAGTAGGTTTGGGTTATAAATATCTCGGTTAAGTTCATTATTGGCAAAATCAGCCTGGTGGTTTCGGAGTAACGAAATGATGTATGTAAATGGAACATATGAGGTGAGTCATAGACCTACGTTTAGAATTTAATTTTTTTATGATGCAGTTCTATCATAAGAATCTTTGATATCATTCCCAACTCTGAGAAACCAATACTTTCGGAGATATGATTTGTCAATGTTTCAACAAGAGGTAGAGAAGAGAGAATTTTGTAATGAGTAAGGGAAAATCCGGGCACATGATTCCGAAGAGTACCAGCTGCTGAAAGATGTAGTCGCATATCAGTTTCCAGTTTGGCGAACTCTGCATATCCAACGGCTTTATCCTTATCACCTTCAAAGAGTACAAGAGTACCTACCTTCAAAGACTTTCTTTTTCCCGATGACTTCTGAACAAGATAACAAGAAATCCTAATCTTTTGTGTAATATTATTTTTACTGATTAAGCAGGATTTACCCGTGACGATATCACAAATCCTTACAATATTCATCAGTGGGCAGAAGCTATACTCCTCATGCAATATAATAATAATAATAATAATAATAAAGGACTTTTATTGAAAAGAATATCGCTTTTAGGAAAGCTAACCACTGATCGTAGATGAAAGGACTAGTAGAGACCAAAGTTTTGGAGCAATCCACAGAGTGTGTATGATTTCATCAAAGTTGAATAGCTACATACCGCGGTTTCATCCTTATTAGGAATCATCAGTGGAGCACAATTCAACGCTGATGAAATCAACACTACGAAGTAACTGGTTTAAAGAAAACCAGCATTCACTTGTGAGTAGAATTTAGACACAAGTGACACCTGGAAATCAATCCACCAAGCTCCTCGCTGTGGCTACCCAAAACTACAGATCTCTACGTGTATTCTTTACCCCTATGTGGTCATCAGCAAGTACTCGGATTTGAGTCTCATGCTATTGACCAATGGGGAGCGAAAACGCCCTGGTTATCACGCAATGCGCAAAAGGAGCCATAAAAGAGAGAATATCGCTTTTAGGAAAGCTAACCACTGATCGTAGATGAAAGGACTAGTAGAGACCAAAGTTTTGGAGCAATCCACAGAGTGTGTATGATTTCATCAAAGTTGAATAGCTACATACCGCGGTTTCATCCTTATTAGGAATCATCAGTGGAGCACAATTCAACGCTGATGAAATCAACACTACGAAGTAACTGGTTTAAAGAAAACCAGCATTCACTTGTGAGTAGAATTTAGACACAAGAAAGATTTTCGATAAATACACACACCGGCGCAATTAGAGGAACACAAAAAAAAATGTCTTTTTTTTTGAGACTCGTGAGTGATTCGTCAAGTGGTTCATTTATTTAAGATAATACCCTCGTACAACATAATATTTTGACATATTTTGACATTTTTCAACAATCTAACAGAAATTACACCCTCTCAAGTGTTTGTTGACAGTCAGCGCTTTTAAGTGTTTTTGATAAGGATTTTACTTGAGCAGTCAATAGTGGCTCTAGCTTATTTTGTTGTTGTTGTTTGAAAAGTTAACTTTGTGTTGCATACAAAATGAGTGATTTGCCAGCTACTGAAGTCGCCAGAGCTGTGACAATGATCGAGGAAGGTCACACATATCGTTCAGTGAGTCGAATGTTGGGTGTATCAGTATCTGTGATCCACCGTTGTGTAAAACGATACAGACAGACAGGATCTTACGTGCGGAGGCCGGGACAAGGCAGAAAACGCGCAACCAGTGCCGTAGACGAACGTTTTATAAGGGTGCAAACGTTGAGAAACCGTCGTCAAACAGCTGTCCAGACCAGAAATTTCTTAGAAGAAGTGCGTAACGTGCGTGTAAGTGAACGAACAGTAAGAAGAAGGTTAAACGAAGTTGGTTTAAAGTCATACGTACCAGCAAAAGCGCCTAAACTTGAGGTAAGCCACCGAGTTGCAAGATTAGCGTTCGCTCGTCAACACCAAGATTGGTCCGATGAATGGGGTCGTGTTTTATTCTCCGACGAAAGACGATTTTGCGTAAATTTCATCGACGGGAGGGAAAGGATGTGGAGATATCGAGGAGAACGGTAAGTTCAGCCAATTTTACCGAAACGGTGTCATATGGTGGAGGGTCCGTTATGGTGTGGGGTGGCATAAGTTTAACAGCCCGCACCGCTTTGGTCATCATTGATGGCGGTTCTCTGACTGCACACAGGTACATAACCGAGATCCTGGAACCCCATGTAATGCCTTTTGCCTCATTTATAGGGCCAGGTTTTGTGTTTATGCAGGATAACGCACGGCCGCACACTGCTCGCGTTGTTCCCGATTACTTAAATGAAGTCGGTATTAATCAAATGGACTGGCCAGCACGATCCCCAGACATGAACACGATAGAGCATGTCTGGGACATGATTGGACGCAAAGTGCGGCAGAGGAATCCACCTCCAAGGAATGTTTAGGAGTTAAAATTGGCGTTGATTGAAGAGTGGGCCCATTTGCCCCAGGAAATGATTGACAGTGTCATTAGAAGCATGGGCAGACGTATTCAAGCCCTAATTAGAGCCCGCGGCAGCAATACAAGATATTAATAATGTAATTTAATGAAATTTTCAAAGATAACTTAATTTTTAAAAAATGGTTAATAAAGTCAAACTGATTTAAATTTATTTTTTTTTTGCAATTACGTATAAATAAATAATGGTCAACCCTAGTTTCTATTGTGTCATATTTATTTTTAATATCCAAGCCCAAATGAAGCGAAAAAACATACATAAAAAGTTGATAATTAAAAAAAGCTGTCTTTTTTTATGTGTTCCCCTAATTTTGCCGGTGTGTGTATTTGGATAGAGAACACATCCTCCCTATGTGTGTATGGCGTGCTATCATTTTGCCCAAATGTCTCTAATTTTCGATTTTTTGCCGAGGATGGTCTCAAAACTATTAGGTTCTACTCATTGCTGAATAATTAGAGGTTAAATTCAATTCTGTCCGGCTGGCCGTCCATTGCCACGATAACTTTAAAACGGGAAAAGATAGTGACTTTTCAGGGTAGGTTGCGATCCACCACCTGCGCAGTAGTGTAAAAGCGTTCCAATAGCGTATCAGTAGAATGTTCTTATCGGATCTTATGTTCCAACAAGCTTATAAGCTTCTGTTGGTCCAGTGTGGAAAAGCCAAAAGGAATAAATTCATTACCTTGGTTACTGTACATATCTATAGAAAATCCCGAAACAATTCAAATTTAAATTGTAAATTGTCATTCTTCTTCGTAAAAATGCGAACCCCTTCCTTCCATCCCCTTCAAAAGACATGTAGGTACAACTCCCAATTCTTCAAACAGGAAGTATGGGCTTGTGATACATCGTTTTAATAGTCTCGTCATTATCTATTTAAAAAATAGAAAAATCTAGTTCGCCTCCACGTGGTGCACCCTGGGTAACGCTAAAGAACTAGAACCAACTGGCAGTCAAACTATCACTCTCGGGTGATCTCCTGACTACTATTTACACACTGTACCGAACGATACCCAACGATGCAAATTGACTCACAGAACGGCGCTTCTCAGCGCCAACCGACCAAATATCTGGGACCATCTGTCCGGATATGCCAGCTGAACATAGAAGGATCTAGCAAGGGAAAAAATCAATGCCTCTCCAAAATTCTGCTTAGCCGAAATATCGATATAGCAGTTGTCCAAGAAACTCACGTCGCAACTGAAGCAGACATGAAATCGAGAGGAATAATTCACGGCATTTTTTATATTTTTGTATCTAGAAATATGTGTCCATATACAGGGTATAACTAAATAAGTGTAAAATATTTAAGGGGGTGATTCCTCATCGAAAAAAAGATAGGATCTTTCATATCAAGAAACTTCATTGGAGCATCCCTTGTTAAGATACAGCCCCTTAAAGGGGGTACATAAAATTTGTTTAATAATTTTTTTCCCAAGCACTAAAAAAGTCACAATATTGAAATTGACCTGATATTTTCCAATACCAAAAAGACACTTAGCCAGTAATTTATTTGGTTTATCCCATGGTTGTAAGGGGTGGAAAACGCAACCCCTAAAATTTATTTCCAATGTAACTATTTGTCTTTGTATTTGTCTACCAATTTAAAATTTATTTCCGATAACCTGTTTCATTCTAAACAAATAATGTTTCCTGAATTTTTTGCCTAAAATAAACCAGATCGCAGCAAAACATTATTTTACGAACAACTACAGAGATACATCGTCATAAATGCGATCTGGATTTATTGTTATTTTGTAGTTACTACCTGCATTAAATGATTGAAGGGGAATAAACAAAACTAATTTATTAATAACACTCATAGTAAATACTCACAGTAGTTAATAACAATCATAGTAATTAATAAGAATCATATTATTAAACAAATTTTCTGTTCCCCCTTTAAGGGGCTGTATCTTAACAAGGGATGCTCCAATGAAGTTTCTTTATATGAAAGATCCTATCTTTTTTTCGATGAGGAATCACCCCCTTAAATATTTTACACTTATTTAGTTACACCCTGTATATTGTATAGAGTGTGTAAAGCGCCATACGCAAAATAAATAAATAAATAATCTATTTAGAAATCACTTTTATGTTTATTGCAAAAATCAAATTAGAAAAAATAAAATCAAGTGATCAGAGCGAAATTTGGTACAATATCTAAAACTAAAATGTAAAACAAAATGTAGCAAAAAAATTATGAATGTTAATGAAGTAGATGTTCAAAGTGTTCACCGCGAACGCCTTGGCAACATACTAACCTCTAATAAAAATTTCTTAGAGCATTATTCAACATCTCAGGAGGAGACCTAATCGCCAGCGTTCTTCGATCTTTTAGGGGGGGTGGGGGGGGTGATGTTGGAATGACATCATTTGAACTAGTGCTAAATAATTATCGCCATTCAAATTGCACTCAATGAAAAAGGCCTATGATATGGTTTCGAACATTTCCTGCCTAGACATTAACCTTATGAGGGAATTGCGTGTTCCTCTCTCATCTGTAGAGGATTTTCGGTAGACCAGTAGCGGCAATTTTGACGATTATCTTGGCCGTTGAGAGAGCACTCATCGGAAAACAAAACTTCTACTAATTGGATAATATTGTTATCCAATAATATGGAATTTTATATTGTTTCAATATGTTTAGAATCGATGTTGGCTGAATTGAATGTTGTGGAGGCATCTCAACTCGATTTATATGGATTTTCGTCAAAGTCAAGCATCACATCTAATTTCACATCCTCACACAGTGAAGTGTGTAGCAGCGGCATTTTTAAGCCGCCTTACATGCCCAAACTGCTTCTCTATTTTACTTATTGTCCATTGGGTTATATGCGGAAAATCCCGAAATTTCTCATGAAACAGGGCATTTATTATTATTATTATTATTATTATACTGATCCTCCTGGGTCTTCCACAAGGAGACCCCTCATAAGCTCTAAGAGCTTGCCCTGAGTTCGGAGAACCAGTTGTGTTCTGTGTAGGCTTTGTTACTGTGTCCTTACGCCACCTTAGGCACAGCACTGTTAATTTTTGACCCAACAGCGAATGGTGGCGATTACTTCTTTTTGTGTTCGGGTGTTATCTTCGTAACCAATCATTTGTAAAATTGTTGTTTTGTGCATTTCCGTTAATCGAACCATTATTCAAAATCGAAATTCAAACACAAATTACACGATTTATAAACTACAACTTATCAGCAGTATCAGCACTAAACAAGTATGATTGAATGCAAAATGACCAATGAAATAACCTCAGCTGTCGTAGAATTATATGAGGATGATATGATATTATACTTTTAAGGTGATAATATAATGCCCGTGGATAATCATATGATGATGGAAATACCTATATTCTTTGGTGAGATACATAATCAAATGGGGTTCAGAATATCTGCAGTAAAAACAAAACTGCAATATTGTCTAAGTTTTAATTGATATAATATAATTTTCAGACTAAATTTGAATTAATATCGTTCGTTATTGGGGAGAATCGGTCTGTTATTTTCGAATTTTTGGATGACAATGGTCTTAAACGATTATGTTCGACTCACGGATCAAGAATCCGTGTTCGAAAACAATTATGTACGGCCAGCCGTAGGGACGATAACTCTCGAACGAAAGGAGTTAAAGGATTGAAATTTGCAGAGTAGGTTTCAAGCGTAAATATCTCGGATAAGTTCGTTAACGGGTAAAATCCACCAAGCGGTTTCGTTTTTAGAAAAAAATATTTTTATGAATATATCCGAAACTGATCTTTCGATTTATATGAAATTTAGCATCAAATTGTAGAATCATGACCTTTATGCATGCGAAGTTTTGTATTGATCGGATTGCCGTAAAGTGGCAAAAAAAAATTTCAAAAATTTTTAAATTTTGTTACTACAATAACTCTCGAACACAATCAGCTAGGCAGTTGAAATTTTCGGTGTAGGTTTGGGAGATATATATCTCGGCTGAGTTCGTTATTGGGCAGAATCGGCCTGATGGTTTCAAAGTAGGTAACAAAAAAAATTTTTACATTACAAATTTCTAATTCAATATTTTTTTTCAAGATGCAGTTTCGCCATAAAAATCTATTGATATCATTTTAAACTCTAGCAATTTAATACTTTCAGAGATATGATTTTTCAAAATTTTAATAATAAATCGTACTGCTATGTTTTCACAGAATGCTATAATTATTCTATCTATGAATTATTATCATCTTGTCATCTTGTTTTCCTATAAGAGATAGGTGTTTTCTACCTGCACGATTCGAAAAATGTCAATATTCATACTGTATGAATGTAATCTCTGCCCATAAGGGGGAATCCCCGGGTTACCCAAGAATCAATAAACCTAGAGCAGGGGTCTTCAGACTTTTTTGTTCTATGGTTATTTTTTGTTGTGAGTTATTTCTCAAGTTTTAGGGGTGATTATGCATTAAAAAATAATGACGGTTTGCTATAGAATAACGGGTGTTAATTTTTTTCTTAAAAACTGACTATTCATTCATTGCTCTAAAACCTCTCGAGAAAAGCAAATTAAATTTGGAGGGTTTTAAGAGGTTAATATTACACATTTTTTGACAAGCAATTAAAAATTGTGTGTAATGATTTCAATTTTTTTAATGAAAAACAAGGCATGCCACTGAGATATTTCAAATTAAAAATCATTTTTGAAATCCTTGTTCAATTTTATGACAAAAGATCTTTTTACCCTTTTTCGTATGGGGCGCCGTTTTTGCGCGCGTGTTCCGCAAGGAACAGCGTGCTATCATTTCGTCACAATGTCTGTATTTTTCGAATTTTTTTGCGAAAATGGTCTCAAACGATTGGGTTCGACTCCCTGATGAAGAATTCGAGGTCAAATTCAATTCTGTCCGTCCGGCCCGGCCGGCCGTTAGCACGATAACTCTCGAACGGAGCAAGTTAGAGCGTTCAAATTTGCAGGGCATGTTTGGAGCGTGAATATCTCGGACAAGTTCGTTAATGGGCAAAATCCATCGAGCCGTTTCGAAGTTACGGCCATTTTTAGTTAAATCGTTTTTCGAGAATATCTCCGAAACCGATCACTCGATCGATCTGAAATTCAGCCTCAAATTGTATAATCATGACCTTTATATGCCTGCGAAGTCTCATAATGATCGGATGGCTGTAAACTAGAAAAAAAAAATGTTAAATATTTGAAAATGAAATTGAAATTTTGTTTTCACTATAACTCGAGAAAAACTGCTCCAATTGAGTTGAAGCTCAGTAGTTATATGCGAAGTACCAACGAAAACACTTATGCAAAATTTCGTGGGGGTAGCATGAGTAGAAAAAATTAAAAAAATTTTTAACTATCAGCGGAATATTTTGCTGGAAATTCCGAAACCAAATATCGGAATGAGTTCAGTTTTGGCACTTCGGTGACCAATAATGACCTCTTGGGGTGTGCAAAATTTCACTGCGGACAGACCACTAGGAGCCTCAAAAAAAATTAATAATTTTGAACCTCCAAACTGGTCAAATTATTTCATTTCGAAGTTCTACACGGAATACATAACATGTGGTGACAATATTCTGATGGGTTTTTACGCGTTTATCTGAATCAATACGATATGTACGAGGGCAACTGATTAAAATATGGACTACTTACTAGCATGGCAATTGAATTAATGCGTAAACGATGTGTGGAATTTTAAATTGGTTTTCAAAATTAGTCTGAACGGTGAACGACTGGGGTGTAACTGCCTCTTTTGGGCATTTTTTGTTATTCGCATAAGCAGACGAGAAATAATTTAACTGCTCGAGTTTTCTTCTGAGAAGATTGGGGTTTTGGGGTGGAGGATGTTATTCCTCTATAGAATCCCCCGGTGCCGGTCTGCGCATGCGTGGATTCAAGATGCGATATCTCCTGAACCACTAGTGTTGTAGAATCTAGTTTTTTGCTCGGTTTTTTGTGACTGACAGGATGGCCATAAAGTAACAAAAAAAAAAATTTCAAAAATTTTAAAATTTTGTTTCCACGATAACTCGTAAAATACTGATCTGATTGAATAGAAACTCAGTAGTTAGATGCAAAAGACCAAAGCGAACACATTTACAAAATTTCGTGAAGATCACGTCACATGAAAAAATTCAAAAAATCTATCACTATATTTTGCTTGAAATTCCGAAAAATATTAATTTGAAATTCATGCTGCCCCTTCCGGGCATTTTTTCGTTATGCGCATGCGCAGATGAGAAGTCATTTAACTGCTGTAGTTTTCGTCAGAGAGGATTGGGGTTTTCGGGTGGCGGATGCTATTCCTCCATAGAATCCCCTGGAGAGGGGCTGCGCATGCGTGGATAAGGGATGCGATATCTCCTGAACCACTAGTGTTGGAGAATCGGAGTTTTTTGTAAGGTGTGTGATTTTGAGAGGACTTTCAGCCGCGTGTAGATTGCGCATGCGCAGAAGAGAACTGACTGTTTTTGGGTTGTGTGGGTTATGTTGGGGGTGCTGAGCGATATTGTGAGGTTTTAAAAAAATATTTATGACAATTCAGTGCAAGAACAAGTCAGTTTGGGGGATGTAGCGTTGTTTCCGAGTTAAAGTGTCCGTACCGTGTCCCTGGGGCTAATTTCGAAATTGATGTTACCCCTTACGGGCATTTTTCGTTATGCGCATGAGCAGACCATCAGTGATTTAACTGCTGGTGCTTTCGTCAGAGAGGATTGGGGTTTTGGGGAGGCGGATGCTATTGCTCTATAGAATCCCCTGGTGAGGGTCTGCGCATGCGTGGATTCAAGAAGCGATATGTCCTGAACCACTAGTGTTGGAGAATCGGAGTTTTTTGTGAGAAGTGTAATTTTGGGAGGACTTGCAGCCAAGAGTATATTGCGCTTGCGCAGACGAGAAGTGTATGGTTTTGGGTTGTTTGGGTTATGTTGGGAGTAATGAGCCGATATTGTGAGGTTTCAAAAGAATATTCATGTCAATTCAGTGCACGGACACAAGGCAGTTTGGGGTAAATAGCGTTGTTTCCGAGTTGAAATGTCTGTATGGTGGCCCTGAGGCAAATTTATGTATAACTGTATTCGGTAGATCTATATTAAAATACGTTTGGATTCGGAGAAGAGGCAATTGCGTTCCTAACAGAGGTCCCACAACCGCAATTTTTTTTCGATCTACGGTAAAGCTAACAGTCAAACTTTATTGATAGCTATATTTGTTAAAGGAACTTGAAAAAATAAAAAAAAGCACTGACGTGAAGTCAGTACTCTTTGGCGCGCGTGTTCACGGTGGCTAATTTGAATTGAATGATGAGTACTTTAAGCTCAGTGGATAGAGCGAGCCGAAGATCTACCCAAAGGATAGTGGACACCATTCACTGTCGTTTCAAAAATTAACAGTGCTGTATCTAAGCTGCCATCAGGATAGAGTAATAAAGTTGGAAGAGAACACAACTGACTGTCCTTAGTCGCACAAGCTGCTAGAAGATTTGGGAGGGTCAGTATAATCCTAATCATGTTTATAGCACGCGCGCAAAAGCAGATTGACTTAACAATGAAAGAAAAAGTGTAAAAAGTCAATCTGCTTTGGCGCGCGTGCTATAAACATGATTAGGATTATACTGACCCTCCCAAATCTTCTAGCAGCTTGTGCGACTAAGGACAGTCAGTTGTGTTCTCTTCCAACTTTATTACTCTATCCTGATGGCAGCTTAGATACAGCACTGTTAATTTTTGAAACGACAGTGAATGGTGTCCACTATCCTTTGGGTAGATCTTCGGCTCGCTCTATCCACTGAGCTTAAAGTACTCATCATTCAATTCAAATTAGCCACCGTGAACACGCGCGCCAAAGAGTACTGACTTCACGTCAGTGCTTTTTTTTATTATGCAAAAAACTAAAACATCTTAACGTATTTTTCATTTCTTCAATAAATCATCTAGTAGCAACCACAGAACACAAATACTAATAACTAGCGACGCTAGTAGGCAACTGTCAATATTTACTTACGAAATAAGAAACTTGAAGATATGTTATTGAACATTGCTTTGGAATATTGAATAATCATTAAAGAATACTTTACAATATTGAAACAAAAATTCAGGCAACTGTATCATGTTAATTTGGGGAACATTATTTTAATTGTCCATTTTGTAAGTGCTTCTTGTGTGTGTCATAATTTGGCTAGAAGTGAAGACGTACTACCAACACCAACTCTTTAATATTAATGCCGACACAGTTGAAACCTCAGATCAATAAGTTTACCTATTGATCTGAGGTTCAAACACATATCGATGGGTGTCAAAATGATAAGGATTATTCTGAAATTGAAAATGAGGCAAGGGATGTAAGGAATAGAATAGTATATAATTTATTAATATTTTGTAAGACAGATATCATGGAGAAATACCCTATCCTGAAACAAGTTTTACCCCAATGATATGTGTGCTCATCAAATTTCAAGAAAGCGCTTTCTTTCATGCAAAAAACGTTCCAACAGAAACAAATTATGAACCAATCCTTCCTCGTACAATTCATAACATGATAACACTGACGGAGTTTTTCGTACGGGGATCCCTAAATGTCTTTTTCACTGTGACAATTGAAAATTCTGATTGTGAAAATCGTGAATATCTCCTTGAAGGCATTCGAATAGGACGCCAAGCGATTCAAATAATGTCTTTATATTTCAAGTCCGGGAAAAAATTGAGGTGAAGGAGAAATGCTTTGAATTAAAAATATATTAAATTACCAGCACATCTCATATTTCAATTTATCATATTGGTGGGTATTCAATTGATAAGAGAGTGAATAATATGCTTATCGTATTCCTTCTTCAAATTTCATAATAAAAAATCATTTCAATTTCAGATAGTTAAGTACAACCAATAAAAAATATTCCTACCTTTGAATTTGATGCCCACTGACCCACTCACTCCAATACGCTGTATGCAGAGACAACACATTATGCGAAAATGAAGACTTACAATCAAACCTCTAAAGTAGTACCTATAGTATAGTATTAGTACAGTATTACAATGTTCAATAAACTGAAGTTCCGAATGGACAATTAAATCGAATATATAGCCAGTAAGGAGGAGGTGTTTCCTACCTGCACGATTCGAAAAATGTCAATATTCATACTGTATGAATGTAATCTCTGCCCATAAGGGGGAATCCCCGGGTTATGCAAGAATCAATAAAGCTAGAGAAGGGGTCTTCGAACTTTCTTGTTCTATGCCCCAATCTATAGGTTATTTTTAGTTGCAAGTTCTTTCTCAAATTTCAGGGGTGATTATGCATGAAAAAATAATTAAAGTTTACTATAGAATACCGGGTGTTTTTCTTAAAACCTGACTATTCATTCATTGCTCTGAAACCTCTCGAGATAAGCAAATGAAATTTGGAGGGTTTTAAGACATTAATATTACGCATTTTTTGACATGCAATTAAGAATTGTTAATGATTTTATTTTTGTTTTGAAAAACAAGGTATCCCACTGAGATATTTCAAATTAAAAATCATTTTTGAAATCCTTGTTCAATTTTATGACAAAAGATCTTTTTACCCTTTTTCATATGTGGCGCCGTTTTTATGCAAAAAACTGAAACATCTTATCGTATTTTTCATTTCTTCAATAAATCATCTAGTAGCGACCACAGAACACAAATACTAATAACTATCGACGCTAGTAGGCAACTGTCAACTTTCTGTTACTGTTAAATACGAATATTTCAACGAATTGCACCAAATTTCATTTGCATATCTCAACCGGTTTCAGAGCAATAAATAAAAGTCAGTTTTTAAAGATAATGTTAACAGCCCGTATCTCGGAAAACGCAACATTTGCAGACAAAAGTTATAAGCGAACTGTCATTATTTTGTCATGCAGAATCACCCCTGAAAGTTATCTCACTTATATTCACTAACACCCTGTATATTCAGATATAATTTTCATGCCTGACATATTACTTCGGGATGTTGTAAATAACCACAGATTACAGAAACAAGTTGTTTCTGTAATCTGTGTAAATAACTGAAAACGAATTTGAAATTTATATTCCGACCTTAATCGTTGATAGCCCAGTTGCTTCAGCGCTTTAGTCGTTTAGTCGTAGTATATTTCACTGATTGGGATCAGCGTACACTACTGAAATTTATTGTTATTAGAGATCTGCGATACCAAGACAACAAAATATTTCAAATGAGCATATTCTGCAAATTGTTTAAAATACATACATGCATTCGAATAAATTCGCTAGAACCTACAAACAACGTCACTTTTCGGTGAAAATCTGTAGATTTTTTAATCCAGGTAAGTTAATTCTGTCCCCAGAATACACATATTAACATATAAAAGCGAATTCATGCCCTTAGTAATTTGTATTATTTTCGTTTCTCATGAAATTTTACATGAAACTCGGAGTCGATATTATCATAGCCCACTATATCCCTATAGAGGGCTGTGATATTAAACGGCCCAAATATGAAATTCCAACTGGATCGGATCTGTTGCTTTGGAAATAATAAAAACATAACATTCCACATGAAATATCTTTGAAAGCATTGGGCGGATTTTGCCAATCCACGCATTTGGACATCGAACCTACCTTGCAAATTTTCCGGTCTTTACTTCGAAAGTTAAGTTACCTATCCTGTTCACGGTCGGACAAATTTGAATTTGATTATGGACTCTTTCTTGTGTTACTTGATGAGCAGCTGCTCATCGCAGTATGTCAAATGGAATCGTTTGCCATCAAGTGCTGATAATTAATTATTGTAGCATTCCATTCCTTTTCAGTTCATTATAAAAAAATTTTGTCAGCAGTTTAGATGCCAACCCTGTATCCATCTGACCCAGACGGCGCATGCTCTGGAAAATCCCCAACTGAGCATGCGTCTTCTAGTTCCGGGCGCATATAGTCAGAATGCACCTCGACTCAGTCAATTCCAAAACTTTTATTACATCAATAAACCGAAAAAAATTCATTATGGGCTCATTATTTACTATGGGAAACATTTAAAACCAATTGATACAAGGGCACATACGACAAACTCAGAGTCACAGGCAATTATTCTTAACGTCGTTACAATCATTAACTTCTACAACGGCCATCAAAACCCCATAGACACGGGTGAAATAAATTACCTGATGAGCTCAGGAAAAAAGGTCATAACCGCCGAAGATTTTAATTGCAAACATACTTCCCGGAACGGCATTAAGGGCCAGTTTCTCAATTGCGAGTTAACTCGAGGCGCTAGGCCAAGTTTTGGCAGAAATATCAATAGTACATTCATCCCCTCTACCAAAATAAAACGATTCGTACTACAAATTGGAAGGAATTTAAGAAACTAACGGAACAAAACTTGAATATAGACCGAAATTTTAACACAACAGATGACATCAAAAAATGCATACTCAACTAATAAAACAAAACCTTTATAGTGGTACAGCTACAAAATTCACACAACCCATAAACGGATTAGAAATCCCCCCAAACATTCTGGAACTTATTAAAATGAAAACCAAACTACGGAAGCAACGAAACCACAACATTGAACTCTACCAACAATATAAAGATTCGATCAATCTAGTCAGAAGTTCAATAAAATCCCTTAAATCGACCAAATGGGAAAACTTCCCAAAGGTCTTGACAAAAACGAACGTTGCAAATACCGCGCTCAGCAAACAAATCATTCGGCATACACAAGCTACAGGGACCTCAAGGCTATACATTCTTGAAAACGATTCAAGCTGAACACATAAGCTAACATACACAACTCAAACCATGACATGTCCGACAACGAGAATAAAACAATAGTTGAAAGAGCAATCCAAATTCTAAAAAACCAAAACCACGAAATACCTCCAATGTACAACACAACTCCTGGGGAAATTAGACAAATCATGAAATTCCTCAAGAATAAGGAAGCCCCAGGAATAGATAAGATCAGAAAGAAATGACTCCCACGAAAAGCTATTTTCCAACCCACATACATCTTCAACAGTTGTCTAAAATTAACATACTTTACAACCGCATGAAAAAATACCATTGTCCTATCCTTTCCAAGACCCAAAAAAGATAAAAAATATGCCACAAATTACCGCCCCATCAGCCTTTTACCGACAATGTCAAAGCTCCTGGAAAACATAATCTCAATCAAAATTAAATATCACGAAAACATTTACAATGAAATCATTGATGAACAATTCGGATTCAGATCTCCCACAATACAACCCTCCAATTACAGACCACATCACTAAAAATTATAATATCCGAAGAGTCACAGCAATGCTCGATTAAGATATCGAGAAGACCTTTGACATCTAGGGCATGAAGGATTCATATTCAAGTTCCTTCAAACCAAACTCCCAATACACATAATCAAAATCATACAATCCTACATCACGGGCTGAACATTCCAAACCAGGGTTGAAAAATCCCTATCTAACAAATCCTCCATCCCGGTCAGGTTGTCGCAAGGGGATCTCCTTTCCCCAACTCTCTTCAACTATTACATAAACGACATAACGACCATAAAACAGCACAAAGAAGTCAAATATCTGGGGATAAAAATGGGTTCAAGCCCTGTGGACAGGAGCTTTCTGGCGCTCTAGTTCAAACAGACAAATTATATCTCCGAAAGTATTGGTTCCTCAGAGTTGGGAATTAAATCAATGTATTCTTATGAAAGAACTGCATCATAAAGGAAATTAAATTCAAATAATAGTTCATTTTTTTTTACCTTGTAATCGATCAAAAATTTCCTGATCTACGTTCACCAAATTTTCTCCTCTCTCGAACTACAGAATTATGCTTTCAATATTTACGTAATATTTTCAAACATTTTCGGGTGAGGTCCCCGTTGCATCGCTAAAATACGAGTATTTCAACCCCAATATTCTTGAAGTTACAATATTCCCTTCTGTCAAGTTGACTTTATGACAATTCATACATAGAATATACATAGAATAGTTATATCAATCTGTGAAATACGATTTACATTGAAATTTTGAAAAATCATATCTCCGAAAGTATTAGCTTGTTAGAGTTAAAACTGATATGAATGGATTCTTATGATAAAACTGCTTATTAAAAAGAATTTAATTTGGAATTTGTTTCGTAAAAAAAAATTTTTTTTTTATTACTCCGAAACCTTCTGTCCGATTTTGCCCAGTAACGAACTTAGCCGAGATATTCATCCCCCAAACCTACTCTGAAAATTTCAACTCTCTAGCTCATTCCGTTCGAGAGTTATCGTGCCTACGGCCGGACGGCCGGACCGGCCGGACAGAATGAATTTCGACCACGGATTCTTGATCAGTGAGTCGAACCAAATCGTTTAAGACCATTTTCATCGAAATATTCGAAAATTACAGACATTTGGGCAAATTGATAAGCACTCAGTTCCGAGGAACTAGAGCGCCAAAAAACTGAACTATAATTCACACATTAACGATTTATCCAACGTAACATTTTCCTTTAACTAAATAAGCATAGTAAGTTAAGTCACAGCCCACTATAGAGAATTTACACAGCCCACTATAGAGATATAGTAGGTTGTGGTTAAGTCGGCACTCAAAACTCAGAATTTACTATCATGGAATCAGACCAGTGTTTTTGCGCGCGTGTTCCGCAAGGAACAGCGTGCTATCATTTCGTCACAATGTCTGTATTTTTCGAATTTTTTTTCGAAAATGGTCTCAAACGATTGGGTTCGACTCCCTGATGAAGAATTCGAGGTCAAATTCAATTTTGTCCGTCCGGCCGGCCGGCTGCCCGGCCGGTCCGGCCGTTAGCACGATAACTCTCGAACCGAACGACTTAGAGCGTTGAAATTTGCAGGGTAGTTTCGTAGCGTAAATATCTCGGACAAGTTCGTTAACGGGCGAAATCGACCGAGCGGTTCCGGAGTTAAGGTCGTTTTTAGTCAAAACGTTTTTTATGAATATTTCCGGAACCGATCACTCGATCTTTTTGAAATTTGGCATCAGATTGTAGAATCATGACCTTTATATGCCTGCGAAGTTTTGTGTTGAACGGACGGCCCTAAAGTGGCAAAAAAAAATTTTGAAAATTTGAAAATTTTGTTTGTACGATAACTCGAAAAATACTGATCTGATTAAATTGAAACTCAGTAGTTAGATGCAAAAGACCAAAGCAAACACTTTTGCAAAATTTCGTGAAGATCACGTGACATGAAAAAAATAAAAAATTTACTACTATTTTGCGGAATACTTTGCTTTTAATGCCGAAACATATGTTTTTGAGGTTCATGCTGCCCTTTCCGGGCATTTTCCGTATTGCGCATGCGCAGATGAGAAGTCCTTTAACTGCTGTAGTTTTCGTCAGAGAGGATTGGGGTTTTGGGGTGGCGGATGCTATTCCTCCATAGAATTCAGATCCCTGATGAGGGTCTGCGCATGGGTAGATTAAAGATGCGATATCTTCCGAACCACTAGTGTTGGAGAATCGGAGTTTTTTGTAAGGTGTGTTATTTTGTGAGGACTTTTAGCCGCCAGTAGATTGCGCATGCCCAGAAGAGAAGTGACTGTTTTTGGGTTGGATGGGTTATGTTGGGAGTGCTGAGTCGATATTATGAGGTTTTAAAAGAATATTCATAGCAATTCAGTGCAAGGACAAGTCAGTTTGGGGGATGCAGCGTTGTTTCCGAGTTAAAGTGTCCGTACCGTGGCCCTGGGGCTAATTTTGAAATTGATGTTACCCCTTACAGGCATTTTTCGTTATGCGCATGAGCAGACCATCAGTGATTTAACTGGTGGTGTTTTCGTCAGAGAGGATTAGGGTTTTGGGGTGGCGGATGCTATTCCTCTATAGAATCCCGTGTTGAGGGTCTGCGCATGCGTGGATTAAAGATGTGATATCTCCTGAACCACTAGTGTTGGAGAATCGGAGTTTTTTGTAAGGTGTGTTATTTTGAGAGGACTTTTAGCCGTGAGTAGATTGCGCATGCGCAGAAGAGAAGTGACTGTTTTTGGGTTGGATGGGTTATGTTGGGAGTGCTGAGTCGATAATAAGGTTTTAAAAGAATATTCATAGCAATTCAGTGCAAGGACAAGTCAGTTTGGGGGATGTAGCGTTGTTTCAGAGTTAAAGTGTCCGTACCGGGGCCCTGGGGCTAATTTCGAAATTGATGTAACCCCTTACGGGCATTTTTCGTTATACGCATGAGCAGACAATCAGTGATTCAACTGCTGGTGCTTTCGTCAGAGAGGATTGGGG
The DNA here is from genome assembly GCA_937662695.2 of Halyzia sedecimguttata. Lineage (NCBI taxonomy): Eukaryota > Metazoa > Arthropoda > Insecta > Coleoptera > Coccinellidae > Halyzia > Halyzia sedecimguttata. The sequence continues at coordinate 43,593,169 of OW569413.2, read as the reverse complement.
TTTTGGGGTGGCGGATGCTGTTCCGCTATAGAATCCCCTGGTGAGGGTCTACGCATGCGTGGATTCAAGAAGCGATATCTCCTGAACCACTAGTGTTGGAGAATCGGAGTTTTCTGTGAGGTATGTAATTTTGGGAGGACTTGCAGCCACGAGTATACTGCGCTTGCGCAGACGAGAAGTGAATGGTTTTGGGTTGTTTGGGATATGTTGGGAGTAATGAGCCGATATTGTGAGGTTTTAAAAGAATATTCATGTCAATTCAGTGCACGGACACAAGTCAGTTTGGGGGAAATAGCGTTGTTTCCGATTTGAAATGTCTGTATGGTGGCCCTGAGGCGACTTTATAAATAACTATATTCGGTAGATCTATATTAAAATACGTTCGGATTTGGAGAAGATGCAATCGCGTCCCTAAGGCATGTTTCACATGCATACGGTTCCATTCGGTTCGTTTCGTTTTCGGTTTCAATTCGGTCGCTGGCGACAAGTGTGAAACGGTGCTCCGGTTTAGATTCGGTACCGAATAGAAACCGTACAGCATCGAATACTCCCTCGACACGAATAGGTTTCTATCAGGTTTGGATTCGTGTCTAGGGAATACAGATCAACCGGGGCGTTCACACAAATACGGTTTAGTTTCGGTTTTAACCATAAAGTAATGAATATTAACATATCTGTTCTGTCTCGTTCTGTGGTTTTAAACTCAAATCGAGCAGATATATCTTTCAATATTTCCCGAATTGTTCAAATATAGAAATATAAACATACATATTTTCGGGATATTGTTGCTATCTCAGTATTCATGAGAAAATTATGGTTTACCAAATGTGGATCGGCTGATTTCTGCTGTAAATGTAAACCAGTGCTGCGGGACAAAACTTCCGAAAATTATAAAGATCAATTAAAGACGTAGGATGCATTCAAAGATGTACGTGTTCAATTTTGAATGGCATTGATGAATCTGACGTCGCGGAAAAATTGGAATTGTGAGCCCGTGTCGGAAGATAACATAAAACCTAATATGAACAGTATATGTGTGAAAGGCCATTCGTTTTCGGTTGAATCCGAAAACGAACCGAACCGAATGGAACCGTATGCATGTGAAACAAGCCTTACGGAGGACCCACAACCGCATTTTTTTCCGATCTACGGTAAAGCTAACACCCAAACTGTATTGATAGCTATATTTGTTAAAGGAACTTGAAAAAAAAAGCACTGACGTGAAGTCAGTACTCTTTGGCGCGCGTGTTCACGGTGGCTAATTTGAATTGAATGATGAGTACTTCAAGCTCAGTGAATAGAGCGAGCCGAAGATCTACCCAAAGGATAGTGGACACCATTCACTGTCGGTTCAAAAATTAACAGTGCTGTATCTAAGCTGCCATCAGGATAGAGTAACAAAGTTGGAAAAGAACACAAGTGACTCTCCTTAGTCGCACAAGCTCCTAGAAGATTTGGGAGGGTCAGTATAATCCTAATCATGTTTATAGCACGCGCGCAAAAGCAGATTGACTTAACAATGAAAGAAAAAGTGTAAAAAGTCAATCTGCTTTGGCGCACGTGCTATAAACATGATTAGGATTATACTGACCCTCCCAAATCTTCTAGGAGCTTGTGCGACTAAGGAGAGTCACTTGTGTTCTTTTCCAACTTTGTTAAACTATCCTGAAGGCAGCTTAGATACAGCACTGTTAATTTTTGAACCGACAGTAAATGGTGTCCACTATTCTTTGGGTAGATCTTCGGCTCGCTCTATCCACTGAGCTTGAAGTAATCATCATTCAATTCAAATTAGCCACCGTGAACACGCGCGCCAAAGAGTACTGACTTCACGTCAGTGCTTTTTTTTATATGCAAACCCTATATGGAGCAACACATCGAATAAAAAATTGGTTCAAGCACTGACGTGAAGTCAGAAGCTTTTGCGCGTATGTTCTATTGTCCATTCTTCTGTATTGGACACCCTTAATCGAATTTACCATGGTAAATTATGTTGTCCATTCTCCTGTATTGGACACTTAATTCGAATTTGGTGGTAAATTCGATAAACATCAGAATTATTATTTAGAATTATTTTTTGCGCATATGTTCTGGGAAAGACTAAGTTATCATTTCTCCCAAATGTCTGTAATTTTCGAATAATTTGCCGAAAATGGTCTCAAACGATTGGGTTCGACTCCCTGATGAAGAATTCGAGGTCAAATTTGATTCTGTCCTCCGGCCGGCCGTTGCCACGATAACTTGAGAACGGAAAGAGCTAGCGACCTGAAATTTTCAGAGCAGGTGGCGCATCCCAATACGACGCACAAGTCCGTTAATGGGCATAATCGGCCCAACGGTTTCCGAGTAATGATTTTGTTTTCAACCAATATGAATCCGATCAAATTGAAACTTGGTGAATAGTTGTAGAATATAAATCTATGCACGTTTGTGAAATTTTGTGAGAATCGTATTACTAGAAAATTTTTAATAAATTATAAAAAAATATTTTTTATGTCACGATAACCTGAGAACGGAAAGAGATACTGACTTGGAATTTTCAAGTTAGGTTGTGCATCTGAATGCGACATTTCAGTTTGTCTGTAGGCATAATCAGCCAAACGGTTTTGGAGGTATACCCTTCCGAATTCCAGTTTTTATTTCCTCATGGCAATAACTCGTAAAAAACAAAACCGATCCAATTGAAACATGGTTATTAGTTGTAGAATGCCAACGCGAACATTCTTGCGAAATTTTGTGAGGATATTATCACTGGAAAATCAAAAAAAAATCATTGAGAAAAATTCTATATATCAGAAACTATTCTTCCGACCTCGCTAAAATTTTGCGACAGCCTTCAGAACCTAACCAACTGCCAAGTTCCAAGTTTGAACACGATCGCATCTATATTGTTGGAGATCCGAGCAGCCTTGTGTGAGTTCGGTAGCTGGATGGGTGACCGTAGCCTCGATAACTTTCGAACGAAAGGATATAGGGTCTTGCAATTCCCAGGGTAGGTTACGCATCCGAACGCGAGAGATACGTTCGTTTTTGGGCATATTCGGATCAAGGGTTTCGCAGTTATACCCACCAGGAATATTATTTCCTCGATAACTCAAAAAATATAGACCTGATCGAATTGAAGCTTGGTGAATAGCTGTAGAATAACGACATAAAGACTTGTGTAAAAGTTTTTTAAAACTGTATTACTAGAAAATTCTTAAAAAATTACGAAAAAAAAAATTAATTAACCATTGTAAATTCGATTAAGAGTATTCAATACAGGAAAATGGACAATAGAACATACACGCAAAATCTCCTGACTTCACGTCAGTGCTTGAACCAATTTAATTTTTTTTTTGTTGATAACTATTCAGAAATTTGAGAATTTCAGAATAGTTATCACAAAAAATAATTCTGAAGATTTTCCATCTATGTGCAGAATAAAGAATTAGTGTATGAGGTGGTCCTGAAATTGCTGCGTGTTGTCTATATACAATGACCACGACTCTATTAATGTAATTCTCAATCTCTAACAACCCGTGGTTAATTCGGAATTGCTTTGCGAGTAAATTTTTTTTTCCTCGCGTCACATTATGAAAAAGCATTTTCCTTAGCATATTATTTAAATTGTTACTATTTCTTAAGGTAGGGCATTGGAAATTAAAGGTAGGGCATTGCCCCATTTTGCCCCCCCCTAGCTACGGCCCCGGGCTTTGCATTGGCTTAGCACCTTACACCTCAGCTTTGGCTAAGGTGTAAATTTTGCAGCTGCGGCAGAGAGTGGTCGAACTTTCCTGACATCCTGTTAATCAAAATATGACATTGTTATTTTACATTCCCACACAGAACTTCTGGTGTTTTTTTGGCGCTCTTGTTCCTCGGAACAGAGTGCTTATCAATTTGCCCAAATGTCTGTAATTTTCGAATATTTGGCTGAAAATGGTATCAAACGATTCGGTTCGACTCACTGATCAAGAATCCGTGGTCGAAATCGATTCTGTCCGGCCGTCCGTCCGTTAACACGATAACTCTCGAACGAAAGGAGTCAGAGGATTAAGATTTGGATTTGGATTGAGGTTTGGAGCGTAAATATCTCAGACGAGTTCGTTAACGGCCGAAATCCTTCAAGCGGTTTTGGAGTTATGACCGTTTTTAGTAAAAACATTTTTTATAAAGATTTCCGAAACCGATCACTCGACCTATCTGAAATTTAGCATCAAATTGTAGAATCATGACCTTCAGACGCATGTGAAGTTTTGTATTGATCGGGTTACCGTAAAGTGTCAAAAAAAATTTTTGAAAATTTTTAAATTTTGTTTCTACAATAACTCTCGAACGGAATGAGCTAGGCAGTTGAAATTTTCTGAGTAGGTTAGGGAGATAAATATCTCGATTGAGTTCGCTAATGAGCAAAATAGGCCAGAGGGTTTCAGATTAACGAAAAAAATTTTTTTCTAACTTTTATTTTAAGATGCAGTTTCACCATAAAAATCCATTGATATCATTTTTAACTCCAACAAGCTAACACTGTCGGAGATATGATTTTTCGAAATCTCAATAATGAATCGTACTTCTATGTTTTCACAGAATGCTATAATTATTCTATCTATGATTTATTATATGATCTATGTTCATACTCGTACATGTCAACCTGTTCTATAAGAGAGAGTCAAATTCATTTCTGCTATTTTAATTTGATTTCTTCCATGGTGCAGTTCTCATTCTCAGATTGCCCATTTAATCTTGATAAATAAACTATTATTTGAATTGAAATTCCTTTATGATGCAGTTCTATCATAAGAATACATTGATATAATTCTCAACTGTGAGAAACCAGTACTTTCGTAGATATAATTTGTCTGTTTGAGCAAGAACGCCAGAAAGCTCCTGTCCACAGGGCTTGAACCAATTTTTAATGGCCAGCATCACACGTTGGCCACAACGCTACTTGTCGAACGTAAGGATCGAGATATTTGCATTGGTCATTTGGTCCTAACGTTAGCGTGAGAAGTGAGGATTGGCCGTTGTGCATCAGTTTTATCAAAGGAATCTACGCCAGCACTGGAGAATTTGATTACCTTATTTTATTATTTTTTTTTCAAGAAACCTGGTTTTGATTATGCATTTATTTTACAAAATTAACAAAAATATCTAGCCTTTACAAAAGTTACATCGGACATATTCACATTGACTCTAATGGGAATATACACGTACTAATAATTATGATAGTAAGTAAATCTATGGACGGGACAGAACTAGCCTCTATGGAACTAGCCAACGAAGCTAACCGACCGACCAACGTGCTGAGCCGGCCTTAGGTTTCTTAGCCCCCCCACCCCCCTCAACCTACTTTTCTGTGGATAACGAATTATCACCATAGAAAAATATAATTGATATTTCACAATGAATAAAGAACAAGAAGTTGTTCTGTATTCTAAGATTTTTCTCTGCTTTTATCAATTACTAGGTTAACCTAGTTGGTTCAACATTTGTTGCTATATTTTCATGTATCTATTTGATAGATATCAAATAATATAGAGGGTTGTCAATTTTCTTGTATTTAATAGTGGTTTATATTTTTACTTCAAAATGGCAACAGCTGTGGAAATCCAGGTAAAACATTAGTAAATCTAAATGTTTACGTTGTGCTAGTGTCCATTTGATGCCTTGTCACCATATTGAATTATAATCTTTATCTAGAAATATTAAGGAATACTATATTTGGAATGTAATTCTAGAATGAACGGAAGGACCTGATTACGGAGGAAATTCCAACTATGGATTATACCATAAAACACCCTCTACAAAATGCGTGGACCCTTTGGTATTATGACAATGATCGCACCCAAGATTGGGTTGATAACATGAAAGAAATTGCTTCCTTTCAAAATGTTGAAGACTTTTGGAGGTAAGTTCATACAGTTATTTTCGTAATATTGCATATCATCTTCATTCCATTCTAGTTTGTATAATCATATTAAACCAGCTAGTGATTTGAGGCAAGGCAATGATTATTCTTTGTTCAAAAAGGGTGTTAAGCCCATGTGGGAAGATCCAGCAAATAAAAAAGGTGGTCGTTGGCTGATGAACTTGGACAGAAAGCAAAGGTCATCTGAATTAGATAGATATTGGCTAGATGTGGTGAGTATTATTTTTCTTGTCGATTATGTTTCTAGTGGTCCTTACATTCATGACATTTTGAATGTAGCTACCATATCAGATTGTACTAAGAATGAAGTAGTCACAAATTCAACTCAATATTTGTAGGAACTGCTTGTTACTTGCTTAAACCTCCTTCAAAAGGAGATAGTCAATTCAAAATTCTGGGTATATTCTCCTAATATATATCCTATTAAAAATACGTTCCGTAAATCAACCGAAGTAACCAATATTTTCAGGACCGTTAACTACTGTGGTGAGACTGTCATCTGTCAGTCTTTCTGCCAGTTGTTTAAGTTTAAAGATTAATTTTTGTTGAATATATGTGACATCAGTTAACTTGAAGTGGAACAAATAATATCTAATCTACCTCAATTAAAGAATCCATTATCCATTATAATTGCAAAAAAATTTGTAGTTTTTTAATATATTATCAAAAACCAGTTCAAACATAAGACCACAGAACACTTCTGACATCCAAACAACAACAAACCGATGTTACCAATGAAATTCGTGGGTTGTTCTGGTGCCTGAAAATCTACTGCTTTCTCAAAAGAACCTATATTTCAGGAACCAACCAAACATTTCATATTTACGGAACGGAAAAGTAGTAGTATTTCTTCTCTATGTTAGTAACCGAAACAACCAAGTTGATTTACGGAACGTATTGTATAATATCTACATGAATCATACATTCTTATTGAATAATCTTCTTCTTAACCTTTACAGAGTTATTTAGAATTTTGTATGTACTGGTTATTCCATTCATATTATGCAATACCTACTCCTTTTTTGTTCATTTCTTAAAGACTTAAAGAATTGACTTAAAGAACCCCAAGTGAGTGAGATATTTGGGCTAGAGTTTGTGGCGGTACTTCTGATTGAGACCTATAGACATGTGCATCAGGGCACTACGATTGGAGTGAAACAGTCATATCTTCTGTACCATAGAGAAATCTTTAATGAACCAGCAATATTGGAATATTTCAAATATGGTTTTAATATAAGTATTTTGGCAAATCTACTCAGGTTATGCTCACTAACATTAATTGATATTGTTATTATTTTTTTTCCCGCTCAAGTGGAAAAATCTTTTTTAAAACCCGCCCTGAGAGGGTCCGCTTCTCTCAGGAGTGTGAGACTCCAGTTGTTGATTGGTTACTCCCTAAAACACCTCTCGCACATTCCTTGGATTAGTTCTTCGTCCTGCCCTTACAGCGTCCCTTAACAAAAGAGATGAGCTGCAAGCGGCCTTCACAGTTGATGGGACCTGATGACTCGATGTCATCCAAGCAGCACTGCTTTCTGCATTCTGTGTGCCAATTCCTTGGCCAGGCATCTACAGGCCGGAATCATCCACAAGTTCGCTCTTATTCTGCCTAGGTATCCTATGATTAGTACGACCATCCTAACTTTATGCCTTAGGTGCAGGATCCCCAGTTTGAGCATTAAATCCTTGTATTTTCCCTCTTCTGTTCTTCATTCATCACCACATTATTTTCAGCGTGTGAGGAAAATTCGATGGCAAACAATTCCTTGAGTTATTTGTCCAGTATATCTAGTATATCTGGCTTTATGGCGTGGATCTGCCTAGTTGTTGGAAACGCATAGTTCCAGTAGATGTGAGCTGTTTCACTTTCAACAACTGCTTCAATCTCCAGAGGCACATACGGTAGTACTGGTTCGTTGTCTATATCTATACCATTAACCTCTAAAAATAAGTAGAGAATTCGGAGTGTCACATTGTGTCTTTCCAAATATTCTGATGGAAACTGGACTCTGCAAGCAGACATAATTTGCATAACAGTTTTCTGCTGGCTGTGGCATGCTCTGCACGTTGTGGGGATGTCCACTTTTATGATGTTCTTTTTATACCATCTGGTATTTATCACCCCATCTTGACAAGCCATAACAAATCCCTCCGTTTCCGACTTGAGCCCAGCGGAATTCAAAAAGGCGAAAGATAATTCTTCCGACAGACCCTGATCTTTCAAACTCCTGAAATATATGGAGTGCAGGTGTTTACTCTTGTGATCTTCAAGTAGTGTCTTCATTTGTGCCAGTCTTATCTCTCTGCGAACTCTTCTTTGGTCTTTTGGCGTGATAGGTGTTCCTGCTAGCTCATGATCGATGGATATTCCAGTTATACTGAGCTTCTCCATAGCTCTCTGACCAGCCCTAAATAGGAAAGCTCATTGGTTCCTAATTTCATGAAGAGCCACCATTTTCAGAAGCGGTTCTTCACTTCTCAATATCCTTATTGCCATTTCCAACGTTTGTTGATGGTGTTGGTATCCCAAGCTTTGCAAACCTTTGCCTCCCTGCGTTCGTGGAAGGTATATTCTTTGAATCAAGCAGTTGGGATGCAGACTACATTCATGTTCATCACTTTACGTGTGGTTCTGTCTAGCTCCAGAATTTCATTCACTGTCCATTTAACTACCCCGAATGAATAGGTCATTATCGGTTCTGCCAAAAGCTTGACAAATGCTCTTGTCTATATGGAGGTTGTCCTTGCACCCCTGTACTCCTTTCATCGCTCCTCTTTGTTTGTGGATTCGATTCCACACTGGTCCAATGGACTCTAAAATCCGATGTTTATTTATTTATTTATTTATTATCATACACGGGTTATCCCCTTTTTATATATGAAATATAATACAAATATACACTTACAGTAAACATAAACCAAGAAATAAACAACTTCAGCAGTACAACAGCAACATTGGAATACTTATACAATCAACCTTTACCGTAATATTCATTACCCAATCTAAGAAAACGTGTCATAGCAGTATGATAGCCATAATTTGTGCGATGGTAAGGAACCCAGAACAACTGAGAGCCACGAATAGTCCTGTTCGGTACTCTAAAACCAATCAACTGGAGCAATGAAGGACAGTATATCTCCCGAAAGTATCTTATATAGAGTGATCAAGTCAGATCTTGTTCTACTACCTTCCAAGGTGGCAACATTCAAACTTTGCATAACCTCCACATAATCATATTCACCACGTTGTAGATTCATTTTGAATGCTACACACCTCAGAAATTTCCTTTGCACTCTTTCCACCCGATCGATTTGAGATCGATAATATGGTGACCTCACCGTTGAGGCATACTGAACAGACGAACACACTAACGAAAGATACAATGATCTAAAAGCCGTAACGGACAATTTTTTGGTATTTCTAGTAACGAAACCCAACAGCTGAAAAGATTTACTGACAACTGAATTAACATGAGATGTAAAATTTAACTGATGATCAAATATGACTCCCAAATCGCGAACTTCAAAAACCCGTTTCAGGCTGTTTTCAATTTGATAGCTGAACAGAACAGGATCACTCGACCTAGAAAATGAGATACAACAGCACTTCTCAACATTTAGCGTCATTCCATTACTTCGTGACCAATTGATCAACGCGTTCAAATCGGATTGAAGGCACTCACAGTCCGTGCTGGAGCCGACCGGCATATAAATTTTGAGGTCATCAGCGAACAAGAGGCATCTACAGTAGCAAAAGTTGAGGGCTACATCATTAATGAAATATTGAAGAGGAGCGGTCCCAGATGTGACCCCTGCGGAACGCCAGATGTAACATGAATATCCCTGGAAATGTGGTTTCGAATCTTCACCATCTGCCTTCTATTAGATAAATAACCACTCAACCAACTCGTTAACCATGTTGGAAAGCATGATTCATGTAATTTACCAATCAACAAATCGTAGTTGACCCTGTCGAAAGCACTACTGAAATCAGTATAAATTGCATCAACCTGATATACCCATAGATTTGATGTTGTTGATCTACCGGAGGCAAATCCATGTTGATTCTGAATTAGCAAACTTCCGCAATGCCACGAAATGTAGCGCACAAGCAGTGATTCGAAAAGTTTTGGAATGGCTGAAAGCTTACTAATTGGTCGGTAGTTCCTTATATCGTCTTTTTTGCCACTTTTAAAAATGGGGGTGACATAACTATTCTTCCATTGGCAAGGAAATATTCCAAGCTTCAATGATAAATTAAACATTGTTGAAGGACACTTGTGAGAATTTTTTACGGCGTGTTAAGACACGTGATTCGGCGGTAGTTGTTTGGCTGACCTAGATCACCTGATTTCGGTATCAGTACAGTTCTGCCCTCTACCAACCATGAAGGAATTTGCTCAGGGTGAATTACTATCTCACTGAATAATCTAACTTGGTGTTGATGGGTAACTGGAAAGTTCTTCCATCAGTAGTTATGATCGCCATCCAGTCCAGGTGAAATCATACTTGCTCTTCAATGCATATCTAATCTCTTCGTTTCTTATTCCATTCTGTTGCAGATTTCGATCACATAATATCTAGAATCTGTGAAGGGCTGGAGTATCGTTGGTTTTCGAAGGTCGCTCGTACAAATTTTTCCAGAAATGTTCGACTTCATCTGGTGATCGTGGGTTTTTTGCCTCTACTTGTTTGGGTCGAAATAAGCTCATCGTACGATGCAACGCACGCAGCTCACCCATCGTGACCTCTACTTTTTTGCTCGGCTTTAGTTGTCGTCTCATAACATCTATGATACATTGGTACCACAAGATGGTAATGGTAATGGTATTTATTGCAACATCAAATTTTACATGTCACCTGTCAAAAAAAAAACAAAGGTATTGCCCTACAAAAATTTGGACGTATTATAATGACGTAAATAATGTATGGCATCCTATACTACTGCGAGATCAACATATGTTGGAGAATACCCAGAGACGAGCCACTAGACTTCCATATGGGCGAGCAAGACCAACGTATGAAGAACGACTACAAACAATGAAGCTTCCTACTCTCTTACATCGGCATGAGAGAGGTGACCTTATTACAACTTTCACGGCACTACACGATGATAACTCTCCTATTAGACATCTATTTCACCTCAATGAGGATCGTCGTCTACGCGGACACCCGTATAAGTTGATGCGGGGAACTTTTAGGGGCTCGTCGAAGATGTTCTTCCTTCCTAACCGAGTGTTTCATCGATGGAACTCGTTACCAGCTGACGTTGTTACGACGCCTACTTTAAATACTTTCAAAGCTCGGTTGGATGCATATTTTGCTGCACGTGTGCACTAATGTTATATTGTATCTATTTTTTCTTTTTTTAGAGTTTTATGGGGTTTTATTACCCTCTACTCTTAACCTTTGTAATAATAAATAATAATAATATATTGTACGTTGTAGAAGAAATTCTTTAAGTTTTCTCTTGAAAGAGCTATTTTGAACCGCCTTGATGTTGGATGGAAGCTTGTTATAGATCTTTGGTTCCCAATAGTCCACACCTTGCTGCAACCTTTTTAACCTATGATATGGTATTCCCAGTTGTTCATGATTTCTTGTGATGCTTGCTGCCTTACGGTTCTTATCTTCTTGTCTAGCTTATTCAAACTTGATCTATGTTTGTCCTCCTTTGTTGTTGTTTTTCCTGGTGGGCATAGAAATGAAGTAGCAGCTCTCACTGCGGCCAGTATATCTTCTAGCGAACAATACTCCTTTAGGTGATCGTCGATTATATTATTCATCACGGCTAGGTCTTCAGCCGGTAGTCTCGATTTTTGCATTGTGGTCTTGTAACGTGCCAATCGTCCACTTATAAACGATTGTAGAGCATGAGAATCTACTTTTGATTTTCTAGGGGTGGGAGGCTAAACTGGCTTAATTCGGCAACAAAACTCCCTCCCAGGTTTTCACAATATATATATATTAAAATTGAAAAATTACAATGGGTCGACCCTTTTTCACCCTACACAGTCTCATACTACTTAACTTAATAAAAAAAACAACGTCGTGGCCCCCTCGGAGTTCGATATTATGATCCTGATCTTGATGTTCCAATTCTAAATAAACCACTTCCAATCCGAAGTAAAGTGTCTCCTGGTTACTTTTCCATCCAAAGGAAAGTACTACGTTGATTCTCCCAATTTCAAGGGTAGTTGGTGTATCTGGATGATTCCTCGGTAAAAATTCAATTCCAGCCAATCCAAACCAAGGTACAATTTCTGTCAAGCCAAGGTACAATAATTACCATCCAAGCCGAGGTATAATTGTAATCCAAGCCAAGGTACGATTAGCATCCAAGCCAAGGTGCGAGAATTTCAGCACAATTCTCGCCGATAATTCAACTCGTAAATCCAACGATAAAAATGCTGTTATATTGAAATCTTCCGGAATCGCAAGAAGAACAGCAGAACTTTCCAGCCTTTTCACGACACATGAAAACGCGGGCGCTCTGGTTTCACGCGCAGGTTCCCGGTAGTTGTTCGACGCGTAATTCAGGATACGATCAAAACAGAGGCGGATCGTCCGCTTGATCTATCCATAGACGTGCTATATCGTTGCACACACCTCTCACCAGGAGAAAAAAAAAATTTTATATTTTTTTTTTTGTAAATGAACGAAATATCTCAGTCAAAAAAAACTTCGATGGCATCAGAACAAACACAGCATGCTTAAAGGATAGAACTTTGACTTGCCAACTGGAGTTAGCAATCAAAGTAACAATTGATGTTGTATATTATAAATAGAGACTTACAAGCGCACCATGCTCGCACCAAAACCTATCGAACGCAGTCTTACAGAAAAATCAAATACCACACCAAATTGCTGAAGGCAAATGCAATGAAAAATTAACCAATTTAAATTAGAAACGACCTGAGCACTAGGAAATATGAGAAAGATGGAAAAGATGGAAATGGTGGAATAACCGTCAGTTGATTGAAAACCTCTCTCAAAAAAAACGAAAGAGGGGTAAAGGTAAGGATGCCCGATGGGAGCCCGATACGACACTCAATAATTTAAACTCAAACTAGAGTGAAAAAAGTGAAACAGACACCGGTCGCTGAAGGCCTCTCTCTAAAAAGCGAAAGAGGGATGAGGATGTTTCATACCATCAGGCTATGAAACACCGTCATCCTACCGAGTCTGGGAAGTCATGCCCGAAAAACTTCATCATAGATTAATCAATATAAGTAGTAGACACTGCAACTATAATAGCCAGTGCTACTACGATAGAAATAAGAAAATAAAAATCCGTCTCAACTAAAAAAAAATGACTAGGTTTGTGCCGTCGCACTTTAACAAGAAATCCTTCCTGGCACCCGAGACGAAGGTGGACCAGAAAGGGGGGGGCATGGAAGGTTTTTAGTTTAAGTCCAAAACTTTCAAAAATGACTCCATCACTCTGTGCTATTCGCACAGGACGATGTCAAATCCGGTAATCAAAAAGAGAAAAAAAAATAATGTCATAATCAATTGGTAAATATATAGTCAAATTCGGTAATAGAAAAAGGAAATCGATAGATTTCGGCAAAGAAAAATTTTAGTAATATGACTATACAAATACCATAGAACCCGATAATAAGATAGAGAGATTTGGCGTTGTCCGTGGAAAATTAACTATGACTGGCTCACAATAGTGAAAAAATGTGTACATGGATGTTCTGCACTGATGTGTATGTGAATCAACTGAGCTTAAGGATTCACTTCCCTACCTCCCTCTCCAATGAAAGCCATAGCCAAAAGTCCACAGGAACGTCAAGTTGGGCGCCAGCAAGTGTCAAACTTGCAACGATAACGATAAGGTGAAGGAAAATTGAAGGATAGATTAGGAAATAGGATTTTGCACCAGAGCACAGAAAATAAAAACTGAATCTTCAGATCCAAAAATCTAACAATACCTAAAATGTACGATCAGTTACACCAAAATAGATTTGATCTGCATATCTGAAGTACACTTCGGACTGATTAACGACAAATTCTTAGCGAAAGAAAAAAAAAAATATGTAGACTCACCACAACGATGAACCACAAAGGTAGCCAAGCTACAAACGATAATTGCAGCCATGCCACAACGATAATGCAGCCATGCTACAACGATAATGTAGCCATGCTACAACGATAATGTAGCCATGCTACAACGATAATGTAGCCATGCTACAACGATAATGTAGCCATGCTACAACGATACTATAGCCATGCTACAACGATAATCCATCGTAGCCATGCTATAACAATAATACGCTAAAGAATTTATCTGAAACAAAATAAAGAGTCTGTGCATCTGGGCAATTTAAGGAAGGAAAGGTAAAGGTACAGACAAATTATTGATCACAGTAATTATCTTCTAAGTCGGTTAAACTATCATCATGACTCAGATCTTCAATTCTTCCAGAATACGATATACTAGAACTAGAAATTACCTTGGAGATTTCATCAGTTAAATATAAAATTGAAAATAATAGTTCTTTAAAGTTTTCATTGACAGTATACGCTTCCCTAATTTCTGTCATGCTACGATCACATTTTTCCTGAGCTAAGAGACCTCTCAATAATTTGCGATTTCGTTCGACAGTTTTCGCAACATCTTCCCTACCAATACGAATTGCGACTTCATACGCAAGTTCATGTGCCTTCAAGAAATCCGGATTAATCATATTGAAAAGTTAGATAAAAAAACAATAATATTAACAGATGTGTTCAATCTGATGCCAACGAGAAAATAAAGATAAGAGAAAATAAAAAAACTATTATAGAGAGAAAAAGGTCGAAACAAGGAATATATGTTGCCAAAATAAATCAAGCAAAAAAAAATTTTGTTCAAAAATTTTAGTGCCAAAATTTCGAGTCCCACGTTGTTAGGTGCCAAAATGTGTAACGTGCCAATCGTCCACTTATAAACGATTGTAGAGCATGAGAATCTACTTTTGATTTTCTAGGGGTGGGAGGCTAAACTGGCTTAATTCGGCAACAAAACTCCCTCCCAGGTTTTCACAATATATATATATTAAAATTGAAAAATTACAATGGGTCGACCCTTTTTCACCCTACACAGTCTCATACTACTTAACTTAATAAAAAAAACAACGTCGTGGCCCCCTCGGAGTTCGATATTATGATCCTGATCTTGATGTTCCAATTCTAAATAAACCACTTCCAATCCGAAGTAAAGTGTCTCCTGGTTACTTTTCCATCCAAAGGAAAGTACTACGTTGATTCTCCCAATTTCAAGGGTAGTTGGTGTATCTGGATGATTCCTCGGTAAAAATTCAATTCCAGCCAATCCAAACCAAGGTACAATTTCTGTCAAGCCAAGGTACAATAATTACCATCCAAGCCGAGGTATAATTGTAATCCAAGCCAAGGTACGATTAGCATCCAAGCCAAGGTGCGAGAATTTCAGCACAATTCTCGCCGATAATTCAACTCGTAAATCCAACGATAAAAATGCTGTTATATTGAAATCTTCCGGAATCGCAAGAAGAACAGCAGAACTTTCCAGCCTTTTCACGACACATGAAAACGCGGGCGCTCTGGTTTCACGCGCAGGTTCCCGGTAGTTGTTCGACGCGTAATTCAGGATACGATCAAAACAGAGGCGGATCGTCCGCTTGATCTATCCATAGACGTGCTATATCGTTGCAGTCTTCATGTTAGGATTCCTTACTGCAGCCTCAAATGCTTCCCTTCTATGTTATTATTGACTACTAGCGCTGGAACATCTCTCACCCGTTTCAGTATGCAGCATTTTCGTCTCGGAGTGGGGCAGCTTTCACCTGCCCATGTCCACTGCTGTGACTTCTACATATCGCAGGCATTGTTGGTTGAATGTTTGTGGCATCTCTCACTTGCCTCTCATCCTGTTCTTCTCCCCATTGATTCTTCAAGTGTTGCTGTAGGTTTGGAGCATCTCTCACCTGCTCTTCAGCTCGTTCTTTTATCCCCTCTGATGAAGCCACTGCAGGATTCCTCTCTTCTTGAGATGGCTAACCTGGTCTCGTAGGTTTTGCTGTGTTATGAAGTTGAGGTCTGGGTGATTCTCACACCACAGACCATGTAGTCCATCCATATACCCTTATTTCTGGTCTAGATCTTCGGTATACCACGGAAAGTTGTTAATGTTGATTAGGTGTCCACTTGTGGCGCCCCCTTTGTGCGGCCTCGTTCCTGTTGACTACGGGTTGCTCTTGCGAGCGCTGAGTCCGACCGACAACTTATTCTCTCTCCTCCTCGATGTCCTCGTCGGAAGCTGTAATTTCTCTTCAAGCGCCCGCCTGCTCATCATCCTGCCGTTGGTGGTCCGCATGCTGTCACATCCAGCACGATCCCCAGACCATAGACAAGATATACTATAGATGGGCCACTCTAGCCTTATTTCGGTTCCTTGCTACACTAGCGGTGCCGGACGGGAATTATTTGAAGTTTGAACGAGCGGGAAATTCAAATATATCTCCCATATATCCTATATTCTATTATATTGCATAATTATATTCCATAACACTGCCAAACACAAAGTTGACGAATTATCGTCAACCTGGCATTTGACAATGTTTTTGGAACAATGGTTTTCGCTGTAATCGAAAGAAAACAAATGAAATCCCAAAACTCTCTTTAATAAAATTATATTCAGATTCATGAATTTAAGTTCAACATTTCATGTGAATTAATGTACATGTATATTAGAAAATGGGTTCAAGCCCTGTGGACAGGAGCTTTTGGGCGCATGTTCCTTGTGGCCCGTACTGACCAGTAAAGAAAAAAAGCAGTATCATGTTGAATACCTTAATATTATTCTGGAACACAAATTTTCCATTACAATAATCTTCATCTAGCTTCTATTTAGTATCAATTCCTGTAGAACGTGATCATAATAAGTGTTTTCCATATAATAAAATGTGTTTGAACTTGGTATGTAGGAAATCTGACATCAATCATTGGAATTAATTGATTTGACAAACAGCCGTCAAATGAGGTAAATAGATTTTTGTGACGATTTTCTGTGACCATAAAAAAAATTAAGCATTTCATTATTGCATTTCTTGAAATAGGTACCTTTTCAAGTCGATCAACATCGTCCTTCTTTCGACGTCTAAACTATGACTTGATTCTTTATGTTTATGTCTTTGAATTTGTTTTCGGTGGAATTCAAAGAGTTCATAGAATAATCGATGAAAATACTGAGAGAGACCCAGGAAATTTGACACATTTTGTCTTATATCTCCAGAAATTGAAATCGTATAGAGCCAAAATTTTGCACAATGTTGCAAAATACTACAATTGACGTTAGTACAAGTTTTTGTTGCAATCTGATGAATAGTTCACGAAAAAAAAATTTTTTTTTCGAAAAAATTTAAAGAAATATTTTTTTAAAAATTACCAACATTTTGATCATAACAGAATTTTGCCAAAAGTTGCGCGTTTATATCCTCGAACTGACTACCAAGTTTCGATTCAACATCTTCTTTAGTTCCTGAAATATCAGGGAAATAACCTCAAAATTTTAAATGTCTATAACTCCTAAACCGTCCGGCCGATTTTGCTCGTTAACGAACTTAACCGTCGCATTTTGATCAGAAACCTACCCTGAAAGTTTGAAGTCGATAGGACCTTCGGTGCTCCTGTTATCGTGCTTACGGCCGGCCGGCCGGCCGGCCGGACGGCACCCGAAAATCTGACACCGGATTCGTGATCAGGGAGTCCGAATTAGTCTATTAGCCAATTTTCAGCTCGAAATTCGAAAATTACAGACATTTGGACGAAATGATAGGACGATGTTCCCCCAGAACATGCGCCCAAAAAAGAAAGAATATCAAAATTAAAAAATACATTTGGCATGAAAATAAAATTTAGTGTGACATAATATTTGAAAAAACAATTATATAGCTTATGCGAGAAAAACTTTCTTCAATAAAATTATCCTTATATACCTTCAAATTTGAAGGAGCAATTCAATGTTGTCAATATTCACAATATTCATATGGGAAAAAAAATAAATGTGAAATATAATATAAAAAAATTCGAAAATAACAGACATTTGGGCAAATTGATAAGCACTCTGTTCCGAGGAACAAGAGTGTCAAAACAGATAGCATTATATACAACGTAATGTGGAAAACATTTTCTACATGAAAATCATCCCTAATCCATACCTTTGAATATGAAAGAGCGGTAGAATGAATGGCTGCCTTAATTACAATATTCATTTACAAGGACAAAATCCAATGTGAAATATAGTAAAAAAAAATGGATATCATTATGCACAACATAATGTGGAAATATATTCTACTCCAATATACATTTAGAAGGACAGAATCAAATTAGAAATATAATATAATAAAAAAATTGATATCATTATGCACAACATAATGTGAAAAACATTTTGTATACGTGAAAATCACCCAGTTGTTTCTCTATATATAGCCTATTTATAGCAGGTACATTTGCAAAACCTTGATCACAAATAAGTGCCACGGCATGAGGCCTAACAATATCTTCAAGAAATTTGGGAAGATCATCACTTTTCATTCCACCATGATTGAAGAAATAAGCCAGGGTTGTTTGTTTCTATTTATGAAAAACTCCCCTAGCCATGAAGACCATAACCTTGTCTGCAATATTAGAAGAACAATTTCCTGAAAGTCCAATATCTTGGAAGCCTTCAAATAAATCCTTCGCCTTGTTATATTGCAGAGAAGGCTCGATCGACATTTCATCAAACAAACAAAATGGAACAAAATTTTTGCTTCTCATCCATTCTCTCAAGCTTAAGTTTAATTGAATCCATAACGCTAGAATTGATACGTTCTGAAATCAACTGAATGCAATAATTTTAACAAAGTTTTTCTGTATGGAACCGCAAAAATGTTGGTGAGCAGTTGTATCACTGAGGGCTATTTTTGAATAAAGTAAAAAAGAATTTTCTCATTTACAGTATAATGCCTTCTTTGGGTTTCAAGTTTTGAGACTGGAGAAAATGAAAGCTTGTTGTGTTCATCAAGTGTCCGAAAGAATGGCATGCATAACCTAGCTCTTTGACTACTAATTTCAGGCCTTCATTCTTTTCAACAGTCCTTCTTATTTTGCGGGTCAATTCAGTTTAAATTTTATATATTTCCATAGCCTCTGGGGGGAGCTGGGAGAGTCTTCCTTTCCTACATCCCCTTCTCGATTTTCCTGAAAAGAAATTATAACAATTCAATTTTATATATTCATTTTATATTAGTACATAAAATAAGTTACGTGGGGTAGCAAGCATTTGTGGTTCCACTTCGGCCACATAGTGAACTTCTTGGACATCCAGGAATATACATGCATATTCATGCAAATCATCAAGGATTTTATATCATGGATAATATCAACATATATATCATATTGAAATTTACAACTTTAAATGAAATAATATCAATAAATGGAAATCTTAAATGAACGTGAAGTTCCTGCTTGCTTTCGAATGGAACTACTTTTTTCTACAATGGCATGTGGATCTAGTAATAGAAATTCAAATATCAGTGAATTGCATTAATTATACGAGGACGCATATCAACTTTTCAAGTCATATGAAAGCAGACACTCACAAAGACTTCAGGTTTTTGAATCTGCATATTTAACTGAGATTATGTGCAAGCTCCTGCAACTATTATCATTCAAGATATGAACAATATAATGAAAAAATTCCATTTACCTTGTATTCCAACATCCATTGGCAAGCATAGCGAAGGAATGACACCAGGTGGTATATCAACTTGCACCCTGATATTTGTTATAAATTCGGACGGATTGAAATAGCTGGAACAAATGTCGCGGTGTTCTTAGATCCTCTGAAAACGATGATATAAAAGTTTTTTGGATATATCAAAATATCAATAAAGTAGGTTAATAATTAAGTACTTTATTGCTCATATATACAAACACTAACCCCACAACAAATAAACAATCGTATGCAGGTCAAAAAAAGAGATTTAATATGTATGTTCCATTTTCTATTCACGTTTTTGTTCTTGTTTTTGTATAAGTAATTTTAGTGGGTATTTTCTGGCCCTTTGGTCAATATCGTCTTGATGAAACAGTTTCAAAGCATCTTGTGAGTCCTTTGGTCGATTGAAATAGTTTTTATGCAGTGAGCAATAAAGTACTAAGAATACCTAAACCTAAAAAGGACTCCCCTTATCATCTTTCGGAAGCCTGTGCAACTTACTCACCTTACTTGTATTCTTACAGTTTTTTACCGAACATCAAACATTGATATTCGAAAAAGTTTATTTTACAACACACCGATTTCACCAAAATTATGCAAAAGTAAAAACAAACGGGCCAGTAGCGGACAGCTGATAAAGTATCACGTGGTGTCATCACGTGATCCACAAATCGCGAAGGCAGAGACATCCTCAAAATGACTGGAATTATTCGAACTATTTCCACGGACCAGACTTTAGTGAGAGAGTTTCCACCCCATGCCCCAGACGTACCCTGGTGATCCCCAGGCAGCAGCTGTTTTCCGAAGTTCCGTAGACTGTAATTCATCATCGGTTGAGAGTGACCAGGGTCCGCGGGTTTGTCACACCCGTATGCTACTAAGTAGTGCCCCCGTGCGGTTTTGCATTTTATACCTACTGCCAGGTTTAGCTAGGGTACCTCGGGTTTGCTGAGCCCGTACTCTGAAACATATCCCCGAGCCCCTGAGATCCTGTTATTATTACTAAGATATGATTATTATTCATTTATTTATTAGAACAGGGGCGTGAATTTCGCTTATATTGCGAAAGATATATGAAATATTTCAGGAATATTGCAGAAAATATTCGAATGTCCGCTCCATAACCTAACATAGCAATATTGCAGAAATATTTTTCGATATATTTCTGCAATATTGTAGAATTATTCTGTAATGTTTATGCAATTTTTTATTATATTGGAAAATATATATGAAATATTTCAGGATTGTTGCAGAAATATTCAAATATATGGTCTCTATCCTATAACGTCACAATATTGCAGACTTATTTGTTGAAATATTCCTGCAATATTGTAGAATTATTTTGTAATATTTATGGAATATTTTTGTTATATTGCAAAATATATATGCAATATTTCAGGATTCTTGCAGAAATATTTCTGTTATTTCATGAGATGTGGTATAGGTTTAACTCACATAAAAAATAGTAGGCACAATTAATATCTTTATTCGCTCTCTACTGGACATTCAACAGTTCTTTTTTTAAACTTTTTCCACTTCCCTGGAGGCTCGCAATTTGGCTTGAGCTAACCATTTCGATATGGGTTCAATAATCAAACATAGATAATCAAATAATTAGATCTGTTCAACTCTACCTTTGTACGTATATAAAAAGCACGTCAATATAACGTCTCAATAATCAGACGGATGAGATCACAACCTACTCTTTATAGGGCTGTGATAAGATGTTGGTATAACCTAAAAATATAAAATTTTGTATCAATGATATCTATAAACTTGTAGCTATTATACCTTAGATAATCACATCAGCTTATCACTGCATTTATATTATTTAGAGCCAATTAGTCTTTAATAAACATTAAACTCACAACTAACTGAACTAACAAAGTAAAGTAACAACAGACTGCTTCACGACACGATACAACAACTGGTAAACAGAAAAAATGGCGGCCTGACTAAAAGAAAAGAGAGGATGCGTAAAGCCTCGAACTAGAGAAAGAAAGCACACAAACAGATTATATATTGCATGTAATGTTGAATTATTTCTGTCGCGATTTGTAATAAATATGTCTATGCATATATTCATAGGAATATACGCAAAACTATAAATTTCAACTTTGTAGAAAACTGTTATAGTTTATAACATTTCTGTAATATTTCATCTATATTGCAAATGTAATATTGAAATACAATATTCCAGCAATATTTCTCAATATTGCAACTGTAATATTGAAACACAATATTCCAGCAATAATTCTAGAATATTGCAACTGCAATTGCAATATTGCAATATTGTGGCAATATTTCCTGAATATTGTGTGCTGTGTGGGCATTTGAATAACGATATATACCAAACTTAATGCCATGAAATATTCTTTCAAATGAAAGAGAAATGGATTTTTGATTTGTTTCATATACATTTGAGTATCAGGCGTCTTTATTGAAAGAAGAACCTTTAGTTTTCCAAATACATCGATCTCACCTTATTCCATTGAGGATGATCTCCAATTTTATCGTTCATAGTGATTATTCAATCCAGTTTTGTTGGATTTTCTTCCATAGGATCTTAAATTGGAGATCAGGGGATAAGTGAAATTCAGATCATCTCTTGTATTTCATCAGATCAAACAAGAACAAGTCCAGCTTGATATGCTTTTGAACTATAATATTGGCAGGGTTATCCATCATGTGATGTACAGTGGACCGCCAAGTCCGACAAACGTTTTGCAAGGCAGTGTCGGACTATCGAATTTGTCGGATTATAGATTTCTGCCTAAGACCCCCTATAGTCCGGAAATCTTCTAAACTGTATTTGGATCAGGTTGGTAACCTTGGGTATGATTCCGAAAATTCATACCTACGCTCTTTTCATGTCTATGTAACTTTAATTATTTGACATTTTTATTTTGCCCTTAGATTAAATTGGAGTAAAGTGTTTTTATATGGATTACAGCTGATCATTTATATCACTAGTGCAATTGATAATTAAGAGAAACGCAAGGCGAAGTATTTGTCGATTTTAACAATCAACAAATATTCCCTAGTGATCCATTATAGCCCCATTGTTCGGTGTTCCCCCTAAGAGGAATGTATAATTCAGGGCAGATACGCACTGGTTTCATGGTTGTTACCCATCATCAGCGTAACTTAGCCACTGAATAATAAACGAAGGAGCTCCAGGAAACTGAAGCCCTATTGTTGCGAACTACCGGAAAGAAAACCTTACCAGCTCCACCTAGGGAAATCCTTATGGACTCCAACTTTGGCGAAACACTAATAGATGGGGTGGGTATCCCGGATCGCGAGGGAATATTTGTTGATGGATATAATCGACGAATATTTCGCCGTGTGTCTGTCTGATTTATTAGAGCAAATAGCTACAGTCACCTTCTATGTTCACTGGTTTGTGGTCTTCTCTAACCACACTGAGCCAAGCATTTTCATGTCGCAATGGGGTCATATATGTAGCCACCCCATCAATTAGTGTTTCGCCAAAGTTGGAGTCCATAAGGATTTCCCTAGTTGGAGCTGGTAAGGTTTGCTTTCCGGTAGTTCGCAACAATAGGGCTCAAGTTTCCTGGAGCTCCTTCATTTGTCATTCAGTGGCGAAGTTACGCTGATGATTGGTTACAATCATGAAACCGGTACGTATTCCCCTGAATGACACTTTCCTCTTTCCGGGAACACTCAGCGTTGAGGTGGTTAGCCTGGATCATGAGGGAATATTTGTTGAGGGTTAAAATCTTAGTCTATCTTAGTTATTAGCAATTAGCTATAGTCTCCTTCTTCAATGTTCAATAATTGATATCTCGCTATTTTTTCAATTAAACATTGTATATCTACTCCATTCACTTTTATGAAATCTCTTGGTTGGCCATGAAAGCTTGACACATTTCACCGTGTATATTCTGAAAATGTTAGGCTATAGTAATTTTCCTGTCCGATAACTACGCAACGTTGTCCTCACAATGTGAATTTACTTCGGAAAAATAATTTATTTGATAGATATCCCACCATATTCACAAAGCATTCAATCTCAGTTAAGTCCTAACTGAGGTCCTCAGTTAAGGATAAATCTCAGTTAGGACTTAACGAAGATGGAATGCTTTGTGAATACGGCGGATTATGTGAATTCAACAGTTCCTAGCGACCGTTGAAGAAAAATTTTCCTCTCTTGTTACTGGAAATATTTCACGTAAATAAACTGGTCGGAAGATTCAGTTATGCTATTTTCTTGTACAGAAATCAAGAATCAACTGTTGAAATTTTAATGAAAAATAATGGATAGAGTAGTCCTTCACTTTGTGATAGTTAATTTGAAAATAGAATAATAGTACCTGAATAACCCGGTAGGAAAACTTCTAAACGAACAGACAAACCTAAAATACACCAGTTTCAAAATGTAGTAGTACCTAAAACCTGAGTCACTGTTAAACCCAACCAGACCAAATCAGTCCAAGTCATATTCACAACAAGAACCAGCACTTGCCCCAAAGTAACTTTAAATGGAAAAGCAATACCTACCAAAAAGGAAGTAAAATACCTAGGCATGCACCTAGATCAACGGCTCACATGGGAAAAACATATATTAGCAAAAAGAAAACATCTTGACATCAAACTCAAAAAAATGTACTGGTTAATCGGAAAAAAATCAAAACTATCCATCCAAAACAAAATGACAGTGTACAAAGCAATTTTAAAACCGATATGGTCATACGGCGTACAATTATGGGGTTGTGCGAAACCAACGAGAATTAAAATAATTCAGAGATTCCAATCAAAAACTCTTCGAACAATAGCTAACGCACCATGGTACGTTAGAAACCAAAGATTACATGAAGATCTCGAAATCCCATACGTAACTGATGTCATCAAAACCGCCTCTGCTAAATACCAAGAACGACTACAGGGACACTCTAACGATCTTATCCAGAATCTGTACGCAGGAGGACCAAACATCAGAAGACTCAAAAAATCATGGCCTGAAGATCTCCCACAGCACCACTAGACTAGTGCAGAATAAGTAGAAATGTCACTGGACATTTCACTTTCATGTTGTAACTTACATCAAAATTACTTAATACCAATATGAGTAGATTGTAATTTTTCCAAATAAATGACATACTAAAAAAAAAAAAAAAAAAAAAAAAAAAAACTGTTAAACCTTAATAAAATATAGCGATAGGAAACTAAGTAATTTCATTCGAGAGTTCAACATGTCCTGAGACCGAATGAAGTTTTCATAGTGCAGATTTCAGTTCTCTATAGCACTTGCTGATACTTTGTCTCTGCTTCTTCGAAACTGCTTTTGGCATTTTCAATTTCAAAGCGAAGAGTTCTTTATTATTCGAAGATAATGGTCTGTGATAATATCTTCTCTAAGATGGAACATTATGTTAAGAGTAGAAATTGGCAACGTCTCAGAGAATTGTTTTGACATTGATGATATTTCAGGAGTGCCAACCTGCCTCAGTTTCAGTTACAAAAACGTGATAGACCTAAATCATGGCATACCGGGAGACTTAATAAAAGTGAATGGAGTATACATACAATATACAACTATATATCTATAAAATTTCTATATTTGAGTAACCCTGTATAATAATAGTTAAATTCTCAATTTAGGAACCTGATATACTTGTTTATAATTTTACTAATTCCCACTAATCTTATAAATAATAAAATGGTGGTTTCATTCTAGTTTGAATTTTTCAGCTATTATGTCTGATTGGAGAAGCTTTTGAAAATTCTGATGAACTATGTGGTGCGACTGTAAACATCAGAAGTAAAGGAGATAAAATAGGTATGTATACATTTAATGTGAGTTGATACAAAACCGATTGTTTATTAAATGATTAATAGATTTCACTGATTTGCGATATCTAGGATTCCAAACCTATGTTGGGATTTCTACGAAGCTAATTAATTCAAATTCAGAAGATTTGGAGGTCACATTCGATTCTGTCCGGCCGGCCGTCATGAAGAGATAGCGACTTGCACTTTTCAGGGTAGGTTGCGCCTCCAACTGCGACGGTTAAGTTCGTCAATGGGCATAATCGGCTAAACGGTTTCGGAGTTATACCCATCTGCAGTTTTGTCGTTATTTCCTCAATAACTCTAAAAATACACATCCGATCGAATTTAAACTTGGTAATTAGTTGTAGATTGCTGACTTGCAAATATGTGCAGAATTTTGTGAGGATCTGATAACTAAAAAAAATTTTTAACGAAATTTTATATCTCAGAAACAGTCTGTCAGATTCCGCTGAAATTCCGCATCAAGATATTTTCGCTTGGAGTCTTTATTCGTTTTTTTGGAAGTATTTGGGAACTAATATTTTAAATGTGTATACCCACACAGCATTGAATATTTGTTAAATATTTATGAAATATTTGAAAGCATATGAAATATTTATGAAATATTTGAAAGCCTAAATCTCACATTGAAATATTTCATGAAAAGTTTTATACAGATTTATATGCAATATTTCCATAAATATTGTTTTGATATATTTTAACGATTTTAGTGATATTGCAAGAATATTTTCTTAACCTTCCATATTACAAAAATCTTTCATAAACATTTCATCAAATATTTAATGAAATATGAATTATTCGAAGGAATATTTCATGAAATATTTCTGTAAGATTGAGTAAATATTCGATAATGGTTCAAAAACTTCCTTATAGTGAATATTCCCTAAATCTCTCGTAAACATTTCTGTGAAATATTTCTTGAGAATATTGAGAAATATTTCACTGCAATATTTCATGCTGTGTGGGTATCACCGAAACCATCTGGGGGACTTTGCGTATTCACCAACTTACCCTTCGTGTTTCTAGTTTGAGACCCTTTTTTCGAAAGTTATCGTGATTAAGGCGGATAAAATTGAGTTTGAAGACGTCTTCAGTGAGTCAAATGGAATCGTTTATCTATTTTTGGCTTAAAATTCGAAAACTACAGATAGATAGTTAGAGATGTGTTGTGTCGTGCGGACAAACCCCGCCCCGCCACTGTCACCAGTCGGCCTTTTGTGGCACACCTAAATCTATATTTCACCCACAAGCTCAAGCCTTCTGATGAAGGAGATGAGCCTAATAATAATAATAATAATAATAAACAAATTTATTGCCCATCTGAAAGACTTACATAATATATATTATACCTATACATATATAGTTACATCAAATGTTAGTACAAATGGCATATCAGATAAACAAATGGCAATTGGTTCAGACACCAAGGTAAACCCAGGTCTGTTCTTCCACCAATGCCCCAGAATATTTATGAACAAGATGAGCGATTCAGGCTGTGAAAAATATAGTGAAGAAAATGAAAGGAAAAGGGGAAAAAAGGGGAAAAAAAGGTAGAGACAGGAAGAGAGGATGGGGAAGGAAAATATATGTAGATGGATACTCGACCAAGATTTGTTCCTCTTTTACACTTGACTATCCAACAAATATCTCTTATATCTACTCTTGAATACACACGGGGTTAAGCTAATATCGAAGAATCTCAATTTCATCAAATTATTCATGACAACTACAATATTGTAGGAGAATGATATCTTGAATACTTCCTTTCTATGAGAGGGTATCGTGAGCAAATTTTTGCGACGGATATTTAGGTTGTGGACATCGGTTCGGTATGTTAGCATTGCATGTAAATAGGCCGGACATCTAAATTTTATAATTTTGAGAATAAACAGGAATTGGCGGCGGTTGCAGTCTCTAAGCCTGTGAGAAATTCTCTCATAACGACGAACTCCAAAAATTAGTCTTAAGCAAGAATTTTGCACCTTCTGAATTCGCAACTTATCCGCGCAGTCCAAACAGGGGCCGTAAACTCCATCGCAATGATCGAACAATACAATACAATAGGACAGTACAAGAGAATCACATAGCATCTTTTTCGTATCGATGTCCAAGAAATGTCTCTGTGCGTATATCATCTTTATTGTAGAGTAAGCCAATTGCACTTTATTTGTGACGTGATTACTGAATCGCAACCCACAATCTACTGTGAGAGACTCTTTGCATGATCCGTGAAAGGCACAACATCGTCACCAATTTTTAAAACAATACTCTCTAAGGAAGTTTGACGCATTGAACTTTCACAAAATAAAAGGGCTTGAGTTTTACCAGGAAGTGATCACTAGAGATTTCGAACTGGTGGGCAAGATCAACGTTGATCAAACACGTTGACTCAGCAACATCGTCAAATCCGAAGGAACAATAGATGTGTGTATCATCAGCTTAGAAGTGATGACCACAAAATCTGAGCGAGTTTTGGAATCTGATCGTGTACATAGTGTAGAGAACGGGCCCCAAAATGCTTTCCTGCGGAACACCAGAACATAATCTTCTCTTTGAAGAGACTCTATCACCTACTGGAACACGTTGGAATCTGTCAGTAAGAAATGACTCTAAGAACTTAGATGCGCTGTCTTCAAAACCCAAGAAATGTGAAATTGCGACAAGAATGTCGTGGTTTATCGTATCGAAAGCATTCGTGTAATCTAATAATACAAGAACGCCTATTTCATTCTGATCCTGAGACCTCAAAAGATCATACACGACATCCGAAAGAGCAGATGCGCAACTATATCCCCGACGAAACCCCGATTGTTTAGGAGGTAATAAATTATATTCCCACAAGTGTGATCTGATTTGCAATTCCATAACTTTCTCCAACCCTTTAGATAGCGTAGGTAAAATACTTATTTATCTTAAATGACATAGATTAGTTGGTTGATTCTTTTTCGGGAGAGGTACACTTGCAAATTTCCAATCTACTGGGAAATACTACTTTAGAATGCATTAATTCAATATATGTGTTATGAATGGTACCTAAAAAGGACAGAATAGTTGGATTATCCTTATGTTAAGATTATCAGTTCCCTCAGCATTTGACGTGATGCTAAGAATGATCATTGAAACCGATTCATCAGTCGTAGTCGAAAAAGAAAAAAGATGAAGAAAAAAAAATGGGTGAGAATTGTCCAGTCCCCTCAGTCTCAGCTTGTGGACTCCTAGTTCCTCAAATCTTATTCTGTCCCTGGCGGAGCAATCACGTATAATGTGCTCGATAGACTCGTCGTCCTCCATGCATACTTTGCACTGAGAGTCTTCTACCAATCCTAACTTATTTAGGTGTTTCCTGAGGTCACAGTGTCCCATATATGCAGCTGTTAAGACTCTCAGATCTGACCTGGAGAGTTTTACCCATCGTCTAGTGGAGGGACCAATAATTGTTTGAGACCAGATATCCTGCTCCAGAGTTCTTGAAGCTTTTGGTCCAACTCCAATCATCTGTTGTTCTCCCACCTTGTTGCTTTGAGGGAGGTGTCAAAGGCCGGTTCAGGTTCAATGAGGTGGTGGAGACCTCCCGCACCACCTCATTGCCTTCTATGCGCGAGTGGCCTGGAACCCAGTTGAGCTACAGCCTGTACAAGCAGGGACGTGCAATTGTTGGCGGCCAAAGCCTTCACGACGGATTGGCTATCCGATATGATCTTAATTGATAGACAAATCCATTTTTTCTCAAGTATTTCTGCTGGAAAGACAGTCGCAAATCTTCAAATGTTGATGGAATACAAAATTTTAAAATTACAGACATTTGAGTGAAA
Source organism: Halyzia sedecimguttata (assembly GCA_937662695.2). Taxonomy (NCBI): domain Eukaryota; kingdom Metazoa; phylum Arthropoda; class Insecta; order Coleoptera; family Coccinellidae; genus Halyzia; species Halyzia sedecimguttata. Next base: position 43,563,897 of record OW569413.2, on the reverse strand, counting down.
TGATAAACCCCTGGCACGAGTACGCAAAAGAGCGTCAGGAATTTACCGGTTTACCAATTTCATATTTTATTCATTCGATAAATTTTTTCTGGCAAAATTTACGAGCTATTCCGTTCCAAGTTTGCAACTCTAGTACTGCCTAGTTATAACTTTACTTACAATTCTTTCTTTTCTTTTCCAGGTATTTGGACATCTGATGCAAATAATACTCAGGCTGTTCTAGAAATAGGAAGGAAAATAAAGGAAAGACTGCGCATACCCAATAACATAAAATTGGTTTATCAACTACATGACGATCAAATGGCTAAAAATAGCTCGGTTACCAAGAATGCATACACCCTTTAAAATGTTTTGTACTGGCATTTGTCTTGTTGATTCTTGTCCTAATCTCGACATTTTCTTGACACTTTCATAATAACTCTTTATTGCCAATTATTATTATAGTTTTGGAAATTATTTATTGTTTATTTCTTAAACTTTATTTCATAAGTTCTTCATAATAAATATTAACCCTGAGCTCATTGAAAATCTCCTTTCGGTCAAAGACTAAATGAAAGACAATGAGTATTACGGTTGTAATATTGAATATATCAAAATAAATATGTATATAATAATATTAAATATGACTATTATTTGAGGATAGTAGAAAAAAACAAAGACATATGAAAGGGTCTTAATTATTATACATGTTGTTTTCAAATAAGAGGATTTTGTTAACAGTATCTAGAAAATCATATCAACAAAAATCACCTATATTGTGGATATTTCTCCAGTAGAAATTCTAGTTTCTGACATGGCCACCATTGTATTAATATCAATGATTACGGACACCTCGTACGGGCTGGTCCCTCTTACCCACAGGGGTATCCTACAAGTGGAATTTGGTCATTTGGTGTCAGCTCCGCGTCCGTCATCGGTCGTATGCAGTCACCAGCCCAAGATTGAAAGGCTGAAAGTGACGGCTAGCCGTTATACCCTTATTGCACTATGCCTTTTTCACGTCTATACTTGCGCCTATTTTCATGGCTATTTGTTGGGTGAATTTCCCCCCAAATGAGTGGCACTATTACACCACGCTTGTTTCAGGCAGTAATTTCAGAGCTGCAAACATTGAAGAAATTTACTTATTTACCTTAAGTTCTTGTTTTGTTCGTATATTTTTAAAACAATACCATAGTGTTTCAAGAATGTCTGACGAAACGTTTAATATGCTACTACATAGAGTGCAAATTCACATACAGAAAAAAGACACTGTAATTCCAGAAAGCATATCTCCAAAAACGAAATTAATAATTACTTCGCGATACTAGGCGAAAACTTTATATCACTCGGGGATAGCCATCACAGATTATTCTGCCTTCGTAAGTTTAGTTAGTTTACGTCCTCAGAGTAATAAACATAAATTTATTAATGAATTTACGAAGGCTGCGATTCAACTAGGTTATATGTATGTATGTAAATTCTCGAACAAACCGAGCCCCAAAATAGTAACCCCCTATTTGGGGAGGTTTGAACATGGGCTCAGCACAGTAAGGCTATGTACCCAATCTCGGTAATTCTTAGTAGTATATCCTGGTGTCCCTGGGGCCAACGGGAGTCTCGGAAAAGCCGATCACCAGGAATGTAACAGCCTCGTGTACATTCACTTTTCAACAATCACAACAAATCCGGACAATCTTTCCAAACTTTTCACAAATTATTATTACACTTTTCACATTTAATAATCTTAGTCGTTCTTTGTATATATTTTTCAATTTATATTAAATTTTGGAGCTCCAAACTGGGACGCGGGGAAAGTAGACATCCCGCCGTAACGACCATTTTGGAACTCTCAACTAGGTTATGTTAAGAAGACGTCAAGTCAGACAGATAAATATTGTGTTGGTAGACATGACATTTCGACAAAAAGGCTTGAAATACCCACGATTCAAGGGGAACAAATAGAACCAGTTCTATTTATTTTCAAGCCTGAAAAGGGTTTATACCCTTATTACACTATGCCTTTTTCGTGCCTATTTGTCAGCCTGACTGACTGCGCCTGAAATTTTGAAGAAATACGCATGCGCCCGGGGCTATTTTGTAGACTGTTTCAGGCTTGAAAATAAATAGAACTGGTTCTATTTGTTCCCCCTGAATCGTGGGGATTTCAAGCCTTTTTGTCGAAATGTCATGTCTACCAACACAATATTTATCTGTCTGACTTGACTTTTTCTTGACCTAGTTTGGGGAGTTCCAAAATGGTCGTTACGGCGGGATGTCTACTTTCCCCGCGTCCCAGTTTGGAGCTCCAAAATTTAATATAAATTGAAAAATATATACAAAGAACGACTATGATTAATAAATGTGAAAGGTGTAATTATAATTTGTGAAAAGTTTGGAAAGATTGTCCGGATTTGTTGATATTGTTGAAAAGTGAATGTACACGAGGCTGTTACATTCCTGGTGATCGGCTTTTCCGAGACTCCCGTTGGCCCCAGGGACACCACTGACACCAGGATATACTACTAAGATTTACCGAGATTGGGTACATAGCCTTACTGTGCTGAGCCCATATTCAAACCTCCCCAAATAGGGGGTTACTATTTTGGGGCTCTGTTTGTTCGAGAATTTACATACATATATAACCTAGTTTGGAGTTCCAAAATGGTCGTTACGGCGGGATGTATACTTTCCCCGCGTCCCAGTTTGGAACTCCAAAATTAAGAATAAATAGAAAAATATAATAACAGAACGACTAAGAATAATAAATGTAATAAGTGTAAATGTAATTTGTGAAAATTTTGGAAAGATTATCCGGATTTTTTGTGATTGTGGAAAAGTGAAGAAACACGAGGTTGTTAAATTCCTGGTGATCGGTTTATCCGAGACTCCCGCTAGCCCCAGGGACACCAGGATATACTACTAAGATATACTGAGATTGGGTACATAGCCACGCAGCTGAGCCCATGTTCAAACCTCCCCAAATAGGGGGTTACTAGTTTGGGGCTCTGTTTGTTCGAGAACTTACATACATACATATAACCTAGTTTATTATATCCTTTGAATCGCAGCCTTCGTAAATTCAATAAATTAAAAAATAATAAATAATAATTAAAACAAACAGGGATCGATTTGTTATGCCGAAATGCATCTCAGAGACAAGTATGCAGAAAATCGGTCACTGGCCAGATACTAAATTTTCGACGCAATAAGGGAAATTTTCAATTTTCACAATTTTATATCTCCGGAACGAGGAGGTTCCTGAAATTAAAACAAACAGGGATCGATTTGTTATGCCGAAATGCATCTCAGAGACAAGTATGAAGAATATCGGTCACTGGCCAAATACTAAATTTTCGACGCAATAAGGGAAATTTTCACAATTTTATATCTCCGTAACGTGGATGTTACTGGAATTCAAACGAACAGTTTGTATATACGGGTAGTTCTCACGAAATGTTCCACTTTGGTGTTCATGACAGTTTTCTGCTACATAAAACTGGTTTAATCGTTTAATTCTCTATATTATATCCTTTTGAAATGTAATAATCACTATAAAGAATAAAGAATTGCAAAATTTCAAAAATTTTAATTTTCAACGCTAGTTTTCTTTCCAGAAGAATTGAAAACCTCACCTCCGTGACTGTTCCTCTTAGTTATCGCATTGTCCTAAACTTAAAATTATAGCTTTAATGGAATTCTGGCACAGCGTATTTCTAGTTCATTATCCACAATTAACTAAATAATGTTGACATGATAAAATCTCAAGAAAAAAATTATCGGTGTTCGAATTATACTTATATTAGTCGATGTTCCTGCATTATTTATCACCTCCGTGAAGCGACATTGTAATTTGACTCTTTAATCGCAAGGTGACGGTATCGTCATCGTGGACCGCCTGGAATATTGGTTGATGCGCAGGTAATACTGACCACTTGAGATTTGAACTTCAAAGTGTAACTTATTGGTTAAATTCTTACCCAAGTGATAAAGACGTGTATGGGAAATTTGGGATTCTCACCTCCGTGAAGATGAATTGTAAGGTAGGAGATTATTTTATTCAATTATTTGTTATCTGAATATACTTAATTACGAAAGTTATTTAATGAGTTAAAATATTGTTTTGAAGCCTTTTTCTTTAAATGAGATATTCTATAAAAAAGTAAAATTTCTCACCTCCGTGAATATAGTAATTCACGGAGGAGAGGTACTCCTCACGGATGTGATAATAATATTCTGTTCCTCCTTTCAGGACATGAATTCTAACATTATTAAAAAAAAAATAAGAAAAAAGTTACTGCATCTCATGAAGAACAGAAGAAAAAACAACGAAAATCTATGAGAAGACTTCATGAAGCCCGAAAAAATTATCCTGAATTATACGAAGAAGAAAAACGTAAAGAACGAGGGCTATTATAAAAGAAAAAAGGAAGGAAAAATTAAAAATATTCTGGATATGTCCGAAAGAGAAAAATTGGTTCAAGCACTGACGTGAAGTCAGGAGCTTTTGCGCGTATGTTCTATTGTCCATCCTCCTGTATTGGACACTCTTAATCGAATTTACCATGGTGAATTCTATTGTTCGTTCTCCTGTATTGGACACTCTCTTAATCGAATTTACCATGGTGAATTCTATTGTCTGTTCTCCTGTATGAGACACTCTTAATCGAATTTACCATGGTGAATTCGATTAAGGCTCTCCAATACAGGAGAATAGACAATAGAATTCACCATGGTAAATTCGATTAAAAGTGTCCAATACAGGAGAATGGACAATAGAACATACGCGCAAAAGATCCTGACTTCACGTCAGTGCTTGAAACAATTTTTTTATATTAAGGATATATGAATTTTTTTTTCATTTAAAATTTAACATCCGTGAATGCCGGTTTCATGAAAATCTCATTATTTCACAAAATACCAACGAAAGTGTGTAACCTTAGGCATAAGATTAATAAGAATTAATTTCTGGTTTAGGATATCTAAAAATAAATTCGATTATTGTTAATTTATTTTTTTTCAAACTAAAATGCGAAAGGGGAACATTTGGTGGGAATTACCCATACAGAGTCTTTGACCACTGCATTAATTTTAACCAAAGATTCCTCTCATCGATGGAAACACTTTTTTCATTTACCATTTTTCCAGATTCGGCTCAGGTAAAAAGTTACAAGCGTTTAAAGATTGCACAATGTGCTAATACACTCCCGCATATAAATTATCTATCACATTGTTGGCGGACGAGAATAAGGCATGGTAACGTAGTTTACAGCTTGATTCGGGATTCCAACGCTCAGGGACGGATCCATAAAAGTAGGGAAATTTCTGGAGTTTTCCATTTTAAAACATTCAATGAAGAATATGTCCAAATATATACAAGCATATGCACAACTGATACAATAATAATATGCAATAGTGATCTCCTCGGAATTTACTTATTCCGAAATTACTTTCACTTTTTCTGAAATTGGTTTTACTTTTCCCTAAATTGAACTCGAAAAGATATATTTATAGAATGAGTAAACTTGTCTCTAGAGAAAAGAAAATAAAATAGGTTAGTATTCGCACTGAAAGATTGCGGTTTAAACCAATTAGGCAATCTAGACCACGTGACTTCTCAACTGCCAATAGGGCGCCTGGTTGGCAAACAAAGGTAATACTGCACTTGGAGCTAAGATTTTGAGTCACGCTTCATGGTATTCGCTGAGCATTTTAATCATTATTCTTACGTCTGCTTACATCTTACGTGTCAAATCGAGTATTTACGGTGTTCCAACATGCAAAGTACATATTTAAAGAAGTTATTGCACGAAAACCCAGACGTTGCTCAAAGGTAAATATTTATTGTAATTGCAATTTTTGTTGTCGAGTTAACTTTACATAAATCCTAATTTGTTCGCAGGTATATGATGAAGTTGGCAATGATCAACAATTTGGACCCGTTTACATTTACCACTGCTGATATAGATTACAGTATTAATGGCATTCCAGCAGTAGATTATCCTGATATATTTGCGTACCTTGTGTTAACTCACAGTTTCTACACACATGAACAGATGAAGGCCTACAAAGCCCTTGATGCTCATAAGTATTTTGCAGCAGGTTTTGTCTTGAAAGTAGGAACAAAGATTGTGAATGATTTTCATGTCATGGTTGGAAAGGTAATATTATAACTTCCGAATGATCTATTTCAGGGTTTCTCAAACTTTTGGCTCCATGAACCCCTGTTAAAATTTCCAGACGATAGCGAACCCCTGAGTAAATAATTAGCCACCATATTATGTTCCGCATGTGCCTGCCAGTCATCAACCCAGCCTTATGTAAATTTTGTTGCTAAACATCTAGGGGTTTGCATACCCTTCTTTGAGAATCCCCGATCTATTTCACATAGTAAATCAGAGTGATTATAACTATATCATGTTTATAATCATATACAAGTTATAATGATGTGTTTTCTATATATCATACCGAAGATGTCTGTATCCTAAACATTCTTTTTTTTTTAGGTAAAACACTCACAAAGAGCCAATGTTAAACCACTTGAGGTTTGGTGTATTATCACCAAAGATGGTTCAATTTCCAATGGCCACTGTACATGTATGGCAGGAAATAGTGAAGTGTGTAGTCACGTTAGTCCTTTACTCTTTGCTGCTGATTATGCAAACCGCAATAAAGGTATCGTTTCATTTACTGATGTAGCTGCTTTATGGCCTATGCCATCACTTTCCACAGTTGTTCCCATTGTCCCTATAGCAGAAATGAACTTTGGTACAGTGGCTGGTCCAATGCAAAATAATATTTCTATCTCCCCAATGTCCAAAGAAGGCGTCATAAATTTATTGAGGCGAATTGAGAGTTTGGAACGGACTGCGAGTATAATGAGGATTGTGCAACCATTTGCAAGCGAACTACAGGAAGCCTCAAATGTCAGTTTACCAACTGTATTTAATGTTTTTGAAGAAAGGTATATTGCCAAAAATCATGTACAACTGATGGAAATATCGAAAACTATCGATATTTCTCTGGCTACAGAGCAGATATCACTAATTGAGCAGCATACTAGAAGCCAACATGCTTCTAATAATTGGTATGCACAAAGAGCAGGACGCATAACTGCTTCGAAATTTAAATCTGTTTGCAGAACCAACAAAGAATCACCCTCAACGCTCATTAAAAGCATATGCTACCCAGCAAATGCTTTATTTCATTCAAAAGCCACAGAATGGGGATTACAGAAAGAATCTGTTGCTGTTGAGGAATATAGGAAAGTCATGGAAGAAATACATGAAGAGTTTGTTATTAATGATGTGGGAATATTTGTAAGTGCAAAGTGGCCACAATTGGGAGCATCTCCAGACAGGATAGTGTATTGTCAATGTTGTTTGGGAGGAGTGTTGGAGGTAAAGTGTCCTTACCTTCTGTATACGAATGGCACTAAAGACAGTAAGGAGTATTTTAAAAGTAAAAACTCTTGTGTAGTCTCAATAGACGATAAAATTACATTAAAACACGATCATTCGTACTATTACCAAGTACAAATGCAAATGTTTGTTTGTAATTTGCAATATTGCGATTTTGTTATTTGGTCTCCATACATGTTGTTCAAAGAGCGGATATTTCCAGTTCTGGATTTTTGGGATCAAAATTCCCAAATTGCTTTGAAGTTTCATTCTGAAATTATTATGCCCAAACTATTGGGCAGATATTTCACTCGAAGTGAAGGATCGGTAAAACTAAAATATTGGTGCAAATGTAAGGGTGTTGATGATGGAAAGCCAATGATCAGTTGTGACAATGATGAGTGCGAAATAAAATGGTTCCACTTCAAATGTGTAGGACTTTTGGATACACCAAAGACAGAATGGTTTTGTGAATTCTGCACCCAAGAATTTACTTCAGCATCCAATTAATGATTGTTCCTGTTAAAATAGAATTCCATTGAAATCATTGTTCAATAAAAAATACCTTAAGACAATATATGTATATTCACTATTATAGTCACTTTTATTTTCTCAGTCATTAAATATATAATTGTGAAAGTTTTCTATTTTTCTAATGCATGTTTGTGAAGCACTGCCTTCCTCTACTTGCTTTACATTCGCCAGATGACTTTCTTCGAAGAACTACAAAATAAATTGGAAATGTTAGATATTTTCAGTAGGTATACCTTCATAAAACAAAAATTGGCAAGAAATATCTTCGAAGATTTTTTGGAATATGGTATTTCTTGGAAACTTACCTGTTCACTTGGTTCCAATGCTTCATGACTAAATTTTGTTCTTTTGCCTGCCCTCAAATTTCGTTCCACATCAGCCTTGCGCTTTGAATGGACTGTAGATTGATGACCCAGGTGCTGTGATGGGACCCAATCTGGATGATTTTCATCACTCAAAGCACTAGGTTTTCCTACAAATTGAATCAATTATAAGTTTGTATTGAAAATACGATATTTTTTCAGGAAGTGAAATAACGTAGAAAATTTATTCCTTAGTGGCTTGGAGGACAGGGAATTAAAAATTCGTTATAAAATGCCGACGTTTCGACCTTTATTTCTGGTCTTTTTCAAGGCTAGAAAGTAGAACAAACAATTTTTCAATCATCTACAATGTAAACTTTGATAAAACTCGAATTAAAACATACAGATATCACATTACTTATGTATAATATAAAAAGGAATTTACACAACAAAAACAACCACAATATACGCAACCATAACATCACAGAAATTATCAACCACAAGACGACAAACTAAGATCCAAAATTTATACAAATACTTTTTTCTTCAAGCTTGTATAAAACTGTAAAATCAATCAGTTTCAGGTATATATAAAAACAGAATTACATATTTTAATCTTAGGTAGGAACCTACCTGTTATGAAATGTCTGCTACATATCCTTTGGTTTCTTATAATTGAGTCAGTTAGATCTTCCCTCTTGATGGCTGCTAACCACATTTCCCTTCGTTTTCTTGAAAGGTCGTTAATATGTGGATAATGCACAGAGTTTTTCACAGTAGGTATGCGAAAAAAACTAAGCATATGGTCCCGATCTGCACGGCTTCCACAATCAACCATTATACAGGTTACAGGCATGTTTCGTTCGAATGAAAACTAATTTGTCACTATGCACTGTATATTTCACAAATACTAAACGGAATTATACACTAATCACTGTTAAATGCTCTGAAAAAGCTTCAAAAATCAAGAAAGTTAAACAAGTAAACGATATGTAGTGTTTGCCAACCAAGCGCCATATTGAATTATTTTGACAGGTCGTTAGATTATAGGCGAATTTTGGCGCTGTAACCACAGCTTACCATAGTTACATGTAACTATGACGTCATAGTTACTTATAGTTACTGATGACACGAAACAGCTGATCGAATCAAAACAAAAACAAATCTTCCAATGAATTGAAATGGACGAGTTCATTAATAGATTACGTCCATCATAAATGTGAGTTATATGTTATATATCAAAATATCTTGAGTATGACTTCTTCCTACTGTTTCAATTGGAGAAGAAGACCTTCTACTCCTTTATGAGAGTTTTCTGTTATATGTGCTCTCATTTATTGTTTTGCCGCCCTGTGCCAGAGACTGTCTCTTCTGCCTGTGCCCAGTCCCAGTCGTGTCTCGTTTCTGATTTGTTTTTTGTATACGGTATTGCATTACATTTTGATATAACAGGTAATTATTCAGATTCAGATAAATTCGGTGAAATCCGTTAACACGTTCTATGATCCTAAATTCATTCCATTTCACTCATTCGAAATGAGATAGATATACATACCACGCGAGTAACCTTGCTCCTGAGGAAGGTAACGTGGTATGGTATGCTTGACGTCATTGATACGTCATAGTTACATGGTTAACTCCGCAAAAACGTAGTAACCATGTAACTACGAGCTGTAGTTACCTGTGGTTACAGCGCCAAAATACGCCTTATGCATTCAAGCGACAGAGATGTCAATTATAAAATGTGACGTCCGATTGTCATTTTTGCGCGCGTGTTCCGCAAGGAACAGCGTGCTATCATTTCGTCACAATAACTGTATTTTTCGATTTTTTTTTCGAAAATGGTCTCAAACGATTAGGTTCGACTTCCTGATGAAGAATTCGAGGTCAAATTCAATTCTGTCCGTCCGGTCCGGCCGGACGTTAGCACGATAACTCTCGAACGGAACGACTTAGAGCGTTGAAATTTGCAGGGTAGTTTTGTAACGTAAATATCTCGAACAAGTTCGTTAACGGGCGAAATCCACTGAGCGGTTTCGAAGTTAAGGCCGTTTTTAGTCAAAACGTTTTTAATGAATATTTCCGGAACCAATCACTCGATCTTTCTGAAATTTGGCAGCAAATTGTAGAATCATGACCTTTATATGCCTGCGAAGTTTTGTTTTGATCGGACGGCCCTAAAGTAGCAAAAAAAAATTTCAAAAATTTTAAAATTTTGTTTTCAGGATAACTCGAAAAATACTGATCTGATTAAATTGAAACTCAGTAGTTAGATGCAAAAGATCAATGCAAACACTTTTGCAAAATTTCGTGAAGATCACGTGACATGAAAAAAATAAAAAAATTACTACTATTTTGCGAAATACTTTGCTTAAAATGCCGAAACCTATTTTTTTGCGGTTCATGCTGCCCTTTCCGGACATTTTTCGTTGTGCGCATGCGCAGATTAGAAGTCATTTAACTGCTGTAGTTTTCGTCAGAGAGGATTGGGGTTTTGGGGTGGCGGATGCTATTCCTCCATAGAATCCAGATCCCTGATAAGGGTCTGCGCATGCGTAGATTAAAGATGCGATATCTTCCGAACCACTAGTGTTGGAGAATCGGAGTTTTTTGTAAGGTGTGTTATTTTGAAAGGACTTTTAGCCGCGAGTAGATTGCGCATGCGCAGAAGAGAAGTGACTGTTTTTGGGTTGGATGGTTTATGTTGGGAGTGCTGAGTCGATATTGTGAGGTTTTAAAAGAATATTCATAGCAATTCAGTGCTCGGACACTAGTCAGTTTGGGGGAAATACCGTTGTTTCCGAGTTGAAGTGTGCATACCGTGGCCCTGGGGCCAATTTTGAAATTGATGTTACCCCTTACGGGCATTTTTCATTATGCGCATGAGCAGACCATCAGTGATTTAACTGCTGAAGTTTTCGTCAGAGAAGATTGGGGTTTTGGGGTGGCGGATGCTATTCCTCAACAGAATCCCCTGGTGAGGGTCTGCGCATGCGTGGATTCAAGAGGGGATATCTCCTGAACCACTAGTGTTGGAGAATCGGAGTGTTCTGTATGGTGTGTGATTTTGGGAGGACTTTCAGCCGCAAGTAGATTGCGCATGCGCAGAAGAGAAGTGACTGTTTTTGGGTTGTATGGGTTATGTTGGGAGTGCTGACCCAATATTGTGAGGTTTTAAAAGAATATTCATGGCAATTCAGTGCAAGGACAAGTCAGATTGGGGGATGTAGCGTTGTTTCCGAGTTAAAGTGTCCGTATCGTGGCCCTGGGGCTAATTTCGAAATTGATGTTACCCCTTACGGGCATTTTTCGTTATGCGCATGAGCAGACCATCAGTGATTTAACTGCTGGTGCTTTCGTCAGAGAGGATTGGGATTTTGGGGTGGCGGATGCTATTCCTCTATAGAATCCCCTGGTGATGGTCTGCGCATGCGTGGATTCAAGAAGCGATATCTCCTGAACCACTAGTGTTGGAGAATCGGAGTTTTTTGTGAGGTGTGTAATTTTGGGAGGACTTGCAGGCACGAGTATATTGCGCTTGCGCAGATGAGAAGTGAATGGTTTTGGGTTGTTTGGGTTATGTTGGAAGCAACGAGCCGATATTGTGAGGTTTTAAAAGAATATTCATGTCAATTCAGTGCACGGACACAAGTCAGTTTGGGGGAAATAGCGTTGTTTCCGAGTTGAAATGTCTGTATGGTGGCCCTGAGGCGAATTTATAAATAACTTTATTCGGTAGATCTATATTAAAATACGTTCAGATTTGGAGAAGAGGCAATTGCGTTCCAAACGGAGGTCCCACAACCGCATTTTTTTTCGATCTACGGTGAAGCTAACAGCCAAACTGTATTGATAGCTATATTTGTTAAAGGAACATGAAAAAAAAAAACAAAGCACTGACGTGTAGTCAGTACTCTTTGGCGCACGTGTTCACGGTGGCTAATTTGAATTGAATGATGAGTACTTCAAGCTCAGTAGATAGAGCGAGCCAAAGATCTACCCAAAGGATAGTGGACACCATTCACTGTCGGTTCAAAAATTAACAGTGCTGTATCTAAGCTGCCATTAGGATAGATTAACAAAGTTGGAAAAGAACACAAGTGACTCTCCTTAGTCGCACAAGCTCCTAGAAGATTTGGGAGGGTCAGTATAATCCTAATCATGTTAATCGCACGCGCGCAAAAGCAGATTGACTTAACAATGAAAGAAAAATTGTAAAAAGTCAATCTGCTTTGGCGCGCGTGCGATTAACATGATTAGGATTATACTGACCCTCCCAAATCTTCTAGGAGCTTGTGCGACTAAGGAGAGTCACTTGTGTTCTTTTCCAACTTTGTTAATCTATCCTAATGGCAGCTTAGATACAGCACTGTTAATTTTTGAACCGACAGTGAATGGTGTCCACTATCCTTTGGGTAGATCTTTGGCTCGCTCTATCTACTGAGCTTGAAGTACTCATCATTCAATTCAAATTAGCCACCGTGAACACGCGCGCCAAAGAGTACTGACTACACGTCAGTGCTTTGTTTTTTTTCTTATAACCAGTACGATAACCGCAGGTTGGACCAAAACCTTTCGGTCCATCGCTTAAATTCGACTATAGCTGAAGAAAACAGTAACCAGTTAGTTGAACGAAAGTAAGGCTATTATTAGCAAGCAATAATTTATTTTATCCAACACATGACAGTTAATGCTAGTGAGTTATGGAATATAAAATATAACTCACGTTCATATATTTAAAGTAGTAGTAGTTCTATTTACATATTACACTAGTAATAAGTAAATAGAATACTACTGCTTTAAATATGAAAATGTTCTATTGGATTATCTTTTACATTTACAAAAAAAATTAGCCCCATCGTCGCGATGGGCCAAATACATACTCGATGCTTCGCTCGACTATTCACCTTTTTATAAAAAATCGACCTTTCAAAATATGGTAAAATAACGAGCTTTTTGAAAAGCAAATCACAAGGGTACAAAGTACAAACCAAAGACGTCCAAGACATTAGAATGACCTGAAATAGAGCTTTGATTGGATCACAAAGCTTATTAATTATTATCTCATAAAAAAACCGATTTCATTCATTTGTTGGATAAAACATTGTATGCCACTCGAGTGTAATGTTTCCTAAGTCACTTGAGAATTTTTAAATTGTCTCGCGTGACGAATTTTCACCATAAATAACTATTATTGAAGTTAATTTAATTTCGTGCATAATTTTGTCGAGTGCAATGCAGTGTGTGTTTTAACTGTGTCGTGAAAAAAACAGACAGAAGTGTTTTTATTCACTGAAGAAACGGCAGCTTCCCTAAAATATTTTTTTAGATTGTGAAATTATCACACCCATCATACCTGAGGGATGCTAAACCTACCGCGACTAGGCTTAGCTATCCCCTATTTCATATATGGTAGGTAAAATAGACTAACTGGGAAAATTACAGCTTTCCTAAAATTTTTTTGTCTGCCTGCCACTGGCTCTTAGACTATGACTATACGATTCAGTAGTCATTTCTCAAATGTGGGTGAAGTGAGAACTGCTCTAAAATTGACTCAGAAACAGCATTGCATTGATTTTGTTAGAAGATGCTTATATTTTGGAGGTATATTGTTCGTCACACGTGACAAGAAACTCACGAGTTATATAAATGAGACTATGAAATTTTTTAATTTCTTTTTGCGCGCGTGTTCCGCCAGGAACAGCGTGCTATCATTTCGTCACAATGTCTGTATTTTTCGAATTTTTTTTCGAAAATGGTCTCAAACGATTGGGTTCGACTTCCTGATGAAAAATTCGAGGTCAAATTCAATTCTGTCCGTCCGGTCCGGCCGGCCGTTAGCAAGATAACTCTCGAACGGAACGACTTAGAGCGTTGAAATTTGCAGGGTAGTTTTGTAGCGCAAATATCTCGGACAAGTTCGTTAACGGGCGAAATCCACCGAGCGGTTTCGGAGTTAAGGCCGTTTTTAGTCAAAACGTTTTTTATGAATATTTCCGGAACCGATCACTCGATCTTTCTGAAATTTGGCATCAAATTGTAGAATCATGACCTTTATATGCCTGCGAAGTTTTGTTATGACCGGACGGCCCTAAAGTGGTACAAAAAAAAATTCAAAAATTTTAAAATTTTGCTTTCACGATAACTCGAAAAATACTGATCTGATCAAATTGAAACTCAGTAGTTAGATGCAAAAGACCAATGCAAACACTTTTGCAAAATTTCGTTAAGATCACGTGACATAAAAAAAATCAAAAAATTACTACTATTTTGCGGAATACTTTGCTTAAAATGCCGAAACCTATTTTTTTGAGGTTCATGCTGCCTTTTCCGGGCATTTTTCGTTGTGCGCATGCGCAGATGAGAAGTCATTTAACTGCTGTAGTTTTCGTCAGAGAGGATTGGGGTTTTGGGGTGGCGGATGCTATTCCTCCATAGAATCCAGATATCTGATGAGGGTCTGCGCATGCGTAGATTAAAGATGCGGTATCTCCCGAACCACTAGTGTTGGAGAATCGGAGTTTTTTGTAAGGTGTGTTATTTTGAGAGGACTTTTAGCCGCGAGTAGATTGCGCATGCGCAGAAGAGAAGTGAAAGTTTTTCAATTGGATGGGTTATGTTGGGAGTGCTGAGTCGATATTGTGAGGTTTTAAAAGAATATTCATAGCAATTCAGTTCAAGGACAAGTCAGTTTGGGGGATGTAGCGTTGTTTCAGAGTTAAAGTGTTCGTACCGTGGCCCTGGGGCTAATTTTGAAATTGATGTTACCCCTTACAGGCATTTTTCGTTATGCGCATGAGCAGACCATCAGTGATTTAACTGGTGGTGTTTTCGTCAGAGAGGATTGGGGTTTTGGGGCGGCGGATGCTATTCTTCCATAGAATCCCCTGTTGAGGGTCTGCGCATGCGTGGATTAAAGATGTGATATCTCCTGAACCACTAGTGTTGGAGAATCGGAGTTTTTTGTAAGGTGTGTGATTTCGAGAGGACTTTTAGCCGCAAGTAGATTGCGCATGCGCAGAAGAGAAGTGACTGTTTTTGGGTTGTATGGGATATGTTGGGAGTGCTGAGCCGATATTGTGAGGTTTCAAAAAAATATTCATGGCAATTCAGTGCAAGGACAAGTCAGTTTGGGGGATGTAGCGTTGTTTCCGAGTTAAAGTGTCCGTACCGTGGCCCTGGGGCTAATTTCGAAATTGATGTTACCCCTTACGGGCATTTTTCGTTATGCGCATGAGCAGACCATCAGTGATTTAACTGCTGGTGCTTTCGAGAGGATTGGGATTTTGGGGTGGCGGATGCTATTCCTCTATAGAATCCCCTGGTGAGGGTCTGCGCATGCGTGGATTCAAGAAGCGATATCTCCTGAACCACTAGTGTTGGAGAATTGGAGTTTTTTGTGAGGTGTGTAATTTTGGGAGGACTTGCAGCCACGAGTATATTGCGCATTTGCAGACGAGAAGTGAATGGTTTCGGGTTGTTTGGGTTATGTTGGGAGTAATGAGCCGATATTGTGAGGTTTTAAAAGAATATTCAAGTCAATTCAGTGCACGGACACAAGTCAGTTTGGGGGAAATAGCGTTGTTTCTGAGTTGAAATGTCTGTATGGTAGCCCTGAGGCGAATTTATAAATATCTATATTCGGTAAATCTATATTAAAATACGTTCGGATTTGGAGAAGAGGCAATTGC
Organism: Halyzia sedecimguttata; assembly: GCA_937662695.2. Lineage (NCBI taxonomy): Eukaryota > Metazoa > Arthropoda > Insecta > Coleoptera > Coccinellidae > Halyzia > Halyzia sedecimguttata. The sequence continues at coordinate 43,547,991 of OW569413.2, read as the reverse complement.
TTTCCTAACGGAGGCCCCACAACCGCAATTTTTTTTTGATCTACGGTAAAGCTAACAGCCAACCTGTATTGATAGCTATATTTGTTAGAGGAACTTGAAAAAAAAAAGAAAAGCATTGACTTGAAGTCAGTACTCTTTGGCGCGCGTGTTCACGGTGGCTAATTTGAATTGAATGATGAGTGTTTCAAGCTCAGTGGATAGAGCGAGCCGAAGATCTACCCAAAGGATAGTGGACACTGTCGGTAAAAAAATTAACAGTGCTGTATATAAGCTGCCATCAGGATAGAGTAACAAAGTTGGAAAAGAACACAACTGACTCTCCTTAGTCGCACAAGCTTCTAGAAGATTTGGGAGGGTCAGTATAATCCTAATCATGTTTATAGCACGCGCGCAAAAGCAGAGTGACTTAACAATGAAAGAAAAAGTGTAAAAAGTCAATCTGCTTTGGCGCGCGTGCTATAGCATATAACATGATTAGGATTATACTGACCCTCCCAAATCTTCTAGGAGCTTGTGCGACTAAGGAGAGTCACTTGTGTTCTTTACCAACTTTGTTACTCTATCCTGATGGCAGCTTACATACAGCACTGTTAATTTTTTTAACCGACAGTGTCCACTATCCTTTGGGTAGTTCTTCGGCTCGCTCTATCCACTGAGCTTGAAGTACTCATCATTCAATTCAAATTAGCCACCGTGAACACGCGCGCCAAAGAGTACTGACTTCAAGTCAGTGCTTTTCTTTTTTTTTTAATATCGTATGAACACGGGATGTCTTACACGTTTTCATAATTCGACATGACCAAGTGAAAATTTTTGGGATATTTTTACGTTGATAATTGTACTTTCCTTTGGTAACCAATACAAGTATAAGCTCGGCCGCACACCTATAAGACATTTATTTCACCACAATTATCGGACCTCATATATGCCATATTGCCGTATGAATTATATCGGTCCCTTTGAACCATTTGAGAGCACGCACACCAGAGACATATTTGTAGTGTAGTGTACAGTGACTAGATATATGAGAATATAGTCACTATACTCCATTCACTTTTATAAAGTCTCCCGGTTGGCCATGATTTAGGTCTATCACGTTTTTGTAACTGAAACATAGGTAGGTTGGCACTGCCGAAATATCGTCAAGGTCAAAACAATTCACCGAGACGTTGCCAATTTTTACTCTCAAAAGTCTCAAACTTAACATAATCATAACATTAAAATCTGCAATAAGAAAATTTCATTCTGACATGCTGAACTCTAGAATGAAATTACTTAGTTTCCTATCATTATATTTTATTAAGGTATAAGAATGACTCGGGTTTCGTAGTACTACTTCATTTTGAAACTGGTGTATTTCAAGTTGTGCAACAAGGTATTTAAATATCTTCTTGAGAAAAGTGGGGAATTCCATAGGTACGTCTGTTCGTCTAGAAGTTTTCCTGCCGGGTTATTCAGGTACTTTTATTATTTTCTCAAATGAACTATCACAAAGTAACGGACCACTCATCTATACATTATTTTTCAAAAAAATTTCAACACTTGATTCTTGATTTCCATACAAGAAAATATCATAATTGAATCTTCCAACCAGTTTATATACGTGAAATTTTTCCAGTAACAAAAGAGCAAAAATTTTCTTCTATAGTCGCCAGAACTGTGGAATTATTGAGTTCACATTATCTTCTCAAGTTCATTATTTTTCCGAAGTAAATTCACATTGTGCAAATACGTAATTACTACGACTTCTATGTAGAGAAGACAACGTTGCGTAGTTATTTGACAGGAAAATGACTATAACCTAACATTTTCAAAATATACATGGTGGAATGTGTCAAACTCTCATGGCCAACCGGGAGACTTTATAAAAGTGAATGAAGTATATGTAGTGTAGTGTAATTCACAGAATATATCGTTAGGAGAAGTGAAAGCTCTGGTCTAAAATTGGAAGTTTATTTTTGACGTTATATAGTTCGCACCCGGCTCTTAGATGGAGCTTCGAGCATTATTCTACAGGATACAGGATCCTTATTTACCAATTTTACCATATGTCAAATAAATAAATGTATGGTTATGATGGTTGTAATATGTAAAAGCATACACGAATACTTGTTTTAGGTGAGTATTATTCCTTTAATTAAGAATTCAATTAAAATTTATATGAAATTGTTTTCAGTAATGCGACAACTATAAGGACCATCTAAGACTTACATGGACAGGATAGATCGATCAAAGGAGAAGAGCTAAGTATACTCGCTACATATAAAATCTCATTAACAATATGCTTGTTGGGACACCAAAGTATTCTTGCAATTACCGTACTTGCAAGAATCAATACCATGCTGGATTGAGTGGAATGCACTTCTTCAAGTTTCCGAGGAATGTAAGTGGCCAAACTTGGAAACAATTTTGATTCCAGAATCCACAAACTGTGTCATCTCGAGATTGTTTAAGATCACTGTGTTGAAAGTGATTTTTATAACACAAGTAAAGTAAATCAAGGTTGTTAAGAGGAGCCTGCCCATCAATCCCTCCTGTAAATCATGCTTTCACTCTAGATCATTCTATGCACAGCACAACTTTTCCCCACAAGCATGTTATGAAAGTCAAGAATATGTTCAGAATGATCATGTCAACATCTTAGGTTTTCATGATCATTCTTATGTTAATCAAGAATAACACTTTCCTGATTTTAAAACTTCTGATGTAGAGGCACCATGCGCCTCCACTGCTTCAGATAAAAACAATTCTGGTAATTTCAATTTTTTGACAGATTATAATTTACCTCCAACTGGAAGACATGGAAAAGATTAGAAGGAATGGAAGGAAGACATTTGACTTATTTTTTATATATTGTTTATAGAAAAGTTTTTGTTATATTGACTGTATGACCTTGAAAATATTTTTCCTTTTCAGAAATAAACTCTTTTACTGCTTGTTTCTTATTCAACAATTATTGTTTTATTAATAAATTAATTATAATTGATAAAATTATTTTTCCAAAAAAAAATTCAGAATAAGGTTGTTATTTCTTCATTTACTTTTGCAATTATTTCTTTCGAAGAACTGTTATCTTCAACGATAATCCAATTATCGTTGGAGATAACAGTTCTTGGAATAATAAATTTGAAATTGTAGTGAAACTGAAAAAGGCGCCACAGTTTAAATTTGGCGCGTCTGACGTTTAGTTCTGCACCCGGCTCCCTGGGGTCGCTTTTTACGCTTCCAATCCAACTCTATGTAGCTCTCACTTCTCCTAACGATATGTTCTGTGGTGTAATTCGTTGCAAAGCCACTCCAGTAAACACAAGATCGCACACGCTCATTTTTTGTTGCGTGGACAATGCAGAATTCAATAAGTTTAAACTTTTACTGGATACATTGGAAAGTATCATCCCGATCTATGTTAATATTCAATGAATAATTATAGCAATAAGAGGGTAACAGAAGTGCTGTGGATTAAAATTGGAGATAAATAAACTGCTCCATAAGAGTTATAGGGATAATCGTTTCAACTAAAATAACTGACATTCTGAAACCTTTGTTTGCACTGAAAACGTAATTTAATATAGTTTTAGGTTCAAAACTATAAATGAGCGTAAGATTTTTCGTCTGTAACATATACAGGGTGATTAACAGAATAGGGTCAAATTTAACAACTTTTATTTCCGGACATTTTAGTGTTTTTTTTTGTATTTTTTTTAATACAAGGTATGGCCACCACGGGCATCAATGACCGCCTGACATCTTCGTTGCATACTGTCAACGAGGGTGTTGAGCATATCTTGAGGAATTTCATTCCATAAACGAGGCAGTAGTGCTTTGAGGTCATTCAATGTTTCTGGTGGAGGTTGGTGATCATCTAGTCTTCTTTGTAGCATATCCCATGCATGCTCTATGAAGTTTAGTTCTGGCGAATGCGGAGGTATTGGTAAATGTGGAATACCATGCTCGTCTCGCGCATTTTCTACTATTGCTGCCCGATGTGGTCTTACCGTTATCGTCAAGAAATTGGAAAGCTTCACCAATGGCAGCATGAAAATTTGGCACTACGTTGCCAATGACATGTTCTCTATAATGTAAAGCAGTCATATTGCCAGGACAAATATGAAGGTCTGTGCGCCCGTTGTAACAAATCCCAGCCCATACCATAACAGAGCCTCCTCGAATGGATGAACCTCTTGCACATGATGGCGATTTCGGGGTATACGCGGCATAGTACATACCCTTATTCATCGAGAATCTGAAAATCGACCGTATCTGGATTCAACGGTGAAAAGTACACTACGCCATTGGACGTTCAGATTAACATGCTGCCTGACCCATTCTAATCTTTGTCGTTTCTCAGGTAATACAGGGACCTCCCAGAGATGTCTCGGCGAGCTCTTGCCGGGATATTGTGATGCCTATTGCGATAATGCTGGGAGGTCGCCAAGAGCTCCCTATCACCTCCAAATGTCCGCCACAGGGGATGAGCACAGTAACATCTCTGAGATATCACATGGGGAAGTTCTCAAACTGCTCACCCTGGGGAATATTTTGAGAGGTTTATTGTGATATCGTAGGGAGGTCGCCCAGACCTCCCTACCACCTCCAAATGTCCACCACAGGGGAAGAGCCCAGTAACATCTCAGAGATATCAACATGGGGAAGTTCTCAAACTGATCACCCTGGGGAATATTTTGAGAGATTTATTGCGATATCGCAAGGAGGTAGCCCAGATCTCCCTATCACCTCCAAATGTCCGCCACAGGGGATGAGCCCAGTAACATCTCAGAGATATCGCATGGGGAAGTTCTCGAACTGCTCACCCTGTGGAATATCTTGAAAGGTTTACTGTGATATCGTAGGGAGGTCACCCAGACCTTCCTACCACCTCCAAATGTCCGCCACAGGGGAAGAGCCAAGTAACATCTCTGAGATATCACATGGGGAAGTTCTCAAACTGCTCACCCTGGGGAATATTTTGAGAGGTTTATTGTGATATCGTAGGGAGGTCGCCCAGACCTCCCTACCACCTCCAAATGTCCACCACAGGGGAAGAGACCAGTAACATCTCAGAGATATCAACATGGGGAAGTTCTCAAACTGCTCACCCTGGGGAATATTTTGAGAGATTTATTGCGATATCGCAGGGAGGTAGCCCAGATATCCCTATCACCTCCAAATGTCCGCCACAGGGGATGAGCCCAGTAACATCTCAGAGATATCGCATGGGGAAGTTCTCGAACTGCTCACCCTGTGGAATATCTTGAAAGGTTTACTGTGATATCGTAGGGAGGTCACCCAGACCTTCCTACCACCTCCAAATGTCCGCCACAGGGGAAGAGCCAAGTAACATCTCAGAGATATCAACATGGGGAAGTTATCAAACTGCTCACCCTAGGGAATATTTTGAGAGGTTTATTGCGATATCGCAGCGGGGGGTCGCCCAGACCTCCCTATCACCTCCAAATGTCCGCCACAGGGGGTGAGTCCAGTAATATCTCAGAGATATCACATGGGGAAGTTCTAAGGCTGCTCAACCGGGGCAGTACTGAGAGAAGATGACTGCGATATGGATCTATAATTTATATATCCTCCAAGTGTGCAGCACATGTGTGGCGCCGAATACATCAATTCGATACGTAGATCGATATTCCACTCGGGATATTAGCGATGGGCTTGTTCTTCCGGGTACAGAGTATACGATTGCGCCATCTACCGGTGGAAACGAGAAGTGCAGAGTAGAGATGGAGTAGATCCCTGCAATGGAATGCGTTATTCTCATTACATTTGCGATATCTTGAGGACCTCGCAATAGGAATGCCTTTTTCTAGTTATCTGCGTGATATCTTTAGGAGCTCGCAATGGGAATGTCTTATTCTGGTTACATGCATATGTGATATCTTGAGGATCTCGCTACAGGAATGTCTTATTCTGGTTATCTGTGTGATATCTTTAGGAGCTCTCAATGGGAATGTCTTATTCTGGTTACATATGTGATATCTTGAGGATCTCCGCAATAGGAATATCTTATTCTTGTTATACTTGCGATGACTTAAGGAGCTCGCAACAGGAATGTCTTTGTCTGGTTATCTGTGGGATATCTTTAGGAGCTCGCAATAGGAATATCTTATTCTGGTTACATATGTGATATCTTGGGGATCTCGCAATAGGAATGTTTTATTCTGGTTATCTGTGAGATATCTTTAGGAGCTCGCAACAGGAATATCTTATTCTTGTTATCTGTGTGATATCTTTAGGAGCTCGCAATAGTAATGTATTATTCTGAATATCTGTGTGATATAATTAGGATCTCGCAATGGGAATGTCTCATTCTGGTTACATATGTGATATCTTGAGGATCTCCGCAATAGGAATATCTTATGCTTGTTATACTTGCGATGACTTGAGGAGCTCGCAACAGGAATGTCTTAGTCTGGTTATCTGTAGGATATCTTTAGGAGCTCGCAATAAGAATATCTTATTCTGGTTACATATGTGATATCTTGAGGATCTCGCAACAGGAATGTCCTATTCTGGTTATCTGTGGGATATCTTTAGGAGCTCGCAATAGGAATATCTTATTTTGATTATCTGTGTGATATCTTTAGGAGGTCGGAATGGGAATGTCTTATTCTGGTTACATATGTGATATCTTGAGGATCTCGCAACAGGATATCTTATTCTGGTTATCTGTGGGATATCTTTAGGAGCTCGCAATAGGAATATCTTATTTTGGTTATCTGTGTGATATCTTGAGGATCTCACATTGGGAGCTCGCATTTTCATCCACATTGTAACCTCTCAGAGACCTCTATGCGAGGTCTGCGTTACCTGGGTTATGCTCACGTGTTAACGGAACACCCCTCAATGGACGTCTAGAAGCCAGGTTAACCTCCCCCAAACGACGTCGGACGGTTTCAATGGAAATTTCAGGGCCATTGGCATTTGAAAGTCGATTTCTCAGCATCCTACATGAAGAAAGAGGACATCTCCTCTCCGAAATGGTGACAAAACGGTCTTGTGCGAGTGTTGTGTTTCTTGGTCCATCAACCCTAAGTCTTTCCTCCACAGAACCTGTCTCATTGAACCTATTCCAGAGTCGCGATATTACACTTTGCGATACTTGAAATGTTTCTGCCACAGCGACTTGAGTGAGGCCAACCTGTAGCATACCGATAGCCCTATTAGCCTCGGCGTTTGTTAATTTACGTCTTGGCATCTTAAGAAGCTCGGGAAATTTACTAAGTTCGGTATCGCTAAGAGACTGACAATAAATTAACTTCATATTGAAATGCTAAGTCTTACGAATAATGTGAAAAACTGCCAAACTCAAGAAAAAAGACCAGATGGTGAATATATGCATTCAAATCGAATTAATAAGTTTTTATTGGCAGTTGATCATGTTTTTGATATTGTCTTTAAAATTTTACGCCCCTCAGAACAACTTAATAAACTTAATATGATATGCCTAACAAGAGTTAGGCACATAAATAAACTGCTCCACAAGAGTGGAGCAGTTTATTTATTTTATACTTTGACCCAACCCCCAACAGAAGTTCCAGTCCCTACCTTCACAAAGACAGCCTCAAATGTCTCAGGACTCCCATGAATTCGTGGACAATATAGTTATGACTTGAATAAACATACTTTTAGGTAAAATATCTCAAAAAATAACTGCCAGATTTCGAAGAAATGTTGCATTTAATTTAAAGGCATTATTAGCCAATCATGAAAATACTGAGTTTCAACTCGATCTGAATTGTATTCTTGAAAAATATTAGAAATATAAAATTTTGAGTGGAATATCCACGGCAACGTAATAATTTCCGAAAATAATATATATAGAGGCGTGATATTTGTAGAGTAGGTATGGGGCTTAGTTAAAAATGTTGAATTTGGGATTGGATAAAATCTGCCAAACGGTTTTGAAGATATAGGTATCATATTTTTTCTTCTCAAAATTTCCAAAAACACAGATCTTATCTTGTATAATAAAAGCTAGATATCTTCATTTTAAGTCTGTTTTTTTCCCAAATTCTTCTGTTTTATCTTTCAGTACGAGATTTGGTTTGTTTTAATTATTATATTTTAACTACTTTTTTCTTTATTCTTGGGAAGCTTCATGGTATGGATCAGGGATGTTGCGAATATTCGCATCCGCATCCGCAAATGCGGAACTTCCGCATAGATTTGGACATCTGCATCCGCATCCGCATCCGCATTAATCAATGCGGATGTTCATGCGGATGCGAATATCATGCAAGTAGCGCTAGCGACAAGAAAGAATTTGGGCGGGTCCTACTGTTTATTAAGTATAATGCTCCTATTTTTAATTTCACTTACTAATATAAGAACCAGAAGGTGTTTAATATAAAAATTGGTTCAAGCCCTGTGGACAGGAGCTTTGTGGCGCTCTAGTTCAAACAGACAAATTATATCTCCGAAAGTATTGGTTTCTCAGAGTTGAGAATTATATCAATGTATTCTTATGATAGAACTGCATCATGAAGGAAATTCAATTCAAATAATAGTTTATTTATTTATCAAGATTAAATGAGCAATCTGAGAATGAGAATTGCACCATGGAAGAAATCAAATTAAAATAGCTGAAATGAATTTGACTCTATCTTATAGAATAGGATGACATGTACGAGTATGAACACAGAGCATATAATTAGGCTTAGATAGAATAATTATAGCATTCTGTGAAAACATAGAAGTACGATTCATTATTGAAATTTTGAAAAATCATATCTCCGAAAGTATTAGCTTGTTGTAGTTAAAAATGATATCAATGGATTTTTATGGTGAAACTGCATCTTAAATAGAAATAGGAACTTAACCGAGATATTCATCTTCCTAACCTACTCTGAAAATTTCAACTGCCTAGCTCATTCCGTTCGAGAGTTGTAGAAAAACTTTTTTTGAATTTCCAAAATTTTTTTTTTACATTTTGCGGTAACCTGTTCTATACAAAACTTCACGTGCATATAAAAGTCATGATTCTACAATTTGATGCTAAATTTTAGATAGATCGAGTGATCGGTTTCGGAAATATTCATAAAAAATGTTTTTACTAAAATCGGCCATAACTCCGAAACCGCTTGATGGATTTCGCCTATTAAAGAACTCGTCCGAGATATTTACGCTCCAAACCCACCTTGCAAATTTCAATCCTCTAACTCCTTTCGTTCGAGAGTTATCGTGCCTACGGCCGGCCGGCCGGACAGAATAGATTTCGACCTCGGATTCTTGATCAGTGAGTCGAACCAAATCGTTTGAGACCATTTTCAGCCAAAAATTCGAAAATTACAGACATTTGGGCAAATTGATAAGCACTCTGTTCCGAGGAACTAGAGCGCCAAAGATAGATACTTATGTTTGATTTGATTACAATGAAAATGTTAATAATTAAGTTTTCATGTTTCAATTCTTCATTAATAGACTTTATTTACATAATCTCTTAAACATCCGCATCCGCATCCGCATCCGCGGAGCTGGGTTCATCCATACGGATGAACCCAGCTTAACGCATTTTATTTGCAATTAACTTTAAAAAATCATCGTCATCGGGCCATGACGACGATATTGTTCAATGAAGCAAACTATACCTCAAATGTATTGTGTCTTTTATTGTATGCTACATATTTGTCGAGAGCACAAAAGTGTAATCTCTGTCGTAACACAAATGTTGCAAGCATGTATTATGTTGTCCGTTGGTCGGCCTAGTTGACTGTGTAAAGGCGAAAATTCATGAGACGATGAAATTGCAACGACAAGTTCTCGTCGTTCGTTTAGTCATTTGAACGACGTCGTTGTAATGCTGGATTTATCTAGCTTTCCTCTGGCCATATAAAGTGCCTTAAAAAAAAATTGTGGTCAAGTAGGCTATGGAATTTTAAAACTTACAATGTCTGAACTACGTTCAGACGCAGAATATTGACGTTCAAAATTCCATAGCCTACTTGACCACGATTTTTTTTGAACGCACGTTATAATAACATACCCCTGACAGTCGCAAAAATTAAAATTGGTTCAAGCACTGACGTGAAGTCAGGAGCTTTTGCGCGCATTTTCTATTGTCCATTCATCTCTATATTGGACGCTCTTAAGGCCGATTAATATTATACGTCCCGCTCGGTTCAGCTCAGCATTCAGCAAAATGATAATGCGATGTGTCCCCCATAACATGCGCGCAGAAAGTAGGATGTGCGAAACAGGTTTGTTTCAAGCAATAGAATTTGTTTCAGAATTTCAGCTCGCAAGTATATTTTATTAACACACAACCCAAAGTTTTCTTTTTATTATATTTTCTTTATTTGTTACCAATCATAGTTTAATAGTCTTCATTCATGTTTTACATATAATTTAAATGTTTACACTCGTCATCAAATAAGTACTCTTTTCCACAAGTTATTGGTAAAAAAATATTACATAGTTATATCATAATTGGAGCTGCTGTGATTGTTTCTCTTTTGCGATTTAATGCATTTATATAATTATTAGAGATAACTGTAGTACTTTTCATGTACTACTGACAATATTTTAAATAACTGTTTCTACACCACTAATTGAAATAATGATTATAATCACTCATTTTGTTTATATTTAGTTGTAATAATATTAACAATCAATTTGGATATTTGGCTAAATCAGTTCAAAAGCTAGGGTTGCCAACCGTCCTTAATTTCAAAGGACAGTCCTTTATTTTAAAAATATGTAGTTTGTCCTTTTGAAAGGTGCCAAAGGACGGCAAATGTCCTTTGAAATCATTTGAAGATATAAATAAAAAATATTGTAGTAACACGAAAAAAAAATTTCAAAAGGTTCCAAAAAGAAAAGTATTCAACCCAGATTACTTTACACCACGTAATAAAATAACCCGCCACGTTATTCCACGCCGATCTAACAGTTCGATAGTTTAACTGGTAGATTTGAACAGATATGTCTGCATCGACATATTACATTGCCATATTTGCGAGGTTACCGATATTGTCTGACATTAATTGACCGTTTAATTATATTAGTTCGCGTTTTGGCCATCGATGAATAAAGACTGTCGTGAGTGGACACGTTCTTGTGTCCCGAGCCAACGTAATAAAATAACCCGCCACGTTATTCCACGCCGATCAAACAGTTCGATAGATGGTAGATTTCAACAGATATGTCTGCATCGACATATTACATTGCCATATTTGTGAGGCTACCGATATTGTCTGACGTGTATTGACCATTTTTCTCAGCCTTTTTGTCAACCTGGATCTCGCATTTCGGTGTTCCGCTCAGAATAACACCGGATCGACAGTTCGAATCCAGTTAATTTTTACGAAACTATGCAAGCTGCTCGGTACAAAACACATGTACAACAGCTTACCATCCTCAAGCTAACGGTATGTGGTAAAACGGTTTCATCGCCAACTTAAAGCAGCAATTGGTTGAAAACATTAGCAATACTTAGTGCTGTTAGGAATTCGATCGGGCATGAAAGAGGATATGAATGCAACTTCTGCTGAAATGATTTACGGTTCAAGTCTTCGCCTTCCTGCTGAATATTTCGCCCCTTCGGATCAAAAAGCAAATTCGGATTTCGTAGATAAATTGAAGGTACGGCTCATGCTCAAAGACGTAAAGCCAAATGCCGATATTCGGCATAGTTGTAAACCAACCTTCATTTTCAAGATCTGTCTACTGCCAATCACGTTTTTGTTCGACGAGTTGCGGTTCGTACGCCCTTGCAACCTCCATATAACGGACCATACGAAGTCGTGCAAAGCCGCGATGAGTATTTTGTAATCAAAATAGGAGACAACAAAATGACGGTCTCATTAGACCGATTAAAACCAGCTTTTCTTTTGGCAAGAGATTATGAACCAGGAAGAGAACGTAACTTTCAATCCGTAATTGTAACCGACCAAACTTCAACCAGAATTGCATACCGAAGGAAATAGTAATCGCGGAAAATGCACTACACGCACAGGTAGAAGAGTACCAAGATGCATAGAATAATTCTATGCATCTATAAGAGTACGTTTTCCGGATAGACAGACCAGAGATATCTGCTCATTTGTAATAATGGATTCATGAACCCTACTTTCTATTTCCCGGTATCCTGTCAACTTTCTCTAGTCACAGAAAAAATCCCGGTATCGAAAACATATAAATAAAAATGGGTTCAAGCCCTGTGTACAGGAGCTTTCTGGCGCTCTAGTTCAAACAGACAAATTATATCTCCAAAAGTATTGGTTTCTCAGAGTTGGGAATTATATCAATGTATTCATATGATAGAACTGCATCATAAAGGAAATTCAATTTAAATAATAGTTTATTTATCAAGATTAAATGAGCAATCATGAGAATGAGAACTGCACCATGGAAGAAATCAAATTAAATCTGGCCAATTTTGCCCAATAACGAACTTAACCGAGATATTCATCTCCCTAAACTACTCTGAAAATTTCAACTACCTACCTCATTCCGTTCGAGAGTTATATCTATGTCTATGGATGAAAAGCAGTCTCACTACTCTCCGATCTCTTACTTCATGTTCCGTTCCGAAATGTAAGAATTTTCTGAGAAAACCTAATTTCGGAGCAAACAACTGAGATTTTTCTCACTTCGCTCACAAATCTTCGATTGATTAGATAATGTCATGTCTCAGGAATATCATTTCATCATTTGACATTATGACAATTCATACATAGAATAATATCATTCTGTGACAACGTTGAAATACGATTTATTATTGAAATTTAGAAAAATCATATCTCCGAAAGTATTAGCTTGTTAGAGTTAAAAATGATATCATTGGATTCTTATGGTAAAACAGCTTATTGAAAAAAATTTAATTTGGAATTTGCCTTGTAAAAAAAATTTTTTTTTGTTACTCCGAAACCATCTGTCCGATTTTGCCCAATAACGAACTTAGCCGAGATATTTCTCTCACAAACCTACTCTGAAAATTTCAACTGTCTAGCTCATTCCGTTCGAGAGTTATTGTGCCTACGGCCGGCCGGACAGAATGAATTTCGACCACGGATTCTTGATCAGTGAGTCGAACCAAATCGTTTAAGACCATTTTCATTGAAAAATTCGAAAATTACAGACATTTGGGCAAATAGCACTCAGTTCTGAGGAACTAGAGCGCCAAAAATGGGTTCAAGCCCTGTGGACAGGAGCTTTCTGGCGCTCTAGTTCAAACAGACAAATTATATCTCCGAAAGTATTGGTTTCTCAGAGTTGGGAATTATATCAATGTATTCTTATGGTAGAACTGCATCATGAAGGAAATTCAATTCAAATAATAGTTTATTTATCAAGATTAAATGGGCAATCTGAGAATGAGAACTGCACCATGGAAGAAATCAAATTAAATCTGGCCAATTTTGCCCAATAACGAACTTAACCGAGATATTTATCTCCCTAACCTACTCTGACAATTTCAACTACCTAGCTCATTCCGTTCGAGAGTTATTGCAGAAAAACTTTTTTTAAATTTTCAAATTTTTTTTTTGACACTTTGCGGTAATCTGGTCAATACAAAACTTCACATGCGTATAAAGGTCATGATTCTACAATTTGATGCTAAATTTCAGATAGATCGAGTTATTGGTTTCGGAAATATTCATAAAAAATGTTTTTACTAAAATCGGCCATAACTCCGAAACCGCTTGATGGATTTCGCCCATTAACAAACTCGTCCGATATATTTACGCTCCGAACCCACCTTGCAAATTTCAATCCTCTAACTCCTTTCGTTCGAGAGTTATCGTGCCTACGGCCGGGCGGCCGGCCGGATAGAACCGATTTCGACCTCGGATTCTTGATCAGTGAGTCGAACCAAATCGTTTGAGACCATTTTCAGCCAAAAATTCCAAAATTACAGACATTTGGGCAAATTGATAAGCACTCTGTTCCGAGGAACTAGAGCGCCAAAAAAACAAGTTTCTTATTACAATTCCCCAAAACAGGTTTAAAGTACCATACAAATAGTAGATATTCCATAAAACATGTATGAAAGAAGAGAAGTAATAATGAAAAATTACCTTGTAATCGATCAAAAATTTCGTTCACCAAATTTTCTCCTCTCTCGAGCTACAGAATTATGCTTTCAATATTTACGTAATATTTTCAAACATTTTTGGGTGAGGTCCCCGTTGCATCGCCAAAATACGAGTATTTCAACCCCAATATTTTTGAAGTTATAATATTCCCTTCCGTCAGTCCCGTCATAAAGAGAGAGAGAACTGAGCATTTTATGTCTTTGCATGAAAAGCAGTCTCACTTCTTTCAGATCTCTTACTTCATGTTCCGTTCCGAAATGTAAGACTTTTCTGAGAAAAACTAATTTCGTAACAAACAACTGAGATTTTTCTCACTTCGCTCACATTTCGGAATACACTTTATTCTCATAATTCTTCGATTGATTAGATAATGTGTTGTCTCAGGAAAATATGTTGACATTATGACAATTCACACATAGAATAATTATATTATCATTCTGTGAAAACGTAGAAATACGATTTATTATTGAAATTTTGAAAAATCATATCTCCGAAAGTATTACCTTGTTAGAGTTAAAAATGATATGATTGGATTCTTATGGTAAAACTGCTTATTGAAAAAAATTTAATTTGGAATTTGTTATGTAAAAAAAAATTTTTTTTTTGTTACTCCGAAACCATCTGTCCGATTTTGCCCAATAACGAACTCAGCTGAGATATTTATCTGCCAAACAGACTCTGAAAATTTCAACTGTCTAGCTCATTCCGTTCGAGAGTTATCGTGAATTAATTTCGACCACGGATTCTTGATCAGTGAGTCGAACCAAATCGTTTAAGACCATTTCCATCGAAAAATTCGAAAATTACAGACATTTGGGCAAATTGATAAGCACTCAGTTCCGAGGAACTAGAGCGCCAAAAATAATAAATATAATAAAAAATAACTTACACCTTAGAAGGTGCAGGTCCATGTGCCCATTGGCAGGTATAAAAGAGAATCACCCGAGAACAGTAGTCTAGTCAGTAACAATTTGTTAAGTTGCCATTGGTAACCCAAACAGGTCTCCTCGAAATAAAATTATGTTTTCGTTTTCGTCAAGTGTTTCGGTGTTTCCCGTAAACGTCGTAGCACCTCAGTTTCAAAAATATTTAACTATGGGCTACTTTTTAAATTATGTGGCTGCATATTCCAGGAATGAAGCACTTGACCTGCGAACAGCAGATGCATTAAGAATAAAAACAATCAAGTAATATTCAATGCAAATTTCACCATAAATCTTCAATACTTGTTCTCAATTAAGTTCGCTCGCGCTCCGCTCCTTTTAAATAGGTAAAATAGACAAATAATTGGCAAGTACACGAATGTATAGAGTACCATATTATATAAAACGTTAGCACTCATGAAGCTAGAGTACTTTAATAAGGCTATGAGCTCTTCTGTACAGCAACAGGACATGCAAAATTCTACTATGATCGTCGAATCTTAATGGCTAATTTTGAATGTAACTTCATTGCACATTATAATTTTAAAAATTTGGCGGATGAGTGTGAATCACAAAGTAATACCGCCGTATTCACAAAGCATTCAATTTCCGTTAATCCTAACTGAGGTCCTCAGTTAAGGATAAATAAGAATCGCAACCTCTTATTTATCCTTAACTGGGGACCTCAGTTAGGACTTAACGGAGATTGAATGCTTTGTGAATACGGCGGATAATTAGCCATTATTAGGATTAATGTCCAATTAAATATGGTTTATCAATTTTGGGTGTTCCTCCGGAGCCCTCTTAGCAATCGCCGACCAGCTGTCCTGGCCGGTCCGGGCTTGACTATGAATGTTCGTTAGCAAACGCATAGCCGTTTTCGATACTACAATATGGCAAAATATTAGCAGAAACTATTATCCTAGTTTGATCTATATGATTTGTCCAGGTATGAAATTATTCTCACGACAATGGTTAAAAATAATAAATACTGAATATCGACAGATTTCTGTGGTTCTCTTGGTACGCCTGAGATTAACCGAAAAATTCATTGAAGTGATGGACCAGGTTTTAAATAATTCAAAACAAGGAATTTATTATCAGACATCTGTACTAAATAATAATGTATAATATATTCAAAGCAAAGCCATGTCATTTTTTTAAGAAGCTATAACAATCGGGAAACACTCCTAAAAGTCTTAAAAATATTGCTACTGGAAATAATCCTTCATTTGCATGGTTATTCTCATACTATGTTATGTGTAAATAAAGAAAAACCATTAGGTAATTACAGTGTCATAAGCTTTTTATGATAATAGTATGTATAACATGTTTAAATATTCAAAAAAATCTAATTCTACTTTTCATAGCACCAAATTGGCTCATATAAATGCTGTCAAGCTTATCTACAAATCTATCATAATATTCAAACACCACTTTGAAGGCTTAGACTGATAAAACTCAAAAAACAAACATATAATATGAAATCACTTAGCAAATGTAAGGCAACAATTTTAGAATATACAATATATTTTATTCCATATCTATTCTCAAAATGTAAAACATGTTCACTTATACATATAGCTATTTTTGTAGTAATTTTAGTTGAAAAAATTACACATTCGGTTCGATTCTTGGGCAATAATAATTCCATCTAACTTATTAGATATCATATTACATTCTTAGCTAAACTAATTTGAATCGAATATACTCTAGTAATTATATAAAAGGCGCAGTATATCTAAAATTGAAGGCATTCATGAATAATATAGATAAAATTAAAGTATTTTATGGACTACATGATCTATAGTACACAAATAATAAATATCACATCAAAATTTTTATTACTCTAAAGGCTGGTACATTGATGATATGTATTAAAAATTTTGATGTTCTTTTTTTTGAACATTTTGTTTCTTTTTTATGGTATTCTTGTGTGGTAGTGTTAGTGTCAAGTGTATTTGTGTAATCTTCTCAAACATTGTATATGTAAAAATCACAATGTTTAAGACTCTCAATATATTATAATTTCGAATTAAATAACCTCCTTTGTCATTTGAACATCAATACAAGTTGGATAATGATTATTGTCTAGTAGTCAATCTGAAAGAAAAGATTCGATGAATTCCCTATTCATGACTCGAAGGCTAGTTATTATCAGCTGCTCATTATAATCTGGATTTAGAGTAATTTCTGTTTAGCGCACTCGGGGCAGATTATGTCATCCTGGTCAGTGATGAATCCACGGCCAACTAAGCTACTACGGCACATGGCACAGAAGAAACAGTCATTGTGCCAATGTCTGAAAAAGAAAAACAATATTATTTGAGAACACTGTAATGAAGCTATTCGTGGTCGCAAGCCATATGCTAGGAAGACCAAAACGATTATATCATTCATTTAACTTGAATGTTCTTAGCAAAATGTTCCATTTTAACAGAATTTCATTTCTTGAGTAGTGAAAAGAATAGGTTTTTCCACTTTATAGGGCACTCATCAAATGTGCGAGATTGCTAATGATTTTAACTCACATCGAGCAGGATTAGTGAATACACCCAGTTGGTTCCTCATGAGGAACCAACTACGCTGGGAGTATTATTATTTTTGCACGCGTGTTCCGCAAGGAACAGCGTGCTATCAATTTGCCACAATGTCTGTAGTTTTCGATTTTTTTTTGTGATAATGGTCTCAACGATTGTGTTACACTCTCTGATGAAGAATTCGAGGTCAAATTCAATTCTGTCCGGCCGTTAACACGATAACTCTAAAACGAAAGGAGTTAGAGAATTTAAATTTGCTGGGTAGGTTTGGAGTTAAAGCCCTCTTAGTAAAAACGTTTTCTATTAATATTTCCGAAACCGATCACTCGATCTATCTGAAATTTGGCACCAAAGTGTAGAATCAAGCCCTTTATATACATGCGAGGTTTTGTACCGATCGGATAGCCATAAAGTGGCAAAATAAATTTTCAAAAAATTTAAAATTTTGTTTCCACGATAACTCGAAAAATACTGATCTGATTGAATTGAAACTCAGTACCGATCGTATGGCCATAAAGTGGCAACACAAATTTTAAAATTTTGTTTCCACGATAACTCGAAAAATACTGATCTGATTGAATTGAAACTGAGTAGTTAGATGCAAAAGACCAAGGCAAACATTTTTGCAAAATTTCGTGAGGATCACGTGACATGAAAAAATTAAAAAAATCACAACTATTTTGCGGAATATTTTGCTAGAAATTCCGAAACCTATTTCATGGAATGCTGCCCCTTCCTGGCATTTTTCGTTATGCGCATGCGCAGATGAGAAGTGATTTAACTGTTGGAGTTTTCGTCAGAGAGAATTGGGATTTTGGGGTGGAGGATGCTATTTCCCCATAGAATCCCCTGGTGGAAGTCCGCGAAGAAATTTCAAGGCAATTCTGTGCACGGACAAGTCAGTTTCGAGGAAATAGCGTTGTTTCCGAGTTGAAATGTCTGTATCGTGGCCCTGGGTCCAATTTATAAATAACTATATGTGGATGACCTTGAAAAAATATAAAAAAGCACCGACGTGAAGTCAGTACTCTTTGGCGCTCGTGTTCACGTTGGCTGAACTGATTGATGAGTGTTTCGAGTTCAGTGGATAGAGCGAGCCGGAGATCTACCCAGAGGGTATAGTGAACACCATTCACTGTCGGGTCAAAAACTAACAGTGCTGTATCTATGCTGGCATAAGGATAGAGTAACAAAGTTGACAAAGAACACAACTGACTATCCCTAGTCGCACAAGCTCCAAGGAGCTTCTGAGGGATCTCCTTGGGGAAGACTTGGTAGGATCAGTATAATCATAATCATGTTTATAGCACGCGCGCCAAATGCAGATTGCCTTTACAATGAAAGAAAAATACCAAAAAAGCATTGACGTGGGGTCAATCTGCTTTGGCATTTGAATTTTTAATAATGAGAATCCTTGTTGCATGATATAAGCTGTCACCTATCATCCAGTAGTTACAGAACCATTTTCAGGTATAAGGATTTTTATGCATCTTCGTTGAATAATATTATCAGGAGCATGAAATATTATTGGAGTTCTTACCTATCTTCGAAAGAGATGAACTTAGTGCCGCCAATGCCAGTGATCGGTTTATTGCAAGCGAAACATCTCTTAGCAAACAGTTCGCCAAAGCACTCAGCACAATAAGGTTTCTCTTCACGGCTGGTGAAACGTTCTCCCGCAAGGCTCTTGGAACAATGGGTGCAGGTGAAGCACTCCCTGTGCCAGGGCTCGTTCTTGTATGTTACACCACCGCTAGTAATGACCTAAAAATAAATAATATTTGAAATTAAACTTGCGAAATTTCAATCAACCGAATGAACACGGGCACATGACACGGACTCATTCGTCACAGCAACAGTTAATTGAACCTATATTTAGGACCGATTCGAATGATTATGGACATAACATGAATTGGTTTATTTTTGGCGCTCTTGTTCCTCGGAACAGAGTGCTTATCAATTTTCTCAACTATCTGTAAATTTCTGATTTTTGGCTGAAAATGGTCTCACTGATCAAGAATCCGTGCTCCAAATCGATTCTGTCCGGCCGTAACCACTATAACTTTCGAACGGAATGAGCTAGACAGTTGAAATCTTCAGAATTGGTTCGGAAGATAAATATCTCGGCTAAGTTCGTTATTGGGCAAAACCGGGCAAGACCGGATGGTTTCGGAGTACCTAACGAAAAAAAAATATTTTTTTACATCACAAATTTCGAATTCAATTTTTTTTATGATGCAGTTTCATCATAATAATCCATTGATATCATTTTCAACTCTAACAAATTAATACTTCCGGAGATGTTTTTCCAAAATTTCAATATTAAATCGTAACTCTATGATTTTGCTGATTGCTGTATCGAAAATGAACGTCCGTATCAATGAATTTCATCTGTGTTCATACATTTCATCATTGTCATCTCATCTACAGATAAGAGACATGTCAAACATGTATTACTGAATGCAAAATGACCAAAAATGACCAATGGAATAACCTTGGATAATCCATATGATGAAGATAATCCATATGATGATGATGATGATGGAAATATATACTTTGGCAAGTTAATCAAATTCGGTTCAGAATATCTCCAGTAAAAACAAAACTGGAATATTGGCTAAGTTTCAATAGATATAATATAATTTTCATAGTACATTTTAAGAATGAATATCTCGGATAACTTCGTTATTGGGTAGAATTGGTCTGCTGGTTTTGGATTAATCATTTTTGGCACCCTTGTTGAATTTAATTTCTTTTATGATGTTTAAATTTAATTTCTTTTATGGTGAAGTCCTATCATAAGAATCCATTGACATCATTTTTATAATTATAATTTAAAATCGTCTAGTGAAAAAAATTACACGTTGAAAATTGAAATCAACAGAAGAACAAGAAATGCACCCCGATCTTTTTCTCTGAAGTATTGGAAAAACTGACTAAACTATACAAACATATTGAGGATTGTCCTCAGTGGATACTCCAAGCTTTTCATTTGAACTGGTTAGTTAAAAGCTCTTAGGATGCGGAACAAAATTAAAACAAAGAATAAAAAGTATTCCATTGAAAAGGGCAAGTTATGTCAATATCAGATATTGACATAAACAATAATGATTTTTTAGCGACGTTACCTCTGAATACCTGTCTTGATCGGTTATAATTTCGACATTTTAGAGAGAGTGGTTACAGAAGGTAACGGAGGTTCCCCTCCACGACCGTCATTTTGAAATTTTTGAAAAAATTGATGTAAAGATCATATGATGAATTTTTATATTTGTAAGTATAAACCAATATGACTTCTTTGCACAAATCGATCAGAATATTTAAAATTTCCCTTTTCCAATTTATGTGGGATTGTAATGACTTTTTAGCGACGATACCGCTCATAACCCGGTTATTAACAACGGTTTGTCATGAATGTCAAAAGTTTATCCCCCACCCCATAATCCCATGTTACGGAAGTTGAAAGTTAAAACGTCAACGGTTAATCTTCCAATCTTCGTAAATATTTGTTTACTTTTTATTATGCAAACCTTACTTATTCAAACGTTCGATAAACAATTAACATGAATTACAATTTTGTTGAATTTATTGGACGAAATGCTATTCTCTAAGGAGAATCATTGTTTTTGCGCGCGTGTTCCGCAAGGAACAGCGTGCTATCATTTCGTCACAATGTCTGTATTTTTCGAATTTTTTTTCGAAAATGGTCTCAAACGATTGGGTTCGACTCCCTGATGAAGAATTCGAGGTCAAATTCAATTCTGTCCGTCCGGTCCGGCCGGCCGGCCGGTCCGGCCGGCCGGTCCGGCCGTTAGCACGATAACTCTCGAACGGAACGACTTAGAGCGTTGAAATTTGCAGGGTAGTTTCGTAGCGTAAATATCTCGGACAAGTTCGTTAACGGGCAAAATCGACCGAGCGGTTTCGGAGTTAAGGCCGTTTTTAATGAAAACGTTTTTTATGAATATTTCCGGAACCGATCACTCGATCTTTTTGAAATTTGGCATCAGATTGTAGAATCATGACCTTTATATGCCTGCAAAGTTTTGTGTTGAACGGACGGCCCTAAAGTGGCAAAAAAAATTTTTGAAAATTTGAAAATTTTATTTTCACGATAACTCGAGAAATACTGATCTGATTAAATTGAAACTCAGTAGTTAGATGCAAAAGACCAAAGCAAACACTTTTGCAAAATTCCGTGAAGATCACGTGACATGAAAAAAATAAAAAAATTACTACTATTTTGCGGAATACTTTGCTTTTAATGCCGAAACATATGTTATTGAGGTTCATGCTGCCCTTTCCGGGCATTTTCCGTATTGCGCATGCGCAGATGAGAAGTCCTTTAACTGCTGTAGTTTTCGTCAGAGAGGATTGGGGTTTTGGGGTGGCGGATGCTATTCCTCCATAGACTTCAGATCCCTGATGAGGGTCTGCGCATGCGTAGATTAAAGATGCGATATCTTCCGAACCACTAGTGTTGGAGAATCGGAGTTTTTTGTAAGGTGTGTTATTTTGAGAGGACTTTTAGCCGCCAGTAAATTGCGCATGCGCAGAAGAGAAGTGACTGTTTTTGGGTTGGATGGGTTATGTTGGGAGTGCTGAGTCGATATTATGAGGTTTTAAAAGAATATTCATAGCAGTTCAGTGCAAGGACAAGTCAGTTTGGGGGATGTAGCGTTGTTTCCGAGTTAAAGTGTCCGTACTGTGGCCCTGGGGCTAATTTTGAAATTGATGTTACCGCTTACAGGCATTTTTCGTTATGCGCATGAGCAGATCATCAGTGATTTAACTGGTGGTGTTTTCGTCAGAGAGGAATAGGGTTTTGGGGTGGCGGATGCTATTCCTCCATAGAATCCCCTGTTGAGGGTCTGCGCATGCGTGGATTAAAGATGTGATATCTCCTGAACCACTAGTGTTGGAGAATCGGAGTTTTTTGTAAGGTGTGTTATTTTGAGAGGACTTTTAGCCGCGAGTAGATTGCGCATGCGCAGAAGAGAAGTGACTGTTTTTGGGTTGGATGGGTTATGTTGGGAGTGCTGAGTCGATATTATGAGGTTTTAAAAGAATATTCATAGCAATTCAGTGCAAGGACAAGTCAGTTTGGGGGATGTAGCGTTGTTTCCGAGTTAAAGTGTCCGTACCGTGGCCCTGGGGCTAATTTTGAAATTGATGTTACCCCTTACAGGCATTTTTCGTTATGCGCATGAGCAGACCATCAGTAATTTAACTGGTGGTGATATCGTCAGAGAGGAGTAGGGTTTTGGGGTGGCGGATGCTATTCCTCTATAGAATCCCCTGTTGAGGGTCTGCGCATGCGTGGATTAAAGATGTGATATCTCCGGAACCACTAGTGTTGGAGAATCGGAGTTTTTAGTAAGGTGTGTTATTTTGAGAGGACTTTTAGTCGCGAGTAGATTGCGCATGCGCAGAAGAGAAGTGACTGTTTTTGGGTTGGATGGGTTATGTTGGGAGTGCTGAGTCGATATTATGAAGTTTTAAAAGAATATTCATAGCAATTCAGTGCAAGGAAAAGTTAGTTTGGGGGATGTAGAGTTGTTTCAGAGTTAAAGTGTCCGTACCGTGGCCCTGGGGCTAATATCGAAATGGATGTAACCCCTTACGGACATTTTTCGTTATGCGCATGAGCAGACCATCAGTGATTTAACTGCTGGTGCTTTCGTCAGAGAGGATTGGGGTTTTGGGGTGGCGGATGCTTTTCCGCTATAGAATCCCCTGGTGAGGGTCTGCGCATGCGTGGATTCAAAAAGCGATATCTCCTGAACCACTAGTGTTGGAGAATCGGAGTTTTTCATGAGGTGTGTAATTTTGGGAGGACTTGCAGCCACGAGTATACTGCGCTTGCGCAGACGAGAAGTGAATGGTTTTGGGTTGTTTGGGTTATGTTGGGAGTAAAGAGCCGATATTGTGAGGTTTTAAAAGATTATTCATGTCAATTCAGTGCACGGACACAAGTCAGTTTGGGGGAAATAGCGTTGTTTCCGATTTGAAATGTCTGTATGGTGGCCCTGAAGCGAATTTATAAATAACTATATTCGGTAGATCTATATTAAAATGCGTTCGGATTTGGAGAAGATGCAATTGCGTCCCTAACGGAGGACCCACAACCGAATTTTTTTCTGATCTACGGTAAAGCTAACAGCCAAACTGTATTGATAGCTATATTTGTTAAAGGAACTTGAAAAAAAAAAAAAAAAGCACTGACGTAAAGTCAGTACTCTTTGGCGCGCGTGTTCACGGTGGCTAATTTGAATTGAATGATTCAAAAATTAACAGTGCTGTATCTAAGCTGCCATCAGGATAGAGTAACAAAGTTGGAAAAGAACACAAGTGACTCTCCTTAGTCGCACAAGCTCCTAGAAGATTTGGGAGGGTCAGTATAATCCTAATCATGTTTATAGCACGCGCGCAAAAGCAGATTGACTTAACAATGAAAGAAAAAGTGTAAAAAGTCAATCTGCTTTGGCGCGCGTGCTATAAACATGATTAGGATTATACTGACCCTCCCAAATCTTCTAGGAGCTTGTGCGACTAAGGAGAGTCACTTGTGTTCTTTTCCAACTTTGTTACTCTATCCTGATGGCAGCTTAGATACAGCACTGTTAATTTTTGAATCATTCAATTCAAATTAGCCACCGTGAACACGCGCGCCAAAGAGTACTGACTTCACGTCAGTGCTTTTTTTTTTTTTATTGGAATTGCTCCCAGTGATGATAGCACTATTCAAATTCTGGATTGGATCACTTCAGGCTAGACCTAGAGGATATCTGGCTTGAAATATATACTGAAATTGAATTTTTTCAATTATTTCGAATGCAAAAAGAAACCTTCTATAATTAAATTTCTTGATGAAATTATAGAAAATGATTCTCACCACCTAATTAAGAAAAAGTAAAGAGGTGGGCACTAACCAGAACAACAAGAACGTAGTCTACTAGTCTTTTTGTGGTCTATATCCAAGCCAGATTGCCTTAATTCTATTACGGATTAATAAAACATTCGCCGTTTGGCGGTATGTAATGACAAAGTAATCCACTCCTTGGTAGTTTAGAGTACAGTAAAAAAAATCTACGCTTTCCTTTGCCACAGCCATTTCAATTGCTTTCAACAGTTTCAAACTTTCAATACTTTTTACAATTTCAAACTTTCAACAGATGTCAATCGCCTCAAGGAGCCGGTCATAAATTTTGATACCAGTATCAAATGTCAAAATGACAGCTTTGGAGGGGAACTTCCGTTACCGCTTTTAACCACTTTCGCTAAATGTAAAAATTATAACTGTTTGATACCGGTATTGCGGTATCGTCGCTAAAAAATCATTATAGACAACATCGCTGTACGGATACGTTTTCGCGAAACCGGCATCACTTTAGCCTATACTGTATACATCTTCTCATAACCCAGAATTCCCGCAAAATGTACGAAAATTGGACTCCCTGACCCATACGAGGCCTCGATAAAATGAGATATCCAATATAACATTTTATAGATATCGAGTCCTCGTTAATCAATTGAGGAAACATTTTGAAAAACTATTGAAAAATTAAAACACTTGCCTTAAGTATTATATGTTGTGAAACTTATTATATTGTTGACATTTATGTTTTCTTTACTTTTTGATCGCGCCAAAGTTATTAATTTTTGCAGTAAGTGTGCCAAAAGTTTAACTTCGTTACTCTTATTTTGGTCGAAATCTTGATATTAACGAATGAATCCGTGGTTAATCAAGTGGTAGTTTGAAATTTTAACATATAGTTTTAAAATACAGCATGATTGCAAACTTCGTGCATCGTGCAAGAAATATACACGTTTTGCACTACATACAAAAATAATTATGATAACTGATAATATAGTTTTTTTGGAAAGTACATCGATCTATTCGTTGCTATATGAACTTGATTAAATATTAATATTATCATGGGTCTGTGAAAAATTTATTTGTTTACTTTGACAGATTCACTAAACTGGATTCAAAATTTATAGATTTGCACCGCAAAGTGACGTTCAATGCATTTAATTAATCATAAGGCAAATTTAAAACAATTTTCGATTGTATAATATCTATTTGATATTTTGTTTTGTTTATATGACGGCCATATGGTGTTAATAATCAGTGAAATCTATTGATCATTTCATGAACGAGCACGCTGAAGCCCCGTATGCCACATCGGTGCTCCGCAAGCAATATACAGGGGTATACAGGTTGCTCGGTAAAAGGGGTCATAAAATATTTAAAATTGAATTATATGCATAAAACAAAGAATAACTTATTCCGGGATTGGGCCTGGTTAAGATCAAAATCAAATATCAAACAAGCACTGACGTGAAGTCAGTAGCTTTTGCGCGTATGTTCTATTGTCCATTCTCCTGTATTGGACACTCTTAATCGAATTTACCATGGTGAATTCTATTGTCTGTTCTCCTGCATTGGACACTCTTAATCGATTAAGAGTGTCCATGATTTAGTAACGCTTCGTCTTTGAAGATGGAAACATTGTTCCCGAAACATATGTCAGACGACTGTAGTGGACAAGAGTGTAGTTATTTTTGTAGTATTTATTTATGGTTGAAATCTGAAAATTTAATAAAAACTATTTATGTTTCAATTTTGTTTTCTTTATTTTATTGAACATCTTCTATACGAGGGCCAATCTCTATATTTTATGCTAATAATTGAATCTTATAATGACATTTCATTTTGGCCTTCCAGTAAGCAAACACCCTGTATAATATACTCAGTGACATTAGAGGTGTTACACCCAGAAGGAATAATTTCTTCAACTTGATTGAAACATTTTATGGATATGTAATTCGTAATCAAATCAATTATGTGTTTGGCTACCACATATCAGAGTACCCTGCTGAACACTTCAAGCCATCGACAATACGATAACTATAAATTCAATTAAAAAAAATACATTCATTCAGAGTCTTTTCGAAGCTCTTACCTTGTTGCACTTGATGCACCTGGTGGCGAATTTCTCTTCGTAACATTTGGCGCAATAGATTTCTTGCTCCCTAGGGATGAAGCTCTGGGTACCAATTGGAACCTTGCATACACAGCAGCAGAAACATTTCTCATGCCATTGTCTGGTTTTGTATTCCATTTTCTTGGTTCCTGCAATAAATAATATATCGATGAAAAATTGGATTTGAATTTCGATTGGCTAATTTGAATATAATAATAATATAGTATTCATATACATGTATATTATTCAAATCGTATATAGAAAATAAGCGGATGAAGGTTCAATATTGGGGTAGGGGGGCACCGGGAGTCGTATATTGAAGGAAATAATCTACACTCTACAGTACATAACATTGGGTGTTGTGCACTAAAGTAACTACCTATACCGTAACTGCATGTATGAATATAATTTTATCCATTATGTCATACTTTATTTTTCTTATCTCTTATCTGTCTACATAGAAATTTACAGATTTATAGTTCATTTGGCAGCTTAGCATAAATAGAGTTTTTTAACTCATTTCTATTTGTTAGCCTTAATTAATATAAAAGAGTGAAATGATGACTCAATGAGTATATTATGATACTCTAAAAATCCTCCACAATTGCCCGAATAAAAATTATAAAACCATTGCCGTGGCGTTCGGGGCTTTAGCGGTCAAAATAAATTTCCTACAAATCCCCAAAAGTAGGATTTCAGCTAGGTGATAGTGGGAAACATTTCTGTTTGCAGGAAAAATATGAAGTTATTTGTTAAGTATCACTAGAGCGCTTATTCGTGACAATTTAGAATATTAATTATTTAGCATATGTACATATTTGATATTTCAAATATGAAAATCTTTTGGGAATATTATTATTTACGATGAAAGTTGGCCCTTTTGCGCGCTCGTACCAAGGAGTTGTCACATCGTCCCAATGTGTTTAGTTTGCAGCTAACGGAATATCGCATCAAATGATAAGGTACGTTGGAGTTACCGAGGATGAATTCGAATAACTTGGAAATTTTAGATTTGTGGGGAAGGTATTGAGCATGAATAGGAAAATTATCTTAGTGAATGGGCATGATCCAGAAAAATAACCATTTGAAAATTTCATTTTCATCTAAAAAAATATAGATTCATCCAAATTTAGATCTAGAATACAGACCAATGAAAGAAAATGATTTGTCTAAAATTTCATGAGGGCCATTTGAATTTTCGAAATAGATGAGTTATTCGCAACTCCCACCATTTGAAAAAGATTTTAGTGATACTATATTCAAAATTTCGCCAAAGGATTCCATGATCGGTTTATAGTAAAGAAGATCGGGTGTTCAAACCTCGGTAACTTCCTGATATTAAAAGGGGTTTGCTGCCAATAATTTAGGGAGTTCTCGTGGCTTATTCGGGAAAGCGCGAGGTTACTGTGCAGGAGGTCATGCGTTCGTAACTTGAAGTGGTCAGATTATTTTCACATTTTTTACTCGCTCATATCAAGAGATAATAAACAGGGTGCTTCAGAATAAGGTGCTAATCCTTAGGTGAAAATATGAAGAAAAGTTCCAACGAACCTATGTCCTAAACCTCTTATCTTTTGGGATACAGGGTGTTAAAGTTTCAAGAAAAAAATAACTTCATAGACATATTATCCACGCCTCTGTATACAGCTTTTTATTTTTTTATCGGAAATCGTTCGTCGGTCGAAAAAAGAACCAGATATACAATTTACCCTTAAATGAATGAGGATTTTATAAATAATTTTTATTTTAAGAAACAACAGAGGCGTGCATACATTTTTTCCAAAAATATGTAGTCTACATCCTGTACGGATATTACAGGATGAAAATAAAAAATCTTTCACATAAAAAAATGGCCATGGATGCATATAGGGCGTGTCAAATGTCATTTCTTCTTAAAATGACCCTTAAGGATCAGCATCTTATTTTAAAACACCCTGCATAAAAATAATATCCAAGTGTTAAGTTTTTAAAATCATAAAATATTTTATTCTCTGAACATTATCCTCTGACTATCCGTTTATGAATATTATAAACAATCATTTCAAAACGCCCATTTGAAATATTGTTTTTTTCAATAAGACGGGTGTCTGATAACAATAAACTTTAGCTAGTTGAAGGCATATACCAAATCAGTAAAATCTATGTACCATTCACTAATATGCTTTGATGAGAAGTTCCTCTATGTTTCTCTGATAGTTCTTTGTAGTATTTGCATTATCGACATAGCATGCGTCTGTCAAATGTCAAATGTGTAAAAAAACTAGTAGTTGGAGAAGCACTGTGGCCAGGAGCTTTGGCACTCTTGTTAAAATTTATAGCCAGAGTGGTCACTCATACAGGTACTGGACTGATTAGTCTCAGAAAAAAAAATATTTCCCATATTTCCAACAATATAAATCCTACTGTAAAAACAAGCCCCAAAAGAAACTCGTCCACTTTTTTTTTGTGATTTTTTGGAATTTCCCTAATATCTTCTACAATGTAAACACAATTGGGTCAAATCTAGAACTTTACTGTAAAATAAGGTTTTGAAGGCTCTTCCAAAATTTAAACGATATCAGACAGATAGTTTCTGAGATTCAACATTTTTGGCGCTCTAGTTCCTCGGAACTGAGTGCTTATCAATTTGCCCAAATGTCTGTAATTTTCGAATATTTCGATGAAAATGGTCTTAAACGATTTGGTTCGACTCACTGATCAAGAATCCGTGGTCGAAATTCATTCTGTCCGGCCGGCCGTAGGCACGATAACTCTCGAACGGAATGAGCTAGAGAGTTGAAAATTTCAGAGTAGGTTTGGGGCATGAATATCTCGGCTAAGTTCGTTACTGGGCAAAATCAGACAGAAGGTTTCGGAGTAATAAAAAAAAAATTTTTTTTTACAAAACAAATTCCAAATTTAATTTTTTTTAATAAGCAGTTTTATCATAAGAATCCATTCATATCATTTTTAACTCTAACAAGCTAATACTTTCGGAGATATGATTTTTCAAAATTTCAATGTAAATCGTATTTCACAGATTGATATAATTATTCTATGTATATTCTTTGTATGAATTGTCATAAAGTCAACTTGACAGAAGGGAATATTGTAACTTCAAGAATATTGGGGTTGAAATACTCGTATTTTAGCGATGCAACGGGGACCTCACCCGAAAATGTTTGAAAATATTACGTAAATATTGAAAGCATAATTCTGTAGTTCGAGAGAGGAGAAAATTTGATGAACGTAGATCAGGAAATTTTTGATCGATTACAAGGTATTTTATTATTACTTATCTAATAAACTATTATTTGAATTGAATTTCCTTTATGATGCAGTGATATCATATGAATACATTGATATAATTCCCAACTCTGAGAAACCAATACCAGATATAATTTGTCTGTTTGAACTAGAGCGCCAGAAAGCCCCTGTCCACAGGGCTTGAACCCATTTTTTTAAATATACGTTTTTAATTTCGAGTCATGCGATCTTCCCAAAATTTTGCATAAGTCTTCGTATCGGAATTTTTGAACTACCTAAATACCGAAGTTTAATTCGATCAGATCAGTATTTTTCGAGTTATTGGGACAACAAAATTTCAAAATTCAAAATTCAATGAGTCGACACTAATCGTTTGAGACCATTTTCGGCCAAAAATTAGGAAATTACAGATATTTGAACGAACTGATAGGCATTCTGTTTAGATGAACAGCCAAAAATTGGAAAAGCACTGCCGTAAGTCTGCTTTGGCGCACATCTTCAAATATACAGGGCGAGTCTTTGACCACTGCATTAATTTTAACCAAAGATTCCTCTCATCAAATGAAACACTTTTTTCCTTTAACATTTTTCCAAATTCAGCTCAGGTAGAAAGATACAGGCTGTTGAAATTTTGAAAAAAAATCAATTTTTATTTTGTAGCTTTGACATCCTTTTTTCGAATATAATGAATGTTGGCGTAAAGTTTCCTATAACTATGATACATATTTTCCAAATATTAGTTATTTTCTACTTCTACTGGTTTTCTAGTTATGGACTCGTGGATTCATAAAACTAAACGAAATTAGCATAAAGAAAGCATATAAAGTTGTTTTTGAGTCATTTCAAGAATATTCCATCGTTTTAGAACATTATATTATTCTTCATCATTTCTCCTTATACGCACCGTTTTCGAGATATTCTTCATTGAATGTTTTAAAATGGAAAACTCCAGAAATTTCACTACTTTTATGGATCCGTCCCTGCATTAAATGCATATTAATATACAGTATACAGGGTGTTTCTTTGACCACTGCATTAATTTTAACCAAAGATTCCTCTCATCAAATGAAACACTTTTTTCATTCAACATTTTTCCAAATTCAGCTCAGGTAAAAAGATACAGGCTGTTGAAATTTTGAAAAAAAATCAGTTTTTATTTTGTAGCTTTGACATCCATTTTTCGAATAAAATGAATGTTGGCGTAAAGTTTCCTATAACTATGATACGTATTTTCCAAATATTAGTTATTTTCTACTTCTACTGGTTTTCTAGTTATGGACTCGTGGATTCATAAAACTAAACGAAATTAGCATAAAGAAAGCATATAATGTTTTCCTTGAGTCATTTCAAGAATATTTCATCGTTTTAGAACATTATATTATTCTTCATCATTTCTCCTTAAACGCACCGTTTTCGAGATATTCTTCATTGAATGTTTTAAAATGGAAAACTCCAGAAATTTCACTACTTTTATGGATCCGTCCCTGAGCGTTGGAATCCCGAATCAAGCTGTAAACCACGTTACCATGCCTTATTCTCGTCCGCCAACAATGTCATAGATAATTTATATGCGGGAGTGTATTAGCACATTGTGAAATCTTTAAACGCTTGTAACTTTTTACCTGAGCCGAATCTGGAAAAATGGTAAATGAAAAAAGGGTTTCATTTGATGAGAGGAATCTTTGGTTAAAATTAATGCAGTGGTCAAAGACTCACCCTGTATAGCCAGAGCGATCACCCATCTAGGTACTGAAGCGCCCAAAGCTGATTGGCTTCCAGGAAAATATTCGATCGAGTTCAAATCTAGAACTTGGTAGATACATTTCAGTGATATCTCACGGTTAGGGGCCGTCCATTAATCACGTTATCTTTTTTTAGCATTTAGCCGAAATTATTTATTGCAACTAGTATTTCCAGCAATATCGAAAAAAAATGGGTTCAAGCCCTGTGGACAGGAGCTTTCTGGCGCTCTAGTTCAAACAGACAAATTATATCTCCGAAAGTATTGGTTTCTCAGAGTTGGGAATTATATCAATGTATTAATATGATAGAACTGCATCAAAAAGGAAATTCAATTCAAATACTAGTTTATTTATGAAGATTAAATGAGCAATCATGAGAATGAGAACTGCACCACATTTTCAATTTTTTTTTTACACTTTGCGGTAATCTGGTCAATACAAAACTGCACATACGTATAAAGGTCATGATTCTACTGTCTTCTACAGTCTGGTGCTAAATTTCAGATAGATCGAGTGATCGGTTTCGGAAATATTCATAAAAAATATTTTTACTAAAATCGGCCATAACTCCGAAACCCCTTGATGGTTAACGCCCATTAACGAACTTGTCCGAGATATTTACGCTCCAAAACCACCTTGCAATTTTCAATCCGCTAACTCCTTTCGTTCGAGAGTTATCGTGCCTACGGCCGGTCGGCCGGCCGGACAGAATCGATTTCGCACTCGGATTCTTGATCAGTGAGTCGAACCAAATCATTTGAGACCATTTTCAGCCAAAAATTCCAAAATTACAGACACTTGGGCAAATTGATAAGCAATCTGTTCCGAGGAACTAGAGCGCCAAAAAAACAAGTTTCGTATGACAATTGCCCAAAACAGGTTTAAAGTACCTACAAATAGTAGGTATTCCATAAAACATGTATAAAATAATAAATTACCTTGTAATCGATCAAAAATTTCCTGATCTACGTTCACAAAATTTTCTCCTCTCTCGAACTTTGGAATTACTCTTTCAATAAACGTAATATTTTCAAACATTTTCGGGTGAGGTCCACGTTGCATCGCTAAAATACGAGTATTTCAACCCCAATATTCTTGAAGTTACAATATTCCCTTCTGTCAAGTTGACTTTATGGCAATTCATACATAGAATATACATAGAATAATTAACCTCAACCTGTGAAATACGATTTACATTGAAATTTTGAAAAATCATATCTCCGAAAGTATTAGCTTGTTAGAGTTAAAAATGATATGAATGGATTCTTATGATAAAACTGCTTATTAAAAAAAATTAATTTTGAATTTGTTTTGTAAAAAAAAAATTTTTTTTTTATTACTCCGAAACCTTCTGTCCGATTTTACCCAGTAACGAACTTAGCCGAGATATTCATCCCCCAAACCTACTCTGAAAATTTCAACTCTCTAGCCCATTCCGTTCGAGAGTTATCGTGCCTACGGCCGGACGGCCGGCCGGCCGGACAGAATGAATTTCGACCACGGATTCTTGATCAGTGAGTCGAACCAAATCGTTTAAGACCATTTTCATCGAAATATTCGAAAATTACAGACATTTGGGCAAATTGATAAGCACTCAGTTCCGAGGAACTAGAGCGCCAAAAATGACTGCTTGTACTAATATTTTTTTCGTAATTTTTTTAAAATTATCTAGGGGAACGGTTCTCACATTCTACACACGTTTTTATGTCGATATTCTACAGCTAGTTACCGAGATTCAATTCGATCGACCTACCCTGAAAATTGCAAGTCCCTATCCCCTTTCGTTCGAAAGTTATCAAGGCAACGGTCTCCCATCCAGCTACTGAACTCACACATGGCTGCCAGGATCTCCGACATTATTGATCTGATCGTGTTCAAACTTGGAACTTGGTAGTAGAGTTAGATTTTGAAGGCTCTCGCAAAATTTCACCGATGTCGGACGAATAGTTTATGATATATAGAATTTTTTTGAATGATTATTTTCAATAATTTTTTCAAGATTTTCTAGTGATACGATCCTAACGAAATTTTGCGAGAATTTTCGGCGTTGGCATTCTACAATTAATAACTATGTTTGAATTGGATTGGTCTTGTATTTTTTGAGTTATTGAGGAAATAACAAACAAATCACCGAAATTTCAGATGGGTATAACTCCAAATCCGTTTGGTCGATAATGTATATAAACAAATGTCGCATACAGATGCACAACCTTACCTAAAAATTTCAAGTCGCGATCTCTTTCCGTTCTCAGGTTATCCTGACATAAATAATATTTTTTTTTCTCCCCCGGGATGAAAAGTTCACTTTTCGTCCCTGTCACGCGGGAGAAAAGTACCAGATTCTCTCCCGGTGAGATGGCAAATTTACTTTATCTCCCGGCGGTTACCTAGCAACCGCGTGCTTGTATCTCAAGTTGTTGACAGCTGATTCAAAATAATTAATTATTTCAGTGAATACCGACAATTATAATAAAAAATGGATTTGATTAACTCTGATGAAAGTGAATTAGACGGAGAAGAAAAACTTTTCATCCCGGTTGAGAAAAAAATCGTATACGCACCTAGGGAGAAAAGTAGGACATCCTCGCCCGCGATTGTCCCCCTCGCCTCCGGCTCGGGAGACAATCATTCGCGGGCGTGAATGTCCTACTTTTCTCCCTCGGTGCGTAATATACTATTGATAATTTTTTAAAAATTTTCACAAACGTCCGTAGGTTTGTATTCTGCAACTACTCACCAAGTTTTAATTCGATCGGATTAGTATTGGTTGAAAACAAAATTTGGACGCTTCACCTATCCTGAAAATTTCAAGTCGCTATCCCTTTCCGTTCTCAAGTTATCGTACCAACAGCCGGACGGTCGGCCGGCCGGATAGAATCAAATTTGACCTCGAATTCTTCATCAGTGAGTCGAATCCAATCTTCAGAGACCATTTCGGCGAAAAATTCGAAAATTACAGATATTTGGGCAAAATGATAACGCGATGTTCCCCAGAACATACGTGCAAAAATAAATACACGTGATATCGTACTACACCGCCCCCCTCCCCCCTCGTGATGTTTCGTGATTTTTGGCAACACCCCCCCACCTCCTTTCGAGCTTCACGTGATTAATGGACGGTCCCTTAGAGAGGCAGCATTTGTTGATACAATTTTCTACTCATTCGATCCTCTCGAATTATGCTTAACTCTTTGTGTCGATATTTTTCAACTAACTACCGAATTACAATTCGATCAGATCAGCATTTTTCGAGTATTCGGGAAAACAAAATTTTAGATGGCTATAACTCCGAAACCACTCGCTGGATTTTGCCCATAAATGAACTTCCCGGCGAATTTGGATTCCAAACCTGCTCTGAAAATGGCAATTCTCTAACTTATTACTCGATGGATTATCCCTATTAACGAACTCAACCGAAATATTTATACCCCCAGCCTACCCTGCAAATTTCGAATCTTTAACTTATGTCGTCCGTTAGTTATTGCGCCTACGGCCGGACAAAATCAAGTTTGACCTCGGATTGTTTATCAGTGTGTCGAAATTAAACATTTAAGGCCATTTTCGGTCAAAAATTCGAAAATTACAGACATCTGGGCCAAATGATATTCAGGTTAACAAGCACGCCAAAAATATTGAATTCCGTTCGGTAAATTGCTGTTATCCATACGACTAAATTTCAAACTGAACTCGTTGGAAAGGCCAACGTACCTAGTATAGTCAATACATCAATTAGGCGAAGTAAGTAAACCATAAATTCAGCTTGTTTCACCGCCATAAAATGGAATTAATAAAAGCAGCTTTTTATTACATTTTCTGACCTGAATCGGCATCATTACTTCGGTTGCAGTGAGTATCGAGAAAAAAAAGATCAAACATTGGCAATATGAGTTGATGATGCCAAATATTCTATTAAGAAATACGAATACAGTATGAAATCCTAACCTCGGTAAACTTGAATTGAATTTAAAGTAGATATAATTTGAAACAAGGCGATTGTTCCATTACCTGAATGCTATAAATATTGTGAATGATATTTAATTCGATTAATCTGTTAAATTTGTTCAAATCGTTGTAGGAGGTGTAAATGACCTAGAAGTCGAAACACCTCAAATGCATGGCATTATTTCATAAATAAAAAAAAAAAAAATTCCGAGATTATTCTTATGACTATTCCACTTGTATGATATTTAGTAAGGAAGTATCCATAGCGAAGCTCGAATGCAGCAATGCAATGACCGAAAAATTACAACGGTAATTGTATCGTAGATGATTCAATTAGCCCTGTAATTTTTCGTCGCCATGGTTGCAAACAAACCATGATAATGAAATCATCATGTTGGCGCTCTTGTTCCTCGGAACAGAGTGCTTATCAATTTGCTCAAATGTCTGTAATTTTCGAATTGTTTGATGAAAATAGTCTTAAACGATTTGGTTCGACTCACCGATCAAGAATCAGTGGTCGAAATCGATTCTATCCTGCCGGTCGTAGGCACGATAACTCTCGAACGAAATGAGCTAGACAGTTGAAATTTTCAGAGTGGGTTTGGATGATAAATATCTCGGTTAAGTTTGTTATTGGGCTAAATCAGCCGGAAGGTTTCGGAGTAACGAAAAAAAAATTTCTTTTACATTACAAATTTCGAATTCTATCCGTCTGTGTTCTATCTGTGTTCACTGTTAATTCGTGTAATCTCATCTACCTATGAGTGACATGTCAAATTTATTTCTGTTAATATTATCTTTTACTTCCTTACACGGTCATTCAGCCATCAATCTCGCATCAGTTCAGTCCGTGACCTTTAGGACGATGAGACTGATGCGGATTGATGAACTGACGAAGCACATTAGTATTCCATCAATCCATCAGTTTCCCTTCTAACATGGAGATTACACGCTCAATCTGACATCAGTTCAGTCTCACATCAATCATGGATTGATGTCAGACGGACGGGAAACTGATTGTATACGCGTAGACTGATGGACTGATGGTCCGGTATGATGGAATATTAAATATTTTCGTCAGTGTGGTCAGACTGATGTTGACTGACGTGCAGAAATGTCTTGGGCGAGTTCAATTCCTGGATGGGTGACCGCTCGGTCTATGAATATCAAGCGCGCCATCGCTCCCATCTAGTTTCAATGAATGATTATGATTTAACTGAATTTCATTTTGTTATTTATTAAATGCCGTTTGCGCCTCGAAAATAAGAATTGCTTTTTAATCTCTTCCTAATTTTTCTAAGATCAATTTATAAACATATACTTTCCTCAAATTTTGTGTGTGGACAACTGTTGGAAGGTCCTAAAATACTGAGACTGTAGTATAGTTCTTCCGTTTATACCGGAAACACATATGGGTTTTCCTGCAAAATTGGGAGATAGGGTGTCATAATATTGCGAATATCTACGAAATACCATAGATATTGTAGTATCGGCTATTTGGACTTTATTGACAAAGCTTCAAGCTAGCTAAAATCAACTTTTCAATTGAAAATAAATATATACAGAGTCCTCGAATATCTTCATCAAAACTCGTCATTTGAAAGGATAGAACGCATCCAGGAAACTTATCGTCGCTAAAGAACATCGATAAAATGAGTTAGTTATTCGAATACTTAGCTTTGGTTTAGTTTTTTTTGAAAGCACTTTCCACCTCGGAAATAGATGTAGAAATCTATTATTATATTATTATTATATTACATATCTCAGGATTATGGAGATATTTGAGAAATATCGGAAATATTTGAGAAACATCGGCAATAAATAAATTATAATTGTTTCAAGGTTAATCCGAAATGTTAGGAAATATTTGAGAAATATCAGAAATATTAAGTAGGTATAGGAAATTTCATAAATATTTCGGAAAAAGATGTAAAAAATTTTACTAGTGAAAAGCCCCTCGGTTTTTCCATCATACACAAACTTTTTCAATATGTATCTCAATGATGGTATCTAAGTAAACGATTTAGTTGTTGCAAAGAAATTGATTTACAATTGATATTCTTTTGGGTCACTGTGAAACATCAATAGACGACGTCACTTTGATAGATTCATATAATCTATAGATAAGCATCGAAAAGCGATGTTCTTTGGATGTTGAATGAATTTACGTCTATTCTAATGCATATATTCAATATATACAACTTCCAGGATATGCTCATTTGAAATTTTGATTTCGGATACAACGAATTTCTTACATCTATAAATAACAGCAGTGTACAAATCAATGATATATTGATCATTAAATGAACGAGCACTCTCAAGTTTCAGACTTCACGAGTACTTTTAAGTTTTCTTTTTAAGAATAGCTTGTTTAGCGAATCCGTATCATGAAATCATATAACTACCGTCATTGTATCCCGCGAACTCGTGAACACCTGATTTTAGAATATTGCTGTAAATAAATTTTAATTCAAAGAATATAAATTGACAAAATCCACGAATATTGTGAAAACACGTTGATTCAATCCCTAAAAATATGTAGTTCCCAATATGTTTGTACCAAGGTTCGAGAAATATCCATATTTATCATAAAAAAAAAAATACCCAAAATAAATTTTAATTGAACAAATATGAATTAAGAAAATCAACGAAGCTAATGAGTATACGTTGATTGGACCTCGAAAAATATGTAGTAATGTGAAACCGGGTAACATTGACACAACTTTATGGAAATGTTTATGGGGAATATTCACCATGTATGTGCTAGTATTTACTAGTCCCATATACGCTATTTTAGTGTGGTGGCATTCAGCCATTTTAGTTACAGTGTGGGAAAGCCAATTGGAATTGAAAAAGACTATAACATTGTGTTTTCCAGATGGTACCATGAAAACTACGTACAACACTTTCTGTGGCAATATTCGTTTCTTTAGAAAGCCTTCGCAAATTGTTTTGTGCTGATAACTTAATAACAATTTTACAAACGATTGGTTACGAAGATACGCGTGTTTCATGAGAAATTTCCGAAATTGCCGCTTATAACCCAAGAGACAATAAGTAAAATAGAGAAGCAGTTTCGAGAGTTTTGGCATGTGAGGTAGATTAAAAATCAGCCGATAAAATACTGTGTGAGGATGTGAAATTATCTGTGATGTTTGACTTTGGAGAAAATCATTCAATGTCCGCCATACATCGGTTCTAACTATCTAACATATTAAAACGAAATAAAATGAATCCCTCTAAAATGATACCAACCCAGGAACTCTTGGAAACCATTATTTTTCTTTTGAGAACTTATTTTTGTGAACAAATTTCTTATTTGTTATCCAACTAGTCCATGTTGGATAACAATATTATCCAATAAGTAGACGTTTTGTTTTCTGATGAGTGCACTTTTTCTCTCAACGGCCTTGCTAATCGTCAAAATTGCCACTACTTATTTTTTTATATTTGATTTTTTCAATAAACATGAAAGTGACAACATTATTGAATAGAGAATGACGAGAACTTTCAAACGATGTATCACAAGGCAGGATTTGCATTTTTACGAAGAAGAACAATTTAAAATTAAAATTTGAAGTGCTTCGGGATTTTCCATAAATATGTACAGTAACCAAAATAATTTATTCCATTTGGCTTTTCCACATCGTATACAAAAAGCGAGACAAAAAGTTATTATCTTTGCTTAACATTGAGCTGGTAAACAAACAGACGTGCTCTTCGAGAGACAGCAGAGCTTGTTATAAAAAATAATTCGTTACAGCGTGGTGCATATATTGATTTAAAAACATGTAATTACTAAGTAGCCTTATATTTGAAGTGGTAATTTTTACACATTTGAACACTTTTTATAACCAATAAAATTATTGCTGTATATGAATAGGTATTATTTGTTCAAGATCTTGCATCTGGGGTTTCCAGAAAACTACAATGACAGTAATATTGAAAATAAATGAGCAAAAAAGATATAAGAAAATTTACAATTTTTAGCCAAACAGAGGCAGATATTGAATTTCTATTGATTGTTATATGATTTAAATTTAGGTATCAATGTGTCCTCATGGTGGTTGTTGAATATGGTTGTTGTTACTGAAGTTCGTTAGCCGTTCTACCTAGTAGACTCTAACCATGCAGAAATAATCTATGTTGTACGTAGTTTTTAAAAACTTCCGCAATGCGGAAATTATGTCAATGTTACCTAAGTGCCAATGTTAGCCGTTTTAACCTTACTCAGTATATTTGTACTAAGGCCCGAATTTTCCTCCAATTTTCATCATAATTTTCTTCATAAACTAATGATCGCAGAACATTGCGATAAAGTAGTACGACATATGGACATATTTCTCATTCCTTCTGAATACGTTAATAAGTTCCGGATTTTCATTCAATTCAACCCCATACTTTTCAACCGAGGGGATCACTCGGGGGATTAACTCGTGGTAATACTCGAAATTCCAAGGCAAGGCTAGTTACAAAAACTGAACCAATGCACGATTCCAAAGAATTATTAAGGAAATATCAGATCAAAATCGAGTCAGATATACATAAACTGGGTTTAACTGAAGTTGTTTACGATCATAAGGTTCTGAAGTATGAAGAAAGTGATCTTGTAGTCACAACAGAGCTGATAGTGATTAAGTAATTTGTAATGAAGCCTACGTATGGTAGATGTCGTAGATTTTACACTATTCGTGCACATAAATACAGGGAGTCCTGAAATTAATGAAACAAAACTTGGTCACAGATTCTCGAGACGGAATTAGGAGACCCCGATTTTTGTCAGGAGGTGCCCCCTTTCGTAGTTACAGCCCCCTGAATTTCGCCCCTTAAAATAGTCATTTCTTTTTATCTCAGAATCCAGTCATACGAAATTCAGGAAATTCGGTACACAGGAGTTTTATCATGTGCGAAATTTCATAGTACTACCTATTTTGGCTATGGACACCCTCAAGACTTTTTACTGGGCCACGATGTCTTTAGAACCACTAAACATTAACCGCGTATTTGAATTCCATGAAAATTGTTAAAGCGTTAGAAAGCCCATTGAATGGAAAAACTTTCTTGTCTGTTGCAATTTTTTCATGAAACGCGGGATTTTTGAGAAAAATCTAAAAATGTGATTGAATGCATTTCGAGATTCGTATGGAATTCTACCTGACAATCACATTTTTAGATTTCTGAAAAATCTTGAGTCTCATATGAAAAAATTGCAAGAGACAAGAAATTTTTTCAATTGAATGGGGTTTCTAACGGTTTAACAACTTTCAAGGAATTCAAATACGTGGTTAATGTTTAGTGGTTTCAAAGACATTGTGGCCCAGTAAAAGTCTTAAGGGTGGTCCATCGCCAAAATAGGTAGTACATGAGATTTCGCATGTCATAAAACCAAATTCAGTGAATTTCGTATAACCGGATTCTGAGGTAAAAAGAAAAAGACTATTTTAAGTGGAGAAATTAAGGGGTCTCTAAACTCCGAAAGAGGGCTTTCTGGCAAAAATGAAGAATAGGTGTCTCCTAATTTCGTCTCGACAATCTGTGAGCAAATTTTTTTGCATTAATTTCGGCACACCTGTATAGACGTCTTCCGAACCAATATGCTCCAAATTGAATGGAAATTTCAAAAATTACTTTTTGTTTTCGGAAAAATCAGTGGTGTATATTTTTTTCCATTGAACTTTCACATTCTGTTTGTATCTTGAAAACTATGCGATACATATTGTAATTTATAATAAAAAGTAATGATCAATATATGCAATTGATTTTGACAAATCCAATGAACGAAATTTAGTGAAAACCTGATTGAAAGTTTAACTATTGGCTCAACATTTTACTCATACAATTTCAAATACAGGGTGGGCCAAATTGGACACTTTTTAAAGGGAAGTCCTATTTCTGTACTAGATGAACGAAAACTGATGTCATGGTTTGAGGGGCAATTTTCTGAAAATCTCATTGGCGAAAACCGCGTGTGGATATCAGTCACGATACATAGTAGTTACCGGGTGTCTTTCGACAATGTGCATTTTCCTAATACTGCTGTAGCGTTTCTTCTGTTGAAAATTTACCAATTCTGTGAAAACATTATTGTAGGTACATACTTTTGACTTAGAATTAAATGAGGTTAATTAAATTTTCCACGAAACGATATCTTATCAGATATCGGAATGGATTTTTTTTCCAAATGGGACACTCCGTATATTTTTGCATATTTCGATAGAGCTTCAAATATTCATTTCAAAAATAGAGAACACTTGATATTTTTCTGAAATAATTAAATTTCAACCTTTAGATAAGAAGGCTTTGGATGATGCCATGATTAATGAAATAATGCAAATTATAGTTGTCAAAAGATTATTCAAACAATAATCTGTTTAGTTCGTAACTTCTGGTCGAATTTCGAATCTGCAATGAAATTCGAAAATTGTGGAAAATATCAAAGTATGCTATATTTTTGAAAAATCAATGTCAGGCCCTATCGAAATATGAACAAATATATGGGGTGTCCCATTTGAGAAAAATATTTTCATGCCTATATCAGATAAAATATCAGTTTCCAGAAAATGTAATCAACCTCATTCTTCGTAAAAAGTAGCTACGACAATG
The DNA here is from genome assembly GCA_937662695.2 of Halyzia sedecimguttata. NCBI lineage: Eukaryota > Metazoa > Arthropoda > Insecta > Coleoptera > Coccinellidae > Halyzia > Halyzia sedecimguttata. The sequence continues at coordinate 43,505,957 of OW569413.2, read as the reverse complement.
TTTTTACAGAAATGGAAAATTTTCAAACGAAGCAATATTTCGAAAATACATTTTTGAAACATATTCTGTAACTTTAGAACGTTGATAGATGCGGGTTTCACTATTGAGTTGCTCATGAAAATTGGCCCTCAGACGCCGATAGCAGTTTTCGTTTATCTAGTACATAAGTAGGACTTTTGCTTCAAAAGTGTCCAATTTGGCCCATCCTGTACATAAAAGCAGTAACAACTGACGGTTGAAAGCATTTTTTACCTAGAGGTAAACTTCTCGAATCACCCTGTAGACACAGGTCACCTAAACTGCATCTGAAGTTACTCTTTTCTCCCGGTAATTCCATGGATAATATGCCAACGTCTTCATTCTTTTCCTTCGCCTTTTTTATCCTATCTTCACCGACTATTTTAGTTTTCAGACTTAATTTCTTCTCGAATTGGTTGCTCAAAACACCTGCCATTTTTATCCAACGAATAATCGAACAATAGAAAAAAAATCACATCACAACACTGGATTAATTCGAAATTCGAAAACGGCGCGGAAAGGGATTCCCCGAGAACTGTCAGATGCACCTTCGTCACCGAACCACAGAAATCAATGAGAGGGGTACGTTCGCATTCGATACATCCTAGTAAATTTTCGGAGGTAAAAAATCTGGCGAATTTATTATTGCCGAATCATTTCGACGACTGCTGAAGTATTCGAACTGTCTTCTCTCGAACCCATACCACTTTACCGCTAAAACCCAGGACGAGTGAGTGAGTTGGTTGGCTTTACGAACGGCAAGTATGTCGTAGTAACTCCGTACAAGGTTGCGGCACAAGTACGAGGCGACGGCAGAGCGGTCTTCCGTCTTTAGATCAATGAGACAAATTTTCAAGAGATGAAACTGATGAGAAGTGAAAGTATTGATATAAAAATAAATTTTACATTTTTTTCGAAGGTCTATTGTTTCCATAAATGAACATTATGAAGGACCTCTACGAAATTGATTAAGAATGACGGCCAATTTTATCTACTACTTTTAGTCTGGTCAACAAGTGCCTTTTAAGTCAAAACCTTTTATCATTGAGGTGTCACTCGGTTCGGAATGACATGTAGATATTTTTTGGGAAAATTCGAGGGCTGCTCGTAAAAATTGCAAAAGTTATAAAGAATTATGTGAAAAAAGGGTTTGGTTTTTTTTATATATCTCAAAAGCTATTCAAGATTTTTCAAATTTGAAAAATGGAGGAAATTTCCAGAAAAAAGTTCCAACTCCCGGAACTGTAGGACCAATATTTATTAATTTCCCAGAGGGTTGAAAATCACGGGTTATCACGGACGATTCAGTGATGGGCGGACGCTTTGGAGCTGAAGTAAATGGAGTGGCACCCAATGTGCGCATTTCGATGTCTCTTGGGCAATGCGCCACTATATTCCAGGTGGAAGTGATAGCCATCACGACATGTGTCGTGGAGAATATTCGTATGGGCGATTCCAATAGGAACATACGAATTCTATCAGACAGTCAGGCAGCACTTAAGGCAATAACCAGCTGGAGCTGGAGAATTAACTCCAGGCTTGTGCTGGGATGCCGACAGCACCTGGAAGCCTTGGCTGCCAGAAACCGAGTTGAGCTCAGGTGGGTGCCGGCGCACATAGGGGTTGAATGGAATGAAAGAGCTGCCTCACTCGCTAGAGAGGGCTCGGCTATTCCCCTCTTCGGGCCAGAACCGGCAGTAGCTGTGAAAGGCGTCATTGAAAAATGGATCCTTGCACAACACACTGGAACTGGCACTGGAACAAAACTTCGGGCCAGCGGCATACTAAGTTAATGATGGGGCAGCCTTGCCCCTCACTAACTTAATAAGTCTTGCTACTGAGTAGGAGTAAGCTCAGGGCAGTGACCGGCCTACTAACCGGACACTGTACCCTGAGAAGCGCCTGGACAACATGGGAGTTCTCCGAGAAAACACCGTTTGTGGGGGGCAGACGAACGGCCTCACATGTCATATTTGACTGTCCAGCCCACACACCATGGAGACTTCACTATGAGAGCGAAGACACGACTCTGAGTGACAGAAACCGTGTGAGGTACCTTGTCTAGGGCCTAATCCTACCTGCTAGGAAAATAGACCTTATGTATGTAGATAAGGCAGTGGGGATGTTACATGAGACCCATGTAACCCGGTTGAGTATACCTCAGCTGAAGGGGATCGACTAAGAGACCCTATGGAGGCTAGCAACCCGAGCTGAGGGGGATCAACCATGAGACCCTGTCAGCTAACAGGAGACCGACCGAGGTGCAATAAGTCTCTGTAGGTTGCAGCACAGGCTACTAGCTCGATCGGAATCGGTCTGACACAAACAAACAAACGGGATTGAGGCAGAGACTACTGACTGCTTTTTGGGCGCATGTTCTAGGGGAACATCGTCCTATCATTTCGTCCAAATGTCTGTAATTTTCGAATTTCGAGCTGAAAATTGGCTAATAGACTAATTCGGACTCCCTGATCACGAATCCGGTGTCAGATTTTCGGGTGCCGTCCGGCCGGCCGGCCTTCCGGCCGTAGGCACGATAACAGGAGCACCGAAGGTCCTATCGACTTCAAACTTTCAGGGTAGGTTTCTGATCAAAATGCGACGGTTAAGTTCGTTAACGGGCAAAATCGGCCGGACGGTTTAGAAGTTATAGACATTTCAAATTTTGAGGTTATTTCCCTGATATTTCAGGAACTAAAGAAGATGTTGAATCGAAACTTGGTAGTCAGTTCGAGGATATAAACGCGCAACTTTTGGCAAAATTCTGTTATGATCGAAATGTTGGTAATTTTTAAAAAAATATTTCTTTTAATTTTTTCGAAAAAAAAATTTTTCAGTTCGATACGATCTCAATTCCAGAAGATATTGCTTAAAATTCACATTCCAGCGTGTTTTGACGTTCTATGGTCACAGAAAATCGTCACAAAAATCTATTTACCTCATTTGACGGCTGTTTGTCAAATCAATTAATTCCAATAATTGATGTCAGATTTCCTACATACCAAGTTCAAACACATTTTATTATATGGAAAACACTTATTATGATCACGTTCTACAGGAATTGATACTAAATAGAAGCTAGATGAAGATTATTGTAATGGAAAATTTGTGTTCCAGAATAATATTAAGGTATTCAACATGATACTGCGTTTTTTCTTTACTGGTCAGAACGGGCCACAAGGAAGATGAACATGCGCCCAATAGCTCCTGTCCACAGGGCTTGAACCAATTTTTTTCGTCAGTTTTCATTATCACTATGAAATACGTCGTTTTCCTGCCACATACTTCGTTCGATTTGGCACGACGTGGTGATAAAAACCAAAGTGGCATCGTGGTGGTTGAAACCGAATAAAGAGAACATATCTGCGTGTGTGTGTGGGGCGCATTAAAATCACCTGTAGACATTTGTCGATGTTATTATGAAACATCTTGTATATTCTATTGGCAGTAGCCCCTTCTATAGATTCTATAACCGCTACAGATTTGAGCAATTTATTTACCCCCGTTAATGCACTGTATACGAAAGCTATCTGAACCTCAGATACAGTTAATTTTCGGCGTGGGCTCTTATAATTATGTAGAGCCTTTGAGCGAAATTGCCTCCTACATAGATTTAAAAAAGAATGATGATTATCTACAAGGACATCTGTTATATCCCTGAACTCAATACCATAAGAAATTAACGTTTTCCCGCATTCTCTTTTATAGGGATAACAAACATTTTTGGAATATTCGATAATTTTATACCATCGATCGATTTGGCGTTTTTTTAAGCGCGGGTTTCAACCATGTGTGGTAATGGCGAAAATTTGCACGAGACGTATGGCAATGAGATCCCACGTGTGCTGTCTGCGTTAGCCGCAAAAGGTCGATTAATTCATTGTTAATTTCTTTTCGTCTTCCCGCCATGTGGGAGGACTGACTTAATTGGCCAGTATCGTAGTTGATACTCTTTCGGTTAAGGCTTTCATGGAAACGAACTCTTAGGACAGTTCCATTATTTTTTTTTAATAATATGAAATTGGTCGCGAATTATCCTATGAGACTCATACAATAAATTTCAGAAAAGCACTGTAGTGAAATCTGGAGCTTTTGCACGCATGTTCTATTGTCTCTTCAATCCGTTTTTTCAAACGAATACTAGATTTTAAATCGATCGGATCTGTATTTTTGGAAATATCTAACATCGCTAACATCTCAGCCACAAGCTACTTTTACAATTTTGAGATTTACGTGATTTGAAATTTCAGAAGAAGTATAGATATTTGAAATGTTATTTCCGTAAGATTTCCAAAGCTGATAGAGCTGAATTCCGGTTCTGGATTGTTAAATGGCGGCTTGAAGTTTTGTGCGGAATTTCAGCGGAATCTGACGGATACTATCTGAAATATGAAATGTATGAAGAAAAAATTTCATTTATTTTTCTATTGATACGATCCTCAGGAAATTTTGCAAAATTAGCGCGTCGGCATTCTATATAATTAATTTGTGTTATTGAGAACACAATATTTCAGATGGATATAACTACAAAACCGTTCGCCCGATTATTCCCATTAACAAATTTAATGTCGCATTCAGATGCGCAACCTATTGAAAATTGCAATTCGCTATCTCTTGCCGTTCGGAATTTATTGTAGCAACGGACGGCCGGCCGGCCGGAATTGAATTCACCACGAATTATTCATCAGTAATTCGAAAAAAATCATTTTTGGCAAACATTTCAAAAATTACTGACATGCGGAAAAAATTATAGCACGTTATTCCCCAAAACAGGCGCGCAGAAATGAAAGACATTGAATACATTTTTGCGGATTTTCTGTCAAAATCATTGACTCGATAGACACTCAGTTGGCGTCTGAAGCTTTAGAACGCTCGTTCATTTGATGATCAATTTATTTCACTGATTTGTAACACCGTATACTACTGACATTGATGAATGTTAGAGATCTTGTTTATCAAAAAAAAAAACAAAATTTGAGATGGGCATATTGTGGAAATTGTTCAAAATATGCATTCGAATGAATACGCAACTCCAGTGAACATTCGAAGGATGTCACTTTTCGATGCAAATCAAGAGATTTTGAATCCAGTTTAGTGAATCTGTTAAAGTGACTGCATCTGTCGACATTTTCAGTGGCAAAATATTAAAAGTAAATAATATTCATTAAATGAATCGTTTGCATAGATACCATCATAGAACTATGTAGTTTCCAAACAAAAATCCTCATTTTCCGTTATAATAAGGTAGTAATCATTAAAGGATACTTTGGAAGATATATTCAATGCTTCCTTTCTGAGTTTCTCTCCCAAACTCTGAAAAATATCTATAAAATAAAAAGAATATTATTTTGTGAATTGCTTCTGCGATAGAAACACAAGATATTTGTCAGAAGCAATGTGCAATGTACAATCTTGTGTTTCTAACGCAGAAGCAATTCAAAAAATAATAATTTTTTTATTTTATGGAAATATTTCAAGAGTTTGGGAGAGAAAACCCACAAAGGAAACATTTAATAATTATAAGATAGCTATTGTAGATATTCAGGATAAATCATTTTATCATTTTCTTTAATGTAAAAACAGAATTTTAGCAAATTCTAGCCTACGTTTGAGATTATTGAATTATGCGCGCGTGTTCCGCAAGGAACAGCGTGCTATCATATTGCCACAATATCTGTATTTTCGAATTTTTTACCGAAAATGGTCTCAAACGATTGAGTTCGACTCAGTGATGAATAATCCGAGGACAAATTCAATTCTGTCCGTCCGGTCCGGCCAGGAGGGCCGGCCGTTAGCACGATAACTCTTGAATAAAAGTAGTTTAGGATTGAAATTTGCAAGGTAGGTTTGGGGCGTAAATATCTCGGAATAGTTCGTTAACAAGGCGAAATCCACCAAGCGGTATCGGAGTTATGGCCGTTTTTAGTAAAAACATTTTTTATGAATATTTCCGGAACCGATCATTCGATCTATCTGAAATTCATCATTAAATTGTAGAAACATGCCCTTTATATGCATGCGAAGTTTTGTACTGAACGGATTGCCATAAAGTGGCAAAAAAAATTCAAAAATTTTGTTTCCACAATAACTCGAAAAATACTGATCTGATTGAATTGAAACTCAGTAGTTAGATGCAAAAGACCGAAGCAAACACTTTTGCTAAATTTCGTGAGGATCACATGACATGAAGAAATTCAAAACATTACTACTATTTTGCGGAATATTTTGCTTGAGATTTCGAAAGCTATTCTTTTGAAGTTCATGCTGCCCCTTCCGGGAATTTTACGTTATGCGTATCCGCAGATGAGAATTAATTCAACTACTCGAGTTTTCGTCTTAGAGGATTGGGGTTTTGGGGTGGAGGATGCTATTCCTTCATAGAATCCGTTGGTGAGGGTCTGCACATGCGTGGATTCAAGATGCGATACTTCCTGAACCACTAGTGCTGGAGAATCGCAGTTTTTTCTGAGGTTTGTGATTTTGAGACGATTTTCAGCCGCGAATAGATTGCGCATGCGCAGAGGAGAAGTAATCGTTTTTGGGTTGTATAGGTTAAGTTTGGAGTAGTTTACGACTATCGGTCATAGGTCTGGTGCTGAGCCGATATTGTGAGGTTTTAAAAGAATATTCATGGCGACTATGTGCACGGATAAGTCAGTTTGGGGGAAATGGCGTTGTTTCCAAGTTGAAGTGTCCGTGCCGTGGCCCTGGGGCTAATCTTCAAAATCATGTTACCCTTTACGGGCATTAACGTTATGCGCATGAGCAGACGAGAAGTGATTTAACTGCAGGAGTTTTGTTCTGAGAAGGTTTTGATGTGCTGGATGCTATTCCTCCATAGCATTCCCTATAGGAAGAGTCTGCTTATGCGTGGATTGAAGCTGCAATATCTCCTGAACCACTGGTGTTAGTGGTGTTGAAGAATCAGAATTTTGTGTGAAGTGTGTGATTTTGAGAGCACTTTAAGCCACGAGTAGATTGCGCATGTGCTGAGGAGACGTGGCTCTTTTTGAGTTGTATGGCTTATGTTGGAGTGGTTTGCGTCTAGCGGTCATGGATTTGGTGCTAAGCCGATATTGTGAGGTTTTAAGAGAAATTTCATGGAAATTATGTTCACCGACAAGTCAGTTTCGAGGAAATAGCGTTGTTTCCGAGTTGAATTGTCTGTTTTGTGGTCCTGGGGCCAATTTATAAATAACTATATTTGGAAGGTTTTTTTTTATTTCGATCTACGGTAAAACTAATACCGAGGCTGTATCGATAGCCAGATTTGTTAAAGGAACTTGAAAAAATATAAAAAAGCACTGATGTGAAGTCAGTACTCTTTATTTTAATTCGATTCTAATGAATCGGATGGCTGAATACCAAATTTCAATGCGATCGAATGTATAGTTTTTGGAAAAATTGGGAACTTAAAAATTCGAATTAGTATATCTCCGAAACGATTCGGCGGATATTGCCATTCATCATGTCTCATATATATGCCTTTCTTCGAAAGTTATCGTGTTTACGGACAGACATAATTGACTTTGACTAAGCATTCTTTATCAGTGAGTTGAATATAATTCAAGTGTTTGAGACCATTTTCGGCAATATTCGAAAATTACATACATTTGTGTAGGGTGATAGCACCCTGGTACAAGCGGGCAAAAATGGTTACAAAATTAAGTTGCGTTTACACCAGCGCAATTCCCTCACAAAAGCTATCGCCGACACTTTTTCGCGAGGAAATTGCGCCTTGAGTGAGATTTATAGTGCCCTAGTTCATAGTTCATAACAGCCTAGTTCATAGAGCGCAGTCTTCAGAATAGCACTTGTTTATATCAAAATTAAATGGGGGCATTCAAGTAGATTACCAGCTCTGGACTTCTCTGAAAGAAACGGTGCATCGCAATACACTCAGAGGGGCCTAAGTATAAACGGACCCTACTCACGCGAAATCCGAAACTTCTCGGCATAAAATCCCGAACATGTGGGTGTAATAAAATTAAAACCTATTGGAACCGTAACATGCACAATAGCGTGCTCTCAACGGGGTGATAGCTTTCCAAATGCAATAAGTAATAATGTCGGAAAAGAATGCAGACCGTCGTTCCATTTCCATATAAAATTCAATGGATATATTGGCAATTTGCCACAAATAGCGAGGTATGAATGAAGTATCAAAATGATAATTGGCTCGGCCGATGGAATTCAGTCAAGATCGAGTACAGATTACATACCTATTACCGAAGCTACCTCATCAATGATTAATTGACCATTAAAGTATCCAATGATTTCCTGTGATGGTGTCCGAAAGAAGGTGATTTTCTGGCGCTCTTGTTCCTCGGAACAGAGTGCTTACCAATTTGCCCAAATGTCTATAATTTTAGAATTTTTGGCTGAAAATGGTCTCGAACGGCCGGTCTGGCTGGCCCTCCGTTAACACGATAACTATCGAACGAAAGGAGTTAGAGGATTGAAATTTGCAGGGTAGGTTTGGAGCGTAAATATCTCGGACGAGTTCGTTAACGGGCGAAATCCACCAAGCGGTTTCGGAGTTATGGCCGTTTTTAGTAAAAACATTTTTCATGAAAATTTCCGAAACCGCGATCTCTCGATCTACCTGAAATTTAGCATCAAATTGTAGAATAATGACTTTTATACGCATACGAAGTTTTGTATTGATGGGGGGATTTTTAAAAAATTTTTAAATTTTGTTTTTACAACTCTCGAACAGAATGAGCTAGGCAGTTGAAATTTTCAGGATAGGTTTGGGAGATAAACATCTCTGTTAAGTTCGTTATTGGGCAAAATAGGCCAGATGGTTTCAGAGTAACGAAAACAAAAACTTTTTTTTAACTTACAAATTCAATTTTTTTTTTAAATGTAGTTTCACAATAAAAATCCATTGAAATCATTTTCAACTCTAACAATGCTTTTGGAGATATGATTTTTCGAAATTTCAATAATGAATCGTACTTCGCGATTTATGGAACGAACAGTATTTGTGTAATGTTCTTGACTCGTAATTTTTGCGCGTACCTATATTCTGAGGAACATGGCGTTATCATTCTGCCCAAATGTCTGTAATTTCCGAATTTTTTGCCGAAAATGATCTCAAACGATTGGGTTTGTCTCCCTGATGAAGAATTCGAGGTCAAATTTCATCTGTCCGGCCGTTGCCACGATAACTTGAGAACGGAAAGAGATAACAACTAATTTTGATCCGATCGAATTGAAACTTGGTGAGTAGTTGTAGAATACAGACCTAAAAACGTATGTTCAATTTTGTGAGAATCATATCACTAGAAAATTTTTAAAAAATTATTAAGAGTATTATTCATCTCACGATAACTTGAGAACGGGAAGAGAAAGCGATTTGCAATTTTCCGGGTCGGTTGAGCATCAGAATGCAAACACTTCTGGAGTTATACCTATCTGACATTTCGTTTTTATTCCCTCCTTAACTCAAAAAATATGGAACCAATCCAATTCAATCATGGATATTATTTGTAGAATGCCGACGCGCAAATTTTTACGAAATTTCTTGAGAATCGTATCACTAGCAAAATGTTAAAAAATCATTGAGAATCTTTGAAAAAAAATTAATATCTCAGAAACTATCCGCCTGATATCGCTTAAATTATGCGGAAGGCTTCAAAACCTAACTTGACAGACAAGTTCTAAATTTGAACACGATCAGATCTCTATTGTTGGAGATCTGAGCAACATTAAGTGAGTTCAGTAGCTGGATGGGTGACCGCTTCCACGATAACTTTCAAACGGAAAGAGATAGCGACTTGCAATTTTTAAGATAGGTTGTGCAACCTAATGCTACATTTGAGTTCGTTAAAATGCATAATCGGCCAAAGAGTTTTGGAGTTGTATCAATCTGAAATTTAGTTTTTATCTCCTCAATAACTCAGAAAATACAATGTCGATGCAATTCGATTAAAAGTGTCCAATAGAGATGAATGGACAATAGAACATGCGCGCAAAAGCTCCTGACTTCACGTCAGTGCTCGAAACGATTTTTTTCTTCAAAAAGTAATTGAAAATGGTAGGAAATTCATCAGTATTCCATATTCATCATTCATATTCATCATTCATATTCATGAAATGCGCTAAATACCACAAGAATTCGTTCAGAGCAACAATGACCTCTTGTAATTTGATATGTAAAAGTGAAAATATCGAATATTCGATCAAATTATGATGAAACTGCATCTAAAAAATTTTGTTTTCGTTACTGCGAAACCACTCATTTTAACCGAGATTTTTATTTCCCAAGCCTACTCTGAATATTTCAACTGTCTAGCTAGCTCATTCCGTTCGAGAGTTATGGTGTTAACGGACGGACGGCCGGAAAGAATCGATTTTGACCACGGATTTTTGATGAGTGAGGCTAACGTTTGAGACCATTTTCAGCCGAAAATTCGAAAACTACAGACATTCGGGCAAATTTGATAAGCACTCTGTTCCGAGGAACAAGGGCGCTAAAAAAATATTAAATAAGAGGCGGATTCAATATTTATCATTATTTGAGTGAAAATCTACCAGAAACTAGTAAATTTTAAACTAATTAGTTTCATTGTTATTTATGCTATATCGCTTAGTGCGTGGTCACGCTCGGCAGATTTGCATCTGCTGATTATTTGTGTTCTGTGCTGCTGATCCTGACCTAAACTGGCGACGTCGATAGGAACTTATACAGCTGAGCACAAAGCTCAAAGATTCTCTTTAATCTTTGGCTGAGCTTGTATGTAGTTCGAGATGAGTATACATATTTTGTATATACGGACTCGGTAGACGATGCGGCATCGGAACAGCATATTTTCAAAAAGATGCATAAATATGAATTACCTGATTTTTACGTATTTTTATAGAATTGATTAAGAGGTATGTATGTTGATTGGAATTTGTGTATACTGTATACTATGTACACTGTACACGATCAAAGAAATGCAAATAATGAAACATTCAATTCTGATAATTTGACAGAAGTGAGAGTTTGCTTGCTGAGATCCCTGCCCTCCCTGAAGAGCCGCCACTGGTTTGAAGTGTGAAACTTTCACGAGGACATTAACATTTGCATATGGTCTACCACTCAGGTTCATTATTTAAACTAAAATATGTCTAGAGTATATAGCTTTTCTCTCAAACTACTTAACATTCATTCATAAAAGGTGGAAAAATCAAGTTACGTTCGGGGTTGATAATGCAATCTTTATGTAGCGATTGATTCCTGAAGAAACAACAGTTGTGAGGTGACCTTACCTTGAACTTCATATTCTCAACTTTCTAGGAGTAGTTTATTCATTTGATTTGTTTGTAGATTTTTTATGACAGTAGTATATACCTTTTAACGGCAAATTCTGAGGAACTACGTGTGAATTATTTATAATAATGACTCACAATATTCGTGAATGGATTTATAATAAGACTTCAGTTCTGAAGTATCTAATTATATTGCTAAAAGTTATGTCGAATTTTGTGGAGATAATATCACAGAAGCAGGGAAAATATAATTTCAACAAATTTACGATATTTCGAGAGGAATTCTCTGAACTCATCTGGTAATTTGTATATACTTATGCAGTATTAATAGAAGATATCCAAAATTCAGTTACCGAAAATACCGATTCTGGTTTTCATTATCTCTACCGTCGTATCAAGGCATCAAACCTTATTGGCGCTCTAGTTCCTCGGAACTGAGTGCTTATCAATTTGCCCAAATGACTGTAATTTTCGAATTTTTCGATGAAAAAGAATTAAACGATTTGGTTCGACTCACTGATCAAGAATCCGTGGTCGAAATTCATTCTGTCCGGCCGGTCCGGCCGGCCGGCCGTAGGCACGATAACTTTCGAACGGAATGAGCTAGACAGTTGAAATTTTCAGAGTAGGTTTGGGGGATAAATATCTCGGCTAAGTTCGTTACTGGGCAAAATCGGACAGATGGTTTCGGAGTAACAAAAAAAAACTTTTTTTTACAAAACAAATTCCAAATTAAATTTTTTCGATAAGCAGTTTTATCATAAGAATCCATTCATATTATTTTTAACTCTAACAAGCTAACACTTTCGGAGATATGATTTTTCAAAATTTCAATGAATGATAGAATTATTCTGTGGGTATTCTATGAATTTTTATAATGTCATCTTATTTTCCTGAGACATGACGTTGTCTCAATGTCATTCATTCCAGCAATCCTATAAATATGAGAATTATAATATAATATCATACTTTTTGTTGGTTGATATTTTCATGCCGATGGTCAATCCATATGATGATGGGAATGGTAATGATAAGTTAATAATATTGAGTTCAGAATATCTCCACTAAAAAGAAAACTGGAATATTGGTGTATTGGAGTAGATTTGAGGAAAGATATATATTATCGTTCATCATAGAATTGAGGAATGAATATCTCGGATGAGTTCGTTGTTGGGTAGAATTCGTCGATTGGTTTTGGATTGATAATTTTTGGCACTCTTGTTGAATTTAAATTCTTCTATGATGTTTGAATTCAATGTCTGCTAAGATGAAGTTCTAAATTTCAATAATGAATCGTACTTCTATGTTTTCACAGAATGCTATAAATATTCTATCTAAGCTTTATTATATGATCTGTGTTCATACTCGTACATTTCATCCTGTTCTATAAGAGAGATTCAAATTCATTTCAGCTATTTTAATTTGGTTTCTTCCATGGTGCAGTTCTCATTCTCAGATTGCTCATTTAATCTTGATAAATAAACTATTATTTCAATTTAATTTCCTTTATGATGCAGTTCTATCATGAGAATACATTGATATAATTCTCAACTCTGAAAAACCAATACTTTCGGAGATATAATTTGTCTGTTTGAACTAGAGCGCCAGAAAGCTCCTGTCCACAGGGCTTGAACCCATTTTTTTTTCTAAAGTTCTTGGAACTAAATAAGAATTCAATTTATAACGTGAGCGTCAAAAGTATGGAATAATGGAATCCCTTTCAGGAATTTGAACAATGATTTGGTAGGTCAAAGTTATTTTTTAGGGAACATTTTTCCGTATTTCCTATTTTTCTACAATCTCTCATTACCAAGCAGTCACGCCATCATTCTTTTTCTAAATTTTATTGCAAGCCCCTATTATTTTTCTTGACATTTATGATTTGGATATATCATAAAAGTCTGAATTCCGTAATGCACATGTTATGCCATTTGGGTCAATAATTCTCGAGATATTATTTGGGTATATAATTTTTTTAAATTACAAATTTCAAATTGATTTTTTTTAGGATGCAGATTCATCACAAGAATCCATTCATATCATTTCAACTCAATCAAATCAATATTAAATTTTCAATTTCAATATTAAATCGTAACTCTACGATTTCACAGAATGAATTCCATAATCTGTGTTCATACATGTCATCATTGTCATCTCATCTACGGATAAGAGACATCTCCAACAAAGTACGATTGAATGCAAAATGACCCATGAAATATCCTCAGCTATCGTAGATAGCTCTTGGATAATCCATATGATGATCGAAATATAATATAATATAATTTTCATAGTAGATTTGAGGAATGAATATCTCGGATAAGTTCGTTATTGGGTAGAATCGGTCTGATGGTTTCGGATTAATAATATTTGGCACTCTTGTTGAATTTGATTTCTTTTATGCTGTTTGAATTCAATTTCTGTTATGATGCAGTTCTATCATAAGAATCCATTGATTTCATTCCCAACTCTGAGAAACCAATACTGTAGAAGATATGATTTGTCAAAGTTTGAACAAGAGCACCAAACCTCCTGTCCACAGGGCTTTCCCACTTTTTTTATTACAAAAACGTTACCTACTACTGACTACTCAAAAAATATATTTTAGACCATCTTAAATGTCTTGTCTGTTCTCCTTGTACCGACTTGCCTACAGTGAATATTGCAAATCGATGGAATTGGTAGTCGTATCTGAATTTAATTCGAATTAGTCTGTTGATTTTTATTCACTATCAACAACTAAACTAAATATGGTTCGGCGTTCATCAGCATCAGACAGAATAGAAATTCTGATTATGAGGGGTTGTGGAGATATAAAATGTACCCATCAGGATGTTTGTGATTATTTCGGTGAAAAATATCCTAATGCTGAACCTATAACTCAGGAAATAATCAGTAGGTATGAGGAGTTCGGATACGTGATGGCTCAACCAAAAAGTGGACGACCAGAATTCCAGAGGAGGTAGAATTCAATATTTTATTAGAGTAGGATTAACATCCTCATTTGTTTTCGAAAACTATAGCGGCATATATGGCATCCATTCTAGATTAATTTAGTGCACGAACTGAACGGAGATAATTTGACCACAGAACTCAGTTATGCGAACAAATGAGGGAGAGGTTTCCAGCTACAATCATATTTAGCGACGAAAAAACATTTTATTTAAATGGAACTGTCAACAGACAAAACTGTCGCTTTTATTTAGATCACAATCCAAACTGGGTGATAGAGGAACATACAGAATTTTCTGCAAAAGTGAATGTATGGGCTGGATCTGTTAGGAACAGGGTATTAGGCCCTGTTTTTATAGAAGGACCGTTAACACGCCCAAAATACTAGGATTTGGACCTGATTTTGGGGTTGGCGGTTCTTTTTCCGAACGATTCAGATGCAGATCTCCCAAATTAAATGATATGGTTACAACAGGATGGAGCTCCACCACATTATTTCCAAGATGTACGTGAATACCTGAACGAAGTGTTCCCTAACAGGTGGATCGGTCGGCGAGGTTTTATTGAATAGCCGGCTGGGTCTCCAGATCTGACTCCGTTAGACTTTTTCTTATGGCGTTATATCAAGCACAAAATTTACCTTAATCGGCCAAACAACATCGAGGGAATGAAACAGAGGATTCGGAGCGAAATAAGAGCAATACTGTCCTAAACTCTCCAAAATGTTTGTGCCGAGTTTCAAGTTATGACACCTTCAAGTATTGTTCTTGCAATAAAAATGTGTTTATCTGGTGAATATATTCTATTTTGAGTTCACCGTGGACTTATTATGAACACTACAAAAGTAACTACACTCTTGTCCACTACAATTTTTGTCGTCTAACATATGTTCCGGAAACAAAGTTTCCATCTTCAAAGACGAAGCATTACTAAAGCATGCACACAATTTCTAAAATCTAGTATGGGCTGACATTGTACCCATAGTCATAAACCGATTAGTGAGAAAAATGGTTAATAGGGGTTAGATCATTCTTGAGTAAAATATCCTTTCTCTTATACATTTTGATTCCTTCAAGTGTTCCTAAGTACACTTTATCGGAATTTTAACAACTGGCCACTCGATTTCAGAAAATTCCGTCAAATTGTTGAAAAATTCCAATAAAGTGTAATTAGTAACACTTGAAGGTATCGAAATGTATAAGAGAAAGGATATTTTACTCAATAATGATCTAACTCCTATTACCAACCCATTATTCCGAGCATTATTCTCACTAATTGGTTTATGACTAAGGGTATATTGTCAACCCACTAGAATGTAGAAATTGATTGCATGCTTTAGTAACGCTTCGTCTTTGAAGATGGAAACTTTGTTTCCGAAACAGATGTCAGACGACAAAAACTGTAGTGGACAAGAGTATAGTTACTTTTGTAGTATCTGGTGAATACGTCATTTCATGTTTTTCAAATTCAAAAAATTAAAATCTCGAGAATCATTGACCCAAAGGGAAATGGTGGTACAATAAGAATGACAAGAAAATTTTCCTCAAAAATTAAATGAATTTGAATTATCAAACCATTTTAAGCTGTTCCTGAAATGGGAGAAAATAAATCCATCCAACCTAATTCCGAACGATGCAGATCCAAATCTCTCAAAAGAAACGCTAAATAAGCGAGTTGATATCTAGTTCCGGCTCTTTTCTGGAAGTCATAATACATTGCAAATATATTAAAAAATTGGTTCAAGCCCTGTGGACAGGAGTTTTGGCGCTCTTGTTCAAACTTTGATAAATCATATCTCCGAAATTATTGGTATCTGGGAATGATATAAATGGATTCTTACGATAAAACTGCATCATGAGAGAAATTAAATTCAAACAGACCTATTCTCCCCAATAACGAACTTATCCGAGATATTCATTCCTCAAATCTACTCTGAAAATTATATTTTGTCAATTTAAACTTAGACAATATTGCAGTTTTATATGATCACCTGAAAAGTATGATATCATATCATCCTCATAATTCTACGATAGCTGAGGTTATTTCTTTGGTCGTTTTGCATTCAATCATACTTTGTTTTCTAGAACAGGAGGTGTATTTTATATCAAGAATAACGAACCAGAAATAGTTTCGACATTTATCCCTCATAGGAAAATAAGATGACATGTAAGAATACAGATCATATAATAATTCATAGATAGAATAATTAAGTACAGCATTCTGTGGAAACATAGAAGTACGAAATATTATTGAAATTTTGAAAAATCCTATCTCCGAAATGATTAGCTCGTTAGAGTTGAAAGGGATATCAATGGATTCTTAGGGTGAAATTACATCTTCAAAAAAAAATTAATTTGAAATTTGTAATGTAAAAAAAAATTTGTTTTCGTTACTCCGAAACCATTAGGCCGATTTTGCCCAATAACGAGCTTAAACGAGATATCTATCTCCTAAATCTACTCCGAAATTTTTAACTGTTTAGCTCATTCCGTTCAAGAGTTATCGTGTTAACGGAGGACCGGCCGGGCAGAATCGATCAGTGAGTCGAACCAAATCATTTAAGACCATTTTCATCCAAAAAATCAAAAATTAATGAAAAAATAATGAAAATTGTGTTGAAATCGTTCAGAAAATGTCTAATCTCTTAAATATGGAAGAACCTAATGAGTTTTCGGCCTACAGGGTATCCTCTAAGCCTGATGCCCCTATTTTGGTAAAACTTAACAACAGAGAAAACAAATTGAATATGATAAGAAAACTTAAGGAAAAGAAATATATTAAATTGGAAGATCTGAATTACACCAATGGTAATGGCAAATTTGACAGAATTTACATAAACCACGATCTAACTGCTTATAGAAGAATTTTGCTTGCTAAGGCTAAAGAAGTTAAAAAGCGTTTAGGTTACAAACTTCTATGGATTCTTGACGGTGATATTTTTGTAAGGAAGATGGATGGTACAAAAAAGCTTAGAATTAGATGTGAAGAGGACTTGTTTAAACTATAATGAACATTTTTGGGCTCTACCATGAAAAACAAACATATTACATTATAGAGAAATTTAAGAGTATTTTTTTGGATTGGGTAGTTTCTTTTTGTTTTTTTTCAGAGTAGTATATGATTTGGAATGAATACAAACTTCATTGATGATGTTGAAGGTTTGGATTATAAAACTTATGAGTGTGATACACCGGAGGATGTTTGCAGCTCGATCTTTTTTGGTGGTACTGGTCTAAGAATGTTTCACTGCAATGTGAGGAGTCTGGGTAAAAACTTTGATCTTTTGCAATTTTTAATTGGTTCCTTTAAGGAAGAATTCCATTTGATAGTATGTTCAGAAAGCTGGAATGAGATTAATCAAAAAATTTTTAAACTTTTTAACATAAAAGGCTATAATATGTATTTTAGTAGTAATATTTCGCCCAATAAATGCGACGGAGTGGTATGCTATATAAAGTCAGATCTTTGCGAAGCCATAAGTTATACTACTTGCGGTCTATTAAATACTATGAATCTTAAATTTAAATTCGAAAATATTAATTTCTCTGTATCCTGTCAATATAGGTCACATGATATAAATGCCAATATTTTTATTGAAAATTTAAATGAGTACCTCCAAAATATGAATAAAACCGATGTAGAGATATTCCTAGGCGATACAAATATTAATATATTAAATTCTGCAAACAACAGAAAAATTAAAAATGAATATCTAAATACTTTATACACACATGGTTTTAGATCTTATATAAATTGCATCACTAGGAGAGGACATTTTAATAATACCGGTACTTGCATTGATCATTGTTTTATATACAATAGAAATTACTTAAAAATAGAAGAAGGATTATAGTATAACGGATCATTTACCTTTTTTTTGTAATTTACACTTTGAGAAAATTTCACCTTCACCTAATGATAATTTAGACAAGAGTAGTTTTATAGAAAAATTAGATGAGAATCATTTAAAAATTGAACTGGAAAATATTGATTGGGACCCCCTATATACTCTCTTGGATGTTAACAATATGGTTAAATACTTTACACAAAAGGTCGAAAATGCTATTGTGAAATCTACGAACACAATTAAACCTAAATATATTATTAGGAAACCATGGATAACGCGAGCACTTGTTAATTCTATTTATGTTAAAAATTATATGTACAAACAAACTCTTACAAATCCTTGTTTGTTAAAAGACTATAAGCCATATAAAAATAAATTGAATAACCTAATTAAGATTAGCAAACAAAATTACTTTAGAGAAAAAATTATGGCAGGAAAAAATGACAGTAAAACGCTCTGGAAAGTGGCCATGGAATCCTCTAGTATTTGTAAGAATAGAAAATTTGACATACATAAAATAATAAATAATAACAAAACTATTACTGATACTAAAGAAATTGCCAACGAAATGAATAACTTTTTTGTAGATATCGGTGACGAACTTTCGAATAATATTTCAAGTAAAAATTTAAAATTAGGCGATTTTGACATAAAATCAACTTGCAATCAATCCTTTTTTCTCTGTAGAACTAATGTAGAGGAACTTTCTCAAATAATCTCTTCTCTTGGGAACTCCTCTTCAACTGGCCCAAGTAAAATATCAAATATTATACTGAAAAAATTTTCGAATCATTTTCTAGACCCTTTAACTTTTATTTTTAATAATATTATTGAAAATGGTGTTTATCC
This sequence comes from Halyzia sedecimguttata, assembly GCA_937662695.2. NCBI lineage: Eukaryota > Metazoa > Arthropoda > Insecta > Coleoptera > Coccinellidae > Halyzia > Halyzia sedecimguttata. The sequence continues at coordinate 43,487,035 of OW569413.2, read as the reverse complement.
GAATGCTTTCAAGAGAGCCTATGTTGTACCCATCTATAAAGGAGGTCCAAAAACTGACATAAATAATTATCGTCCCATATCCTTAACTTCTAGCCTTTCTAAAGTTTGCGAAAAAATTGTTAAAAGGCGTATTACTAAATATTTCGTTGATAATAATTTGTTAAGCCCAAATCAGTTCGGTTTTATCGAGGGCAAATCCACTAGTGATGCAATAATGAAGGTAGTGGGTCAGTTGTATAAAGCAGTTGACGATTGCACTCCAACTATTGCTACCCTGTTAGATTTAACGAAAGCGTTCGATTTGGTGCCACATTTGCGTTTATTAGAGAAGCTAGATAAACAGTTCGGTATTAGGGGTAATGCTTTAAAATTGTTAAAAAGTTATTTAACAGATAGGGAACAAGCAGTCAAAATCAAGGATATTATTAGCGAAGAACGGACTGTTAAAAGAGGAGTGCCCCAAGGTACAGTACTTGGGCCGCTTCTTTTTTTGTGCTACATTAATGACTTTCTTAGCCTTAAAAATATTGGTAAAATTACGGCCTACGCTGATGACACTGTTTTAGTTTTTGAAGATAAAAATTGGGATATACTCAGGAATAAGGTGTCATTTGGTCTTTTCTTAGCTAAGAAATGGATGAACATTAATGGTCTACTTCTTAATGAAGCAAAAACGGTAATAATCCCTTTCGCCAAACGTAAAAAAAGTTTACCTTCATATAATAAAATTACTACACATTTCAGTTGTGACTTCTATGTTTCTTCTACGAATGTTTCTACATGCACGTGTAACTCTGGTATTTTACTTTTACAAAATCAGGCTAAATATCTTGGGATAATAATGGATTCCTTTTTAAGTTGGTCTTACCAAATTGATAACTTGTGCAAAAAACTAAGATATTTAGTGTATGTCTTCAGGAATTTATCAAATATTACAGATATAGATTCCTTGAAAATTATCTATTATGGACTTGTAAATTCTATCCTACAGTATGGTTGTCTCGGTTGGGGTGGAGATTTTGATACTAATCTAAAGCCGCTTGATATTCTTCATAGGAAAATAATTAAAATCATATATAAAAAACCATCCGATTTTCCTACAGGAGAGTTGTTTCAGATTAGTTCCTTTTTGAATATTAGACAGATATATGTTAAGACACTTTTAATAAATTGGTATACGAAAAAAATTTACACATATGCGTTACCTCATAGTTATTTCACAAGAAATTATATCAACAATAGTGCCTATTCTTTTAGAACAAATTCTAGATTAGGGGAGAGATACTTTTTGAATTACATTCATATATTTGTGAATTTAATCGATATCAGTATTAGAAACCTGGAACGTGTTAGTGTTTTTAAAAAACATGCTGTTGAATGGATTAAACTTAACTATGATCAAATTAATAATTTATTTTCTCATTAATCAGGAGGAAATTATCATTGTAATTCTCGCTCTGTATTGCTTTTCTGGACCATTGCCGTGTGGGGGGATTAAATAATCTTGAGAGAGATTAATAGACTTGCCTTGTTTCGGTGTGTTACATCCTTAGTTTGTGAGTCATTAATTTTGTTATTTTTTGAGCCACACACAAGAATTTCTTCTGTGGCAAGATAAAATATATTAATTGTATGTGTATTTTGGTACCTAATAAAAAATTTTCAATTCAATTCAATTCAATTACAGACATTTGGGCAAATTGATAAGCACTCTGTTCCGAGAAACAAGAGCGCCAAAAAGAAGTTTCACTTGCATACTGTCTTTGTACAACATTTCAAATAGATTCAATTTATGTTTCTCCGTAAACTTGAAATGGGCATTGCCGGTGGGACATCCTGTATATTCATAATATATATTTTACCGTATGAATCATCAAGGATATTCCATTTTACGTCGTCCAAAAGGGAGCGAGAAAAACCGCTCCTAATTTACGGATTTGCTAATTCTCAATGACAAAAACGTACCTTGTATCAATTTCGAACACCTCCATAAGTTCGCAGCGCGACCGAATGGAATCGATAAAAACTGACACACAATGTCCTAGTGATGACTCAACGTGGCAGATCCAAGTTGCCTTACAAGGAGTTGTCTTCTGCTCAAGGAAAAATCAAGAATGCAATGTTATGCCGTATTTCACCCACTTTTGGCTGATACGACTACTGAATCTGAATCTTTCTTGTTGATATTCTGAAAAATCAGAATAAGTTGACGCATAAGGTGAGTATGGGAATGAGAAAAAGGCAATTATGTATGCTTAATTAGGCGATATCGTTCTATATACGTAGAATATATTGACAGAAGGTATATCAACCTACTTATACGCCTTATTTGATACTGACTTGAAAATGGTTGTAGTGAAACTCCTGGTAGCGATCACCTGTAAAAAACGACCACCATAATAACGATCCATTTTGAATTCTTCGTTTTTACTTAGAAATGGGTTCAAGCCCTGTGGACAGGAGCTTTCTGGCGCTCTAGTTCAAACAAACAAATTATATCTCCGAAAATATTGGTTTCTCAGAGTTGGGAATAATATCAATGTATTCATATGATAGAACTGCATCATAAAGGAAATTCAATTCAAATAATAGTTTATTTATCAAGATTAAATGAGCCATCATGAGAATGAGAACTGCACCATGGAAGAAATCGAATTAAATCTGACCAATCTTGCCCAATAATGAACTTAACCGAGATATTCATCTCCCTAACCTACTCTGAAAATTTAAACTACCTAGCTCATTCCGTTCGAGAGTTATTGTAGAAAAACTTTTTTTAAATTTTCAAATATTGTTTTTGACACTTTGCGGTAATCTGGTCAATACAAAACTTCACATGCGTATAAAGGTTATGATTCTAAAATTTGATGCTAAATTTCAGATAGATCAAGTGATCGGTTTCGGAAATATTCATAAAAAATATTCTTACTAAAATCGGCCATAACTCCGAAACCGCTTGTTGGATTTCGCCCATTAACGAGCTCGTCCGAGATTTTTACGCTACAAACTCACCTTGCAAATTTCAATCCCCTAACTCCTTCCGTTCGAGAGTTATCGTGCCTACGGCCGGCCGGACAGAATCGATTACGACCTCGGATTCTTGATCTTCATGTTCCGTTCCGAAATGTAAGACTTTTCTGAGAAAAACTAATTTCGGAGCAAACAACTGAGATTTTTCTCACTTCGCTCACAATTCTTCGATTGATTAGATAATGTCATGTCTCAGGAAAATAAGTTGACTAGTTGACAATTCATACATAGAATAATTATATCTGGTAAGGATGAGCGAGGCTTCCAAGATCTTTCGCATCTCTGCCGAGGGAGATTTAAACAGACTGCTTGGTCAATAATGGGTATTGCTTATTCTTTAATTTTTTTTTGTGAATTTGTTTTTTTTCTGGTGTTTTCCCTCGTCTTATATTACCAAAATTGTCGAGGTTTACGAACCAAGACGACTGACTTTTTGACATCCTCATTGAACAGTAATGCGGATTTGAATGTGTGACGGAGTCATGGCTTAAATCAACGGTAGCAACTTCAGAATTTATGTGTGAAAGATACTGTGTGTTTCGTAAGGACCGTTCCAATGATGAAGGATGCAAGAAGGATGGTGGTGGTGTTTTTGTTGGCGTCTCAAAGCATCTGGATTGTGCCCTGGTTTCCGATTGTCGTCACTCCACCCGAGTTGAAGACATATGGATCAAGATTGCCCTCGGTGGGTCAAAGAATCTATTCCTCGGCATTTGTTATGTCCCACCCGGTATATCTTCGAGCGACTATGCAAGTTTATCGATGCGGTAACGGCTCTGATTGACAGTCATGGTGGTGGAGACTTCATTTTGGTTGGAGATTTCAACCTTCCGGGTTTTTCTTGGTCTGCGATCGCTAGTGGAGAAGTGGTTTGCGATATGATACAAGGCGACTCATGCACTGCATTCAGGGATTTCTTATCCTACACCGCTCTGAAGCAATTCAACTCCAACCCTAATGCTAATGGTAAGGTTTTGGATCTAATTTTGGCATCTGGTATTGATGTTGTCTCTACGCGAGCAGACTTTCCTTTTGTTGGCGAGGATAGTCATCATCCCGCCTTGGATATTCTGATACGGGTTTCAGGGGAAAGGAACAAATCTAAAAAATCCAGATCAGTGTACAAGTTTTTTAATGCGGATTATTGTGCCATAAGTGATGAACTTTTACGCATTAATTGGGAGGTGTGTTTGGGGGATGATGATGTGAATGTTAACGTGGATACTTTTTATAATATAGTCAATTGTATAATTGAAAGGCATGTACCAACTAGAGCTATTGAGGGTGCTAGATTTCCATCATGGTTTTCTCGCGAGACGAAATCACTTGTAGATCTAAAGGCCAAGATTCATAACAGATTTAAAAGGTTCCGGAGGGTTGACGATTATAACCAATTTTCATTTTTACGTAAGCGTTGTAAAGAGTTAATTCGCAAAGACCACGCGGATTATATTGCACGCGTCGAAAATAATATTGTGAGGAATCCCCGGAATTTCTGGTCATATGTTTCGGAGAATCGAAGTGGCGATTATCTACCTAAATAGATGACTCATGATGGCATCGAGTATGGTGAGGCTCAGGATGTTGCGAATGCATTCGGTGAGTTTTTCGCAGATGTTTTTGAAGACTCATTTAAGCCTGTTATCGACAAATCTAATGCAAGTGATATCTCAACACATGTTTGTATAGATTATATTAGTTCGGAGGAAATTCTCGAAAAGGTCAATAACCTGAAAGTAAGTAAGGGTCCGGGTCCGGATTTGATACCACCGGTATTCATTAAGTCATCGTCTGCTGGCCTCGTTTTGCCTCTTCATATAATTTTCAATCAATCCTTGCGTTATGGTGTCTTCCCTGACCGCTGGAAGCTCGCGAAGATTACCCCGATTCACAAAGGTGGAAGAAACAACGACGTATCAAATTACCGACCAGTTTCTATTCTGAGCTATTTCGGAAAATTGTATGAGTCAATTATAACCGACTTTATATTTAGGTCGTTGAAATCCACGATATGTGTTAGACAGCATGGTTTCTTCAAGGGTAGATCTGTCCTAACGAATTTGTCACCCTACATAAATTTCGTATCTCAACATCTAGATGAGGGTACTCAGGTGGATGCCGTTTACACGGATTTTTCGAAGGCTTTCGACAAGGTTCATCACGCGACTCTTCTGAAGGTACTGTCCGAGTACGGTGTGGGGGGTAATCTGTTGGCGTGGATTGGGTCTTATTTATCTGATCGGCGTCAGTATGTGATTGTGGGCGATGTCCGTTCTCCTCTTCATGTCATTACGTCTGGGGTACTTCAGGGTTCACACATGGGTCCGATCCTCTTCTTGTTGTACATAAACGATATCTTTAAGTGTTTTAAGCATGTATTTTCCTAACTTTATGCGGACGACCTTAAGGTGTAACTGGCGGTGAAGAGTGTGGAGGACGCGCGGAAGTTTCAGGATGATCTTGATAGACTTTCTAATTTTTGTGAAAACCGGTACCTATCTCTGAATGACAGCAAGTGTAAACATATTATATTTACCAAGAATTTCAATATTCTGAGGAATCCACTCTCGCTGAACGGTTTTATTATCGAGGAAGTAAGTACCATTAAGGACCTCGGAATTTTACTCGATTCGAAGCTATCATTTCAACATCACATAGATGATGTTGTTTCCAGAGGTTTTAAAATGCTTGGATTTATTTTGAGAATTTCACGGCCGTTCAGCAACTCTGAGACCTTAAAGACTCTGTTTTTTTCGTTGGTGCGCAGTACTCTGGAGTACGCCACACCGATTTGGACTCCTTTTTATAAATATATTGATCGGATAGAGAGAGTGCAAAGAAAGTTCACCAAGACCTTGTATTACAGATTTGGTGGTCGTCAAATTGAGTACCCTTACGGCGCTAGACTCAGATTGTATAAAATGATCAGCTTAGAGAATAGGAGGATTTTTGACCAAACTCTGTTATACCGAATTGTAAATGGCCACTTCGATTTTCCACTGATCAGTGAGATTTTATTGAATGTCTGCGTTTTTTCTGGTCGTCGTAGAAACCTGTTTTTTCTGCCTAGATCCCGTACATCTTTGTTTTACCAATCGGTTTTTTTGAGGTTGATGCGATTTTATAACTGGCACCTTCAAAACATTCGAAACATTGATATACAGTGGACTCTCGATAAGTCGAACTCCCAGGGACCATAAAAAACTGTTCGACTTATCTATGGTTCGTCTCATCAAATGTTCGAGTTATTGAGGTGAGAGTTCGACTCATTGAGGGAAAAACTCGCGTATTCACGACATCAATTGTAGTTAATGAGAAACAAGGGTTGATGACAAGTGTCTTCATTGACCCTAGCACTCTCACCTAACGAGATTCTTCCAGAAATTCCGTATCTTTTTTTGAAATTACGTAGCCAACCCAAACTCGATGTATATTCGTGGCCTAGGGAAGATGCGAACATCTGAATGCCGAGGCAATTTCTGACGTTACCGGTGGACTGATTTTCCTTTAACTCTGATGGAAGCGAGGATATTAATTTGATTTTTCATGATAGATGACAATTCGGTTTTAGGAATTCCGAACTTGTTAACGATAAGGGTCTTACTTTCTTCTCCTTTCTCTACTTCCCGAACGAGTTCGAGTTCATCTGCTACTGATAAAATTTTCAGTTTTCGCGGATCCATGACTAAAACGCTCTCAGCGCACGACGGCTCAATAAACAAATAAAAAATAAATTGAACAATGTACTAAGCGATTGAAAAAAACATAAATGATGGCTACCAAATGTAGTGATTCGTTTGCATGCCGAATTCTTTTCGGTTTCATTCGTTAGATCAAACAGTTCGACTCATAGAGGCGATGATGGTTAGGAGTACGACTGATAGAGGTGGAGGTTCTCTCGTGGACCCTTTCAGCAGTTCGACTCATCTACTAGACTCTTTAGTCTCAAGAAGTCTGTTCGACTCATTGAGGTGAAAGTATACAGGGTTAGATACCCATGAATTGGGACCGGAAAAAATGTTCGACTTATCTAAGAGTTCGACTTATCGATGTTCGACTTATCAAGAGTTCACTGTATTCAGTTCATCATTGTCCGTTTTTAGGAGGCAATTGTATGAATATTTATGTAGGAATTATTGAATGTAACTCTGATTTTTTCGTTTTTGTCGAGATTTTGTAAACATGTAATTGCTAGGATTAAGTTCACATGGGTTTGTTAGGATTAATTTCACATCATTTTTTTTTAATGTACGTATTATTTAGTGAATCCCTGTAATTGGGTTCTCCTGTTGGGATTCCTGTTTGATAAAATAAAATAAAATAAAAAATAAAAATATCATTCTGTGACAACGTAGAAATACGATTTATTATTGAAATTTTGAAAAATCATATCTCCGAAAGTATTAGCTTGTTAGAGTTAAAAATAATATCATTGGATTCTTATGGTAAAACTGCTCATTGAAAAAAATTTAATTTGGAATTTGTTTTGTATAAAAAAATTTTTTTTTTGTTACTCCGAAACCATCTGTCCGATTTTGCCCACTAACGAACTTAGCCGAGATAATTATCTCCCAAACCTACTCTGAAAATTTCAACTGTCTAGCTCATTCCGTTCGAGAGTTATCGTGCCTACGGCCGGCCGGACGGCTGGACCGGCCGGACAGAATGAATTTCGACCACGGATTCTTGATCAGTGAGTCGAACCAAATCGTTTAAGACCATTTTCATCGAAAAATTCGAAAATTACAAACATTTGGGCAAATTGATAAGCACTCAATTCCGAGGAACTAGAGCGCCAAAAATTAACTCAGAAATTAGATTTGGGCGGCTTTCTAAGCCTCAAACGGAAACAATTATTTGGATTTGGATTATTCATCAAATGGAATTGATTTAGATCATTTTTGGCTTAAACTTAGAAAAGTATAGATATTTGGGTAAGATTATAGCGCCCTGCAGCGAGAGCACAAAAATGGACAGGCAGGACTATCATTTTTGCGCGCATGTTCTGGGGAACATCGCGTAATCATTTTGCCCAAATGTCTGTAATTTTCGAATTTTTTGCCAGAAATGGTCAAAGAATTCGAGATCAAATTTGATTCTGTCCGGCCGTTGGCACAATAACTTGAGAACTGAAAGAGATAGCGACTTGAAATTCAGGGAAGGTGGAGACAGACAAGTTCGTTAATGGACATAATCGGCCCAACGCTTTCAGAGTAATACTTTTATTTTCGACCAATACAGATCCGATCGAATTGAAACTTGGTGAGTGGTGAGTGATCAGGTCAGTATATTTCGAGTTATTGGCAGAATAAAATTTCAGATGGCTATAACCCTTAAACCAATCGGTAGATTTCGCCCAATAATGAACTTAGCCGGCGCATTTGGACTCCACATCTACTCTGAAAATTTTCTAACTCATTTCGTTCGAGCGTAATCGTGCTGACGGCCGGACGGACGGAATCAATTTTGACCTTAGATTCTTCATCACTGAGTCCAAACTAATCGTTTGAGATCATTCTGGACCAAATATTCGAAAAATACAGACATGTGGACGAATTGATAGGTAGGTACTCTGTTCCAGTGACGGCTGGTGATAATTCTGTTCCGAGGGGCTTTGATTCAAGAACACAAAAAAAGTTTATATATTTTGAAAGGTAATTACCAAATAACTACATCTTAAAATTAAACTCAAACCTTCTGTTTTTGTCGCAGATGAACTTCAGGATCACCTTTTCGTTGAAGTCAGAAATGTCTTTAACTAAATTTTGTTCGATGGACTACATTGCGAGCGCCGTCAGTGTTTCTTCCGACATTGTATTCCTTAGAAACGTCTTAATCAATCTTAAAGTAGAGAAACATATTTCAGTTTCTGTCGTTGTCATTAGCATCGATATTAAAATAACCAAAACTTTACATATTTAACAACACGTTGAATCCAAACCATATGACACTATATTGAATTTAAAGTGCGTAAGCAACCGGTCACGTTCTCGTTTTCTTGAGTTATTAATCGAGTGTTCCGACTTATCATGACCAGGGTAGTGCAAGATTGCATTTGCCCTCCAGACTATCGATAATTTTTGACAGGATGTAACAGTTTTTTGATACCATTTCCATGTACTTACGACTATTTTAGACATATGCAATACTTAAACCAGAAGCGATATTAGTTGTGGTCAATAGCTGGAAGCTTACAATCTTGTTCATATGTTTGGCATCTTTCGTGTTTTTTTATCTCTGCACTCAGACGTTTCAAATCATGTATACCTTCTTTTGTCCACCAAACAGTAAGCAAACAAAACAAAAAAACGCATGTTTTTCTTCACATCCGCACAACCATGACGTCTTTTCGTAAACATTTGCGTCAAACTAGTTTAATTTTGCTAGATCACACACCCTCAGTCTCAGTCCTTAAATACTCAACGCAACTTTATAACACGAAACAATTGGCCCCTATAAGACCTATCTATTTAGTAACCACAAACAAGTTATACTAATACTGAGCGCAGCTATTTATTCCTGTCTGGGCTTCTACTAATAAATGAAATAATAATGGGCGATCGAGATTCAGCCCGACATAGTGCGGACGCTCATAGTATATGTACCTTGTCTATGCGTGCGCTTAGCGCAAATGTAATTGTTGTGAAATATAGATGGTCGCTAGGTAAAAATGTTTTTATTTTAATTGAATCCAGTTTGAAGAGCTCGAATATGAAATATACAAATTGATTGTTTAGGTATGTGCAACGTCATTGTTCTAGAGACGGCGGCGCCCCGCAGACCTACCTCAACAGCCGCCCTTGCTCTGTTCACCTGAACAGTGCACCAAAAATTGGTTATATGATTGATATTTCAGAACACGCTGATTATTTGGAATTTTGTATTACTTCTCAGACCGGATCACGACTTTTGGGGATTTTCTGCCGGTGCTGAGAATGTATAGTCTGCAACACCTTTGAATTGAAACAGTCCGCATTGATGGACAGTCACCCCCGCCTAATGTTTGAGGATAGAAACAGCGAAAGATTCCCCATTCCAAACCTGTCGCAGAATTATTGGGTCGTTTTCTGAGGTTAAACGTCTACTTGCTCCATTTACTGAATCAATTATATTTCTAGACAAATTAAATTCCAGACATGAAAGCTCCCCCAATTTATTTGCTCTATTTCCTCAATAAACCGAATATAACTTTTTCATTCGTCTCGTGAACTTTATTGCAATTTTTCATGGTGATTTAGCGTGATGCACCAGAAGTAAACGAATGAGGATGAACGTGATAGAGAAGCATTTCCTTCAACATGCAAAAAGGTCATTCCGATTTTGGAATAAATGTTGGACGGATGATATCTGCGACCTTGAGAGGTTATAGGGTAGGAAGAATCATGGGAAAATAGAGCCTGAAATCTGAACGGAATTGGTGTCATGTTGTTTCGGCATTATTGTGAGAACTTTGTAGTTGTTTGGTCCGGAAGAATCAAGTAGCTAAAGTCACTGAAAATTATAGCGTATTCGAACACTTAATACAAGAAAACGTGCAGTCAAATCTAGAGATTTTTGATCCAGTTCAATAAGTCGGTCAAAGTTATATGGTCTATTGTAATATATTATTATATAAAGGGCGTCTCAGCTAGAACTAGAACTTCAAATTGCGCGCCATTTTTGACTGTCAATTGTTGAGTCAGCCATATTTGTTGTTTGTTTACTTAAAACATAGACATTAACGAAAATGGTGCGTTATAGCTTGGAAGAACATTTTTGTTAATTGGTAAAACTTTTTTCAAAATGATGAAGGTTCCGCCGTGACTGTCGACGGTCATCGTTAGCGTGCCATGTTGACAGACTTTTTTTGGCAAGAATTAGACGGAATGAACTTAAATGAGATGTGGTTTCAACAGAAATGCGCTATGCGCTACCTGGGAAACAATGACTTTGTTACAAACCAAGTTTTCAGGTCGAGTAATTTCTCGTTTCAGAGACCAAAACTGGACGCCAAGAATCTGTGTTTTACTTGTTTGGACTATTTTCTCTGGAGTTTTTTGAAAATTAGGTTCTATGCGAACCATCCTGAGACAACTCATGAACTCAAAGAAGAAATTGCACGTCAAATTCGTCAAATCCAGCAGCCCTTACTGCAAAATGTACTGCAAAAATTCATCAAAAAAGTGCATAACTGCCAATAGAGCAACGGTGGCCTTTTAACCGCTATTTTGTTTCATGTGTAAATGTCATCACTACCTCCATATATGTAGAAAAAAATGTTAATAAAATATTGAATAAATATATATTTTTTAATTTTTAAAATTCAAGTTCTTGCTGAGGCACCCTTTATATACTATTGTTATGATGTTAATCGCAAATCAAATAATTAGCAACGAATGCAGATAATAATTCTTTTTGCGCGCATGTTCTGACGGCGGCGGCCACGATGACTATCGAACGGAGAGAGATAGTGGCTTGAAATTTTTAGAGTATAGATTGCGCATCCGAATGCGATGGTTTCCGAAAACTAATTTTGTTTTCAAACAATACAGATCCAGTCGAATTAAAAGTTGGTAACTAGTTGAAGAATACCAACAAAAAGGTATATGATATTTCGTATCATTAGAAAATTAAAAAATTATTATTAAAAAATAATCCGCCGTATTCACAAAGCATTCAACTTCCGTTAAGTCCGAACTGAGGTCCTCAGTTAAGGATAAATAAGAATCGCAACCTCAGTTTAAGTGAAAATTAACGTGAAACAGACCTGTTTCACCACCGTTGAATACGTTAACTGAGGTTGCGATTCCAATTTATCCTTAAATGAGGACCTCAGTTAGGAGTTAAAGGATATTTAATGATTTGTGAATACGGCGGTTAGTATCTTTCGATAACTTGAGAACGGAATATATAGTGATTTGCGATGTTCACGGTAGGCTGCGCATCCGAATGGGACATTTGAGTTCGTTAATAGGCATAATAGGCCAAACGGTTTTCGAGTTATACCTATCTGAAATTTTGTTGTTATTTCCTTAATAACTCAAAAAATACTAATCCGATCCAATTTAAACATGACAATTACTTGTAGAATGCCGACGGGCAAATATTTGCAAAATTTCGTGAGGATCGTATCACTAGAAAATTCTAAAAAAGTCATTGGAACCGATTCTGAATCTCGGAAAAAATCCGTCCGATATACCTGAAATGCGAGAGAGCCTTCAAAACCTAATAACTTTACCGCCAAGTTCCAAATTTGAACACGATCGGATCTATATTGTTGGAGATCTGAGCAGTCTTGACTGAGTTCAGTAGCTGGATGGGTGACCATTGACACGATAACTTTCGAACGGAAACAGATAGCAACTTGCAATTTCCAGGGTGGTTGCGCATCCAAATGGGACAGTCAAGTTCGTTATTGGGCATAATCGTTCATACGGTTTTTGAGTGATACCCATCTTAAATTTTGTTGTTTTTCCCTCAATGCCTCAAAACATACGAATCCGATCCAATTAAAACTTGGGTTATTACTTGTAGAATGCCGACGCGGTAATTTTCGCGAGATTTCGTGAATAACGTATCACTAGGAAAAAAATAAAAAAAATGTTTCTTCAAAAATTTTATTTTTCAGAAACAGTTCATCAGAATCCGCGACCATTTTACGATCGAGTACCGAATTTAATCTCGATCGACTTCGTATGAGGCGTGAATAGACCATTGAACATGCTCGCAAAAGTTCTTTTTAAGAATTTTTGAATATTTCATTCAACGACATTTTCTGATTATTTAATCATTATTAAAATTACCAGCAGTTCATTCCAATTTTAGAAGCACTAATTGGTGCCCAGAAATCTTCCAAGTGTTGTTAAAATATATGCTATTATCCTATTATGCAACTGAGTTAACACAATTCATATAGGTACAATCATCATATGAACGTTTTCTATTACATCACTTCTATTTCGGACATCATAACAAGATATATCTAGGTATATAATTAAAGTTGACTAAAGTGAAGTTATGGATAAGATATTCTTCCAATAAATCGGTGTACAGTCGATAAATATTGGGAGTGTATCCTTACAAAACGTGGATTTGACGAATATTGATAAATTGAGGTCACCTCGATTATATTTGTTATTGAAATTTTTTGATTAAAATGTTGTGGGCTCTATTTAAAAGAGCGCAAATTCAATCTGAATAGAATTATCATAATTCAATCTCATGAGAGGTAATTATTGTTTATAACATGATTAATATACTCTGTTCACTCGATTCTGTATTCGAATACAATATTCATGCATTCTTAGGAAGGTTAGATTCTACCATCACCAAATATCAGAAACCGATGACTACAGGTTCGATAAGAAAAGGGAAGCTCCTGAGCACATTACAACACAATGCCTAGGTATTGGGGTGCTTGACATATCACCCTCAAGGCTACTAAAGGCCCATAAGGCTGCTAGAGCTACTAGAATTTATAGTAGAACTCTGGAATTGATGAGGAGTAATAGCTTTAGACCCACCCCAACTGGCTCAACACATTTGCGGACACCATGGACCAATAGATCGAACTGCAAAAAGGACCTTCAATATCAATATAAGGTACAAAGGAGACAAGACCTCTTCAAGATAACAGTGGACATGAATTATAAGTGACAGTGTGTTTGGTGATATTTTTTAGTTTTGAAACGTTTGGTGTACTTTATTCGTCTTATTCGGTCAGATAATGCATCATATCATAGATATACACTTCTGACTGAATTTTTTACCAAAATTCGCATTTTAACCATCAACTATTCGCTATATTTACCCGATTTAACATCGCGCCATTTCATTTTGTTGAAAAAAACATATTTCCGATGGAAGGAAAGTGCTGAGATAACATGGAGGCCATCTCAAAGGCGCGCATCGATACTGAGAAAAACAAGTACATAGACCTAAACCACTTGGTCATTACTTACTTGGCATTACTAATTACTGTACGGAGTACATTTTGAAATAAAATGAGCGAGTTTGTTCTCATATTAAAAAAGTCCTGTTTACTTTGGAACCCACGGAGTGTGGAGTGCACAAGAATTTAACCCTATATCTCGTCTAAATAGGAAGCATCAAAATTTGAGAAAAATCATCATTGATTCTGCACTTACCAGCCCTGAATATTTCGTTGCAGCCATCACACCTGGAGGCGAATTGATTGTCATAACAACGGCCACAGTAGATCCTTTCTCCCTTTGAGCCGAACTGCTTGTCTACTAGAGACTCGCCACATGTTGTGCAAAGGAAGCATGCTTCGTGCCAATGCTTATCCTTGTAGCTCAAATCCTGCAAAAAATTAATTGATTCGTATGAGCAAGAAATGAGACGTTCCGTGCGAAAGTATAGTGAAGTGGATCTCTTCTTTTATAGTGGTAGTTCTGAATTACCATGTACAGGGTGAGTCTTTTTGCTGTACAATAATTTCAACCATAGATTCCTTTTATCAAGTAAAATACTTTTTATTCACCATTATTCCAGATTCGGCTCAGGTAAACAGTTACAAGCGTTTTTTTTGCCGCCTCTAAATTTTGATATCTTAGCCCATAATCATATCAATTTTCTATAAATAAAATTCCAACTTTATGATTTGTGCTCCATCATCCCCGTTACATCAACCTTTCCGGTATGGTTAGGGTTATTGAGAACTATGGTATCTTGTTAGAACCCTGATTATTTTTACAGCAAAGAATTATCAAAAAACATTATTTTAAGCAAAAAATATCTCACTCATGTACTACTCTTGAAGTAGGGTAGGGTATCTCTTAAAACTAGGTATACAATAATTACATAATATGAATAAATCTTACATAAAAGATATACATTTGGCGAACGTTGTTATATATTAATTATTACACAGTTTAAAAACAATACAAAAAAAATTTATTTTATAATTAGTAAATAGTATTATATTTAAGTTACATTATGAAAGCATTATAGTACTTTCTTGCGAGGTTTAGAATTCGCAAAATCATTTATTATATCCTCGTTCGAAATTTTGTTCATTAGCTTCGACTCTTTGCACATGAGAGCTAAAGCGTTAAGCTTTTCTTGACTAAAAGTAGAACGTAGGTAATTCTTTACCCTCTTCAAGCAAGCTCTTCAAGAAGCTCTTTCCACCGGAACAATTTGTCGCTGGTGTACAAAGAGCCATACGAATTGCTATATCCAAGTTTGGATAAATATTTCCTAAATTATTTTCTGGCAGGAATGAAGACAGACTTTCTAATGATCCAGAAATTGGTTTAATTGGAATTCTTCCAGAAGGAAGGTAGCTTTGAAAGTGTACGCATTCCTGGACTAATTCTGTTTCAAAATCTAAATTTTAAATTTTTCAATATGTAAGTCGAAATAAAAAATTTATGAACTAAATTTGCCAATTTGCCGCCGTAGGCTCCAGCCTACTCAGCCTGCTGGTAAGTCCACCACTGATTGCACCGTTCTTCATAGAAAACTGTTAGATACTGATATCTATTGTAGAACGATAAAATCTGATACTTGAATTTCAATGAAATTGTTTCAGAAAACTTATTTACTCAGTCAATTCATATAATGCAGCATTAAATAATACCCCACTATTGAAACAATGAAATTGAACTTTGATCATCGCTCGTTCTTGAAATATTTATTATTATTGAAAATTGCATAAACATTCATTAATCCATTCATTTCCAAGAAAATCTCAAATCGAAAAGTTGAAATGTGATTCCAACTGACTGATATAATTAGTAGGTTACGTTCATAGAAATTCATTGGATCATACACTTTATATATATATATATATATATATATATATATATATATTAGGAATAAGAAGGTTCCGGGTTGGACCGCGTCTGGAGTTTAATGTCGTTCGACGTTTCGGCTCCGATTTTGGAGCCATTATCAAGAACAAGATGTAAAATGTGAATTAACGCCGGGGTCTCAATCTGCCTACTCCCCAGGTTTCATCACCAGTACTCTCGGAGATCACTGTATTTCTACTACTTCGAGAAGACTGATTAACGGAAGATCGAGATGCTGTATTTATACTTGTCGAGGTTGGGGTCGGAGTGGGGATGGTGGGGGTACTGGTAGCGGTTGGGGTGACTATGGGAGGAGGGAGACGAGAAATCAAGGGTTTCCACGTACGAGGTAATCTTTGACTATCGTCGCGTTTGTTAAGGCAATCTGGACGTCTTTCAATTTCAAGGGCTTCACGAATAATACGGCTGGTAAGCATTTTTTCTATTGAAATGGTTCTGCTGCTAGCAAAGTCAATTTTGTGACCTGTATCAGCATGATGTTTGAAGAGAGCTGAGGATGATTCAGCTTTGCGTACTGCGAGTTGGTGTTCGTATACTCTGTTGGTCACGCGTCTGTTAGTTTGACCGATGTATGACCTTGGACATTCGGAGCATGTTATCTCATATACACCGTGGGATTCATTGGGAATGGAATCTTTCGGTGAACGGAGAAAGTTAGAAATTTTATTGTTTGCAGTAAAAATAGTTTTTATTTCCTGTTTCTTAAGGATGCGACCTATTTTGTCGGTAACACCTCGGATAAAAGGAAGGAAAGCTTTGTGAGGAAATCTCTCTGGAGGTTCCTTTTGATCATGGGAATGTATCAGATTTCTACGGAAAGATTTATTAATTTGATATCTGCTATACCCATTCTGGAGCAGAGCAGACTCGAGTTGCTTAAATTCATGTTGTCTGTGATTATTGTCTGTGAGTTGGATAGATCTGTGGACGAGGGAGTTTAAAACGGAATTGATTTGTGAGGGATGATGATGGGAGTTGGCATGCAGGTATCGATTTGTATGGGTGGGTTTTCTGTACACAGTGTGAGTGAAAGAATTATCAGATTTTGTAATAAGGACATCAAGAAAGGCAATTGAATTATTGTTCTCCAGTTCCATCGTGAAATTGATGTTCGGATGGATACTGTTGAGATGGTCTAGAAATTGTTGAAGAGTATCGGAACCATGTGGCCATATGACAAACACATCATCTACGTATCTTTTCCAACACGTAGGTTTGAGGTGAAATGTTTCAATAGCCTTGGTCTCGAACTCTTCCATGAATATATCCGCGAGTACGGGGGAAATGGGAGAGCCCATGGCGGCACCTAAGACCTGTCTGTAATAGCTACCTTGAAAAAGAAAATATGTACTCGTCATGCAATGGTTGATGAGAGTAAGACAGTCTTTAGATATCTTGTGTTTGTTTTGAAGTATTGTGACGGTTTCGTTGAGAGGAATGTTTGTAAAAAGAGAAACGACGTCGAAGCTTACTAGAATGTCATACATCGGTCAAACTAACAGACGCGTGACCAACAGAGTATACGAACACCAACTCGCAGTACGCAAAGCTGAATCATCCTCAGCTCTCTTCAAACATCATGCTGATACAGGTCACAAAATTGACTTTGCTAGCAGCAGAACCATTTCAATAGAAAAAATGCTTACCAGCCGTATTATTCGTGAAGCCCTTGAAATTGAAAGACGTCCAGATTGCCTTAACAAACGCGACGATAGTCAAAGATTACCTCGTACGTGGAAACCCTTGATTTCTCGTCTCCCTCCTCCCATAGTCACCCCAACCGCTACCAGTACCCCCACCATCCCCACTCCGACCCCAACCTCGACAAGTATAAATACAGCATCTCGATCTTCCGTTAATCAGTCTTCTCGAAGTAGTAGAAATACAGTGATCTCCGAGAGTACTGGTGATGAAACCTGGGGAGTAGGCAGATTGAGACCCCGGCGTTAATTCACATTTTACATCTTGTTCTTGATAATGGCTCCAAAATCGGAGCCGAAACGTCGAACGACATTAAACTCCAGACGCGGTCCAACCCGGAACCTTCTTATTCCTAACATTGTTAGCCGCGGAAACCTATCCGAACATATATATATATATATATATATATATATATATATTTATAGCCCTCCTGTAATTCTGCGTCCATACATTATGTTTTTTACATGTAATTCTGCGTCCACCGCATTGCTGCGTCTGTATACGGACGCAGAAATGCAAGTCAATGCTAAACGCTTTATTATAACGTCCTCGTTCGTTTCATTGTAATACGGCGATGACGTCCCAATGGCGGTATCGTGTACTTTTTTTGAATACCGTAGTTCGTGTTGTCTCCACTCGTGGCGCTGCAGTCGGGAAGTGTATATTCGAAATGTATATTACTATTACACCATCCCGACATTCATGCGTCAATAAAACCGGCAACACTGTTCCGTATATCGATAACCATCAAACCGATATTTCTGCGTCCTTCAATGATTTCCAGATGTGAGTTGTTTACGTTTTTCATGTTGAAGCAGTATTCGAAGCTTCAAGGTCACAAAAATTCGACTTCCTACGATTCAGGTACCTTAGCATTTATAATGGAGCCTAATGATAATTTCAAATTCTCACATAACGTAGCTTCAGTACACTTTAAGATCGAATAATTATTTTCAGATTCATCATGTTATGTTCTGAATCATCAAACAACATTTATTATGTTGAGGATTTTTATAAATAAGTTAGCTTAATTGTGAAAAATTCACGGGAATACTTGTTTCAACATGACTGAATAAATTAAAACCAAGCAAAATTGATAATCATGAATTATTACAATGTGAATTAGTCAGTAAGCTGCATAATAGCACTCTTACGTTGGGTTTCACGAAGGTTTGACAGCTCTTAATTGCCAAATTAGTGCGATTCTATGTCGATATTCAGTTCATTTTTGATACAACCATCGAAATAAATCCACGATTAAGCTAATCGAAGCTTCGTGAAACCCAACATAAGTCAGTCAAAACCGTCACAAAAATTACTAACTCAGCAAAAGTGCAAGTAAATCTGAATTTTTGTAAGTGGCACTTGAAGAGCAATAACTAAATTTTCTGTGCTTTTTGTGGAATTAACGAAAAAAGTTTTGCACTCCATTCAATATACATAAACAATGGTCATTTGAAAAAAGTCCAAATGATAATAACAGAAGGTATTTGCTATTTGGCTGATTTCTTCCAAAAGCTTTAGCTTTTATCGTCGTGATTCACTTTCGAATATCAACGCAGTCGGCTCCAATATGAGTACTAATTCAGGCAGAAAGCACATGAGGTTTCTCAAAAATACCAACTTTATGCAAAACTGCTATTTTTATTTTTAAGAACCAACCCAAACTATTCTCTCATATTTTTCCTTATAAGTTAAGCCTTCTTACGATCATGAGAGAACCAAATGTACTATTTGCTCAAATTGGTACTCCAAATGAAGCTAAATGAATATGGAGCAATGAAAAACGACGAGAAAAAAATTCTTTCAGGAAAAGATCAGCTTAACGGTGAGTGCCATATCTCATCATCATCTATTCGACTCATAGAATTCTAATTAAACCCAAATTATTGCAAATTCAATGATAAATAAGGAGTATTTTCCTTAAATAGAATTTTGAGAGTAACAATGTGAAAACTAAATAGAGTGAATAAGTGCAAAAATTTCGTCCTTCTTCGTGAATTACCACTAGTAGCATAAATTTTCTAATGTGCCAAATATATCATGTAAAAATCTTTTATCGACTTCGACTATTGTATTAAATTAAATTTTCTGGAATATACTATGAAAACATACATATAATTTTCAAAACAAATAAATAGAAAATCACTTCTGCATCTTTTCATTGACTTATCACTGCTGGTATTACACCTATCCCTGTCCATTAAAAAATAGAGTTCTTAGAGAGAAACAAAGGAGTTTTACTTTTAATGCCTGATAGTGTCAATGCTGGCTGTAAGCGCAGTATAATTCGTCCTCAATGGTGAAAAGAAGAAAAATAGTATGTTAATTAAAGGGATATTTCCTCGAGCTTACTAGGCCTAAACAGAGTTAGTTAGTTATCTTTCTTCCACCAATGGCAGGAACTCTGTAAGACTTGGAACGGTTCCCATTGGTCTTAATGAATAAAATAATCGAATCACAAATATTCAAAAAACATAAGCGTACCATAATTCCCACAACAGGAATTTTGAGTTATACAATTTCTGTCTGACCTGAGAGGAGAAAGTCAATTCGCACGCTGTAGTTATTGATTTTCTCGGAATATTTTCTGCCAATGTACAGTCCCATAAGTCTACATGAATCTGTTTAGTTCTTTCGTCCCTTGTTATACTTCGAACCAAAATATATTTGGCAGATTGAATCAAAGTCTTCGATCCGTTTTACCATTCAATAGAAAGTAGCAAGTAGAGCAATCCCAGAAGGGTTGACTGATGAGCATTTTTGAGAAAAATGTTTCAAACCCTAGTTTCCATAGAGGAGATCAATTTAATATTCACCTTGATATCGGGCTCTAAGATAAGGTGAAATATGTTTGTTTACATTACATGCCATATTTTTCATACCAGAAATGAATAGAGCGAAAAATTTAAGTTGATGTTGGGACCTGCAAGGCAACTCCTAGAAAGAGCACCTGGCACTTGTTTTACAAAATTTCTCCATTGCATAAATTACAGTTATTCATCTCTTGCATCTATCCCTGATCAGTGTTTGTTCATAAAGAATACACGAATATCCTGTCATTTGTCACCATACTGACTATCTACTCAAGGTATGGTGTGATTTATGAAGGTGAAATATTGCAATTTTTTCTGAGGTTTTTAGTTCAATAAATAATAGGATTTAAGTTTCAAATATTCTTGCATTGCTCTAAAAATTCGGTAATAATATTACTTCGTAATTCTTGTTATGTATTATCTTGCCATCTACACGCTTTGTAGTTGCAGGATCTTGTTCTTCAAAATTGCCAAGGCGGTTTCGGGAAAAATTGAAATAACAAGTTCTCAGTTTTAAAATCTTTATCAAATCAGGTTTAAACAAGAAATTGAAAATAGATATAATTTTTATAGAATAATCTTCTGCTGTGTAGAAAGATGGTTAAGCACCTAAACTGTATACGCTTTTGAAGTGTGGAAAGATGAATCGTCTTTCGAAAAATATTTTGCCGGATAGAAGACATCGTGTTTTTGTTGATGATGATAATAATTATAACTTTAGAATTTCGAATAATGAACCCCATCCCTCAAGGATCTGTTTTAGCACTCCTTCATTTCATACTCTTATGTGAATAACTCTTAGTTATTCTTCCGTTCCGGTACTTTACTAGAACCTCTTTCAACTCAATACTAACACTCCACTGAATCAGAATTTATATTTCCACTAATATGCAGTTTTTCATACATAAATAATGTGTGGTTAGAAACGAGGGCATTTTCATAAGTAGCTCGATTCGAACATAAAATAAATATTAGGAATAATGAATTTCATTTCAACGAAATTTAAATTATGGCTATGCATTATAGACACTTTGAAATCAACCGTTTTTTAACTAATTGAAAAAGTTGCATAACTTAGAGTGATGTTTGAAAGTGAAACTAATTGTAAATTCCATTTTTGGCATTCATAAAATATAGGGTGCCATTTAAAAAAAATCATATCTGTTATTGAAATAGTATAACCTTAAGTTAAAAAGTTAAAGTCGAATTAAAAGTCACCAACTGCTAAACAGAAAATTTTTATGCAATCTTATTCAAATAATTAGTCATTCTGCTGATTCGGTCTTTTGCTAGAGAATAATAATATTACGAATAATAAGCAATGCATTATATTATTATTGATTATTGCTATTCATTATCAACTCTCTGCAATCAAGTACTTCTCAGAACAACAGAATAATCCATCTAAAATTAGTCCAAGGAAACTAAGTATCTTAACACAAAGGGAAGACGTTACATTTAATTATTGTGCTATCACAAGATTAAAATATCATATTACAATTTGTTCAACCAAATTTTTTTTTAGGTCTCATCTTATTCTATTAATTCATCTATTCGATATGATTAAGGCAACGAACACGCAGAAGAAATTCCTATCGAAAATTCCCGTACTCAATATGTTTTCTTCCTTATCAAGAGGGGCGAAAATCTGTTGAATGTAACATCTGTGTGGGTCAGGTCTGCGTTCACATCGAATGGAATGTCAAGGCCAATCAGTCTATTCCTTCATAAAAAAAACCCTCATACATTTGGCAACACAGCCTGTGCAGCAATGTCCGAATGGTTGACGTGTATATAAAACGAATGACGCAGAAATGATCGAAATATCGGCAAATAAATATACGGACGCAGAAACTACGGTATTTTTTAACGACGCAAGGTTCATTGTACCGTTGACAAGAAAATTTTCTCCCCCAGTTTTCAAGTATATTGAGATCTGAGACTCGCAAAATGATCGTGAGGTGTATACGGAGATAGTCTACCTAACATACGTCGATATACACTTCGATTTCAAGGGGACGCAAAGATGTCAGTATCATGTAATGACGCTGAAATGATGTCGGGATATATATATATATATATATATATGTCTCCATTCACCGTTCGCATGCGGCATTATCAAACTGCGAACCTACCAGCTATCGGTATATTATTCTATCCAGCAGCATGGATTATCTAAATCTTGTGAAAAAAGATCAAGTATGCCAACGTAGAAATAAATCGATTCAAGGTCACACTAGGTCAGAAGCGGATCCACCAAAATAAGGAAAAAAAATCATAACATTCAACGTTGAATATTGCATAATTATCACCTGATGCTTGAAATTCAATGAAACTGTTCGAGAAAACTTAGGTACTCTCTCAAGTCTTATGACATGGTTCTTAATAATCATTGGGCTGCATTTTTGAAATGATCTCACCCGAATATTGATTTTCATTGAATATCCACTATATCACTATAAGATTATCCACGATATCTTCATCGCCTATTCTGACATTTATTGAATAATTTAATTCGCATCATATAAATGACTTTATAAACCATTTTACCACTTTATAAACAACAACAATTATTATAACTTCTATCAGTCTATGGCCTATAAATAGCATAGAGCCTAGACGTATTATGTTTGCGGTAGTTTTCACGAAGATATCAGTTCACAATTAATCAATTTCTCTGTCATATTCTACAAGCATATTAGTGGAAATCGGGTTGCACAAAACTTTTCGATTTTATCAAAACCCGAGATTCCTAGATAAGAAAACCTTGATCAAAACAGACGATTACTCGAAACAATCTGACAAGTGACAACAACCTATACACGTAGTATAATAATATTATTATGCAGTGACAGGAGCAGGCACAGAAATGTACTAATTATCAGAATATTAGGTTAGCCATAGAACATATCGTTCAGTGAGAATAGCATTCGTTCGTTTATGTTTATTATTTACATAATTCCGTAGATTCAGATTAAAAATCCGAACAAAACAAGAATCAGGATGAATATGTGGAATGATGATAAATAACATGTTTCAAGTTGTTTGAATTGCAGATGAATTTTCTCAATTCACAAACATCATTCATCAAATAATTGAAATTTGATTACAAGATATTTTTAAGTTATGCCTTATTAACTTATACCTTTTAAAATGCTAATATAACCACTCAATTTGGAAACAAGCGAGATTGAACTGAAAAGGATAAAAATATTATGTGAGATAAAGAGGTTACTAGCTATACCTATTTCTGTAAGTGTCAACTTTGAGATCAATACTGAGTGTATGTCTTTATTTGAGCATAGATCATTTGTTATTCTAGTCCAGGTCCGGATTGATAAAAGCAGTTAAAATTCTAGAATTTGTATCATATTTTATGACATTCAATGAAGATTATCTCGAAATCGGTACGTTTCAGAAGAAATGATGAAGAATAATTTGATTTTCTAAAATGATTGAGGATATTTAAAATGACTCGAGATAACCTTCACCTGCTTTCATAATGCATTTCTCATAGTTTTATGAATTCACGAGTCTATAACGTGAAAACTAGTAGAAGTAGGAAAAAACTGTTAATTAGAGATTATGCGTCATAGTTATAGAATACTTCACACCAAAATTCATTTCCTTCTGAATAACTATGTCAAAGCTACAAAAGGAAAACTGATTTCTTTTTTCAAATTTCAACAGCCTGTATCTTTTTTCCTGGGCCGAATTTAGAAAAATGGTAAACAAAAAAAGTGTTTTATCTGATGAGAGGAATCTATGGGTAAGTTTAATGAACAACTTAAAGAATCACCCTGTATATGATTGAAGGTACCTACCTTGGAGTCTATTCCAATGGTTCTGCTACACTTCTCACAGGCATTCGCGAAGACACTCTCATAACAGGATACGCAGTATGGATGATCGTCCCTCAGAACGTACCTTTGACCCGTGAGACTCTCGTCACATTGCCAGCAACAGAAATGTTGACCATGCCAGTCCTTGTTCATGGCTTTAGTGTACTCGCCACTGAAAATTAACTGCAACAAAAGAGAAATATTTAATATATTGTTTGTATAACAGTGTTATAAAGGGATTTTTTGCTTGATATTTGGAACTTTTGTTTTCTTCGTCAGTTCATTTTGCACTCTTATATCATTTAGCCCAAATGTCCATAATTTTTCGCTTATGAAGTAGCCGAGGTCGAAATTAATTATGTCCGTCGGGCCGTTCATCCGTCTGCGAGCACGTTAACTCTCGAACCACATGGGGTATATTGTTGAAAATTGCAGGGTAGGTTTAATGCATACATGTCTCCGTTGTGCTCGTTAATAGACAAAATCCGCTGAGTAGTTGCGGAGTCATAGTCATCTGGAATTTTGTTTCCCCAATACTGATTTGATCGATTTGGAACTGCGTAGTTAGTAGAGAAATACCGACACGGAGACTTATCCGAAATTACGTGAGGATCATATGGCTAGAAAATATGAAAACTAAAACCGTCAGATATCGCCTAAATTTTGCAAGAGCGCTCGAAACCTTGTTTTACAGCCAAGTTCTAGATTTAAATTCGATCGAATGTATATTGTTGGAAATATTGGGAAAATATTATTTTTTTCATGGAACTCAAGCAGCCTCGGGTGAGTTCAGTAGGTGAATGGATGACCGCTTTGGTCGAATGTTCGAATTTGAACAGGCGCGCCGAAGCAAACTGACATCACGTCAGTGCTTTCCCAATTGTTTTTGGCGCTCTTGTTCCTCGGAACAGAGTGCTTATCAATTTGTCCAAATGTCTGTAATTTTTGAATTTTTGGATGAAAATGGTCTTAAACGATTTGGTTCGATTCACCGATCAAGAATCCGTAGTCGAAATCAATTCTGTCCGGCCGGACGTAGGCACGATAACTCTCGAACGAAAGGGAGTTAGGGAATTGAAATTTGCAGGGTAGGTTTAGAGCATAAATATCTCAGACAAGTTCGTGAACGGGCGAAAACCGCGGTGTTAGGGCCGTTTTTAGTCAAAACATATTTTATGAATATTTCCGGCACCGATTACTCGATCTGTCTGAAATATAGCATCCAATTGTAGAATCAAGACCTTCATATACATGCGAAGTTTTGTATTGATCGGATTGCCGTAAAGTATCAAAACAATTTGTAGAATTTTGTTTCCACAATAACTCTAGAGCATAATGAGCTAGGCAGTTGAAATTTTTAGAGTAGGTTTGGGAAATAAATATCTTGGTAAAGGGCAAAATGGTTACGGAGTAAAGAAAAAATTTTTTTTACATTACAAATTTTAAATTCAATTTTTTTTAAATGCAGTTGCACCATAAAAATCCATTGATATCATTTTCAACTCTGAACGTGACTAGAAAATTTCTTTCCTAGCCTCGGGATTGAACTTGGGGCTTTCGCTCCCAAGTCAAACGCTGTACCCCTGAACCAACCGCACTACTTTTTAGGTGATATTTTAATGCCCGAGGATAATCCATATGATGATGGAAATATATAGGTACTTTGGTAAGTTAATAGATTTGAGTTCAGAATATCTCCAGTAAAAACAAAACTGGAATATTGGCTAAGTTTCAATTCATATAATATAATTTACGAAGTGGATTTGAGGAATGAATATCTCGGATAAGTTTATGGTTTCTGATTAATAATTTTTGGCAATCTTATTTTTTTTTAAATGACCCTCTTTTTCAAATTTAATTTCTTTCACGATGCAGTTGTATCATAAGAATCCATTGATATCATTCGCAACTCTGAGAAACCAATACCCACTTTTTGCGCGTATGTTCTGGGGAACATCGCGTTATAGTTTTGCCCAAATGTCTGTAACTTTCGAATTTTTTGAAAAAAATGGTCTCAAACGATTAAGTTCGACTCCCCAATGAAGAATTCGAGGTCAAATTTGATTCTGTCCGGCCGGCCGTTGCCACGATAACTTGAGAACGAAAAGAGCTAGCGACTTGAAATTTTCAGGGTAGGTGGCGCATCCCAATACGACGGACAAGTTCGTTAATGGGCATAATCGGCCCAGTGGTTTCCGAGTAATAATTTTGTTTTCAACCAATATGAATCCGATCAAATTGAAACTTGGTGGGTAGTTGTAGAATATGACCCTAAGCACGTTTGTGAAATTTTGTGCGAATCGTATGGCTAGAAAATTTTAAAAAAATTATTAAAAAATATTTTTGTTGTCACGATAACTTGCGAACGGAATGAGATAGCGGCTTGAAATTTTCAGGTTAGGATGTGCACCAGAACGCGACATTTCAGTTTGTTTATGAGCATAATCGACCAAACGGTTATAGAGTTATAGCAATCTGAAATTTTCTGAAATTTGGTGGTTTTTTGTTCCTCATTAACTCGAAAAATACTGAACCGATGGAATTCAAACATTGTTATTAGTTGTAGAATGGCAACGCGAAAATGTTTGCAAAATTTGGTGAGGATAGCTATTGTAGAAAATTTTTAATAAATCATTAAAAATAAAAAAAAAAAATTCTATATATCAGTAACTATTCGTTTGAAATTCATGAAATTTTGCAAGAGCCTTCATAACCTAACTCTACTGCCAAGTTTCAAGTTTTAATATGATCGGTTAAATATTGTTGGAGATTCGAGCATTCTTGTGCGAGTTCAGTAGTACCGATTTGGTGTAGCGTAAGGCTCCGAAGAAACGATCGCTCGACCCGGACTTTTGCCGTCGAGTCGAAGAAGACGAATCGATTTGTGTTTTTCCCAAATTTCGTTCTTCTAGGTTGAGCCTAAATATACTAATTCGATACAAGTTTCGGAGGTTTTGAGTCCGACGATTTTCCATTCAAAAAGTCAATCCGAGAAACGTCAGAATTAATTCGAGAGACGGGGTCGGAAATTTTCGAAAGCGAAACTGACGATTTAGGCCTTTTTGGGGCGTGAAACTTGAAGAAAATGATAGATAGCTTTTGCGCGTATGTTCTATTTTCCATTCTTCTGTATTGGACACCCTTAATCGAATTTACCATGGTAAATTATGTTGTCCATTCTCCTGTATTGGACACTTATTTTATATTTAAAACTGTAATTAGATCTTTGAAATACCATTGAATGAAGAAATTCTTGTAAGTTAACAAAATATCTTTATTTGAACAATAAAAATGCATCATTTTATTAAAATGATAGTTAGACTATCCAATTGCTTCTTTTCTTTATAATATTTTAGCTGTAAGTCAGTATAGCTTAGAACTTTTAAAGTAACGTCCTACAATATTAATTTAAATGATATTATAAATAAAAAATTGGTTCAAGCACTGACGTGAAGTCAGGAGCTTTTGCGCGTATGTTCTGTTGTCCATTTTCCTGTATGGGACACTTTTAATCGAATTTACCATGGTGAATTCTATTGTCTATTCTCCTGTATTGGACACTCTTAATCGAAAAAAAAAAATTGGTTCAAACACTGACGTGAATCAGGAGCTTTTGCTCTTCTTAATCGAATTTACCATGATGAATTCTATTGTCCGTTCTCCTGATTGGACCCTCTTAGTCGAAAAAAAATTGGTTCAAGCACTGACGTGAAGTCAGGAGCTTTTGCGCGTATGTTCTATTGTCCATACTCCTGTAATGAACACTATTCTTAATCGAATTTACCATGATGAATTCTATTGTCTATTCTCCTGTATTGGACACTCTTCTCAATCGAATTCACCATGATGAATTCTATTGTCCATTCTCCTGTATTGGAGACTCTTCTTAATCGAATTTGCCATGATGAATTCTATTGTCCATTCTGGACAATAGAATTCTATTGCCCATTCTGGACCCTCTTAATTCGAATTTACCATGGTAAATTCGAATTAAGTGTCCAATACAGGAGAATGGACAACATAATTTACCATGGTAAATTCGATTAAGGGTGTCCAATACAGAAGAATGGACAATAGAACATACGCGCAAAAGCTTCTGACTTCACGTCAGTGCTTGAACCAATTTTTTTTTTCGTGATTTTGTTAAAATTTTCTAGGGGTACGGTTCTTAAAATTTTTTTTTTCGTCATTTTTTTCAAATTTTCTAGGGGTACGGTTCTTACAAAATTTTAAAAACGTCTTTATGTTGATTTTCTACTACTAGATACCAAGCTTCAATTCGATCGAATATTTATTTTTTGAGTTATCAAGGAAATAATATTCCAGGTGGGTATAACTCGGAAACCGTTAGACCGATTATGCCCAAAAACGAACTCAACTCTCCCTTTCGGGTAAGCAACCTACCCTGAAAATTGCAAGTCCCTATCTCCTTTCGTTCGAAAGTTATCAAGGTAACGGTCACCCATCTACTGAACTCGCACAAGAATGCTCGAATCTCCAACAATATTTAACCGATCGTATTAAAACTTGAAACTTGGCAGTGGAGTTAGGTTATGAAGGCTCTTGCAAAATTTCATCAATTTCAAACGAATAGTTACTGATATATAGAATTTTTTTTTTATTTTTGATGATTTATTAAAAATTTTCTACAAATGCTATCCTCACCAAATTTTGCAAACATTTTCGCATTGGCATTCTACAACTAATAACCATGTTTGAATTCCATCGGTTCAGTATTTTTCGAGTTAATGAGGAACAAAAAACCACCAAATTTCAGAAAATTTCAGATGGCTATAACTCTAAAACCGTTTGGCCGATTATGCTCATAAACAAACTGAAATGTCGCGTTCTGGTGCACATCCTAACCTGAAAATTTCAAGCCGCTATCTCATTCCGTTCTCAAGTTATCGTGACAAAAATATTTTTTAATAATTTTTTTTAAATTTTCTAGCCATACGATTCGCACAAAATTTCACGAACGTGCTAAGGTTCATATTCTACAACTACTCACCAAGTTTCAATTCGATCGGATTCATATTGGTTGAAAACAAAATTATTACTCGGAAACCGCTAGGCCGATTATGCCCATTAACGAACTTGTCCGTCGTATTGGGATGCGCCACCTACCCTGAAAATTTCAAGTCGCTAGCTCTTTTCGTTCTCAAGTTATCGTGGCAACGGCCGGCCGGCCGGCCGGACGGCCGGACGGCCGGACGGACAGAATCAAATTTGACCTCGAATTCTTCATTGGGGAGTCGAACTTAATCGTTTGAGACCATTTTCGTCAAAAAATTCGAAAGTTACAGACATTTGGGCAAAACTATAACGCGATGTTCCCCAGAACATACGCGCAAAAATGGGTTCAAGCCCTGTGGACAGGAGCTTTCTGGCGCTCTAGTTCAAACAGACAAATTATATCTCTGAAAGTATTGGCTTCTCAGAGTTGGGAATTATATCAATGTATTCTTATGATAGAACTGCATCATAAAGGAAACTCAATTCAAATAATAGTTTATTTATCAAGATTAAATGAGCAATCTGAGAATGAGAACTGCACCATGGAAGAAATCAAATTAAAATAGCTGAAATGAATTTGACTCTCTCTTATAGAACGAGTATGAACACAGATCATATAATGAAGCTTAGATAGAATAATAATAACATTCTGTGAAAACATAGAAGTACGATTCATTATTGAAATTTCGAAAAATCATATCTCCGAAAGTATTAGCTTGTTGGAGTTGAAAATGATAGCAATGGATTTTTATGGTGAAACTGCATCTTAAATAAGAATTGAATTTGAAATTTGTTACTTAAAAAAATTTTTTTTTTCGTTACTCCGAAACCATCTGGCCTATTTTGCCCAATAACGAACTTAACCGAGATATTCATCTCCCTAACCTACTCTGAAAATTTCAACTGCCTAGCTCATTCCGTTCGAGAGTTATTGTAGAAAACAATTTTTAAAATTTTCAAAATTTTTTTCTGACACTTTGCGGTAACCTGGTCAATACAAGAGTTCACATGCGTATAAAGGTCATGATTCTACAATTTGATGCTAAATTTCAGATAGATCGAATGATCGGTTTCGGAAATATTCATAAAAAATGTTTTTACTGAAATTGACCATAACTCCGAAACCGTTTTATGGATTTCGCCCATTAACGAACTTGTCCGAGATATTTACGCTCCAAACCCACCTTGCAAATTTCAATCCTCTAACTCCTTTCGTTCAAGAGTTATCGTGCCTACGCCCGGCCGGCCGGCCGAACCGGCCGGACAGAATCGATTTCGACCTCGGATTCTTGATCAGTGAGCCGAACCAAATCGTTTGAGACCATTTTCAGACAAAAATTCGAAAATTACAGAAATTTGGGCAAATTGATAAGCACTCAGTTTCGAGGAACTAGAGCGCCAAAAAGCAGAGCACTACCTATCTTTTCCCGAAGCGTTTCGACGTATTTTCAAAATCTCATTGTTTGGTCCAAGATATCACTAAAGAGACAATTTTTTTTCATTTGTCTTACTTTTATACTTTAGCTTTTATTAATACCGGAAATATGTTCATTTTGCCACTGACTGACTAGCTGACTGACTCATCATAACCTCTAGGGTACTTTCTGAAGTTCTAGAAAGCTAACATTTTGTATGCAGACTAAAATTAGCGCACAAACGACAAAAAAATAAATAAATCTTTTACCCTCCAACCCTCATAAAGGGGGTGTAAGTCTGTATTTTAAACTAATATAACATAAAAGCTGAGCTGTTGGCTAGAATAAGCAGTCAAAAAACAACAAAATTTATCAATCTGTAATTTTCACCCTCTACCAATTCTGTACATAACATCGTTTCTTATGGAAAGGTACAGTGAGTGAGCTATGGGCTACGAAGAAAGAACTGCGGATGTGCAAGAAATACTTATTTTAACTGACTATATTATTATGCTAGAAGGCTAGAAAGGCATATATTATAGAGAGTGGGATATGACAAAAAGCAAATGAAATGCACACCGACAAAATATTAAGAACTAAGGTATCTTTAAAGAACAATTGCAATCACACCAAATACATTTAATGTGAAATTGGTTGCCAAGACTCGCAAGAAGCTGTCACTGTTAAAAAGTGCGAAAACTGCGAAGGCTTCTTGAGGGTCTTCGCGACCTACATGAATTTTTGGTGTGATATGTTATCCAAGATATGTATTCATTTGCTTGAGTTTTCAACGATACTTTAAAAATAAACAGGGTGGATCTTTAAGTTGTACATTCATTTTAACCATAGATTCCTCTCATCAAATGAATTTTTGCGCGCATGTTCTGGGCAATATCGCGTTATCCTTATGCCCAAATGTTTGTAATTTTCGATTTTTTTGTCGAAAATGGTCTCCAACGATTTAGTTCGACTCTCTAATGAAGATTTCGAGGTCAAATTTGATTCTGTCCGGCCAGCCGGCAGTTGCCAGGACAACTGGAGAACGAAAAGAGATAGCGCCTTGGATTTTTCAGAGTAGGTGGCGCGTCCCAAGACGACGGACGTTAATGGGCATTATCAGCCCAATGGTTCCCGAGTAATAATTTTGTATACAACCAATACAAATCCGATCAAATTGATACTTGGCGAGTAGTATACAAACCCAAGGATCTTTGTAACATTTTGTCAGAATCGTATCACTAGAAAATTTAAAAAATATTATTTATGTTACTATAACCTGAGAACGTGAAGGGATAGCAATTTGAAATTTTCAGGTTAGGTTGTGCATCTGAATGCGACATTTGGGTTTGTTTATAGGCATAATCGGATAAACGGTTTTGGAGTAATACCCATCTGAAATTTGGTTGTTATTTCCTCAATAACTCGAAAAATAAAAAATTGGTTCAAGCACTGACGTGAAGTCAGGAGCTTTTGCGCGTATGCTCTATTGGACACTCTTAATTCGACTTTACCATGGTAAATTGGAGTTGAAACTTGGCAGTAGAGTTAGGGTTTAAAGGTTCTTCTCAGCAATTTCAGACGAATAGTTACTGATATATAGAATTTTTTTTTTCAATTTTCAATGATTTTTTCAAAATTTTCTACAAATACTATCCTCACGAAATTTTGCAAGAATTTTCGCGTTGGCAATCTACAACTAATAACCATGTTTGAATCCAATCGGTTTTGTATTTTTCGAGTTGATGAGGATCAAAAAACAACCAACTTTCAGATGGCTATAGCTCTGAAACCGTTTGGCCGATTATGCTTATAAACAAACTCAAATGTCGCATTCAGATGCACAACCTAACCTGAAATCTTAAGGCCGCCATCTCTTTCCGTTCTCAGATTATCGTGACGACAAAATATTTTTTAATAATTTTTTTATAATTTTTTATATTCTACAACTATTCGCCAAGTTTCAATTCTATGGGATCTATATTGGTTGAAAACAAAATTATTACTCGGAAACCATTGGGCCGATTATGCCCATTAACGAACATGTCCGTCGTATTGAGAAGCGCCACCTACCCTGAAAATTTCAAGTCGTTAGCTCTTTGCGTTCTCAAGTTATCGTGGCAACGGCCGGACAGAATCAAATTTGACCTCGAATTCTTCATTGGGGAGTAGATCCGAATCGTTTGAGACCATTTTTGCGCGTTTGTTCTGGGGAACATCGCGTTATCATTTCGCCCAAATGTGAAATTTAATTCTGTGGTGCCGTCCGGCCGTTGCCACGATATCTTGAGAACGGAAAGAGCTAGCGACTTGAAATTTTCAGGGTAGGTGGTGAATCCAAATACGACGGACGAGTTCGTTAATGGGTATAATCAACCCAATGGTTTCCGAGTAATAATTTTGTTTTCAACCAAAATGAATCCGATCGGATTTAAACTTGGTGAATAGTTGAAGAATATAAACCTAAGCACGTTTGTGAAAGTCTGTGAGAATCGTGTAACTAGAAAATTTTAAAAAAATTATTAAAAAATATTATTTATGACACGATAACCTGAGAACGGAAGGAGATAGCGACTTGAAATTTTCAGGTTAGGTTGTGCATCTGAATGCGACATTTGAGTTCGTTTATAAGCATAATCGGCCAAATGGTTTTAGAGTTATAGCCATCTAAAATTTGGTTGTTTTTTGTTCCTCATTAACTCGAAAAATACAAAACCGATTGAATTCAAACATAGTTATTAGTTGTAGAATGCCAACGTGAAAATTCTTGCAGAATTTCGTGAGGATGTTATAACTAGAAAATTTCAAAAAAATTATTGAAAATAATTGAAAAAAAAAATCTATATATCATAAACTATTCGTCCGGCATGGCTGAAATTATGGAATAGCCTTCAGAACCTAACTCAACTGCAGAGTTCCAAGTTTGAACACGATCGGATGCATATTGTTGGAGAACCGAGCAGCCTTTTGTGAGTTCGGTAGCTGGATGCGAATCGTCGTATGATATGTTGTCTATGGTCGTATTTTTGCGAGAACCTTCAAAAATATGAATGTCATGATGACATATTTTAGCGCGTATGTTCTTGGGAAAATCGTGTTATTTCATCACAAATCTATGGGAGATGATAGCCCTACATTAGCGGTCAGACCTGGTTTTGAAAGAGATCCTCCTTAGGAGGAGGCAACTAAATATTGAAGGGATTTCTATGAACAAGAGTGAATATCTTTGAGAAATAGAGAAGGCGATTCTTCTTCAAGAGATCCATGTGCCTTCAGAGGAGTATATTTGTGAGAGGGGACTTTTGAAAGGTTATGTATTATTTTTAATATGATATCGCTGAAATTTTGCTGAAGGCTTCAAAACTTAACATTAAATTAACCACACTTTCTGATCTTGTAAGGTGAGAGGCTCATTTGTGGATATTAAATCTCGCGATGTATCACTAATGAGAATATATCTTTATGTTTCACCTCATCACCTTTAGATCTATCAATGGACATTTATTGGTTAAGAATAAGTAATTGAATATTACTGGAATTCAATTGAATTTCATTCAATATGTTAGTAACTAAACTTATAATTTTCTTTACTTTGATTATTTAAATATGACATTAATTCCAGTAATATTTTTCAAGAATAATTATGTATTCTTCTCCTAAAGAAGAATTGAAGGTAGACAATAATGTGTTAATTATTTCATCATTGCTACCTATCCTGACTTCACGAAAAAAAAAATTGGTTCAAGCACTGACTCCTGTATTGGACACTTTTAATCGAATTTACCATGGTGAATTCTATTATCTATTCTCCTGTATTGGACAGCCTTGATCGAATTCACCATGGTAAATTGGATTAAGAGTGTCCAATAAAGGAGAATGGACAATAGAACATACGCGCAAAAGCTCCTGACTTCGTAAAAAAATTCGAAAGTTACAGACATTTGGGCAAAATAATAACGCGATGTTCCCCAGAACATACGCGCAAAAACCGATCCAATTCGAGCGAAAATTTTTGCAAAAAATCGAGAGGATCGTATCACTAGAAAATTTCAAAAAATCATTGAAAATCAACCGGCCCAACGGTTTCGGAGTTACACCCACCTGGAATATTTTTTCGTCGATAACTCAAAAAATATAGACTCGATCGAATTTAAGCTTGGTAACTAGTTGCAGAATATCGACATAAGGACGTGTGTAAAATTCAGTGAGAATCGTACTCCTACAGAATTTAAAAAAAATGCCGAAAAAAAATCGTTCAAGCACTAACGTGAACTCAGGAGCTCTTGGGCGCATGTTCGATTCTCCATTCTACTGTATTGGACAATCTCGAGAAAATGGGAATGGAGAACGGAGAATATGCGCGCAAAAGCTCCTGACTTCACGTCAGTGATTGAACCAATTTTTTACTTCACAATTACTTCAAATTTGGCTCGAGCTAAAAAATTCATCTGTTTAAAAAAAACCGTTTTTTTTTGTAGCTTCGACATGGTTTTTCTGAATGCAATGAATGTAAAGTTTCCTATGACTATGACATATGACACTATTTTTCTAGTTATTGACTTGCGGATTAATGAAAGAAATCAGCATTAAGAAAGCAGATGTAGTTTATCTTGAGTCATTTCAAGAATATTCATTCTTTTTGGGCGCATGTTCTAGGGGAACATCGTCCTATCATTTCGTCCAAATGTCTGTAATTTTCGAATTTCGAGCTGAAAATTGGCTAATAGACTAATTCGGACTCCCTGATCACGAATCCGGTGTCAGATTTTAGGGTGCCGTCCGGCCGGCCGGCCGGCCGGCCGGCCGGCCGGCCGTAAGCACGATAACAGGAGCACCGAAGGTCCTATCGACTTCAAACTTTCAGGGTAGGTTTCTGATCAAAATGCGACGGTTAAGTTCGTTAACGGGCAAAATCGGCCGGACGGTTTAGGAGTTATAGACATTTAAAATTTTGAGGTTATTTCCCTGATATTTCAGGAACTAAAGAAGATGTTGAATCGAAACTTTGTAGTCAGTTCGAGGATATAAACGCGCAACTTTTGGCAAAATTCTGTTATGATCGAAATGTTGGTAATTTTTAAAAAAATATTTCTTTTAATTTTTTCGAAAAAAAAATTTTTTTTTCGTGAACTATTCATCAGATTGCAACAAAAACTTGTACTAACGTCAATTGTAGTATTTTGCAACATTGTGCAAAATTTTGGCTCTATACGATTTCAATTTCTGGAGATATAAGACAAAATGTGTCAAATTTCCTGGGTCTCTCTCAGTATTTTCATCGATTATTCTATGAACTCTTTGAATTCCACCGAAAACAAATTCAAAGACATAAACATAAAGAATCAAGTCATAGTTTAGACGTCGAAAGAAGGACGATGTTGATCGACTTGAAAAGGTACCTATTTCAAGAAATGCAATAATGAAATGCTTAATTTTTTTTATGGTCACAGAAAATCGTCACAAAAATCTATTTACCTCATTTGACGGCTGTTTGTCAAATCAATTAATTCCAATGATTGATGTCAGATTTCCTACATACCAAGTTCAAACACATTTTATTATATGGAAAACACTTATTATGATCACGTTCTACAGGAATTGATACTAAATAGAAGCTAGATGAAGATTATTGTAATGGAAAATTTGTGTTCCAGAATAATATTAAGGTATTCAACATGATACTGCTTTTTTTCTTTACTGGTCAGTACGGGCCACAAGGAACATGCGCCCAAAAGCTCCTGTCCACAGGGCTTGAACCCATTTTTTGAAGATTAAATTATTCACTATTATTTCTCTTTAAAAGCCCCGTGATATTCTTCTTGGAATGATATGAAATCTGAACGGTGCCGTGTTTTTTTTTCACGTTCACCATCAAAGTCATAGATAATTTATATCCAGGAGTGTATTAGCACATTGTGAAGTCTTTGAACGCTTGTAACTATTTACCTGATTCAAATCTGGAAAAATGGTAAATGAAAAAGTATTTGATTCGAAGAGGGGAATATATGGTTAAAATGAATGTATAACTTAAAGACTCACCCTGTATATACGATATTTCATCATTCCGTTTCACTGTACAGTATTGATGAATAATATCTATTTGTAGTTCGATTTTTATATCCCCAATAAATTCATGAATCTCTCAAAGGCCACTTACCGTGAATTAACACACATAGTCCCTATATTTGAACTTATTTCTTAGATTAACAACTAGATCTAACTTGCAAACTGAAATGATACTCTTTACCCACTCGTTTTGCAGAACGGCGGAATTGCATAATTACTGAATTAAGTGATCATGCATACAGGATGGATGAGATGCTGTATGGATACATCGAAATATGGAATTTACTTTATCCGCGAATGGTACACATGAAATTTTCGTAGGTTCAAGACAGTGTGGAAATTATCGAAAATTACTACCACAATTCTGATTTCACACTTCAAAATTTCGCTGGTGGGGAAAGGCTGAATTCCTTGTTTTGTCTGATAGATGGCGTGGGCGTTTATGTATAACCGCTCAAGTTGGCTGTGAGAGGCTTAACACGGTTCAGTTTAGGTGAATTTGTTGGGAAGCTACAGAGTACTGATGAAGGCCAAGGAGCCAGAAACGCGTCTGCTCTTGCTTCTCGGCAAATCAATGAAATCCCCTGGGGTTTATTTGACTTGTGAAATATATGCATAAGTATACGTAATTATACGAAGCCATTATGAAGACCCTATTGGCAGGAACGCTCGGGACTTGTTGATTTATAAACAAACTTCAATATGAAATACTGGCAAAATTATGAATGCTTTGTTTACCATGTGAAATTCTTATCGCAATCGGTTTTTGCAAACAGCACATGTTAATGAAATCATTCAAGGTGCAATCTTGCGTAGGTATATACCGGACCGATCGGACGTTAATGTAAGTAAGAAACGAATGGAAAATTGGACGAACAGTGCATGCAATTTAAAAATTTGTTTGTAAGTGGACCAACTGGGAGGGCATGGGTGACTCGGCGAGTAGAGCCTGGAAGGCATAATATTACGACCTCATGAGAAGGCTCGCCGTGCATGCAAGCACAGCCTCCTCTATCTACTAGCCTGGAAGATGATGAAATGGCAACACCGCTCTGAGTCGTACGCCAGGCGATTCAGTCGAAGATTTGTTATTGTAAATGGACGATTACTTCTGATTCTGGAGTTAACCATTATTGTTTTTCGCGGGCATTTCGTGGTATTTTTGTGTATAACGGTGTGAAATGTGAAATAATGCAATGCAGTGATAAATATGGTCGGATATTTGTATGTTCTGTGATTAAACTGCAGTGTGTAAATAGTGAAATTTCCTTTGGATTATTGCTACTTTGAGATGAGTACATTTCAGTTGAGACTATAGACAACAAGATGGACTAGAAATATGAGTGAAATAGAACTTTCATTTCTTCCGATTTCATAAAACATTTTGATGACCTTTATAATAATTTTTCTACAAAAATTGATACATCTGGATGGGAGATCAAGAAGCTCAAAGAATCTATTTATTTTTATATATGTATTCAATTTCCAAAAGTCTGCATCTGTAGATGCTTCAGTTGCAAACAATAAGGACCTTATTAATCTTAAATTATTCATTAAGAATGTTCAGATTTCCTGCAGTGATTTGAAATGGATTCTTCCTTTCGATCTTACCCCGAGCAGATGATCTCAACTTACTAATCTGCCTTCCCGCAACAGAAATATAATTAATGGCGATTCAGATTCGGAATTTATCAAATTGTTTTATCAACATTGTTACACATTTCAGATCAAAAAATAATTTTATATGAATTTACTCTTTATAGCATTGAATTGATATTCTGAATTCACAGAGACTTGTAGTTGTGGTTTACATTCGTAAATCATTCTAAATTCACTTTGTTTTGTTTAGGCAGATTTAATTTTGAAAAATTTTGTAGATAATACGAATTACAATGTTATTGTCCACCGAATGAAAAATAAACAGAAACAGACACTCACCATTATTAGTAGAACCAAAACAAGACAAACTCTAAGATGATTATCACAATTTTCATTAGCCTACATTATTAGTGTTATGTAATAGTTATGTTTGGGAATATATTTTTATTTTGAGAATTTCATTCAAGTTTATAATTTTTTTGCCAATAATTAACCCTACACCTTTTCGTGCTTCTTGCTGAACAATGAATTGAATGACAACTACCTAGGTTTCTATTTCAACATGATCTTAATAATATTGTGCAGAATGAAATTTAGTTATTCAATTTATTGAAAAAGTAGGGTCTCATATATTGTTTATCCATCCAGGGATTCCAAGCAAGAAACCTATTCCATGAGTTCACCAGAGTTTTAAATTGGAAATATCCAGCGCTACCGCATTGAAGAAGTATGCCTCTAAGAGACGAGGAATTGCGGTGTTGTCAGACTGTGTTCCAGGCTATCTCTATAGTGGGCTGTGATGCAAGTCAGTTTCGGAGAAATAGTGTTGTTTCCGAGTTGGAGTGTCCAAAACGTGGCCTTTCTCGTTCAAACTTCTGACGGTATCGGGTTCGATTCTTCGATTGCCTGAGTGGTCCATTTTCAATTTTCTCTTATACGGTCGGCTCCATCCCGCCTTGTTCCGATATTATCGTCAAGATTTGGTTAAGTGGCTACAGCGCTGAATGCTGAATGCAATTTGCGCATGTACAGAGGCGATTGGAAAAGTAGACTAACCAGGGACGAAATTTTCGAGATTTTGTTTGAGAAATTGGTGACTGGGAAAGGCATGTGAAATGCCTCATTACCAACATATGGCAATTTTGCATGTGTTTTGGTGGAAATTGTGTTTTTTGAGGTGGACTGTCCACCCCTTGGGAGTGTCCGGACATGCTTGGATTGAAGCTGCGATATCTCATGAACCACTGGTGCTGAAGTATCGAGGTTTGGTGTGAGGTGATTTGAGATAATTTTCGGCCACGACTAGACCGCGCATTCGCAGAGGCGAAATGGCTGTTTTTAGAATGTATGGGTTAAGGCGCATCCAGACAATGCCGATCGGCACCATACGGCCTGTGCCGATCGGCAAAGCCAGATAAGTGTAGATGCGTCAGGCGCTCCCAGACTATGCCGATCGGCACCATTCGGCTTGTGCCGATCGACAAAGCCAGATAAGTGTGGACGCGTCTTTAGATTGAGACTGGATTACGTCCAGCGGACGTTGATCTGGTGCCGGTATTAAATTACTTTCGGATCTTAAGAAAAGGCGCTCAACATAAAGAAATCGTTCGCAACGTTATGGTTGGTTCCATCAAGCATAGTTCGGATATTACCGTCAAGATTGTTTACTTATTCGGACTAAATGAAATTTCTGTACATGCAGGGGCGATCGGACGAGTGAAAGTACAGAGGCGATAAAATCAATGGATTAACGGCGGATTAAATTTTCAAAAGTGTGTTTGAAGGATGAGTGACTGGGTAAGGTAGCCAGTAGGAACTGGACACCTCATGGCCATTCTGCGTGTGCGTGAGTTTTTTCAGTGAAAATTATGTGTTTTTGAGGTGGATTGTCATACCGTGGAACTAGGGCCAAATTTAAGATGAACGCTGTCTATCTTGGGCATTATTTATAGATGGAAATTTTGATGAGATATTTGGGATATCGAACTGATTGAGGAGACAAGGGTAATTTATATAGGTATGGACGGAACATGTGATCTTCAGTTGTTGGTTATTGATGCGTTTAAAGGTGTGTTGTTTTGTGAACGTTAGCAGGTACTGAAAATCAGTATTTAATTTTCATCTGATGATTGATATATAATATTACATATGGAAACCATCACAATAGGAAAAAATATCATCTGAATTTTTGCAATTATATTTTTATGGGAAAGACCTAGGATAATGATATCAATATATGAATTTCTTCAAGGACAACAATTCTTAGAGATATTTTAAAATATATAAAAAGCACTAACGTGAAGTCAGTACTGTTGGGTGCGCTTTTCCACGTAAATCAATTTGAAAGCTAGGAAAGAAATTATCTAGTAGTAATGGGCACCATTCTCACTTGGGACAAAAAGGTGGCGTAAGGACACACTAACGAAACCTAGAACAAAACCTACACAGAACAGTTAAATCATAATCATGCCATATATGAAAAATGTAAAAAAGTAAAAAAATCACAGATATGAGGTCAGTCTGCTTTGGCGCGCTTACTCATGACATGATTATAATTATATGATTATACTATTCTGTTTATGCTTTATTACTGTGTCCTTACGTCTTCACATCACGTGTTTTTCATTTTATTTTTCTGTGTAATTATAGATCTCTTGTATCATTATGACTCTAAGATCCTGGAGTTTTTCTCTCTCAATAGTGCAGGATATAATTTTGATTAATCGAAATCCATACAATTTAATTCCGAAACGAATGCTCTTGCATAATACATTTCAAGCGATGATTCAAAAATAATTGGATCGAATCCAAGCGAGTGCAACAGATTCCATGCCAATTATTATCTGCAAATCATGTTTTCTGCCAAATGTAAAACTCAACATTGTGTCTGGCGTAGGTTTTGAAAACACCACTCATATTCGACCCACTGTTCCGAAAAATATTTGCTTGGTTGATGCATGAACGCTCTCGTGAGAAAATGGATACTGAATATTCTCATAATTACAGTAAGTATCAAAATGGAATAAGTTGAAAGTGGTCAGTCACTGCTATATTTATACAGGGCAATTGATTCGAAAATATGGCGGATGCTCACTAGGATTACGAGAGTCTGAGGTTTCTTTAAAAACACATAATATACAGTATATAGGTGATCATTAAAGGATACTGTGGGAGGTATACTCATTATTATAAATCATTACAAAATAATTCTGAAGATTTTCTCTAAGTGTCTGATGAAGTAGTCTGATATAGACTCCGAAACGTTACGATATAGTTATTTCTTCGTTGATGTTGTTTCGTTGTTGTTTGTTAGGCAACATTATTCGATTGATTGCTCCTGATGAATATCTTGTGTTTCTTACGCAGAAGCAAATCACAAAATAATTTTTTTTTTATTTTATAGCAAATTAATTAAATATTTTTTTATTTCAAAGCAAATCACAAAATAATAAATTTTTTATTTCATAGATATTTTTCAGAGTTTGGGAGAGAAAACCCAGAAAGAAACCTTTTAATTACATGTACAGGTGGTTTCGGGACGATATGTACAGCACCGGAAACCGAAGTAATAATTTATTATTTTTTGCGGAGGAAAACTTTTCATGGCGTGGCTGAGTTTGATGAGTAATAATAATGAGTAAGGCAATACAAAATAAGCCACGATGGTTACTTCACTTCCAAATTAAATAAACATATTTTTTCTAACGCCTAAATTATGTATTAAATAATCTTGATAATTTAGATTTCCGACATCCATTGCCTGATTTTTATACAGAAATATCAAAAATAAAAAATGAGAAAAAAATTTTCTGATACAGGAATCCTTATTATGAATTGAATCTGAAACCAGAAATATTGAGGAGAATTAAAATGGCAAAATATTAAAGTGATTTGTGCAATAGAAATTGTTGAACCAATTAAAATAATTATAATCTCTTATAAGCTCTTGTTCCTTGGACACGAGTGCTTATTAATTTGTCCAAATGTCGATTTTTTTGGCTGAAAATGGTTAAGCGATTTGATTGGACTCACCGATCAAGAATCCGTGGTCGAAATCAATTCTGTCCGGCCGATTCGGCCGGCCTGCTGTAGGCACGATAACCCTCGAACGAAAGGAGTTATAGGATTTAAATTTGCAGGGTAGGTTTGGAGCGTAAATATCTCGGACGAGTTCGGGCGGAATCCACCAAGCGGTTTCGGAGTTATGGCCGTTTTTAGTAAAAACATTTTTTATGAATACCTCCGAAACCGATCACTCGATCTATCTGAAATTTAGCATCAACTTGTAGAATAATGACCTTTATATGCAAGCGAAGTTTTGTATATATCGGGTTTCCGTAAAGTGTAAAAAAAATGTTGTTTCTACAATAACTCTCTACAATAACTCTCGAACAGAATGAGCTAGTCAGTTGAAATTTTCAGAGTAGGTTCGGGAGATAAATATCTCGGGTAAGTTCATTATTGGATAAAATCGGCCGGATGGTTTCGGAGTAACGAAAAAAAACATTTTTTTTTATATTACAAATTTCTAATTCAATTCACATTCAATTTTTTTCCGAAACATATGTCAGACGACAAAAACTGTAGTGAACAAGAGTGTAGTTACTTTTGTAGTGTTGACCTATCAAACCATTTTTCTATATTCCTGAAAGCGTAGAAAATAATTCCATTATTCCAAACTTTTGGCGCTCACTGTATGTTTTCCTACACTCCTGCAGGTTACACTACCGGTTCGTGAAAATTTATTAAAAAAAAAAACATTTAAGTAAGAAAAAAAAATGTACTGGTAAGGTTAGTTTTATGTACCTTAAGTAATTACAGGGGTATGTGATGGCATATGTCCTGTATGGCAGTGTAGATGATCCTCTTCATGTATTTCAGTATTTTGAATAGGTATGTATGTGCAGTAAGTAAATGAGTACATACTTCCAATCATATAATTGTAACCTATTACACTTGTAAAGTTCAGTTATGGTAAAGTATAGTTTAAATATGTTGTCAGTACATGCTCTTTCCATAATAATATATTATTCAATGAACATATTATGACTGGCATCATTCAAGAGGGTGAAGTTCACGAGACGAACCGAAGGCGAGATTCGAAAATCTTCCGAGTGGATAATAACAGTCACAAAAATCGAATAAAATATGTACTATACATGGTCCACGGCGAATAATTCGTTCTTAAATAATCTCAATAATTATTTTTAATCGAATGCACCCCTACACATCATTGCACATAGAATTAATAAGATGTTACGATTCACAGCATTCTGGGAATATATGGATTGTATGGTGATGGACCAGGCCACTAAAGAATGATCGTTCATCGGTGATTAATGAATATCATTATACCTGAGCGAACAAACGTATAATGAACACATAATTCAATAGTCGTGGAACAAAAGCAAATAATTTAATTTAAGAATCAACAGTGCAGAAATGCCATAATATTAATCGTAAAGAAAAGAAACTACAAATGGACATTGTTCTCACAGAGAAGAGTTTTAACGATCATGATGTAAAGCTTGGTATTGAAAAATCCCATAATTTTACTAAAAATAACAATTGTGTTATTCAATATCTCATAGGAGTGGCAGCGTGGAAAGTAACATGATATCACAATATCATGATCGTGATAAGATACTTGCAAATTCTGCACCTGACACCGAGGAAGTATATTATTTATTATATAGGCTGAATGTGAGAATGCTTCATGTAATGAGTTCATCAATCAAAATAACGGTTCTTTCATCAAGAACGTTCATTTAGAATTACGTGCCAACCTTGAACTGTCAATATTTAACAGCAAGTGACATGATATTTGAACAATGACAACTAGGATGGATATCGATATATCCATCCTACAAAAAAATTCGCGTAGATAGTTCGTCAACCGCAAGTGCCTACTAGCCTTTTATCAAAAATGTTGTTGACTGTTTTTTTTGGCCCAAAATGTATGCTTTGGATGTGGATAACGTGCATTTCCAGCAGGACTCTCTAACATGCCACTCAGCTGGTGAAGCAATGGCTCTATTGCGAAAAATTTGAAGGGAGTGCGATTTTCAAATGGAGATATGAACTGACCGACGATATTGTACAATTTAACAACGTCAGAATTTTCAGTTTGAGGGTACAGTAAACACAACATCCACGCCAATCCTCCAGCAATTATGGAATAATTCTATGACCACATCAGAGCTGTTATTTGAAATAGAGCCACAATTATACGGACATAAATTATGAAAAATGTTCCCAAGTAAATACATTGGAGCAATATGGCTTACAGTA
Source organism: Halyzia sedecimguttata (assembly GCA_937662695.2). Taxonomy (NCBI): domain Eukaryota; kingdom Metazoa; phylum Arthropoda; class Insecta; order Coleoptera; family Coccinellidae; genus Halyzia; species Halyzia sedecimguttata. The sequence continues at coordinate 43,442,444 of OW569413.2, read as the reverse complement.
TAGAATAAAATATATATTCAGGATGTTTCTAAATTGATGCAAAAGTTTTTAGGAGGTGAAACTTCTATGAAAATTAAGGGGGGTCTTTCATATAATTGTTTGACTTCATTTGACACCAGCCTTCTTGATATCGATGAATATTTGACAGCAGCCTATTCAATTTTTTTCAACAAATTATATCGTCTGTGAATTTATCTGAAGAGAGTCTGAGGAATATTTTATTTTTTTGTAGCTGAACTATCAATTTTTAAAGAATAAGTCTTGATACAAAAAAGTAGCATATTGAATTTATCTTCTTGAATCGATTTTTTAATTTGGAAAATATTGACGCATCAGAAAGTTCTGATTCAAAATGTAGTAGGGGTTAATTTTTTCACCCCTTTTTGAAAAACATTCGGAATTGGAAAAACTGGTAGAACGTGGCATTTAATTAGCGTTAGCTGACTGTTGAGTTTCATTCTAAACTGTTCCGTATAGAAGATATTCATTAAAAACAATTTTTTCCCCAAATTTCGAAGTCCATTAACTTAATTTTCGCCGAGGCATCACCTTCTTAAATCGTTCGTTTCAAATTAGAAGCAACCTGTATATTCCTACTTTTCACGAAAAACTGCGTTTTCCCTTGATTGAAAATTTGGAATTCTCCCCGTATTTGCGCTAATTGGTAATTCCAACTAAGCAATGGGTTGGAAGGAAATAATTGTCAAATATAATTTATTTTTGTTGCGGTAACTAGATAAATGTATTTTTTTTTAATAGAAGATTGTCGACAAATTCGAATAATTCGTACAGTGAACGAACGTTTTTTGTTGAAAAGTAATTTTCTGGGGTGAAGCCTTATACAAATTGAAGTATATATTCCTAAATTTTAGGAAATGAATGGAAAATCTGTGATTTTTTCCTTCGCAAAACAAAACGAAGAAATCTTTTGCTCTATGAATAATAACTCTATTATTCATAAGCTTCTGGTCTATACAAAATCCCTACGGCAACAAAAAAATGAGCGAATTGATTTGAGATTTGGGTTCTCGAACGACTGTAAAAACAAAGATCTTTAGAAGTAAATAATTACAGGGTAATTTGTAGAGCATCACGAGTAAACAAAAATTACACTACAAATATTTTTCCATTTTGGTAGGCTCATGAAATGACTATAGATAAAAATAGCAATATTTTTTGTGTAGGACAGTAAATAAATTTCATAAAAATTTCGAGGCTACTACTGATTTATAGGGAACTAGGAGTTCAATCTTTTATTTGGCGTTGAAACAGTGCCTGAATTAATAACATACAACAACTTCATGGAAATTTGAATTTCTTAAGGTTGTAATAAGTGATTCTGGCAGTTGCTTTTGTCTGAGCGAAGAATTCCCAGAAAATATTATCACTTAATATACACTGCTATTTTCCATTGCGGCAGATAGGATAGATATGTGGATTTTAAAAATAATTTTCACTTCGATAACATGCAGTGGCGTATCACTATTCTCTGTAAAACGATTCAGTGCAAACCTCGCACGAATGTCTGCTGAAGTATCGAGAATGCGTTCTGTGCTTCACAGCAATATCTAGAGTCATACAGATTTTTTCTGAAAACGAACCTAAGGACATACTCCATAAATATCAGCATTATATTGAGAAAGACTCCATTCAGTTTATTCAGCACATAAGAATTGCCCGCAAATACCTCTTTGTTTTCATTAACTGTGGGAGTATATAAACAGAGTTTCGCTTTGATTTTCAAAATAAGATTTTAGTTTTCCCCCTTCCGATTTTTTTGTATTTCCTTGTCTCTGGAATTTAATGTTTAATGTATGGGGCGTATAATAACATGGCGCGTCAAAATACGACGGACGTTAATGGGCATAATAGGCCCAACGGTTTCCGAGTACATACTAATTTTGACTTCAACCAATACAGATCCGATCGAATAGTAACTTGGTAGCTAGTTGTACAATTGCGAAATTTCGTGAGAATCCTCAAACTACAAAATTTTGAAAAAATCGATGAAATTAATTGATAAAAATTCTATATATTAGAAAGTATTTGTCCAACACCTCTGAAATTTTGCGAAAGCCTTCCAAAACCGACTCTTCAGCCAAGTTCCAAGTTTAAACACCATCGCATAAATATTGTTGGAGATACGAGCAGCCTTGGGTCAGTTCAGTAGCTGGATGGGTGAGCGTTGCCACGGTAACTTTCGAACAGGAAGATATAGGGACTTTCTCGATAACTCAAAAAATACAGATCCCATTGAATTAAAACTTGGTGACTAGTTGTAGAATATCAACAAAATGATGTACGAAAACAAAAAAAAATTATGAAAAAATATAATGTATTTCACGATAACTTGAGAAAGGAAAGAGATAGCGATTTCCAAATCACAGGGTAGTTTGCGCATCCGAATGCGACATTTAAGTTCGTTAGTAGGTATAATCGGCAAAACGGGTTTGGAGTTATACTCCAAAATGTTATTGTTTTTCCTCTATAAATCAAAACATACAAATCCGATCCAATTAAAACTCGGTAATTACTTGTAGAATGTTAATTTTCGCGAAATATCGTATCCTAAAAAATTGTTTTTTCGTATATTATTACATATTCCACGAATTTCAATTCCGATAGAATACATATTGTCGGAATTAAAACTGTCATTAAATTGGTATCAAATGTATTCAATCTTACAAAAGCTGAGAAAACGATCTATATGGATGGTAAATTCAATTAAGGGAGTCCAATAGAAGCGAATAGACAATAGAACATGCGCGCAAAGGCTCCTGACTGTCTGTGCTTTAACCAATTTTTGAGTAACGAATGAAATCCGCCAATGAGTTCAAATATCGCATACGGTCTACTATACTACATGTGATTATTTTTGGGATAACTGCGATGTAGTGTATCTCCGATATTAATTATAGTACAGAAAACGATTTTGGATATAAAGGCGCTAAGGTACCCATAAGAATATCCACGCATCAATAATTAACGTCACGTCCATACTTCTTCTGCACTTAGGAGTACTTGGGATACATGCATTCTGTATACAGGCTTCTCAGAACACTACAATTCGTTCTAGACGCAAAATACTGAAATACACAAAGTTGATCCTCATCGTTGTAGGTTTTGTGAAGTATTCGATGTATTGAACGTTGAACACAATACAGACTCGAACATCAAACCACCTATCTTCATTCCTTCTGCGAAATGCCATTCACATACCCCTGATTTCCATTGGTGGTTCTTTGGTCGATTTCCGTGATGGTAACTTCGGAACCGGGATCGCCACTCTCCCTCCTTTTGGTGGTTGTTTTCTTGACCTTCTTGGTCTTCTTCTCGGTAGTGATTGTAAAGTTGGAATAATTGTCTACGTCACCCATTTTGTCGATTGTTTTTTTCGAAATCGGTTAGAGTTTTTAGCGCGATGCACGAAGAAGCTGAGATGCCGTTCTCAAACTAACTGAACTTTTTGGAAAGACCGCTTGAAGAATCTTCGGAAGTTTTCGGTATTTTTAGAATATGATATGGAGCGGGATGGTGCCGGGTGCAATTTGGGATGAGACTGTAATTCTAACAGGATGGGCGAAAGTTTCAGGGGAGTATTGGAAAATTTGGATAATGTATCGTAATGCATGAAGTTTCTTTAAAATAGTCTCAAGAAGTTTGGATGGAGGCAAGGAAAATCTATATAAAAAAGCTACGAAAATTTACTTGGGCATGTTTGTGGCAAAGTATGAACGCGCAGAGTAGGATTAAGATCGGAGTATGAGGAAATACGCCATAGGTGCATTGAATACATGGTGCGGACACTCTTTACCATATTTTCAGTCCAAATAATGTCAAAATACAAGAATATTGTTCTACTTCAGTTTTCACCGATAGATGCCGACACTGGAAATCATACCGACATTTCAAATCATATTCGGAGCTTTGTTTATTCGTGTTTCTTGTTGATAGTCGTACAATTTGCTCAAATTTCGTATTTTGAATATTAATCTTAGTTACTATAGTGTTCTTTTGGTTTTATTCTTGGTTTGTGTCGACAAAAATAGCAACTTGCTTGTGGTAGGCCATTGAAAATTGGAACATTTGTTTGTACGAAAAAAAATTCTACTGAATATATATTGAAGAAAAGATTGAAAAGTGGAGCACTACCCTTTATTTGGTTAGTGTATCGATTTAATGAATCATTTTTTTCATTTCATAAATATACCTAGTTCTTAATGATCAAATCAAATATATTTTGAAATATACCATCCTTAAGCATTGAGAAATAACCAGTTTTCAACCACAATTGGGATAGTTTGAAAAAATTCTGTATACTTTGAGAATGTTTAAATGTATACATTTGAATAATAATACAATATCGAAAGATATTATGCAGAGTTACATATTACATAAAATTTCTGTATTATTCAATATATTTGAACAAATAATGAATTCACAGGTTTTTCATTTACAGTTCCTCGCAAATTTATATCCCCTCCTGTTCCAATGGAACTCCTTTACGAATAGATCACTTATTTGAGCTGATTATGTCAGGGCAAGATAAAATTACTGTTCCTAACATATGGGGTGATATATTACTGATCAAGCAGATTCAGTTCTCAAAAGTTATTTGTTATGCAGCAAAATATTACATCATAGAACTCTAGTTATAAGTGTTGAATCAAAGATGGAAAATAAATCAGCTATGCTTGATAATATAACCGCTCTGGTTGATTTACAACAATATTATACAACTACTCTACAATCTTCGATTATAATAATGTTCTTTCAATTTCGATTTTCGAACGAGTAATAGTGGCAGTGGTATGACACTAAACTTTGTCGCTTATCAGAATCTGCCAAATTAACTGTAGCGCCGTCATTGTTTACAGAGTGAACAAGATTTGACAATATCTAGCTCCGTTTTTCCAACGAAAAGTTCAATGGATATTAGTAGGGAATGTCGACACCTTGAATTCTATGCACCTTGATCTGGATAAACCATTGAGTCTTGCAAATTCCAGGAAAACGTTAATATTTCATCTGGTAAATTACCTATGTTTTATATAAATTATATAAGATATTGAAAATTCATTGAAGCTAGTTTTTCCATGATTCTAGCATAGACATAAAATAACATGGACTGGTTGTGAGAAAGAGACCATTGAAATCAGCATTGAAAAAAGACAGAATAGTTAAAGGCAAACCACGGTATATGAATATTTTCTTATAATTTGGCGTTTGGCAAAACCACAGAATACAAAACATTGGTTTCCTATATTCTCTGACCTTTCTTGTTACTGTATTGTTTAGTTTCGTGTATTGTGTATGTGTTTTGGTGATTTGTAGACAGAAAATTTAAAGGCAAAACATTTTCATTTAAATCCGACACTCGTTTCTGAATATTCTGATACTTATAAAAAAACATCATTATTTTTATACCATTATTTGCCTTTAAGTATTCTATCCTTCATAACATCTCTCTCTCTAATGTATTCCGCAACGAACTGTGTGATAAAGTTACGTGAGGGCCAGTCCATGTTATTCTATGTCTATGGATTCTAGTGATATGTCGATATCTATTTTAAATTATTCTCTTTGGAATGATATTTACCAGATTCTCTATATAAGTACTTGCTATGTGTTCACTATGACAATTATTCCTGTTTAATACCTGCTTTTAACTACTGTTAACGTCGATGATTCACGATGAAAGATTTGATTACTTGGCATTTCGAAGTGATATTCTTAGAAATCACATCATCCCATTCGCAGAGGTTTGAAATTATTGAATTGAACTCAATTTATATTCCATTTTATGAAGTGCTAAGCCGGACCATTTCAATGGAAATGTTTTAGAAGTGGTTATGTAGTTGTACCTATTGACTTTTCAACTACAGCTGACGCAGGTTCATGACAAATGGTAGTAGGATACAAAAATATATCATTCTGATTTATGAGCATGAATTAGCCGAACCTGAACTGATTATTGAAATAGTACATGCTGTTTTGAAGAAGAGAACAATGAATGATATATAGGATTTTTGGTTAATCATCTGGTCAGATAATAACCGTTTTAACTCAAATTGAGGGTGGAAATAATTAAAATATTTCCTGAGAACCTCTCAAAGTGTTGGCATGAAAATATATAGTGCGAGTCTCTAACTTGGCATACATTCAGTAAATCAAAGACAGTTTTTTTTGTTGTAAATATGCTGGGACAAGTTAATTTGTATTTAAACTTACGCTCTTTGTGATGTGACAAAATTTTATACAGCCTGTCCCACATTTGAGATATGGCATCATCCATGATTTTTTTAAACGTCACTACTAATTTTTTTATGACTATTCTCAAAGGGAATAATAAGTTACACATGCGTACCAAATGAAAACTTTTATTTAATTCGAAGATGATCAAATCTAATCAACTGATCTATCTGATATCAACTCAAATATGATTCTTAAACAGGGTCTTTCACGAGGAACCTCACCCATATTTATACGGGAAACTACTGAACGTATTTTCATGAAATTCAGCACTTATAAGTATTTCACGATGCTGATAAAATCTAAAATATTTTCAAGGCATGAGCACCTCCGGTTTTTCCGGAAATGACGTCAACTTCCGTTTTTCAAATTAGAACACCATTTTTTCATTGCAGAAATAGATTCCTTAGAAAATTTCAAGTTATTTTGATGTAACATTTTTCAGTTTTGGTTGGAAAATTCTCTCTGAACGGTAAAATTCGAAAAAAAAATCGAAAATAGAGCTCCGCTGAAACAAGAATAACTTCGAGGTTTTTGGATGGAAAATTTTCATTTTTGGGATTTTTCAAGATGTAAGATTGATGTATCCACTTTAAAAATCGAAATCGCGATTCATTATACAGGGGGTGAAAAAATCGCTTTCAAAGTTAGGGATGACAAAATCGTGAAAAATCAATTTTTTCAAATTAGAACCCCATTTTTTTATGGCAGATATTGAATCTACGTTAAAAAACAAATGTGAGTGTATGCATCACACCCTTGCCCTAAAGTGGATATTTTCTGAGTTATTCACAAAAAACTGTTTGCTATGATGATTCGATTTCAAGAGAATAAAAACTTTTTGGACTGTATAATTTGGACAGATGAATCTAAATTCACAAAGAATGGTTCTTTCAATAGGCATAACAGTCATTATTGGGATGAATAGAAAAACTACCACTTCAGATAATGGAACTTTCAAGAGACCTGGAGTTTCAATGTTTTTTGCGCCATCAAAAATAATGCAATTCTCGATGTTCACATTGATGATGGGACTTTAACTGGTAAGATAGAACACTACACATGTTTGCATTATTTAAAGAATGTTCTCCCTTAGGAGATAGATATTCTGACATATTGACTCAAATAATTGAGCCGCTAGTACAGAACCATAATGACTTATGGTATCAACAAGATGGCGCGCCTCCACACAATTCACTCAATGTGTCAAATATCCTCTACAGGCTTTTTGAAGATCGATGGTTGGCGAACAATGGTCCACATCTTTGGCCACCACGTTCTCCCGATTTAACTCCTTTAGACTATTATGTTTGGGGTAGGATAAAAAATATTGTCTACTCAACTTCCCTGAATGATAAAGAGGACTGCATAGAACGAGTCAGAAATGCGTTCAGGTTTGTTTAGATTTTTAGATTCATAGTTTTGAAACTCAATTTGGTTTTTAAACACTTTTGCAGATCTCTTCCTCCCGATGAAATAAGAAGAGCAACGCACGAAGCATTCCTGAGACGTATAAATAAATGTCTAGAAATTAACGGTCAAAACTTTGAGCATCTTCTCTAGTTATAACTGCGAGAGTTTGCCATGGTTCTCCTAATAGTAACTTGAAGTCGGTTTCAAGAAGCGGTGAAAAATCTACAGCATGGTTCAAATAACAGTTCCTGAAAATTTAATCTTTTTGGCGTGAAGGGAAAAGAAATAGCTGAAAATTCAAGACGAAAAACAGTTTTTTGTGAATAACTCAGAAAATATCCATTTTAGGGCAAGGGTGTGATGCATACACTCACATTATTTTTTAACGTAGATTCAATATCTGCCATAAAAAAATGGGGTTCTAATTTGAAAAAATTGATTTTTCACGATTTTGTCATCCCTAACTTTGAAAGCGATTTTTTCACCCCCTGTATCATGAATCGCGATTTCGATTTTTAAAGTGGATACATCAATCTTACATCTTGAAAAATCCCAAAAATGAAAATTTTCCATCCAAAAACCTCGAAGTTATTCTTGTTTCAGCGGAGCTCTATTTTCGATTTTTTTTCGAATTTTCCCGCTCAGAGAGAATTTTCCAACCAAAACTGAAAAATGTTACATCAAAATAACTTGAAATTTTCTAAGGAATCTATTTCTGCAATAAAAAAATGGTGTTCTAATTTGAAAAACGGAAGTTGACGTCATTTCCGGAAAAACCGGAGGTGCTCATGCCTTGAAAATATTTTAGATTTCATCAGCATCGTGAAATACTTATAAGTGCTGAATTTCATGAAAATACGTTCAGTAGTTTCCCGTATAAATATGGGTGAGGTTCCTCGTGAAAGACCCTGTATAAATGCTCCATTGAGATTTCCTTGGAAGAAAATTGGTCCTATTACTCGACCAATCCCTACCCAAACATTGACTTTTGAAATTGAGTGTGTCCTTCCCGCATCCAGTGTGGGTTGTTGTCTACCCAATAACGACAATTTTGACGATTTACCTCACCATTTATCGTAATCATTGATTCGTCAGAAAACAGGACGTCTTCTATAGTCTAGTCTAGCAGATCCATAATTTGTTCGCAAAACTGGAGTCTTCTATCTGGATCATCTTTGGTGAGTTTCTGGAGGATTGTTATTTTATAATGATGAAATTTCTGTGTTTTAAGAATAAACGTTACTGAAGACTGGCTAATTTCGAGTTCCTTAGCTATCTGCCTAGTGGGGACAAGAGGATTTTACTCAACAGAGAGGAGTTAATTCATTTTGACATCATCAGTGAGGGCACTCTGACGGCTACGATTATTTGTTTTTCTTAAACGCCTATTTTACCAAGTGTTTTTCAATTTTGCTTATGGTACTCTGCGACATGGGCGGTAAATAAGGATACTTCTCTCCGATCTCCGAGCTCTTCTTCTTCTTACGAATATATTCAACACTAGTTGCACAATCTTACACTCCTAGTTCTTTTTACAAAATAATTGAATAATTCATTCCTACCCCCCTTATAAATTTAATCTCTATTCGAATATATTGAGCAACGGAGGAAAACTGATATTTAATGGTTCATTATCTAAATTGACTGAATGTTGGCCTCTATTTATCTCCACCATTTCCCAGTAATTGTATTGCGCACCTTTAATGAAATTGTGTAGAATTTTGAGATACGGGTTAAACTTATGTCGTTCTGATAATTAATGACTCGAATGTGTTGTGTTGGTAGCTGTGGTGGTTGTCCATTAGTCTTGTTCCTAAATTTCTACTTATTTTTCATATAAGGAATTTTGAATTCGAATAATATATTATTAAGACATAAGTTTGACCAGGATTTCGAAATTCTACACAATTTGAATAAAGCAGAACAGCTAAATTGTTGGGAAACGTGTAATAAATGAAGGAATAACAACAAAATCTAAGATGGGTAAACGACGAATCCATTTGGACGATTATTCCGAATAACCAACTTAATTATCCCATTCCGATGCGCAACCTACCCTGAAAATTTCAAGTCCCTATCTCTTTTCGTTCGAAAGTTATCGAGGCAACGGTCACCCATCCAGCTATTGAACTCACCCAAGCCAGCTCAGATCTCCAACAATATGAATCCAATCGTGTTCAAATCAAACTTGGAACTTGGATGTAGAGTTAGGTTTTGAAGATTCTCGCAAAATTTCGGACGGATAGTTTCTGAGATATAGAATATTTTTCAATGATTTTTTTTAAATTTTGCAGTGTAACGGTCCTCACGAAATTACGCAAAAATTTTCTCGTCGGCATTCTACAACTAATTACCACGTTTGAATTTGATTATATTCATATTTTTTGAGGAAAACCGTTCGGCTGATTATGCCTATTAGCGACATAATTGTCTAACCCCTATTAACAACGCCTTGCTCCCTCCAATCGATGTATGAATAAGGGTAATGTCGATTATGCACATTAACGAACTTGTCCCTCACATTCGGATGCGCAACTTACCTTGGTAAATGCAAGCCGCTATCTCTGTCCCATCTCAAGCTATCTTGAATTACATAATATTTTTAAATTATTAGCGAAATCAACCGTCGCATTGGGATTAGCAACCTACACTGAAAACTTCAAGTCGCTATATCTTTCCGTTCGAAAGTTATCGTGGCAATGGCCGGCCGGACTGAATCAAATTTGACCTCGAATTCTTCATATTCAACTTCTCATTTTCAACCCTTAGTTTCGATCGATTATACAAGGTGTCCCGGAATAAAATACGATACCATAAACTCATTTAGATGAACTCATATCGAGGGATTTTAATCACCAATAAGTCAAAAAATACAGCTCTGATGGAATTGAAGCTTGGTAAATAATTGTAGAATGCAGATGCGCAAATTTTTGTGAAATTTCGCGAGGATCGCATATTTAGAAAAGAAAAATTTCTTCGAAAAATCAGAAAAACTTTTCTTAAAAAATTTTATATTACCGAATCTATCCGTCAGATTACGCACAAACCTGCAAACCGCAATTAATTTACCAAGTATATCCACAAATAAAGTTCCCATCGAATTAAAATCATGTACTTGGTTGAAAAAATGTGAAAAAGCTCTGAGGACAGGGCCTTTGGCGCTCTTGTCAAACAACTAGCGAGTAATTATTCACATTTTGACAAATCATATCTTCGAAAGTAATGGTTTGTCAGAGTAGGGAATGACATCAATGGATTCTTATGATAGAACTGCATCATAAAAAATTAATTCAAAGCGTACGTTTATGACTCACATCATATGTTGGATGTACATACATAAGCAAATTATAATTAGAGTATTCTATGAAATCATAAAATTACCATTAATTAATGAAATTATGAAAAATCATATCTCCGAAAGTATTAGTTTGTTAGAGTTGATAATGATATCAGTGGATTCTTATGATGATATTGCATCTTAAAAAAAAATAAATTTGTAATGTTAAAAAAATAAATTTTTTCACCCAGTGAATTTGCCCCATAATTAACTTACGCGAGATATTTATCACCCAAACCTACTCTGACAATTTCGACTGTTCCGTTCGAGAGTTATCATGTTAACGAACATCCGGCCGGACGGACACAATCGATTTTGACCATGGATTCTTGATCAGTGAGTCGAACCAAAGCATTTGAGACCATTTTCAGACAAAAATTCGAAAATTACAGACATTAGGGTTAATTGAGAAGCACTCTGTTCCGAGGAACAAGAGCGCCGAAAAGACGGCTTGAGGGTTCATGCAGTATCTCGTGAGTATGTGAGGCACGAATAGACAAAAGAACATGCACGAAAAGCTCCTGACTTCACGTTGGTGCTACTTAAGTTTATTTTAAAATAGCTTCATAATATAAAAGCCAAATATTCGTACATTTATATTTTCCCTTACTCCGCAATATTAACGCTTCAATTTCAACATCGCTCAAGCTCTAGAGAGCCTTTGAGGGGTCTCCTTGGGAAATGACCAGTATAATAATATAATAAAAATAGTAATCGATTTGAAATATCCATGTTTCACAACCAATATTTTCACGACATCGATGTTTGCTTTCGATGTTTTGTGTTGATGTCCCAACACTCCCAACTACATAGACAAGATATATTAGATATGCTAACTAGCGAGAGCCGTTTTGGCGCGTCGTGCGAAAGCCCTATTCTTCCCTTTGCATTTCGGTAGAGAGCCGCGGCTCCTCCTCGAGCGCCCGGCCCAGGTCCACTGCTGCTCCAAGGCATTTTTTATTTTTACCAAAATGACATATGAAAATGTATGCTTTACCATAGAATTGTATAACACCAATGACGTCACTAGAAAAATTGACAAGTTACAGCTTCCCGTCTGCTGTGAAGATGGAACGCAGCAGTTTGAGCATGCGCAGAAATGACAATCTTTATTTAGCGCATAGATTTAGGGATAAACCATACATGCATAGAATAACATTCTATGAATATAATATATTTGACATTTGACTGCTATGAAAATGAATATTTATGTGCTCTGTGATCGTTATCTATGACATAATATTTAACCGTGGCCTCTTCCAAATTGATGACGTAGTGCAAAACCAAGTAAAGGCAAAATGTATGCTTTTCGTCAATTTGGTATGCATGTACGAAAAAATATTGGATAGTATAGCAATTCGTATAATTGTATAGCCAGGAGCAGCCCTGTGCAGGTCGTACCGGCAGCGGCTCTCGGTCGAGAGACGTAAAGAGCCCCGCTCCACATGTGAAAGCACCGTTGTACTTTGTACTATTTGCATTTCAGTTTTTCGGGTCTTCCTCCCGCTTGGGAGCGAGAGGCGCACGGTTCCCCGTCTTGGCGCGTCGTGTGAAAGCCCGACTGTTCCCTTTGCATTTGGAGGAAGAATCGCGGCTCGCGGCTCCTCTTCAAGCGCCCGGCTCGAGATGCAGGAGCCGTACCGGCTCTCAGTCGAGCAGCCTAAAGACCCCCGCTCCTCGTGTGAAAGCTCCGTTGTACTCTTTGCATTTGAGTCATTTGAGTCTGCCGAGTGCCGAGTCTTTTTCCCGCTAGTCCCGCTCGGGAGCGAGAGCCGCGCGGCTCCGTATGAAGATTAGGATTAGTTCAGCAGCATGTTTTCTGTGGCAAAGCGAATGCGTCAGGTCAGGCGATAGGGTCTCGCTTCGCTTTTGCGGTGTTAGTACCTCACTTCGCTCCCGAATACATGTTCGGTGCCGCCGAACTAATCCGAATCTTGATACGGAGCATACAATACAAAAGAAAGCAATAAAATTTACTGCTTTGCTTTCACTTTGGAAATTTGGAATGCAATTTATAGAGTCCCACCACTCCCACTCCTGGGAATACCAATCCAGGGTCCCCTACTGGCCAGAGGCAATAAGGTGACTCTTCTATGGGAGACGGGGCACTGTGGTATTCAAGGAAAAGAGAAGGCCGATGAAGGAAAAGAGAAGGCCGATGAACTTGCGAAAAGGGCCTCCAGGGTAACACCTACTGGACCAGCACTTTTCTGTAGTCTTAGAAACCACCACTACAGGGCAGCGGTCCAAAACAATGGCAGCTAAATATCAGACCAATATTCCAGGCTTGCACAGGCAAAAATATTCCTGGATTTCTCACCATCATATACTAGAATGTGACCGTCGATGAGTTTATACAGTTGTTTGGGTTCTGTGTTCATAACAGTTTTTTTTGTTTTTAATGATCAGTACTTTTACCAACTTTTTGGACTTGGCATGGGTAACTGTTTGGCACCGATTGTCTCTGACATTGTCATGTCAGAGCTGCAAATTTGCACTTTCCCGGCTACCTTTTAAAGTTCCAATTTACAAGAGGTATGTTGATGACATTTTCACCTCGATACCTGAGGACTGTGTGGACGCTACTTTGGAATCGTTCAATTATTTCATCCACGACTACAGTTTACTGTAGAGATAGAGAATAACGGTCAGTTGCCGTTTTTGGATGTACGTGTCATCAGATCACAAGGCTGTCTTCGGACTGACTGGTTTCATAAGCCCACTTTTTCTGAAAGATTTTTGAATTTTAATTCTCAACACTTTTTCCTACATAAAATAAATCTCATAAACAATATAAAATTCAGAGCTACTCATCTGGCTAGCACTGAGTTTCATGTTATTAAAAATAACTACCCCTTACTTCTGATTAAAAAAATCTCTTATATACTAATGAAATATCACTACCAAGACAGCTAAATACAGCTAAAAGATTTTTTTAAGATTCCTTATATCCATGGGCTATCTGAGAGGTTGGTGCAACTATTGAATAATGAGTTGGTGGAAATAGCTTACAAACCAACCAATACCTTAAAGGGATTTTACTCTAAATTAAAGTCGCCATTGGAACTAAGATCAAATGTCATATATAAAATACCTCGCAAAGAATGCAACAAGGTCTACATCGGGCAGACCAACAGATACCTGAAAACAAGACTGACTGAACATAAGAGAGACTGTGTTAATGTTCACAATCCTACCAGAGCAAAGGAGAACAATACGGCATTGGCTGAACACGCATTTAGTGAGCTGCACTCTTTCGACTTCGACAGGGGAGTCATTTTTGACACACAGCCAAACTTGAGAAAGAGATTATTTGGTGAAATGTTAGGAATTAAAAATGGGTTCAAGCCCTGTGGACAGGAGCTTTCTGGCGCTCTAGTTCAAACAGACAAATTATATCTCCGAAAGTATTGGTTTCTCAGAGTTGGGAACTATATCAATGTATTCATATGATAGAACTGCATCATAAAGGAAGTTCAATTCAAATGATAGTTTATTTATCAAGATTAAATGAGCAATCATGAGAATGAGAACTGCACCATGGAAGAAATCAAATTAAATCTGGCCAATTTTGCCATATAACGAACTTAACCGAGATATGCATCTCCCTAACCTACTCTGAATATTTCAACTACTTAGCTCATTCCGTTCGAGAGTTATATCTATGTCTATTGTCTATGGATGAAAAGCAGTCTCACTACTCTCAGCTCTCTTACTTCATGTTCCGTTCCGAAATGTAAGACTTTTCTGAGAAAAACAAATTTCGGAGCAAACAACTGAGATTTTTCTCACTTCGCTCACAATTCTTCGATTGATTAGATAATGACATAATAATAATAATAATTATATTATTGTTTGACAACGTTGAAATACGATTTATTATTGAAATTTTCAAAAATCATATCTCCGAAAGTATTAGCTTCTTAGAGTTAAAAATGATATCATTGGATTCTTATGGTAAAACTGCTTATTGAAAAAAAATTAATTTTGAATTTGTTTTGTAAAAAAAAATTATTTTTTTTGTTACTCCGAAACCATCTGTCCGATTTTGCCCAATAAAGAACTTAGCCGAGATATTTATCTCCCAAACCTACTCTGAAAATTTCAACTGTCTAGCTCATTCCGTTCGAGAGTTATCGTGCCTACGGCCGGACCGGACGGACAGAATGATTTTCGACCACGGATTCTTGATCAGTGAGTCGACCAAATCGTTTAAGACCATTTTCATCGAAAAATTCGAAAATTACAGACATTTGGGCAAATTAATAAGCACTCATTTCCGAGGAACTAGAGCGCCAAAAAAGAAACGAATTCACTCAAAAGAAGCAGTGATATTGATAAACTGAATACGGCTTATTTCGACCTAATTCATAGAATTAAAAAATTAACATCCGAATAATCCTAATAGTTCCGTTCCTATACATGCGTCTTTTTCAGTTATCTTTCCCGATGTCTGATAAATGAATAATAATTAACCTTGTATTGAGCTCTGTATGTATGTCCGCCGCCCGGTTCTTTGTTGTTGACATATTTTATTACAGCACTACACAGTATTCGTTCCATCATGATTGATATTATTTTATCCAAATTTTACATAATTAATAAGGTGAGAAGAGAGACCAACTGACAGTGTGAGTAACTTTTGATAGTTCTTTCGATGGAAATCAATATCACTGTTTTTGAATTATTCTGATTGCCTCAGTTTTTTGTATTAATGAATTCATTTGTACCTTGTTTGTTATATTTGTGATCTTTCTAGTTTTAGTTATGTAATCAATTTCTGTTTAACTTGTTGCATCTCCGAGTTAGTTAGTTGTTTGTTTTTACTCGAGAATATTATATATAATTTTTTTCTTTCTTTGTGTCATGTTTTTTATCGCTTTCTAATTTTTGTATCGTTCATTGTAGAATCCTGAAGAATATATCAAATATATCGAAACGTCGACATTTTGTCAAATTGAGTTTTTCTCTAATCCAGACCGAAAAGTACCCTCACATTATTTTACAATTATATACCAGAAAGCTCCTGCAGGGCTGTTAGGCCACTGTCGATACAAATACCAATTGTACTGCATGAGCAAGTCAGCAGTAGAAACATGCAGGCCATTTCCCGCCAAATCAGGTCATCTGGCAAGACCGTCTCAAACTATGCTGGGGCCCTTGGGGTTGGGCACTCAATAATTTGGGGCCCTTTTGGAAAGTAAAGAAAGCGAATTATATATTTTTCTACCCTGCTAACTCTTGAACGGAATGAGCTAGACAGTTGAAATTTTCAGAGTTGGTTTTGGATATAAACATCCCGGTTAAGTTTGTTATTGGGAAACATCGGTGGTTTCGAAGTAACGAAAAAAAATTTTTTTAAATAACAAATCTCAAATCCAATTTTTTTAAGATGCAATTTCATCATAAGAATCCACTGATATCATTCTCAACTCTAACAAACTAATACTTTCGGAGATATGGTTTTTCAATATTTATGATACAGCCAAAGTTTGAATAATTACTCGCTAGTACTTTGATAAGAGCGCCAAAGATCCTGTCCAAAGAGCTTTCCCACTTTTTGCGCGTATGTTCAAGGGAACATCACCGTTGTCACGATAACTTGAGAACGGAAAGAGATAGCGACTTGAAATTTTCAGGGTAGGTGGCGCATCCCAATGCAACAGACAAATTGGCTAATGGGCATAATCAGCCCATTCCGAGTAATAATTTAGTTTTCAACCAATACAAATCCGATCAAAATTGAAACTTGGTAAGTGGTTGTAGAATACAATCCTAAGGACGTTTGGGAAATTTTGTGAGAAACGTATCACTGGAAAACTAAAAAAAATATATTAAAAAATATTATTTATGTCACGATAACCTGAGAACGGAAAGAGATAGCGACTTGAAATTTTCAGGGTAGGTTGTGCATACGTATGAGAGGGTTGATATCGTTTTTGAGCATAATCGGCCCAACGGTTTTGTTGTTATACCCACCTGTAATATTATTTCCTCGATAACTCAAAAAATATAGCCTCGATCAAATTGAAGCTTGGTAACTAGTTGTAGAATATCGAGATAAAGACCCCTAGAAAATTAAAAAAAAATTGGTTCAAGTACTGACGTGAACTCAGAAGCTTTTTACCTGTATGTCGAATACAGGAGAATGGACCATAGAACATACGCGCAAAAGCTCCTGACTTCACGTCAGTGCTTGAACCAATTTTTTTTTCTTATATTGTTCAAATACAAGCCAAGTTTAGTCTTATATGACTTTTTGGCGCTCTTGTTCCCCAGAACAGAGTGCTTATCAATTTGCCCGAATGTCTGTAATTTTCGAACTTTTCGATGAAAATGGTCGAAATTAATTCTGTCCGGCCGGCCGGCCGGCTGTAGGCACGATAACTCTCGAACGGAATGAGCTAGACAGTTGAAATTTTCATAGTAGGTTTGGGAGATAAATATCTCGGCTAAGTTCGTTATTGGGTGAAATCGGACAGATGGTTTCGGAATAACAAAAAAAAAATTTTTTTACATAACAAATTCCAAATTAAATTTTTTTCAATATGCAGTTTTACCATAAGAATTCATTGATATCATTTTTAACTCTAACAAGCTAATACTATCGGAGATATGATTTTTCAAAATTTCAATATAAATCGTATTTCTATGTTTTCACAGAATGATATAATTATTCTATCTATGAATTGTTATAATGTCAACTTATTTTCCTGAGCCATAACGTTGTCTAATTCATTTCAACAATCGTAGAATTATGAGAATTATAATATAATATCATACTTTTTGTTGGTTGATATTTTCATGCCGATGGTCAATCCATATGATGATGGGAATGGTAATGGTAAGTTAATAATATTGAGTTCAGTCTCCACTAAAAACAAAACTGGAATATTGGTGTATTGGAGTATTGGAGTGGATTTGAGGAAAGATATATTTTTTTTTTTTTTTTTTTTTTTTTTTTTATAGGCATCGACTGCTATGGTCATTAGCCTAAGATTTACTTTACAAAATAAAGACAAAAATACATGTATATGGACAATTTGTGACGAATGCAAGAATAAGTGAAGAGACAAACAAACAGTCAAAAGAAAACAATCAAATAAATTAGCAAGAAAATTACAGGGCGTCTATGATTTTCATAGTTTGTGGTATACACGAATGGTCTTCAGAAATTCAATAGTGTTCCGAATACTTTCCCCCTCATGTAAATTAGGCTCATCTGTTATGTTGTGCTGTGAGCGTTCACTCGTGTATTTAGGACACTCATATAAAATATGGAAGGTGCTAAGGTCTATGTTGCATAATTCACACTTTGGTCTTTCTTCCTTCTTAAAAATGTACAGGTGAGTAAGGGCTGTATGACCTATACGCAAGCGATGTATTCTTATCATATCAAGTCTAGGCAATGTAACTGATATATAAGGTGTCCGGACATCTTTCTTAAAAGGCTTTAGCTTTGCGTTGCAACTGCTCCATGCTCTCTGCCATTCGGAGGAAATGCACTGCTTTACTAAGTTAATCAAGTCAGTGATCTTTATGGTCTTCACATCTTTCTCATTTAAGGCAGCAGCGGTTTTGGCTGCTCGATCAACTACCTCGTTACCTTTTATTCCGACATGGCTTGGTACCCAGATTAATTCTACTTCACAGTTTTTCATTCGCAGTTCTGCAGACACGGATTGTATCTTCTGGGTGATAGGGTCGCTTGTGTAAATATCTCTCAGGGAGGTTAAAACACTCAAAGAGTCTGTCACTATGACAGATTTTTCTTTTTTATACCATAAACAGAAAAGTAAAGCTTGCCAAATGGCATACTGCTCAGCAAAGTAAACAGAAGACTCTTGAGGGAGAGACCAAGAGTGTGATTCCTCTCCTATTGTTATGGCAGTTCCCACCCCATTTTTGGTTTTGGAGCCGTCTGTGTATATTACACAATTAGGGGAAATTTTGTCCAAAATATTGAGGAACTCTTTCTGGTAAACTTCGTGTGGCGTATTCTCCTTTTCCAGAGCAAGCAATTGAGTGTGTGTTCTCATTTCAGGAATTTTCCATGGTGGTATTTCGTTAAAACTGTAATAAAATATTTCAGGAATGTTAAGGTTAATATTTTTTAGGTACTCTCCAAATCTTATGCCAGCGGGTCTGGTAATAGTCGGTCTTGTCTGAAACTTAGCTGTTTTTTCGAAGAGATAATTATTGTTGATATGTGTTTTGTAGCCTTTCAGGCGAATCATATAAGAGCAGAGCAATTGTTTCCTCCGTAGTTGTAATGGCATAGGAAAGATATATATTATCGTTCAACCGAGATATTCATTGAATATCTCGGTTGAGTTCGTTGTTGGGTTGAATTCGTCTATTGGTTTTGGATTGATAATTTTTGGCACTCTTGTTGAATTTAAATTCTTCTATGATGTTTGAATTCAATTTCTGCTAAGATAAAGTTCTTTCATAGGAATCCATTGATATAATTCCCAACTCTGAGAAACCAATACTTTCGGAGATATAATTTGTCTGTTTGTACTAGAGCGCCAGAAAGCTCCTTTCCACAGGGCTTGAACCCATTTTTGGCGCTCTAGTTCCTCGGAACTGAGTGCTTATCAATTTGCCCAAATGTCTGTAATTTTCGAATATTTCGATGAAAATGGTCTTAAACGATTTGGTTCGACTCACTGATCAAGAATACGTGGTCGAAATTCATTCTGTCCGGCCGGTCCGGCCGGCCGGCCGGCCGGTCCGGCCGGCCGTAGGCACGATAACTCTCGAACGGAATGAGCTAGAGAGTTGAAATTTTCAGAGTAGGTTTGGGGGATAAATATCTCGGCTAAGTTCGTTATTGGGCAAAATCGGACAAACGGTTTCGGAGTAACAAAAAAAAAATTTTTTTTTTACGAAACAAATTCCAAATTAAATTTTTTTTAATAAGAAGTTTTATCATGAGAATCCAATCATATCATTTTTAACTCTAACAAGCTAATACTTTCGGAGATATGATTTTTCAAAATTTCAATAATAAATCGTATTTCAACGTTGTCACAGAATAATATTATTCTATGTATGAATATGAATTGTCATAATGTCAAATGATGTTCCTGAGACTAATCAATCGAAGAATTGTGAGCGAAGTGAGAAAAATCTCAGATATGATTTTTCAAAATTTCAATAATAAATCGTATTTCAACGTTGTCACCATAGATTAAAGACCTTTAATCTATGGTTGTCACAGAATGATATTATTCTATGTATGAATATGAATTGTCATAATGTCAAATGATGTTCCTGAAGTAATCAATCGAAGAATTGTGAGCGAAGTGAGTTAAATCTCAGTTGTTTGCTCCGATATTAGTTTTTCTCAGAAAATTCTTACATTTCGGAACTGAACATGAAGTAAGAGATCTGAGAGTAGTGAGACTGCTTTTCATCCATAGACATAGATATAACTCTCGAACGGAATGAGGTAGGTACTTGAAATTTTCAGAGTAGTTTAGGGAGATGAATATCTCGGTTATGTTCGTTATTGGGCAAAATTGGCCAGATTTAATTTGATTTCTTCCATGGTGCTTTTCTCATTCTCATGATTGCTCATTTAATCTTGATAAATAAACTATTATCTGAATTGAATTTCCTTTAGGATGCAGTTCTATTATATGAATACATTGATATAATTCCCAACTCTGAGAAACCAATACTTTCGGAGATATAATTTGTCTGTTTGAACTAGAGCGCCAGAAAGCTCCTGTCCACAGGGCTTGAACCCATTTTTTGTCTTAAATCGATCCTAACTAAGCTGATTAAGTCAAAATCACGTCAAATGTTAGGGACATTTTATACTTTTTTCCGACTGGGTGCTTACTGTTACTGTGCCCGACAAAAATGTTTTTAGAATAAATGTGAGAGAAATTGTCTGTCTTTCGGGGCCCCCATAAGGATGGGGGCCTTATGGGCACAAGCCCCGTGTCCCCTTTATGGTAATGACGGTATTGTACTTATGGGACACTCGTAAATCACAATGGAATTCAGATCAAAACGTCCATGTCGTCCATATTCCAAATATTCACCTATTGAGAGATATTGAATTTGCATGAACTTATTTATGCTCCCAGATTCAAGAAATAGTATTTTGTATGAATTTAATTGTATACTGACAATTACTCTTCACGAGTGAAACAGAATACCGGCTGTTCGCTGGTAATGCAAGTGTCTTGGAATCTATCCAGAGAATCTGCCTACTATTTGTGTCGCTCCGATTATTTTCAGAATTTTTAATGCAATCCACTTTGGCCTGGAAAATATGTTTGATAGCTTCTATTTATCGCTAATAGCTATACTGTTATTTTTCCATTCATTTGCCGATAATAATGAGGAGGCCTATTTGCGAGCCATCCATTCTCGTTAACTACATTTTTTGGCTTCGAGATATTTCGTTTATTGCCGAATCTTCTTCGCATTCTTCTTTTTGGCGCTCTTGTTCCTCGGAACAGAGTCCTTATCAATTTGCCCAAATGTCTGTAATTTTCGAATTTTTGGCTGAAAATGCTCTTGAACGATTTGGTTCGACTCACCGATCAAGAACCCGTGGTCAAAATCAATTCTGTCCGGCCAGCCGTAGGCACAATAACTCTCGAACGAAAGGAGTTAGAGGATTGAAATTTGCAGGGTAGGTTTGTAGCGTGAACATCTCGAACGAGTTCGTTAACGGGCGAAATCCACCAAGCGGTTTCGGAGTTATGGCCTTTTTTAGTAAAAACATTTTTTATGAATATTTTCGAAACCGATCACTCTATCTATCTGAAATTTAGCATCAAATTGTAGAAATATGACCTCCATATGCATGCGAAGTTTTGTATTGATCGGGTTGCTGTAAAGTATAAAAAAATTATACAATAACTCTCGAACAGAATGAGCTAGGCAGTAGAAATTTTCAGAGTAGGTTTGAGAGATAAAAAGCTCAGTTTAGTTCGTTACTGGGCAAAATTGGCCTGATGGTTTCGGAAAACGAAAAAAAAATTTTTTTTACATCACAAATTTCAGATTCAATTTTTTTCCAGATGCGGTTTCACCATAAAAATAAATTGATATCATTTTCAACTCTAACAAGCTAATACTTCCGGAGATATGATTTTTCGAAAGTTCAATAATGATTCGTACGTCTATGTTTTCACAGAATGCTGTACTTAATTATTGTATCTATGAATTATTTTATGATCTGTTTTCTTACATGTCATATTATTTTCCTATTAGAGATAAATGTCAAATTTATTTCTGGTTCGTTATTCTTGATATAAAATTCACCTCTTGTTCTAGAAAACTAAGTATGATTGAATGAAAAATGACCAATGAAATAACCTCAGGTGTCGTAGAATTATGAGGATGATATGATATTATACTTTTAAGGTGATAATATAATGCCCGTGGATAATCCATAACATGGATTATTCCATCATCATATTGTGATGATGGAAATATATTCTTTGATAAAATACATATTCAAATTGGGTTCAGAATATCTCCAGTAATAACAAAACTGCAATATTAGTTATAATTGATATAATAATATTTTCAGAGTAGATTTGAGGAATGAATATCTCGGATAAGTTCCGTATTGGGGATAATCGATCTGTTTGAATTTAATTTCTTCATTTCTTTCATGATGCAGTTCTATCGTGAGAATCCATTTATATCCTGCCCAGAGACCAATCATTTCGGAGATAATATGATTTGTCAAAGTATGAACAAGAGCGCCAAAGCTCCTGTCCACAGGGCTTGAACCAATTTTTTAGTCTTAACTGCAAAATTTTATGTGCCAAAGCTAACGGCTTATCTTAGAACAAATACCAAACTCTTTAATTAATTTAAATGCGCACCTTGAGTATTCTAGCCGAATCTGTAAACTACAAGGAATTCCTGAAATTTTTATTCATCGAGGATTCCCCGAGCCGTAAGGCATTGCTGCCAACTGATAATATTCTTAGTAATCATTAAAGGATACTGCGGGAGGTATACTCATTATTAAAAGGTTTTTTCTGGGTTTTCTCTCCCAAACTCTGAAAAATATCTATAAAATAAAAAAAATTATTTTGTGATTTGCTTCTGCGTAAGAAACACAAGATATTTGTCAGAAGCAATCAATTGAACAATAACGACACAACATCAACGAAGAAACAACTATATCGTAACGCTTCGGAATCTATATCAGACTCCTTCGTCAGACGCATAATGAAAATCTTTAGAATTATTTTGTTGATAGTTATTGTGAAATTCAAGAATAGTCAATTCTTGAATTTCACAATAACTATCAACAAAATAATTGATAACTGCTTCTGACAAATATCTTGTGTTTCTTACGCAGAAGCAAATCACAAAATATTTTTTTTTATTTTATAGATATATTTCAGAGTTTGGGAGAGAAAACCCAGAAAAAAAACCTTTCAATAATATTCTTGGTTCCTGTTTGTTTTGAAAATGTTTTGAAGCGATAAATATGTGTTTTTGCGCGCATGTTCTAGGGAACAGCGTGATACCTTTTTGCCTAAATGTTAAATTTTTTGCTGCAAATGGTCTCAAACGATCAAGTTCTACTCAATGATGAAGAATCTCAGGTCAGATTCAATTCCGGCCGGCCGGCCGTAGGCACGATAACAGGAGCACCGAAGGTCCTATCGACTTCAAACTTTCAGGGTAGGTTTCTGATCAAAATGCGACGGTTAAGTTCGTTAACGGGCAAAATCGGCCGGACAGTTTAGGAGTTATAGACATTTAAAATTTTGAGGTTATTTCCCTGATATTTCAAGAACTAAAGGAGATGTTGAATCGAAACTTGGTAGTCAGTTCGAGGATATAAACGCGCAACTTTTGGCAAAATTCTGTTATGATCAAAATGTTGGTAATTTTTAAAAAAATATTTCTTTTAATTTTTTCGAAAAAAAATTTTTTTTTTCGTGAACTATTCATCAGATTGCAACAAAAACTTGTACTAACGTCAATTGTAGTATTTTGCAACATTGTGCAAAATTTTGGCTCTATACGATTTCAATTTCTGGAGATATAAGACAAAATGTGTCAAATTTCCTGGGTCTCTCTCAGTATTTTCATCGATTATTCTATGAACTCTTTGAATTCCACCGAAAACAAATTCAAAGACATAAACATAAAGAATCAAGTCATAGTTTAGACGTCGAAAGAAGGACGATGTTGATCGACTTGAAAAGGTACCTATTTCAAGAAATGCAATAATGAAATGCTTAATTTTTTTTATGGTCACAGAAAATCGTCACAAAAATCTATTTACCTCATTTGACGGCTGTTTGTCAAATCAATTAATTCCAATAATTGATGTCAGATTTCCTACATACCAAGTTCAAACACATTTTATTATATGGAAAACACTTATTATGATCACGTTCTACAGGAATTGATACTAAATAGAAGCTAGATGAAGATTATTGTAATGGAAAATTTGTGTTCCAGAATAATATTAAGGTATTCAACATGATACTGCTTTTTTTCTTTACTGGTCAGTACGGACCACAAGGAACATGCGCCCAATAGCTCCTGTCCACAGGGCTTGAACCCATTTTTTTGTAATAATTTTCACAATAATGTGGTTCAAAATACATTTACGTGTTCGAACTAATAAAAGTCGGGACTTTATGACATTACGTGGCTACGGGGGACTTTTGCGTTAAAATCGGGACAGGTGGCAACCATGGGAAGACGAGTTTTTGATTACAAAAGATATTCTAACAATAGATTAGATGGACATGGAACACTTTCTTCATATCCCATGTTGTGACATTTAGCTTTATCGATATGTACCGGGTTCGCAGAACCCATGGTAAATTCGATTAGGAGTGTCCAGTACCGGGATGTGGACAATAGAACATGCGCGCAAGAGCTCCTGACTTCACATCAGTGTTTGAACCTTTTTTTTTCGTATTTTTTTAAAATTTTCTAGGGGTACAGTTGTACAAAATTTTACACACATCTTCATGTCGATATTCTACAACTAGTTATCAAGCTTCAATTCGATCGAGTCTATATATTTTGAGTTATCGAGGAAATAATATTCCAGGTGGGTGTAACCCCGAAACCGTTGGACCAATTATGCCCAAAAACGAACTTAACCCTCCCATTCGGATGCGCAACCTACCCTGAAAATTGCAAGTCCCCTACTTCCTTTCGTTCAAAAATTATCGAGGCAGAGGTCACCCATCCAGCTACTGAACTCACACAAGGCTGCTCGGATCTCCAGCAATATGGAATATGGATCCTTTCATGTTCAAACTTGAAGCTTCGCAGTACAGTTAGGTCCTGAAGGGTCTCGCAAAATTTCAGCGATGTCGGACGAATAGTTTCTGATAAATATAATTTTTTTCAATGATTTTTGAAAAAAATTCTAGTGGTACAACTAATAACCATATTTGAATTGGATCGGTTTGGTATTTTTCGAGTTATTGAGGAAATAACAACCAAACTTCAGATGGGTATAACTCCAAAACCGTTTGGCCGATTTTTCCTATAAACAAACTCAAATGTCGCATTCAGATGCACAACCTAACCTGAAAATTTGTTGCTCTCTCTTTCCGTTCTCAGGTTATCGTGACATAAATAATATTTTTTAATAATTTTTTAAAGATTTTCTAGTGATACGATTCCCACAAAAAAGGTTTGTATTCTACAACTTCTCAACAAGTTTCAAATCGATTGGATTTGTATTGGATGAAAACAAAATTATCACTCAGAAACCATTGGGCCTATTATGCCCATTAACGGACTTGTCCGTCATATCACCCTGAAAATTACAGACGTTTGGACAAAATGATAACATGATGTTCCCCAGAACATAATACTCCATTCACTTTTATAAAGTCTCCCGTTTGGCCATGATTTAGGTCTATCACGTTTTTGTAACTAAAACACAGGCAGGTTGGCACTGTTGAAATATCGTCAAGGTCAAAACAATTCGCCGAGACGTTGCCAATTTCTACTCTCAACATAATCATAACATAAGAAACATGGGGAATTTTATAGGTACGTCTGTTCGTTTAGAAGTATTCCTGCCGGGTTATTCAGGTACTTTTATTCTTTTTTCAAATGAACTATCACAAAGTAACGGACTACTCTATCCACTATTTGTCAATCCAATTGAATCTTCCAACCAGTTTATATACGTGAAATATTTCTAGTAACAACAGAGGAAAAATGTTCTTCTACAGTCGCCAAGACTGTGGAACTATTGAATTCACATAATATCTTCCCAAATTCATTATTTTTCCGAACTAAATTTAGGTCGTGAAAATACGTAGTTACTACGACTTATTTGTAGAGAGGACAACGTTGCGTAGTTATCTGACAGGAAAATGACTATAACCTAACATTTTCAAAATATACATGGTGAAATGTGTCAAATTTTCATGGCCAACCGGGACTCTATAAAAGTGAATTGAGTATACGCGCAAAAATGTTCGGTGATTTCCAATCAATCAACTGGCAACGCAATAATAATAATTTGCGGTGCGGTGCGGTCAGTCAACCTAGTATGTTCAGGCCAGTAATGATTGTATCAGTCAAGTTGCATGAGAACTTTTTATCAACAATTGTTCGTGGAATGGTTTATTTAGATGAGTTGGTAGTTGTAACTCGCTTCAAAAAGAAACTGAGCTTTGAAAGCTTTGATTTTTGGTGATTGGTTTTATGACTTCCAACTTACTACTCTAAAAAATCGCTGTAAATATGGTACAGGTTATTTATTTTCTAATGAAAATTCAGCAAATCCCACAACACGATTCTTATCAAAATTAACATATTTCCGTCACAAATGTTATATGATTCATTCAACAACGGATCGTAGAACATTGACATAATCCGACATTTTTTCGCCACACGATTCGAAGGTTATGCTTACAATTGCATAGTATGAATGAATTATTTCTTGCCTATTAATATATTATTCCTTATCTTCTTTCGTGGTTTAAGTTAAGGTCACTTCATAATTTTCTTGAAAATTCCGAAAATCGGAAAAAGACTTCAATGCTGATGTTATATTGTTGCTTGAAAGGCATATGAATGGCTGTGAACTCAGGTCGAAAAGTTTTTAAAATGGAATCTTGAAGGGAAAACACAACTTCTCTGACATTTTACAGAACTAAATACACCATTTTACAATGAAGTATATCATCCTCCATCGCCAGGCAAGTTTACTGAACTGACCTACCAAATCGGATTGGTATGTATATAATTAATCTCGGTCTAAATTTTTTCCTATTTGGTTGGATTTAACTTCAATCCGAAAGAGGAATATCTAATATCTCTACATAAATATTTTTTCCTCGTATCCGAATTTCTTCAAACAGATCATGTATTTCATATCATTCATGTAACAATGAAAAACGGTTAAAAACTATTTTCAATTTGTTTCATAAATATTATCCATAAATAAAAGACAAAAAACAAACAAAAAATTCAGCACTCTTCCTAACAATTTGGCTTACATACACACATGGGGATGAAAAATACACGTACCACAGGAGAGGAATTTATTTTATACTTCAAAGTGTTACTCTAAACTAGCTATAACATAAAAAATACCATGCTCGGGTTTAAAATGCAATGTGGCATTCAATTGGGAAAAAAAACAAAACCATATGTAGGTACTCTATATTGTACGTTGGAAAAACCAAACCAAAACTAGTGAAGTATAAACATACAGTATAGAGTTTTTGGTCACAAGAATTTAGGTATGGGAAAAGCAAATAAATCACATTCCTATAGTATTTACCCTATCACTGTCGGAAGTAGTTGGTTTATCAACTTCTTCACTTTCATTGCCATTCAACTCTCCGTTTTCTACAACAATAAATATTTCTGGAGAACTTGCATCAAAAATTGAGAACGAAAATAATATTATTAATGAAGATATACTGGGTTATTGATTTTTATCATTTACATATATAAAAACAAATTCATTTATGGAATATGATATAGGTAATATTTACCAATCGGAAAACAAATGAGAAGAGTTAATCCATAATTCCAAATAATTGAATTCAGAGTATCATATTTTCCATCTATCGATTCTTATGATAATAGTCAATTATTTAATTGTAATAAATCGATAAAAGAAGAGTCTGTTAAAAGTAATCACTTCATCTCATAATACTCGAAATGTGATGTCAATGGAATGCGACTCGGCCAACTCTACAGTGTGGAACAGCCAAATGGAATAAATTCGATAACGGATAAATGAGAGCGTGTTTGGAAAAACGCTTGGACACGTCGATTTGTCTTTTTAACTGAGCATTTTTTTCAAAAAAAAAAAATTATATAGGGTGCGTCATGTGACAGTGGCCAATACCCACTTTCTTATTTTAAATGCAAGCCCCTGTATATTCTTAATTTTTTGGATTCTTCAGAGAATTCTAGACATAAATCATGTACAATGTCCTATACCTATCTTCAACTGTTTCGGAAATATTAAGTGTTTTCAGACGTTCGCGGCGAGCATTTTGAACATTTACTACATTGACATTAATATTTTTTTGTTTTTTTTTAATTATTAAGAAATAATCAGTATTAATTATTAGGTTGTTAGTGTAATGTAGCGAATTTGTGAAATAAAAAAATTTTTTAATGTTAATTTTTGTAATAAATCTGAAAACACTTAATATTTCCGAAACAGTTGAAGATAGGTATAGGACATTATTTATGTCTAGAATTCTCTGAAGAATCCAAAAAATTAATAATATACAGGGGCTTGCATTAAAAATAAGAAAGTGGGTATTGGGCACTGTCACATGACGCACCCTATATAATTTTTTTTTTTTGAAAAAAATGCTCAGTTAAAAATACAAATCGACGTGTCCAAGCGTTTTTCCAAACACGCTCTCATTTATCCGTTATCGAATTTATTCCATTTGGCTGTTCCACACTGTATAAACATTGAAGAAGTATTGCCAAAAATTTTACTGAGAATCTTAATTACATTCTCAAAAATTAATATTTGTATCTACTTACAGAGTGTTTTCGAATAACAAGCTAAAATTTGAGGAGGGTGTTATTGGGTCAATTTTGAAGAAAAAACTCCTATAGGACTTATGTATTGAGTACCAGGGTGATACAATTTTGAAGAAAAAAATTGTTTTCCTGATATCTTTTGTATGACTCTAAATATTTTTGGGAAACGTAGTCCGCATCTTCTGTACATCTAAAAGCATTTTCTGCTGTAAAACGTATTTATTGATTCTTTTACTGAATACTGCAACGCAAAAATTGGCGGAAGAAATAAATCTTCAGGCGGTAAAATCATGAAACTATTCTAATTGAATACATATCAAGGGGCCATACCAAACATAATAATATAATAAATACATAATAAAACCAACATAAAAAAATTCTTCACAAAAGCTTAAGCACTCTATATTTCGAAAAAACCTTTAGGAAATATTTTGTTGAGGATTTTTATTATTATTTTATTATTAATTGGACCCAATAATGAGCTCTCTTATTATTAGTAAGTTATGAAGAAACCCCCCTTTATGAGAGATATGTAAATATTTTCGATGATTTCATCATTTCATCTACTTCCACTTTGCACACTACGTTTATTATGAGCTTACAGATTCCGAATATTTAAAATCTAAACTATTTGTTTGAGACGTCTACTGTGTGAAATCAATACTGAGAAATTCATTGGTGACATTGTTTTGAGCTGGTTCAAAATGCTTAATATATTATCTATTCAAAATTACCATATTCTGTGCAATACTGATTTGTTGACAGTTGTTGAACTGATGCGAAACATTTTGAGGAGTGGATTTTCTGTAGAAACTAAGGGAGATCTGTCATTGAAATTTTCCTTTCCGTTGAAATTCACAGCCTCCACTATTGAAGAGTTAAGAAGAATGAAATTTTACGCTGAGGAAATGGCAGTTCTTGACGGATCGGTTACATCACAGGGGGCTGCAAAATCTACTCCTTTTTCAACACGTTATTTTAGCAGGTCTACATTTTTACATTAGTAAGAAGATAGTTAGTAAGTAGATAGTTACAATCTGCAACTATATTTACTTCTACTTTTTCTCATGAAATCGATAGTCTGATCACAAGAAAATAATAAATAAATAACTAATAACCCTTTTCGAATAATTTCACGGCGGAGTCATTTGTTACTAAACATCGAGTAATTACTCATAAGTGGAATATAATTTACTATTAATGATATCTTGGGACAATGAAAATATCCATAAACAACGTCACTTTGACTGGATCTAAAATCTATCTATTTGCATCGTATAGTTAATGATCAATTGATTTGCGTATTTATTCCAATGCTTATTTTAAACCACTTCCGGAATGTGTATCTTTAAAATTGTTCTCTTGATAAAACATATCTTTTATAGGGATCTACTTCATCCCTAACCCCTTCGCTCCACACGTCTACAGCATGCCCTCATCAGCGGTATTGAATAGATCAAAGGTATGTTGTAGGGGCTCGTTCGAAACAGGGATCATTCATTATTCACAATGACAATCAATGTAGGGATATCTAACCTACCTATTGTAGTGAAACTGAAAAAGGCGCCACGCGCCACAGTTTAAATTTGGCGCGTCTGACGTTTAGTTCTGCACCCGGCTCCCTGGAGTCGCTCTTTACGCTTCCAAGTTACAGTGACTATATAGTCACTGTATTCCAAGTGTATGTGGCTCTCAGTCTCACTTCTCAGTCGGCTACGGGTTACCAACAAATTCGACTGCATTGCTCATAAAAGGCATATCCGAAAGTACCACATTACCTCAATACGTAATGTGGTACTTCCGGACAGCAATCACAAACTCACATGGACACTTTTTATGAGCGAATAGCGATGCAGTCGAATTTGTTGGTAACCCGTAGCCGACTGAGCCATCTACCGGGGGAACTAAAGTGGCTAGCAGGGCTGCCGTTACAGTACAATTGTACTATTTACAGTACATTTTCAACAGAAAAATACAAAAGTACATTTTTATCAGAAAACTATGCATTCTAGTACAATTTTTAAAATGATTTGATAATACAAAACAGTATACTGCGTACCTTATGAAGTTTTCTTCTATATGCCGTACTTGCTATTTGTGCGGTAGTTGGCGCTATTGGTCGAATGTTTGAGCTGTGAATATTTTATTAGGTTTGTTTAAGCATATCATAAATCCCGATCTTCAACAATCCGGTTTAAGAATTTATAGGCCCTTAAGTGCAGAGCCTGTTGGAGCTTTTCAAATAATTTTACGGAATTTTCTGAAATTGAGTTGCTGGATTTCAAAACATGATCATTGTCAGCGTTGCTATTACGAATATAACCCATATGTCCCCTTAAATCTTGCGGAAATATGCCCTGTTTGCCCAACGTGACATTTATTGGAATCCAAATATTAAATTTCATATATGCGGATGTCTTTTCAAAAGTGATTCCTAAATACAGGTACAAACGGATTATCATTATCGCTGGTAAAGCTACGGATAGTTATGCTATGATGATTCCAAATAATTATGAATCCGCGGTATGTAGCAGCTATTCAATTTCGATGAAATCACACTCTGTGGATTGCTCTGAACTATGATCTCTGCTAGTCCGTTTATCTCTCATCTGATCATCTGATCAGAAATGTTCGATAGTTCCTTGTGGGTTTCGACTTTCGAGGTGGAGCGCGAGAGCCTTTAACTCGTTTTTGCGCGCGTGTTCCGCAAGGAACAGCGTGCTATCATTTCGTCACAATGTCTGTATTTTTCGAATTTTTTTTCGAAAATGGTCTCAAACGATTGGGTTCGACTCCCTGATGAAGAATTCGAGGTCAAATTCAATTCTGTCCGTCCGGTCCGGCCGGCCGGCCGGCCGTTAGCACGATAACTCTCGAACGGAACGACTTAGAGCGTTGAAATTTGCAGGGTAGATTTGTAGCGTAAATATCTCGGACAAGTTCGTTAACGGGCGAAATCCACCGAGCGGTTTCGGAGTTAAGGCCGTTTTTACTCAAAACGTTTTTTATGAATATTTCCGGAACCGATCGCTCGATCTTTCTGAAATTTGGCATCAAATTGTAGAATCATGACCTCCATATGCCTGCGTAGTTTTGTTTTGATAGGACGGCCCTAAAGTGGCCAAAAAAAATTTCTAAAATTTTGAAATTTTGTTTTCACGATAACTCGAAAAAGACTGATCTGATTGAATTGAAACTCAGTAGTTCGATGCAAAAGACCAATGCAAACACTTTTGCAAAATTTCGTGAAGATCACGTGACGTGAAAAAAATCAAAAAATTACTACTATTTTGCGGAATACTTTGCTTAAAATGCCGAAACCTATTTTTTTGAGGTTCATGCTGCCCTTTCCGGGCATTTTTTGTTGTGCGCATGCGCAGATGAGAAGTCATTTAACTGCTGTAGTTTTCGTCGGAGAGGATTGGGGTTTTGGGGTGGCGGATGCTATTCCTCCATAGAATCCAGATCCCTGATGAGGGTCTGCGCATGCGTAGATTAAAGATGCGATATCTCCCGAACCACTAGTGTTGGAAAATCGAAGTTTTTTGTAAGGTGTGATATTTGTAGAGGACTTTTAGCCGCGAGTAGATTGCGCATGCGCAGAAGAGAAGTGACTGTTTTTGGGTTGGATGGGTTATGTTGGGAGTGCTGAGTCGATATTGTAAGGTTTTAAGAGAATATTCATAGCAATTCAGTGCAAGGACAAGTCAGTTTTGGGGATGTAGTGTTGCTTCCGAGTTAAAGTGTCCGTACCGTGGCCCTGGGGCTAATTATGAAATTGATGTTAACACTTACAGGCATTTTTCGTTATGCGCATGAGCAGACCATCAGTGATTTAACTGGTGCTGTTTTCGTCAGAGAGGATTGGGGTTTTGGGGTGGCGGATGCTATACCTCCATAGATTCCCCTGGTAAGGGTCTGCGCATGCGTGGATTAAAGATTTGATATCTCCTGAACCACTAGTGTTGGAGAATCGGAGTTTTTTGTAAGGTGTGTGATTTTGAGAGGACTTTTAGATGCAAGTAGATTGCGCATGCGCAGAAGAGAAGTGACTGTTTTTGGGTTGTATGGGTTATGTTGGGAGTGCTGAGTCGATATTGTGAGGTTTCAAAAGAATATTCATGGCAATTCAGTGCAAGGACAAGTCAGTTTGGGGGATGTAGCGTTGTTTCCGAGTTGAAGTGTCCGTACCGTGGCCCTGGGGCTAACTTTGAAATTGATGTTACCCCTTACTGGCATTTTTCGTTATGCGCATGAGCAGACCATCAGTGATTTAACTGGTGGTGTTCTCGTCAGAGAGGATTGGGGTTTTGGGGTGGTGGATGTTATTCCTCCATAGAATCCCCTGGTAAGGGTCTGCGCATGCGTGGATTAAAGATGCGATATTTCCTGAACCACTGGTGTTGGATAATCGGTGTTTTTTGTAAGGTGTGTGATTTTGGGAGGACTTGCAGCCGCGAGTTGATTGCGCATGCGCAGAAGATAAGTGACTGTTTTTGGGTTGTATGGGTTATGTTGAGAGTAATGAGCCGATATTGTGAGGTTTTGAAAGAATATTCATGTCAATTCAATTGCGTTCCTAACGGAGGTCCCACAACCGCAATTTTTTTCGATCTACGGTAAAGCTAACAGCCAAACTGTATTGATAGCTATATTTGTTAAAGGAACTTGAAAAAAAAAAAGCACTGACGTGGAGTCAGTACTCTTTGGCGCGCGTGTTCACGGTGGCTAATTTGAATTGAATGATGAGTACTTCAAGCTCAGTGGATAGAGCGAGCCGAAGATCTACCCATAGGATAGTGGACACCATTCACTGTTGGTTCAAAAATTAACAGTGCTGTATCTAAGCTGCCATCAGGATAGAGTAACAAAGTTGGAAAAGAACACAACTGACTCTCCTTAGTCGCACAAGCTCCTAGAAGATTTGGGAGGGTCAGTATAATTCTAATCATGTTTATAGCACGCGCGCAAAAGCAGATTGACTTAACAATGAAAGAAAAAGTGTAAAAAGTCAATCTGCTTTGGCGCGCGTGCTATAAACATGATTAGAATTATACTGACCCTCCCAAATCTTCTAGGAGCTTGTGCGACTAAGGAGAGTCAGTTGTGTTCTTTTCCAACTTTGTTACTCTATCCTGATGGCAGCTTAGATACAGCACTGTTAATTTTTGAACCAACAGTGAATGGTGTCCACTATCCTATGGGTAGATCTTCGGCTCGCTCTATCCACTGAGCTTGAAGTACTCATCATTCAATTCAAATTAGCCACCGTGAACACGCGCGCCAAAGAGTACTGACTACACGTCAGTGCTTTTTTTTTTTCGTTCTCAATCTTTTCGCTAATGATATATTTTTGTAAATATATTTGCTCTCTGTTTTTAAGTTTATGTAGGTACTAATCGTTTGTCGCAACTATTTTGTTCGGTAATTTGGAATTTGTTTTTGGAGATTTCTTGCTGTTTGGTATTATTTGTTGTAAATATCAAGTAGACATTTTGTTATATGTATATGGGTCAGTTATCTGCCGAATTTTATTCTTCTAGATTCTTCCATAGTGGAGATATTACATAAAATAAATTATTTTTCCCCTAACTTCAAAGGACTGTAACTTGAACGGAAATTGATTTTGAAGAAGAAATAATATGAAAGAGTCTTTCTAGTGTTTGCTGGAAATTATCGATTTGAACTATTCCACATTCATTCAGAAAAACCAATTAAAATGAGTGCTTTTAGAACAACCCTGACTACCTACAGTGCTTCTCAGCAACTCCGCACCAAAGGGGCATTTCTTTCCTATTAATATTTATAAATTAATTTTTGGCGCTCTTGTTCATAGGAACAGAGTGCTTATCAATTTGCCCAAATGTCTGTAATTTTGGAATTTTTCGCTGTAAATGGTCTTGAACGATTTGGTTCGACTCACTGATCAAGAATCGATGGCCGAAATCGATTCTGTCCGGACGTCCGTCCGGCCGTTAACACGATAATTCTCGAACGGAATGAGCTAGACAGTTGAAATTTTCAGAGTAGGTTTAGTAGATAAATATCTCGGTTAAGTTCGTTATTGGGCAAAATTGGCCAGGTGGTTTCGGACTAACAAAAAAAAAATTTTTTTTTTACATTATAAATTTTAAATTAACTTTTTTTTAAGATGCAATTTCATCCTAGGAATCCATTGATGTCATTCTAAACTCTAACAACCTAATACTTTCGGAGATATGATTTTTCGAAATTTCTATAATTATTCTCAATTCTATATGATTTCATAGAATACTCTAATTATAATTTCCTAATGTATATAAAGCCAACATGAGATGAGTCATAGACCTACGTTTTGAATTTAATCACGAGAATTCTTGAGAATTGAGGCACAGAAGCCAAATTGAAAAAGTGGGAAAGCCCTGTGGACAGGAGCTTTGGCGCCCTTGTTCAAACTTTGACAAATCATAACTCCGGAAGTATTCGTATTTCCGAGTTGGGAATGATATCAATGGATTCTTTCTTATATAATTAATTTTATTTTATGATGCAGTTCTATCATAAGATTCCATTGATATCACTCCCAACTCTGAGAAACCAATACTTCCGGAGATATAATTTGTCAAAGTTTGAACAAGAGGGCCAAAGCTCCTGTCCACAGGGCTTGTACCAATTTTTACAAGAAGTTGAATTTCCACTTAGAGATGTTGATTATCTCAGATAAGACCAACAATTTGTGTGTAACGCTCCTTAGAGCGTTAAACAAACAAGTTTACTTATAAACTTGTTTGAAATTACATTTTGGGTCTAAGAGCAAAAATTCAGATCAGAAAACCGCGAAATAATTTTTTTTTATTTTGCTTATAATTCAATTGAGAATTTAATAATCACCTAACAGATTTTGTTTTGACAACTAGACAATATTAGTGTCCGCATGAATATGATTGTAACTAGAAATTTTTGTTGGAACGTGGTTTTTCGACAATAATTGTTAAAATTTTCGCTCAAAAGTAGTTTCATTCTGGTGCAAAGTTGCTGGGATACACTGTATAATCGATTTATTCACATGTGTTGAATTGAAAAAAGGGAACCCTAGACCTGCAATTTTCCTTCTATTAAGTAAGGGTTTTCACTCAAATCTGCAGGGGTCGATATTTCTCAAATGGCTAGAAGATATATTTGATTTTCTGCTCTTATTCGTTTCGAGTGAGGAAACTTGTGTATACAGGGTGTCCTGTGACGAATGCGACAAACAGAAACCCAAACTGAGTTCATCTAGGTGGATGTTCACGGATTTTAAGGGCTTGAGGTCGTTGGTTTTGGACATATAGGGGATGTTTTTTGGATATTGAGAGAAATTTCAAAGTTCAATCAATCTTGAACCAAACAACTGACAGATTTCAAAGTTTGCTGTTATATCGCCATTTTTGACCGCTTAGGTCCTCCATTTCTAAAATTAAAGAAATCAGGACCGGAGTACGAAAAATTCGAACATTTGATATCTTTGTAAATATTAGTTTGCCCTGTACGTGAACACTGAAAATTTCTTCCAACTCTTGAAGCATAGAAGAGTGATACAAATAAAAAAATCCAAAATATTGCATGGTACTATCATACACGGAAATTAATAAATTTTATTGTTGAATAAAAAGATTTTGACTCCAACTTGTTAGATTGAAATTTCACCCTGATTGGTAATGATATACCAATTTCTTCAGACAAAGGATGACACAACTAAGAGAGTTTATTTTTTAAAATTCTTTTGATTTCTCACATTATTTCTGTCTGTCTTGAAATTTTTCGTTTATTTTATTCATGTTCGTCCATTATATACAGATTTTGACAAGTTAATCTCGATATACCAATTCTCATATCCTCCATCTATTTAGAGAAAGGATCACACACCAATAATTTTACATAACTTACTTGCCTATCACATTCTCAATATCACTTCAAGGATTTAATACTTATGTTACATTTATTTATTTTTCCTCGATTCACATATATCTGGTTATAACTTTTCATTGTGAATTGAGATTAACTTGTTTTGAAAGTATTGAAATTTCTAACACTAAAAAAATGATTAATGTGTTAAAAATTTCATTCCACTCATTACCAAAATTAATAAAATGAACGAAAAATTGTAACACAAACCAAAATAATGCGAGAAATCAATTTATTTTTTAGTTGAAAAATCGCTCAAAGTTGTGTCATCCTTTGTCTGAATAGTTATAGGATATAAGAGTTGGTATATCAGGTTGAAAAATCAAACTAGCAAGTTGAAAATATGGAGTCAAAATCTATTTATTTAATAAAATTTATTTGAATTGAGCAAGCAATATTTTTGAATATTTTATTGAATTATGCTCCTATGCTTATAAAGGTGGAAGAAATTGTCAGTGCCCACGTACAGAGTAGAATAATATTAACAAAGTTAGCAAGTGGCCAACAATTTGCTACTCCGGACCAGATTTTTTAATTTCAGAAATAGTAACCGAAAGCAGTCGAAAAGTGTGATATATCTGCGAATTTGAGGTCTGACAGTTTCTTGGTTCAAAATATATTGAACTTTCACTCAATATCCGAAAAACCTCCTGTATATCCAAAACCAACGACTGCAGGCGATCGAAATCTCTGGATATGATGCTACCTAGATGACCTCAGTTTGTCGCATTCCTACCGGGACACCATGTATGTAATTTGAATCAATTTATATTTCGAAAACTGAATCTCTGGAATAAATCCAAATAATTTATATAAAACAAATGCGACAAAACACTCAGATTCCACAATACGTCTGGTATTCGCGCGGGATTTCAAGTCAAATTGCTTTTACTCCGAATAAATCGAAATCTACGAAAACATATTTTTCAAGTGCTAACTCAACTCAACCCAAAACTGAAATAAGACAGTTTAAATCAAGCAGAAATTCACATGGAAGTGTAAATATTCACATATTTTTATTTCCCAAGGTAGAAACACACGTGTACATTGTTTGGTGTAGCAGGTGTACGACAATTCAATTACCTAAACTATTTTGACTTCTGTTTTTCTTCTTCCTGAAACTTCTTCTGGCTTGACTTCCCCGCTTCACTCCATCGAGAGAATTCCTAAATTCTTCATCCTCTCCCTTTTTCAGAACATTGATAAAGAGACTAGAAGGTTCTTCAAAATCTTTATCGTACATTTTTGAAGAAGAATTCACCCTTCTCAATTCTTCTGTTGTAGAAGTATCAAATCTAGAGGCTGATTTCGACCGGGTCTCTTTAAGAGCAACGTCAAGACCTCTGCTTGTTGTGCTGTCCGAGACATGGTGATCTGATTTCGGATTAGCCGGAGGTATAACTAATACTTGATTAGAGGAATATTCGGTGGTGTTGAAGTCCCCGGCCGTGGTTATTATATCCACTTTGGTGGAAGCAGTGTCTGTTTCTTCATCTATCTCATTTACACTCACTTTGGCCTTATCAAGCATATCCAAACTTATACTACCTTTTCTTATTGGAACATCAAGGCTTGGGTAAGGAGACGGTTCTCTGTGGAACTCCTCCGGTGTGTTACTGTATATTTGGAAGATAGATGATGAAATTTTAGCTTCTCGAATAGAGCTTTCAGTGTCAGATAATCCATTGAAAGATTGATGATAGCATTGTGATGATGTGGTTGACATAACGGAATGGGTTTTGGATATTGTAGTATTATCGGATGGAAATTGTAATAGTTTTTCTTTGGAAATATTTTCTTCCATATATTTGAGGGAGTTCACATCTATACCAATACCTTGTTTGAAAGTCTGGAGTGTTACCTCATTCATTGAAGGAGATGCTCTGGTAACGACGAATTGCTTCGGAAGTGGAAGAGGCGAAATACCTTTGAAGTCCTCATTCGTATCAATGAGTACGAATCTTTCCGCATCTGGATTGCCCTTAGGTTTACCTTTGGCAATAACGAATTCTCTCAAGTCGGGGTTATTATCGTCCTCTTTAGTAATGAGAAATCTCCTAGGGGATGGAGTTCTGGAGTCTCTGGAGGTTCCATCATCTTCTTTTTCCGTGACCAAGAAGCGTCCTGAAGCTGTTCCGGTGGAATCTTGGCTCAGCACTCGTGATATACATTCGATTTCCACGTCCTCGTGACTAAGAAAATCTCGACAAAGCTGAAATCTTGGAGTGGACCGGTTCGGTTCACTATTTTTAGAAACATTTTCGGTAGGGCAGAGAGCTTTCTTCTCGTAGGAAACTCTTCGGTCAGTATCACTGTATATCTGAATGAATTTGTACACACCCACACAAACAACCAACACTGAGAGGACCAAACCCATCTCGGAATTTATTTATAAGTTCAACATTTGGCGTAATGTTCTGGTAAACGCCGACAGACCGTTGTTTTCACGGGTGGTATTATCTGTTTTTCGCGAACAACGTAGGGAAAGCGGTCGATTTTCGAATGTATGTTCAGGTTGTCCAAGATGAGAACCGTGCCAATAATCCTGGCTGGGATGAAATCAAAATTAGTCGCTGATCCTGATTATGTATTCCATGGACATAAGAGATGGATCGCGATGAATTCGCGGAGAGGAGTGTTGTTTTGATTGTCGCTGGCCAACGGGCCGAAATAAGTGCGAACTGATCAATTGATGAAATCGATATCGGTATATTTACGTTCACTTTATTTTGATGTCCAATTTATGTAAATATATTAAACTTAATTTTTTAATATTAAACAAGCACTGACGTGAAGTAAGGAGCTTTTGCGCGTATATTATATTGTCCATTCTCCATTATTGGACAGTCTTAATGGAATTTACCATGGTGAATTCTATTGACCTAGTTGTAGAATATCGACATAAAGGCGTGTCTAAAATTTTGTGAGAACCGAACTCTTAGAAATTTTTTCAAAATTACGAAAAAAAAATTGGTTCAAGTTCTGACGTGCTTCTGACAAATATCTTGTGTTTCTTACGCAGAAGCAAATCACATAATAATTAATTTTTTGTTTTATAGATATTTTTTAGTGTTTGGGAGAGAAAACCCAGAAAGAAACTATTTACTGACGTGAAGTCAAGAGCTTTTGCGCGCATATTCTATTGTCCATTCTCCTGTATTGGACAGTCTCAATCGAATTTACCATGGTGAAAGTAACGCTTCGTCTTTGAAGATGGAAACTTTGTTTCCGACACATATGTCAGACGACAAAAAACTGTAGTGGACAAGAGTGTAGTTACTTCTATAGTGTTCATAATAAGTCCACAGTGAACTCAAAATAGAATTTATCTATAATATAGTTTTCAGAGGAGATTTGAGGAATGAATATCTCGGATAATTTCGTTATTTAATTTTAATTTTTAACTTTTATGATGAGGTATTAAAAGAATCCATCGATATCATTCCCAACTCTCAGAAACCAATACTTTCGGAGATATGATTTGTCAAAGTTTGAACAAGAGCGCCAAAGCTCCTGTCCACATGGCTTTCCAACTTTTTTTCTCTAGTGATACGATCCTCACGAAATTTCGCAAAAATTCAATTGAATTAGACTGGTATTTTTTGAGATATTACCCATTAACGAATTTTTAAAATGCCGCTCGACAGTGAGAAATAGCTCAAATTGGTACCAAATGGTTGGTTTTATGACATACTTGCCGGCTACACACATTGTTAAATGGTTTCTTTCTGGGTGTTCTCTCCAAAACTCTGAAAAAATATCTATAAAATAAAAAAAATATTATTTTGTGATATTGCTAATGAATTTTTTATTTTATAGCTATATTATTTAAAAGTTTGGGAGAGAAAATCCAGAAAGAAACCATTT
This sequence comes from Halyzia sedecimguttata, assembly GCA_937662695.2. Classification (NCBI taxonomy): domain Eukaryota; kingdom Metazoa; phylum Arthropoda; class Insecta; order Coleoptera; family Coccinellidae; genus Halyzia; species Halyzia sedecimguttata. The sequence goes on along the minus strand of OW569413.2, from coordinate 43,401,640 downwards.
AATGATGAATATACCTCCCACAGTATCCTTTGATGATTACTTCCACACATTGTGCCGAAAACTATGGAATATTGAATTTACGGCAACAGGAATGTGTACAAGGGTACATGGTGTTATTCCATGTTATCCTGTTCTTATTATCTGTCTGCTTTGCATTTATCCGGTCAGGCGGTCAAATTCCTTCATATTTTATAACAATTTTTTCGGAAGTTCAAAATTTGGTCCAAGTCCTTCGTAATTTTGCCAACTCTTACGAAATTTTGTCCAACTCCATTGAAATTTTTCCACTACTTCGAAATTTTGTCCAACTCCTTCGAAATTTTGTCCAACTCCTTCGAAATTTTGCCATCTCCTTCGAAATTTTGTCCAACTCCTTCGAATTTTTTCCAACTGCTTCGAAATTGTGTCCAACTCCTTCGAAATTTTTTCAACTGCTTCGAAATTTTTGCCAATTCTTTCGAAATTTTTTCAACTGTGTTGGAAATTTGCCAACTCCATTTAACAATGGGGGGGGGGGGGGTTTTGGGGGTTGCAAAATTTAAGCGGACTAATAGTTTCTGAGATACAGAATATTTTTTAATACATTTTTGAATATTTTCTAGCGATACGATTCTCACGAAATTTCGCTGTATGGATAGTACAATAATTTATAATACTCTGTTTGAAATATCCGGCGGTCAAGGCATCGTTGGGAGTGGAATTGTTTCACTAATTTCTTTATTGAGAATTCTGCCTCGTTGAAAGATTGGTAATATGGTCTGTCTGGATAGTAAAAGAATTTCTAATACTCGGTTTCAAATAACCGACCATCAGGGCGGCGTTGGGAGAGGAATTGTTTCAGTAATATCCTTATTCAGTATCGTGCCACGTTAAAAGATTGGTAATATGGTTAATTGTGAGTCGGATATTTGCTGAATATTTTGGTATGGGTGGTATTTACTTATTGTTGTGTCAATTTTTGTTTTGAATTTTTATGATTTCAAATATTGATATTTTACAAATATATTAGTAATTAATGGTTTTTGCTTCAGTTATGCACTTTTTTGTTTAGATGTCATTGTGAATGCATTTGTGGGTGAGAAAATTAGCTGTTTGTATTCCTGTTTACAAAATAAATAAATAAATAAAAGTCTGATTATTTTATCAGGATATCTGGCTCGAAGGACCAAATGGTGGATCCTGATTCTTTAATCAGGATAATGTTGTTTCGAAGTACACGATTTTTCGTACCCTGATTGTTTTATCAGGAGGGTTGAGTTTTAAGGATGTACTTAACTTTAAGCACCCAGCAGTAATCTCGTTGATTACGGCGTAAATTGTTACTTGCAGTAATATAACAATTACGAAGATAGGAAGTGATGAAAGATTCGAACGCACTTTAAACAAACAATAAAATGTATTTTCTTGTTACCGACACTTTGATTACAAGCACGAAGTAATTATACAAATGCAATATTCATACAATCTAAAATCTTTCTTCTATATGAAAATGTATAACAAGGAAGAAGTGACTACATAGTTGGTACGAGAACTAAACGGGGTTACAGTTTCGCGACTGATCAAAATAGTAATGTGTTGAACGAAGAAAAGTAGTAGTAAAAGTGAATTCTCGAAGTGTAATTGTATATAAACGACAAGATAAAAGAAAAATAGAAAGATCCTTCATCTGGATAAAAACGGGGGAAATATTAACAATGATTGGGGTTTCGATCTTAAAACTGCCCTGATATTATACAACAATATTCTCAAAAATTTAATGCTTGAGGGTTTTACTAGATGCAAATCCATATTAACTCAATGAAAAATTATATACGATTTACACTTATTCATTCAATATTGTGACGCGTTTCGTCGACACAGCGACTTCATCAGACTGCATCATACTAAATTCTTAACAAGTTATTATCTCCCTATACCTAGATGACATGGACACAGAATCATTTAAAACTAATTACATTAGAAACTTATTTAAAACAAATTACATAATAGACTTATTTAAAACTAATTATATGAGATTTCACTGCTGGTTTCTTTGTACACATGTAATTTGTTTTAAATAAGTTTCTAATGTAATTACTTTTAAATGATTCTGTGTCCATGTCATCTAGGTATAGGGAGATAATAACTTGTTAAGAATTTAGTGTGATATAGGCTGATGAAGTCGCTGTGTCGACGAAACGCGTAACAAAATATTGAATAAATAAGTGTAAATCGTATATAATTTTTCATTGAACAATACTCTCATTTGTCGTCTCTGCATAGAGTGGGAGTATATCCGAAATTTTTGATGCTAGCACCAATGAGGGCAATTCTAGGATCTTGAGCATTCGAAATCTGGACTTTTCTGAATAAAAGCTGTCGGTAACAGCTGGATAATTTCCGCAATTTGGGGGTTTTAATAGCCTCTAGCTAGCGAAAACGAATACCGACACTGGGCAATGTCTTAAGAAACTGACAAGTTTCTTAACAAATTCAAATGCCTCCAGCAACTGAGCAATTGATCTGAAATCTTTTACTGGAAATAAACCATAAATCGCTGAAGAGTGGTCGATGTTTTGCAAGAAACTGGACTCTCTGCAAAGCAAAGTTGTTTTCTTTATAAGTATTAGTTTCAAGGGTTTTCAAATATATATTTCTTAAAATGTGAAGTCATGAGACGTTACAACTGTTTTATTTCAACCCAAACGAATTTGCAATTATAAATATATCAAGAAAACAATTCTTATTGAGCATATTTCCTGACCCTATTGAAGATTTTATCCATTCACGAACTTCATCTTGCCATTGGAACATTAAATCTATTAATTGCAAAGGATATCATGACTAGGAAGGAGATCTAGTCACGGTTATCTCCAGCATTCATTGTTAAAAATTAATAGAGCTGTGCCTAAGGTGGCGTTAAAGACACAGTTACAAAGCCGACACAGAACACAACTGATTATCTTTACTCGCTCAAGCTCTTAAGAGGAGGGGTCTCCTTGGAAGACCTAGGTGAGTCAGTATAACAATATCAATCATCAGATAATCTAATTCAGTGTTTTCAGACTGCTTTCGCCTGAAAATTCGCACAATATTGCCTTGCTACCTTTCAAAAAAACCTGTCTAACATACGTTTTTCATACAACAAGAGAGTAGGTGGTAATGTATCCAATTAGAAATTGAATTGAGAGTAAAAGAGGACACGTATAGAAGATTGTGAGGAATTTGCAGTGTTTCTAAAATATGAAACCCTAAAAATAACAAATTCTGTAATATCGAAATGAAATACCGTTAGTCTTGCATCACAAAACGCAGTTTATTCCAATTTTCATCTGGCTGTATTTATCTCGTTCGATATAACGAGCATGAAGATTCGTTTTCAGTCCCAAGTCGATCAAAATTAGCGAAATGCACACGGCCCCAATCTCCAACTGTCCCACAAAAATAGTTTTCGATACTCTCTGCTCGTAGGAACAACAACAAATCACTGACTAACTTTATTTCTGCTCCTATAAATGGATGGGTCTCAGATTGCAACTTGACCAATCTCATCAAATCGAAGGGATCTTGAGCGTATAGATACATCTTTGTTTATTTGTTTTCTAAGCCACCTGTATCAGGAAGTGAGCAGTGCATTGTTTCAGAAATAAGGTGGTCACAAAGAACATCTGGCCAAACCTAGCGGGCCGAATTTCTCGAAGCGTCTATTTTCGAGGATTAGCTAATACTGAACATGCCCGCGCAAGTTTGCAATCTGCACCAATACGGTTTGGATTGGAATGGTCTGATGGGTCAAGATTCAAGAATGTCTGATGTGTCTGTCCCCTTAATGACCGAATATAAATAGTTGACGTAATAATCAATGAGCTCGACCTAAATTTCACTCATGACAGGCGATGCTCTAGTAAATGGAACTACGTATTTCTGAGTTGAAAATTACAGATTTGTCGTATTTCCTTTCTGAAACAAAACTGAGATTAACCTGATTTGATGAAACTCCAACTCGTGCGCTTTAAAATTAATATCGTAATTGAGTTTTGTATACTCAATTCACTTTTATAAAGTCTCCCGGTTGGCCATGAAATTTCGACACATTTCACTGTGTATATTTTGAAAATGTTAGGTTATGCTCATTTTCCTGTCAGATAACTACGCAACGTTGTCCTCTCTACATAGAAGTCGTAGTAATTACGTATTTTTCACAATGTGAATTTTCTTGGGAAAAATAATGAATTTGAGAAGATATTACGTGAATTCAACAATTCCAAAGAACTGGCGTCTGTTGAAGACAATGTTTCCTCTGTTGTTACCATGGAAATATTTCAAGGATATAAACTTGTGGGAAGAATCAGTTATGCTATTTTCTTGTAGGGAAATCATGAATCTATTGTTGAAATTTTAATGAAAAATCATGGATATAGTATTCCGTTACTTTGTGATAGTTAATTTGAAAAAATTGGTTCAAGCCCTGAGGACAGGAGCTTTTTGGCGCTCTTGTTCAAACCGACAAATTATATCTCCGTAAGTATTGGTTTCTCAGAGTTGGGAATTATATCAATGGATTCCTATGAAAGAAATGCATCATGAATGAAATTAAATTTAGAAAAATTGTCGTTTGAATAGAATGCTTCAAAAATTATCTTATAAAAAAAAGAGCAATCTACAATGCTTCAAAAATTGTCATTAAATTTATTTATCAAGATTAAATGAGCAATCTGCAATGATTCAACCTCGTGGAATGGGTTGTTGCAACTTACACTTGGTGTATAATTTTCACAACTCGAAATACCTAAGGAAAGTATAATCGAAATATCTAGAGCAAGGCTGGAAACAATCATAGCAGATGGTCCATTTATTCCTGATATTTGAGTAGGTAGTGGATTACGAACAAATTATCTTAATAGTTCAAAATATATTAATGAAATACTATCCTCTTTTCGTAATTTAAAATTTAATAGTTCATACCACTAACACATTCTTTTCTGTATTATGAACCTTAACTCAAGAAAAAATGATTGATACACAAATGTAGATCCATATTTCAGTATTTTTTTGCTAGCAACATTATGAAAATACTGTAGGTATATAGGAACATGTCTCACTACTTGAGGAAGTAAACGGTAATATTAACCTCAGTGGTCAACGAACAGTAATTTCTTTTGATGATTCCATTATGTTCTTCTTTCCTATTGCCTTCATAAACTACATCAAAACTGTCTTGTATATATTCACAAATTCAAGAATCGAATTTTTGTTTTCCAAGAGAAAATATCAACTATGATTTGACAATCTCTTATAGCTAGAAATGATGACATTTATGAATAGTGATCACAGACAGATTCTGTGTTCACATTCTGTGAATAGTTAGAACTTACGGTGTAATATGAAACTCTGAAACATCATATCTCCGAAAGTGTTAGCTTGTCAGAGTTGAAAATTATAACAGTTGATTCTTATGATGAAACTGCATCTTAAAAAAATTTGAATTCAAAAGTTGTAATGTAAAAAAAAATATTTTTTTTCGTTACTCCGAAACTATTAGACCGATTTTGCCCAATAACGAACTTAACCGAGATATTTATCCCTCAAAGCTGCTCTGAAAATTTCAACTGTCTAGCTCATTCTGTTCGAGAGTTATCGTATTCACGGACAGACAGACGGCCGGCCGGACAGAATCGATTTCGACCACGGATCAGTGGGTCAAATCAAATCGTTCAAGACCATTTTCAGCCAAAAATTCGAATATTACAGACATTTGGGCAAACTGATAAGCACTCTGTTCCGAGGAACAAGAGCGCCAAAAAGAATAAAAATACCTGAATAATCCAGCAGGAAAACTTCTAAACGAACAGACGTAGATGGAATTCCCACTTTTTGAAATTCTCAAGAAATAGACCTACAGAAGACATTTAAATACCTTGTTGCACAACTTAAATACACCAGTTTCAAAATGTAGTAGTACAACGAAACTTGTTGAACCTTAATATGATATAGTGATAGGATAGTAAACTGAGTAATTTCATTCGAGAGTTCAACATGTCCTAAGACAGAATGAAGTTTTCCTATTGCAGATTTCAGTTCTGTATAGCATTTTCTTCTTTCTTTATTATTTGAAGAAAATGATCCGTCATAATATCTTGTGTAAAACGGAACATTATGTTGATTCGTTGATTGTTGAGAGTAGAAATTGGCAACGTCTCAGAGAATTGTTTTGGCGATATTTCAGGAGTGCCAACCTCCCTTCGTTTTAGTTACAAAAACGTGATAGATCTAAATCATGGCCAACCGGGAGACTTTATAAAAGTGAATGTAGTGTGCAACGTATTGCACGCCTATGCTATTCCTCTCCTTTTGAAACGCCACTGGTTTCATAGGACTGTCACCTATGTCAGGTTACTTCTCTTCTATGATCTTAGTGTCTGAGTGTGGTAACGAAGCTGATTGACGACATTGACGTTCTTTTCCGGTCTTTCTCTGAAGGAGAAATCATCTTTCGTATATCGTTGAGAATTCCTTATCTGAGCTCATCCTGTGTTACCGCTGAAATTTCTAAGTTTTAGTTTGCGAGATAAATAATCTTTATTCTCGGTAAGTCTCATAATTCCTTTAATTTAAGTAGAGATTTGGATTTTAAGGGAATATTTTGCTGGTTCTGAATTATTGCATTGCTTGCCTTCATTTTGTTTTACAGCACAATACATGTTCTGTTTTTCACTTTTCATTTCCCCTGGGCAGAATTCCTTCTCAGGTTCACTAATGATTATCGACATAATGTAAATGCTTAATATTTTTTTCTTGAGAAGCGAGAAGGAGTTCTGTTGAATTTTTGTGCACATTTTCATTTACTTTAATTTCATATAGCTCGTTGGTTGGGACCATATTCACGACAATCCTTGGTTGGGACCATATTTGTTATACTCCTTGGTTGGGACCACACGAGTTAGATTACACTCCTTGGTTGGGTCCACGTTGTTGCACTCGAAATAGAATCATTTGCTGAAGCTTGGCCTGCACCGAGACACAATCATAGGCTGAAGCTTGACTCGAACTGGAGTACAATCAGGAGCTGGAAGCTGTAGTAATTTTTGGCTGTTACGTTTGCCTGTACCTACATTTGCCTGGAAGTTAATTTATGGTGGAGGAGCTGGAAGCATACCTGTAGTACAATACGAAGCTGACTTGAGGGCATATTCCCTTACCGAGAACATCTGACAGACGCAGAGACACATTGCATTGAAAGTGGAGCCACGATTTGAACGTTTCTTTTAAGATAAGTAGTTATAAGTTTGTGTAATTTGAGAGATCGTACTGGAACTGTAAATTGAGAATTGTACACCTTGTTCTTTCTACAATATATTGTTAAAAACCTGACTAGGAATCTTGTTGCTGGGGTAATCAAACCTCCCTTGAGAAATTAGTATTAGAATCTCATGCTCGAATACCCCTTGGGTAAAACTTAACGTTACAAGTGTTGTATGACAAGCAGTGTTGTCACAGGTTGAGGATATTGAGATAAATTTCTTCTTCTCCAGAATACCAGGTACCGATTTAAAAATATAAACAAATTGGAAAAGCACTGTGGCCAGGAGCTTTGGCGTGCTGTTCAAATTTATAGTCAGAGCGGTCAGTCATCCAGGTACTGAACTCACACAAAGCTGCTCAGCTCCAGGAAAAAAAATAATATTCCCAATATTTCCAAGAATATAAATCCGACTGTAAACACAAACGTCAAAAAAAAACTGACCCACATTTAGGCCGAGAATGGTCTCAAAAGATTGGTTTCGACTCAAATACATACCATTTACTGTTGGGTCGAAAATAAACAGTGCTGTGTCTGTGGTGGTGTACGGACTCACTCAAATATATAAATTCACTATTGGGTGAAAAATAAAGTGCTTTGTTTGTGGTGGCGTAAGGTCCCATTCGAATAGATATATTTACTTTTGGTTCGAAAATGAACAGTGCTGTGTTTGTGGTGGCGCAGGGATCAATTCGCATACATGCACTTACTGTTGGGTCGAAAATAAATAGTTCTTTGTTTGTGGCTGCGTAGGAACACAAATCAGTTCAATCGTACAATTGTGCCATGAGATAACAAACATCTGTATAGCAGTAGTATATTTTCAATAGTGTATTCCAAAAATTATTCCTATGACAAAAAATCGTCGAATCATACGATTGTTCCATGAGGAACTATGAATTGACATTTTATAAAATACGCCCTGTATAGCAGTAATTTTTTTAATATCTAATAATATACGAAAAGACTCACTTAATTTTATGAAAATATCAACTTAATTCCGTCCATAACCATTTTCTCGGCTGCGGGAATCGATCCCGATACCTGCTTGCCTCTCCCTACCACCAGGCCAGAGAAGCATTAAATAATTATTGTGAATTCCGTGGAGACCTTGTTTTTCTAATTTCAGAAAATAATATAATGTTACATATTAGGTATTCGATCAAGCTTAAATCGAGAACATGGCTGTAAAATAAGTTACATATTATCATAGACAAGGTATTGAACGAATGTTATTACTGACATATCGATTTGTCTAATTTGACTTCGACCGATCTAATTAATTATATTCTCCTTATGTACGTCAAAAATCAAAAACTGTTGACAACATCATTCGAGTGTAAAACCAGTGGACCAGTACATCTCGATCGATTTTATGAAAATATCGATTCAATTCCGTCCATAACTCTTGTTTCAAAGTTATTATTTCGATAAAAATGAAAAAAAAAATGGAAATGATCAATAATTTCGGCTACGGGAATACATCCCAGTATCTACGTGGTATGAAGACGAATCTCTACCCTAAGTTTGAGAAGCAGTAAAGAATTATGGTGAAATCCGGAATGTTATTACTGACCTTTGATACCTTGTTTTCAATTTCATCATGTTACGTATGATTCGATCAAGTTCAAGTCGAGAACTTGGAGGTAAATGAGGTACATATCGTAGACAAGATATACAGGGTGAGTCTTTGACCACTGCATTAATTTTAACCAAAGATTCCTCTCATCAAATGAAACACTTTTTTCATTTACCATTTTTCCAGATTCGGCTCAGGTAAAAAGTTACAAGCGTTTAAAGATTTCACAATGTGCTAATACACTCCCGCATATAAATTATCTATGACATTGTTGGCGGACGAGAATGAGGCATGGTAACGTGGTTTACAGCTTGATTCGGGATTCCAACGCTCAGGGACGGATCCATAAAAGTAGTGAAATTTCTGGAGTTTTCCATTTTAAAACATTCAATGAAGAATATCTCGAAACGGTGCGATTAAGGAGAAATGATGAAGAATAATATAATGTTCTAAAACGATGGAACATTCTTGAAATGACTCAAGAAAAACTTTATATGCTTTCTTTATGCTAATTTCGTTTAGTTTTATGAATCCACGAGTCCATAACTAGAAAACCAGTAGAAGTAGAAAATAACTAATATTTGAAAAATATGTATCATAGTTATAGGAAACTTTACGCCAACATTCATTTTATTCGAAAAAAGGATGTCAAAGCTACAAAATAAAAACTGATTTTTTTTCAAAATTTCAACAGCCTGTATCTTTTTACCTGAGCTGAATTTGGAAAGATGTTAAAAGAAAAAAGTGTTTCATTTGATGAGAGGAATCTTTGGTTAAAATTAATGCAGTGGTCAAAGACTCACCCTGTATACAAATTCTCACTAAGTATTGAACGAATGTTATTACTGACGTAATATCGACTTGTCATATTTGACTTCGGCTGATCCATGCACATGACTATTTCACTCATATCAAAATCTGACCAACCACAGGCCAAAGACAGCTCGTATTATCGCAAAAACACCAACTGACCAACTGTCTTTGAATTATGATTGGTCTTACAACTTTGGTGTTCTCAACGACTCAACCATGGATACGGACTGTTTGACAAATGATAAATATAAATTACAGACGTCAACAGGAGTCATTTTGTTCGTGAAATAGTCTAATGAAATATAATGGCGATTTCCATTGACACGCTCGGAGCACTCGAAATCGATCTCATCTGTCATGCATCTGTCCAAATGAACCGAAAATATCTGTCAAATATGTCATTGTGACAGCTCCGAGTGATCCGAGCGTGTCAATGGAAATCGCCATAACTCGTGACTGAATTTATCTCATAAGTCTGTCCTTTATTTCTTACCTCAACTGAGTTGCTTAGAGAAAACATCAGTTTCGTTAAGAAGTAAGTCGACAGACTTATCGTGAAAATTCAATCACTTGTGATATTACTGGTGCAAATTCATTAATTTCTCTCGAGGCACGTCAAAAATCAAAAACTGACGTGCCGAAGGCGAGTTTCCTAAAGGAGGCCGCTCATTATCGCGGAAAGGAATGGAATGGAACGGAACGGAAATTTTGAAATACATATAATTAAGTTAGATCCCGCATATTACAGCGAATCGAAATGGAATCGAATCGAATTGGTAATATGCCTCTCAAAATTTCCGTTCCATTCCTTTCCGCGATAATGTGCGGCCTCTTTAAATCACCCAAGTGAATATTAACAGTTAAAACCAGCGAATTCAATACTGTGCTTTGTTCACGACGATTAATATCTTTTTAAGTAATCTCGAATCGTTTAAATCCATTGCATCCCGAGATGAAAATTTTACATATCCTTACAAAGTATAAAACAAAGTCGCTTCCCGCTGTCTGTTTGTTCCTATGTATGCTTAGATCTTTAAAACTACGTGAAAGATTTTGATGTGGTTTTTTTGCGCGTATGTTCTGGGGAACATCGCGTTATCATTTTGCGCAAATGTCTGTAACTTTCGTATTTTTTGACGAAAATGGTCTCAAACGATTAAGTTCGACTCCCCAGTGAAGAATTCGAGGTCAAATTTGATTCTGTCCGGCCGTCCGGCCGTTGCCACGATAACTTGAGAACGAAAAGAGCTAGCGACTTGAAATTTTCAGGGTGGGTGGCGCATCTCAATACGACGGACAAGTTCGTTAATGGGCATAATCGGCCCAGTGGAATATAAATCCGATCGAATTGAAACTTGGTGAGTAGTTGTAGAATATGAACTTAAGCACGTGCGAATCGTATGGCTAAAAAATTATTAAAAAATTATTAAAAAATTATTAAAAAATTATTAAAAAATTATTAAAAAATATTTTTGTTGTCGCGATAACTTCAGAACGGAAAGAGATAGCGGCTTCAAGTTTTCAGGTTAGGATGTGCACCAGAACGCGACATTTCAGTTTGTTTATAAGCAGAATCGGCCAAGCGGTTTTAGAGTTATAGCCATCTGAAATTTTCTGAAATTTGGTGGTTTTTTGTTCCACATTAACTCGAAAAATACTGAACCGATTGAATTCCAACAAGGTTATTAGTTGTAGAATGCCAACGTGGAAATGTTTCCAAAATTTGGTGAGGATAGCATTTGTAGAAAATTTTTAATAAATCATTGTAAAAAAAAAAAAAATTCTATACAGGGTGAGTCTTTGATCACTGCATTAATTTTAACCAAAGATTCCTCTCATCAACTGAAACAATTTTTTCATTTAACATTTTTCCAAATTCAGCTCAGGTAAAAAGATACAGGCTGTTGAAATTTTGGAAAAAAATCAGTTTTTATTTTGTAGCTTTGACATCCTTTTTTCGAATAAAATGAATGTTGGCGTAAAGTTTCCTATAACTATGATACATATTTTCCAAATATTAGTTATGTTCTACTTCCACTTGTTTTCTAGTTATGGACTCGTGGATTCATAAAACTGAACGAAATTAGCATAAAGAAAGCATATAAAGTTTTTCCTGAGTCATTTCAAGAATATTCCATCGTTTTAGAACATTATATTATTCTTCATCATTTCTCCTTAAACGGACCGTTTTCGAGATATTCTTCATTGAATGTTTTAAAATGGAAAACTCCAGAAATTTCACTACTTTTATGGATCCGTCCCTGAGCGTTGGAATCCCGAATCAAGCTGTAAACCACGTTACCATACCTTATTCTCGTCCGCCAACAATGTCATAGATAATTTATATGCGGGAGTGTATTAGCACATTGTGAAATCTTTAAACGCTTGTTACTTTTTACCTGAGCCGAATCTGGAAAAATGGTAAATGAAAAAAGTGTTTAAGTGATGAGAGGAATCTTTGGTTAAAATTATTGCAGTGGTCAAAGACTCACCATGTATCTCAGTAACTAATCGTTAGAAATTTCTGAAATTTTGCAAGAGCCTTCATAACCTAGCTCTACTGCCAAGTTTCAAGTTTTAATACGATCTGTTAAATATTGTTGGAGATTCGAGCATTCTTGTGTGAGTTCAGTAGATGGGTGACCGTTGCCTCGATAACTTTCGAACGAAAGGAGATAGGGACTTGCAATTTTCGGGGTAGGTTGCATATCCGAAAAGGAGAGCTGATTTCGTTTTGGGCAAAATCGGTCTAACGGTTTCCGAGTTATACCCACCTGGAATATTATTTCCTTGATAACTCAAAAAATAAATATTCGATCGAATTGAAGCTTGGTAACTAGTAGTAGAAAATCAACATAAAGACGTGTTTAAAATTTTGTAAGAACCGTACCCCTAGAAAATTAAAAAAAAATGACGAAAAAAAAAATTTTTAGAACCGTACCCCTAGAAAATTTAAAAAAAATCACGAAAGAAAAAATTGGTTCAAGCACTGACGTGAAGTCAAAAGCTTTTGCGCGTATGTTCTATTGTCCATTCTTCTGTATTGGACACCCTTAATCGAATTTACCATGGTAAATTATGTTGTCCATTCTCCTTCACGTCAGTGCTTGAACCAATTTTTAATAGATAGAGTGATTCAATAGGAAGGTTTATGTGTATAATACATGCATAATATATTAGAGAAACACTGATAATTTTAGAGGTTTCTAATGTTTCTAATTTATTTGCGCTTACATTGCAAACGCTGGCTGAACCCTACGAGATAGATCAAAATAATATAGTATAGTACACCTTAAAAAGGTCTACAAAAAAGTCCGCAATGGTATATGTTTATCTCTTAAGGATAACCCACAATACCCATTTTTTATCCTTCTCATTCTACGAGAAATAATGACTTGATTACGAACCTATTTTAAGCAATACAGCATTGATCCTTATCCAATTGAGTACCTTAAATGCATTGTGCATTTAATATTGATCAATATGGCACTTTACAGCATGTAATTTAAATGAATATTTTCGAAGATATCGAAGATTTAAAATGCAGTGACATAGCGGTTGCGGTGGTACCGACCGGGGGGGGGGGGGGGGGGGGCTGCACAGCCAGGGTATGATGGGGATAGAAATCGAATACAGAGAGCCAGAGAATCATCTGTAGAGCGTGAGGCTCGCCTCAGCCAGGATAGATGTATTGATTCTCCAAATTCCTCTGATACCATCCGATTTACTGATCCAATTTAAACGCCTATAATTTCCGGAAAAGATTTTGCAATGACCATTAATAAATCGCAGGGTACAACTTTCAACGCTACAGGCTTATATTTGAGCGTTGAGTGTTTTTCAAATGGCCAATTATATGTCGCTCTTTCAAGAGTATCCTCTAAAGAAAATATGTTTGTATTGTCTAACGACAAAAATACTGTGAACGTTGTATATAAAGAAATTCTGTAGTATATTTAGTATCAGCATTTCAACCGTGTGAAGCCGGGGTGGGCAGCTAGTTATATATAATGTCATATGGATTGGGCTACTACAGAATGATTATTGCGCGCGTGTTTCGCAAGGGAAGCGTGCTATCATTTTGCCACAATGTCTGTATTTTTCGAATTTTTCATTGACGATTACTGAATGCCATTATACTCCAGAAAACCCACGTATGCTACTCCAGAGGCTAACTTCTCCCATCTCATAAGCTCTCAAGAGCTTGAGCGAATTAGGAGGAATCAGTTGTGTTCTGTGTAGGCTTGGCTGTAATGGTTGGCTTAAAAAATTATAAGTAGAGAGTTATATGCTATCCAGAGTTTTGATTAATTCGATTTTTGAAAACTATCTACATTCTCCAAAACAATAAAGAATGTTTCAGAGGATGTAAATCGAATATTAACACCGTGTATTCTTCATGACTGTGAAATACGTCAACTACTTAGTTCGTTGATATATTTCCTTTGAAATTAAATTGTATGACTTGGCAGCTCTACGCGGCTACTTGACGCTAAAAGTATAATACCAGAGAGCTATAATTTCGTATAAATCTAGAAAACGATCACAAACTCTCTGATTTCATTGCCTGTTTCAATTAAGCCCGTCCATGCGACTGTAAGCATGTTAACGTTTGAAACAAAAAACTGATGGACATAAAAATTGAAAGTTCGGATGAATTGAAAAATATTTCAATTAAAGTATTCCATATGAGCGCATTAATTCCCACGAAACATAATATACAGTTATGGAAAAAATAAAATGAATTCATTTTTATTCACAAGTGAATAACACAATACGAAAAATTGTATTTTGATTTGTCTTCATCATAATTTGCAATAAATTTGTTACCGATGGTTTTAAAAACATATATTGCAAATAGTCTTATCACAATTCCTCCAGATAAAATCTTCTTTTGGCCTATGCAATGAGAAAAATGGTTGCACAGCGCAACCCGTGTTATAGGTCAAAGCAGCACTATTTCATGGCCTGCAAGTTTTCCACCCCTAGACTATTTCTTATGGGGCTATATGCATGTTAGTTTTGAAGGTTGCGATCAATTTCAGGGAACATCTTCAAGAAATAAATGAGGCAGCTTGTAATGCCATTAGGAATAACCCGAATATTATAAGAAAATCAATTAATCATATTTATGTCCGAGCTTAAAAATGTATCCAGATGGAAGGAAGACATTTCGAGCATCTTTTTTGAATCGGATTTGTAGTCTCTTTTACGCTTTACTTAATTTATCAATTTGCAATTAAAGACATCGTTTTCAATCAACAGTATATTTATACGATGGATTCCGATGCATGAAATCACCTTCCCTACTAAATTTATTACAAATGATGATGAAAACCAAATCGAAATGCAATTTTTCGTATTGTGTTCCTCAAATGAAATATTTACTCGTGAATGAAAATGAATTGAATCTGATTTTCAGTCCAGTATAATAGTGGTTTTCCGAATTGATTTTTTGCGCGTATGTTCTGGGGAACATCGCGTTATAGTTTTGCCCAAATGTCTGTAACTTTCGAATTTTTTGACGAAATTGGTCTCAAACGATTAAGTTCGACTCCCCGATGAAGAATCCGAGGTCAAATTTGATTCTGTCCGTCCGGCCGGCCGTTGCCACGATAATTTGAGAACGAAAAGAGCTAGCGACTTGAAATTTTCAGGGTGGGTGGCGCATCGCAATACGACGGACAAGTTCGTTAATGGGCATAATCGGCCCAGTGGTTTCCGAGTAATAATTTTGTTTTCAACCAATATAAATCCGATCGAATTGAAACTTGGTGAGTAGTTGTAGAATATGAACCTAAGCACGTTTGTGAAATTTTGTGCGAATCGTGTGGCTAGAAAATTTTAAAAAAATTATTAAAAAATATTTTTTTTGTCACGATAACCTGAGAACGGAAAGAGATAGCGGCTTGTAAATTTCAGGTTATGTTGTGCATATGAATACCACATTTGAGTTTGTTTATGAGCATAATCGACCAAACGGTTTCAGAGTTATAGCCATCTGAAATTTTCTGAAATTTGGTGGTTTTTTGTTCCTCATTAACTCGAAAAATACTGAACCGATTGAATTCAAACATGGTTATTAGTTGTAGAATGCCAACGCGAAAATGTTTGCGAAATTTGGTGAGGATAGCATTTGTAGAAAATTTTTAATAAATCATTGAAAATAAAAAAAAAATCCATATATCAGTAACTATACGTTTGAAATTGCTGAAATTTTGCAAGAGCGTTCATTACCTAACTCTACTGCCAAGTTTCAAGTTTTAACACGATCGGTTGAATATTGTTGGAGATTCGAGCATTCTTGTGTGAGTTCAGTAAATGGCTGACCGTTGCCTCGATAACTTTCGAACCAAAGGAGATAGGGCCTTGCTATTTTCAGGGTAGGTTGCGTATCCGAAAGGGAGAGTTGAGTTCATTTTTGGGCATAATCGGTCTAACGGTTTCCGAGTTATATCCACCTGGAATATTGTTTCCTTGATAACTCAAAAAATAAATATTCGATTGAATTGAAGCTTGGTAACTAGTAGTAGAAAATCAACACAAAGACGTGTTTAAAATTCTGTAAGAACCGTACTCCTAGAAAATTTGAAAAAAATGACGAAAAAAAAAAATTTTAAGAACCGCGCCTCCAGAAAATTAAAAAAAAATCACGAAAAAAAAATTGGTTCAAGCACTGACGTGAAGTCAGAAGCTTTTGCGCGTATGTTCTATTGTCCATTCTTCTGTATTGGACACCCTTAATCGAATTTACCATGGTTAATTATGTCGTCCATTCTCCTGTATTGGACACTTAATTCGAATTTACCATGGTAAATTTGAATTAAGAGTGTCCAATACAGGAGAATGGACAACATAATTAACCATGGTAAAATCGATTAAGGGTGTCCAATACAGAAGAATGGACAATAGAACATACGCGCAAAAGCTTCTGACTTCACGTCAGTGCTTGAACCAATTTTTTTTTCATAACTCTATTCCATGGGAATAGGTGCGCTCATATGGAATAATTTGAAATGATTTTCAAGCCGGTTTATTGTATATTAATTTGTTCGGCTAGTCAACATACAGGGTGATTTCTTCGTTCTATGAGCTATATGAAAAAAAATGGTTTAAGCACCGACGTGAAGTCAGGAGCTTTTGCGCGTATGTTCTATTGTCCATTCTCCTCTCATTAAGTGTCCAATACAGGAGAATGGACAACATAATTTACCATGGTGAATTCGATTAAGAGTGTCCAATAAAGGAGAATGGACAATAGAACATACGCGCAAAAGCTCCTGACTTCACGTTGGACACTTAATTCGAATTTACCATGGTAAATTTGAATTAAGAGTGTCCAATACAGGAGAATGGACAACATAATTAACCATGGTAAATTCGATTAAGGGTGTCCAATACAGAATGGACAATAGAACATACGCGCAAAAGCTTCTGACTTCACGTCAGTTCTTGAACCAATTTTTTTTTCGTGATTTTTTTTAAATTTTCTGGAGGCGCGGTTCTTAGAATTTTTTTTTAGAATAAAATGAATGTTGGCGTAAAGTTTCCTATAACTATGATACATATTTTCCAAATATTAGTTATTTTCTACTTCTACTGGTTTTCTAGTTATGGACTCGTGGATTCATTAAACTAAACGATATTAGCATAAAGAAAGCATATAAAGTTTTTCTTGAGTCATTTCAAAAATATTCCATCGGTTTATAACATTATATCATTCTTCATCATTTCTCCTTAAACGCACCGTTTTCGAGATATTCTTCATTGAATGTTTTAAAATGGAAAACTCCAGAAATTTCACTACTTTTATGGATCCGTCCCTGAGCGTTGGAATCCCGAATCAAGCTGTAAACCACGTTACCATGCCTTATTCTCGTCCGCCAACAATGTCATAGATAATTTATATGCGGAAGTGTATTAGCACATTGTGAAATCTTTGAACGCTTGTAACTTTTTACCTGAGCCGAATCTGGAGAAATGGTAAATGAAAAAACTGTTTCATTTGATGAGAGGAATCTTTGGTTAAAATTAATGCAGTCGTCAAAGACTCACCCTGTATATGATTCCTGAAAATATTGGAAAAATAGATTTCGGTTCTGGAAATTGTTAATATGTTATCCCAACTGTATTGGGGTCAATGTGGTCCTTCTATACTACTATATAATAAATTTCATGAATCTGTGACAATTCGTTTGTCCAATTTTGAAATTATCACTCACAATTGGAAATCACCCAGTATAATACTAACAAATAGTTGAAGACACCTCATGTGGGTAACTTTTGGAACCGGAATCCCCTATCTTTGTATGAAGTATGTACAGGATGCGAATCCTGATACACATCAGGATTCGCCCTGTATAAAGATATTGAAATTCGGTCAAATTTCATGGTAGTCTCTTCTCAGTGTTCCAAATTAAAGTATTAATATGAGTATATAACTTTCGTCTTGGTATCTAATTTATTGATATTAGAATTAATGAAGCCATATAATAAACCATAATTCCAACGTTTTCTGTAACAAAGGCAAGAAAGGATTCGTTGAAGAAATATTTCATTGCGAAGCTTAACATTTTTTTGAGTCCGGATTATCCTGTCAAGAATTAAGGCGTTTGTAATCCGCGAAAAAGATTTGTCTTTTATATTTGCCGCGATAAAATAATTTCTTATAATCTGAAGGTTTATCCGTATTTTCCATGAATAAGAACTCATTTGAACTTTGGAAAGAAAGGGGGTTAACAAACTTCGAAAGGTCTAGCATATTCAAACCGTTTTCAAGTTTTCATATAATTCAACGCCTACTACACGATATTTCGAATACAATCAATAGAAAAAATATTGGTACCGTGTGCAATATTTAATCTTAGTTTCCTACTATTGAACAAGGTTCGAAATGATTCGTTTTATCCTAGACAAAAATAAAAACTGTTACATTCCGATATACCTCAAAGTAAATAACGTGGGCCATTGGAATACTTGAACAAACAAACTGTTAGGCAGTGTTTTATTCCTCTAATTCTTTGCATTCAGAAAACCGATATTGTTGATTTCAAATTCATTCACTCACAAGATAAATAGACAGGGTGAGTTGTACATTCATTTTAACCATAGGTATATTCCTTTCATCAAATAAAATACTTTTTGCGCGCATGTTCTAGGGAACAGCGTGCTTTCATTTCGACCAAATGTCTGTATTTTTGGCCGAAATTGTTTCAAACGATTGGGTTAGACCCACTGATATAATAATCCGGGGTCAAATCTTATTATGTCCGTCCGGTAAGCACGATAACTCCTAGTAAATATCTCGGTTAAGTTTGTTAATGGGAAAAATCCGCCGAGTGGTTCCGCAGTTATGACCATTTTAAGTTTTAGCGTTATTACTGAAAATTTTCGAAACTGCTCATTTAATCTAATAGTTATATATGTATCAAAGACGAAAGACTGTCTATTATAGTCGAGTCTGCAAATTCCGAGGCGGAGCCGAGGTTAGCAAGCAGGCGAGACAATAGACAGTTTTTGGCCGATGTGCATATTACATTTTTTCGTCGACCTCTACATATTTTAATGAATTTCTGACCTCTTACATAATTTCACAATAGCAATGACACATACACTTATGTTTGTATTGAACCGTATCCATAGTGACCACAGCACTGAAAGTTATTCTTACAGACACTTATGTTTGTAATGAACCGTATCATGCCTTATTCATAGTGACCACAGAATGTACTTTCTCGTCCGCAAAGTACTTGACTTCAGTAGTGGTCG
The DNA here is from genome assembly GCA_937662695.2 of Halyzia sedecimguttata. NCBI lineage: Eukaryota > Metazoa > Arthropoda > Insecta > Coleoptera > Coccinellidae > Halyzia > Halyzia sedecimguttata. The sequence goes on along the minus strand of OW569413.2, from coordinate 43,382,201 downwards.
ATTTTATGGCCGCAAATTAGTAGATAAAATGTCCCTTTTCATAGAGGTCGACGATAAACGAAATTTAGCTTCAAGTTGTAGAATTAAGACCTTTATATGTTTGCAAAATTTTGTATTGATCGGACGAATATGTAGAGAAACAAAAGTGGTAAAGCCCTGTGGACAGGAGCTTTGGCGCTCTTGTTCAAACTTTGACAAATCATATCTCCGAAAGTATTGGTTTCTCAGAGTTGGGAATGATATCAATGGATTATTATGATAGAACTGCATCATGAAAGATATTAAATTCCGTTTGCATTTTATCTTTATATGGCAGTCCAATTTTGGCTACAAGTGTTTCAAAACTATCAGAAGTAATTCTAAAAAAATGAGTAAATGAAATTACCTTTCTTGAACACTTTTCCGGTGGGAGGATTTTCAAAAAATTTCATACCAAATACACAAGTTAATTTTCATCACAGAATCACCCCTTAAAGATTGTCGCACTTTTTCACTTATAACCTGTATATGTTTACTTCATGTGCATATCATACGATATTGTGTTATTCATTTATATGATGATGAGATTCAGAATATTTAAGAAATAGGTGATGATGAAATTGTGTATAATCTTATAGTGGAAACAACTGAATACTGAATTATTATTCAAAGGAAGTTGGAAGTCTTTGTTTTGATAGTGAAACATTTATAAGCTGCGTCAAGAACATTTAATATAGTCTGAGTTAAGAAGCAAATCATAATAATTGAGTGAGTAAATAAGTTTTTTCAAACGTTTCACTGAATATCAATGAGCTTTGGCGTGCTTGATCAAATTTATACTCAAATTATTCACCCATCCAGTTACTGAACTCGCAAAAGGCAGCTCGGCTTTGAGGAAAAGAAATAATATTTTCACAAAACTTCCAACAATATAGATCCGATCGAGTTTAAATCTAGGACGTGGCTGTAAAATAAGGTTTTGAAGTCTGTCGCAAAATGAAATGAAAATTATATGAAATTTTTGAAATCGGGAACTTTCTATGAATGGTGCTGGTTAATATTTAATTCAACCTCAGAACATAGAAATCTGTTCATCTAATTCTATATTCTGAATTGTCAATATTCAATATTCTTTCCAATTCAATAGAATACGTCCTATATAACATCACGCAGTTTGAGCCAGTTTCGCGTTATAATATCGATTTTACAAATCAATTTTACAAATAAAACCTTCATTCAGGAGAAAACAAAAAAATCTGAAAAATTCTAAAAAGTTATAAGTTACTTACGCTTTTTCATTGCTTGTTGATTTATATTCTATTCTATAGAATATTTCCGAGTTCGGTAAAAACTCAAATCATGGTAGGTAACCTTTTATATCTGTATAAAAACATCCTTCAACTTTCAATGAAATTTAAATATACATTACAGGAAAAATAAATAAGAGAAACAATTTTTCTTTTTAATCTTCGGAGGGGTGTAACTTTTCCGGGGGTAGGTTTTTCAAAAAATGTTATGCCAAATACCCTGAATTTTCATCACAGAATCACCCGTTACATTTTTTTGGATGAGGGTTCTGTGAGCCTAATAATTGAATATATTCATTTCGATGATTACTATTTTCAATTTATCTATGTTTCTTCTGTGGTAGATGTATTTTCCGTGCTCTTCGACAATTTTCTGTAAAAACGCGGCTTGGGTTTTTGGACTGTTGCATCTTCTAACTGCACAAAGGAGATTGAGTCTAAACGTGTAGATGGCCATCATATCAAATTACCTGATAGGGCCATACTTTCTGCCCGATAATTTGGATGCGAGACATGAAAACATTTTGAGGGAAGCCCAGCGCACTACATAAGAAGTGTTCGAGCATGGTTGGACGAGAAGCAGTGTTACCACCTTTTTTCTCAGGAATCTACTGATGTTTCATGTAAAATCTACCGAAAATCTACTGAATAATTTATGAAATCATGAATCATGAATCAATGAATTCATTCGTTACTGTAACATGCTATGAAAAAATGGGCTCAAGCCCTGTGGACAGGAGCTTTCTGGCGCTCTAGTTCAAACAGACAAATTATGTCTCCGAAAGTATTGGTTTCTCAGAGTTGGGAATTATATCAATGTATTCATATGATAGAACTGCATCATAAAGGAAATTCAATTCAGATAATAGTTTATTTATCAAGATTAAATGAGCAATCTGAGAATGAGAACTGCACCATGGAAGAAATCGAATTAAATCTGGCCAATTTTGCCCAGTAACGAACTTAACCGAGATATTCATCTCCCCAACCTACTCTGAAAATTTCAACTTCCTAGCTCATTCCGTTTGAGAGTTATTGTAGAAAAACTTTTTCTAAATTTTAGAAATTGCAAATTTCAATCCGCTTACTCCTTTCGTTCGAGAGTTATCGTGCCTACGGCTGGCCGGACAGAATCGATTTCGACCTCGGATTCTTGATGAGTGAGTCGAACCAAATCGTTTAAGACCATTTTCATCGAAAAATTCGAAAATTACAGACATTTGGGCAAATTGATAAGCACTCAGTTCCGAGGAACTAGAGCGCCAACAAGTTTCGTATGACAATTGCCGAAAACAGGTTTAAATTACCTACAAATAGTAGATTTTTCATAAAACATGTATCAAAGAAGAGAAATAATGAAAAATTACCTTGTAATCGATCAAAAATTTCCTGATCTACGTTCACCAACTTTTTTCCTCTCTCGAACTGCAGAATTATGCTTTCAATATTTACATTCTATTTGCATTCTATGTCTATGGATGAAAAGCAGTCTCACTACTCTCAGATCTCTTACTTCATGTTCCGTTCCGAAATGTAAGACTTTTCTGAGAAAAACTAATTTCGGAGCAAACAACTGAGATTTTTCTCACTTCGCTCACAATTCTTCGATTGATTAGATAATGACATGACTCAGGAAAATGAGTTGACATTATGACAATTCATACATAGAATAATTATATCACTCTGTGAAATACGATTTATCATTGAAATTTTGAAAAATCATATCTCCGAAAGTATTAGCATGTTAGAGTTAAAATGATATCATTGGATTCTTATCGTAAAACTGCTTATTGAAAAAAATTTAATTTGGAATTTGTTCTGTAAAAAATTTTTTTTTTTTGTTACTCCGAAACCATCTGTCCGATTTTGCCCAGTAACGAACTTAGCCGAGATATTTATCCCCCAAACCTACTCTGAAAATTTCAACTGTCTAGCTCATTCCGTTCGAGAGTTATCGTGCCTACGGCCGGCCGGACAGAATGAATTTCGACCACGGATTCTTGATCAGTGAGTCGAACCAAATCGTTTAAGACCATTTTCATCGAAATATTCGAAAATTACAGACATTTGGGCAAATTGATAAGCACTCAGTTCCGAGGAACTAGAGCGCCAAAAATAGTAATAGTTATGTCATTGTATATAGATTAATCTAAATAATAAACAATGGTTACGTGATCTTGATATTATTTATTCATAAAATAATTTTATGAATGTAATATTACAGAATTCTTTATCAACCGAATTCGCAAATTATTATGTCACTGTGTTCAAACAGATGGCAGCACTTGCTGAATTTTCTGGGGTCGTCTTCAGAGAAGAATTTAGTGAAAATTCAATATTATAGAGTTAATGAGTTTCTGTAACGTACATTAATGATTGCATAGGAAAATGATGCCCAGTAGTTATAACAAAAATTTATGGAGAAAGCTAGCCTTAAATATCAAATATATCACAGTTAATCAAATGAAAATAACAAAAATTTTCATTTAAGTTTAAAAATAAGAACTAATATTTACATAAGATATAGATCAAAATGATGAAATCAGTTTCCTCCGTAGTCCTTTTTTATATTTTTGTACAACACCTGGTCCTCCATAGATTTGACCATCTCAAGACCAGGGTTAAAATTATTGCATCCACCAATATCTCTCAAACCCTATTTTGCATGAAGGATGAAAGACACATTCTCATTTAAAAATTTATTTCTATCGTCGGTCTTTATCCTATTGAAATCCGAAAATATCCGTTCGCATTTCACATTTGAAACCGGTAAGCAGAGCATTTGCTTAGCGAAAAATGTGATATGCGAATATTTTGGATTACCCTGGCTATCTTTCAACAGGCTCACCTTATGCAAAAACTCTTCAACATTTAAGATTTCATTAGAACTGCTGCTGCTGCTTGAAGTAAGCAATTCTGTTCTTTCTAGTTTCAACTGTCGATATTCATTGTCGATATCTTGAACATGGTTCTTTACAATTTGCGGAAATTTTAGAGTCAGATGGGCGAGGCTAATAAAATCGCCATTAGTGGTATTCTTTTTACCAATTTCAGCTGAGATTAACTGAGATTCTCAGTTCTGACTCAGTAGTTGGAAGGCAAGATGCAAGATTCTATGCATCTATTGAGATGCAACAAGGTAAAAAGAATACCACTATTAACAGCAACCTGAGGATCTAAAAATCTCAATTCCTTAAAAATCTCATTCTCAAATAGTAGCCTCTTTTTCAACCCAATACTTAATTCAATTAAGAATGATCGGCATCTTGTAGAGATATCATCATGTTGAATTTATTCACCATAGGTAGAATAAAGTCCAAATAATATAGATACATTTTACAAACATTATCATTGAAAGAATTATAAAGTAAGTCACAGGAAACCTGCTGCCTTATATCGTCTCAATACTGACTCTGAAAATAGAGCTGCAATGCTGACCATTGCTCTAAAATTCTGTGAATGCAATTGTGGAAAGACAACCAACGAATATCGTGATGTCTCAAAATTTTATGTGTGTCTGTATTCGTGAATTCTTGGAACTCTTGAAATTCTCTCTGGAGCTTGCTGCTTTGAGAGAAATAGCTATAAACTTCTTTAACAAGAATTTCTAAATTTCTTGGCAAAACTTTACAAGCATGACTCATAGCAAGTGCAGCTGAGTGACAAACACACTTCACAAATATGCAATTTGGATTGATTGCCTGAATTTTTGCCACAATACCACTGCGTTCTCCAAACATAACGTTTGTAGTATCTGCAGCAAATCCAAGTATTTGATTCATTGAAAATCCATTATAAACTAAGGATTGATTGAGGGCATCAAATAAATGTTGGGAAGTCTCTCCCAATAAATCTATTGCCCCAAAATGTTTAGTTTTTACTGAATTACTGCTATTAAAATAAAACTTTACCGCAATAGCCAGAATTTTTTTAGTACTCACATCTGTACTCTCATCAATGATTATTGAGAAAAAAGGTGAGCCTGCTTTTATATCGAATACAAGTTCTTTAAAATATTTTCCTAAAACATTATAGGCAATAGCAGAAGACTTCGTTTTTTTGCATGAAAATTTTTTCGATATTTCTGAATCTGGAAATTATTTATTTATCACTTCACTTATGTGATCCATCACAAGGAACGGAATGTTATGCTCTACAAGTGCAGAAACAAAATTTATTTCCGCTTTTCTGGTCTCATTCAAAAGTGTCGAACTCTTGAAAAATTTATCAATCTGAAAATTCGAAAGGGTGGAAAACAACAATTATATATTTTCATGGAGTATTGCAAACGTGTGTTGTGCCAGTAAATCCAATAAGATTTTTTTTTGTGTTTCGCAGAAGCTGCATGCTCTTTCAAGGAAGCCATTCTTGGTAACATTTTGGCATCACAAGCTTTGCAATAGGCTCCGGAACCATCTTTGCTTTTGCTCAACCATTTCGAAAATTCCGGAATTTGTCCCATTCGGAGCGATATTTTGGCTCAAATTTCCGCTGCATCTTTAATGTGAGGATTTTTTTCACACAATCCAAATTCCTATTAATTCCGTAGAAGCCAATAATTAAACAAATTGCGAATATTCAAATTTTTGAACAAAGAACAGGTACTACAGTTAGTCATAGATGCATATAATACATGGTGAAGACCCTCTTTGACATATTTTCGGCCGATGTGCGGTCCAAATACTGTCAAAATACAAGGATTTTGTTCTACTTGCCGATAGATGCCGGCAGTGGAAATTTTATGGACAAAATTATCGACATGTCAAATCAAATTCGAATACCGTATCTGGGGCAGATTTCTAGTATCAAGATAGATATTAATTATAATATTAATAATATTGAAAGATCGCTGATACCGTTAATTGTTAATAAATCAACATAGGAGAACGCTTAGACTTGTTGATTTATCATAATCTTGCCAGTTGATGAACATTATGGAATAACTCTATTAATAAAATTATATTCATTATACAATTCAGTTATATATTGAGAAGGAATGAAATGATATGTTATGAAAACTAACAATATAATTTGTCAACGATGAAAGGACTAGCAGATGACAGAGTTCAGTGCAACCACACAGTGTGATTTCATCAATGTTGAATAGCTTTCCTAAAGCGTCATTCTTTTTGGCGCTCTTATTCTTTATTATTTGTTTCATGGATATTGTTACAGGACAAGAATGACAACTAGTAGAGGTAGGGTATTGAAAATTAAAACATTTGTTTGTTCAAAACATTTTTCTTCCGAATATATATTGAATAAAATATTCAAAGATTCAACGTAGTAACACTACCCTCTATTTGGTTAGTTTTTCAATTTAATGAATCATTTTTCTATATTTCATCAGTATACTTAGTTCTGAATAATAGCTATCAAATTTTGCAATCAAATCATCTAATTGCTGAGAACATAAAAAGTTGTCAAGGGGTATATAGGGTGAAAAAATACTGTATACATGATAATGTTTTGATGAAGTTTAAAATTATACATCGAAAATTATAAGTAAAATGATCAATTTAAATGAGCTGTACATGATAAAGGTAATTAATACATTTGAATAATAATATGACATCGAATGATATTATGTAGAGGTATTACAGAAAATTCTGTATTATTCAATGTATTTCAAGATACACAAATTAAATGCTTAGATATATTCTAAAGACATTGGATGTGATCTTTTGTAATGGGGAAATAATGATTTCACAGATTTCTTCATTTACAGTTCCATTCAAAATGTTCCAGTGAAACTCTTTTACTGATAAATCTCTTATTTAACCTCATTGTGTCTTTGCAAAATGAATTTTCTGTTCGAAACAAATGGAGTTTACATATAATGTCCGAACAGATTTCTGATCAATCAAAAAGTGAATTGATTTTTCAATAAACTGCTTCGTTATATTCTTTCAATTTGGATTCACGAACTAGCAACGGTGGAAAGACTGGAAAGTGAACTTTGTTGCTTGTCAGTTTTCATTTATTCCCTTGTCAGAATCTTCGAAATCGACACTAGCGGCACCATCGTTGACAAAGTGAAGTAGTACATAAAGTAGGTGATTTGACAATTCTAGGTCCGTTTTTCGGCCGAAAATTTTAACAGGATTTAGCAGGGAGTGTCGACACCTTGTTATTCAATAGGTGCATATGGTAATTACATCACTGAGCCGATAAGATCGTTCGGATTTTATGATCACGTGATTTTCGAGCCTTTCGAGCGTCATTTTGATCACTCCGTGTACTCGATTTGTAAATAACAAACACTATTGAGCGATCCGAGCGCTCAGATGTATTTACCATATGTGACTTATGCATCTTGAGTTAGTCAATGGCGCAAGCGCGAGTCAGAACCACAAACTAGAGTTGTAGATTCATAGAATAGAACAAAACGCAATTATTATTGAACTACAAAGTAGTTCATTTAGTAGAGTCAAACTGTTATGATATATAATTATTATTATTTTGAACTGTGAGCATTATGATATACTAGATAATGAATATATTATGAAATTGAAGAAATCTACAGAAAATCTACTGAAAAATGTTGACTACTGAAATTTAGACCAAATTGCCGAAAATCTACTGAAAAAGTAGAAATCTACCCCTAGTGATAACACTGACGAGAAGTACCCAAAAAAATGGATTGGGAGAGGCGGATCCATAGCATGACCTGCGAGGAGCCCCGATTTAACGCCGATGGATTTTTATGTGTGGGTTCATATGAAAAGCCTGGTGTATGACCAAATGATGCCGATTGCAAATGTCGATATTCTGAGACAGAGGGTTATTGATGCAGCTGATGAAATGAGGCGGAGCCTGCAAACTTCTGTCGTGAAAAGTAATTTAAAGAAACGAATGATAATTTGTGTGAAATTTGGCGGCGGCCATGTCGAACAAGAGTTATAAAAATATTGTTCTGTTTCTTTGTGTTTTATTTACATATTATTAGCTTATTTTACCTCAAACTAAAAATGTACCCTCTACTACCTCAACTGTAATTTGGTTAATGTTTTGCCTATTTAATAGCAAGTGTTATATCTTTTTGAAGAGCTGAAGGGACGAACTAATGTTTAAAAGCATCTGCAGAATAACTTCCATAGATTTTTTTTAAACCCTTCAAAGTTAAAAACATTCAATGAAAATTCTACAATTCCAATCTTTTTCAAGCAATCTGTTTAAGCTGTTAGAAGTAGGTTCAGTTTTTGTCGATAATTTTTATTGATTGACATCTCTTCTAACTAGATATATCAAAAAAACGGACCCTAGGAGCTTTAATCCTAAAAAAAATCGATAAAAAAGCCAAAAAATGAGGGATTTAAAAAAAAATCTTACAAATTCAATATCTCAATAACGGTGGAATTTCGGAGAAAATATTATAGGACCAAATTCATCAGAAATGACCTGAATAATAACGTCCTTCAATATTCAGTACGACTTACCCTGTAACCCTGATGTATACATATTCCAATTCTGTGGAATATTTAACTCATCTCGATCCGCGATAGGTATCAACTATATATTTAAAATAGTCTTTTGAACAAATTGCTCTTCCCTTGTACAAATGGCGTGACGAAAGACATGATACTTCCATCAATTCAAACTGCATCATGAAATTTGTTCAATTTCGCATATACTCGAAAATTTGGAGAAACAAGATTTCAGATCGCTATAACTCCGAAACCATACTAGTGCCAATGTTTCGGACAATGAATTCTGATAACTCCGGAAATATTTAGAACTTTGGATGAGACTATTTCGAGCATACTCGAAATTTGGACACCATAATGTAGGCAATCCCCAAAATTGGACACCTCCAACAAAGTGCACAAAGCAACCTCTATACTATTTCCAGGATCATTCAGATACTTTCATATAAACATATCAAAGATGACATTGTAACAGTGAATACTAGGGATGATGAGTGCATGTTAAATGAATTTATCATTATTGTTAACAAATTTTTGTTCTTTATAACCTGAATCAATTCTTGCTTAGTCAGGGTGTGGACTGAGCGAGAATCGGTAGACTGAGCACCAAAATAAAAATATTCTCTGGGAAGATAATTGCAGAAGTATCTCCCTATAATTGAAATGATCATAAGGATGGGTTGCAAATTATGAATAAAAATATAGTTGAATTAGTAAATAAAAATATGAATAAGAAATGGGTTCAAGCCCTGTGGACAGGAGCTTTCTGGCGCTCTAGTTCAAACAGACAAATTATATCTCCGAAAGTATTGGTTTCTCAGAGTTGGAAATTATATCAATGTATTCATATGATAGAACTGCATCATAAAGGAAGTTCAATTCAAATGATAGTTTATTTATCAAGATTAAATGAGCAATCATGAGGATGAGAACTGCACCATGGAAGAAATCAAATTAAATCTGGCCAATTTTGCCCTATAACGAACTTAACCGAGATATTCATCTCCCTTACCTACTCTGAAAATTTCAACTTCCTAGCTCATTCCGTTCGAGAGTTATATCTATGTCTATGGATGAAAAGCAGTCTCACTACTCTCAGATCTCTTACTTCATGTTCCGTTCCGAAATGTAAGACTTTTCTGAGAAAAACTAATTTCGGAGCAAACAACTCAGATTTTTCTCACTTCGCTCTCAATTCTTCGATTGATTAGATAATAACATGTCTCAGGAAAATAAACTGATATTATGACAATTCATACATAGAATAATTATATCATTATGTGACAACGTTGAAATACGATTTGTTATTGAAATTTGAAAAATCATATCTCCGAAAGTATTAGCTTGTTAGAGTTAAAAATGATATCATTGGATTCTTATGGTAAAACTGCTTATTGAAAAAAAATTAATTTTGAATTTGTTTTGTAAAAAAAAAATTTTTTTTTTGTTACTCCGAAACCATCTGTCCGATTTTGCCCAATAACGAACTTAGCCGAGATATTTATCTCCCAAACCTACTCTGAAAATTTCAACTGTCTAGCTCATTCCGTTCGAGAGTTATCGTGCCTACGGCCGGACGGCCGGACCGGCCGGACAGAATGATTTTCGACCACGGATTCTTGATCAGTGAGTCGAACCAAATCGTTTAAGACCATTTTCATCGAAAAATTCGAAAATTACAGACATTTGGGCAAATTGATAAGCACTCAGTTCCGAGGAACTAGAGCGCCAAAAAGGGATAATAAATATATTTTCAATGGGAAATAATAAACCTGTGTGTAATATTTGCAGTGTTTTTGATATATTTATACATCAATTGCGGCGATGAAAAGTATATCATAAATTAGTGGTATTACTCCATAAGAAGTTGATGGCCGTATATTCAATAGCTTTTCATTTTCCCAAGCGATAAACAAAATGTATCTGTATCTCATTATAAGAGATTTTTCAAATATTTAGTTCTTATGACGCCGATCTTAGGAATCAATAAACATATCTGATACATTACTTATAGCTTACCTTTTCATATAGATGGCAACATCAGAAAACAAACGGTGATCACCACAAAACTCATTCACTACAAAAGCCACCGATAAATAGAAATTCCATGCTATATTATGGACAGATACTGAATCTAAACCCTAAGTCTATTTTAAGACTTGAAATCTGGAAGGTACATACCTTCGTTCATCAGTACCAAAATATAACAGCAAAGCAGTAGATATCGCCTATACAATAATTCTGCCTGTTAAAGTAATTAAATCTATATGGAACTTCAATCGCAGTAAGTTATGGGAAATCACGCTCAATTCTGCAGTAACTTAACAACGTACAATTTCAGCAATTTCTGAATGAGCTAGTTGGTTTAATGTTCAAGTCATACTCTCTCTTGGAGATACCGTCGTAATGAAAATTAATGAAAAATCGGAAATGCTTTTTCCACGTAGGATGCTACTAGGAATTGCGATGTACAATGCGTCAATTATGCAAAATATGAGCCGTATATAATCAGTTTGACATTATCATCAACAAAGGTTAGTAATATCTGAAAATGTGCACTGATTGAAGATAATGGTAACTCGGTTTGAATGATCTGTCCCAATTAATATAGATCTGAAATTTTCAAAAGCACTCACGCGATTTCAGGAGCTTTAGCGTACTTACTAATTCAAGGATCAATATATTTTATGAGAGCCGTTGAGTATACAGGGTGTGAATAAATAGTTGCGAACGAAAAGAGATAGCGACTTTTCAGGGTAGGTTGCGCATCCCAATACGACGGACAAGTTCATTAATGGGCATAATCGGCCCAATAATAATTTCGATTTCACCAATCCAGATCCGATCGAATTGAAACTTGGTGAGTTGTCGTAGAATACAGACTTAAAGACTTATGTGCAATTTTGTGAAAATCATATAATTAGAAAATTCAAAAAATATTATTCATCTCACGATATCTTGAGAACGGAAGGAGAAAGTATTTGCAATTTTCAGGGTAGGTTGAGTATTCGAATGCAACATTTGAGTTCGGTAATAGGCATAATCAGCCAAACCGTTCTGGAGTTATACCTATCTGAAATTTTGTTTTTATTTTCTCCTTGACTCAAATATGAAACCAATCCAATTCAAACATGGTAATTAGTTGTAGAATGCCGAAGCGCAAATTTTTACAAAATTTTCTGAGGATCGTATAACTAGAAAATTATAAAAGAAACATTGAAAATCTTTATAACAAATTCTATATCTCAGAAACTATCCTACTGATATAGAGGAAATTTTACGGAAGGCTTCAACTCCTAACTTTACAGCCAATTTCCAAATTTGAACACGATCGGATCTATATTGTTGGAGATCTGAGCCGTATTGAGTTCAGTAGCTGGATGGGTGACCGTTGCCACGATAACAGAAAGAGATAGCGACTTCCAATTTGCAGGGTTGGTTGCGCATCCGAATGTGACATTTAAGTCCGTTAATAGTAACAATCGGTCAAACAGTTTTGGAGTTATACTCATCTAAAATGTTGTTGTTATTTCCTCTATAACTCAGAATATACAAATTCCATCCAATTAAAACTTGGTAATTACTTATAGAATGCCGACGCGCAAATTATCTCGGAAGTTCGTGAATATCGTATCCTCAATTTACTTGAAAAGTAAATTTTTTCGTAAATCATTATATATTTGAAGAATTACAATTTAGTATGTCAGAATTAAATATTCTGTAATCATAGTTACTCAAATCTGTCATTAAAATGGTACGACTATATTCATATTTTATAAAAGCTGAGAAAATGGTCTATGTCGATGGCAAATTCGAATAACAGTGTCCAAGTGTCCAAAAGAGGTGAATAAAACATTATTAACAGTAAGTTTGTCGGTTTAGGGTTGAATTTTAATATTTTTCAGCTATCTTGAGAAATTCTATATTTCAGAAACTATGCTCGATCGACTCGACCTACGAGGCGTGAATAGATAATTTTATTTATTTTATTTAATAATTACACCATTCTACAGCCAAGGCCAATTACAGAATGGGAAAGAAGATGTACAAAGAAAAAAACTTAGAAATAATACATTCGAAATTTTAAAAATAAAAGACCTAGAATAAACAGGTAAATACATTCATGCATGAGCTGAACAATGAACAAAAACTCATTGAGAAAAACAACTCACACCCAAACATCCACAGAGAAGTTACGACCCCAGAACAGCCCTTCTTAAGACAGGTTGACTACAATGGAAAATATCCACAACATTCTGGATGGACATGTAGTCGTGACATATACTATACAGAGGCGAAAAACGAAGAATGTAAGAATGTGGAAAAGACAGGTAAAATGTTGTTGCATTGCGTACAGGCAGTCTAGGAACATGTAGATCAACTAAAGCTAGCAAGTAGGGACAGTCAATTGACCGGCATAGAATATTTCTGAGAAATAAAATATGTATGTACGACGCCGCTCGAGGGAATCAACTCGAAATCTGCTTAGCAACTGTCCATGCGGTATACCACGGTTCATATAAACGCCATCAAGTCTGAAACTAACAAACTTCAAGAATCGCCTCTGTATATTCTCCAGACTCCCGACGTGTACATTGTACCCAGGGTTCCAGATTATGCATCCATATTCAAGCTTTGACCTCACAAGCGCATTAAACAAAACAAAATATGCCCAAGTATCCCGCAAGCATCCCGAATTTCTCACGATAAAACCGAGGGTATTGAAAGCACTTTAGACTACTGAGCGCACATGGACTGTAAAACAAAGTTTCTGATGAAACAAAACGCCCAAATCTTTATATTCTACCACCCTATTGAAAACTTGGCCCCCCACGTTATATGGGAACGCGATCCTTCTTACGGCCAAACGATACCACATTACATTTGGGAATATTTAGAGGAAGCATGTTATCTGTACACCAACGATTCAGCGCACCTACACCACCCTGGAGATCCCAGCAATCCTCAGAAGACAGAATCCAGCGAAACAACTTACAATCATCCACATAAAGCAGGACTTGGGAAAACAAATATGAACCAATATCATTAATGAAAATGATGAATAACAGTGGTCCCAATATAGATCCCTGGGGAACGCCAGATGATGCCACGAATTCAGCCGACTTGAAACCTGAAAACTGAATCCAAAGTCTTCTATTCGTAAGGTAGGACTCAAAAAAACGCGTGAAATCTACAGTCAAGCCAAAGGAGGACAGTTTTTTGAGAAGGATACCATGGTCGGTCAAACGCCTTAGAAAAATCTGTATAAATCACATCGACTTGAGAAGAATCATCTAGAGTAGAAGATATGTACTGGGTTACACAAGTTAGCTTGGTGACGGTGGACCGACCCATGTTGACTATCCGAAATCTGACCTTTCACGTGTGCGTAAATGATATTATACAGTACTCTCTCGAAGACTTTACTGAAGTTGCTCAGAATGACAATTGGTCTATAGTTTTCTATCATATTTTTGTTGCATTTTTTGAAAACCGGGCGGACTCTACCCTCCTTCCAAATAGATGGAAAACAACGTTCTGAAAGAGACAGCCTGAATAGCATGGTCAGAGGTCAGGCCAAAAATATAGTGCAGTCCTTCAAAAGAAAAGATGGAATCCTGTCTGGTCCCGAGGTCATATTTGCCTTGCATTTTTTGAGGGACTCAAGCACCTCATCCGCAGTTATCTCAGAAATAGCCAAATGGAAACTAAAAATAGCCAAATAATGGAACTTGAGCGCAAAAGCTCCTGACTTCACGTCAGCACTTCAACCAATTTTTTTCTTAAAAACAAAAAACTGACTAGAATGAAATTTCAAATTATATGGGAGCGATAAGAAGGCACACAAAAAAATTTTTGGTGGTGTTCCCGTATATATGCAAGTGGTAGGAAAAGCCACCCCTAAAATTTGTTTCTTGCGAAACTTTTTTCCTCGTTAATATCATACCTACCAATTAAAAATGAATATTAGATAGCTTGATTCATTCTGAACAAATAAGGTCTCTTGTAATTTCCTGATAAAAAAGTGAGAGTTCTAAATTTGGACTCAAACATGGACGGATCTGCATTTCTAGAAATAGGTATTAAGGAAACAAAAACTTAGTTGATAATATTTCCGGACCAAATGGACAGATGTGCTCCATTTAACAACTTTATCTTTTCATTGGAGCGTTTAATCTACCCTGCAAATAACCAGTTCCTAAGATATTCTCGTTGAAATAGGGTACACTCAAGATGCACGCTGGTTTTCTGAGCAAGATAGTAGGCACTGCGCGAAATGTGTAAAAAATGTGTTTGCTGAACGTGATTGGCGATTAATGCACCTGCACGCAGATTTTGGCGCTCTTGTCCCTCCGAACAGAGTGCTTATCAATTTGCCCAAATGTCTGTAATTTTCGGATTTTCTGGTGAAAATTGTCTGAAACGATTTGGTTCTACTCACTGATCAAGAATCCGTGGGCGAAATTGATTCTGTTCGGCCAGCCGGCCGTAGGCACGATAGCTCTCGAACGGAATGAGCTAGACAGTTGAAATTATCAGAGTAGGTTTGGGATATAAATATCTCGGCTAGTTCGTTATTAGGCAAAATCGGCAAGACGGTTTCGGAGTAACAAAAACAATTTTTTTTTCACATTACAAATTTCAAATTTGTTCTAGATGCAGTTTCACCATAAGAATCAATTGATATCATTTTAAACTCTAACAAGTTAATACTTTCGGAGGAATTTCTATAATAAATCGTACTGTTTTCTCAGAATGCAATAATTATTCTATCTATGAATTATTTTATGATCTGTGTGCATACAAGTCAACTTATTTTCCTATGGGAGACATGACATGTCAAAATCCTTTCAGCTATCGTAGAATTATGTAGGATTATAATAGGATATCATACTTTTTGTTGTGTGTTTGTAAAAGGAGGGGCACATCATTGGTATCAAGGAGAAATGCGCCAGGGTACATTATCCCAAATTCCTAACTTTCCAATTTTTGATAATTATGCATTCAAAACTTTATAAGAATAAAGGCGAAAATTCATGAGACGATTTTGTCGTCCAAAACCAACGAAGCTGTCGTCAAAAATTTCGACGATTTTGTCGTTCAAAAGCAACGACTGCGTTCTCTTCCCCTATATTTCATGGAACGACGAAATCGGACGACAGCTTATTTTGAACTGACATAGAAACATAACCTAATTGAATTTAAATATTACAACTAAATACATATTTAGGTACAAAATGAGTTCCTAAAGTACTACAGTTATCTCTAATAATGATATAAATGTATTAAATCGCAAAAGAGAAACAATTGGGAACTTCCAAGACGATGCAATTTCTGGAGTACATAGGAGCTTCAACTCCTAATTCTAGAATCCTTGTAGAAGGAGAAGAGGTTCTAAATGTAGATCATGTATGACAAAACAAATTGTGGTCCCAGTTTTATAGACATTTGTTCCTTATGTTTACAAAGTAGTGCCCTTCATTCAGAACCACATAAAATTGATGGCCCATATTAATGTGGAGAATGGTAAACTTAAAAAAAGTATGGTATATTCTTGTAAAGTCGGAGCATGGAGCAGGTGTAAACATATTACTGATGTTTTAATTCAAGTTCAGGTGCATGCTGTTCTAGTTCATTTATGAGGATATATAGTGTCTAATTGATCCAGATAAAGCTGTGGTAAAACAGTTATCATAAAATGATTTTTTCAAGATATGATACATATATATTATGTGAAAATAATTATTAACAATAAATGTAATGTTTGAGGTATAATGAAGTGGGTTTTTGCGCGTATGTTCTGGGGAACATCGCGTTATCATTTTGCCCAAATGTGAAATTTAATTCTGTGGTGCCGTCCGGCTGTTGCCACGATAACTTGAGAACGGAAAGAGCTAGCGACTTGAAACTTTCAGGGTAGGTGGCGCATCCCAATACGACGGACAAGTTCGTTAATGGGTATAATCGGCCCAATGGTTTCCGAGTAATAATTTTGTTTTCAACCAAAATTAATCCGATCGAATTTAAACTTGGTGAATAGTCGTAGAATATAAAGCACGTTTGTGAAATTTTTTGAGAATCGTGTTACTATAAAATTAAAAAAAAATTATTAAAAAATATTATTTATGACACGATAACCTGAGAACGGAAGGAGATAGCGGCTTGAAATTTTCAGGTTAGGTTGTGCATCTGAATGCGACATATGAATTCATCTATAGGTATAATCAGCCAAACGGATTTGGAATTATACCTGTTGTATTAAATAAATTCAGTATATGGTAATACCTCGTTAATCTAAGTCTATATTGTATATCATTTGGTTTTTGAATAGTAGTTCAGTTTTATTATTATATGTCAAGCTATTGACATATGTTAGATTCTATGATCCTAATGAAGGGTGGAGAAGTAATGTGTGAGAGAGAAAATGTACTTGTAATATAAGAAGGTTATGTCACGTTGAATAGAAATAAAGTTTTTCCTCCAGAATTAATCTTGCTGATATTAATGTTAATTACACAAAAGGTTATGGGCCCAGTTCACCATTGAAGAGAAGTAAAAACTGGGAAGTATATTTTTTGAGAATATTATTGAGAAAAGTTAAATAGTTAAAAGTCGAGAATGGCGATGTCCATGCCTACAGGAAAAAATAACTTCAACATCGAATTGCTCACAAATTCTAATTATCACGCATGGAAATATAGAATTATAATATTACTGGAAGAAAAGGATATCATTGATTGCATCAGAGTAAACTTCGATCCAACGCAATTTACAGATGATAAGAAATTGGAAGAAGCAAAAAGGAAGGACTTGAGGTGTAAGTCTTATATCGTTCAATGTTTGGATGATTCTCAGTTGGACATTGTGAGAAACTCTGCTACATCATATCTAATGTGGAAAAATTTGGAAGATAGGTATGAGAGAAAGGGACTGCCCGGACAGATGATCTTGAGAAAGAAATTATTGTCCATGAAATTGCTAGATATATATGATTTGGAGGGTTTCCTTGCTAAATTTGAGGAAATAATTCGTCAGATAAGAGCCAGTGGCACTAACATAAAGGAGCAAGAAATTATTTGCAATTTGATGTTGGCCATGCCCCATTCGTTGGAAACTGTTGTATCGATTTTAGAAAATATGCCAGAAAAGGAACTAACATTTGAAGTTGCAAAAATGCGACTAAGGGCTGAAGTAGAAAGAAGAAAAGCAGTCGCACAACCAGAAGATAGTAACAAATCTACGGCCTTTTACCTAAATAAAAGAGGTACTTGTTATACATGTGGAAGTACAGAGCACTTCAAAAGAGATTGCCCTAAGAATGTGGAAGAAAAGCGAAAGTTTGGGAGGAATAATAACTACAGACATTTCAATGACAATAAGCAAAATGGAAGCGATGATGGTTCATATCAAGGAAAAGGTTCTGGAGGAAGTTTTGTTCGAGGAAATTTTAGAGGAAAGCGACAATCTGGTTCTAGAGGAAGAGGGTCCAGGAATTTTGGAGAAAGGTTTCATAGAAAGGCAGGACATTTCGTTGAAGAAGATAAGGATAATCAAGTAAAAGAAGAAGACATCTGTTTCATGACAATGAGTGACGATATAGAGGAAGTAAGTGACGATATAATTTTTTATGTAGATTCAGGATGTACTGATCATTTAGTTAATAGAATTGAATATTTTACTAGTATTGTTATGTTAAAAGAGCCATTGAAGATCGCTGTAGCAAAATCAGACAAATATATGGAAGCAATAGGTGTAGGAATTATTAATGCAATAACAAAAATAGATGGAAAGGAAATTAATTGTTTGATAAAAAATGTTCTATTTGTACCGGAATTAAGGAAGAATTTGATGTCAGTAAAAAGGTTAGAAGCATCTAATATAAAAGTCACTTTTGAAAATGGAAAGGTTATTCTTTACGGTAAAAATGGTATAGTAGGAATAGGATATAGAAATAATTTGTATGAAATTAGATTTAGAATTAATAAGAATCATAGTTGCAATATTGCTTCTACAGACAAATCAATGCTTTGGCATAAAAGACTAGGACATATATGTAGCTCAAATTTAGAAAAACTTATAAAAAAAAAAATTGTTGATGGAATTGGTAATATTGATGAGAGTAAGATTGAGTTCTGTGAGTCCTGCGTTACTGGAAAAATGAATAGATTGCCATTTCATATTAGGACAAAGGCTAGGCGTATTTTAGAAATCATACATTCAGATGTTGTTGGTCCTGTAACACCAGTAAGTCATGATGGGGGAAAATATTTTGTTACGTTCATTGACGGTTTTTCAAATTTCATACATGTTTTCGTTATCAAAAATAAGAGTGAGGTTATCAATTGCTTTAAAGATTTTATTAAATTGGTTGAGTCAAAATTTAATTTAAAGGTTTCAACTTTACGTACAGATAATGGAGGTGAATATGTATCGAATGATTTTAAAGGTTTTTGCAAGAATAATGGTATTTTTCTGGATTATACAACACCATACACCCCTGAACAAAATGGTAAGGCGGAGAGGTTTAATAGAAGCCTATTAGAAAAAGCCAGATCGATAATACATGAAGCACATATGCCTAAGATATTTTGGAATGAAGCTATTCGAGTGGCGGCATACGTTTTAAATAGGAGTCCAGGTGCAAATGAGGGAAGAATTACACCTTATGAAATCTGGAATGGAAGAAGACCAAACATAAGTAATCTGAGAGTTTTTGGATCAACTGCATATTCGCATATACCTAAACAATTTAGGGAAAAATTTGATGAGAAGGTGAATAAATGCATAATGGTTGGATATACAACTACAGGATATAGATTGTGGAATTTAGGCGAACAAAAAATAATAAATGCTAGAGATGTAGTATTTAACGAAAATGAATTTTACTATAAAGAAAATAATGTGAATGATAATGATCGAATTTATGATTTAGATAATGCAGAAGATGAAGCTGATTTAGAAGGTGAGAAGGAAACAAAAGAGATGAGAAATGAACATGAAGACCTACAGGACAATAGTCCTCAGAATAAAAGAAATATTAAATTGCCTAATAAATATAATGATTTTGAGATGTATATGGCATTTGATGCTGTTTCATTCTTAGAGAATGCCCCAGAACGGGTAGACGATTTGGAATTAAGAGATGATAAACATTTGTGGCTGAAAGCAATGGATAGAGAAATAAATGCGATAAAAATTAATAAGACATGGGAGGAAGTACAAATAGATCGAAAGAAACAGAAGGAAATTTTGGATACAAAATGGGTGTTTTCGTTTAAACCTTTAGCTGAAAAATTAGAAGACAGATACAAAGCAAGACTGGTGGTGAGAGGATATAGACAGCAGGAAACATTTAAATTTGATGAAATTTACTCCCCAGTGGCAAAAATGTCGACGGTTAGAATTCTTTTGTCATTGGGAAATCAATTCAAGTTTCATTTCATACAATTGGATGTTAAGACAGCATTTTTGAATGCTAAACTTGAAGATGATATATACATATTCCCACCAGAGAAGGTAAAATGTAACAAAGGAAATATTATGAAATTGAACAAATCATTATATGGATTGAAGCAGGCGTCTAAATGCTGGAACAACACCATTAATAGTTGCTTGACGAAATTAGGATTTGTACAATCGGAAGCAGACTATTGCCTATATATTAAGACAGATATCAATGATCAAAGTTTTTATCTATTGATTTATGTAGATGACATTATTCTAGCTGGTCCAGATATAAGATTTTTGAATGAATATAAGGAAATTTTAATGCAGCATTTCAATATAGAAGATAAGGGTGCTTTACGAAACTTTTTAGGACTTGAAATTGAATATAATAGAGAAGATGGAATTTTAGAGATAAATCAAAGTAGATATATTACTGCAATTTTGAAAAAGTTTAATTATGAAAATGCAAATTCCTGTTTATTACCAATTGATCCAAATTTTAACATTGGTGAAATGAATGATGAAGATGTAAGTCATAAGGAAGATACAAAGCCAATAAAACAATTAGTCGGTTGTCTAATGTATTTAATGTTAGGATCTCGTCCAGACCTCAGTTTTTCAGTCAACTACTTCAGTAGATTTCAGGACATGAACTCAGAACAACTTTGGAAAGGATTAAAAAGATTACTCAGATATTTGAAGGGATCAATTAATGTGAAATTGAGATATGTTAGAGTGAATATAAAAAGTAATGATTCAATACTTACCTGTTTCGTTGACTCAGATTGGGCGTCTGATAGTAGCGATCGAAAATCTATTACTGGTTATCTAATTAAAATATTTAATAATACTGTAGTTTGGGTTACCAGAAAACAAAATTGTATATCTTTGTCTAGTACTGAATCAGAACTGGTAGCCTTATGCAGTGCAGTTCAAGATTGTTTATGGATTAAAAGGATACTTTTAGATATGAAATTGAAAATAATTAAATTTAAAGTTTTTGAAGATAATCAGGGCTGTATTTCTATTATAAAGAATCCCCAAAATAACAAGCGAGTTAAGCATATAGATTTAAAATATAATTTTGTTTCAGAACAACTTCATCAGAATGTTTTAGAATTGTTATATATCAATTCTAAGTCGCAAATGGCGGACATACTAACTAAAGGGCTTAACAGAATTCAGTTTTACTTGCATTGCAAAAGTATAGGTCTTACATTCAGAGAGGGAAATGTTTAAGATATGGAAAAGTGAATTATGTATGTGTTTAATTTTTTTTTTTTGTATTATCTCATATTGTATTGAGGATGATTATTTTTTTTATGAAGGAAATGTATTAACGAGATATTAAGAGAGGGTGTTGTATTAAATAAATTCAGTATATGGTAATACCTCGTTAATCTAAGTCTATATTGTATATCATTTGGTTTTTGAATAGTAGTTCAGTTTTATTATTATATGTCAAGCTATTGACATATGTTAGATTCTATGATCCTAATGAAGGGTGGAGAAGTAATGTGTGAGAGAGAAAATGTACTTGTAATATAAGAAGGTTATGTCACGTTGAATAGAAATAAAGTTTTTCCTCCAGAATTAATCTTGCTGATATTAATGTTAATTACACAAAAATACCCATCTGAAATTTGGTTGTTATTTCCTCAATAACTCGAAAAATACGAAACCGATATAATTCAAACATGGTTATTAGTTGTAGAATGCCAACGCAAAAATTCTCGCGGAATTTCGTGAGGAGGGTATAACTAGAAAATTCCAACAAAATCATTGAAAATAATTTAAAAAAATTCTATATATCATAAACTATTCGTCCGGCATGGCTGAAATTTTGGAAGAGCCTTCAGAACCTAACTCTACTGCAGAGTTCCAAGTGTAAACACGATCGGATCCATATTGTTGGAGAATCGAGCAGCCTTTTGTGAGTTCGGTAGCGGGATGCGAATCGTCGTATTTTTGCGAGAACCTTCAAAACGATGCATAGACAACATATCATATAAAACGATGAATGTCATGATGACATATTTTTGCGCGTATATTCTTGCGAAAATCGTGTTATTTCATCACAAATCTATGGGAGATGATAGCCCTACATTAGCATATGATATGTTGTCTATGGGGGCCAGACCTGAATTTGAAAGAGATCCTCCTTAGGAGGAGGCAACTAAATATTGAAGGGATTTCTATGAACAAGAGTGAATATCTTTGAGAAATAGAGAAGGCGATTCTTCTTCAAGAGATCCATGTGCCTTCAGAGGAGTATATTTGTGAGAGGGGACTTTTGAAAGGTTATGTATTATTTTTAATATGATATCGCTGAAATTTTGCTGAAGGCTTCAAAACTCAACTTTAAATTAACCACACTTTCTGATCTTGTAAGGTGAGAGGCTAATTTGTCGATATGTCGTGATGGGTAGAGAGGAATTTTAGGCCAGTTTTTCTATCACTAATGAGAATATATCTTTATGTTTCTCCTCAACACATCAATGGGCATTTATTGGTTAAGAATAAGTAATTGAATATTACTGGAATTCAATTGAATTTCATTCAATATGTTAGTAACTAAACTTATAATTTTCTTCACTTTGATTATTTAAATATGACATTAATTCCAGTAATATTTTTCTAGAATAATTATGTATTCTCCTCCTAAAGAAGAATTGAAGGTAGACAATAATATGTAAATTTTTTCATCATTGCTTTCTATCCTGACTTCACGAAAAAAAATATTGGTTCAAGCACTGACGTGAATTCAGGAGCTTTTGCGCGTATGTCCATCGCCCAAGCATCCTTGAGTTAGTTGAACAGCAATAATAATGCTAGTAGTAGACTTGGTTGTGTACATTGTTAGCAGACCACCTATCACTTGTGCCGTTGATACATCCCGGTTATCTACAAAGAGTGATATCTTGAACAGTGACAGTGCTTTGAAAAGTTTCACAGGCATAATCAAATTTGATATTTTCAATTGAATAGAAGAGATGGTGATCAAAACTCTTGGAAACAAAACAAAAAAAAATGGTTCAAGCACTGACGTGAAGTCAGGAGCTTTTGCGCGTATGTCCTATTGTGTATTCTCCTGTATTGGACACTTTTGATCGAATTTACCATGGTGAATTCTATTGTCTATTCTCCTGTATCGGACACTCTTAATCGAATTCACCATGGTAAATTCGATTAAGAGTGTCCAATACAGAAGAAAAGACAATAGAATTCACCATGGTAAATTCGATTAAGAATGTTCAATACAGGAGAATGGACAATAGAACATACGCGCAAAAGCTCCTGACTTCACGTCAGTGCTTGAACCAATTTTTTTTGTTTTGTTTCCAAGAGTTTTGATCACCATCTCTTCTATTCAATTGAAAATATCAAAATTGTTTATGCCTGTGAAACTTTTCAAAGCACTGTCACTGTTCAAGATATCACTCTTTGTAGATAACCGGGATGTATCAACGGCACAAGTGATAGGTGGTCTGGTAACAATGTACACAACCAAGTCTACTACTAGCATTATTATTGCTGTTCAACTAACTCAAGGATGCTTGGGCGATGCTTATTTCTTCTTCTGAATGAGGTTTTTCAGCACAGCAAGTCATCGACACATCCTTCCTCAGTTCTCTTTCGAGGTACCTCCTTGTACTCTGTTTGAAGATGATGTAGTTCCAAGTTGAGTACTCTTTGGTCTCTTAGTTATCCTCCTAACGCAGTTTCAGTAATTATATTTATATTTGGTTTTCCGGAGGTAAGAAGTGAAAACACAAACCTTTACATTTTGTCATTTTTTTCGCCCATGAATTGCATTTAGGCACACAACAATAGTCATTTCTGGTCGAAGACATATTAGATAGGATAATATTATGTACTTTCATTTAAATTTGTCCAATAGAGATGAATGGACAATAGAATATGCGCGTAAAAGCTCCTGACTTCACGTCAGTGCTTGAACCAAATTTAATTTTAGTGTCAGTTGTCGTTGGAATGCTGGATTAATCCAGCAACATGGACGACGCACGTCGTCCAAATGACTGTATACTCATTTGGACGACGTCGTTCGTTTTGAAACGAACGACGATAATCTTGTCGTTGCGAATTAATCGTTCCATGAATTTTCGCCTTAAGAACGAAATCACATCCTTCTACTTCTGCCTGTCTTATTATAGACTCAACTCCTGGTCATTCAAAGAAAATGGCAATATTCACAAATTCTATGGTCCGAATATAGGAAAGTACAATAATTATGAAGCACTCTCCATATTTAGTTTCGATATTTCCTGATAATCCTCTCTACAGCTTATTGAATTCAGTGATATATTTTTTCTGTGCGATACTTCGATTGTGGTAATCACTCAATCTACCATGTGATATACTCTGGGATTAGCATAAGTTTTGTTTATATTTTGAATGTGTATAGACCACTCTATGGTTTTTTTCAGTCTATTCAATGGGTGAAATGTGGAGAAGATGGTGCTTGATAAAACCTGCCTCCAACTGGGAGACATGGAAAAGATTTGAAAGGTGAAATGGAAACAATCATGATATTGATTATAATTTTATATATGTAGTTGAAACATTGAAAAGTTTTTGCTATATTGACTATTTTTTATGTACTTATTGAAGATACCTATTTCTCCTTTTTAGAAATAAATTATTTTACTGCTTGTTTCTTGTTCAAAAATTATTGTTTTATCAATGAATTTATTATCATTGATTAAATTCTTTGTAATTTCTTAAAAATATAATTCACCCAGCTCCCTGTGGTTTTTTTACGCTTCCAACCCAACTCTATATAGCTCTCACTTCTCGTAAATGACATATTCTGTGCGTTCAACCAGAGAGGTAAAGGCCGAAATCAAACGACCAGAACCCTGAAAACATTGTGAAAGTCTAGTAGGATTGGAGGATACTCGGAGAAACCCAACCGTTTGCGCTCTGCTTCTCATGGAATCAGTCTATCAATAGTGCTAAAAAACCCAGCTCATCGACAACAATGCCAATATGATTTTTTGACCATTGGTAAGGCCCATTTAAATCTCAATGATTATGTAAACAAGCAAATTTGTGGTACTGCGGGACCCTACGAACCCTAAAATGTTGCATGAACATCCCCTTCACTTCAATAAAGTCACAGTTTGGTGTGGAATGGGCCCAACTCAAATCATTGACGCTCTTTATCGGAGTGCCTTGAGGCTCAATGGCATCATATGAATCTTCAAAACCCAGTGCTTTTACGGTAATTATTGAAACTCCCCATGTTATGCACATATTGGATTGATATTGTTATACTGATCCTCCTAGGGATTTCCAAAGGAGAACCCTCATAACCTCTTAAAAGATTGATCGAGTTCGGAGATTCAGTTGTGTTCTGGGTAGTTCACTTGTGTTCAATGATTAATTAATAACAAATTGTCTATAGGTGCATTTTCATGCTGACGCTCGACGCTAGCGTCAAGCGTCAAATGCGGTCACGTGGTACATTTTAGAATGGAGCCACAGATTCTGTGATGAACGCCATTTGAAATAAAGGTTGTAGCGTCAAGCGATAAAGCTAAACAATATTTGGCTTAAAATTGAAATTTAACAACCAGAAATTTATTTGACTCACCTCATCACAGCCTTCACATCTAGGTTTCAAACATTCGGCGTAATGCCTTTCGCAATAAATCTTATCCTTGTAAACGCAATAAGCCAAATCCACTAGAAGATCTTCACATTTGGTACATCTAAAACATGTCGGGTGCCACAACAAATCACCCATTTTCATGGCTGTGACGCTAAATTGTCCGCTGGGAATCATTTTTTCACAATATTCACACGTTGCTGAACAAGCGGAAGGTTTCACATAACCTATGTCCAAGGCAATCTCGTTTCGGGCCTGTATGAAGTCCTGCAATAAATAAAACGTACATTACCTCAAACTGTGAGATTCAATGAAATATGTTATTCGTTGGGTACTTATTATAATTGCATGGAAATTGCATGGAAACACAAAAATAATACATATCGGACCACCCTCATTTCTCATTGGTACTCGTCAAGATTTAGACGAGTACCAATGAGAGTGGTCCGATATGTATTATTTTGTGTTTCCATTCAATTTCCATGCAATAATCTTTCGAGATAGGTACCTACAATAATATGTAGGTAGGACTTTTTTTTTTTTAAACATTTATTGCTGATCTCCTTCCAGATTACAAATCTGGCATCAAGGAATTAGCTGTATAGTAACAGAAAATCAATACAACAAATATAAGTTTATGTTTACCATACTGTTCGATAATTATTGACTCAGTTCCCTGTACAATTTTTTGAGCTTATGGTATATCTACAACTTTCGCACATCTTTCAAACATTCTTTGGTATCTGATAAATAGGAGAATGCTTTGCTTGTTTTTTCCAGGCACAAAGTTATTTTTCAGTTTCATTTTAATTCATTGAAAGTTATAATTATGATATTCTTTATTATTTATTTGGAAAAGTATAACGGGTAATTCCGCAAAAGGAGCAGATAAAATAATTCTGCTGGTACCTGCCGACACGTGTTTCTGCTAGTTGGCTTCTCCAGGACAGGGCAACCAAGAAACCAAAAACAGGTGGAAAGATAACTGAAAACAGGTGGCACCACAACAGAAGCGAGCAACCAATTTGTATCTTCAGCTCTAGGACCTCCAATTCGGAGGTAACTATGGCATCGGCACGAAGGAAGCATAAGCTAACTGTGTGATTCCATTTAAATATACTTATCCGCATTATCCATTTTCTTTAATATTCTTTATTATGTTTTAGCTGTATCTACATTGGTTTTAATTAGTTCATTCTGTATTTTATATATAAGTTCAGTTTGTTCATTGTTTACTATTTCTACACTAGCACTAGCATTTCCATAGCATGGTATGATATATCTTATTGTTTATCTATATTATATAAGAGTTGTCTAGCAGTTATACT
This sequence comes from Halyzia sedecimguttata, assembly GCA_937662695.2. NCBI lineage: Eukaryota > Metazoa > Arthropoda > Insecta > Coleoptera > Coccinellidae > Halyzia > Halyzia sedecimguttata. Next base: position 43,355,080 of record OW569413.2, on the reverse strand, counting down.
TAGCATATAGTTGCATCGTCGTATTGCACCCAAGTTTCTGTAGGATAGTGGACACATGGATATTCCATGTTGGATAAGCTGTCACTGTAAGGCCTGGATATTTATATTATTCAACATTTTTTAGTAGACAGCAATTTATTTTTATGATAGGATTTATTTGTTCTTATTATGCTCAACACATGCTCAGTAAATCTGATATTCACATATTATTGATATAAATTATGTCTCATTAAATTAACCATAACAAATATAATATCAAAACGTACATTTTGTTTTTGCGTGCTTGTTCCAGAGCAATATCATTTTGTTTTAATATTCGAATTTTGAGCTGAAAATGGTCACAAACTATTCCATTCGACTAACTGATGAAGTATCCGTAGGTAAATTCTATTCTGTCCGTCCGTCCGAAAGCTGTGAACAACGAAACCTCCGGAAGAAGGAACATAGAGAAATTTTCAGGATATGAGGGGGCTATACGCCTAATGATTTTGCAGGTTCAGTTTAAAATTATATTTTCCCGATATTTCCGAGTTTTGAAATACGTTAATAAGAATAAGACAATAAGCAAAAGAATTGATTTAATTTGTCATAACATACTTACATATTATTACAATTGAATATACATTTTCATAGAATGTATATTGTATATATATATTACATTTACGTCGGATGAATATAATGCAAATATGTATGGTGAATTGTTCACTATACAATGTTAGAAATAGCGTGCTTTTAGAAGTAAGTAAGCCTTACTAATTATAATATGTTGAATTCACTTATTCATATATTTCCCAACACATAATTCAAGGTAAACTGGTTTGGATATTTTTTCTACTAGTTTTATGTAATTTAAGAGACTCTTGATGAAGATTTTGTATAAGGGATGAGAATGCTGCTACTTTTTTTGCTTGGTTTCGGAGTAACTTCAATATTTGTCATTTGATGGTCTCAATCAGGATTCAGGCTGTGTATAAATATTTAGTTTACGAAGATCGCTTTTTTTTACAGTATGATATTTTGTTCACTGAATCAACAAATGTATGTTGCACAATTCATATTTGTGAATACCTTATACATAATATGTTCTTTTCTTTAGAAGGACAGTCTCTGCTGCTTGCTGATTGGCCTTATCATGTAAAATAAATAAATACATATTCGTTATGTTGCTATGTTTATCTAATCTTTAGGTTTAATGATAATTTATCTGTTAATATCAATTTAATTTTTCATTCATAGACTCAGATTGCCTTGGGATACAATATATCGTCGGTTTACTGCCAAAACAAGATAAGTACATTTTTACCATTTTTGCGTTAAGTGAATTTTCATAACCAAAATCGGTTTATGAATGTCCTGCATAAACCAGATAACTGTTGGACAATGGGAAAGTGCACTTTCCCATTGTTCAACAGTTATCTGGTTTATGCAGGACATTCATATACCGATTTTGGTTATGAAAATTCACTTAACGCAAAAATGGTAAAAATGTACTTATCTTGTTTTGGCAGTAAACCGACGATATGTACATCGGAAATACATTATTTTGAAGGTTAACACATAATGTTCCATTCCATAATTGTTCGACATAATTGAGACCATTCATCAAGTGTCATTTTAATTTCATACTGCTGATATTATTGGATACCTGTAAAATCGATTATTGATTTCGCATTATTCAGTTTCCATTGAAAAGGAAGATGCAGAATATCTTTATTTGCTTTCAATCATTTATCATTCCATGAATAATCAACTTTCATCTAATATTCTAATGGGTGTAATTAGCTATTGGTTTTGAAATTATATCCTAGCGAATTTGAAGATTCATTATTCAAATTATGTGACCGGACAAAAACATTGTTGGAGGTACCACTACTATATTCATTGATACCATTGATTATACTGTATCATTCTAAAATATTTTTTTTTCTCAAAAATACTTCCAGTTCAAACCAAGGTATATCTATATCGAAATTCTTCAAAACACTGGTTCAATCCACACCTACTTCTGAGAATATTCACATAATGCATTCATTTTGTACGCCAAAATGAGTGATCCTTATTTAATTTTTAAATTGTGTGTGTTCTTAACATTTGGATGCGATGAAACATTTTTAATATAACTTCGATTTCGGATTATTCTACCAAACTAGGAACAGAACACGCAGAATGATTGTGTATGCTCTCAAGGAAATGGCAGATATAATCCTTTCAGCACAAGCAACCATCATCCAAGTATATTTGCCGATTGATATTAAATTTATAGCTCAAATAAATTCCAAGATGCAATATGCAATAGGAAACTGTCAGTGATAATGGATAACTTTTATGGAGATTTTTTTGCATAGTAAATTGGTTGGAATATTGAAAAAAGGATATGGTGAGTGTCACATTGAACATGTAGAAATACTTTCATTTTGTAACAGGTCAATTCTGTTATCGAGAGAAACATCTTTTGAGATGTAACCTATTATATGAGTTTACTTCAAGAACGGCATTGCCGAACCAATATATGAAAATATTCAGAACATTGTCTTCAATTTGTTAATTTCTGAAGCTTATCCATATTATGAAAGCTTTTTGTACCCCAACAGATATCATCTTCATTCAATTTCAGTCAGAGAATTTGACCGTTATTCGTAGCGGCACAGTGTGCCAGAATATAGCCCTGGACCTCTTTCCATGTTTATGATATTCTGATTCGAGAACACTTATAATATGGTGGATGCGCCAGAAGTACATACTCGAATTAATCCTACATTAACGCTCCAAATGGAATCTTAACAATTGCACTGAATCTCAGTCTTAAACATACTGATCCATTTTCAGCGCAGCCACCTATAATCAGGACAATTCACATTGAAATATAAATATAACTTTACAAAATGGCGAATGCGCCGCGACACAATCTTTATTGTAATATATTACAATGTGTTATAATTCAATTCTGTTACCTGCCCATGAACCAACTTAACCGTCGAATTTGGACTACAAACCTACCCTGCAAATTACAGCTGTCCAACTCATTTCGTTCGAAAGTAATCGTGCCTACAAAATTAATGTTGACCTCGGATGGTCGCTTGAGACCATTTTCGGTCAAAAATTCGAAAAACACATTTGGGCAGATTGATAGGCACTCTGATCATGGGACCAAGCCAGAAATCAACATGTTACTTTTTTGTGTCCTGACTTCATATCCCAAGTTTGTTAGATTAATTACAAAAAAAAATAAATATTACTCAGATGCTTTTGACAAAGAAGTTATAATTCGTTGAAAAAATTAAGTAGGCTGCTGTCAAATGTAGCCAACTGTTAACTGAAATAGATTGGTGTCAAATATAGTCTTACTGATAAACACTTTGATTGTTCAAATTGTTCTATCAAAGGGCAGAAACTTGGAGGGGGAGGGGCTTACAACAAAAAATATTGTAAAAGACCTTATTTAATTTCTGCTAAAGAACCAACTCTCAAAATATTCCGCACCAATTTAGATACATGCTGTATATTGAGAAATTCATGCGTTCTTGTTCCTCCGAACAGAGAGCTTATCAATTTGTTCACATGTCTGTGATTTTCGGATTTTTTTATGAAAATGGTCTTAAACGATTTGGATTGATCAAGAATCCATGGTCGAAATTGATTCTGTCCGGCCGGCCGTAGGCACTATAACTCTCGATCAGAATGAGCTAGACAGTTGAACATTTCAGAGTAGGTTTGGGAGATAAATATCTCGGTTTAGTTCGTTATTGGACAAAATTGGTTTCGGAGTAACAAACAAAAATAATTTTTTTGACATTACAATTTTCAAATTCAATTTTTTTTCAAGATGCAGAATCCATTGGTATCATTTTCAACTCTAACAAGCTAATACTTGTTATATGATTTTTCAAAATTTCAATAATAAATCTTACTCTCTATTTTCACAGAACACTATAATTATTCTATCTATGAATTATTATATGAACTGTGTTCATACATCTCAACTTATTTTCCTATAAGAGACATGATATGTCAAATTCATTTCAGCTATCGTAGAATTATGAGGATTATAATATATCATAGTTTTTGGGCGATATTTTAATGCCCATGGTTAATCCATATTATGATAGGAATGGTAATGGTAAGTTAATAATATTGAGTTCAGAATATCTTCAGTAAAAATAAAACTGAAATATTGGCTAAGTTTCATATCATATAATATAATTTTCAGAGTGGATTTGAGGAATGCATATCTCGTTTATCATTGATTTGAAGAATGAATATCTTGGTTAAGTACTTTGTTTGGTAGAATTGGTCTGTTGGTTTTGATTAATGATTTTTGGGTTATGATGAAGTTCTTTCATAAATATTCATTGATATTGATATAATTCCCAGCTCCTCTCATTACTTTCTGAGATATGAATTGGCAAAGTTTGAACAAGAGCGCTAAAGTTCCTGTCCACAGGGCTTTCCCATTTTTTTCATACATTTCCACCTATTATTCTCAGCCGCCCCTAATTAATTAGTCCAGTTAAAGAGCTCCGAATATCATCCCAGGATAATTAAACAAGGTGACTATAACTAATTATTGTTACTAACTAAAAGACACACGGTGAAATATTCGTTGATTTTAGCCATCAACTAATATTCCCTCGTTATCTGGGATGGTCACCCCATCGCTCAGTGTTCTGCTTTTGAAACATCAATCCTCCGAATTGCTATTGAAAATCCAATCAAGCTGATGAAACTTTGAGACATCCCAGTATCACTATTTTGAGTTCACTGTGGACTTATAACGAACACTATAAAAGTAACTACACTCTTGTCAACTACAGTATTTGTCGTCTGACATATGTTTCGGAAACAAAGTTTCCATCTTCAGCGTAACGCTTCGTCTTTGAAGATGGAAACTCTGTTTCCGAAACAAATGTCAGACGACAAAAAACTGTAGTGGACAAGAGTGTAGTTACTTTTATAGTATCCCAGTATCGATATGGGACATTGAAGATTATTATTATTATTATTATTATTATTATTGATAAGGGGTTACGTTGCACCGCGACCTTGAGATCTATTGTGCCCCCCATCAGAGCTGTTCTCACCATTACCATTATTGAAGATTATGCATCCCAATAGATTATCAATAAATAACTATTTATAAATATTTCCATCCATTTGATTACCTGATAACTTCCTTTATGACTCGTCTCGACAAATTTGCAAACGGTAAGTGACAGATCTTGTTTCGGCAACTGTTTGACTAAGCGCTGCGATCTGTTAACTTCGCCTTCTGAACCAATTTTAGGCACTTCGTGATTAGGAAATAGGGAGTAGTATTGGATCACCTGTGGAAGAAATGATTCATTATTTTCTCATGTCAAAACAAATAGTGATAGTATACTATAATTCAAATAGAATAAAAAATAGAATAAATCAATTCCAGTATGTTTCCCTATTGCCAAGACACTATTTCATTTAAATTCCGAATTCAGTCACTAATACTTCATGGATAGTTGTATATTCCAAGTAATTATAATCATATCTACAAGCAAAAGAATTATTCATTAAACAGGGCGTTCCACAAGGCAGTGGTGTTGGGCATTTTCATAATTTATGTTAAGGATATTGCGAATGATAATAAATTAGAAGGAGGACATTTGTTTGATGAATCACGCAGATGATAACAATATCAAAATCCACCGTATTCACAAAGCATTCAATCTCCGTTAAGTCCTAACTGAGGTCCTCAGTTAGGATAGATTTGAATCGCAACATCAGTTAACGTACACAGGTCTGTTTCACGTTTATTTTCACGTTAACTGAGGTTGCGATTCTTATTTATCCTTAACTGAGGACCTCAGTTAGGACTTAACGGAGATTGAATGCTTTGTGAATACTGCTACTAACCTTTATTGCAGACAAATTTTACATATGACGTCATTCATTTTTACAGAGTGACGTTCTAATTTTTTTAAACGAATATTCCAAATTTTTTTTCTGCTTCATTACACGCTGCAACTCACCTAAATGACGATGCTAAAAATGTTTACCGTAGATAACAATTTTTTTGAGAAAATAACACATTTACTGTAAGAAATAAAAATGAAATTTTCATGGAAGATAATTCAACAACCCAAAAAACAACGAAATTTAGCGCAAATGTTCAAATTGTTTTCCGTTAGCCATTTGGCACTGACCGATACGAGTGTAAATACTTTGTACACTTCGCTCAAGGACATCAGGAGTAATCTGCCCCACTTCAGAGCGAATTCTTTGCCATAACTCTTCTAAACTATTTTGCCTAATAAAATTAACCTTTGATTTTGAATAACACCACAAAAATCTAAAGGGGTCAGGTCTGGGGAACACGATGGCTACTTAATAGGTCCTTGACGTCCTATCCGTCAGGAAATGTGGCGTCAAGATATTGACGGACGTTTATCCTGTTTATCCCCATCTTGTTGCAACCAAATATCCTGATGGGGTACATCTGCTTCGTCGTAATTTAGGAACATTGCAGGCATTAAATGAAAACGCAAAAAGTTCAAATAACGTTCTGCTGAAAGGTTTCCGTTAAAAAAGTAAGGCCCTTTTAAACGCGTCCGATTATTGCAATGTAAACATTGAATTTCTCGCCGCGTTGAATGTGACATAACATAACATAACAGTCATGAGTCCAGTGAGAATTTTCTCTTGACCAATACCTGTAATTTTGACGATGTAATGTCCCATCCAGGCAAAAAGTGGCTTTGTCCGAGAATACGATATTATTTAAAAAATTGGGGTATTCATCGCAGCGTAGTTCAGTTCCCTGTTCAATTCGTGAATCAGTTGAACTTTGTAAGGATGACAACTGTCTTCCTTGAACAACTTTGCAACAAAAAAATAGTCCACGTTATGATTTAGGGCTAGCTGTCTTGTAGAAAGGTGAGGATTTTCTTCAGCTTCAACTAACACATTCAATTCTATTTCTTCGTTTAGTCGACCTTGTCCAGGCAAATCATGGACGGACCCCGTTACAGTAAATTTAGCAACCAATTTACTTACTGTGGATCTTGCAATACGCAGTATGTCAGGATGTTCTTGGTTGAAGAATTCACATGCAGTCTCATGTGTTCTTGGCTCATCACCATATCCAACCAATATTGAAATTTCTATTTCAGTGAAACGTGCCATTTTTTGGCGCTCTTGTTCCTCGGAACAGAGTGCTTATAATTTGCCCAAATGGCTGTAATTTTCGAATTTTTGGCTGAAAATGGTCTTGAACTATTTGGTTTGACTCACTGATCAAGAATCCGTTGTCGAAATCGATTCTGTTCGGCCGGCCGTCCGTACGTCGGTTAACACGATAACTCTCGAATGGAATGAGCTAGACAGTTGAAATATTCAGAGTAGGTTTGAGGGATAAATATCTCGGTTAAGTTCGTTATTGTCAAAATCGGTCTAATAGTTTCAGAGTAACGAAAACAAAATTTTTTTTACAGTGCAACTTTTTAATTAAATTTTTTTTTAAGATGCAGTTTCATCATAAGAATCCATTGTTATTATTCTCAACTCTAACAAGCTAATACTTTCGGAGATATGATGTTTCAAAGTTCAATAATACATCGTAAGTTCTATGTATTCACAGAATGTGAACACAGAATCTGTCTGTGGCCACTATTCATAAATGTCATCTTTTCTAGCTATTAAAGATTGTCAATTCATAGTTGGTATTTTCTCTTGGAAAGTATTCGATTCTTGAATTTGTGAATATATACAATACTATTTTGATGTAGTTTATGGAGGCAATAGGAACGAAGGACATAATGGAATCATCAAAAGAAATTACTGTTCGTTGACCACTGAGGTTAATATTACCTTTTACTTCCTTAAGTAGTGAGACATGTTCCTATATACAGTATTTTCATAATGTTGCTAGCAAAAAAATACTGCAATATGAATCTACATTTGTGTATCAATCATTTTTTCTTGAGTTAAGGTTCATAATACAGAAAAGAATGTGTTAGTGTGTTAATGTGGTATGGACTATTATATTTTAAATTATGAAAAGAGGATAGTATTTTATTAATATATTTGGAACTATTAAAATAACTTGTTCGTAATCCACTACCTACTCAAATATCAGGAATAAATGAACAATCTGCTATGATTGTCTCCAGCCTTGCTCTAGACATTTCGAGGATAATTTCCTTACGTATTTCGAGTTGTGAAAACTATGCACCGAGTCTAAGTTGCAACAACCCATTCCACGAGGTTGAATCATTGCAGATTGCTCATTTAATCTTGATAAATAAATTAAATGACAATTTTTGAAGCATTAAGGCATTTAAGCATTGTAGATTGCGCGTATGTTTTTATAAGATAATTTTTGAAGCATTTTTTATAAACGACACTTCTTTTAAATTAAATTTCTTTCATGATGCATTTCTATCATAGGAACCCATTGATATAATCCCAACTCTGAGAAACCAAAACTTTCGGCGATATAATTTGTCTGTTTGAACAAGAGCGCCAAAAAGCTCCTGTCCACAGGGCTTGAACAAATTTTTTAACATCAAAGATAATTCGCTTTTAAAACTTTCTTATGGCTCCCTCACACTGTCAACGCAATTACTCAAGTGTTGTTTTCAAGAAGTGAAATTTGAGAGGATATTGTTTTTGTTTCATCCGCTGAATGTGACACACATGACATAACGATAATTATTAGTGTAAAATACATTTTGTTTTCGTTACAAAGTGTTTACACTCATATCAGTCAGTTCTAAATTGAGCACAATCCACTACAAAATATGACTACAAGCTGAAGAAATCGTACAGAAACATATTTTTTCTATACAACAAAACTGAAAACTTTTGTCCATATTTATAGAATTAGATATTAGAGAATGACACAGCACATTTTATTGCACTTGGTCTACCTACTCTTTTTGGTAGTAAGTCTTGTTTCACATGCTTACACAGTTCTATTCGTTGCGGTTCATTTTCGGTCGCTGGCGACAAGTGTGAAACGGTGCTTCGGTTTAGATTTGGTACCGAATAGCAATCGTATAGCACCGAATTGAAATCATCATCAATGAAACAATCACATTAATAACATTCAAACAAACATATTAACAATTTCTATTACCTGGGGTGGTTTAGTGAGTCCTGAAGGCACAAAAGTATATCCTATAGTTCTCGGATCCAGTGTGTCATTGTTTGAACTAAAACCTATTCTAGAGCGGGCAGCAAATTCTGATATGGCATGGTTATCTCTAGAGCATTTGCAGTTTCTACAATTTTTTCTGTAAAAGAAGAAAATAAAGTTATATATGCATATGAATTATTTATTCAGTAAAAGGTGAAGAGGTACTTTCAAATAAATATTCGTGTGTATACTCCATTCATTTTTATAGTCTCCCGGTTGGCCATGATTTAGATCTATCACGTTTTTTTAACTAAAGCAGAGACAGGTTGGCACTGCTGAAATATCGTCAAGGTCAAAACAATTCGCCGAGACGTTGCCAATTTCTACTCTCAACATAATCTCCAATCTCAGACAAGATATTATCACAGACCTTATCTTCGAATAATAAAGAACTCTTCGCTTTCAAATTGAAAATGCCGAAAGTATTTTTGAAGAAGCAGAGACAAGGTATCATGAAGTGCTATACAGAACCGAAATCTGCAATAGGAAAACTTCATTCTGACATGTTGAACGCTCGAATGAAATTACTTAGTTTCCTATCATTATATTTTATGAGGGTATAAGAATGACTCGGGTTTCGTAGTACTACTACATTTTGAAATTGGTGTATTTCAAGTTGTGCAACAAGGTATTAAAAATGTCTTCTGTAGGCTTATTTCTTGGGAATTTCGAGAAGTGGGGTATTCCATAGGTACGTCTGTTCGTTTAGAAGTTTTCCAGCCGGGTTATTCAGGTACTTTTATTCTTTTTTCAAATGAACTATCACAAAGTAACGGACTACTCTATCCATTATTTTTCAATAAAATGCCAACACTTGATTCTTGATTTCCATACAAGAAAATAGCATAGTTGAATATTCCAACCAGTTTATATTCGTGAAATATTTTTAGTAACAACAGCGGAAAATTTTTCTTCTACAGTTGCCAGGACTGTGGAATTATTGAATTCACATAATATCTTCTCAAATTAATTATTTTTCCGAAGTAAATTCACATTGTGGAAATACGTAATTACTACGACTTCTATTTAGAGAAGACAACGTTGCGTGGTTATCTGACAGTAAAATGACTATAACCTAACATTTTCAAAATATACATGGTGAAATGTGTCAAATTTTTATTGCCAACCGGGAGAATTCATAAAAGTGAATGGAGTATATGTTTTCCTGGGCCTCGAACTAGATACAGGATAGAAGTTCTACTACAGTAATTATCCCGAAACAGGAGTTTGGATACTTGAAAGAACAAGAATTACTCGTATAAAGGCCCATTTAGATGATATACCAATTTCTGCAGCCTGTTGCTTACAATAATAGTGAAGCAATAAATGACTTCGATCATCGAAACAACATATCACATTGTTGCTCTTGGTCATCATGTCATTTGGTACTCAAAGTGGGGGTTACCTGGAAAGCTTTCCGGTAATTTTGAAAATTGGTGTTTTTATAGATCCTTGTATCTTTGCCACTCGCGCCGTCATATTGGAAAAATGGAATCTAAGAATAGTTTTCTGACAATATTTCCTTTCCGACGATTAAAATAGTTTTATAGTGACAGAAAATTTAATTTGCTAAAATTATCCTACAATCGAGAGATTTCACACCAGAATTAGAATGAATTTAGTCGATTTGGACAGGTCAGTGGTATTTGTGGCGGAACAGTAAGATTGCTGCAAAGAATTTGCTGAAAATTTTGAAAATCAACAGGTTTAATTTGTTATTACATGGTTTCTTTCTGGGTTTTCTCTCCCAAACTCTGAAAAATATCTATAAAATAAAAAAAATATTATTTTGTGAATTGCTCCTGCGTAAGAAACACAATATTTTTGTCAGAAACAATCAATCGAACAATGTTGCCTAACAAACAATAACGATGAAACAACTATTTCTAACGTTTCGGAGTTTATATCAGACACTTAACGAAAATCTTCAGAATTATTTCTGAAATTCGAGAATTTCAGAATAACGATCAACAAAAAATAATTCTGAAGATTTCCGCTAATTGTCTGACATTACGAAATTGTAATTTCATCGTTCATGTAGTTTTCGTTATTATTTGTTAGGTACATTGTTTAATTGACTGCTTCTGACAAATCTCTTGAGTTTCTTACGCAGAAGCAATTCACAAGAAAATAATTTTTTTTATTTTATAGATATTTTTTAGTGTTTGGGAGAGAAAACCCAGAAAGAAACCATTTAATAATGAATATACCTCCAACAGTATCCTTTAATGATTACTCAGGTTTAATTTGAACAACGAGGTACCACAGCGAAATTATGGGTGCAATATTTTCGGATGGTTACGATTGTGCAACAATTCATCAGGCAGAAAAAATGGACTACCGGAATTTACATCTTGATACTCTCCAGAAAATGCTGCCTTATTTTCACGTCAGTGCCTACTTCTAATATGCAAATCTTGTCATTTATATTTGCAATATATGCCCAATTCGAAGGAAATAATGGGAGCTGAAGAAAACGAATTTCTCACCAAATAAATTTATATTTCAACCTGTTATGATATATTGATATACCAATTCTTATAACCTATATTCAGCCCAATCATAACACTATTGCAGCCAAAGCATTACACAACTTTGGACAATTTCTAAACTAAAATTGGTTCAAGCACTGACGTGAAGTCAGAAGCTTTTGCGCGTATGTTCTCTTGTCCATTCTCCTTTTTTTCGATGATTTTTTTAAAATTTTCTAGTGCTACGATCCTCACGAAATTTTGCAGGAATTTTCGCGTTGGCATTCTACAACTAAAAACCATATTTGAATTGGATCGGATTTGTAATTTTTTCAGTTATTGAGGACATAACAACCAAATTTCAGATTGATATAACTCCAAAACCATTTGGTCGATTATGCTAGTTAATGCACTTAAATGTCGTACTCAGATGCGCAATCTACCCTGAAAACAGGTCGCTTTTTCTTTCCGTTCTCAAGGTGGTACGGTCCTCACAAAATTTTACACATGTCTTCATGTCAAAATTCTACAACTAATTACCAAGCGTCAATTCAATCGAGTCTATATTTTTTAAGTTATCGAGGAAATAATATTCCTGATGGGTATAACTCCGAAGCCGTTGGGCCGATTATGGCCAACAGCAAACTTAACTCTCCCATTCAGATTTGCAACCTATCCTCAAAATTGCAAGTCCCTATCTCCTTTCGTACAAGAGTTGTCGGGGCAACGATCACCCATCCAGCTGCTGAACTCACACAAGGCTGCTCGGATCTCCAACAGTATAGATCCGATCATGTTCAAACTTTGAACTTGGTAGTAAAGTTAGGTTCTGAAGGCTCTCGCAAAATTTCAGCGATGTCGGACCAATAGCTTTTGATATATAGAATCTTTTTCAATAACTTTCTATGATTTTTTCAGAATTTTCTAGTGATACGATCCTCACGAAATTTTGCAAGAATATTTGCGTTGCCGTTTCACAACTAATATCCATGTTTGAATTGGATCGGTTTTGTATTTTTTGAGTTATTGATGAATTAAGAACCAAATTTCAGATGGGTATAACTCCAAAACCGTTTTGCTGATTATGGCAATAGACAAACTCAAATGGCGCATTCTGATTATCAACCAAACCTGAAAATTTCAAGTCCCTATTTCTTTCCGGTCTTACGTTATCGTGACGTAAGTAATATTTTTCAACAATTTTTTTAAAAATTTTCTAGCGATATGATTCTTACAATATTTCAAAAACGTCTTTAGGTTTATATTCTACAACCACTTATCAAGTTTCAATTCGATCCGATTGGTATTGGTTGTAGACAAAATAATTACTCGGAAACCATTAGGCCGAGTATGCCCATTAACGAACTTGTCCTTCGCATTGGGATGCGCCTCCTACCCTGAAAATTTCAAGTCGCTAGCTCTTTCAGTTCTCAAGTTATCGTGGTAACGGCTGGCCGGCCGGTCGGGCAGAATCAAATTTGACCTCGAATTCTTCATCGGCAAGTCGATTCAAATCGTTTGAGACCATTTTCGTCCAAAAATTCGAAAGTTACAGACATTTGGGCAAAATGATGCTGACGATATTTTTTGAGCTCAGTATGACGTCAATTATTTATAAAAAAAGTTTCAGCGGGCGTACTATTAGTTAATTTTTATTTACCATTTTCGCAACCACCCACTGCGGTTGCGCCAGCTGACGCTTGGTTCAGTTGTAAGTCATTCGAGATCTATAGTAAAAGATTACATGCAATCGGCGTGAAATCACTACCGAAAATGCAACGCTACCGCCCGGACTATTCGTTTATTGACCAAAAAGTTTCACTCTGAATTATGAATTTACCATGGTAAATTCGGTTAAGAGGGTCCAATACAGGAGAATGGACAATAGAACATACGCGCAAAAGTCCCTGACTTCACGCTAGTGCTTGAACCAATTTTTTTAAAATTTTCTAGCGATTTTGCTATCCCTTTCCTTTCTCAGGTTATCGTGACATAAATAATATTTTTTTTTTATCTTCTAGTGATACGATTCTCACAAAATTTCACAAACGTCCTTAGGTTTATATTCGACAACTACTCACCAAGTTTCAATTCGATCGGATTTGTATTGGTTGAAAACAAAATTATTACTCGGAAACCATTGGGCCGATTATGGCCATTAACTAACTTGTCCGTCGTATTGGGATGCGCCACCTACCCTGAAAATTTCAAGTGCTATCTGTTTCTGTTCTCAAGTTATCATGGAAACGGCCAACAGAATCAAATTTGACTTTGAATTCTTCATCAGGGAGTCGAACCAAATCGTTTGAGACCATTTTCAGCAAAAAAATCGAAAATTACAGACATTTGGACCAAAAGGATAACGCGAATTTCCCAGAATATAATTAAGCGCAAAAATATTATGTATCCCACTATAACTTGATAACGGAAATGGATAGCGGCTTGCAATTTTCAAAGTAGGTTGCGCATCCGAATTCGAAATTTGAGTTCGTTAATTCGCATGATTGGCAGTTTTTGGAGGTATTCTCATCTTATTTTGTTGTTATTTCTTCTATAACTCAAAATATACAAATCTGATTCAATTAAAATTCGGTGATAGTGGGTGTACAAGTACACCCACTAATTTTCGCGGAATTTCGATTTCCATTATTCCATAATTTTGACACTCACTGTATAAACTCGATGAAGAGGATTAGTGTATTTTGGATTATATCACTACTCATCGTTACATGGCGATAAAAACATCCGAAATATTTTACCCTGTTCAGTCGTGGATATTACAAATGCAATCCGCCCTGGAAAATGCAAAATGCCTTGCTGTTGGAAACTATATCGTCGGCGACACCGCAAAACCAAGTAACTGCAAAAACCAACATTTTCAGAAGGCACTAAAAAGTTCATAATTTCGGATTGATGAATTAGTTTAAATTCAAAATAGTTACAAACCACTTGATATTCATTATCTCAGGGTCTGTTTACTCTTTGAATAAAATTTGCACACCTGTCCTTACAAATACAATTAAATAATTACCGCCGAAATCTCATTTTTGAATTTTTATCAGTTACTTAGTTTTGCGGTGTCGCCGACGATATTATATCTAGAAACTCTTGATACTGATGGCACAGTTAGAAATAATCCAGTTTCTCTATAGATTGTACAAAGACTAATGCGGCACCGTCCAATCATTCACCATAAACAAAAGGAACAGGCAAAGGTGTATAAAAACGGACAATTGAACTAAATATTTATGTGTCTATTTTCCTCCCAAGACAGTCATTAAGGAGTGTTTCGTACTCGATAGAACAGAAAAAATGGGTTCAAGCCCTGTGGACAGGAGCTTTTGGGCGCATGTTCCTTGTGGCCCGTACTGACCAGTAAAGAAAAAAAGCAGTATCATGTTGAATACCTTAATATTATTCTGGAACACAAATTTTCCATTACAATAATCTTCATCTAGCTTCTATTTAGTATCAATTCCTGTAGAACGTGATCATAATAAGTGTTTTCCATATAATAAAATGTGTTTGAACTTGGTATGTAGGAAATCTGACATCAATCATTGGAATTAATTGATTTGACAAACAGCCGTCAAATGAGGTAAATAGATTTTTGTGACGATTTTCTGTGACCATAAAGAAAATTAAGCATTTCATTATTGCATTTCTTGAAATAGGTACCTTTTCAAGTCGATCAACATCGTCCTTCTTTCGACGTCTAAAGTATGACTTGATTCTTTATGTTTATGTCTTTGAATTTGTTTTCGGTGGAATTCAAAGAGTTCATAGAATAATCGATGAAAATACTGAGAGAGACCCAGGAAATTTGACACATTTTGTCTTATATCTCCAGAAATTGAAATCGTATAGAGCCAAAATTTTGCACAATGTTGCAAAATACTACAATTGACGTTAGTACAAGTTTTTGTTGCAATCTGATGAATAGTTCACGAAAAAAAAATTTTTTTTTCGAAAAAATTAAAAGAAATATTTTTTTAAAAATTACCAACATTTTGATCATAACAGAATTTTGCCAAAAGTTGCGCGTTTATATCCTCGAACTGACTACCAAGTTTCGATTCAACATCTTCTTTAGTTCCTGAAATATCAGGGAAATAACCTCAAAATTTTAAATGTCTATAACTCCTAAACCGTCCGGCCGATTTTGCCCGTTAACGAACTTAACCGTCGCATTTTGATCAGAAACCTACCCTGAAAGTTTGAAGTCGATAGGACCTTCGGTGCTCCTGTTATCGTGCTTACGGCCGGCCGGCCGGCCGGCCGGCCGGCCGGCCGGACGGCACCCTAAAATCTGACACCGGATTCGTGATCAGGGAGTCCGAATTAGTCTATTAGCCAATTTTCAGCTCGAAATTCGAAAATTACAGACATTTGGACGAAATGATAGGACGATGTTCCCCTAGAACATACGCCCAAAAATAGAATGTGCTTAATGATTTCGAAGCGCGCAAACTGCACCGGCCACCTCCTTATTTATATGGTTTCATTCATTCAATTACGTTGCGATCGCTTTGGTGTCGCCATGATCAATAAAATGTACTATATATGCATTTCGTTGAATTGCTTCAAAGCTATAATTGGAGAAAGAAGAGGAGTGAAGGCGTGTGACCTGGGATTAAGACTCTGAGAACGGTGCGATATCTCTGAGAAGTGATTTGGTGTTGGACTTGATCTCGATGCTTATGGTTGTAGTAATCCCACCATTGCAGTATCATAATCATATCATAACAAAATTTGACAATTCTTCCGATGTCATCATTATTATCTATCGATTTGTCTTCATTTCTACTACCAATTTATTTCAACTCGCAGTGGAGAAACTACCAAGTAGGCAGAGGAGGCAACGGCATCCAGGCCACGGATTTCTAAGGCCCTTCGGCATGAGTATGGGTAATTAACACTTTTAGGACGTCAACACCTACAATTGTCACAAGAAATTTCGGGAAAGCCAAATGGAATAAATCCATTATCTTGGTTACTGTACATATTTATGGAAATTCTCGTAACACGTCAAATTTAAATTTTAAATTGTCATTCTTCTTCGTAAAAAGGTGAACCCTACCTCCAACCCCTTCGAAAGAAACGTACAACCTCCAATTTTTTTCAAATAGGAAGTATGGACGTCATTCTCTTTTCAGAAATGAACTTTATTATTTATTGCAAAAATCAAATTAGAAAAAAATAAAATCCCGTAATTAGCGAAATTTGGTACAATATCAAAAACTAAAATATAATACAAACTGTTGCAAAAAAATTATGAATGTTTATGAAGTAGATGTTCAAGCGAACGCTTTGGCAACATCCTAACCACAAATGAAAATTTCTTCCAACATTATTCAACATCTCAGGAGTGATCGACCTAATCGCAAGCGTTATGCGATCTTTCAGGTCATTCAAATCGAGTGGTTTAGTTTTGTACACAATGCTCTTCACATATCTCCATAAAGGGAAATCTAATGGGTTAATGTAGTGGTGCTCCATCTTGTTGGAACCATATCGTATTCCGTGCAGTTGCAACGACATCATTTAAAAGTAGTGCTAAATAATTATCGCCATTCAAATTACCCATAATGAAAAAGGGGCCTATGATAATATGGTTTCGAACATTTTCTGCCCATATATTAACCTTTTGAGGTAATTGCGTGTGCTCCTCTCTCATCCAGTGAGGATTTTCGGTCGACCAGTAGCGGCTATTTTGACAATTAGCATGGCCGTTGAGAGAAAAGGTGCACTCATCAGAAAACAAAACGTCTACTAATTGGATAATATTGTTATACAGCATTATTTGTTCACAAAAATGAGTTCTTGGGTGTTGGTATCATTTTATAGGGATGCATTTTATTTTGTTTTACTATGTTTAGAATCTATTTTTGTCTGATATTGAATGTTGTGGAGGCATATCTACTCGATTTATGTGGATTTTCTTCAAAGTAAAGCATCACATCTAATTTCACATCCTTACACAGTGTATTAGCACCTGCTTTTATAATCTGCCTTACATGCCCAAACTCACGGAACTGTTTCGCTATTTTATTTATCGTTCCTTTTGTCTTTTCCTTTTCCAGATTGGGTTTCGGGTACCTTGGAGAAACTTCTCTGCTTGTTGAAGCAAGAAGCGATAATGAAGAAAAAGATGCCCTTCAATATTAATATTTCAGCATATTTTGTTAACAATTTTGATTTTCATAAATCACAACACTAACGGGGAGATAGGGTTTTTTTTGCTGAGGTTTTTTCTCTAAGCTCTAGTATCATATATCAAATTATATGGTACCCAGTTACGCTAACCTCTGCTATCACTTTTTTCATACACATGCTTTATTGTTAGATGAAAAACAAATTGTAATGCTCGAGTTCAAAAGAGTATATATATATATATATATATATATATATTTTTTGTAGTTTAATAAGAGTCCCAGGTATATTATTTGAATTGAATAAGGGTTTGACGACTCAAAGGTGGAGAATAAGTTAATGAATACTATTTATTCTTTGCCAAGCTTTCGCATCTTTATTTAATGCATCCTCAGGGCTTCTACAAAAGGTACAACAATAATAACAGACAATAAAAAATTATTTTTGTTTTGTTCCAGAACTTACCGAATGTTAGATTTTTCAAATAATCGACATTCCGCAACAAGTCATCCGTTATTCGTAAAATATTAGTAGAGACGTTACATTCCATTAAAAATTAAACACACTAAAACATCAAAATTCACGAAAAATTCTTTCACCTTATCACATTACCATATTTACATTTATAAATTATTAATTTCATTGTTTAGTTAGGAATCGTAGGTTATGTTTCTGTCGTCTATGATCTGTAGTTCCGATTTACTCCTTTGGGATCTTTCTGGGTGCATTACTCATCTACAGGGCCGTCGTAAAAGTGCTTATATTTCGACACATTCAACAGGTAACTATATATAGAGCTCAGATTGTTGGTATCAGTTTTTTTATTCAGCGTTTCTTCATTTTTGTTTATCTCTATCATCTCATGCACTAATCTCTTCATGTAATTATTTTCTGTCTTCAACACCGTGACACTGTCAAAGTCTACTGTATGATTCGACTGATGTGCATGCAATGCTAGGGCACATCTATGATGGTATTTAGTGACATCTGATTTATGAAGTGCTATTCTATTTTTTACCCATTGGGATGTTTGTCCAATG
The DNA here is from genome assembly GCA_937662695.2 of Halyzia sedecimguttata. Lineage (NCBI taxonomy): Eukaryota > Metazoa > Arthropoda > Insecta > Coleoptera > Coccinellidae > Halyzia > Halyzia sedecimguttata. Next base: position 43,336,250 of record OW569413.2, on the reverse strand, counting down.
TAACTACGCACACAATCCGCACACTCAATTTTGTAGACTACATTGCTTCTATATTGAGTTGGTATGGGGTCTTTTATTTTGCTATATAGGTTCTTGACTGTTTTTTTATTATATGTGGCAATTTTCACATTTTCTTCCTTGAATATATTTTTTAGCTTTGTAGTTAGGCCGTGAATATTTGGATATGATGCCATATGTACTCGACTTGTTGTATTTTGATTCTCGGTAACTGGGGGTGCTGCTTCATTATCTGCATATAAAAGTTTATTCAGCATATTGTTGGGATATGCATTCTGTTTCAAGATTTGATGTAATTTTCTTATTCCCTCCTGTCTGAATGAATGATGGCATATTTTATTTATTCTATTTTTCATCTGTTTTATAGTGTTTATTTTCACATTCAAGCTATGGTCGGAGTTGAAATGGATGATTTTATCCGAATGTGTATCCTTTCTGTACCATCCAAGTTGTATTTTGTTGTTATTTCTGTGTGCTTTGACATCTAAAAAAGGTACTGCTTGTTCATAATTTTCTGTCTCAAGGGTGAATTGAAGATTTTTTGAATGGGAATTGAAGCATGTTAGTATCGTTTGAATATGTTCTTCAGGTACTGCAGTTATAATATCGTCAACAAACTTTTTCATAAACAACACGTACGGTAATTTGATCAAGCAGGAATCTAACAGATGATCCATTGCGTATTGTGCTAGGATGGGGGATAGTTTTGAACCCATTGCACACCCAAATACTTGTAAATAAAATTTTTCTTTGAAGGTACAATAGTTGTTATCCAGCACGAATTTAACAATCTCCATGAATAGCTCCATGCCCACAGTTGTATATTCTTTGATGGTATTCCATTTTAGCTTCAGAATATCAACCATTTCACTTTTCTCCAAGTTTCCAAAAAGGTTTATGACATCAAGCGAAATGAGTCTATAGTTTTCAGGTATTTCTAAGTCATTAATTTCATGTGCTAACTGGAATGAGTCTTTGACATAATATTGGTTGTCTGTGTTGTAAGCGTTTTTCAAAATATCAGCAATAAACTTTGACAGTGAATTCACCGGGCTATTGATGCTGGACACGATCGGTCTAATTGGGTTTCCATCCTTATGAATCTTTGGGTTTCCATAAATTCGAGGTGCCACCGAATTGTACGTTTTCATTCGTTTAGCTTCTTCTTCTGATATATGATTTTGTTGTTGCAACTTTGATATAATCTTATTACATTTGTTTTGTATGGATTGAGTAGGATCCTTTGGTAATTTCTTGAATTCCTTAGAATCTAGCAATTGTTGTAATTTTTTTTTCATATTCTTTTCGTTCCATTAGAACTGTTACAGCACCTTTATCACTATTTAACACAATTATATCTTGGTTGTCTTTCAAAAATCTTTCAGTTTCTTGGTACCACTCGTTGATATGCGAATTAGCTTTCCAATCCTTATGAATGTAAAATCCTTATGAATGTAAAAGTTTGTTGACGATATTATAACTGCAGTACCTGAAGAACATATTCAAACGATACTAACATGCTTCAATTCCCATTCAAAAAATCTTCAATTCACCCTTGAGACAGAAAATTATGAACAAGCAGTACCTTTTTTAGATGTCAAAGCACACAGAAATAACAACAAAATACAACTTGGATGGTACAGAAAGGATACACATTCGGATAAAATCATCCATTTCAACTCCGACCATAGCTTGAATGTGAAAATAAACACTATAAAACAGATGAAAAATAGAATAAATAAAATATGCCATCATTCATTCAGACAGGAGGGAATAAGAAAATTACATCAAATCTTGAAACAGAATGCATATCCCAACAATATGCTGAATAAACTTTTATATGCAGATAATGAAGCAGCACCCCCAGTTACCGAGAATCAAAATACAACAAGTCGAGTACATATGGCATCATATCCAAATATTCACGGCCTAACTACAAAGCTAAAAAATATATTCAAGGAAGAAAATGTGAAAATTGCCACATATAATAAAAAAACAGTCAAGAACCTATATAGCAAAATAAAAGACCCCATACCAACTCAATATAGAAGCAATGTAGTCTACAAAATTGAGTGTGCGGATTGTGTGCGTAGTTACATTGGACAAACATCCCAATGGGTAAAAAATAGAATAGCACTTCATAAATCAGATGTCACTAAATACCATCATAGATGTGCCCTAGCATTGCATGCACATCAGTCGAATCATACAGTAGACTTTGACAGTGTCACGGTGTTGAAGACAGAAAATAATTACATGAAGAGATTAGTGCATGAGATGATAGAGATAAACAAAAATGAAGAAACGCTGAATAAAAAAACTGATACCAACAATCTGAGCTCTATATATAGTTACCTGTTGAATGTGTCGAAATATAAGCACTTTTACGACGGCCCTGTAGATGAGTAATGCACCCAGAAAGATCCCAAAGGAGTAAATCGGAACTACAGATCATAGACGACAGAAACATAACCTACGATTCCTAACTAAACAATGAAATTAATAATTTATAAATGTAAATATGGTAATGTGATAAGGTGAAAGAATTTTTCGTGAATTTTGATGTTTTAGTGTGTTTAATTTTTAATGGAATGTAACGTCTCTACTAATATTTTACGAATAACGGATGACTTGTTGCGGAATGTCGATTATTTGAAAAATCTAACATTCGGTAAGTTCTGGAACAAAACAAAAATAATTTTTTATTGTCTGTTATTATTGTTGTACCTTTTGTAGAAGCCCTGAGGATGCATTAAATAAAGATGCGAAAGCTTGGCAAAGAATAAATAGTATTCATTAACTTATTCTCCACCTTTGAGTCGTCAAACCCTTATTCAATTCAAAAAATATATATATATATATATATATATATTATATATAATATATATGGAAATGTTTAACGGGTAATTCCGCAAAAGGAGCAGATTAAAAATAATTCCATATATATATATTACTCCGCATGATCCATATTTCTATGATATATATATATATATATATATACTTCTTTTTATGTTCGGGTGTTATTTGTAAAATTGTTATTTTGTCCATTTCCGTTAATCGAACCATTATTGAAAATTTAAGTTAATGAGATTCAAACACGAATAAGACAATTTATAAACTACAACTTATAGCCCAAAACAATTTGCGAAGGAGTTCTAAAGAAACTAACATGTTCTGGGGAACATTGCGTTATCATTTCGCTCAAATGTCGGTAATGTTCGAATATTTTGATTCTGTCCGGCCGGCCGTTGCTACGATAGCTTGAGAACGGAGAAAGATAGCAACTTGAAATTTTCAGGGTAGATGGCGCGTCCAAATACGACGGGCAAGTTCGTCAATGGGCATAATCGGCCCAACGGTTTCCGAGTGATATCTAGTTGTAGAATACTGACACAAAAACGATTGTGAAATATTTTGAGAATCACTAGAAAATTAAAAAAATATTATTGAAAAATATTATGTATGTCACGATAACCTGAGAACGGAAAGAGATAGCGACTTACAATTTTTAGGGTAGGTTGAGCAACTGAATGCGATATTTGAGTTTGTTAATAGTCATAATCGGACAAACGGTTTTGTAGTTATACCCATCTGAAATTTTGTTGTTATTTCCTCAACAACTCGAAAAATACGAATCCGATCCAATTCGAACATGGTAATTAGTTGTAGAATGCTGCCGCGAAATTTCGTGAGAATTGAGAAATTTTGGAAGACCGTTCAAAACCTAACTCTACTGCCAAGTTTCAAGTTTGAACACGATCGGATCTGTATTGTTGGAGATCCGAGCAGCCTTGTGCGAGTTCAGTAGCTGGATAGGTGACCGTTGCTACGATAACTTTCGAACGAAAGGAAATAGAGACTTGCAATTTTCAGGTTAGGTTGCACATCTGAATGGGACAGTTAAGTTCGTTTGCATAATCGGTGCAACGGTTTCGGAGTTATACCCATCTGGAATATCATTTCCTCGATAACTCAAAAAATATAGACTCGATCGAATTGAAGCTTGGTAACTAGTTGTTGAATATCGTCTTAAAGACGTGTGTAAAATTTTGTGTGAACCCTACGCCTAGAGAAAAAAAAATTGAGAGTGTCCAATACAGGAAAATGGACAATAGAACATGCGCGCAAAAGCTCCTGACTTCACATCAGTGCTTGAACCAATTTTCTTAATTTTGTTGTGGTCGTGAATCGAAAATTCTGTTTAATTGAGGAAAAAAAGTGCGATGATATTATTGTACTATGGAAACAATCATAGTGGTAGCAGGGCGGCTAATTTATTTAATGAGCGCCACCCCGAAAATAATGTTACTCGTCGCATGACAAATCATGGATGGACCATCCTGTATATAGAGTAAACTGTTGGAAAATATATATATAGGAAATTGATACAAAAGTAAACTAATTTGGAAAAAATCTTGTATACATACATCAAGAATGAATATCTTGCTAAATCCTTCCTTTCCTGTCCAAAAATTCTACAGTACAGACAAAGAATTTTGATGCATTCAATACTGAGCCCTCTCCAAAAATCCTCCATATCAATTCCATCTGGAATATTCCTATTCTGTGATACGATATTACCATCTGATTTTTTAATTTCGTTCACCGGATGTATCTTATTATTACGATCACTTTTGTTTTTTTCACTTTTACTCTTTCGATCTGATTGACTTTTTTCTACCATATTACTCTTTTCTCTGATCATACTCTTTTGCCTAGAGAATGGAAGCTCAAACATACTTCTACTCTTCTGTTTCGGAGGTGTAAATATAGGTGGTAGGCTTGATTTTTCCTTACTCTTTTGCCTTGAAAACAAACTTTTCGACACAACAATAAACTTGTCTTTACTCTTTTGTCTCATGGAGGGAATTCTCGATTTAGTTTCTGTCTTGTCTTCACTAATCTGACAGGCGAATGTCACTTTTGGCGAAGATTTCATCTCCTCACTGAACTGTCTTGAAAGGGGTATTCTCGATGGCACTTCGAACTTTTCCTTACTAGTTTGACCGGAAAGTGAAAATCTGGATGAAATTTCGAAAACATCTCTACTACTCTGTCTGGAAAATATAATTTTTGCGGATGATTCAGTTCTATCTTTACTACCTTGCCGCGAAAACATTTTTTTTCCCTGGTACTCTGACCTCTTGAATACATAATTTCTCTACACTGTTTAAATTATCACTACCGGAGGAACTGAAGGAATCAAAAGGCCGAACTATTAGGGAAAGGGCAATCAAGCAGTTTTCGATAAACGTGTAAATAGATATAATAATGATAGAAATGGAGTTGAATAGTGGACAAACATTACGAACAATAATCTTGATTTTGATAAGTGGAATGAGAATCAACTCTGGTTTGCATAGCGAATGGTCTTATTGAGTAAGAAATGACTAACGTGACGTTCCAGGACAGGAAGCGATAACAACGTACGATTATTCTTCAGCGAAAACTGGACATATTTCGGCCTCTCGAAGTATTTGAAACTTTTATCACGAAAGTATTTGAAATTTTATACACGTACTCATATAGTTCGCATGTGAAAATTCGTGAGGATTGTATTCATAGAAGATCAAAAAAAAAAATAAAATTGAAAATATTAGGTATTTCACGATGACTTGAAAACGGAAAGAGATAGCGACTTGCAATTTTAAGGATAGGTGGCACATCCGAATGCGACATTAAAGTTAGATAATAGGCTAATAATAGATAATAGGCTAATAGTCGGCCAAATGGTTTTGGAATTATACCCATCTGAAATTTTGTTGTCAATAACTCAAAAAATACGGATCCGATCCAGTTCGAACATGGTAATTAGTTGTAGAATACCAACACGCTAATTTATGCCAAATTTTGTGAAAATCCAATCAATTGAAAATTTTTAAAAATATATCTCAGAAACTAACCGTCCGATATCGCGAGGGCAAGCTACCTTTACAGCCAAGTTCCAAATATGAACATGATGGGATCTATATTGTTGGAGATCCCAGCAGCCTTGGGTGAGTTTAATAGCTGGATGGGTTACCGTAGCTACGATAACTATCGAACGAGGAACGTGAAAATTCGCTAGCTAGTTCTCAAGTTATCGTAGCAACGACCGGCCGGCCGGTCAGACAGAATCAAATTTGACCTCGAATTCTTCATCGTGGAGTCGTACCCAATCGTTTGAGACCATTTTCGGCAAAAAATCAAAAATTACAGACATTTCGGCAAAATGAAAACGCGATGTTCCCCAGAACACACACTCAAAAAATGCAAGAAAGTTGTTCAATTAGCAATTATCATTTTGAAATCCTTATTGAATGCGCCAACTTTTAAAGTTACTTACTAAGCTAGCGTAGCAAATTATTCTATTCAGTACGCAGACAGTTGAAATTGGACGAAAAGTGACATTCTTTTCCAAGCTGGTGCAGTTGGTTTAAAATACTAGTCACCATCACAGAGTGAATATTTTCTCAATTTTTTTGAAATGCCTATAATTTTGAAAATACGTAACTAAGATTTTTTTCATATTTTCCATAGATGAAAAAATGTAGTCAAAATCACCTTATTCAATAATACATTTTAATAATCACCCTCTATGATAGTGCCATGAAAAATTTATGGATTTTTTTAAAAATTCTCCTACGCTCATAAAGGTGGAAGAATTTTAAGTGTGAACTAATATCGGGTTTTCCAATGGGGACTTGACAACTTTGAATTTAATTTGTGAACGCACCCTTAGACCAATCATCGAACTGTCAACGTCAATTTATTCAGTAAAGTGAACATTTTCATCTTGGTGATGTACACGAAAGAACAACGTTTGCAAGTTATAAAAATTTACTACCGAAATTCGGAGTCGGTGACCGCAATTTTAAGAGCCTTAACTCCAATTTGCGGGCGTAATTCGCGCCCTAGTAGACAGGCAATTGCAAGTTTGGTGCAAAAATTTGAGTCTACATATTCGGTGTTGGATGTTGTCGTGCCAGTGAGACAAAGGACCGGTCGCAGTAACGAAAACATCGCTGCCGTTCGGGCCTTCGTACCCGACGACCCAAATCAGTCAATTCCACGGCGTTCTCAAGAATTGGTCATCCGTCAGACCACTCTATGGCGAATTTTGCGTAAGGATCTTGGTTTACACCCGTACAAGATCAAGCTGACTCAAGAATTGAAGCCGTTGGACCATTTGAAGCGACGTACGTTCTCCGATTGGGCTCTGGAAAAGCTGCGCCACGATCATGATTTTCATCGAAAAATCATCTTCATGGCTTTGTCAATAAGCAAAATATGCGTTATTGGACAGGCAGCAATCCACACGTGATTCACGAGACTCAATTGCATCCCCAAAAAATCACGGTTTGGTGCGTTCTTCACGCCGGCGGCATCATTGGACCGTATTTTTTCGTTGATGCCAACAATCGTCACGCTACGGTCAATGGCGATCGCTATGGCGCCATGATAACGAATTTTTTTGGCCCCAATTGCAAGTTATGGACTCGGCCAACATGTGGTTTCAACAGGACGCTGCCACTAGCCACACAGCACACGTAACAATCGGTTTATTGAAACAGACATTTGGTGAGCGTGTAATTTCGAGAAACGGCCCCGTCGATTGGCCGCCTCGGTCGTGCGATTTGACGCCTCTGGACTATTTTCTTTGGGGCTACGTCAAGTCACTGGTCTATGCCAACAAGCCGACGACATTGCAAGAGTTCAGATACAACATTGAACGCGAAATAGCGGCCGTTTCGGCTGAAATGTGTGGCCGAGTCATCGAAAATTGGGTCCAGAGAATTGACCGCTGCAAACGGGCCCTTGGTGGCCATTTGAACGAAGTCGAGTTCCATTCATAAATGTTATGTTTGTACTTTAAGCCAATAATGAAGTTTTTGAAATATCTCAAATGGTATGTGTTTTATTTAGATTCAAAGTTGTCAAGTCCCTATTGGAAAACCCTTTATTAACAAATATAGGAAATGTCCTGAATTTTCCTACTCCGGTACTGATTTTTCAACCTTTTCACTTTACACTAAAGCAATTCATGGATATTAGTGATCCATTAAGGCAAGAAAACAACATTTTAAATGGGCCATTGAACATTCGAAACGTCACTTCTCACGTCAGGTTTCTACCATATCTAGAAGGCAAATAAAATGAACAAGAATAAATCTGTGAGATCTAGCAGAATGCATACATTTTTTCTGGACTGCCCGAAGAAAGGAGGTTTATGTTTTTCGAATGTATGTATGTATGTAGAAAGCCTACACAGAACACAACTGATACTGGGTATATAATAGCGGTCAAAGGAACAAATTAATAAAACTCTGTCAATCCTACAGCAACGTTTCGGAACTTTATTGCTCCTTCTTCAGGCTAAAAATGGAATAAACACACTTATCAATAGATGTTAACATCAAAGAAGATAAATCATAATTATACTCAAGGTTTCTCGAATAAAAACTCAACACAAACTTAAATTATTTAAACATTTGAAAGTTATATAGTATTCAAAACCCGATTTAAAATCATATAGAAAAATTAATTTTGAAGCTACGAAAGGTTTATTGTAACGTACAAAAAAGTAAAATAGACTAAGTTAAAAAGAAAAAACACACCAGGCAATGAACAAGATACCAAGGGGCGAAGTGACAGGACCAACAATATGAAAGAGAGATAGAAAATTTTTAAAAACTGTCAATTCGACTTACCTGGGAATGACTAAGAACTACATTGCCCACACGCAACTTCGTCGGTAAAAAGACACCATGTTTTGAACATTACGTTATTTAGATGTAAATGTTTAGGCGATTTTATAACGAACAAGCTCATGGAAGTTCGAATTCTTCGTATAGTTAGGTTAGAAGATTCAGTCAACAATGCGACGAACAGACTGATTTAAATAATGCAAAACCCTTACCGTTCCAGATGCCAACATTTTCTTATAAGATTATTGTAAAACACGTTCAACGATGCCGTGTCTGTCCTTGAATTAACGGTGTTGTCAATTTTGTGGATGTAAAACATTTCTTTGAAATTGCGTTTGCTCCAGTTGGGTTCCTTATTCAAAATTCTAACATCATCGAACTTGAAGTTGTGACTTTGCGACATTGAGTGGCTAGATAAAGCTGTACTCTCACTTCCATTTCTACAGTCACGTTTATGTTGTGCCATTCTGTTAGACAAATATTGTTTTGTTTGTCCGACATAACAACTGTGGCAATCTTTGCAATCAATTTTATAAATTAAACTGGACTGCTTTTCCGGAGGGTCCACATCCTTCAATCTCGAGAAAATCTTTTTTACCGTGTTTTTGTAGTAGAATACTAATTTCGATGTACTATTCTTCATTACTCTCGTGAGATCGTTGGATAGTTTGTTGACAAAAAGTAACTTAAAAAACTTAAAAAACGCAGTCCCACCCTCAGACGAATTCCGATCAGCATTTGTCGTCACATTATGTTGGCTTTGAGAAGACGAATAAAAAATTGAATTTATCAAATATCTCGGATAACCATTGTCTCTGAGTAACTGGGATTGTTCCCTAAAATTCTTACCATGAAAGGAGGCATCACTCAGCGTTGTTATTTTGTGCTTGATGGATTTAATAATCGAAACCTTTTGTCTGTGTGAATGTAAAGATTTATAGTGTAGTAATCGACCTGAGGACATTGATTTCCTATAAAGATCAGTGATGATCGTGTTATTTTTCCTTATCAACATCAAATCTAAAAACGGTATCCGACCATCAACCTCCCCCTCATAAGTAAATTTTAGGTGTTCATTATAACTATTGAAGATATTTGATGTGGGAATAGTTTTATCTTTTGGTAATGACATGATGATGTCATCAACGTAAACATAAACAAAAGGGACTTGGAAATCTAGCTTTGACAAAACTACTCTAATAAGGTCATCCATCAATATTTCTGCTAGTATGGGTGATACGGAATTACCCATTGCTGAACCCCTGATCTGAGAATAAAACTCATTCCTATATTGGAAATAACTGTTGTCGAATATATATTTGAGGATTTTAACCACATAGTCTTTAGAAAAAGTTGTGTTAACACTTAAGTCCTCCCAATGTGTGTCTATCAGCTGAAAAATTATATTTTGCGGAATGTTAGTGAACAACGAGACTACATCGAAACTTACCAGAATGTAATTATCTGGAATAAATGTGTTCTTCAAGTTCTCAACCAATTGAAATGAATTCTTAAGCATGAATGTGAACTTATATCTAACCGTTGCTAAAGTATTCATGAGCAATTTAGAAATTTTTTCCGTAGGAGCATTGCAGCATGAGATCACGGGTCTCAGGGGTCTCTCTATTTTATGGATCTTGACTAGTCCATATGCTTTAGGCGAGACAGCGTTATAACATTTAAGATTTTTCTCTTCAATATCAGTAATGAAGTTCCTCCTTCTTAAATCCTTAAGTAGATTATTACAATTGATTTGAATTTTGGATGTGGGGTCGGTTTTTATTTTTTTATACGTGGAAGAGTCAGAAAATAATGAATGCATTTTTTCTTCGTACTCGTTTCTGTTTATAATTACCGTTTTATTGCCTTTATCAGCATTAACAACGTATATATCGACATTAGACTTAAGAAAAGATTTTGTAACAACTGATACTCCTTACTTTTTCAAGCTCTTCGAGAGCTTATGAGGGGCCTCCTTGGGGAAGACCTAGGAGGATCAGTATAATAATATGATAATAAGCTTTCAACGATTTGATGAATAAAGAGGAAAGTATTCCGGAATGGTTAATACAAGAGAAAAGATATCTCATCCCTAAAAATCCGGAAATGAACAACCCAAAAAACTATACACCCATAACATGTTTGAATAACATATTCAAAGTCTTGACGAACGACTCTATGACCACCTTAGAGAGAGAAATCTATTTGCTGATGAGTAAAAAGGATGCACGAAGAATTCGTATGGATGTAAAGACTACCTGTTTACTAGTAGCGTGATGCACAAGGATTGCAAAAATAGGCGAAAATTACTCTCAATAGCGTGGATAGAATACAGAGAAGCATTTGATAGCCTACTCCACAGATGGCTTATAGAATCGATGAACATCTATCGAACATCCCCAGTTATAGTATATTATAATATACTATAGATGTTCGATAGATGTTCATCGATTCTATAAGTGATGTTCTCTATTATTACACGAGCGATGTAATCATGGCGTACCGATTCACATCTCACAACAGGACATCAACACTAAAGATAGAAAACATAAAAATCAAGAAAGGGATATTTTAAGGAGATTCGCTCTCTCTGTTACTCTTCTGCAGTGCTTTATTCCCTCTTAGCTCAATACTGAAAGATTCAGACACAGGATACATCTGTAAAAACGAAAAAAATTTAAATACATCATCAGCTATATGTTGACGACTTGAAGTTAATAGCCACAGAAGACGAAGAACTGAAAACACAACTAAAAGTAGTAGAACAATTCAGTGATGACATCCACATGCAGTTTAACCTAGAAAAGTGTGCGAAAGCCACGTTCATCAAAAGAAAACTGCAATCTAAAGAGAACATAAAAATAAATGAATCCATGACCATTGACACTTTAGAACAACATGAAGTATACAAGTACCTAGGAATTGACGAACTGATGGAATACAACATAAAAATATGAAAACTAAGCTTCAGAAAGAATACTGTCGAAGAATAAGGGGTGTGCTGGAGTCTATGACTAAACGCCAAAAATAAAATGACTGCAATAACCTCACTAGTAGTACCTGCCATTCAATACAGTTTTGACGTAATCAGATGAATGCTAGCTGAAATCAGGAAACTAGACCGGCAAACTAGAAAATTACTTAACATGCATGGTGCGCTTCACACCAGAGCAGATATAAACCGGTTGTATTTACTAAGAAAAGAAGGAGTATTGAGTTTCGAATTCAGCTATAAGAAAAGATAAGTTCATTAGTTCCATATATACTAATTGAAATTGAGTCATGGCAACCGATTACTTAGGGAAAGATGTGTAAAAACGGGCGGTGTCTGGATGGCTAAACCCTCTTATATAACCGCTATATTACGACGGGAGGGGAAAGGGGAAAGATTTCTACAACAAAAAAAATCTTCTCGAGCTATCGAGAAGGGGTCCTTATGCGTTAAAAAATTCGAGAAATGGACTAAATTTTTGCGATTTTTCCTAAGTAAATCGGGAATTTTGGTAATTGTTTTAAAAATCTAGAGGACGGATCGAGGTTCGAAGGGGGTGGATATCGAATCTTAGGGAGGGGGAAAGGGTAGATCCGAAGACCCTAAGTCGATATCTATCGCGGATTTCCCGTAACGAACGAAAATGTATTTTTTATCCTTCGCCCGGCGAAAAAGCGAGACCGACTTTATTTCGCATAAGGCTTCGAAAATACGACTGCTCTGGCTCCGAATTCTTCGTCGAGACGAAGAAGAAGTATCGGTGCGTCAGGAACCAGCTCAACTTTTACCTACGATAAGTCAAAATATACTAAATCGATATAAGTTCAGGAAGTTTCGCTTCCGGGAATTTTCCTTGCTAGAAGACATACCGAGAAACGTCAAAATTGACATGAGAGACGGACTAACGGCCCTTCTAGGTCGTTTTCGGGCCTGAAAGTTTCCGAAAAGTGAAGATAAGGGTGAAAAACCCTATAATAAACCGTCATGTGGCGATTTTATTTCGAAAAGTGAAAATTAAGAATATCTATCCCCAGTAAGTACCGACCAATTATTCGAATACCGGAGATCGGTCAAAAGTTACGTTGGAGCCGGTGGCGCATGCGTCTGACGATCGAACTGTCGGTGTCAGACCGAGAAAACGCGGGGTCAAATCCCGGAGAGGGAATCACACTTTTTCGTGTTTTTTAGACCCTGTAGGTGGCGCTACAATCGATGTATAGGAACTCGAAATCGCCTGGACCGTTTTTGTTAAAACGTTGTGACTTTGTATCGGCGTGTCTCCGATAGCATCCTGTAGGGGGCACCTCCATTGATCTATAGAAGCTCGAAAACGGCTCCACCGATTTCGATGAAACTTTGTGTGCGTACTTAAGTGGGTCTCAGAGTGACAATAGGAACCCGGTAGATGGCGCTGTGTTCGGCTTTTAGAAACGCAAGAACGACCGGACCGATTTCGATTAAACTTTCTGTGTGTCTGAGGAGGTCTCAGATCCACGATATACCCTCCATAGGTGGCGCTATGATCGGGTCACAGGAACTCGAAATTGGCTTTACTGATTTTCATGAAACTTTGTGATCGTGTTTCGGAAGGCCTAACGTTTACGATACGATATTGTAGGTGGCGCTACATTCGGCTTCTAGGAACTCAAAAACGCCTCGACATATTTCGATAGGACTTTCAAACAACAGGACACGTTAGATGGCGTTGAACTACGGGTTCGATTGATCTATCGATTATATTGATCTACCGGAAAAATATAGATCTACCGGAAAAATGAAGATCTACTGGAAAAATGTAGATCTACCGAAAAAATGTAGATCTACTGGAAAAATGTAGATCTACCGAAAATGTAGATCTACCGGAAAAATGTAGATCTACCGAAAAAATGTGGATCTACCGGAAAAATGTAGATCTACTGGCTAGGTAGATCTGCGGGCCCACTAGTATGGTCTATAGGCAAATCGAGAGGGACAAAGAAGATGACCAGCAAGATAAAAATGAAATCGTCAAGTCTAGAATATCCGAAAGAAAAAAACGAAAATTATTCAAAGGAAAAATAAAACAGGATATAAGAAAAGAGCATATAAACAAATGGAAAGAAAAAAATATTCACGGCCAAATAGCAAAGGAAGTTGAAAAAGAAATCATAAAAGATTATGAAACTTGGGAGTGGCTAACCAACACAAACTTGAAGATAGAAACGGAAGCTTTAATAACGGCATGTCAGGAACAAGCCATAAAAACAAACTACATGAAAGTCAAAATGATGAAAACCGGCAATGACCCCAAATGTAGACATTGTCGGATTCATAGTGAAACTATTCACCATGTAGTATCAGGTTGCCCAATCCTGGCAAAAGAAGCATAACTAGACCGGCATAATACCGTTGCAGCACTCCTACACTGGAACATCTGTAAGGAATATAAAATATCAGTCACCGAGCAATGGTACAAAGCACTCTCAAGATCCTGTCATCAATACACCTGATGTTACCATCATATGGGACTCTCAGGTGCAAACTGATCGTACCCTTGCAAACAAACCAGATATCATATTCAAGATTAAAAAACAGAGAACCTGCCTGCTTCTAGATGTAGCTGTACCTTCTAACTACAATATCGTTCAGAAAGCGTCTGAAATATAGAGATCTGCAGATTGAGATAGAGCTTATAGAGATTATGGAATATGAAAGCGACAGTAACATCCGTAGTGATCGGAGCAATAGAATTCATATCCTCTACAACCTGCAATGCTGTTGAAGATCTGCCTGGCACTCATAACCTTCAATCCCTACAGAAGGCTGTGGTATTGAGTACAGCACATATAATCAGAACAGTGTTATAGAAGACCAATATGCAAGAAACACCTAGGCCGGCCATATACCGACAGCTTGAAGCAGACATCAGGATCGACTGCTTCAACCTGCGACTGCATATTGACCTACAGTCTTCTATTTGCACATATAACTTTGCAGCGGTTTGTGGTTCATAACTACTCCACGCGGGCCATTACACATAAGAACATTCAGATGCCAGTAGTCAATAATAATCTTAACTTGAGATACATAGGTTACATTGGAGCCAAGATATACAACAAGTTGCCATTAGATATTAAAGCTAGCCATAAGTTGAAATTCAGGAAACTATGTAAGGTATTTATTCAGCAGAATAGATCTCAACTAGAAAGATTTTTTTGATTCATACCATTGATCGACTTTCTGTATTTTTGAGTTGCGACTTCTTTACCGTGGGTGACTGCATGCACGGGATGTGAATGTGCATACAGATATAAAAATCTAGGTGCGTTCATGTTCACGTGTATGTAGGTATGTTAAGTTACTGTCAGTTGTGTTCATTATCTAATGGCGATTTCCATTGACACGCTCGGATCACTCGGAGCTGTCACACTGACATATTTGACAGATATTTTCGGTTCAATTGGACAGATGCATGACAGATGAGATCGATTTCGAGTGCTCCGAGCGTGTCAATGGAAATCGCCATAAATAAATGAGACATTTTTGTAAATAGTTGATTGTAAATTGTTTGTGCTGAAATACATAAATCTTAATCTTAATCTTAATCTTAATATACATGGAACCGCTCGATTAGCTTGAAGCAGTCGATACTGATGCTTCAAGCAGTCCGTGTATGGCCAGCCACTTGGTGCATGGTGTGTACCCGGTGTTTCAACCAAAAGCAACCGTAGCACAAAGTTATGAGACAATGTAGAAAAAATAAAAATAATAATAATAATGTCCATTACTATAGTCCGCTCTAAAGCCTGACCGGATTGAAGAATTTCAACATTTGAAGAGTCGCTGGATTCGTTATTATTTGAGGAGTAACATATTCGGTGGAAGCGTTCTCCAATCAAAGAGGAGAGGGGGAATACAACATTTTTATTTTGACATTTCAACAACATGGATATCAAATGAAAGGTATAATGAGCAGACTATTCCAAATATACAGCTAGGGTACATGTGAGAATTTTGAGGCGCTATAACATTTGAACCGGTGTAGTTTTCAGGTTGGTATTTTGATTTAAAATATTATGTAGACCATTATCCGCACGTAATGATGAATAATGGAGAAATGAGCCATCGTAATAAAAATAAACACACTGCATGTGAAATTTTTTTTTCAATTGGCCCAGATGTCTGTAATTTTCGAATTTTTGGATGAAAATGGTCTTAAACGATTTGGCTCGACTCACTTATCAAGAATCCGAGGTCAAAATCGATTCTGTCCGGCCGGCCGTTAACACGATAACTCTCGAACGGAATGAGTTAGACTTGAAATTTTCAGAGTAGGTTTGGGAGATAAATATAACGGTTAATTTCATTATTTCACAAAATCGCAAAGCGGTTTCGGAGTAACGAAAAAAAAATTTTGTTTACATTACAAATTTCAAATTTATTCTTTTTTTATGATGCAGTTTCATCATAATAATCCATTGATATAATTTTCAACTCTAACAAACAATACCTCCGAAGATATGATTTTTCAATGATAAAATCTAAAATTAACATCCGTAATGGTATTTGGTAATTTCATGATCTTATCTACCGATGAGAGACATGTCATATTTATTTCTGGTTCTATTCAAAATTCGTTACTAATGATTTAAAATAACTCCTGTTCTAGAAAACAAAGTATGATTGAATGCGAAATGACCAATGAAATAGCCTCCGCTATCGTAGAATTATGGGGATTATAGGATATTATAATTTTTGGGTGATAATATAATGCCCTTGGATAGATAATCCATATGATGATGGAAATATACACTTTGGTAAGTTAATCAAAATGGGTTCAGAATAGCTCCAGTAAAAACAAAACTGGAATATTGTCTAAGTTTCGATTGATATAATATAATTTTCAGAGTATATTTGAGGAATGAATATCTCGGATAAGTTCGTTATTGGGTAGAATCAGTCTGGTGGTTTCGGATTAATAATTTTTGGCACTCTTGTTTTTTTTTTAAATTACACTTTTTTGAATTTAATTTTTTTTATGATGCAGGTCTATCATAAGAATCCATTGAAATCATTTCCAACTCTGAGAAACCAATACTTTCGGAGATATGATTTATCTGAACAAGAGCGCCTGTCCACGGGGCTTTTCCACTTTTTGGCGCTCTTGTTCCTCGTGCTTATCAATTTGCCCAAATGTCTGTAATTTCCGAATTTTTTGATGAAAATGGTCTTAAACGATTTGGTTCGACTCACTGATCAATAATCGTGGTCGAAATCAATTCTGTCCGGCCGTCCTTCTGGCCGGCCGTTAACACGATAACTCTCGAACGAAATGAGTTAGAGGATTGAAATTTGTAGGGGATGGTTGGAGCGTAAATATTTCGAACAAGTTCGTTAACGGGTGAAATCCACCAAGCGGTTTCGGAGTTATGGCCGTTTTTGGTTAAAACGTTTTTTCAAGAATATTTGCGAAACCGATCACTCGATCCGTCTGAAATTCAGCATCAAATTGTAGAATAATGACCTTTATATGTATGCGAAGTTTTGTATTGATCGAGTTTGCCGTAAAGTGTAAAAAAAAATAAAAATTTTAAAATTTTGTTTCAACAATTATTCTCGAACGAATGAGCTAGGCAGTTGAAATTTCCAGAGTACGGTTGGTAGATAAGTATCTCATTTAAGTTCGTTATTGGGCAAAATCGGCCTGATGGCATCAGAGTAACGAAAAAAAAAATTTAGTTTACATTACAAATTTCAAATTAAATTTTTAACAAGATGCAGTGTGACTATGAACTCCATTGATATCATTTTCAACTCTAACAAACTAATACTTTCGGAGATATGATTTTTCAAAATTTCAATAATAAATCGTACTTCTGTTTCCACAGAATGCTGTACTTAATTATTCTATCTATGAATTATCATATGACCTGTGTTCTTACATGCCATCTTATTTTCCTATGAGAGATAAAGGTCAAAATTATTTCTGGTTCGTTATTCTTGATATAATATACACCTTCTGTTCTAGAAAACAAAGTATGATTGAACGCAAAATGACCAATGAAATAACCTCAGCTATCGTAGAATTATGAGGATGATATGATATTATACTTTTAAGGTGATAATATAATGCCCGTGGGTAATCCATATGATGATGGAAATATATTCGTTGGTAAGATACATAATCAAATTAGGTTCAGAATATCTCCAGTTAAAACAAAACTGCAATATTGTCTAAGTTTTAATTGATATAAAATAATTTTCAGAGTAGATTTGGGGAATGAATATCTCGGATAAGTTCGTTATTGGGAGAATCGGTCTGTTTGAATTTCATTTCTTTCATGAATCAGTTCTATCGTAAGAATCCATTTATATAATTCCCAGAGATCAATAATTTGGGAGATATGATTTGTCAAAGTTTGAACAAGGGCGCCAAAGCTCCTATCCACCGGGCTTGAACCAATTTTTTTCATATTAAATGCACTTCATCGCGATACAATTTTAGATTTATCAATTTGCTCGAGTCTTCATGAAATTATTATCAATAGAGACCAATTAGTAGAATATTTTAACTACACAATATGCCTTGCTGAGGAAATTTATGCTTCCTGCAGAATGTTCTTTCCATTATTCT
The DNA here is from genome assembly GCA_937662695.2 of Halyzia sedecimguttata. Classification (NCBI taxonomy): domain Eukaryota; kingdom Metazoa; phylum Arthropoda; class Insecta; order Coleoptera; family Coccinellidae; genus Halyzia; species Halyzia sedecimguttata. The sequence continues at coordinate 43,317,940 of OW569413.2, read as the reverse complement.
GAACCAAGTTGACACGAATGCCATGATATATCAACATGATGGAGTACCACCGTATTTTTCTCGTGTTGTAGTCTGAATAATGTATTCACGGATAGATGGAACGAAAGCATTGGTCCAAGACTTCCAAGAGCCTGGCCTCCAAGACTTTCTCAGACCTCACACTGTTTACGCGCATGTTCTGGGAAATATCGCGTTATTATTTGGCCCAAATATCTGGAATGTTCGAATTTTTCGCCGAAAATGGTCTCAAACGAATAGGTTCGACTCACTGATGAAGAATTCGAGGTCAAATTTTATTCTGTCCGACCGGCCGCGATAACTTGAGAACGGAAAGAGAGGGCAATTTTCAGGGTAGGTTGCGCCATTTGAGTTCGTTCATTGGCATACATTGGTCAATGGTTTTAGAGTTATGCTCATCTGAAATTTTGTTGTTATTTCCTCTATAACTCAAAATATGCAAATCCGACCAAATTAATACTCGGTGATTACTTGTAGCATGTCGACCCACTAATTTTCACGGAATTTCGTAAATATAGTATCCTCGAGTTACTTGAGGCGTAAATTTTTTCGTATTTCAATTTCAATAGAGTACATATGAAAGAATTAAAAATAATGTGATCATAGATTCTCTCGCTACTGACGTACGCGCATAAAGGCTCCTGACCTTTTTGGCGCTCTAGTTCCTCGGAACTGAGTGCTTATCAATTTGCCCAAATGTCTGTAATTTTCGAATTTTTCGATGAAAATGATCTTAAACGATTTGGTTCGACTCACTGATCAAGAATCCGTGGTCGAAATTCATTCTGTCCGGCTGGTCCGGAGTCCGGCCGTCCGGCCGTAGGCACGATAACTCTCGAACGGAATGAGCTAGACAGTTGAAATTTTCAGAGTAGGTTTGGGAGATAAATATCTCGGCTCATTATTAACTCTAACAAGCTAATACTTTCGGAGATATGATTTTTCAAAATTTCAATAATAAATCGTATTTCAACGTTGTCACAGAATGATATAATTATTCTATGTATGAATTGTCATAATCTAATAAATCGAAGAATTGTGAGTGAAGTGAGAAAAATCTCAGTTGTTTGCTCCGAAATTAGTTTTTCTCAGAAAAGTCTTACATTTTGGAACGGAACATGAAGTATGAGATCTGAGAGTAGTGAGACTGCTTTTCATCCATATACATAGATATAACTCTCGAACGGAGTGAGCTAGGTAGTTGAATATTTAGAGTAGGTTAGGGAGATGAATATCTCGGTTAAGTTCGTTATTGGACAAAATTGGCCAGATTTAATTTGATTTCTTCCATGGTGCAGTTCTCATTCTCATGATTGCACATTTAATCTTGATAAATAAACTATTATTTGAATTGAATTTCCTTTATGATGCAGTTATATCATATGAATACATTGATATAATTCCCAACTCTGAGAAACCAATACTTTCGGAGATATAATTTGTCTGTTTGAACTAGAGCGCCAGAAAGCTCCTGTCCATAGGGCTTGAACCCATTTTTTTATATGTTTAAATTCAGGGTATTTAAAAAGTATGGTGTACGAAAAGAAAATCAATTCTGGAGAACAGTTAATTTAAAGAATTTCAGCATCAATCCTATGAATTGACTGTTCTCGAGAATGGATTCTCTTTTTATATACCAAACAAAAAAATGTTATTGGCACAATTTTTTCTTACTTTTCAAGAATAAATAATATAAAAATATATTTTTCCACATACAGTGTGTTATTATTGTACAGACCATAGGCATAGAGGATTATTTTCACTACGCTTCTGGCTAATTTGTCCAATATTCATTATTACGTATGGATGGAGGTTGATATAGTACATTCCGGTCCAAAAAACCAACCCAAAAACTAAAACGGATCGAAAGTTATAGCGCTTCAAAATTTTCGCATTTTTCGCAACTCGATCTCCAAAACGAAACGTCAACAGATTTGATGGCCTGTTTTGAATATCCTTCTTCAACTAACGTTTGGACCATGAGTCACGAGTCACCCTGTATATGCGTTATAATACTTTTATGCAACCCATTTGGCAAAACATACGAAATAGTGACCGTTCAATTTCGAGAGCTTTCGTGAGGAACTATGGAACAAATTATTGAGATTAGTTGAGAAAATTTCTTGAAAACCACTGACATGCCCGCACGAAATACTGCATAAACTCTCAGAATCAATATAATTTAGTGAACTTACTAGGAGATTCGAACCCGGATCGTCTGCGCGGCAGGAAACGACGCTCCACTTTCGGCTACTTAATCGGACTTACTACAGTTCTGAGACTCACATGATTAGAAATTTCAGAAGTAGATACCAGTTCGTAATTTTAATTTCACAATACTTGCTAAGACACAAAGCCGAGCTGAAATCTGTTACTCGATTGTTAAATAACGGCTTAAACGTTTATGCCGAATATCATCGGAATCTGACAGATAGTTTCTGAAATTAAACATTTTAGAGGTCGAGCATTTACGGCAAAAAAGTCGAAAATTATAGACATTTGGATAAAATGATAGAACACTGTTCCCTAGAACATACGCGCAAAAAAGTCTAAATAAACAAAATTATAAAAATTACAAAAGATCCGAATGATTCACTGAAGTGTCGAAGCGAGCTCCAAATAAACATTAATTAAATCGTTTCGGAATTTAGCAGGCGGCACCAACGTATAACGAAACTGAATTAGAAATTTGAATTAGTCTCTCTAAAATATTTTGATTTCAACAACAATATTTCGTTATCTTCGTTGTCCCCGCCAGCAAAATTCCGAAACGATTTAATTAATGTTTATAGCTTGTTTCGGCTGCCCGTTCAGTAAATGAATATTGCAGCATTCTATTTTTTTCTCATTTTTGGCGCTCTTGTTTCTCAGAACATAGTGCTTATCAAATTGCCAAATGTCAGTAATTTTCGATTTTTTGGATGAAAATGGTCTTAAACGATTTGGTCGACTCACTGATCAAGAATCCGTGGTCAAAATCGATTCTGTCCGGCCGTGCTTCTAGCCGGCCGTTAACACGATAACTCTCGAACAGAATGGACTAGACAGTTGAAATTTTCAGAATAGATTTGGGAGATAAATATCTCGGTTGAGTTCGTTATTGGGCAAAAAAATGGTTTCGGAGCAACGAAAAAAAAAATTTTTTTTTACATTACAAATTTCAAATTGAATTTTGTTAAGGTGCAATTTCATCATAAGAAACCGTTGATATCATTTCCATCTCTAACAAGCTATAATTATTTCGGAGATGTGATTTTTCAAAATTTTAATATCAAATCATAATCACAGAATGCTGTAATCGAAAATTAACGTCCGTATTTGTATCTATGAATATATATGAATGATCTGTATTCATAAATAATGGGGGTTTTTGGAAAGTGTAACCCTAGATCAGGTAGATCATCATCACCTATTTGCAGGTTCTTGAAAAGAATCGCGTTCTCGATGGCGGTTTCCGAACGCGGCAGTTAGCGCTTAGCGCCGAGGTAGAATTTACATAACCTTAATCTTTATTTGTTTATAATTCGTACTTTGAAATAATTTGTGTTGGAAAACAAGGTTCCGAATATGGAATTTGTGAATATATACTGTTTTGATACCAGACATAATATTGACTGTTCTGGAAAACAAAGTATGATTGAATGCAAAATGGCCAATGAAATAACCTCAGTTATCCTAGAATCATGAGTAGGTATTATAGGATATTATAATATTTTTGGGTGATAACATTACGCCCTTGGATAATCCATATGATGGTGGAAATACATACTTTGGCAAGTTAATCAAATTGGGTTTAGCATATCTCAAGTAAAAACAAAACAGGAATATTGGCTAAGTTTCAATTGATATAATAAAATTTTCAGAGTAGATTTGAGGATCGATAATTTCGTTATTGGGTGGAATCGGTCTGGTGATTTCAGATTAATAATTTTTGGTACTCTTGTTTTTCTAGGTAACACTTTTTTAATTTCATTTCTTTTATGATGCAGTTATATCATAAGAATCCATTGATATCATTCCCAACTCTGAGAAACCAATACTTTCGGAGATATGATTTGTCAAAGTTTGAACAAGAGCGCTAAAGCTCTTGTCTACAGGGATTTCCCACTTTTACTTATAATTCAGTTTATTCAAGGATTTACTGCATTTATGTCCTAATAACTGTCAAATACATAAAACTTTCCTGTTTACGTTCGTTCTTGCGTGATACCATAACGTCAACAATATGGGGTAACGTCAACCATAACTAATGAAAAAGAAATGTCGTGAAATGTCAGAGGAACTCTGTGATTCTTTGAATTAACGAAAAACATGATCCTTTCCTCAAGAAACGGTATATCTTCTGTCTTCTGTTGAATGGTTCATTATTTATTGAACTTTGTTATTTCACTCAATGTCTGAAAATCACCCTGTATATCGAAAACCACCCTGATAACCTCAGTTTATGGTTTCATTCGTTGCATTCCTCCAGGGATACCCAGTGTAATTATTTGCGTGTTCGTTGTACCAGGACGTTATCATCTGGTCTAAATGTCTGTAATTTTCGAGTTTTGAGCTGAGAAATGTCTCAAACGATTCGGATCAACACACACAACACGACAATTCGAAAGAACAAACATAGATACTTGATATACGCCCTTTGATTTCGAAGACAGAAGTACCTACTCAAATGACATTATACTTTTCTAATATTTTCAAAACTACAGATTCGATCGAGTTGAATTGGTATTTAGGTATAGAGGAACGATTTCAAGGTTCATGCGAAATTTCATGAAAATCGTTGGCCTAGAAGCGAAAACATTTTTTTTTGAAAAAAGTTCAATATCACCAGAATTTGATTTTGTTGTGTCTGCAACACACAATGCAGATCTTCATATTGTGAGTTACTGAATATAAATGTCAGTGTAATTATTGGAAATATGCACGCATGTTATGAACTGTTTTTTTGTGCATAAAAAGAACAATCATCTTGAGAAATTGATCAAGAGTACATCGAATTTTCGCCGCTTTTTCCGCATTGAGTTTTCGCATCGAGTTTTCCGCATTTTTGATAAATATCATTGTTAAAGTGATTTTTATTCCCGCTTATTGATATTTTTCGCTGGTTCAATCCGCATTTTTTTGGAACCAATTGTTTGAAGGTGTATAAACTGATAGAGACAGTGAATTATAATAAATTGACTTCGATTGAAGTTTGAACGATAAATTTTCCAGTATTTGGAAAGTGTCCAGCTTTCTTTGAGGGATCCCTCCAGGCCTGCAAATTCAAGAAGTCCAACATCAGTAGCCAGTGGTAAGACATTTTACATTCAGTCTCTTACTGTTCCTGAAACCTGTGATTGTGTATGCTCCCGCAACATCTTTATAAATACAGTTCATTCTAGCTCTACGTATTAAATACGGTAAAGCGCCAACATTTTTTGGTCCTTCGGGCCTCCTTCAGAGTTCTTGATTATATGGTTGCAGGTTTTCATTCAAAAGCGTTCATATTTCTTGCCTATTGGGTTGTGTTTTTTTTTCGCGGTCGGAGGGTTATTGAATTGTTTCTAGATAGAACAATCGCTACGCAAAAGAAAATTGAGTTGATTTGTGTTCCTAGAACACAAGTACATGGTACGATCTCAGTTTCAAAACAATTTCTTTCTTGTAAAAACTATTTTTTCCGAACTTTTCGACTCGGATGAGACTGGGTTCAATACTAGCTCTAGAAAGCCAAGCCTGTTTCCTCAGACGCATTCGCCAAATATTAGACTTCCTGAAATAAAGATAGGAAAATTTAGCGGTGATTTTACAAAGTTCCCTACATTTTTGGATTTGTTTAACGCACTTGTTCATGATAATCAAAGTTTGTCGGAAATTGAAAAATTTAATTATTTAATTTCATCTCTGGAAGGTCAACCCCTGTCGTTAGTACGTACATTACCCATGATTCGTGATAATTACACGATTGCTTATGATTCGCTCGTACAACGTTATTCTAATAATCGTTTGAGGGCTCAAGCTCATTGGGAGGCGTTAGAAGGTTTGGTCAAAGTTAATGCTAATAATGCGAGTACTTTACGTCATTTACTTGATACCTTTACTGAACATTTGGCAGCGTTAAAACACATGAAATTTCCGGTAGAAGAATGGGATTTCATTTTGGTTCAGATGTTGTTTAAACGCATGGATAATTCGTTAATTACGAGATTTGAACTTGAACATGGATCCTCTGATATCCCACAGTATTCAACTGTGATGGAATTTTTGAGTAAATATTGTTGCGCTATAGAATCTTTGAAAACTTCTACCGCTTCTGATAGTAATAAAGGACTTACTCCTCAAAAGTTTACATCGCATAATAAAAAGATAAACTCGCATTTTTCAAACGTAAAGAATGACAGCGTTATCACTTGTTGCCTGTGTAAAGAGTCGCACCAGCTTTTCGCGTGCCCAAATTTTTTGAAGAAATCGCCGAAAGAGCGTCACACTTTCTGCAAAAATTCTCGACTTTGTTTTAATTGTTTGAGCTCGGTTCATAGTTTGCGCAATTGTAAATCACTTAATACTTGCCGGGAGTGCAAATTGAGGCATCACACTCTTTTGCACCTTGGATCGAACAATTCCTCAAATCAGCCCTCTACTAGTACCGAAAATATTACGCCTAATACGATAATTTCTGCCACAGGTATTATTAGAGAAACGACCGTTGTCTTGTTGGCTACAGCCTTAGTTGAGGTATGTGATAGTCATGGGAACTTTCATGTGATGCGCGCGCTAATCGATTGCGGATCTATGATGTCATTTATTTCAAAAAGGGCTTCGAATATATTAGGTCTACCCAAACAACGTATAGCGGTAAAGATTCAGAGTTTAAATTCTTTGGAAACAAGTTCAAATTATGGTTGTGTTACTCTTTCTATACGACCTGTCAATCAATATGAGCCTGTTTTGATTACTGACGCCGTTATTTTAGATAAAATTAGCGACGAATTGCCTAGAAGTAAAGTTTCTTCGAAAGCATTTTGTCATTTACTAAATTTGAAATTGGCTGATTCGCATTTTCACGAGCCTGGAAATGTAGATTTACTGCTAGGCGCTGATGTTTTCTCCAAGATTGCTCTAGGGGAAGTAATTCACGGAGAAATTGGTACACTTGATGCCATAAATACTAAATTCGGATATATTGTTATGGGTAAAATCACTCCTCAAATAAACGCATCACAATTTTCATTTTTTGTGTCTTGTCCCGATCAGACATTGAATCAGGATCTTCAAAAACTTTGGGAACTTGAAGATTTACCCTCACACCCTGAGACTTCGTGCCACGATGATGACTTGTGCGAAAATATATACAGGGTGTCCCAAAAACGCGACAATACTGGGAGGTATATTGTAGCTCTGCCTTTTCGAGACGCCTTGCCAACATTTCCGGGAAATCGGGATCTGGCTGTCTCTCGCTTTTTTAGTCTTGAGCGGCGCTTACTTAAGCAACCTCAACTATATACTCTCTATCGGGATTTCATGCGTGACTATTTGGAAGCTGGTCATATGGAACCCGTTGACAGCTGTATAGTTCCTCCTCATTCTTATTACTTGCCACACCATGGCGTATTTAAGGGTGAGGGTACTTCCTCAAAGATTAGGGTTGTTTTCAATGCGTCTAGCAAATGCCCTTCGCAGTTATCTCTAAATGATCACTTGCTAACTGGACGAAAACTTCAAAGTGACATTCTGTCCAAACTTTTACGCTTCAGAGTCCACGAATACGTTATATGTGCGGATATCAAACAAATGTATAGGATGATCCAGGTATGCCCTGCACACCTTGACTATCAGCGCATTATTTGGAGGTTTTCCCCGGACGAGAACATTCAAGATTTCAGATTGCGCACGGTTACTTATGGTATATCAAGTGCTCCTTTTTTGGCCCTTCGTACATTAAAACAATTAGTAATGGATGAAGGTACATATTTTCCTCTCGCCGTTCAAGCTCTTGATAGAGATACATATATTGACGATGTCGTAAGCGGTTGTAAGACCATTGAAGACGCACGCGAATTAAAATCTCAATTAATTAACCTGTTGTTATTGGGTGGATTCGAGTTAAGAAAATATTCTTCCAATAATCTTTCTATATTGGATGATCTTCCGAAATCGCATCTCTCCTTAAGTGAGAAATTTTTTGAATCGACTGAAGAGGATGCTTCACTACGCATTTTAGGAATGCAGTGGTGCCCCTCGGCGGACTCATTTAGATTTTCTGTACGTTTTATCGATCGGCGATGCACAAAACGCCATTTGCTATCAGAATTGGCTAGAATATATGATCCCATCGGTTTTCTGGGACCTGTTACATTTTTTCTAAAGGTGTTGATTCAACGTATTTGGGCCGCAGGGATAGGCTGGGATGATGAGCCTCCTGTCGAAATATTTCGCTTATGGGATAGATATAAGACAGAAGTCTCGCAATTATCAGAACTTCAGATTCTCAGAAAGCTGTTCGTAGATAAGTCTGAGGCTAAATATGAGTTGCATGGCTTTTGTGATGCGTCAGAAAAGGGATACTGTGCCATCGTTTATATTCGTGTTCTTGGTGATCGTCAAATATATTGCAAATTTTTGTGTTCTAAAACAAAAGTTGCTCCCTTAAAGAAAATTACAATACCTCGGTTAGAATTATGCGCTGCCGCCCTATTAGCAAAACTTTTATCATACGTTGAGAATACGTTACAGTGTCAGATTTCATTCACCAATTTGATTGCATGGTCAGATTCCAAAATAGTCCTTAGTTGGATTCAGGGTCAACAGCATAAATGGCCAATTTTTGTGGCCAATCGAGTTTCCCTAATCAAATCCAAGATCCCTTACGCAAAGTGGTGTTACATTCCCACAAAAAATAATCCTGCAGATGCAGGGTCTAGAGGGCTTTTGCCAATCGAGTTTATGCGCAACGAATTGTGGTTTCGCGGACCTTCCGTTTTATGGGAAGAGTTGGAGTTACCTAACCTTGTTGAATATCATGAAGAGGAGGAGGTAATCGAACCTTTGTCTTTTCTTATCACGCAACCGCCCAAAGACGAATTCTATATTCTCACTGAGAAATTATCTTCGTTTTTCAAACTTGTCCGCACAGCTTGTTTTATTTTGCGTTTCAAACACAATTTGAGCCATCCCAAGTCTCAACGAAGGCTTGGTTGGTTATCCTCATCAGAATTGAATGATGGTCTGTTGACGCTGGTCAAAAGTACACAAAACTTCGAATTTTTCAAGGAGTTTCGTTCAAAGATTTTTTCGAGACCACTTTGCCGCCTCAATACTTTCGTGGATGGTTTCGGTATTTTAAGGGTTGGAGGTAGGCTAAAGCATTCCTCACTAAATTACGAGGCAAAGCATCCTTTACTTTTACCCTGTAAAAGTCCTCTCACTACCTTAATTATCCGCTATTATCATGAGAAGTATCTTCACGCTGGTCGAAGAACATTAAATTTTATATTGGCCCAACGCTTTTGGATAATATCTGCAAGGAGAGCTATTTTCTCTTGTATTTCAAAATGTACGCGCTGCTTTCGGTCTAATCCTCGCACGTTTCAGCCGCCGATGGCAGATCTTCCTCGTTTCAGGATTACTCAGTTGAAGGCGTTCTCCCATGTAGGTGTCGACTACGCTGGTCCTTACTCCGTCTCCATGAGTAGACATCGTGGAATAAAAACGACCAAAGCGTATATTTGTTTGTTTGTATGTTTTAGCACTAAAGCATTGCACTTAGAGCTCGCCTCCGATTTGTCTTCTGATATATTTTTGGCTGCTTTACAACGATTTATCTCGCGACGTGGTCGATGCAACCTCATATATAGTGATTGTGGTACAAACTTTGTAGGTGCGTATCGTGAAATGAATAATTTTATGCGTGATGCTGCATCTCGCGAACAAATACAGTGGCATTTCAATCCACCATCTGCACCCCATATGGGTGGACTATGGGAAGCCGGTGTAAAATCCGTTAAGACCCATTTAAAACGGGTATTAGGCGAGCAACTTCTCTCTTATGAAGAGTTTTCGACGCTTTTATGTTTGGTAGAGTCCATTTTGAACTCTCGTCCTCTTAATTCGCTCTCATCCGATCCTGACGACGTGAATGCGTTGACACCTGGTCATTTCCTCACACTGGAGCCTCTCTCCAGTTTGCCTGTACCTGATCTAACCGATTTACCCATAAATCGTTCAAGTCGTTGGCAGTTGCTACAAAAGCTGCATCAGAGTTTTTGGACTAGGTGGTCCAAAGAGTACCTTCATACGTTGCAACAACGCTCTAAGTGGTTGAACAATACTGCCCCCCCAAAAATGGGAACACTGGTATTGATTAAAGACAACAATAACCCTCCATGTCGCTGGTCTATTGGGCGAATTATCGCCTTATATCCCGGTACGGATAATGTACCACGAGTTGCGTCTGTCAAGACTGCTAAAGGTGTACTCGACAGACCTGTGGTCAAATTATGTCCCGTGCCATCCTAGAGGGATATATGATTTCTTTTTTTATGATGCTTGCAACCATTTCATTTTTTTTTTTCTCATTTATATATAGTTTTCCTTCGTTATATTTTTTTTCACTTTTTCGCGGGCGGAGGATGTTGTGTCTGCAACACACAATGCAGATCTTCATATTGTGAGTTACTGAATATAAATGTCAGTGTAATTATTGGAAATATGCACGCATGTTATGAACTGTTTTTTTGTGCATAAAAAGAACAATCATCTTGAGAAATTGATCAAGAGTACATCGAATTTTCGCCGCTTTTTCCGCATTGAGTTTTCGCATCGAGTTTTCCGCATTTTTGATAAATATCATTGTTAAAGTGATTTTTATTCCCGCTTATTGATATTTTTCGCTGGTTCAATCCGCATTTTTTTGGAACCAATTGTTTGAAGGTGTATAAACTGATAGAGACAGTGAATTATAATAAATTGACTTCGATTGAAGTTTGAACGATAAGTTTTCCAGTATTTGGAAAGTGTCCAGCTTTCTTTGAGGGATCCCTGCAGGCCTGCAAATTCAAGAAGTCCAACATCAGTAGCCAGTGGTAAGACATTTTACATTCAGTCTCTTACTGTTCCTGAAACCTGTGATTGTGTATGCTCCCGCAACATCTTTATAAATACAGTTCATTCTAGCTCTACGTATTAAATACGGTAAAGCGCCAACATTTTTATTATTCTCAATTAGTTTTGTCAGGCTATTGTTTATCCGAAATGAGGTATTTACCTGTTAGTTTTGAAGAAACTTTTAAATCTGGTAACTTGGTTTGCCATAATATGTTAATGTGTTGAATATCTTATTTTTGCGCGCGTGTTCCGCAAGGAACAGCGTGCTATCATTTCGTCACAATGTCTGTATTTTTCGAATTTTTTTTCGAAAATGGTCTCAAACGATTGGGTTCGACTCCCTGATGAAGAATTCGAGGTCAAATTCAATTCTGTCCGGAAGGGCCGGCCGGCCAGTCCAGCCGTTAGCACGATAACTCTCGAACGGAACGACTTAGAGCGTTGAAATTTGCAGGGTAGTTTCGTAGCGTAAATATCTCGGACAAGTTCGTTAACGGGCGAAATCGACCGAGCGGTTTCGGAGTTAAGGCCGTTTTTAATAAAAACGTTTTTTATGAATATTTCCGGAACCGATCACTCGATCTTTTTGAAATTTGGCATCAGATTGTAGAATCATGACCTTTATATGCCTGCGAAGTTTTGTGTTGAACGGATGGCCCTAAAGTGGCAAAAAAAAATTTTGAAAATTTGAAAATTTTGTTTTCACGTTATCTCGAAAAATACTGATCTGATTAAATTGAAACTCAGTAGTTAGATGCAAAAGACCAAAGCAAACACTTTTGCAAATTTTCGTGAAGATCACGTGACATGAAAAAAATAAAAAAATGACTACTATTTTGCGGAATACTTTGCTTTTAATGCCGAAACATATGTTTTTGAGGTTCATGCTGCCCTTTCCGGGCATTTTCCGTATTGCGCATGCGCAGATGAGAAGTCCTTTAACTGCTGTAGTTTTCGTCAGAGAGGATTGGGGTTTTGGGGTGGCGGATGCTATTCCTCCATAGAATTCAGATCCCTGATGAGGGTCTGCGCATGCGTAGATTAAAGATGCGATATCTTCCGAACCACTAGTGTTGGAGAATCGGAGTTTTTTGTAAGGTGTGTTATTTTGAGAGGACTTTTAGCCGCCAGTAGATTGCGCATGCGCAGAAGAGAAGTGACTGTTTTTGGGTTGGATGGGTTATGTTGGGAGTGCTGAGTTGATATTATGAGGTTTTAAAAGAATATTCATAGCAATTCAGTGCAAGGACAAGTCAGTTTGGGGGATGTAGCGTTGTTTCCGAGTTAAAGTGTCCGTACCGTGGCCCTGGGGCTAATTTTGAAATTGATGTTACCCCTTACAGGCATTTTTCGTTATGCGCATGAGCAGACCATCAGTGATTTAACTGGTGGTGTTTTCATCAGAGAGGATTAGGGTTTTGGGGTGGCGGATGCTATTCCTCTATAGAATCCCTCGTTGAGGGTCTGCGCATGCGTGGATTAAAGATGTGATATCTCCTGAACCACTAATGTTGGAGAATCGGAGTTTTTTGTAAGGTGTGTTATTTTGAGAGGACTTTTAGCCGCGAGTAGATTGCGCATGCGCAGAAGAGAAGTGGCTGTTTTTGAATTGGATGGGTTATGTTGGGAGTGCTGAGTCGATATTGTGAGGTTTTAAAAGAATATTCATAGCAATTCAGTGCAAGGACAAGTCAGTTTGGGGGATGTAGCGTTGTTTCCGAGTTAAAGTGTCCGTACCGTGGCCCTGGGGCTAATTTTGAAATTGATGTTACCGCTTACAGGCATTTTTCGTTATGCGCATGAGCAGATCATCAGTGATTTAACTGGTGGTGTTTTCGTCTGAGAGGATTAGGGTTTTGGGGTGGCGGATGCTATTCCTCCATAGAATCCCCTGTTGAGGGTCTGCGCATGCGTGGATTAAAGATGTGATATCTCCTGAACCACTAGTGTTGGAGAATCGGAGTTTTTTGTAAGGTGTGTTATTTTGAGAGGACTTTTAGCCGCGAGTAGATTGCGCATGCGCAAAAGAGAAGTGACTGTTTTTGGGTTGGATGGGTTATGTTGGGAGTGCTGAGTCGATATTATGAGGTTTTAAAAGAATATTCATAGCAATTCAGTGCAAGGACAAGTCAGTTTGGGGGATGTAGCGTTGTTTCCGAGTAAAAGTGTACGTACCGTGGCCCTGGGGCTAATTTTGAAATTGATGTTACCCCTTACAGGCATTTTTCGTTATGCGCATGAGCAGACCATCAGTAATTCAACTGGTGGTGTTTTCGTCAGAGAGGATTAGGGTTTTGGGATGGCGGATGCTATTCCTCTATAGAATCCCCTGTTGAGGGTCTGCGCATGCGTGGATTAAAGATGTGATATCTCCTGAACCACTAGTGTTGGAGAATCGGAGTTTTTTGTAAGGTGTGTTATTTTGAGAGGACTTTTAGCCGCGAGTAGATTGCGCATGCGCAGAAGAGAAGTGACTGTTTTTGGGTTGGATGGGTTATGTTGGGAGTGCTGAGACGATATTATGAGGTTTTAAAAGAATATTCATAGCAATTCAGTGCAAGGACAAGTCAGTTTGGGGGCTGTAGCGTTGTTTCAGAGTTAAAGTGTCCGTACCGTGGCCCTGGGGCTAATTTCGAAATGGATGTTACCCCTTACGGGCATTTTTCGTTATGCGCATGAGCAGACCATCAGTGATTTAACTGGTGGTGCTTCCGTCAGAGAGGATTGGGGTTTTGGGGTGACGGATGCTTTTCCGCTATAGAATCCCCTGGTGAGGGTCTCCGCATGCGTGGATTCAAGAAGCGATATCTCCTGAACCACTAGTGTTGGAGAATCGGAGTTTTTTGTGAGGTGTGTAATTTTGGGAGGACTTGCAGCCACGAGTATACTGCGCTTGCGCAGACGAGAAGTGAATGGTTTTGGGTTGTTTGGGTTATGTTGGGAGTAATGAGCCGATATTGTGAGGTTTTAAAAGAATATTCATGTCAATTCAGTGCACGGACACAAGTCAGTTTGGGGGAAATAGCGTTGTTTCCGATTTGAAATGTCTGTATGGTGGCCCTGAGGCGAATTTATAAATAACTATATTCAGTAGATCTATATTAAAATGCGTTCGGATTTGGAGAAGATGCAATTTCGTCCCTAACGGAGGACCCACAACCGATTTTTTTTCTGATCTACGGTAAAACTAACAGCCAAACTGTATTGATAGCTATATTTGTTAAAGGAACTTGAAAAAAAAAAAAAAAAAGCACTGATGTGAAGTCAGTACTCTTTGGCGCGCGTGTTCACGGTGGCTAATTTGAATTGAATGATTCAAAAATTAACAGTGCTGTATCTAAGCTGCCATCAGGATAGAGTAACAAAGTTGGAAAAGAACACAAGTGACTCTCCTTAGTCGCACAAGCTCCTAGAAGATTTGGGAGGGTTCGTATAATCCTAATCATGTTTATAGCACGCGCGCAAAAGCAGATTGACTTAACAATGAAAGAAAAAGTGTAAAAAGTCAATCTGCTTTGGCGCGCGTGCTATAAACATGATTAGGATTATACGAACCCTCCCAAATCTTCTAGGAGCTTGTGCGACTAAGGAGAGTCACTTGTGTTCTTTTCCAACTTTGTTACTCTATCCTGATGGCAGCTTAGATACAGCACTGTTAATTTTTGAATCATTCAATTCAAATTAGCCACCGTGAACACGCGCGCCAAAGAGTACTGACTTCACGTCAGTGCTTTTTTTTTATCTCGATTTTTATCCATAATAACTGGACCTGAACTAATTGTTTTTCAAAACGGTTTTTTCTTTAACATTCTGATTAATTCTGGATTATATCCATTGTTTACCGCTATTTCTCCGATATTTTCAATTTTTTCCAAATTCTTTTACTGGTTTAGATATATAGAGCTCGCGTGTTTTACAGGAACAGACCGACAATAAAAAATATTTGTGGATTTCATTAATAGCATTCATCCAAATGTTAAATTGGAAAACGGAAAATTATGGTGTAATAGATTTTTGTATTTAACAATAACGCTGAAAACCAATAAACAAGCTTCTTCAATACATATTTAGGAAACCATCCCATACGGATACAATTATTCATCGATCCTCGCGTCACCCACTCGAACATAAAGTCGCGGCATTTCATATTAATGTGCGCCGGCTAATTAATATGCCTATATCCCAAGAAAATAATTGTAAACAATTAGCAATTATCGAAAAAATAGCAGTAAACAATGCATATTATGATCCAGACTTAATCTGAAAAAGAAACAATATAGAAAAACAATTAGTTAAGTATTTCCACAAATTATACGGATGAAAATAAAATATTCAACAGCTTAACATATTTTAGCAATCCGACTGAGCAAATTGAAGGGATTCTTCAAAACGAACATATAAATATCTCATTCCGGAGGAATAATAGGCTTTCAAAACCCATTGAGAATAATAAATCAAAGAGCAATAAAGAAGATGAATCCGGATTGATCATTAACTGCCGTAGTTATAATGTGGGAGGTATATTCATTATTAAATGGTTTCTTTCTGGGTTTTCTCTCCCAAACTCCTAGACTAGAAGTAAGAAAGTCGAAAAATAAGAACATCTTGGGAAATAAACACATACAAAAATCAAAAATAGCAGAACATGTATGTACAATCCAAGGAGATCACATGCTGGATTGGAGTAATACAAAGATTGTGATGACAGAATCAGATTACATTAAAGGAAACTTAAGGAGTCAACTTGTATTTTGTTGAACAGAGAATGCAATTTTGCAAATTCCTCAATTGATATTGACCATATTTGGCTGAATTGATTAAAAAGGAGTTGGAACTTGGAAATTTCTATGCAAAGAAAAACTATGTTACTACTGGAATATTGGCTAAGTTTCATTTGATATAATATAATTTTCAGTAGACTGAATATCTCAGATAAGTTCGTTATTTAATTTTAATTTAGTTTCCCACTTTTTTTTAAGATGCAGTTTCACCATAGGAATCCATTAATCATTTTCAACTCTATTAAGCTCTATTAAACTGATACAATACGATTTTTCAATATTTCAATAATAATTCGTAGTTCTATGTTTTAACAGAATGCTGTAATTATTCTATCTATGAATTATTATGTGTTCAAACATGTTATCTTATTTTCCTATAAGAAGCATGTCAAATTTATTTCTGGTTCGGTTCTCATGATATAACATAGCCCTCTTGCATAATTCTACGATAGCTGAGGTTATTTCATTTTGCATTCAATCATACTTTGTTCTAGAAAACGTGTTTCACGAACAAGACTCTTGTTCTAGAAAAGAAAGAATGATTGAATGCAAAATGGAATAACCTCAGCTATCATATAATAATGAGGATTTTATGATAGTATACTTTTTTGGTGATACAATTATGCCCTTGGATAATCCATATGATGATGGAAATATATACTTTGGCGAGTTAATCAATTTGGGTTCCTAATATCTCCAGTTAAAACAAAACTGGAATATTGGCTTAGTATGAATTGCTATCTATAATATAATTTGATAATTAAATTTGAGGAATTAATATCTCGGATGAGTTCGCTATTGGGTAGAATCGGTCTGGTGGTTTCGGATTAATAATTTTTGGCAATCTTGTTTTTTTCATTTACACTTTTTTTAATTTAATTTGTTTTATGATGCAGTTCTATCATTAGAATCCATTGATATAATTTCCAACTCTGAGAAATCAATACTTTCGGAGATATAATTTTCCAAAGTTTGAACGAGAGCTCCAAAGCCCCTGTCCACGGGACTTTTCCACTTTTCTTCATTTGATTTAACAATTCTACGTACTTCAGAAAGGAATATTTAAACAGCACGATTCCAAAGCATTAATATGTGAGAAAACCATAAACCCACCGAACGATTCGATAAGTTCACTGACTGAAAACGCAAATGATGCATCCACTTGTTCAAAAATACACAGAATTGAGCACATAAAAATTGGTTCAAGAACTGTGGACAGGAGCTTTGGCGCTCTTTTTCAAACTTTGACAAATCATATCTCCGAAATTATTGGTCTCTGGGAATGACATACATGGATTCTTACGATAGAACTGCATCATGAAAGAAATTAAATCAAAACAGACCGATTCTTCCCAATATGGATTATCCACGGGCATGATATTATCACCTTAAAAGTATAATATCATATCATCTTCATAAATCTACGATAGCTGAGGTTATTCCATTGGTCATTTTGCATTCAATCATACTTTGTTTTCTAGAACAGGAGAGGTGTATTTTATATCAAGAATAACGAACCAGAAATAATTTTTACTTTTATCTCTCATAGGAAAACAATATGACATGTAAGAACATAGATCATATAATAATTCATAGATAGAATAATTAAGTACAGCATTCTTTGAAAACATAGTACGGTTCATTATTGTAATTTCGAAAAATCATATCTCCGAAAGTATTAGCTTGTTACAGTTGAAAATTATATCAATGGTTTTTTATGATAAAACTGCATATTAAAAAAATTGAATTTGAAATTTGTAATGTAAAAAAATTTTGTTGTTTTCGTTACGAAACAATCAGGCTGATTTTGTCCAATAACGAAATTAATCAATACATTTATCTCCCAAACCTACTCTGAAAATTTCAACTGCCTACTTCATTCTGTTCGAGAGTTATTGTAGAAACAAAATTTAAAAATTTTTTAAATTTTTTTTGACACTTTACGGCAACCTGATCAATACAAAACTGCATATAAAGGTCATAATTCTACAATTTGATGCTAAATTTCATATAGATCGAGTGATCGGTTTCGGAAATATTCATAAAAAATGTTTTTACTAAAAATGACCATAACTCTGAAACCGCTTGGTGGATTTCGCTTGTTAACGAACTCGTCCGAGATATTTACGCTCCAAACCCACCCTGCAAATTTCAATCCTCTAACTCCTTTCGTTAGAGAGTTATCGTGTTAACGGACGGCCGGATAGAATCAATTTCGACCACGTATTCTTGATCAGTGAGTCGAGCCAAATCGTTTAAGACCATTTTCATAAAAAAATTCGAAAATAACAGACATTTGGGCAAACTGTTCCGAGGAACAAGAGCGCCAAAAAGAATTGAGAGCTTAATCTACAGTTACTAGTAGTATACTGTCCAAAATATAACTCATCAATATGATCGGACTTCAGTAAATTTCAAATAAAATCACAGCTGAATCTATAGCAAACCAATGTCACGCACAGAACTGTCACTTAGAGATACTGTCAGTGACATATTTAATTTGAATATTTTCTGTCACTTTAAATGACATATTATATAATGCAAATAACACCAGAATATTTGATTTGTTCTACCGGTATTTCGAAGTAACGTGTCTGGTAAATTTCATAATATTTGATATGTCTCTTTTGGATCTAGGAATTGAGTAAACATCAGATATGTAGACCATTTCGAATAATATCTGAATGCAATCAAAATCAATTCTTGATTGTACCTACGTTAAATGGTCTCCAGAATTACGAATGAATTCTGTCTCAATTATGTCATTTCACGTGTTTTCCTCTGAATGCACTTCGAAGCAAGAAGTATTGATTTCCAATCCAGTCATATCTAGTTTCGAAATATATTTTATTCACAAATTTCATTCACATGTCATACCTAGATATAGAAGTCACTTAAAGCGTTCAAAAACTAAAGCAAAACACGCAAAGCTACATACATAATATACCTAGCCATGTCTTTCCAATCTCGGCCAAAAACTCTACAATAAAGCTGCAACACTCTGACGCAAACCAAACTGAGGCCAAGAAAAACTTCCTCTTCGTTCTCCTTGTGATCTTTTGCCATCATATCCTCTCCAGCATACATCCAAACGTCTAGATCAGTTCCATTCCTAAGAATTCGTTTCTTCGAACTGTCATGGAAAACCACATTAACACGGAAAGTATATTATGAACTATTCGGAAGTTTGTTTAGCGGCCGAGCTATCCTTTCATATACGCACACTTGATTCAAATTGTAAGATAAGCATCCTTCATTGATAAGAGTTCGGATAAATTGTTTACAAGGAAGCGCGATGATTCAATTTCACTATATTCTATGATCTATGACACATACCTTGGATCACTTTCGATGTCGATTTTGATTCTATGTTTGAACAATTTTTAAAAGTTGTCATTCTCAGTTCACGAAAAGCGTTTGAATTTTGGCGGCAAACGTGCAACGTTTTGAATTGTAAGCGATTTCTCAAACGTTTCGTACGAGAAACAGTTAGGAAATAGAAGGCCGCGATATGGCGGCATTAATAGTAGGAGAGCGTGTGCGCTAGAATCTCGACTGGCTGAGGATTCGTAACTTACTAGAACGGTGATGACAGTCCATTGGAGGATTGATTGACGGTTCCGCTGTGAAAAGTTTGAGGATTGAGGAGGAGAATCTTTCAGAATCGCCGAAGTCAAACTTAAAATTCGTGAGATCTGCAGAATATGTAAGATGTTAATTATATCAAATAATGTATTCCAATTTCCAATTCTATAATATGATCTATGAACTTCCGCTGGACCATATCCTACACTGGCTGAAACTTTCATGGTCATTTCGTCAGGAAAAAAAATTGGTTTAAGCCCTGTGCGCAGGAGCTTTGGCGCTCTTGTCTAAACTTTGACAAATCATATCTCCGAAGTACCTATTGCTTTCTCAGAGTTGGGAATGATATCAATGGATTCTTATGATAGGACTGCATCATAAAGGAAATTCAATTCAAATAATAGTTTATTTATCAAGATTAAGTGAGCAATCTTCAATGCTTCAAAACTTCGAAAATTATCATTTGAAATAAAAAGGAAAGTATCCTCGAAATGTCTAGAGCAAGGCTGGAGACGATCATAGCAGATTTTCCATTTATTCCTGATATTTGAGTAGGCAGACGCTGACGAACAAATTATTATCTTTTCATAATTTAATAGTACCACTACCACATACCACTAACACACTAATTCTATATTATGAACCTTGACTCAAGAAAAAATATTTGATACACAAATGGAGATCCATATTTCAGCATGTTTTTGCTAGCAAGATTATGAAAATACTGTATATAGGAAAATGTCTCACTACTTAAGGAAGTAAAAGGTAATATTTACCTCAGTGGCTAACGAATAGTAATTTCTTTTCTATTGCCTTCATAAACTACATCATTAAAATGATCCAATTCTAAATCTTCCAAAACATCATCCCGAATTTATAAATAAAGTATTCAATATGCAACCAGTCAACATTATTTTCGGTTTCAAAACAGTCTTGTATATATTCACAAATTCAAGAATCGGAGACCTACTTGTTCTACAGCAGAAAATATTTTCAAACTACGAATTGACATGTCTCTAATAGCTAGATATCATTTATGAACAGTGAACACAGACAGTTAGATTTCGCATTCTGTGAATAGGTACATAGAACTACGATGTATTATTGAAATTTTGAAAAATCATATTTCCGAAAGTATTAGCTTGTCAGAGTTAGAAATGATATATCTGGATCAAAAAAAAAATATTCAAAAGTTGTAATGTAAAAAAAATATTTTGTTTTCTTTAGTCCGAAACCATTAGGCCGATTTTGCCCAATAACGAACTTAACCGAGATATTTATCCCTCCAACCTACTCTGAAAATGTCCATTGTCTAGCTCATTCCGTTCGAGAGTTATCGTGTTAACGGCCGGACAGAATCGATTTTGACCATGGATTCTTGATCAGTGAGTCGAACCAAATCGTTTAAGACCATTTTCAGCAAAAAATTCGAAAATTACAGACATTTGAGCAAATTGATAAGCACTCTGTTCCGAGGAACACGAGGGCCAAAAATGATACTCTGTTAGGTGAATTCATCACTAAATAGTTCCTTTCTGGGTTTTCTCTCCCATACTCTGAAAAATATTTATGAAATATGAAATTTTATCATTTTGAAAGTGCTTCTGCGTTATAGGAATACCAGATATTTGTCAGAAATAATATATAGAACAATGTTGCCAAATAAACTGTAACGAAACAGCATCAACAATAAAACAACTATTCTGTAACTTTTCGGAAACTAAATCAGGCACCAAGCGAGAATCTTCAGGAATATATTTTTTTACAGTTTTTCTGGAATTTGTCTTTGAAAGAACATAGTAGCAAAGTTTCTCTTCACATAGAAATTTACAAGTTCTTACTAGTTTTTCAACAAATTTAACCAAGTGTAGTCAATTCCAAATAAGCAATTTGCAAAATTGTTTTCTCTGTTCAACAAAATACACATCGACTACTTAAGTTTCCTTGTTATGTCATCAGACCTTTCATCAGAATCTTTGTTTAACTCCAATCCATCATGTGATCTCCATTGATTTTACATGCATGTTCTGCTATTTTTGTATGTCTCTATTTATCGAGTTTTTCCTATGTTCCAATTTTCTTAACTAGCTAGTGGTCGCGATGTTTCTCGTTATACGATTTACCACAAATACAACGAATATTTAATACCTACACAGTTTTTTGTATTTTTGTTTTTCATGAATCGATTTTGTCTCAATTAATAAAGACCTAAGATCATTTTGAGTCTTGAAAACGGCCGATTCTCCTGATTTTTCCATAAGACCGCGAACAAGAACAACAACGCAATCTATTGAATGTAATCCCTTATGTTCGCGGCCTTTCGAAAAAAACCAGGAGGATCGGTTCTAAATTCAATATAGGAACCGTTTTCATGACATAAAATGATCTTAGGATTTTATTAATTAAGACAAAATCGATTAATGAAAAAAAATTCAAAACCTGTGTATTTAATATTCCTTATATTGTGGTAAATCTATACGATTTACACAATATAAGGAATATTAAATACACAGTTGATGTTGTTTAGTTAATGTTTATTTGGCGACATTGCTCTATATGTATATTGCCTCTGACAAATATCTAGTGTTTCTAACGCGGAAGCAATTTCAAAATAACAAAAATTTATATTTCACTCAAATATTTATTAGAGTTTGGTAGAGAAAACCTAGAAAGAAACCATTTAGTAACTATCAATTTGATCAAGTTTCTATAATTTTCGAATAATTGGTCTCGAACATTTCGTCTCGATTGATGGAAAACCAAGATGAAACTTAATTCTTATTAAAAGTTTCCTTTAAGGGGTTTTATCCCAAACTCTGAAAAATATCTATAAGATAAAAATTTATTATTTTGTGATTTGCTTCTGCGTAAGAAACACAAGATATTTGTCAGAAGCAATCAATTGAACACTGTTGCCTAACAAACAACAACGAAACAACCTCAACGGAGAAACAACTATTTCGTAACGTTTCGGAGTCTATATCAGACTCCTTCGTCAGAAGTTAACAGTAACGTGCCGTCTGACAGACTGGGAGAAACTGTCATCTATAGATCAGTATTATATAATCGAATGGGGGCGCAAATAAGACTATAATTGATATATTGAGTATGACTAACCCAATGATTAGGTGAAGTCATTGGTTCCAGGAAGGCACCATTTTCAAATAATCCATAAAATAATTTCGGGCGCAGTCTGATAGACAGCACGTCACCAGTTAAGGGTTAACAAAAATTTGCAGCCAGGGTGAGTTCAGTACCCAGATG
Source organism: Halyzia sedecimguttata (assembly GCA_937662695.2). Classification (NCBI taxonomy): domain Eukaryota; kingdom Metazoa; phylum Arthropoda; class Insecta; order Coleoptera; family Coccinellidae; genus Halyzia; species Halyzia sedecimguttata. The sequence continues at coordinate 43,295,207 of OW569413.2, read as the reverse complement.
GGTGACTGCTCTGTCTATGAGTTTGAAGCAGCGCGCCAAAGCATACTGGCCTCACGTCAGTACTCTCCCATCTTTTGTTTAATTTCAAAAGCTACAACATTTAACATTTTGTTCAGATTGATGTAACCTATATTGAATATCCTGCAATCTCCGTTATCGAAAAGATCAGCATGCATAAAAATTCTACGCAAAATTTTATTTTCATTAATGTCAATAAACTGATTCATCATTCCTCGGAATGTTTAATTTCATCTCATGCTTAGCATATAATATACCTACCATTTGCGCGCACTTAATTTCATTTTCCAACAATGAATACGGCGGAGAGCAAAGTAACTCATTCAATTTTACTATCGTCATAAAAAAATTTGGCAGCAAGTATTTAGCCAATCTTACGGTTCAATTCGATTCCGTCGATCAATGGTCATAATAAATAAATTCAGTATTCCTAAACAGACTCCGATTTAATCGACAGAATGGAACTTATGAAGGGGCTCCAAAGAAGGAGAGACAAGGCCCAGTAATGATGATGCTCCCAGACAGAAGAATAATAATATTAAATGTGGAATAGCCAAATGGATTAAATTCAATATATTGGTTACTGCACATACTTATGGAAAATACCGAAACACGTCAAATTCAAATTTTATATTGTCATTCTTCATCGGAATAATGCGAACCCTACGTTCAACCCCCTTCGAAAGTTAGGTACAACCCACCAATTTTTCAAACAGGAAGTATGGGCTTGTGATACATAATTTGAAAGGTCTCGTCATTCTCTATTCAGAAATGTTATCACTTTCATGTTTTTTGCAAATATCAAATTAGAAAAAAATAAAATCAAGTGATTAGCGATATTTGGCACAATATCAAAAACTAAAATGTAATACAAAATGTAGCAAAAAATTATGAAATTTAATGAAGTAGATGTTCAGAATGTCCACAGTGAACGCCTTGGCAACATCCTAACCTCAAAGAAAACTGTCTTCCAACATTATTCTACATCTCAGGAGTGTTCGACCTAATCGCAGGCGTTATTCGATTTTTAGTACATTCAAATCAAGGGGTTTAGTTTTGTACACAATGCTCTTCACATATCCCAAAAAAAGAAATCTAATGGTTTTAGATCAGGGGATCGCGCTGACCATTCGATAATTCCTCGCCTTCCTATATCCACCGATTTGGAAATATTGCGTCGAGGTACTTCCGGACATTGCGTTGGTAATGTAGTGGTGCTCCATCTTGTGGGAACCATACCGTATTCCGTGGAACTTGAGAATTTCCTTGACCAGGATATAAATTTGCCAAAGTTGAAATGACATCATTTAGAAGTGGTGCTAAATAATAATCTCCATTCAAATTGCTCTCAATGAAATAGGGCCCTATGATATGGTTTCGAACATTTCCTACCCAAACATTGACCTTTTGAAGGAATTGTGTGTATTCCTCTCTCATCCAGTGAGGATTTTCGGTAGACCAGAAGCGGCAATTTTGACGATTAGTATGGCCGTTGAGAGAAAAAGTGCACTCATCAGAAAACAAAACGTCTGCTAATTGGATAATATTGTTATCCAACATGTCTATCAAATGTTCACAAAAATATTTTGTCCTATCAAAATCGTATTCCAAGAGCTCCTGGGTAGGTAGAATTTTATAGGGATGCATTTTATTTTGTTTTTGCGCGTATGTTCTGGGGAACATCGCGTTATAGTTTTGCCCAAATGTCTGTAACTTTCGAATTTTTTGAAAAAAATGGTCTCAAACGATTAAGTTCGACTCCCCAATGAAGAATTCGAGGTCAAATTTGATTCTGTCCGGCCGGCCGGCCGGCCGTTGCCACGATAACTTGAGAACGAAAAGAGCTAGCGACTTGAAATTTTCAGGGTAGGTGGCGCATCCCAATACGACGGACAAGTTCGTTAATGGGCATAATCGGCCCAGTGGTTTCCGAGTAATAATTTTGTTTTCAACCAATATGAATCCGATCAAATTGAAACTTGGTGGGTAGTTGTAGAATATGACCCTAAGCACGTTTGTGAAATTTTGTGCGAATCGTATGGCTAGAAAATTTTAAAAAAATTATTAAAAAATATTTTTGTTGTCACGATAACTTGCGAACGGAATGAGATAGCGGCTTGAAATTTTCAGGTTAGGATGTGCACCAGAACGCGACATTTCAGTTTGTTTATGAGCATAATCGACCAAACGGTTATAGAGTTATAGCAATCTGAAATTTTCTGAAATTTGGTGGTTTTTTGTTCCTCATTAACTCGAAAAATACTGAACCGATGGAATTCAAACATTGTTATTAGTTGTAGAATGGCAACGCGAAAATGTTTGCAAAATTTGGTGAGGATAGCATTTGTAGAAAATTTTTAATAAATCATTAAAAATAAAAAAAAAAAATTCTATATATCAGTAACTATTCGTTTGAAATTCATGAAATTTTGCAAGAGCCTTCATAACCTAACTCTACTGCCAAGTTTCAAGTTTTAATATGATCGGTTAAATATTGTTGGAGATTCGAGCATTCTTGTGCGAGTTCAGTAGTACCGATTTGGTGTAGCGTAAGGCTCCGAAGAAACGATCGCTCGACCCGGACTTTTGCCGTCGAGTCGAAGAAGGCGAATCGATTTGTGTTTTTCCCAAATTTCGTTCTTCTAGGTTGAGCCTAAATATACTAATTCGATACAAGTTTCGGAGGTTTTGAGTCCGACGATTTTCCATTCAAAAAGTCAATCCGAGAAACGTCAGATTTAATTCGAGAGACGGGGTCGGAAATTTTCGAAAGCGAAACTGACGATTTAGGCCTTTTTGGGGCGTGAAACTTGAAGAAAATGATAGATAGCTTTTGCGCGTATGTTCTATTTTCCATTCTTCTGTATTGGACACCCTTAATCGAATTTACCATGGTAAATTATGTTGTCCATTCTCCTGTATTGGACACTTATTTTATATTTAAAACTGTAATTAGATCTTTGAAATACCATTGAATGAAGAAATTCTTGTAAGTTAACAAAATATCTTTATTTGAACAATAAAAATGCATCATTTTATTAAAATGATAGTTAGACTATCCAATTGCTTCTTTTCTTTATAATATTTTAGCTGTAAGTCAGTATAGCTTAGAAATTTTAAAGTAACGTCCTACAATATTAATTTAAATGATATTATAAATAAAAAAAAAAATTGGTTCAAGCACTGACGTGAAGTCAGAAGCTTTTGCGCGTATGTTCTATTGTCCATTCTTCTGTATTGGACACCCTCAAACGAATTTACCATGGTTAATTAAGTTGTCCATTCTTCTGTATTGGACACTTAATTCGAATTTACCATGGTAAATTCGAATTAAGTGTCCAATACAGGAGAATGGACAACTTAATTAACCATGGTAAATTCGATTGAGGGTGTCCAATACAGAAGAATGGACAATAGAACATACGCGCAAAAGCTTCTGACTTCACGTCAGTGCTTGTAATATGTTTAGAATCGATGTATGGCTGAAATTGAATGTTGTGGAAACATCTCTACTCGATTTATGTGAATTTTTTCAAAGTCAAGCATCACATCTAATTTCACATCAATACACAGTGTATTAGCAGCTGCTTCTTTAATCTGCCTCAAATGCTCAAAATTGCGAAATTGCTTCTCTATTTTACTTATTGTCCCTTGGGTTATAGACGACAAATTCGGAAATTTCTCAAGAAACAAAGTGTAAAATTGTAATTTTCGCATTTCCGTTGATGGAACTATTATTCAAAATTGAAATCAATGAAATTCAAATACAATATATGGGAATATTCGAGGGTATATTTATAATGAATTTCGGTAATATCATAATTTTATTTTCTTCTATTTTGAGAATGACACGAACTTTCGAACGATGTACTACAAGCCCATATTGCCTATTGGAAAAATTGGGGGTTGTACCTGTCTTTAGAAAGGGGTTGAAGGTAGGGTTCGCATCTTTACGAAGAAGAATGACAATTACAAATTTTAAATTTGACGTGTTTCTGGATTTTCCATAAATATGAACAGTAACAGATAATGAATTTGTTCCATTTGGCTTTTCTACACTGTATAACTATGACTTCAACAGAGTGCCGTTGGGTACAAACGACGAGATGTCTTCCAAAGAACTTATCTTCCTCACTTCGTTATCTAACATACATGGTATTGTCTTTGTAAAATTTGAAAAATTTTTAGGGATGTACTGAAACCCATAGGTCATACGGAGTTCTGTGTAAGCTTTGTTACTCTATCCATACGCCACCTTAAGCACAGCACTGTTAATTTTTGACCCAACAGTGAATAGTGACCGTTATCGTCTGACTAGGAAATTTCTTTCTTAGGCTGAGATTGAACTTGGGAACTTACGGTTTCTATACCAACGCTCGAACCACTAAGCTACCGACGGCGACTGATTCAATGAGCCGTATTCATAAAAAAAAGGTTATGCTTATACTTGCAGAAAATGAAGGGAATCCTTGAGTTCGCATTCATAATATTTCGAGTGAAACCTTATACTTATAGAGTAGGAGCATATCCTTCACAAAAAAGTATTTGGTTATTTATAAACGTTTCCCTTTACTTTAAATGAAAAGCATATCCTTCAATAATTTTGAGTGTGGTCAGTAGCAGACTCACTCGTGTTTTACATGTTTATAAAACTCAGTTTTATAGATTTTCAAGCAACTAAATCTAATAAAATCAATTTGTTTAAGTTTAATACCTTCATTTTGATTATATCGAAAGGTTAACATTGATGTCGATATCCATCAGTTGACCAGTTGTATTGATGGTAGATGTTGTGGAACTGAGAGAAATTAAAAACTACAAGCAGCGTTTATCCACATCTGTACTTGATTATAAAGAATTATACCGGTTTGCAGAGGAAAATGTGCAATGGCTTGCCAACAGATTTTTATGAATAAATGCTGAAACTCGAGGAGTCATCTGTCCTTTAGATGAAGATATGTTTACGCTATCTCGGAGATCCCGGGTATCAGAAAGGCATTCGTCAAAAACTGGATGTAAGTCAAGCTACAGTATCTCGTACAGTACCGTAATTGACAGCATAGTTGCGCAATCAAATTACTGGATAAAGTTTCCCTCTCCCCCTCATTAACAATATTTGCTATTGATTCCTCTCCTTCTTTTTTCATAGTACTCTCTTTGAGTCCTTTTGTTTCCTTTGTTTCGTACTCTTCTGTTCGTGTTTTTTTTCTTGTTGGCAGAAGAGATTTGACAGTCTTGACGCTAGATTGTGGTTTGATGCTTGATTCAGTCTTTTCTGGCATAGTAGAAGCTTCACTCACTCTATGCTGAGGATATCTATCATCAACACCAATGTGCATTGTGCCTCCAATTCTTCCAATTGTAGGATAACTGTCCCTTTCAATAGCCTCCAATAACTTTTTCTCTCATTCCAACAGTGCTTTATTTCCAGTTTTTTTCAAGTTAGTTTTTTCTGAGAATCTTCCTTTCATATCGTTTATTTTATTTTGCTTCCAGTGCTTTACCAAATGTCACATTGTACATCCTGATAACATTTCTAATATCGTCCTTTCTAGTTTTCATTTTTGGTATTTGGGATTTTTCCAAAATCACAGGAGCATTTGCAATTTCCTCTGCTATGAACCGTAATTCGGTTGTAGCATTAACTTTTTCTGCACTTTCACTATCGCTGCTTGACGAATACATCTTTGATCCAAGTACTAGGCTTAAATAACACTGATAAGAAAGGAAAACAATAAATAAACAAACCATCGTAAACTGGTTGGAACCTGCCGTGGCACATACAAGCCAACATCCCTTTACTTATTCTTGGAGGATATTCTTGCAAGTGTAAGGTAATCATTAAGAATACGAAAAAAAGGAAATGCTTTTACCCTTACCTTTTTCTTCAACTGAAAACCTTATACTTTCTTCTTATACTTACAAGGATATCCTTCAGTTTTATGAATACGGCTCAATAAATATAATTTTCAAGAGTTGAAATTTTTTAAAGTGGTGTCACATATCATTCACTTGATATGCGCATCAGTTTTCTGAGTTAGATTTGATTCAAAGATGTGGTAGTATATTATTCATTATATTCATAAGTTTCACAAGGTACGAATGATATGCTGATGACAAATGTGTTTCGGGTTTTATCTTGTGAAATTCAGGTCATGTGTTTCCCTTTCATTTGAATAATTATTTTAATTTTGCAGTTTGCGAGAAATCAATGAACATATTTTAATCGTTCTTCAGAAAGCAATCCTCTAAAGTTATAATGTATTAAAAAAAAGCACTAACGTGAATTCAGGAACTTCTGCGCGCTTGCGTTGTTCTATTATCTAGTCACGCCTCAGACACCCTCACAAAATACTGCATGCAGGGCCGTAGCTAGAGATGAATTTAAGGTAGGGCAATGGAGGTTACGGGTAGGGCAGAAGTAAAAAAATTTACTTGATGTGATCTGAAGAATCAATTTTCATCGTACCTACTTTTGAGTGAAATAGGTAGTTAATATTAAAATACTTATTTCTTCAGGTTTATTTTATTCCTTTTAACATATTGTGATTATTATAACGTTGATAAAAATCTTCCTCAAAACCCCTGAATCCTTCTATTTGCAATATTATTAAATATGCGAAGGACGTCATTCAGGTCAACTGAATCAGTTCTTCTCTTTTCAAAGGCCAGAAATACCATAATAATTAAATGAGACTGTGGGAGGTATATTCATTAATAAATGGTTTCTTTCTGGGTTTTCTCTCCCAAACTCTGAAAATACCTATCCATAAAATTAAAAAAAATATATTTTGTGTAATGCTTCTGCGTAAGAAACACAAGATATTTGTCAGAAGCAATCAATCGAACCAGGTTGCCTAACAAACAATAACGAAAACAACAACGATGAAACAACTATTTCGTAACGTTTCGGAGTCTATATCAGACTCTTTCGTCAGACATTTAACGATAACCTTATTTTTTATGTTCTGGGGAACATCGCGTTATCATTTTGCCCAAATGTCTATAATTTTCGAATTTTCTGCTGAAAATGGTCTGAAACGATTGGGTTCGACTCCCTGATGAAAAATTCGAGTTCAAATTTGATTCTGCCCGGCCAGCCGGCCGTCCGTTGGTAACTTGAGAACGGAAAGAGATAGCGACTTGAAATTTTCAGTACAGGTGGCGCATCCCAATACGACGGACAAGTTCGTTAATGGGCATAATCGGCCCAATGGTTTCCGAGTAATAATTTTGTTTTCAACCAATACAAATCCGATCGAATTGAAACTTGGTGAGTAGTTGTAGAATACAAACCTACGCACGCTTGTGAAATTTTGTGAGAATCGTATCACTAAAAAATTTAAAAAAAGATATTAAAAAATATTATTTATGTCAGGATAACCTGAGAACGGAAAGAGATAGCGACTTGAAACTTTCGGGTTAGGTTGTGCATCTAAATGGGACATTTGAGGTTTGTTCATAGGCATAATTGGCCAAACGGTTTTGGAGTCATACCCTTCTATACAAAAGCGATCCAATTCACACATGGTTCTCAGTTGTAGAATGCCAGCGCAAAAATTCTTGCGAAATTTCGTGAGGATCGTATCACAACAACATTTTTAAAAAATCATTGCAAACAATTCTATATATCAAAAACTATTCGTCCGACATCGCTGAAATTTTTCGAGAGCCTCAGAACCTAACTCTACTGCCAAGTTCCAAGTTTGAACATGATCGGATCTATATTGTTGGAGATCCGAGCAGCCTTGTGTGAGTTCAGTAGCTGGATGAGTGACCGTTGCCTCGATAACATTCGAACGAGAGGAGATAGGGACTTGCAATTTTCAGGGTAGGAATAAGTACATGAGGTGCTTCTGAAAATGTAGCGTGTGGTTAATTCGGAATTGCTTTGCGAGTAATAATATTTTTCCACACGTCACATTATGAAAACACATTTTCCTTAGCATATTATTTAAATTATTATTATTATTATTATTATTATTATTATTATTATTATTATTAAAATCTTTATTGCATTGTGCAAATGGTGGACATATCGCCAAGCAATTTCTTCCTGCTGTTACTATTTTTTAAGGTAGGGCATTGGAAATTAAAGGTAGGGCATTGCCCCGTTATGCCCCCCCCCCTAGCTACGGCCCCGACTGCATGCCGTCTTTTTGGCGTTAATACGTGAAATAAAGCATTGGGCATCAACTGAATTTAAATTTTAAATAAAATAGTGGACTTACTCACCGGGTATTCGCACCCGAATCTCCTGCACGGTAGGCGAGCACGCAAACTTCTAGGCCATAAAGGTGTTGTTACAATTGTGAGATTAACATGATTTTAAATTTCAGAAGTATATAGCAGTCCGAAATTCTATTTTCACAATAATTGCTAAAATACATAGCCGATGGACCTGAAATTCAAAACTTGATTGTAAAATAGGGGTTGGAGGGTTTGTATGGAATTTCAACGCAATCTGACAGATAGTTTCTGGAATATGAAATTTTTGGAGAAACAACATTTGTTTTTCTGGAATTCTGCAAACTAATCACCAAATTACAATTCGATCGTATCTGCATTTTTGAATTATAGAGGAAACAATATTTCAGATAAGTAGATACCAGTTCTAAATTTTATATTCACGATAATTGCTAAAATAAGCTGTTGAATACTATACTGTTGAATTTTCGACGTTTGTTCTATATTGTTGTCAGTGACTCATTATATTTAGCGATTGTCATTGATGTTTTAAGTTATATATACTCCATTCACTTCTAAGTCTGCCGGTTGGCCATGAAAATTTGACACATTTCACCGTGTATATTTTGAAAATGTTAGGTTAGGTTAATTTTCCTGTCAGATAACAACGCAACATTGTCCTCTCTACATAGAAGTCGTAGTAATTACGTATTTTTCACAATGCGAATTTTCTTGGGAAAAATAATGAATTTGAGAAGACATTATGTGAATTCAACAATTCCAAAGACTGTTGTTACTATGGAAAATATTTCACGTATATAAACTAATTGGAAGATCCAGTTATGCTATTCTCTTGCACGGAAATCAAGGATCAAGTGTTGAAATTTTATTGAAAAATAATGGATACAGTAGCCCGTTACTTTGTGATAGTTCATTTGAAAAAGGAATAAAAGTACCTGATTATCCCGGCAGAACTTCTAAACGAACAGACCTATGGAATTCTCAAGAAATAAGCCTACAGAAGACATTTAAATACCTTGCTGCACAACTTGAAACTAAAAATTTAGTAGTCACTGCTCGAGCCACTGATAATTCTTCATAAAATATAGTGATAGGATAGGAAACTAAGTAATTTCATTTGAACATTTTCAACATGTCCTAAGACAGAATGAAGTTTTCGTATTGCAGATTTCAGTTTTGTATAGCACTTCCTGATGTGTACTTTGTCTCTGCTTCTCCAAAACAGCTTTCCGCATTTTCAATTTCAAAGCGAAGAGTTCTTTATTATTCGAAGATAATGATCTGCGACAATATCTTGTCTAAGATGTAACATTATGTTGATTGTTGGGAGTAGAAATACTAGAAATTGGTAACGTCTCAGAGAATTGTTTTGACATTGACGATATTTCAGAAGTGCCAACCTACCTTTGTTTTAGTTACAAAAACGTGATGGACCTAAATCATGGCCAACTGGAAGACTTTATAAAAGTGAATGGAGTATACGTCTTACTTATAATAAGTAATGGAAATAAATACCGAAAAATATCAAAGAAAATGCAACCAAATCAACCTAAAATGTATTGCCGGGGAAATCCCTTGTACGACAAGGAATACGAACTATTTGTTCGATAGAAATTGAAAAATAAAAAAATGGGTTCAAGCTCTGTGGACAGGAGCTTTCTGGCGCTCTATTTCAAACAGACAAATTATATCTCCGAAAGTATTTGTTTCTCAGAGTTGGGAATTATATCAATGTATTCATATGATAGAACTGCATCATATAGGAATTTTAATTCAAATAATAGTTTATTTATCAAGATTAAATGAGCAATCTGAGAATGAGAACTGCACCATGGAAGAAATCAAATTAAATCTGGCCAATTAGCCCAATATCGAACTCAACCGAGATATTTATCTCCCTAACATACTCTGAAAATTTCAACTACCTAGCTCATTCCGTTCGAGAGTTATTGTAGAAAAACTTTTTTTAAATTTTCAAAATTTTTTTTTACACTTTGCGGTAATCTGGTCAATACAAAACTTCACATGCGTATAAAGGACATGATTCTACAATTTGATGCTAAATTTCAGATAGATCGAGTGATCGGTTTCAAAAATATTAATAAAAATGTTTTTACTAAAATCGGCCATAACTCCGAAACCGCTTGATGGATTTCGCCCATTAACGAACTCGTCCGAGATATTTACGCTCCAAACCCACCTTGCAAATTTCAATCCTCTAACTCCTTTCGTTCGAGAGTTATCGTGGCTACGGCTGGCCGGCCGGCCGGACAGAATCGATTTCGACCTCGGATTCTTGATCTGTGAGTCGAACCAAATCGTTTGAGACCATTTTCAGCCGAAAATTCCAAAATTACAGACATTTGGGCAAATTGATAAGCACTCTGTTCCGAGGAACTTGAGCACCAAAAAAACAAGTTTCGTATGACGATTGCCCAAAACAGGTTTAAAGTACCTACAAATAGTAGATATTCTATAAAACATGTATGAAAGAAGAGAAGTGATAATGAAAAATTACCTTGTAATCGATCAAAAATTTCCTGATCTACGTTCACCAAATTTTTTCCTTTCTCGAACTACTGAATTATGCTTTCAATATTTACGTAATATTTTCAAACATTTTTGGGTGAGGTCCCCGTTGCAACGCAAAAATAAGAGTATTTCACCCCAATATTTTTGAAGTTATAATATTCCCTTCCGTCAGTCCCGTCATAAAGAGAGAGAACTGGTCATTCTATGTCTATGGATAAAAAGCAGTCTCTCTTCTCTCAGATCTCTTACTTCATGTTCCGTTCCGAAATGTAAGACTTTTCTGAGAAAAACTAATTTCGGAGCAAACAACTGAGATTTTTCTCACTTCGCTCACATTTCGGAATACACTTTATTCTCATAATTCTTCGATTGATCAGATAATGTCATGTCTCAGGAAAATAAGTTGACATTATGACAATTGATACATAGAATAATTATATCATTCTGTGAAAACGTAGAAATACGAATTATTATTGAAATTTTGAAAAATCATATCTCCGAAAGTATTACCTTGTTAGAGTTAAAAATGATATCATTGGATTCTTATGGTAAAACTGCTTATTGAAAAAAAATTAATTTGGAATTTGATTTGTAAAAAAAAAATTTTTTTTTTTACTCCGAAACCATCTGTCCGATTTTGCCCAATAACTAACTTAGCCGAGATATTTATCTCCCAAACCTACTCTGAAAATTTCAACTGTCTAGCTCATTCCGTTCGAGAGTTATCGTGCCTACGGCCGGACGGCCGGCCGGACAGAATGAATTTCGACCACGGATTCTTGATCAGTGAGTCGAACCAAATCGTTTAAGACCATTTTCATCGAAAAATTCGAAAATTACAGACATTTGGGCAAATTGATAAGCACTCAGTTCCGAGGAACTAGAGCGCCAAAAATTATTGCCATAGATGAGAATGTGTTATTGGCGTACTTTCCGGAGACAGCAGACCAATTTCTTACATTTATTAGTGGAGCTTCGGATGAAATTAATCTATTATATATAGTAGTTCTAAAAATGGGTGTTTTTGTAGGAGTAAAGCGATATGAACTGATGAAAATGTCTGTAAATAAACTACAAAGGAGATAAAAGTAGCTGTGTACTTGTTAAAATACCGGAAACTAAAAGCGGTACATCTAATTCTTAAGGATTCAGTATTGTGGTGAAATTAGGGGGTTTGTGGCTGGTCAGAAAATATATATCCATAAGACCCAATGATATAAAGGATCACAGATTTGTCCTTACATACGGAACCGGTCAATCTGTCCAACCTCTTGGCAAAATATCATAGGACTTGTGCCTTCAATGATTGCCAAATACTTCAAATTGGATAATGCAAATGAATATACAAGACGGTGTTTGTAACCACAACTATTTTAATTGAGACCGGTGCATCGTAAAAAATTTAAAAATGATCTGAAAACAGAAGTATTCATCTATGGCGGAACATAGAACAGACTATTTTCTCTAAAAACAAAGTGTCAACAATGATAAGAAATTCGGTTACAGAACCACTTTAACTTGCCAGCAGTTCTTCTATGAAATAACTTCCAAGTACCTATTAGTGGTCCAGATTTCCTTTCTAAAGTTTTAAAAAAATCCGGAGAGTTCAGGTCGCATAATTTTTCTAGAAAAATCCAAAATTGCACTTTAAGTTTTTGTTAGTTATAATTATTTCAAAAAAAGTGGGAAAGCCCTGTGGATCGGAGCTTTGGCGCTCTTGTTGAAACTTTGACAAATCATATCTCCGAAAGTATTGATGTCTCAGAGTTGAGAATGATCAATGGATTCTTATAACAAAACTGCATCATAAAAGAAACTAAATTAAAACAAGAGCTCCAAAATATGTCTATTAAAAAATAACCTCGAAATTATTGGTTTCTCAGAATTGGAAATGATATCAGTGGATTCTTATTTAATTTATTTTATGATGCAGTTCTATCATAAGAATCCATTGATATCATTCCCAACTCTGAGAAACCAATACTTTCGGAGATACGATTCGTCAGAGTTTGAACAAGAGCGCCAAAGCTCCTGTCCACAGGGCTTTCTCACTTTTTGTACCATATTTTCTGACACTGGTTGTCGCTTTTTCCGTTTTTTCGTGGGATTCTCCACCTTGAAATGAAAATTCCCCGATGTACCAAATTCAAATTGCGGGTAACATTGAACGATTCAAAGTTACCTTATATTCATACGTTTCCCAAGTAGTTCAGAAATTAAGAATTTTAACAAATATTTAATGTTTACGAATGAATATTTTAAAATGAAACTGGAGACGACCACATAAAAGGCAAGGAAAATAAATAAGTCATCTCAAAACCTCCTTTGTTTATTTAATTTTGAATTTTTTACTAAGCAACCAACGCCCGCTGAAAAACGCACTTAGAAATGGCACGTAAAACGTAACAGAATATTTGACAGATGAGTAGTTCTCATATTGGTATATTCCGTTTCAAACAGTATCTTGGGCTTACGTCCAACTCATACGTGAAAGATGGACGCAAGTCCAAGATGACATGTGTGAACACAGATCATACGATAATTCATAGATAAAACAATCAGAGCATTCAGTGAAAACTTAGAAGTACGTTGTAGGTATTATTGAAATTTTGAAAAATCATATCTCCGAAACTATTAGCTTGTAAGAGTTGGAAATAATATCAGTGGATTCTCGTGAAACTGCATCTTAAAAAAAATTAATTCAAAATTTGTAATTTGTTTTCATTACTCCGAAACCACCTGACCGATCTTGCCCAATAACGAACTTAACTGAGATATTCATCTCCTAAACCTACTCTGAAAATTTCAATTGTCTAGCTCATTCCGTTCGAGAGTTATCGTGTTAACGGCCGGACGGACGGCCGGACAGAATCGATTTTGACCATGGATTCTTGATCAGTGAGTCGAACCAAGGAACATTTTCAGCCAAAAATTCGAAAATTACAGACATTTGGGCAAATTGATAAGCACTTTGTTCCAAGGAACAAGAGCGCCAAAAAAGGGTTGTTTGTTGAAATAATTAATTTCACCTCGAACCTCTTCGAATTGGCGCTATGGCCATAAGACCCGCTCATTAACCCCCATTGCGTTATGAGTGTATTTATAGCAACTGTATACAAGTGAAATAAGTTCTAGGAATATAGCTATTGCTCTGAATTATTGCCAACGCATTCAAAACTGGCGAATAAATTCGAATGAAATATTTTAGCTGAAAAATTAGACAAAAAATGGGTTCAAGCCCTGTGGACAGGAGCTATCGGGCGCATGTTCATTCTGGAACACAAATTTTCCATTACAATAATCTTCATCTAGCTTCTATTTAGTATCAATTCCTGTAGAATGTGATCATAATAATTGTTTTTCATTTTCCAACTGCCCGATCCCAACAATACTTAGATAATATTATATCCATAAATTAAGCATTTCATTATTGCATTTCTTGAAATAGGTACCTTTTCAAGTCGATCAACATCGTCCTTCTTTCGACGTCTAAACTATGACTTGATTCTTTATGTTTATGTCTTTGAATTTGTTTTCGGTGGAATTCAAAGAGTTCATAGAATAATCGATGAAAATACTGAGAGAGACCCAGGAAATTTGACACATTTTGTCTTATATCTCCAGAAATTGAAATCGTATAGAGCCAAAATTTTGCACAATGTTGCAAAATACTACAATTGACGTTAGTACAAGTTTTTGTTGCAATCTGATGAATAGTTCACGAAAAAAAATTTTTTTTTTCGAAAAAATTAAAAGAAATATTTTTTTAAAAGTTACCAACATTTCGATCATAACAGAATTTTGCCAAAAGTTGCGCGTTTATATCCTCGAACTGACTACCAAGTTTCGATTCGACATCTTCTTTAGTTCCTGAAATATCAGGGAAATAACCTCAAAATTTGAAATGTCTATAACTCCTAAACCGTCCGGCCGATTTTGCCCGTTAACGAACTTAACCGTCGCATTTTGATCAGAAACCTACCCTGAAAGTTTGAAGTCGATAGGACCTTCGGTGCTCCTGTTATCGTGCCTACGGCCGGAAGGCCGGCCGGCCGGCCGGACGGCACCCAAAAATCTGACACCGGATTCGTGATCAGGGAGTCCGAATTAGTCTATTAGCCAATTTTCAGCTCGAAATTCGAAAATTACAGACATTTGGACGAAATGATAGGACGATGTTCCCCTAGAACATGCGCCCAAAAATATGAATCAAGTCAATTTATCGTCCAAAAATTTATATTTTTCTCGAAACTAACAATCAATTACATGTTAATGTGATTTCATCCAAATCGATCTTATCATTCACTACTGAAATACCCATGAAATTCTTCACACGAATTTTTCGTGAATGAATAGTAATTTAAATCTGGGAGATTTATTAATTAATTCCTTTATTTATTTATAGATGAAACATCCCAAAATAAACATGCAACACTTGTTTTGATGTAGCACGACCACGTACAAGAAAAGAGCTCTATCTATTATAACCTGCCTTAAAATTGGACAGTGTCCAAACAACTATCTCATTATGGGGAATTGTCAATCAAATTGAATTAACGTACGACCTGCTGCGAAAAAATGCGAAGATTGCGAATTTCAATCTTTTGCGAAAGAAAATTCCGAGGATAAAAATATCGATAAAATGTTTAGATGTCGGGGAGATCTGATTAAAGAAAATGTTTAAAGTTAGTCATCGACTGTTAATCAAGCAAATTCTGTAACATATACACATCACATCCACTTACGTTTTCTCTTCATAGTTAGAATACTCCAAGAGGCATACCAATCAACCCATCTATTTTACACGAATATTTGAAGCCTTGAAGTTATGAATTTTCATTCATTATAAAATATTAATTCTTCCATTGAACATCCACGAATATTCCTTGTGATCTGGGATTGCCACGTCATCGCTCAACGTCCTCCCAAAAGAGAAAGCGTCATTCAGTGCCCATACTTGGCCACTGAGTGACAAACGAAGGAGTTCTAGGTTCTAGGGAACTTAAACACTTCGTTAGTGAAGTACCGGAAAGGCAATCTTAACAACGGTACCTAGGAAGAACCTTACGAACTCCAACCCTCTGTAATGCGGAAACCTTGAGCGATGTTCATGAGGTTTAATCTTTTGTCGCAAGAGGGAGTCTGGGACTGTGAATACTTACAGTGACTATATTCTCATGAGAGAGAATGAGAATATAGTCACTTTACGAATACTGCGATGCAGACTACCTATATGGCAACGATGCCACGCGAAAAAAGGTGATCTTTAAACCATAGACATGACAACTCCGCATCAAAAATGTATCATCGGTGAAAAGTTTGCTGTTCGAGTGTAAAACAGTGTCCAGTACACTGTAATCACCAATATTTCCAACAACATAGATCCGATCGAGTTTAAATGTAGAACTTGTGTGTTGCATTAGACTCTCACAAAATTTCGGCGATATCTGACGGATGGCTTCTGAGATTTCTTTAATAATTTTTTTTTTAATTTTCAAGTTAGAGCATCCTCACGAAATATCGCAGAAGTCTGTGTGTAGGCATTTTTCAACTAACTATCGAGTTATCTTACGAGTTATTGGGAACACAAATTTGAGCTATAACTCTGAATGGGGCGGATGTTGTCCATGAACGAACTTAACCGAGATATGTACACCCCAAACCTACCCTGCAAATTTGACCTCTCTAACTAATTTCGTAGGGACGGCCAGTCAGACACAATTCAGTTTCACCTAGGATTCCTCATGAGTCAGACGGAACTAAACGGTTGAAACCATTTTTGGCCGAAAATCGAAAATTACATTTGGGAGAAATTATAGGCATTCTATTCAGGGGCACAAGCGGACCAAAGGTTGCAGATTAAATTAGTTTTTTTTGTAATACAATTACTCTTTAGATAGAAAAATGTGCCAAAAGTTTTGATGTAAAATATTGTAGGAGTTGATTTTTTCAATCCTTTGTGATGAAAGTTCAGGTAAGGAAAACCATCAGAAAATACCATTTTCATAACGTTGGTTATCTTCTGAATTCTTCCATAGTGCAGGTACCAGGATATTGAACCGAAAATTGGCCACATACTTTAATAAATAAAAGGTTCGTTTATTTTAGTTCTATAGGATGCAGAGAACATGTACAAACCAAAATCAAGCCAAAAAATTATGCGGAATTTCAACAGAGTCAGACAGATAGTTTCTGGAATATGACATTTTTGATAAAAAAATAATAATTTTTTCTAGAGATACGATCCTCACGAATTGGCATAAATTAGTGTATCATCATTCTACACGTAATTAACAAAGTTTTAAATGGATCGGATTTTTTGTTTCGAGTTATTGAGGAAATAACAAAACATTTTCAGATGGGACGAAACCGTTTGGCCGATTATGCCCATTATCGAACCTAACTGTCGGATTAGGATGCGCAACCTAGCCGGATTGCTCACCTTTCAATATTTTTTCAATATATCCAACAATATAGATTCGATCGTATTCCAATTTAGAACTTGGCTGCAGAAATAGGTTTTAAGGCTCTGGCAAAATTTCAGCGATTCTGACTAATAGTTTCTGAGATACAGATTTTTTAGATTTTCTAGTAATACGATCCTCACGAAATTTCGCAAACATTTCCGCGTTAGCATTCTACAACCAATTCCCTAGTTTAAATTGAAATAGATCTGTATTTTTTGAGCAATTGAGAATTTATAAACAAAATTTCAAATGGGTATAACTCCAGCACCGTTCGGCCGAATATGTATATTAACGAACTTAACTGTCGCATTAGGATGCGCAACCTACCCTGAAAATAGCAAGTCACTATCTCTTTCCATTGAAAAGTTATCGTGGTGACGGTAACCCATCTATATACTGAACTCGTCCAACGCTGGACGGTTTCCAGTATTTTTTCAATATCTCCAAAATATAGTCTATTTTCCCGTTTTGATTATTCGAATTTGAACAAACTGAGTCTAACATTGAATATATAATATATTATTATTAATTTTTTCAATGGAAAAGTTTAATATTGCTGCCATATGACGATGACGAATAACGAATGACGATAACATTGAAGGATTTCGAAGTTTCATGGAAATCGTTAGTAAACGAAAGAACATACCTAACGATTTTAGAATATCATATTTTTCAGATTTTTCATAATAAGTCTAGAACAAAGGAAAATTGGTTCAAGTACTGACGTGAAGTAGGAGCTTTTGCGCGCATGTTCTATGGTCTACTCACCTCTATTGGACACGCTACTACGAATTTAGGATCGACATAAACACAGTTTTCTTAGCTTTTATAAAATACAGTTCATTTTAATGATATACTTCAGTAGAGAATCGTATATGATCACAGAATTTTCAAATTGTGACATATTATGTATTCTATTGGAATTGAAATACGAAAAGACTTACGCCTCGAGTATCTGGATACGATATTCACAAAATTCCGCGAAAATTAATTGGTCAGCATTCTACTCTTAATCACAGAGTTTTAATAATAGTGGAGAGCATCGAATTTATCACCACCCTGCATGTATATCCTATCGTGTCCAAATTTGAAACTATCGGACAGATAGTTTCTGCGATACTGAGTATTTTTTTTAAGTTTCTAGTGACTCGATCCTCACCAAATTTCTACTATTAACCAAGTATCGATTTTGAAAATTTGTCGTATTATGCTCATTAACGAACTTAACCGTCGCATTCGGATACGCAACCTACCTTGAAAATTTCAAGTCGCTATCACTTTTCGTTCGAAAGTTATCGTGGCAACGGTTGGCTAGAATCGAATTTGACCTCAAATTCTTCATCAGTGACTCGAGCTTAATCGTCTGAGACCATTATCAGCAAAAAATTCGGAAATTACAGTCATTTGGGCAAATTGATAGCACGCTGTTGCATAGAACATGCGCGCAAACACCATTTCCAAGTGCGGCAGAATCGAATTTTGGAGGTATTTGATCGATATAATTACCGACATAATCGTGTAATTAGAACTGTGCCTCTTTTCTCAACACTGTAATGCAATATCTTTGGTTCAACAATAATGGCAATATTATTACTATTAAATATATTAATCGCTCAAAGAAAGCTCTGATGTAGTCATCAGTGCTTTTATGACGTTTCACTCAAGAACTTATTCCACCTGAATGTGACTAGAAATTCGTTCCAGAAGGAAAAATATTCGATCTTGTCACAAATGAAAAGATACGGAAAACTCAGCACATGGACTAGACACTGCGATGATCTGGTTTATGAGGTGTCAACCCAATTTGCCATATAACGATGTGTATCTATTGATCAGACTTCGGAATCTAGGTGATATCTGATTTTAAGATTTGTTAATAAATCGTAAATGTCAACGTTAACTGGCGAATTTCCTCCGGGATAAAAGGGCGAACAGGAATCGACCTTATTCAAGACAGGGTAGGATTGCAACGCTTTTGTCGCTCCAGTTATTAATACAACATACAGTGAGCGTCCAAAGTATGAAATAATAGATCTCATAGGTCAAATTATTTTATTTTTTGAGGAACATTTTCCCGTAATTCTTATTGTTCTACCATTTCCCGTTACCCAGCAGTGATTTATTTTTAATTGCAAGCGCCTATTTTTTTTCTTGCCTTGTATTGATCATGAAATTTTGAATTCAGTAATTCACATTGAATGCCATTTGGGTCAATAATTCTCGAGATATTAATTTTTTGATTTGAAAAACATGTGATATTTTGAACAATGTCTTCACCAAATAATACTTGATGGTGTCTTAACTTACAGAAATTTTCAAAGTATGCGTTCAAATTGATGGCCATCCACTTCTTGACAGTACGCCAATGGAGCTCGAATCTCGGAACCATCATTTTGGAGAGTTTCAGGCTAAATTGCTCTTAGACTATGAAAGCAACTAGACTCTCGTCCACTACAGTTTTTTGTCGTCTGACATATGTTTCGGAAACAATGTTTCCATCTTCAAAGACGAAGCGTTACAGTAACGCTTCGTGTTTGAAGCAAGAGTGTAGATACTTTTGTAGTGTAGTGTAGTAAGTCCACAGTGAACTCAAACTTGAATATGTATTGCTCTTATTTCGTCGCGAATCCTCTGTGTCAACTCCTCGTTGTTGTTTTGCCGATGGAGATAAACTTTGCTCTTGATATAACCTCATAAGAAAAAGTCTATCGGAGTCAGCTCTGATGATGGAGACCATGCCGGCCATTCACTAAAACCTCGCCGACCGATTCACCTGTTTGGGAACACTTCGTTCAGGTAATCACGTACATCTTGAAAATGTTTGGGTGGAGCTCCATCCTGTTGAAATCAATGCGTTTCATTTGTAAAATCTGGATCTGCATCGTTCGGAAAAAGAAGCGCCAATGCCGGAATCAGGTCATTCCATAATGAATCCAAATATTTTGGACCTGTTAACGGTCCTTCAATAAAGACAGGCACAATAACCCTGTTCTTAACAGATCCAACCTATACATTCACTTTTTCTGGAAATCGTGTATGTGCCTCCATCATCCAGTTTGTATTGTGATCTGACCCATAGCAACAGTATTGTCTGTTGATAGTTCGATTTAAATAAAATGTCGCTTCGTCACTAAATAAAATTCGAGCTGGAAACCCCCCATCGGCATTGCAAAGGTCCATTATTTGTTCTGCGCTTAATTCATCTTGAATGGGTGCCATTTACGACATGTTAATATTCTAAAATCCGACCACATTTCGGATCCTTCACGTATCCGAACTTCTCATACTTTCTCATTATTCAAGTAACAGAACTAGGGCTTCACGGGAGAGCGAGATTTTTCTCGTCTCGTCTCGTTCTCGTCTCTTCTCGGAAAAGCGAGACGTGACGAGACGAGACGTTTTGAAAAATATTATAGGCTATACCGAGACCCAATGCTTCGAAAATTTCGTCTCTATCTGAACATATGGAGAAATTTATTCTCTTGTGCTCCTTGTAGTGAAGATGTGAACAATAATTGTATACATCTGTGGAACTACGTATAATAAAACTGGTAAAGAAATGATAAATGAAGCTATTCAATGTTTCGAAAAGTGTTATGAGGAATACGCCAAGAAAACCCTCAATGATCTACCCACTGGGAAGGTATACTTTGAAAAATATACTAAATTATTCAATTCTATTAAAAATGTATTGACATCGATAGCCTATTCAAAACATCAACAAAACTTTCGAAATATTGGAAAGCTGAGTTTGAAGAATATTTGCTGTTAGAAAGAGCAAATAGGAATCAAAATATTTTACAGTGGTGGAGAGTGATGAAAAAGTTCTACCTACACTTTCCAGGATTTATTATCGTTATTCAGAATTAAGCGGGACGAGGCGAGACAACTGATATCGAGACGAGAACGAGACTTAAACGAGACTTAATTTTTTGGTAATTGGCGAGACCGAGACGAGATTTTTTATACTCTCGCCCACTCTCGTCTCGTGTGAAGCCCTAAACAACACCCTGAGTTACAGGTTCAGCATTAGGATATTTTTCATTCAAATAATCACAAACTTCTCGATGGGAGCGTGTTCTATCTTTACAGATCCTAATATTTAGCTTTTCTATTATGTCTGATGCCGATAACCGCTAAACCATTTTGAGTTCAGTTTAGTAAGAAAATAAGGTTCAAAAAAAAAAAAAAGCACTGACGTGTAGTCAGTACTCTTTGGCGCGCGTGTTCACGGTGGCTAATTTGAATTGAATGATGAGTACTTCAAGCTCAGTAGATAGAGCGAGCCGAAGATCTACCCAAAGGATAGTGGACACCATTCACTGTCGGTTCAAAAATTAACAGTGCTGTATCTAAGCTGCCATCAGGATAGATTAACAAAGTTGGTAAAGAACACAAGTGACTCTCCTTAGTCGCACAAGCTCCTAGAAGATTTGGGAGGGTCAGTATAATCCTAATCATGTTAATCGCACGCGCGCCAAAGCAGATTGACTTTTTACACTTTTTCTTTCATTGTTAAGTCAATCTGCTTTTGCGCGCGTGCGATTAACATGATTAGGATTATACTGACCCTCCCAAATCTTTTAGGAGCTTGTGCGACTAAGGAGAGTCACTTGTGTTCTTTACCAACTTTGTTAATCTATCCTGATGGCAGCTTAGATACAGCACTGTTAATTTTTGAACCGACAGTGAATGGTGTCCACTATCCTTTGGGTAGATCTTCGGCTCGCTCTATCTACTGAGCTTGAAGTACTCATCATTCAATTCAAATTAGCCACCGTGAACACGCGCGCCAAAATGTACTGACTACACGTCAGTGCTTTTTTTTTTTTTTCAAGTTCCTTTAACAAATATAGCTATCAACTTCAGTTTGGCTGTTAGCTTTACCGTAGATCGAAAAAAAATGCGGTTGTGGGACCTCCGTTTGGAACGCAATTGCCTCTTCTCCAAATCCGAACGTATTTTAATATAGATCTACCGAATAAAGTTATTTATAAATTCGCCTCAGGGCCACCATACAGACATTTCAACTCGGAAACAACGCTATTTCCCCCAAACTGACTTGTGTCCGTGCACTGAATTGACATGAATATTCTTTTAAAACCTCACAATATTGGCTCATTGCTTCCAACATAACCCAAACAACCCAAAACCATTCACTTCTCATCTGCGCAAGCGCAATATACTCGTGCCTGCAAGTCCTCCCAAAATTACACACCTCACAAAAAACTCCGATTCTCCAACACTAGTGGTTCAGGAGATATCGCTTCTTGAATCCACGCATGCGCAGACCCTCACCAGGGGATTCTATAGAGGAATAGCATCCGCCACCCCAAAATCCCAATCCTCTCTGACGAAAGCACCAGCAGTTAAATCACTGATGGTCTGCTCATGCGCATAACGAAAAATGCCCGTAAGGGGTAACATCAATTTCGAAATTAGCCCCAGGGCCTCGATACGAACACTTTAACTCGGAAACAACGCTACATCCCCCAATCTGACTTGTCCTTGCACTGAATTGCCATGAATATTCTTTTAAAACCTCACAATATCGGGTCAGCACTCCCAACATAACCCATACAACCCAAAAACAGCCACTTCTCGTATGCGCATGCGCAATCTACTTGCGGCTGAAAGTCCTCCCAAAATCACACACCATACAAAAAACTCCGATTCTCCAACACTAGTGATTCAGGAGATATCGCCTCTTGAATCCACGCATGCGCAGACCCTCACCAGGGGATTCTGTAGAGGAATAGCATCCGCCACCCCAAAACCCCAATCCTCTCTGATGAAAACTTCAGCAGTTAAATCACTGATGGTCTGCTCATGCGCATAACGAAAAATGCCCGTAAGGGGTAACATCAATTTCAAAATTGGCCCCAGGGCTACGGTATGCACACTTCAACTCGGAAACAACGGTATTTCCCCCAAACTGACTAGTGTCCGAGCACTGAATTGCTATGAATATTTTTTTAAAACCTCACAATATCGACTCAGCACTCCCAACATAACCCATCCAACCCAAAAACAGTCACTTCTCTTCTGCGCATGCGCAATCTACTCGCGGCTAAAAGTCCTTTCAAAATAACACACCTTACAAAAAACTCCGATTCTCCAACACTAGTGGTTCGGAAGATATCGCATCTTTAATCTACGCATGCGCAGACCCTCATCAGGGATCTGGATTCTATGGAGGAATAGCATCCGCCACCCCAAAACCCCAATCCTCTCTGACGAAAACTACAGCAGTTAAATGACTTCTCATCTGCGCATGCGCACAACGAAAAATGTCCGGAAAGGGCAGCATGAACCTCAAAAAAATAGGTTTCGGCATTTTAAGCAAAGTATTTCGCAAAAAAGTAGTAATTTTTTTATTTTTTTCATGTCACGTGATCTGCACGAAATTTTGCAAAAGTGTTTGCATTGGTCTTTTGCATCTAACTACTGAGTTTCAATTTAATTAGATCAGTATTTTTCGAGTTATCCTGAAAACAAAATTTTGAAATTTTTGAAATTTTTTTTGCTACTTTAGGGCCGTCCGATCAAAACAAAACTTCGCAGGCATATAAAGGTCATGATTCTACAATTTGCTGCCAAATTTCAGAAAGATCGAGTGATTGGTTCCGGAAATATTCATTAAAAACGTTTTGACTAAAAACGGCCTTAACTCCGAAACCGCTCGGTGGATTTCGCCCGTTAACGAACTTGTTCGAGATATTTACGATACAAAACTACCCTGCAAATTTCAACGCTCTAAGTCGTTCCGTTCGAGAGTTATCGTGCTAACGGCCGGCCGGACCGGACGGACAGAATTGAATTTGACCTCGAATTCTTCATCAGGAAGTCGAACCTAATCGTTTGAGACCATTTTCGAAAAAAAATTCGAAAAATACAGACATTGTGACGAAATGATAGCACGCTGTTCCTTGCGGAACACGCGCGCAAAAACCAATTCGAATTAAATTCAGATAAGACTACCAATTGAAATGATTTGCAATATTCATTGTAGGTAAGTAGGCACTAGGAGAACCTTTGATTAGGGAAGAGAGGGGATATCGCATGCCGTACTACGCAAAGCTATCAATCTAAAACCAAAACTGACAGTTTGGTGGACACCGAACGATGTGGTGGACGTTTGTTTCTGGTATTTATCTGAGCGTTTACGGACTCTTTTGTTATAAAACTGTATTACACATAATGGTAGGATGCGCAGCTTACGGCTGTAACACAGCACCACAGCAGGAAAAAGGAGCCTGGTTCTGTGGTCATTTGGTGCCCGTTTGGTTTCAATATCAGGGAGTATGTTATCCGTCCTCTCTCTTCTATAGTCTTAGAGGAGAACACACAAGACCTCCAGATGTTTTAAAATATTTTTTTAATTTCAGTATCAATACTGGTATCGTTTTTGTAACAAAAAAGTGTTAATATGAAGACACAATTTACAAATATTCACATATCTTTCAAATTGTAAAATGAATACCTCGAGAATTATTGGCCCAAATAGTGTTACATGTTACAAGTACATTACCGAATTTAGAATATTAAGATCTATCCATGTCAAGAAAAAAAATAGGGGCATGCAATCTAAAAATTAATATCGATGACGGCACTACTTGTTAACGGGAAATGGTAGAACAACAAGGATAACGGCAAAATGTTCGTCGAAATATAAATCAATTTGACTCTTACGGAGAGGGTAGAAAATAAATCCATTATTCCATACTTTTGACAGTCACTGTATACAGGGCTTTCCAGTAACTCCGCACCAAGAGGGACTTTTTCTATTAATATTTCCGAAATTTATTTTTTACATGGAGTTGGTGCATCAAAAATGATATAAAACCGGTCAACAGTGACTTCCGGTTTGAGTGGAAATTACCATTTTTAATCATAAAATGTCGATTATCTCGGAAAATTCGATCTTTTTGAATGCTCTGAGAAAACTCGTTTGAAACTACAATTTAGATCAATGTGCAAGGTCGGAAATTAAAAAAAAACTGTTTGCTTCGAAGTCTTTTAAAAACTGAATTATTACATTACTGAATTTTGTTTGATGACTAGACAATTAATATTATTGAATATAGTTTTTCGAATTTTCAGAAATCTGTGATCATAGAAAATAATTATCTGTTGATGGAATTGAGCTAACGATAGAAATTCATGACAAAATACGATTTGAATCAAATATTTAGCTATGAATTGGCATTTTGCAGCAAGATTCGCATTCTTGGAATTCTCATATGTGAAATGAATGTCTAATTGAAAGATTGTAATAGCGGAAATACGAATGGGACCAACATTGCACCAGAATGAAATGATTTTTGAGAACGGAAAGAGCTAGCGACTTGAAATTTTAAGGGTAGGTGGCGCATCCCAATACAACGAACAAGTTCGTTAATGGGCATAATCAGCCCAATGGTTTCCGAGTAATAATTTTGTTTTCAACCAATATAAATCCGATCGAATTGAAGCTTGGTGAATAGTTGTAGAATAT
Source organism: Halyzia sedecimguttata (assembly GCA_937662695.2). Classification (NCBI taxonomy): domain Eukaryota; kingdom Metazoa; phylum Arthropoda; class Insecta; order Coleoptera; family Coccinellidae; genus Halyzia; species Halyzia sedecimguttata. Next base: position 43,269,485 of record OW569413.2, on the reverse strand, counting down.
AAACCTAAGCACGTTTGTGAAATTTTGTGAGAATCGTATCACTAGAAAATTTTTAAAAAATTATATAGAAATATTTTTTATGACTCGATAACCTGAGAACGGAAAGAGATAGCGACTTGAAATTATCATGTTAGGCTGCGCATCTGAATTTGACATTTGAGTTTGTTCATAAGCATAATTGGCCAAACGGTTTTGGATTTATCCACATCTAAAATTTGGTTGTTATTTCCTTAATAACTCGAAAAATACCAAACCGATCCAATTTAAATATGGTTATTAGTTGATGATTGCCAACACGGAAATTCTTCCAGAATTTTGTGAGGATCGTATCACCAGAAATTTATTTAAAAACATTGAAAAAAATACTATATATCAGAAACTATTCATCCGACATGGCAGACATTTTGCGAGAGCCTTCAGAACCTATCTCTACTACCAAGTTCCAAGTTTGAACACGATCGGATCTATATTGTTGGAGATCTGAGCAGCCTTGTGTTAGTTCAGCTGGATGGATGACCGTTGCCTCGATAACTGCCGAACGAAAGGAGATAGGGACTTGCAATTTTCAGGGTAAGTTCCGCATCTAAATGGGAGAGTTAAGTTCGCTGTTGGCCATAATCGGCCCACCGGTTTCGGAGTTATAACCATCTGAAATATTATCCTCAATGACTCAAAAAATATAGATCCGATCAAATTGTAGCTTGCTAACTTGTTGTAGAATATCGACATCAAGACGTGTGTAAAATTTTGTGAGAATCGTACCCCTAGAAAATTTTAAAGAAATTACGAAAAAAAAATTTGATCAAGCCCTGACTTGAAGTCAGGTGCTTTTGCGCGTATGTCCTATTGTCCATTCTTCTGTATTGGACACTCTTAATCAAATATACCATGGTGAAGAGAAGAATGGACAATAGAACATACGCACAAAAGCTCCTGACTTCACATCAGTGCTTGTTATGTCTACGAAATGACAGATGAAAATGCATGCTTTTCCCTAGAATTGTATAGCACCAATGACGTCGGTAGAAAAAAATTGACAAGTGACAGCTTCCCGTTGGTGGAACGAAGCAGTTTGCGCATGCGCAGAAATGACATTTTTTATTTAGCGCACAGATTTAGCGATAAACCATAGATGAATAGAATAACATTCTATGGTTAAGAGCCACTTAGCAATAGTTGACATTTGTCTGCCATGAAAATGAAGTGTTCTGTGCCCTGTGATCGTGATCTAGGACATAATATTTAACCGTGGCCTCGTTCAAATTGATGACGTATTGCAAAACTAAGAAAAGGCAAAATGTAAGCTTTTCGTCAATGTGGTAAGCATGTACGAAAAAATATTGGATTGTATAGCAATTCGTACAATTGTGTAGCCAGGAGCAGCCCTGCCATTCATCATCAGTTGGTTTCAATTCGTACGACAGCCTGAACCATTCAGTGCCTGAAATTGCCTCTTGTGTCCAATTCTGCATCATCGAAAACCGTCTCTCTCTCACCGATATGCCTTTCTTCGACTTGGAAATCGATCTCGAAGCATCGAAACCATCTCACCACCCGTTCTTTCACTTAGACCGGTCTCACAATATGTAAGAGAATTCGATATGCCTAAGTCGTAGATTTATTTATATTGAAACTGAAAACTGAAACCTCTCGCACATGACGAGAATTTGGCTTGTAAACTGACATCTAGAATATCTTCATGATGCAGGCACAAATCGCCTAATGTTTTTATGGAGTTTTGATGACAGATGACCAAGTTTATTGCACGACTTCTATTATCTATTTATTTCTATCACTACTTTCTGCTGAAGCCATTTATTCGAAAAAGGCGGAAACGAGCTACAGTCAAATTAATACTATAATTAGTAGCCTCAGCACCTCAAGTCAATCTTATTGCCCTACTTCAAAATATTTGCCGTCTTACATTGTTGGGGCATTGGTGTACTCGTGGTGGCGTAAGGTCAGTCTCAATCTCAAATCCTACACAGAACCCACAAGATTCTCCTGTCTTGCACAAGCTCCTAGGAGCTCCCTTGGGATCTCCTTGGAGAAGACATTGGGGGGTCAGTATAATCATAACCATGTGATTATCAAGGGCGCTAAAGAAGACTGACCTCACGCCTGAATTTCAAAATTCGCCCTAGGGCTACGGTATGGACAGTCGACCTAGCAAACATGGCTATTTCCCCAAAACTGACTTGTACCTACAAAAAGTCGCCATGAGGTGGGAATATGACCTTTCATTCTCTACTGTCTGTGTCACCCAGCCTTCCCTAGTCGCTCAACTTTCAGACAAATTTTGAAATTCTTGTTTAAATACCACTCACCGTTCAACCACTTTTTCAATCGTACTGTATATGAGCAAAATCCTTTCAGTCATTTTAGCGACACGTCAACTTCAACACACGTCAATTGGCAATACAATATAATCTGGATATAGTGAAATAATTGTTGAGGAAATGCTTTATTTTCATTAAAAAATATTGTACTAGAGATTTCCTTCTTGCTAATTTTGAATCATTCATGCTATTAGCAAACTTTTTTAAATCTAATCTCTATGCCCTACGTACGTTTCAAATTTAAATTCCGTAATCTGTCAACTTTCGTAACAGTCACACCAACTACCAAGATACAATACAAAAGTTACTAGTATGTATAATTTTTCATTAAATTTCAACAGTATATTATAAAACTTGCCTGAAATAGAGATAATATCGTCTAATACTCGTTGCAGAAGGCAATTCCAACACTCATGCGTTCGAAAACTCGCTCCTTCGAGTTAGTTTTCGAGTTTTTGGGAAAACAAAATTTTCCTATATTTTATTATTTTTTTTAATAGAGGGGGTTATCGGGATATTCTTCAAAACGAGAAAGAAAGAGAATAAGTTGTTGGTAATTGCCCACACGTGCTTTTGCTAATTGTCTTCTTCAGAGCAAGGCAAACAAGGGAAAGATGTTTGCCTTGCCCCGAAGAAGCCAATTAGTAGAAACACGTATTGGCAAGTACCAACAATATTTTCTTTTGCTGCTCCGTCTGCGGAATATCCCGATTATCCTTCTCCATTAAACCTGCCCAATTTAATTTATTTTTTCTGTTCGTAGTCAATATCATCAATACAAACCCTTGCATGCAAATAAACGTCGTAATAGGTACTACGATTTACTGCTAAATTTCAGGTATAAATGGATAGTGGACAGAAGCTTTGGCGCCTTTGTTCAAACTTTGATAAATCATGTCTTCGAAAGTAATGATTTTTCAGAGTTGGGAATGATATCAACGGATATTTACGATAGAACTGCATCAAAAATATAATTGCAGAGATAGAGGAAGAAATATTGTTTGTGGCCGTACCGCACTGAATATGCTAGATACTGCGTTCGAGCACTGAAGCCAAGCAGCGTCGGGCGCGGTAAGTACTTGGATGGGTGATCGCTTGGGGACACCGCGTGCTGTAACCTTTTTTCAATTCTTCTGTGCGTCAATTTTCAAGAATTTTTGTAATTAAATTCAAAACGTAGTTCTACGACTCACCTCATGTTGGATTTACATACATCCGCAAATTATAATTAGTGTATTCTGTGAAATCATAGAATTAAGAATAATTATCAAAATTTTGAAAAATCATATCTACGAAAGCATTAATTTGATTTTAGATTTTGAGTACGAATTCTTGATCATTGAGTCAATCCAAAACGTTCAAGACCATTTTCAGCCAAAACTTAGAAAATTATAGTAATTTGGGCAAATTGCTCAGCACTCTGTTCCGAGGAACAGGAGCACCAAAAATATTTACTTCAATATAGCCATAACTCCGAAACCACTCTGCGGATTTCACCCATTAACGAACTCAGCCGAAATATTTATACCCTAAACCTACCGTGCAAATTACAATTCTCTAACCCATTTCGTTCGAGAGTTATCGTGCTTACGGCCGAACGAACAGAATTGGATTTGACCCTGGATTATTCATCAGTGTGTCGACCTCACTCGTTCGAGACCATTTTAGGCCAAAAATTCCAACAATACAGACATCCGGGCAAAATTTTAACAAGAGCGCAATAAATTGGACTTAATTTAACGACAAAGAATTTGTGTTGAAATTGGCATTTCCAGTATTTTGTAATATGCTTTTGTTCACATGAAATTATGAACAACAGTTTATACAAATTTCATGAGCATAACTAGAAAAAAAAAATTTCTCAAATAGTTTATATTTCAGAAACTCCATTACCCCAATATTTTCAAAAATACAGATCCGATCAAATTGAAATATAGTATTCGGTGAAAAAAAGTCGGCTTGCAGTTCATGCAGTAATAGGGCTCTTGTATGATTTTTTTTATTATTGGAATCGATAATTATCGATTCCAATATCCATAAGAATACTGAAAATGCTCAACCGCTGTCAAAAATTTCAATTTTCAACGAGAAAACGATCATTCAAATTTGGTTGCACATAATGCCTGTTCAAACAACCGAAACTAGGCGCCAGTCCATGACGTAACCCGTCATATCTTCTCTTACTCTCTTCTCATGTCCGTTTCACCCTTTTTTCCATTTATGTAACACAGCTCCCTATAAAAGGCTCGAAGTCAGTATTGGCTGTAACAAGCAGATGGTAAATTTTGATTACGATATCCATCCAAGCAACGATTCAGAAACGTTTCACCTCATTTGAAATTGCTTCTTGATTTACCGATTTTCAATACCGAAATATTCAAATTTTATAAATTATGAAAGTGTATGAGAGCATACATGATGATTTGGTATTGAAGTAGATTCAGAAAAACATAAACATATGGTATTTTGTGTTACATGCAAGAGACCTATTCGTGAGGGTGTGCGAGGCGTGAATCAACGAAAGAACATGCGCGCAAAAGCTCCTGACTTCACGTCAGTGCATCTCAAATATTTTTCATTATGATTATCACGAATGCGTTCAGTACCGTGATCTAAAATTGATTTCCATTGAAGTTAATATTATAATACTCATTCTTGAAAATATATCTGCTGGTGCAGAATGCACCTACGCCCTCCTAAGATCAAGCAAAAAAAATATTTATGTTTCGAATAAATTAGATGGACATGTAATATTTGGTTCAACAGCTCGAGTTGATGCAATAACTCATGTAGGAAATAGGTGGATATGCCGAACTCAAGATGAGTAAGGCATTATGAGTATGATCAACCAACGATGTGACTATTTTCGAAATAACGTGCATATACTCGTAGATCATAAATATTCCGAACGCATTTGCTCAAAGGATTTATAAATATTCGTTCGGATAATGAATCTCTTGCACTTCCCAAGTAAAACTTCCAGATGAGAACTCACATACGACAATAAATTAATAGGATCAATAAATTCTGTGACTATTTATTTTCGTTATTATCACGTTTTGGTTGGTAGGGTCATCACATGTATTAGTGCAGTTAGGAACAATTCTAAGAATAGAGATATGAGATTAGGTAATACAAAAAGATGAGGTTGCGCTATGCGGGGCTCATTAACAAAACCTGGTTGTTGCCTCAAGGAATGAAATATGTTTGATAAACTGGCAGCAATTTTTTACACTTCACCTTACATTGAACAGAATAAACAAATATCACCATAAGAAAACTACTATAATATTGTAGACCTTAAATGCAAAGAGATTATATAAGACCGAAGAGGTGGTCGTTAGTCCTAAGAAAAGTTTTTCTGCACTGTGACCGGTGCCGAAGATAATGATCTTTTTCGTAAAACTGCCGACACGTGTTTCTCCTAGTTGGCTTCTTCAGGAAGAAGCCAACTAGCAGAAACACGTGTCGGCAGGTACCAGCAGAATTATTTTTAATCTGCTTCTTTTGCGGAATTACCCGTTAAACTTTTCCTCTTTGATATTACTCCGCATGATCCATATTTCTATGTTTCATATCCTCGGGTTGAGGTCGCATCGCACAGGTAGCTTATGCTTCCTCCCTGCCGATACCATAGTTTACCTCCGAAATGGAGGTCCTAGAGCTGAAGGCACAATTGGTTGCTCGCTCCTGTTGTGGTGTCACCTATTTTTACTTTTATTTCCATCTTTCTTGGTTTCTTGGTTGCCCTGTCCTGAAGAAGCCAACTAGCAGAAACACGTGTCGGCAGGTACCAGCAGAATTATTTTTAATCAGCTTCTTTTGCGGAATTACCCGTTAAACTTTTCCACTTATTGATATAATTATAACGAAACTATGTCTTCTCAGGAGATCCCTCATACGTTCCTAAGGGCTCGTGCGAGTAAGGATAATCTAGTGTGTTCTGGTGTAGGCTTTGTTACTGAAATGTTCGGGACACCATAACTGGTTTTTGACGAGCAATCGATTGGAATTACAAAATTATAGGGTTGCCATTTGAAAAAAGTGAGATTTCATAGTTTTATTGAGGCTCATTTTGGGGTCCTTTTTCAGACACCCTGTAAATATTTCCTCATAAGTTATACGAGAAACAGTATCAGCGTACTTTCTTTTGTTCCACTTTCTCAAAAAGAAATTCTTGTAATGAGGGATTTTGAAGATATGGACACTAATTTGAAACAACCTTTTTTTCAAAAAATTTGATAATCAGGCTATAATTCAAGAACCGCTTGAGTGGTTGCACATATCATACATCAAATCAGTGTAGAATTAAACGAAGAATTCGAATACGTAAAAATATACAGGGTGTTGCATTTGAAATAGCGAAGTTACATTCGTTTCCGGTGAAACCGGAAGTAGATTCCTCTTGAAAATATTTTACAATTAAAGTTCATGTACTCTAAAACGAAAATCCAAAATCTTGAATCTGCATTACAATTCCTTCCTCGAAAACTTCTAATGAAACACTTAAAAAAATCTCCCTGTATACAAGACTGTTTTGATGTAGTTTATGGAGGCAATAGGAAAGAGGATCATAATGTAATCATCAAAAGAAATTACTGTTCATTGACCACTGAGGTTAATATTACCTTTTACTTCCTTAAGTACTGAGACATATTCCTATATATAGTATTTTCATAATGTTGCTAGCAAAAAAAATACTGAAATATGGATCTACATTTGTGTATCAATCATTTTTTCTTGAGTTAAGGTTCATAATACAGAAAAGAATGTGTTAGTAGTATGAACTAATGAATTTTAAATTATGAAAAGAGGATAGTATTTTATTAATATATTTTGAACTATTAAAATAATTTGTTCGTAATCAAATACCTACTCAAATATCAGGAATAAATGGACAATCTGCTATGATTGTCTCCAGCCTTGCTCTAGACATTTCGATGATACTTTCCTTAGGTATTTCGAGTTGTGAGAACTATGAACCGAGTGTAAGTTGCAACAACCCATTCCACGAGGTTGAATCATTGCAGATTGCTCATTTAATCTTAATAAATAAATTTAATTACAATTTTTGCATTAAGCATTAAGGTATTGAAGCATTGTAGATTGCTGTTTTTTTTTATAAGATAATTTTTGAAGCATTCTTTTTAAACGACACTTTTTTTAAATTTAATTTCTTTCATGATGCATTTCTATCATAGGAATCCATTGATATAATTCCCAACTCTGAGAAACCAGTACTTTCGGATATATAACTCGTCTGTTTTTCTTAAAAGATAATTTCTGAAGCATTTTTTTTAAACGACACTTCTTTAAATTTAATTTCTTTCTTGATGCAGTTCTATCATAGGAATCCATTGATATCATTCCCAACTCTGAGAAACCAATACTTTCGGAGATATAATTTGTATGTTTGAACGAGCGCCAAAAAGCTCCTATCCACAGGGCTTGAACCAATTTTTTCTATATAATAATGGCTTGGCGGATTAATGACTACTCGGTTGTTTCTAAAGATATGATGCTCACAAATCGGCTGGCCGGACGAACGGTTAATATTGAATAGTTTCCATGATTTGTTCAAATTTGGTCGTTTAAAACCTATTTCCGTGAAAAACAAAAGCTTCAACGGAATTATACTCGAATGAGTAAAAGACAGTCACATTCAATAATACTAATTTCAAGATTACGTCCCCAAAATCACCAAGCCCTAACATAAAATCGGGAGATTATGGCCACTTCGATAGTCGGACCGTCAATACACGCACCGCCTATTTCTATTTCATCAGTGAATCCACTCTTCAAATAGACTGGCACCTGTTCCACAGTTCTATTTCAAGAACAATTATTTTATTAGCTAGAATGTTCCGCGTTAAGCGAGTTGTGTATGCAATTTTTTCGAAACCCGCCATAATAAACATCGAACATGAAAATGAAGCCCAATGTCAATTAACTTTAGTCTCGGTTACGTTGAATGTGAAGCGGAAAGAACCACTGAGCGATATACTTAGGACTGTGGATAATTTTCCCCCGAAAATTATTTCACTTGACGTTGAGTATTCGAAAATAATCCACAACAGATATCAAATTTGAATCTCATGGGTATGCAATGAGTATTGCTCAGATTAGTTCCTAATAATTTCCTATAATTTCCCACCCAGGTTTAGTATTTTGTAATGAAAATTTACCAATCCTGTATAGACCAGGGTCGAAGCCTTTAAAAATGATAAAAAGTGAACAAAAATTATAGTAGAATGAAAGCCATTGGAAAAGGAAGAGAATATAACAAAAATGATAGGAAAAATAATTTACGGGCGATCAAAGTTCGGGAAGGGGAAGGTGGTGAGTTTTTAAGGGTAAACAATGGTTTATCTCGATTTCCGGCAAAACTACAAGTCCTTTGGAAAAAAGTTAAATGGCAAAGCTGTAGGCAATAAAAAGATCTACAACTTTTGTATTTCCACTTTTTTCACATAACCTCAAAATTTATGGAAAAATGCAAATGACCACGTTTTTAATTTTTATCTCTTACAAAAGAATTTTTTTTTCAACGAATTTGGTAAAAACTTACCTTTTTATGTCCCAAATACACTGTAATTCTTTGGATTTAAAATTTTTGTTTTTTCACCTTAATTTGACTTGATATCGAAAAAGCACCCAAATTTTCAATCAGAAATTCTCACGTCAAAATATCTGTTTTTTATTTTTTAAGTAGATGGGTTTTTTGTTCATTGGAGTCTTTACCTTCTGATGGTGTAAAAAAAATATACATTACTATGGTAAATTTCCTCGGAAAATGCTAAGGTAATAAGGTTAATATTAAATAAGATATCCACAATATTTTGAGAAAGTTGTAGAATCTTCTCTAAATTATATGTGTAGATGCCTATTTATTGGTATTTTAAGATAACTTGTATACCTGAGTGACCTACGGATAATTTTAGCGCATCAGAAGGTATTTCATAGAGAAGTGAGGAAGGCGCTATGAGGGTCTGCGCCTTACTGCCTGTTACTTCGTAATATTTTCTGAGAGAATTTACCATAGTAATGTATACTTTTTTTAGACCATCAGAAAGTAGAGATTTCAAGAAACAAAAAGCCCACCTTCTTTTTTAAAAAAGCAGATATTTTGACGTGAGAATTTTCAATTGAAAATTAGGATACTTTTTCGATATTGAGTCAAATTAAGGTGAAAAAAAAAAATATTTTGAATCCAAGAAATTACAGTGTATTTGGGACATAAAAATGTAAGTTTTTAACATTTGGTGAAAAAAAAAATTTTTTTGTAAAAGATAAAAATTAAAAACCAAAAACATGGTTATTTGAATTTCTCACATAAATTTTGAGGTTATCTGAAAAAAGTTTGAATACAAAAGTTGTAGATCTTTTTATTACCTACAACTTTGCCATTCAACTTTTCTCCACAGTTCTTGTAATTTTGCCGGAAATCGAGATAAACCGTTTCTTACCCTTAAAAACTCGCCCTCTTCCCCTTCCCGACCTCAGATCACCCGTAAATTATTTTTCCTATAATTTTTGTTATATTCTCTTCCTTTTACAACGAGTTTCATTCTACTATAATTTTATTCGGTTTCAAAAATTATCGACCCTGGTCTAGTATCAAGATTCAGCGTTACGGATGTTTTGTATTAACTAAAATATTATGGAAATAACAGAATAAGATGAATATTCATTCTCCTCTTTATCTAACATTCCTATATACAGTCCCAACCTATTTCGTTCACATGTTCGAGTTAAGACATGGAAATCCTCCCCCTTATGGTAAACCCGAAACGAGTCCACAATAATAAACTCGCAAAATTCATGTGTTCACCTACGTAATGAAATGGGAAGGTATCTTTTTTGTTTACGTCGTTTGCACAGCTTTTTATTGTGCCTGTGCCGCATAAGTGATTTTGGGGGCTGTTTATGTTACAAAATTTCTCCCTGAACTGGAGTTTCACGCTACTCCATGTCGCTCTTTCCCGATTATTGTTTCCACCTGAATGCGGATGTGAAAATACCGTCGCTGCGTTGTTATTTTTAACAGGTGATAAAAAGAAATGGGCGGACGGATTGTTCAATACGTTCCGCAGTTTGTTTTGTTTTCAATTCAATACTCATATATCACAATAAGCTGGAAATTTAAGGTAAAGATTTATTTTTTCTGCGCCTGTTTCCGTTTTCCAAATTCAAGCCAAAAATGGTCTCAATGTAACATATTAATTCCGCGTTCTCAGTTTTGCCCATTTCATCCATCCAATTAATATTTGTCTGAAAATATATTGGTATTCAGTTTTCTAGTTCAAGTTTAATATTTTCGTATGAATCGAGCCTCAGCCTCTATGAGATTAAGTAAATTCTATGTTCATTAATTTAAGGTGCAGGGACTTGGTAGAGATTAAATAAGGGAGTAACTTGGACGAATTCTTCATTCTGAGAAGATCTGGATGTAGCAAACATGACGTACAGAGTGCCCAGCTAGGTGATTGCGAATATTTCTTGTATTCAAATTAATTATCACTAGGTGTTCTCTGTAGTTGAATTGTTTTTTTAACGTCTAAAGGGCTGTAGATTAAATTTAAACAATTGCGTTTCCAATTCATTTTTTCTATGGGAGATATTTGTCAAAATATATCGACTAATTAGTCTATCTCTAAACAGTCACGCTTATTCAGCCATTTTGTGTGGATACTGATGAAAATTCCAATATTGTATATTGTTTTGTGGCTTTCGAAATATTATATTTGAATCAACTGTAGTCGGTAATCTAAAAAACTATTTTTTTTAAAACAATTAGAAACGATTTCACGGTTTTTTGGGTTTTTTTGGGTAGTTAGTCGTAGACCTCGTATGAATATAAAAATTAGAAAGTTCGGTATTCCTTTGGAAATGAGTGTTCATATAGGTGAATAATTTTATACTGTATACATTTCCGAAATCGTGAAAGGCAAAGTTGCCAATTTTTTAAATTGTAATAATTTTCAATAGCTGCCAAAATTCACCAAGGCAGTTCATTAGAATATTTCAAAGAAAGACTCGAGATAAACACTTGACTTTTTGCGCGTATGTTCTGGGGAACATCGCGTTATAGTTTTGCCCAAATGTCTGTAACTTTCGAATTTTTTGACGAAATTGGTCTCAAACGATACAGTTCGACTCCCCAATGAAGAATTCGAGGTCAAATTTGATTCTGTCCGGCCGGCCGTCCGGCCGTCCGTTCCCAACTAACAACTTTATATTTTATAATAGTTGTGGAAACATTTTCAACCAAAATCTTATAAAACATTCTTAGTCGCTGAATTGTTTTCAATATGTTTATACAGCAGATATAAACCCAGAAATGGCACATTTTAAAAATAATTTTGTCATTCGAAACATTTCATAAAGCTCTTCATAAACATTACAAAACTATTTCATAAACATTCTGGCGCCATCTAAAAAACTGTTTTGTAATAGCTTTATAAGGATTTTCATATGAGCGTTCTGAAATAAAAATGTTACATAGAATGATATCTATAAAATTAATTGATTTTAAGTTGGCAAATGGCAATACTGAATTATAACAACATAGCGAAAATATAGATGTCATGTGTCATTATGGTTTACAGGAAGCCATTTTATTTATATATACTTCTACTCTTACAGACACATGTTAGGATACACACAACGAAATTCTCAATGCAAATGAAATTTCTTCGTGAAATGTAGCACTAAAATGACATATTTTAAACGCGCCCCCTTGTTTCGAATGTTTCACACAAAAAAATGGAACAAAACAAAAATGTGGCTTGTCAGTCTAATGATCCTTTGTACGAAAATGTATTCCAATTTGTTCTACAGATTATTTTTGAGTCATTTCATGCTCTGAATGGTTGAAATATCTACACATTGGCGATTTTTAGTGTGTTTAAAACACTCCGCACTCTGAGTCATCACAAATGCCGCCATGTTTAATGGCGTTCTCTTATAAAATGATTTTGCATCAGTTTCAAGCATTTCGTTGTAATTTAGCTACTTAACAACTACTATAAAACATGTTATTATGTTCTACCGCGTGATAGTCAACATAACCTGCAAAATCAGTGAAACAGTTAACGTTTTCCTGTGGAATATCTGATAAATACATATTTTTGCAAGGATTTCAAAAGGAGAAATGACAGTTAATCTGATGAAGGTATCTTATTAATAAGTCGATATCTTGAACAATAACATGATTGTGGTGATAATTTTGCACCTACAGAAAATTGTCTTCAACAGTAGCATAATGCTTCCTGAACCTCATGCATAGGTACGAAATTTGTGCTTTTAGCTAGAAAACTAATATGCATTTGCTCATGGTAATCATAACTTTTTTAGAAACGTTCAAGATTAGGGTTGCCAACCGTCCTTTATTTCAAATGACAGACCTTTATTTTGAAAATATGTCTTTTGTCCTTTTGAAAGGTGTCAAAGGATGGCAAATGTCCTTTGAAATCATTGGAAGATATGAATAAAAACAATATTGTAATAACCCCAAAAAAACTTTCAGTGTGGGAACAGAATGATCAGCTGCTTCTGGATGATATTGTCATGGGAATTGAATACCATAAAATAGTTATGAAGTGGTTACCGAAACGACAATTTACTTCTGGTGCAAAATTGTAACTAAAAGCACTTCTATATAACTGTTTCATGAGGTTATACGGAACATCTTTGAAATGGTTTTTTAATATATTTGAAATAATATTATAAATATCCCCAAAATTAATGAAGAAACCATTAAAAAGCAATTCAGTTTTATAAGCAGAATTGTTGTATAAGTTAGTTATAAACCTCTTAACAAATTCTTAAGTAACTGTTTTATAACATATTTCATAATTCTGCTGTATAGACGTTTTCACGATAAATTTATAAAGTATTTCGATTATCCACAACAGAATGATGTTTATGTAGCTTTAATAAAATGAATTGATATTTTGGAAGCACTAATATGATACTTATGAAATATATTAGTCGCGAATTATTGGAGTTATAAGACAACTTTGCTGGTTGGGATTGCCACGATAATTTGAGAACGAAAAGAGCTAGCGACTTGAAATTTTCAGGGTGGATGGCGCATCGCAATACGAAGGACAAGTTCGTTAATGGGCATAATCGACCCAGTGGTTTCCGAGTAATAATTTTGTTTTCAACCAATATAAATCCGATCGAATTGAAACTTGGTGAGTAGTTGTAGAATATGAACCTAAGCACGTTTGTGAAATTTTGGGCGAATCGTGAGGCTAGAAAATTTTAAAAAAATTATTAAAAAATATTTTTGTTGTCACGATAACCTGAGAACGGAAAGAGATAGCGGCTTGAAAATTTCAGGTTAGGTTGTGCATCTGAATGCGACATTTGAGTTTGTTTATGAGCATAATCGGCCAAACGGTTTTAGAGTTATAGCCATCTGAAATTTTCTGAAATTTGGTGGTTTTTTTTTCCTCATTAACTCGAAAAATACTAAACCGATTGAATTCAAACTTGGTTATTAGTTATAGAATGCCAACGCGAAAACGTTGGCAAAATTTGGTGAGGATAGCATTTGTAGAAAATTTTTAATAAATCATTGAAAATAAAAAAAAAATTCTATATATCAGTAACTATCCGTTCGAAATTGCTGAAATTTTGCAAGAGCGTTCATAACCTAACTCTACTGCCAAGTTTCAAGTTTTAACACAATCGGTTGAATATTGTTGGAGATTCGAGCATTCTTGTGTGAGTTCAGTAAATGGGTGACCGTTGCCTCGATAACTTTCGAACGAAAGAAGATAGGGACATGTAATTTTCAGGGTAGGTTGCGTATCCGAAAAGGAGAGTTGAGTTTGTTTTTGGGCATAATCGGTTTAACGGTTTCCGAGTTATATCCACCTGGAATATTATTTCCTTGATAACTAAAAAAATAAAGATTCGATTGAATTGAAGCTTGGTAACTAGTAGTAGAAAATCAGCATAAAGACGTGTTTAAAATTTTGTAGGAACCGTACCCCTAGAAGATTTGAAAAAAATGACGAAAAAAAAAATTTAAGAACCGCACCCCTAGAAAATTTTAAAAAAATCACGAAAAAAAAATTGGTTCAAGCACTGACGTGAAGTCAGAAGCTTTTGCGCGTATGTTCTATTGTCCATTCTTCTGTATTAATCGAATTTACCATGGTTAATTATGTTGTCCATTCTCCTATATTGGACACTCTTATTTCGAATTTACCATGGTAAATTCGAATTAAGTGTCCAATACAGGAGAATGGACAACATAATTAACCATGGTAAATTCGATTAAGGGTGTCCAATACAGAAGAATGGACAATAGAACATACGCGCAAATGCTTCTGACTTCACGTCAGTGCTTGTTATAGTTAAGCTTTGTTAGGAGAGATGAATTCTTGGAAAAATTTTCAGATTCGTTAGACTTCGGGTTTCACCGGTAATGATACCAATTTACGTTTTTTAAAAGTTTGAATGTGTCACTTACATATCATTCTCAGAAAATTCGTGTAAAATCGTGATAAACCCTTCAAATTTTCTCAAATAGGGGTTCATTCGAATGTTAATAACTTGTAGATTTTTGCATTTAACGTAGATTCAAGCCAACCAATAAAAAAATGAGTTCTCATATGAAAATAAATTGGTTCAAGCCCTGTGAACAGGAGCTTTTTGGCGCTCTTGTTCAAACAGATAAATTATATCTTCGAAAGTATTAGTTTCTCACAGTTGGGAATTATATCAATACATTCCTATGATAGACATGCATCGTTTATCATCGTCGTTTGAAAAAATGCTTCAAAATGTATCTTATAAAAAAAGAGCAATCTACAATGCTTCAATGCCTTAATACTTCAAAAATTGTCATTAAATTTATTTATCAAGATTGAATGAGCAATCTGCAATGATTCAACCTCGTGGAATGGGTTGCTGCAACTTACACCCGGTGCATGGTTTTCACAACTCGAAATACCTAAGGTAAATATCATCGAAATGTCTAGAGCAAGGCTGGAGACAATCATAGCAGATTCTCCATTTATTCCTGATATTTGAGTAGGTAGAGGCTTACGAACAGATTATTTTAATAGTTCAAAATATATTAACTAGCAACATTATGAAAATACTGTATATAGGAACATGCTCACTACTTAAGGAAGTAAAAAATAAAACTGATATTAACCTCAGTGGTCAACGAATAGTAATTTCTTTTGATGATTCCATTATGTTATTCTTTCCTATTGCCTCTGTAAACTACATCATAACAGTCTTGTATATATTCACAAATTCAAGAATCGAATACTTGCTTTCCAGGAGAAAATAACAACTACGAATTGACAATCGGACAATCTCTAATAGCTAGAAAAGATGACGCTTATGAATAGTGATCGCAGACAGATTCTGTGTTCACATTCTGTGAATACATAGCACTTACGATGTACTATTGAAACTTTGAAACATCATATCTCCCGAAGAATTAGCTTGTTAGAGTTGAAAATGGTAACAATGGATTCTTATGATGAAACTGCATCTTAAAAAAATATGAATTCAAAAGTTGTAATGAAAAAAAAATTTTTTTTTTTTCGTTACTCCGAAACTATAAGACCGATTTCACCCAATAACGAACTCAAGCGAGATATTTATCCCTCAAACCTACTCTGAAAATTTCAACTGTCTAGCTCATTCCGTTCGGGAGTTATCGTGTTCGCGGCCGGACGGATGGCCGGCCGGACAGAATCGATTTCGACCACGGATTCTTGATCAGTGAGTCAAAGCAAATCGTTCAAGACCATTTTCAGGCAAAAATTCGAAATTTACGGACATTCGGGCAAATTGATAAGCACTCTGTTCCGAGGAACAAGAGCAATGAACATTTTCGAAAAACACCCGGTAGCTATGTAATGGTGATAGATATCGACATACGGTTTTCGCCAATGACTTTCTCATTGGCATTTGGCCCACCTGGTACATATAATTAGATAAAATACGTGTAGGATCAAAAATCAACGCGATAAGCATAAGCGGATGTTTCCTTCAACCACTACGTTGAAAATTTAAAATTGGCTCCTAGGGGTCTAATTTTTGCGCGTATGTTCTGGGAACATCGCGTTATCATTTAGCCCAGATTTCTGTAATTTTCGAATTTTTTGCCGAAACGCAATGGGTTCGACTCCCTGATGAAGAATTCTAGGTGAAATTTAATTCTGTACGTCCGGCCGGCCGTTGCCACGATAACTTGAGATCGAAATAAGATAGCGACTAGAAATTTTCAGAGTAGGTGGCGTTCGTTAATGGGCATAATCGGCCAGACGGTTTTCTAGTGATAATTTTTTTTCAACCAATACAAATCCGATCGAATTGAAATTTGGTGAGTAGTAGTAAAATTCCAACCTAAGGACGTTTGTGGAATTTTGTGAGAACCTTATCACTAGAAAATTAAAAAAGGAATTATTGAAAAATATTATTTATGGCACGATAACCTGAGAACGGAACGAGATAGCGAAATTTTCAGGTTAGGTTGTGTATCTAAATGCGACCTTTGAGTTTGTCTATAGGCTTAATCGGCCAAACGGTTTTGGAGTTAAAGCCATCTGAAATTTGGTTGTTATTTCCTCAATAACTCGAAAATACGGAACCGATCTAATTCAAACTTGGTTATTAGTTGTAGAATGCTAACGCAAACATTCTGGCGAAATTCCGTGAGGATCGTTTCACTAGAAAATTTTAAAAAAATTATTGAAAAAAATTCTATTTATCAGAAACTGTTCGTCAGACGTCGCTGAAATTTTGCAAGAGCCTCCAGAACCTAACTCTACCTACTGCCAAGTTCCAAGTTTGAACACGATCGGATCCATATTATTGGAGATCTGGGCAGCCTTGTTTGAGTTCAGTAGCTGGATGGGTGACCGTTGCCTCGATAACTTTCGAATGAAAGGAGATTGGGACTTTCAATTTCCAGGGTAGGTTGCGCATCCGAATGGGAGAGCTAAGTTCGTTTTTGGACATAATTTGTCCAACGGTTTCAGAGTTATACCCACCTGGAATATTATCTCCTCGATAACTCAAAAATATATAGACTCGATCGAATTGAAGCTTGGTAACTAGTTGTAGAATATCCACATAAAGACGTGTGTGAAATTTTGTGAGAACCGTACGCCTTGAAAATTTTTCGAAAATTAAAAAAAAAAAAATTGGTTCAAGCATTGGCGTCAGGAGTTTTTGCGCATATGTTCTTTTGTCCATTCAATAGAACATATGCACAAAAGCTCCGGACTTCACGTCAGTGCTTGTTTGATAAGGAATCACCGCTTAGACTTTTTCGCAACTAGTTATTTACATCTTGTATATTCAACGGCTCTTGGTTACAAATCAGTGAAATATATTCATTATTAAAAGGTTTCTTTCTGGGTTTTCTCTCCCAAACTCTGAAAAATATCTATAAAATAAAAATTAATTATTCTGCGATTTGGTTCTGCGTAAGAAACACAAGATATTTGTCAAAAGCAATCAATTGAACAATGTTGCCTAACATACAACAACGACACAACATCAACGAAGAGGCAACTATATCGTTACGTTTCGGAGTCTACATCAGACTCTTAACGTTTTTGTTTGTTAGGCAACAGCGTTCAATTTATTTATTTATTTATTTATTTATTATAAATACATCCAACAGGCCAAATAAAGCCCAATTACAGGTGTATACAAAAAAGACTATAATAACCAATTACAAATCGCCGATGAGCGGCGGACCAAAGAGAACAGAGAAAAAAAACTAAAAAACTAAAGAATCACAACAAGAGGCTGCAAAGTACCCAGCACTCAGTTCTGTAGTGCACGACTAACCGATGTTCGAAACCGAGACCTCGGTAGAAAAAATATGTCTGCATTTGCAATATTATTATAACTTTGGCACATTGTTGTCAGCGGGTAGAAGAAGTGATGCCAGGAGTTGGGCACATCGATGTGAAACGTTCTGTGCTCTCTTGATGTGATGCGAGGAACATTAAACTGCAGCGATGAAAGCAAGGTCATCGAGTCAACATGATTGTGTATAATCTTATATAGAAACATCAGGTCATTGATTTCTCTAATCTTCCTGAGTGAGGTAAACTTAAACTCACCGAGAAGGGACCCATAACTATAACCCCTGACTGGATAGTAGCCATGTTTCTTAAAGAACATGAATCTGAGGAACTTTTTCTGTACTCTTTCAATTTTATCAACATATTTTTTGTGGCTGGGATTCCATATCACGCTACAGTATGCGAGTTTACTTCTTACGAGAGCCTGATAGATAGACGAAATGGCATCCAAAGAACAAAATTCCTTGCAGTTGCGCACAACAAAGCCGAGGCACCTCATGGCACCAGAGGTTATATGATCCACATGAGCAGAAAACGTAAGCTTCCGATCGAAAACGATCCCCAAATCCCTTTTCTCGGCCACTCTCTCCACATCAGCATCATCCAGCTGATAATCAAAAACAATTGGTGTCAGCTTCCTCGTATATGTCATCGTCTTACATTTCTTCAAATTTAAAAACAGGCCGTTTTCAGTACACCATCTAGATATTCTGTTTAGATCTTCTTGCAAAAGGAAGCAGTCAACTGAACTCTTTATTACTCTGAATATCTTTAGGTCATCAGCATAAAGCAATTTTTGGGAAGAAATGACACCCAAAATGTCATCGATGAACAAGACGAACAGGAGTGGTCCCAAATTCGACCCCTGTGGAACGCCCGAGGTGGCAGCGAACGGAAACGACCTCAGTCCCTCATATTCAACGTAGTGCCCCCTGTCGAAAAGGAATGATTCCAGGAGAGCCACAAGAGGCGCAGATTGATTGCTTCTGACAAATATCTTGTGTTTCTTACGCAGAAGCAAATCGCAGAATATTAAATTTTTATTTTATAGATATTTTTCAGAGTTTGGGAGGAAAACCCAGAAAAAAACCTTTTAAAAATGAGTAAACCTCCCACAGTATCCTTTAATGATTGCTTAAATATATTCATCCTTAAATTAATGAGATCGCTAAAGCTCCTGACATCACGTTTGAAAATTTCAGAAATATAATTGGTATAGATCATTCAAACCCAGTTACCATTACCATAACAATTCACATTTTCAGATACTTACCTTTGTATCATTGTAAATTCGATTAAGAGTGTCCAATACAGGAGAAGAACATATGCAAAAGCTCCTGACTTCACGTCAGTGCTTAAACCAATTTTTTATGTTAAATGCCAAAATTATACTCAATCCGACATGGGGTTTTGGAATTGGAGGCAAAATAGTAGAACATTTTTTCTAGTTGTTATCGGCCTTTTCGGTCAAAAATTTCAAAAATACAGACATCTGGGCTTAAAACTCTTCAATTTGAAACGATTTGACAATACTGACAAGAAATTATAATCAGTGTCCAATTTATTTAAAGCTTATTTGAGAAAGAACTATTACACCTACGTTTATCTGAATCTACTTTACTCTCGTTTCTCAAACATCCTAATGATCAGTAACGAAATTCTGAATGGATTGCGGAGAAATATCTTGAGTCTTGATGTATGTTAAAAATACCATAATTGAATCAATGATGTGGAGTGGATATTCGTAGAAGTGAGTAGGTATTTAAGCATTCACGTGATATCCACTATAACTTTAGATGCTTATGATTATAAGACCTTCATACAAACGTAATGAATAATTCCGGAACATCTGGAATTCTTGGAATTATTCCCTTCGATACTTCTCGAGTTAATTGCCAAGTTCTCACCATAAATTCTCACCGATCAAAGATCGAGTTCATTCAGCCGATTGAGTGGATGCAAAAATAAATGTTTTACGGATTTACGGAATCCAATCATAAGACGAATATTATTAGAACGTTCGATTCAGACTTTTGGAGAAATTTTGATGAGTTTGTTGATACAGCAGATTGCGTTGGTGGAGGAAATGAGAGATAGGAAGTAAAACTGAAGACAGATATAGATACAAAACATGCGAATACCACGATGAATGGATGGGTAGGTCGATACTTCGGATAGATATCTGATAATATACACCTAAAAGATATTTTTTTTTATTAATTATGGAAAGTGATAAAGTATTGTCAAGAACTCATGACAAATTTGATGCAAGATTAGGGCTTCATGCGAGAGCGATATTTTCCTCGTCTCGTCTCGTTTTCATCTCGTAAAAGCGAGACGAGACGAGACGAGACTTTTCAAAAATATTATAGGCGATACCGAGACGACATACAGCGCAACCCGAGAGTCTGGTTTTTGGCCTCGTTAAATTTTTTGTATTAAGTGTTATATACGACTCGACTTTTTTCAACACCCACAGAGAACAATTGAATATGAGGAGTTTCCACTATAATTACCAATATATTTTGTCTATATTATGAATCGATCGTTCTAGATATACACGATTTTTTAGAAGATTATTAATTCGTTATGACCTTACGATAATTGAGAGATTATTTTTCAAGAAAAAAAAATTTCACAACCATAAAAACGGAAGCCATTATAAATTCAATACTTAACGGACAACTTTTATTACATTATATTACTAACGCCAAGATCTCGGGATCACAGAGAGAAGTCAAAAAAGATTTTTTCCTCGAGTAGGTCGATATTTTCGATTTTTTCGTCGGTTATTCGAGGGGCGAGGGGGGATTCGAGGTGGAAAAGGGAACGAGAAAAGACGAAATTTTCTCCGGGTATCCGTCTTTGACGAGAGAAAACGTGGGGAGAATTTTTAAATAAATCGTAAATTCGGGCGAAATCGGCCTTCTCGGCTAAAGGTACGAATCGGTATGGGAGAGATCTGGCGAGGACGCGACGCTCGAAAAGGTATTTCGTCGGGGTCCGAAAGACGAGATTCGTAGGTAGTCCGTAACGGATCTCGATTTTTGATAAAACGTTCTCTTTTTCCGTAAAAATATCGCAAACTTTGACATATTTTGAAAACCTCGGTGAAATGTGACGTTTAGACCGGTTCGGCTTCGCTCGACCGACTTCGGGTCCTGCTATAGAAGATAAAACGTGGATGATTTACTTCGATCACAGATGATAGAAACTTCTGTCAGTTTGAATTTATCGACGTTTTCTTTGCGAATGAGTGGCGATAAATGTCAAATAGAATTAGAATTTCGAACGTAATTTGTCGAAAATCTTGAATCGTGAAGATACATTGCCAGAAATAAGAAGAAATATGATAGAGTCTCCGATTTCGACCGATCGCATGGCAGAATTATCGATATTTGAGAAATAATGTGTTTTATCAAATTCTAAGTTGAAATGACTGGTAGGTACCTATCTTCGAGGAAAGAATTTTGATGAAACGGCCCGAAAGTGGAAAACGTAAAATAAGGTAATTATCGATCTACACTTTTGACGATATTACCGATTTTCACTTGCAGGCATTTATATACGAATTCAAAATTCAATCGAATGTATCCTAAGGAAACATTTTTTAGTTGTTGACAGGTGTATGAAGTATGATGGGATATCGACTGAATTTAATCTTTCCGTCGAATATTGGAATCTTTTACGAAACGTGAGTATTTTCGAATGATATCGTTGTAGAAATCGTATCGTAATTCTGTAAGAAATCTTTTCGCGATTCCTTCAACGTCATAGTTTTCAGTCCGAATGAGGGTCGAATTGTCAAATAGAATTCGAGCTTCCAACGGAATTAGTCGAAAATCTCGAAATCGTCAAGAAAAATTGCGAGAAATATGAACAAGTCGCCAATTTCGAGCGATCGCTTGACAGAATTGACGATATTCTGGAAATCGAAGGACGGAAATCATCCCAGTGCTATAAAACCTTTATGTAGAGCATAATTCCTACTCCTTCCTATAGCGAAAGTGGCCGGGAGGGACGCCTCCTAGGGTCAACGGTCTACATCGCGGGGCAGCCGGTTCGAATCTCGGAGAGGCCGGCAATCGTTGACGTTATAATTTTTTTCATTTTTATGGAATGAAACCTTCAGAGTGTGATATTCCCATGTAAACTCATCATGGGCTATCGATCTTTTCGTGAAATTACGAAATCTATATTGAATTTCCGTTTCTTTGAAAATTCTTCTTTTAATTTAATCGAAATATTCAAACTTTAAGCAGATAATTAACTGTCGAAAATGAGATTTGGATCTTTTCGTCAAATTACGACATCTATAATAATCAATGGTTCCATCAGACGGATTTTTGTATGTATTTGAATAGGAACCTACGCCACCGCGTTCATTGCATTGTTTATTTTTGATCCAACTGTGAGTGTATGTATTTGAACAAGGACCTTACTTAACCAAAGACACAGCATTGAATATTTTTGATCCAATTGTGAATGTATGTATTTGAATATGAACCTACGCCACCGCGTTCAATGCATTGTTTATTTTTTATCCACCCGTGAATGTATGTATATGAATAGGTACCTTACGCAACCACAGAAACACAACATTGATTATTTTTGATCCAAAAATGAACGTATAATTTTGAATGAGTTGCATTGAAATTACACAAAATATTCAACCATTTAAGTAGAAAATTAACCGTCGAAAATGAAAAACCATTGCTACACAGGGTCTTAAGTGAGATATCACCGCAAGAGATTTATCGTTTTTTTTATCTCATCATTGTAAAACCGTTACGAAAAGATAACCGCTGTTATACAGGGTGTTTTTAAATAAATGTCAACTCCGAAACGACTTTACCCATTTCGATGAAACTTTGTGTGCACCTGTTAGGTGGCGCTGAATTCGGTTTATAACAACTCAAAAACGACTGGAACAATTTCGATGAAACTTTGTGTGTGTATCTGAGAGTAGGTTTCAGATCCACAATATTCCCCGGTAGGTGGCACTATAATCGGTTCACAGGAACCCAAAAATGGCTATACCGATTTTGATGAATCTTTGTAATTGTGTTTCGGAAGGCCTTTGGTTCTCAATACGATTCGCTACGTGACGCTATATTCGGTTTTTAGTAACTCAAAAACTTCTAACATATTGCGATGGGACCTTCGTGTTTTTGATTCGGCGCGTCTCTGATTCACAATAGCATACTGTAGGGGACACCCCGATCGATTTATGGTTACTCTAAAACGGCTCGACCAATTTCGATGAAACTTTGGGTTGTGTTGTGTATATCGTTGAAAATGAACCATTACTATACGGGGTGTTCTTTTTTTCACGGCACAATTGAATTGATTCGTGCCAAAAACAAACCGTTATCTAAATAGGAATCTTGGATGGATTCTTATAATGTATTTTTGAGAAATCTCTATACAGGGTATTTTTCTTTTAACGTCAATCGCAACTTGCTGCTTTTCACGACAAATCGTACTATTGTATTAAATTATGATAAAAGATAAACTTTCGGGACCTACATCGTTGAAAATGAACCATTACTATACAGGGTGTTCTTTTTCTATCGGCACAATATTACGCGATTGATTTGATTTGTGTCACAAACAAAGCGTTATTCAAATAGGAACCTTGGATGGATTCTTATAACAAAATTTTCAGAAATCTCTATACAGGGTGTTTTTCTTTTAATCAATCAATCACAACTTGCTGCTTTTCACGAAGAATCGTACTATTGTATTCAATCGTGGTAAAAGAAATGCTTTCGGGACCTACATCATTGAAAATAAATCATTACTATATAGGGTGTTCTTTTTCTATCGGCACAATATCACGCGATTGATGTGATTTTTGCCACAATCAAAGCGTTATTGAAATAGGAAACTTGGATGGATTCTTATAATATATTTTTCAGAAAACTCCATACAGGGTGTTATTCTTTTAACGTCAATCGCAACTTGCTGCTTTTCACGACAAATCGTACTATTGTATTCAATTGTTATAAATGATATACTTTCGGGACCTACATCGTTGAAAATAAACCATTACTATGCAGGGTGTTATTTTTCTACCGGCACAATATTACGCGATTGATTTGAGTTTTGCCACAAACAAAGCGTTATCTGAATAGGAACCGTGGATGGATGGATTCTCATAATATATTTTGCAGAAATGTGTATACAGGGTGTTTCTCTTTTTTATAATTCCATTTTATTTATGATTTAAATTTTTTTTATTGTTCAAATTTTTTTAATAATTTTTTTTTCTTCAATTTTGAAATTTTCAAAAAATTTTATTTTTATAATTTTTTTTTTTATTTTTTTTTCAATATTTTCTCAATAAAAATTTTTTTTCTTCATTAAATTTTACCTATGTATAAAAACTACTGGCTAATCGAAGCCTCCAACAATAGACTGCGGGCCACTAGTCACTATTACTAAAATGAAGATGGGTTCTATAGAAAAGGAACAAAAAAACTTTTTTGAAAATGTTACTACGAACGTGAAGATTTTTCGGACGTTAGGAGGGGGGGAGGGGGGAAATTTCCGAGGGGTTTCGCGAGGAAAAAGACGGAAGTTTCGTAGGGTTTCGCGTTTTCGGAGCGAAAAGAAGGGGGTGTATTTTTAAAAAAATCGCGAAAAGGCGAAAAAACGCCGATTTTGGCGAAAGGTACGAAATGAAGGAAAGGAGATCGGAGGACGGGTGGCGTTCGGAACGACGGTATTTGCGGGAACGCGAAGACGAGATTCGAAATTAGTCCGTAGCTGAGCCCTTTTTTCGATTCACTCTTTCGTTTTCCCGGAAGAACGATAGGAAAATGTGACTTTTTGCGAGAATCGACGAAATTCTGACGTTTCACGTATTTCTGTGGCGAATTTTAACGCGGCTGCTTCACGGTCGACGTTTTCGGTCCGAACGAGCGATTAGAAATGTCAAATCGAATTTGAATTTCGAACCGAATCGGTCGAAAACCTTCGAATAGTCTAGAAAAACCGCGAGAAATATGAACGAGTAACCGATTTCGATCGATCGCTCGACAGGATTGACGATATTCTGAAAATCGAAAGACGGAAATCATCCGAGTACTTAAAATCTTTATGTGGTACATAATCGGGGTCGATTCACGTAGACGTCGGTGGCCGAGCGGACTAGGCGTTGGGTTCATAGGCCAGAGCCTCGCCGGGCGGCGGGTTCGAATCCTCGGTGCGTCCGCAATAGATAACTTATTAATTTTTTCATTTTTACCCAATGGAAAACTCAGAGGAGCGTTCTCCGGTGAACGTATTTTGGGATTTGGATCTTTTCGTTAAGTCACGAAATCTATAAAGAATATCCGTTCGATCGGACGGATTTTTGCATTAAAATTACTCAAAATATTCAAATATTGAGCTGAAAATTAACGGTCAAAATGAAAAATCGCTGCTATACAGGGTGTTTCAAGTAAAATGTCACCACAAGAGATCTATCGTAAAGAGAATTCTCAACACTGTAAAACTGCTACGAAAAGATAACCGCTGCTATACGGGGTGTTTCTAAAAACATTTCAACTCCGAAACGACTTGACCGATTTTGATGAAAGTTTGTGTGTGTGTGTGTGTTTCGGCGTGTCTCAGGGTCACAATAGGTAACCGTTAGATGGCGCTGTATTCGTTTCATAGAAACTCAAGAACGGCTGAACCGATTTCGATGAAACTTTGTGTGTGTATCTGAGGTTGTGTCAGGTCCGCAATACACCCCGGTAGGTGGCGCTGCAATCCGTCTGTAAGAACTCAGAAGTGCCTCGACCGATTTTGATGAAACATTGTGTGCGTGTTTGAGTGGCTCTAAGGGTCACAATAGAAACCCGTTAGGTGGCACTGCATTCGGTTTATGAAGACTCAAGAATGACTGGACCGATTTCGATGAAACTTTGTGTATGTATCTGAGTAGGTTTCAGATCCACAATATTCCCCGGTAGGTGGTACTACAATCGGTTTACACGAACTCAAAAATGGCTATACCGATTTTGGTGAATCTTTGTGATTGTGTTTCGGAAGGCCTTAGGTTTACAATACGATTCGGTAGGTGGCGCTATATTTGGTTTTAAGTAACTCAAAAACGTGTGAATCATTCTCAGAATCACAACAGAACCTGTTAGATGTCATTGAACAACCGGTTCAATTGATCTACCGATTATATTGATCTACTGAAAAAATTTAGATCTTATGGAAAAATGCAGATCTACCGGAAAAAAGTAGATCTACCGGAAAAATGTAGATCTACCGAAAAAATGTAGATCTACTGGAAAAATGTAGATCTACCGAAAAAATGATGTAGATCTACGGAAAAATGCAGATCTACCGGAAAAATGTAGATCTACCGTAAAAATGTAGATCTCCCAGAAAAATGTGGATCTATTGCTAGGTAGATCTGCTGGCTCATCTGAATCCCAAAATATGGACTGCTGGCCACTAGTCACTATTACTAAAATGAAGATGGGTTCTATAGAAAAGGAACAAAAAAACTTTTTTGAAAATGTTACTACGAACGTGAAGATTTTTCGGACGTTAGGAGGGGGGGAGGGGGGAAATTTCCGAGGGGTTTCGCGAGGAAAAAGATGGAAGTTTCGTAGGGTTTCGCGTTTTCGGAGCGAAAAGAAGGGGGTGTATTTTTAAAAAAATCGCGAAAAGGCGAAAAAACGCCGATTTTGGCGAAAGGTACGAAATGAAGGAAAGGAGATCGGAGGACGGGTGGCGTTCGGAACGACGGTATCTGCGGGAACGCGAAGACGAGATTCGAAATTAGTCCGTAGCTGAGCCCTGTTTTCGATTCACTCTTTCGTTTTCCCGGAAGAACGATAGGAAAATGTGACTTTTTGCGAGAATCGACGAAATTCTGACGTTTCACGTATTTCTGTGGCGAATTTTAACGCGGCTGCTTCACGGTCGACGTTTTCGGTCCGAACGAGCGATTAGAAATGTCAAATCGAATTTGAATTTCGAACCGAATCGGTCGAAAACCTTCGAATAGTCTAGAAAAACCGCGAGAAATATGAACGAGTAACCGATTTCGATCGATCGCTCGACAGGATTGACGATATTCTGAAAATCGAAAGACGGAAATCATCCGAGTACTTAACATCTTTATGTGGTACATAATCGGGGTCGATTCACGTAGACGTCGGTGGCCGAGCGGACTAGGCGTTGGGTTCATAGTCCAGAGCCTCGCAGGGCGGCGGGTTCGAATCCTCGGTGCGTCCGAAAAAGCTAACTTATTAATTTTTTCATTTTTACCCAATGGAAAACTCAGAGGAGCGTTCTCCGGTGAACGTATTTTGGGATTTGGATCTTTTCTTTAAGTCACGAAATCTATAAAGAATATCCGTTCGATCGGACGGATTTTTGCATTAAAATTACTCAAAATATTCAAATATTGAGCTGAAAATTAACGGTCAAAATGAAAAACCCCTGCTATACAGGGTGTTTCAAGTAAAATGTCACCACAAGAGAACTATCGTAAAGAGAATTCTCAACACTGTAAAACTGCTACGAAAAGATAACCGCTGCTATACGGGGTGTTTCTAAAAACATTTCAACTCCGAAACGACTTGACCGATTTTGATGAAACTTTGTGTGTGTGTGTGTTTCGGCGTATCTCAGGGTCACAATAGGTAACCGTTAGATGGCGCTGTATTCGTTTCATAGAAACTCAAGAACGGCTGAACCGATTTCGATGAAACTTTGTGTGTGTATCTGAGGTTGTGTCAGGTCCGCAATACACCCCGGTAGGTGGCGCTGCAATCCGTCTGTAAGAACACAGAAGTGCCTCGACCGATTTTGATGAAACATTGTGTGCGTGTTTGAGTGGCTCTAAGGGTCACAATAGAAACCCGTTAGGTGGCACTGCATTCGGTTTATGAAGACTCAAGAATGACTGGACCGATTTCGATGAAACTTTGTGTATGTATCTGAGTAGGTTTCAGATCCACAATATTCCCCGGTAGGTGGTACTACAATCGGTTTACACGAACTCAAAAATGGCTATACCGATTTTGGTGAATCTTTGTGATTGTGTTTCGGAAGGCCTTAGGTTTACAATACGATTCGGTAGGTGGCGCTATATTTGGTTTTAAGTAACTCAAAAACGTGTGAATCATTCTCAGAATCACAACAGAACCTGTTAGATGTCATTGAACAACCGGTTCAATTGATCTACCGATTATATTGATCTACTGAAAAAATTTAGATCTCATGGAAAAATGCAGATCTACCGGAAAAAAGTAGATCTACCGGAAAAATGTAGATCTACCGAAAAAATGTAGATCTACTGGAAAAATGTAGATCTACCGAAAAAATGTAGATCTACGGAAAAATACAGATCTACCGGAAAAATGTAGATCTACCGTAAAAATGTAGATCTCCCAGAAAAATGTGGATCTATTGCTAGGTAGATCTGCTGGCTCATCTGAATCCCAAAATATGGACTGCTGGCCACTAGTCACTATTACTAAAATGAAGATGGGTTCTATAGAAAAGGAACAAAAAAACTTTTTTGAAAATGTTACTACGAACGTGAAGATTTTTCGGACGTTAGGAGGGGGGGAGGGGGGAAATTTCCGAGGGGTTTCGCGAGGAAAAAGACGGAAGTTTCGTAGGGTTTCGCGTTTTCGGAGCGAAAAGAAGGGGGTGTATTTTTAAAAAAATCGCGAAAAGGCGAAAAAACGCCGATTTTGGCGAAAGGTACGAAATGAAGGAAAGGAGATCGGAGGACGGGTGGCGTTCGGAACGACGGTATTTGCGGGAACGCGAAGACGAGATTCGAAATTAGTCCGTAGCTGAGCCCTTTTTTCGATTCACTCTTTCGTTTTCCCGGAAGAACGATAGGAAAATGTGACTTTTTGCGAGAATCGACGAAATTCTGACGTTTCACGTATTTCTGTGGCGAATTTTAACGCGGCTGCTTCACGGTCGACGTTTTCGGTCCGAACGAGCGATTAGAAATGTCAAATCGAATTTGAATTTCGAACCGAATCGGTCGAAAACCTTCGAATAGTCTAGAAAAACCGCGAGAAATATGAACGAGTAACCGATTTCGATCGATCGCTCGACAGGATTGACGATATTCTGAAAATCGAAAGACGGAAATCATCCGAGTACTTAAAATCTTTATGTGGTACATAATCGGGGTTGATTCACGTAGACGTCGGTGGCCGAGCAGACTAGGCGTTGGGTTCATAGTCCAGAGCCTCGCAGGGCGGCGGGTTCGAATCCTCGGTGCGTCCGAAATAGCTAACTTATTAATTTTTTCATTTTTACCCAATGGAAAACTCAGAGGAGCGTTCTCCGGTGAACGTATTTTGGGATTTGGATCTTTTCGTTAAGTCACGAAATCTATAAAGAATATCCGTTCGATCGGACGGATTTTTGCATTAAAATTACTCAAAATATTCAAATATTGAGCTGAAAATTAACGGTCAAAATGAAAAACCGCTGCTATACAGGGTGTTCCAAGTAAAATGTCACCACAAGAGATCTATCGTTGAGAGAATTCTCAACACTGTAAAACTGCTACGAAAAGATAACCGCTGCTATACGGGGTGTTTCTAAAAACATTTCAACTCCGAAACGACTTGACCGATTTTGATGAAACTTTGTGTGTGTGTGTGTTTCGGCGTGTCTCAGGGTCACAATAGGTAACCGTTAGATGGCGCTGTATTCGTTTCATAGAAACTCAAGAACGGCTGAACCGATTTCGATGAAACTTTGTGTGTGTATCTGAGGTTGTGTCAGGTCCGCAATACACCCCGGTAGGTGGCGCTGCAATCCGTCTGTAAGAACTCAGAAGTGCCTCGACCGATTTTGATGAAACATTGTGTGCGTGTTTGAGTGGCTCTAAGGGTCACAATAGAAACCCGTTAGGTGGCACTGCATTCGGTTTATGAAGACTCAAGAATGACTGGACCGATTTCGATGAAACTTTGTGTATGTATCTGAGTAGGTTTCAGATCCACAATATTCCCCGGTAGGTGGTACTACAATCGGTTTACACGAACTCAAAAATGGCCATACCGATTTTGGTGAATCTTTGTGATTGTGTTTCGGAAGGCCTTAGGTTTACAATACGATTCGGTAGGTGGCGCTATATTTGGTTTTAAGTAACTCAAAAACGTGTGAATCATTCTCAGAATCACAACAGAACCTGTTAGATGTCATTGAACAACCGGTTCAATTGATCTACCGATTATATTGATCTACTGAAAAAATTTAGATCTCATGGAAAAATGCAGATCTACCGGAAAAAAGTAGATCTACCGAAAAAATGTAGATCTACCGAAAAAATGTAGATCTACTGGAAAAATGTAGATCTACCGAAAAAATGTAGATCTACGGAAAAATGCAGATCTACCGGAAAATGTAGATCTACCGTAAAAATGTAGATCTCCCAGAAAAATGTGGATCTATTGCTAGGTAGATCTGCTGGCTCATCTGAATCCCAAAATATGGACTGCTGGCTACTAGTTGCCCCTAAAACCCAATGCTTTGAAAATTTCGTCTCTATCTGAACATCTGGGGAAATGTATTCTCTTGTACTCCTTGTAGTGAAGATGTGAACAATTATTGTATACATCTGTCGAACTACGTATAATAATACTGGTAAAGAAATGAAGCTGTTCAATGTTTCGAAAAGTGTTATGAGGAATACGTCAAGAACACCCTCAATGATCTACCCACTGGAAAGGTATTCTTTGAAAACTATACCAAATTGTTCATTTCTATTAAAAAATGTATCGACATCGATAGCCTATTCAAAACATCAAGAAAACTTTCGAAATATTGGAAAGCTGAGTTTGAAGAATATTTGCTGTTAGAAAGAGCAAATAGGAATCAAACTATTTTACAGTGGTGGGGAGTGATGAAAAAGTTCTTCCTACACTTTCCAAGATGGCGGATGATTTATTAATGGCTACATCCGTACCTGTTGAAAGATTATTTTCCACAGCAGGTATGATCATGGCATAAACACGTACATCATTGAAAAATTATGTGATGCAAGCGTGATTATGTTTGAATTCTTGGTCATCGAGTAATTGTATACGTATGTTCTGGGGAACATCGCGTTATCATTTTGCCCAAATGTCTGTAATGTTTTTTTGACTGCAATGAATTTTTTTGTCGAAAATGGTCTCAAACGATTGGGTTCGACTCCCTGATGAAGAATTCGAGGTCAAATTTAATTCTGTCCGCAAGCCGACCGGCCGTTCGTTGCCACGATATCTTTAGAACGGAAAGGGATAGCGATTTGAAATTTTCAGGGTAGGTGGCAAATCCCAATACGACGGACAAGTTCGTTAATGGGCATAATCCGTCTAGTGGTTTCCGAGTAATAATTTTGTTTTCAACCAATACAAGTCCGATAGAATTGAAACTTGGTGAGTAGTTGTGGGGTGCAAAGCTAAGGAAATTTGTGTAATTTTGTGAGAATCGTATCACAAGAAAATTTTTAAAAAATAATCATAGAATTTTATTTATGTCATGATAACGAGAACGGAAAGATATAGCGACTTGAAATTTTCGGGTAAGGTTGTGCATCTGAATGGGACATTTGAGTTCGTTTATAGGCATAATCGGCGAAACGGTTTTGTAATTATACCCATCTGAAATTTGGTTCTTATTTCCTGAATAACTCGAAAACTACATAGTTGTAGAATACCAACGTGAAAATTCTTGCAAAATTTCGTGAGGATCGTATCATTAGAAAATTTTTTGAAAATCATTGAAAAGAATTCTATATATCAGAAACTAATCGTCCGAAATCAGAGAGAACTGATATCAGTGCTTTTTTATATTCTTTTGTACAAATTCAATCTCACTAGTATAATTCGTGTATTTTCAGACCGTACAGCTATACATTTTGTTTTGTGAATATAAGTTAGTCAAACTTGAGGTCGATTGTTGAGTTGATTGTTAGGTACTGAAAACCCTTGAGACATTATATCTTCACGCTGAGCTGCACCCGCCAGGACAGTTACAAGATCTTCGTACCAAATTTCAATTATTGTAACATACCTTAGCTGGTGCGATAATAACCGAAAACTATGGCGTCATAATGACAGAAAATCGTTTTGTACCAATCGATTAAACAGACACACAATTAATTTTTTTTCCGCGTAGAAAACCAAAGATTAATTGACATAACGGGTTATCAGCGATATAGAATGCAGAAAATGAAAATGGAAAGTCTATCCTTTTAGGTGTCGGACCATAAAGGGAGCTCAGGTTTCATACAATTAACGGCTAAAAAGCAAACCTGATTTGGTAAAGATCCATTACACATCTTCAATGAGCGCCTGTTTCATAGTTGATGGATTGAAATTCTACTTCTCACTTGGAATCGAGTTACGAAAGACCAATATCAACACTTGAGATGATGCCAGACATTGTAATTTGCTACTTTCCACGATGAAAATATCTACAAATTAAATTTTTTAAACTTATTTCATTTAAGATACAGGAGTTTTCAATTCAAAATATGTCCAATTTGTAAGAAAGCCGAATAACTGAAAGAATTCTCAGGAAAGCTCACATCTTAACAGATCTGTTTTCCAAATTTCCAAATACCAAATTTGTTTTAATACTGGACAGATTAAATGCATCCACCGTAAATTACTCAGAAATAATTGGTTCAAGCACTGACGTGAAGTCAGCAGCTTTATTGCGCGCATGTTAAAGTGTCCAATACAGGAGAATGGACAATAGAACATGCTCGCAAAAGCTCCAGACTTCACTTCACTGCTTCAACCAATTTTTCTTTTTCGTATTTTTTTTTATTTCTAGGGGTACGGTTCTCCCAAAATTTTACACACGTCTTTATTTCGATATTCTACAACTAGTTACCAAGCTTCAATTCGATGGAGTCTATATTTTTTTATATTCCAGGTGGGCATAACTCCGAAACCGATGGACCGAGTATGCCCAAAACCGAACTTAACTCTCCCATTCGGATGTGCATCCTATCCTGAAAATTACAAGTCCCTATCTCCTTTCGTTCGTAGGTTATCCAAGCAACGGTCACCCATCCAGCTACTGAACTCACACAAGGCTGCTCGGATCTCCAACAATATTGATCCGATCGTGTTCAAACTTGGAACTTGGTAGTAGAGATATGTTCTGAAAGCTCTCGCAAAATAACTGCCATGTCGGATGAATAGTTTCTGATATATAGAATTTTTTTCAATGATTTTTTCATTTTGTTGATACGATCCTCACAAAATTTCGCAAGAATTTTCGCGTTGGCATTCTACAACTGATCCATGTTTGAATTAGATGGGTTTTGTATTTTTCGAGTTATTGAGGAAATAACAACCAAATTTCAGATCATTCTAACTCTAAAGCCGTTTGGCCGATTATGTCTATAAACAAAATCAAATGTCACATTCAGATGCACAAACTAACCTGAAAGTTTCAAGTCGCTATCTCTTTCTGTTCTCAGGTTATCGTGACATAAATAATATTTTTCAATGATTTTTAGTGATACGATTTTC
The DNA here is from genome assembly GCA_937662695.2 of Halyzia sedecimguttata. Lineage (NCBI taxonomy): Eukaryota > Metazoa > Arthropoda > Insecta > Coleoptera > Coccinellidae > Halyzia > Halyzia sedecimguttata. Next base: position 43,235,756 of record OW569413.2, on the reverse strand, counting down.
TCAAAATTTCACAAACATCCTAAGGTTTGTATTCTACAACTTTTCACCAAGTTTCAATACAATCGGATTTGTATTGGTTGAGAACAAAATTATTACTCGGAAACCATTTGGGCCTATTGTGCAATTAACGAACTTGTCCATCGTATTGGGATGCGCCACCTACCCTGGATATTTCAAGTCGCTATCACTTTCCGTTCTCATGTTATCGTGGCAAGTCGGACGGCCATCCGGACAGAATCAAATTTGACCTCGAATTATTCATCCGGGAGATGAACCCAATCGTTTGAGAACATTTTCGGCGAAAAATTCGAAAATTATATACATTTGGGCGAAATGATAACGCGATGTTCCACAGAACATACGCGCAAAAATTGGTTTTGAGTTAGGCATGCCCTATGACGATATAAATTGCTGTAAAATGCAATCACTTTCAAAATAAACTTCTTTGGAGGACACATGAAAATATTTTAATGTTGCAACCCTATAAAAATTTAATTAATAATAAATGGAAAAGGTTAACGGGTAATTCCGCAAAAGGAGCAAAGAAAAAGCATGTTGCTGGTACTCGTCAGATTTAATTCGATGGTTGCATCAAAGGTGAATTCGGAATCGACATAGAATCACACTGATGTGGCAATTAAGAGCTGTCAAAGCTTTGTGAAACCCACCGTTAATGTATTATAATAGTATCGCATTATTGGTTGTAACTTTATTTGTGTCATTGCTTTCAGTTCTATTCGTATTTAAAAATAATTAGGATTTTAATATTTCAATGTTGATTCGTTTTATCGAGAGTTCCATGCATTCTGTTCTAATCATTATAAATTCCTTGAATAGTGATGTAAATGCCATTGGTTAGTGAAAATTCGTGAAAACTTCCATTCCCTTATTCATTCGAAATATAAAAAAAATGGGAAAGCTCTGTGTACAGGAGCTTTGGCGCTCTTGTTGGGAGTGATAGCAATGGATTCTTATGAAACAACTTCATCATAAAAGAAATAGAATTCAAACATATTAAAATAATTTAAATTCATCAAGAGTGCCAAAAATTATTAATCCAAAACCAACAGACCAATTCTAACCAAAAACGAACTTATCCAAGATATTCATTCCTCAAATATTCTATGAAAATTATATTATATCAATTGAAACTTAGCCAATATTCTAGTTTTGTTTTTACTGGAGTTATTCTGAATCCAATTTGTTTAACTTACCAAAGTATATATTTCCATCATCATATGCATTATACTAGAGCTATCTCGGATATTTTGCATTCAATCATACTTTGTTTGACATGTCTGTTATCTGAAGATGAGACGACAATGATGAAATATATGAACACAGATGACGTTCATAGATACGGACGTCAATTTTCGATTGCAGCACTCTGTGAAATCATAGAGTTACGATTCAATATTGAAATTTTGAAAAATCATATCTCCGAAAGTATTGATTTGTTAGAGCTGCAAATAATATCAATGGATTCTTATGATGAAACTGCAACTTGTCTAGCTCATTCTGTTCGAGAGTTATCGTGTCTATGGCCGTATCGGACGGACAGAATCGATTTGGATTCTTCAGTGAGTGGAACCAAAACGTTTGAGACCATTTTCAGCCAAAAATTCGAAAATTACAGACATTTGGGAAAATTGATAAGCACTCTGTTCCGAGCGCACAAAAGCGCCAAAAGGAAGACAATGCAAACTTCACGCAAAGGAGTTTTATTATCTCATTCATTAGTTACATTTATTTCATACTATTATTTCATATACTTACACCATTTAGGAATATAAAACAAATCTACAATGAGCTTCAAAAATATGGAATAATGGTTTTATTTTGTCCCCTTTCAGGAATATTGAAAAATGGTTTGATAAGTAAAAGTAATTTATTTATTAAGGAATTTTTCTTTAAACTGCAAGACCTTATTTTAGGCGCTCTTGTTCCTCGGAACAGAGTGCTTATCAATTTGCCCAAATGTCTGTAATTTTCGTATTTTTCGATGAAAATGGTCTTAAACGATTTGGTTCGACTCACTGATCAAGAATCCGTGGTCGGAATCGATTATGTCCGGTCGTCCGTCCGTCCGGTCGTTAACACGATATCTCTCGAACGAAAGGAGTTAGAGGATTGAAATTTGCAGGGAGCGTAAATATCTCGGATGAGTTCGTTAACGGGTGAAATCCACCAAGCGGTTTCGGAGTTATGGCCGTTTTTAGCGCTCTTGTTCCTGAGAACAGAGTGCTTATCAATTTGCCCAAATGTCTGTAATTTACGAATTCTTTGACGAAAATGGTCTTAAACGATTTGATCCGACTCACTGATCAAGAATCCGTGGTCGAAATCGATTCTGTCCGGCTGGCCGGCCGTCCGTCCGTTAACACGATAACTCTCGAACGAAAGGAGTTAGAGGATTGAAATTTGCAGGGTAGGTTTGGAGCGTAAATATCTCAGACGAGTTCGTAAACGGGCGAAATTCACCAAGCGGTTTCGGAGTTATGGCCATTTTTAGTAAAAATATTTTTTTTTGAATATTTCCGAAACTGAGAACTCGATATATCTGAAATTTAGCATCAAATTGTAGAATAATGACCTTTATACGCATGCGAAGTTTTGTATTGATAGGGTTGCCGTAAAGAGTAAAAAAAAAATTTTTGAAATTTTTAAATTTTGTTTCTACAATAACTCTCGAACAGAATAAGCTAGGCAGTTGAAATTTCCAGAGTAGGTTTGGGAGATAAATATCTCAATTATGATCGTTATTGGGTAAAATAGGCCGGATGGTTTCGGAGTAACGACAACTTACAAATTTCAAATTCAATTTTTTTTAAGATACAGTTTCACCATAAAAATCCATTGATATAATTTTCAACTATAACAAGTTAATATATGAGATATGATTTTTCGAAATTTCAATAATGAATCGTACTTCTATGTTTTTTTTTAAATATTAATTTTTGAAGCTTTCTTTTTAACAACACTTTTTTTAAATGTAATTTCTTTCATGATGCATTTCTATCATAAGAATCCATTGATATAATTCCCAACTATGAGAAATCAATACTTTCGGAGATATCATTTGTCTGTTTGAACAAGAGCGCAAAATAGCTCTTGTCCACAGGGCTTGAACCAATTTTTAGCAAAAACATTTTTTATGAATATTTCCGAAACCGATAACTTGATCTATCTGAAATTTAGCATCAAATTGTAGAATGATGACCTTCATATGCATGCGAAGTTTTGTATTGATCGGTTTGCCGTAAAATGAAAAAAAAAAATTTATTTTAAATTTTGTTTCTACAATTAATAACTCTCGAATAGAATCCGCTAGGCAGTTGAAATTTTCGGAGTAGGTTTGGGAGATAAATATCCTGGATGATGTTGTTATTGGGCAAAATTGGTTTCGGATATACAAAAAAATTTTTTACATTACAAATTTCAAATTCAATTTTTTCGAAATGCAGTTTTACCATAAAAATCCATTGATGTCATTTTAAACTCTGACAAGCTAATACTTTCGGAGATCAAATTTTTCGAAATTTCAATAATGAATCGTACTTCGATATTTTCACAGAATTATGTACTGTAATTATTATTCTAGATATGAATTATTATATGATCTGTGTTCTAACATGTCATATTATTTTCCTATGAGATATAAATGTCAAAATTATTTCTGGTTCGTTATTCTTGATAAAAAATGGGTTCAAGCCCTGTGGACAGGAGCTTTCTGGCGCTCTAGTTCAAACAGACAAATTATATCTCCGAAAGTATTGGTTTCTCAGAGTTGGGAATTATATCAATGTATTCTTATCATAGAAATGCATCATAAAAGAAATTCAATTCAAATAATAGTTTATTTATCAAGATTAAATGAGCAATCTGAGAATGAGAACTGCACCATGGAAGAAATCAAATTAAAATACCTGAAATGAATTTGACTCTCTCTTATAGAACAATATGACATATACGAGTATGAACACAGATCAAATAATAAATCATAGATAGAATAATTATAGCATTCTGTGAAAACATAGAAGTACGATTCATTATTGAAATTTCGAAAAATCATATCTCCGAAAGTATTAGCTTTTTGGAGTTGAAAATGATATCAATGGATTTTTAGGGTGAAACTGCACCTTAAAAAAAATTATTTTGAAATTTGTAAGTTAAAAAAAATTTTTTTCCTTACCCCGAAACCATCTCGCCTATTTTGGCCAATAGCGAACTTAACCGAGATATTTATCTCCCTAACCTACTCTGAAAATTTCAACTGCCTAGCTCATTCCGTTCGAGAGCTATTGTAGAATCAAAATTTGAAAATAAAAAAAAAAAATTTTGACACTTCACAGTAACCCGATCAATACAAAACTCCAAATGCGTCTAAAGGTCATCATTCTACAATTTGATCCTAGAGTTCAGATAGATCGAGTAATCGGTTTCGGAAATATTCATAAAAAACGTTTTTAGTAAAAACGGTCATAACTCCGAAACCGCTGGATGGATTTCGCCCGTTAACGAACTCGTCCGAGATATTTACGCTCCAAACCTAACCTGCAAATTTCAATTCTCTAACTCCTTTCGTCGAGAGTTAACGGACGTGTTAACGGACGGCCGGCCGGACAGAATCGATTTCGACCACGGATTCTTGATCAGTGAGTCGAACCAAATCGTTTAAGACCATTTTCAGCCAAAAATTCGAAAATTACAGACAGTTGGGCAAATTGATAAGCACTCTGTTCCGAGGAACAAGAGCGCCAAAAAAATCAAGTCCAATAATCTGTCGACGTTAAGATTATTTAGAAACCAACAACGTTAAGATTATTTAGAAACCAACAACGTTAAGATTATTTAGAAACCAACAATAGCAGTACTCTAGGCGACGTGGAATATCCATTGGAGTAGTAATACTACAGGGATTCTGGGTCAAACAATAGAAATCATGACGTCACATTTTGGGTGACCGCTTTGTAGGAATTAATGAAAAAGTTCTCGGAAATGACTGGATTCGAACCCGGAATATTTTACTATGAGACCGGTGTGTTAACCGATCGGCCACAACCACTAACCTTAAGAGGTACCTTTTTGGTCCCACATCAATCGCGGGTATATCCCTTTGCATTGTGCGTCTCAGGGGGGCCTTTTTCAGGTAATTAATATGGGGGGATTGGAATTATTCTATCAGTCATATGAAGTTTGATGCATGAGGATCCTTTTTTCGAATTGGGGAGGCATTTAGCGTTTATATGAAATGGAATACCTGGGATTATCGGGATAGAATAATTTCTTTTCAGCAGTCCCATTACGAAATAACGAATTTTGTGTATCTTTTTTATTTTCAAGGGTGACAGTTATCATAAAAATATTTTTGGACTAATATGATGGATAGTAATTGATACACGACGTTATGGAACCGTCTTTGGAACTACATATAGAGATCGAGCAGGTAGCGCCTTTTTCAGAGGAACATTCTAGAACTAATTAGCATGTTTGAATAGACATTGTGGGTGGGGTCGAGTATTTTCATTGTGAAATGCCTGTTATCGGAATCATTCAATAACATATTCCTATATACTAGTTATGATTGAATGCAAATTGACCAATGAAATAACGTAATCAGCTATGATTATATAATTTTCAGTATATTTGAGTATATTTGAGAAATTAATATCGTGAATAAGTTCGACATTATTGGGTAAAATCAAAAACAATTTTAAAGGCATTAAGTATTTTTGGGCGCATGTTCTAGGGGAACATCGTCCTATCATTTCGTCCAAATGTCTGTAATTTTCGAATTTCGAGCTGAAAATTGGCTAATAGACTAATTCGGACTCCCTGATCACGAATCAGGTGTCAGATTGGGAGCTAGTTTGGAAGAATTAGCGTCGACATTAATTCTTGACAATTTTCAAAATTTAAAAAAAAGAATTTGCAAGTTTTTGTGATGACGACTTTGAACTCCTAACAAGGAAGGGTATTTTTTTGTTATGATTACATGACGGACTGGGACAAGTTGAATGAAACAACACTACCATCAATAGACAAATTTTATAATAAATTGAACGATGCGCACATTGACGTGAAAAGATATCGTCATGCTCAAAACGTTTGGCAAAAATTCGGTATAAAATCATTGGGTGAATACAGTGACCTATACATGAAAACAGATAGACTTTTGCTCGCTGACGTGATGGAAAATTTTAGGCAAACAGCATTAATGACATACAAACTTGACCCAGCATGGCATTATACTATGCCTGGGTACAGCTGGGAACTGTATGTTAAATTATACTAAATGTAAACTGCAATTACTTAAAGATATCGATATGATCATGTTCGTGGAAAAGGGTATACGAGGGGATATGAGCTGCTGCATGAACAGATTGTCTGAAGCCAATAATCCCCAGATGCCTAATTATGACGTCTCAAAGCCCGAGTATAGATGCATAGAATACATGGTGAAGACACTCTTTGACATATTTTCGGTCGATTTGCGGTCCAAATACTATCAAAATACAAGGATTTTTGTTTTACTTAAATTTTCGCCGATAGATGCCGGCAGTAGAAATTTTATGGACAAAATTACCGACATGTCAAATTAAATTTGAATCTTTGCTCATTCCAGTTTCTTGTGGAAAGTCGTTTGCCGCGCCGAAAGTAAGTCAAATGTTTGCTGTGTGAACTCTGAACGAGTATCCAGAACCATTTTAATCAAATACTATTTTCATTTCGAAAATACTTCGTTTTTATGCGAATATATTTTTTTTAACAATTGTATATTCTTACCGGATCAGGGGCAGATTTCTAGTATCAAGATAGTTATTAATTTTAATATTAATAATATTGAAAGATCGCTGATACCGTTAATTGTTAATAAATCAACATAGGAGAACGTAAGACTTAGCCCACTTATGTTATGAAAACTAACAATATTATTTGTGAACGATGAAAGGACTATCAGAGAACAAAGTTCAGAGCAACCACACAGTGTGATTTCATCAATTTGAATAGCTTTCCTAAGGCGTCATTCTTTTTTGGCGCTCTTATACTATAATATTATTTGTTTCAAGGATATTGTTAAACGACAAGAATGGCAACTGGCTTGTGCTAGAGGTAGGGTATCGAAAATTAGAACATTTGTTTGTTCAAAATATTTTTCTAGCGAATATATGTATATTGAATAAAAGATTGAAACGTACTACCCTCTATTTGCTTAGTTTATCAATTTAATGAATCATTTTTCGATATTTCATCAGTATATACTTATTTCTGAATAATAGCTATCGAATTAAATATCTATATTCAGCAATCTAATTGCTGAGAACATGAAAAGTTGTCAAGGGGTATTGGGTGACTGAAAAAATGCTGTATACATGAGAATGTTTTGATGAAATTTCAAATTATACATATAATATAATAAGTAAAATGCTCAATTTAAAAGAGTCTTACATGATAAAGGAATTACTACATTTGAATAATAATATGATATCGAAAGATATTGTATGTAGAGGTATTACAGAAAATTCTGCATCATTCAATGTATTTCAAAATACATAAATTAAATGCTTGTACTCTAATGACGTTGGATGTGATCTTTCGTAATGGAAAAATAATGATTTCACAGATTTCTTCATTTACAGTTCCATTCAAAATGTTCCAAAGAAACTCCTTTACTGATAAATCCTTTGAATAAAAAATCCATTATTTGACCTCATTATGTCTTGGCAAGATGAAATTTCTGTTCCAAACCAATGTGGTATACATATTATCTCCGAACAGATATCTGATTAATCAAAAAAAAAATGGATTGATTTTTCAATAAACTGCTTCATTATATTCTTTTAATTTGAATTTACGAACTAGCAACGGTGAAAAGTGAACTTTGCCGCTTGTCAGTTTTCATTTATTCGCTTGTCAGAATCTTCGAAATCGACCCTAGCGGCACCATCGTTAATAAAGTGAAGTAGTACATAAAGTACGTGATTTGACAGTTCTTGGTCCGTTTTTCGGCCGAAAATTTTAGCAGGAATTAGTAGGGAGTGTCCACACCTTGTTATTCTATGCATCTTGGCCCGAGTCATATCTGCTTTATCTTGATGTTAATAATTTGTATGGCTGGGCAATGAGTCAATATTTACCATTTGGGGGTTTTGAATGGGTAAACATATCTGTAGATGTGAGCATCATGCCTGACGATTCTCCTGAAGGATATATTCGCATTGGATTAGTTCGCCAAGATTCCATAGTCGAACAATTTTCGGTGAAGATTTGATGGCAATCGAACTTAATAAGAATGAGCACTTATTTAACAAACCACTTTACATAGGTCAGGCATAGTATGCATTACCACTACTTTTTAGCAATCGACAAATGAGAGTATTGTTGAAACATATCTGGGGCGGTTTTAAGATCGAAACACCCAAATAATTGTTAATATTTCCCCTTTTTTACCCAGATGAAGGAACCTCCTATATTTCCTTCTATCTGGGCTTTGATATACATTTTGAGACTGAAACAACTCACTACTACAAATAACATTGTAACTATTACATCTCTTAGTGCAAGAGACATAACTATTCTTGATCTGTCGCGAAACAATAACATTGTCTTGTCTTCGTTGGCAACTTAGTAGTCACTTCTGCCCTTTTCCTATAGAAGGGAGATTTTATATTGTATCAATAGTGCATTGTACAATAATTCGTGCTTGTTATCGAAGTAACGGTAACAACAAAATACAGTTAATTGTTTATTAAAAGTGCGTTCGAATATTTCACCACTTCCCATCCTCGTAATTGTTACTTTATTACAAGTAACAACTTACGCAGTAATCAATGAGATTACTACTGGGTGCTTAATGTTAAGTATACCCCCTTCAAGCATCACCCTGATAAAACAATCAGGGTGTATAATTCTGGTCCTTCGAAAATAATTATATCATGATAAAAGCATCAGGACTCACATATTGTCCTTCGAAACCATAACAGTCCTGATAAACTAATCAGGATACAACAAGAGTATTTTTAGCAATTCTTGAAAATTGTATGTACAGGATGTTTTACAAGATGTGGAATACAGAAAATAATTTTCTCAGTCTAGACCAGCGCTATCAACAAGTCATTATGAGTAAATATTAGGCATAGGCCTATACTCATTCCCTGAAATTGTCATCAAGATCCATGCAGGCTTTCAAGGGTTATGCCGAATGAAAAATTTTTGATGAAATACATCCAGTATCTCTTAAACGAATATAGTTAGGACACATTGCGAACACTGATTTAGACTCACCAAAATGTCCTGCACCTGTACTGAAAGCCTGCACAATCATTCGTGAAACACCCTGTATATATCGAATACCACACCTATAATGGACGATTACGTTGGAGGACTGATAGTTAATTTAACGACAAATTTGATAATGTCCATCCGTGGGACCGTTTGTACGCACTGTAACTTTAGAAATTACTTAGTTACTAACTGCATAGCTGGGCATGATGCACCCAGTAGGTCTCAAAATAAAATCCTTCAAATTTTAATTATATAATAGAATATTTTACGAAAAACGAATTGAACCAAGTTTGAAGCCGCTTTAACTTTATGTCGAATTTCCTCCATATCAACCGAAGAAGCATAGATAAGCTTATTTTAACAAATTTTCTCTTTAAAGGGTTCTGTTAAAGTGCGTTACGCTGCCATAGCTGCCAAACCAGACTTTTTAGAAATTTCCTTTGAAAGCATTTAAAAAATCACTCATTTGTTGAATAATTTTATTTGGGAACACCCTGTATATTAGAAAATAATTTCCTGAGATACAGAATTGAAACTACAAAGGGCGTGCTTTCAAACGAAATTTCTAAAAGGTCGGGTTTGGCAGCTATGGAAGCGTAACGCACTATTGCAGGACCCTGTATACCTCGAGAACAACTTTCCATGTGCATCTTGGAATTTGTATACAAGGTGTTAAAAACAACTGTAAAAGAGCTCAAATACGTCTAGTTTGTTATATAAAACTTTTTCGAATTCACACCCTAGCTGAGTTATAAACCCTTGAAAGGATGAATTGATTTTTCAGTTTTCAATTTTAATGTACCGACCTAAAATATTCAGACACATTCATTTTAAAAAGTATTAATATACGATACGTGGTATTAGTACCACTAATTTTTAAACCCGCTACTATATTTACTTGGGGTTGAAACAAACAAGCCCTTCTATAAATTATTCCATAACTTCTCAGACATTCGTGAAATTAGAAAAGTGAATATATTTTCCGAAAGAAAATGCAATTATGGAAATGTTTTGTCTCTCGTATTTAATTCGTAACTTCAGTAGTTTCGGAGGCAATTATTGAAATGTAAGATCAATTTTTCTACGGTTGATACCAGGACCCCGAGATATCTGTAACTTTTAACAACTTACCCCCCTTAACGGGGTGTGCAAGTCGGAATATTAAACTCATGAAACTGGGGAAGTTTCCGAAGATCCAGAAACATTTAATCTTGTAGGTAAAGTAAAATTAGCGAACAAACAAGATAAAAATTATTAAAACTTTGTGTGGGTCTGTGTAGGAAACTAGGATAGAATCCTAGAAAGCTGAGATTTGGTACCTAGGCTAGAACAAGCATACAAACAACAACAAAAAATGAGAAATTTATAATTTTCTCCCTCTATTCCCTTATTAAGGGGAGTGTAGTTTTGTATATAATTTTTATTAAATTCAATTACATTTGATGTAAATCCGGATGCAAAGATTCACAAGAAGCTTTTACAGTTAAAAACTTATCAGATCACATAAATATGGAAGCCTCTAGCTATACAAGCAGTTTTTCTAGAAGGTCGAAAAATATGGCTAGGCTAATTCATAGAACTATTGCATGACACACCTTTCTAACAGTGAAAGCTTCTTGTGAGACTTGGCAACCATCAGTTTTACATAAAATATTTTTGGTGCTACAAGTATATCTGTAAGATAGTAAGTTTTTGAAAATATAATTTTTTGATGTACAATCATTTTCATTGAAATTCAATTGATACTTAAGGACTCAAAATGAGATAGCAGTTCACAAATGACTTATTAATTTTTTCACAGGAAGGATAATGAAAAAATATACTAAAAGATGTATAAACATATTTCAACTGTATCCGCTTTGTATCCGCTTTGTGTGAGCTTTGTATCCGCTTTGAATCCGCTTTGTGTGAGCTTTGTATCCGCTTTGAATCCGCTTTGTATCAGCTTTGTATGAGCTTTGTATGAGCTTTGTATGAGCTTTGCATGAGCTTTGTATGAGCTTTGTATGCGCTTTGTATGAGCTTTGTATCCGCTTTGTATGCGCTTTGTATGAGCTTTGAATCCGCTCTGTATCAGTTTTGCATGAGCTTTGTATGAGCTTTGTATCCGCTTTGAATCCGCTTTGAATCCGCTTTGTATCAGCTTCGTATGAGCTTTGTATGAGCTTTGTATGAGCTTTGTATGAGCTTTGTATGAGCTTTGTATGCGCTTTGTATGAGCTTTGTATCCGCTTTGTATGCGCTTTGTATGAGCTTTGAATCCGCTTTGTATCAGTTTTGTATGAGCTTTGTATGAGCTTTGTATCCGCTTTGTATGAGCTTTGTATGCGCTTTGTATGAGCTTTGTATCCGCTTTGTATGAGCTTTGTATCCGCTTTGTATGAGCTTTGTATCCTCTCATCCGTTGTAAGTTTACTTTTGTAAGGCGAATTCTCCGTTTGGGCGGCAGACGAGCGTTACATGCAATGCTCGTAGACCCGTCCACACGGACATTTCGCCTTACATTACGCGTTACATTACACTCGTCTGGACCCAGCATTAGAATGAGTTATCGGACAAGCTTGAGCCCAATTCAGAATCACGTTCCTCTTCATCTTAAAACATAATAATGTCACACCTGGAAATAAACTTGCCATCCCTAATATATTTTTGTGTGTAGTGCTAAGAATGCCTGCTTGATCTGAGATGTTGGTTTGACATGCGTTGTCAAATTTTGGATATTCGAAGTTCGAAATTGCTTCAATTAATTCAGTTGCTTTATTTATAGAAATTAAGAAAGAATTTACAAAATATTTGATGTGAGAGACTGGTTGACCAGAAGTTTGCTTAGTAGGTATATAGTTATTTTTGTCATGACTACAATTAACAGTGCTGTGCCTAAGCTACCTGAAGGATACAGCAACTGTTTTGGCGCGCCAAAATAGTTGCTGTATCCTTCAGGTAGCTTAGGCACAGCACTGTTAATTGTAGTCATGACAAAAATAACTATATACCTACTAAGCAAACTTCTGGTCAACCAGTCTCTCACATCAAATATTTTGTAAATTCTTTCTTAATTTCTATAAATAAAGCAACTGAATTAATTGAAGCAATTTCGAACTTCGAATATCCAAAATTTGACAACGCATGTCAAACCAACATCTCAGATCAAGCAGGCATTCTTAGCACTACACACAAAAATATATTAGGGATGGCAAGTTTATTTCCAGGTGTGACATTATTATGTTTTAAGATGAAGAGGAACGTGATTCTGAATTGGGCTCAAGCTTGTCCGATAACTCATTCTAATGCTGGGTCCAGACGAGTGTAATGTAACGCGTAATGTAAGGCGAAATGTCCGTGTGGACGGGTCTACGAGCATTGCATGTAACGCTCGTCTGCCGCCCAAACGGAGAATTCGCCTTACAAAAGTAAACTTACAACGGATGAGAGGATACAAAGCTCATACAAAGCGGATACAAAGCTCATACAAAGCGGATACAAAGCTCATACAAAGCGCATACAAAGCTCATACAAAGCGGATACAAAGCTCATACAAAGCTCATACAAAACTGATACAAAGCGGATTCAAAGCTCATACAAAGCGCATACAAAGCGGATACAAAGCTCATACAAAGCGCATACAAAGCTCATACAAAGCTCATACAAAGCTCATACAAAGCTCATACAAAGCTCATACGAAGCTGATACAAATCGGATTCAAAGCGGATTCAAAGCGGATACAAAGCTCATACAAAGCTCATGCAAAACTGATACAGAGCGGATTCAAAGCTCATACAAAGCGCATACAAAGCGGATACAAAGCTCATACAAAGCGCATACAAAGCTCATACAAAGCTCATGCAAAGCTCATACAAAGCTCATACAAAGCTCATACAAAGCTGATACAAAGCGGATTCAAAGCGGATACAAAGCTCACACAAAGCGGATTCAAAGCGGATACAAAGCTCACACAAAGCGGATACAAAGCGGATACAGTTGAAATATGTTTATACATCTTTTAGTATATTTTTTCATTATCCTTCCTGTGAAAAAATTAATAAGTCATTTGTGAACTGCTATCTCATTTTGAGTCCTTAAGTATCAATTGAATTTCAATGAAAATGATTGTACATCAAAAAATTATATTTTCAAAAACTTACTATCTTACAGATATACTTGTAGCACCAAAAATATTTTATGTAAAACTGATGGTTGCCAAGTCTCACAAGAAGCTTTCACTGTTAGAAAGGTGTGTCATGCAATAGTTCTATGAATTAGCCTAGCCATATTTTTCGACCTTCTAGAAAAACTGCTTGTATAGCTAGAGGCTTCCATATTTATGTGATCTGATAAGTTTTTAACTGTAAAAGCTTCTTGTGAATCTTTGCATCCGGATTTACATCAAATGTAATTGAATTTAATAAAAATTATATACAAAACTACACTCCCCTTAATAAGGGAATAGAGGGAGAAAATTATAAATTTCTCATTTTTTGTTGTTGTTTGTATGCTTGTTCTAGCCTAGGTACCAAATCTCAGCTTTCTAGGATTCTATCCTAGTTTCCTACACAGACCCACACAAAGTTTTAATAATTTTTATCTTGTTTGTTCGCTAATTTTACTTTACCTACAAGATTAAATGTTTCTGGATCTTCGGAAACTTCCCCAGTTTCATGAGTTTAATATTCCGACTTGCACACCCCGTTAAGGGGGGTAAGTTGTTAAAAGTTACAGATATCTCGGGGTCCTGGTATCAACCGTAGAAAAATTGATCTTACATTTCAATAATTGCCTCCGAAACTACTGAAGTTACGAATTAAATACGAGAGACAAAACATTTCCATAATTGCATTTTCTTTCGGAAAATATATTCACTTTTCTAATTTCACGAATGTCTGAGAAGTTATGGAATAATTTATAGAAGGGCTTGTTTGTTTCAACCCCAAGTAAATATAGTAGCGGGTTTAAAAATTAGTGGTACTAATACCACGTATCGTATATTAATACTTTTTAAAATGAATGTGTCTGAATATTTTAGGTCGGTACATTAAAATTGAAAACTGAAAAATCAATTCATCCTTTCAAGGGTTTATAACTCAGCTAGGGTGTGAATTCGAAAAAGTTTTATATAACAAACTAGACGTATTTGAGCTCTTTTACAGTTGTTTTTAACACCTTGTATACAAATTCCAAGATGCACATGGAAAGTTGTTCTCGAGGTATACAGGGTCCTGCAATAGTGCGTTACGCTTCCATAGCTGCCAAACCCGACCTTTTAGAAATTTCGTTTGAAAGCACGCCCTTTGTAGTTTCAATTCTGTATCTCAGGAAATTATTTTCTAATATACAGGGTGTTCCCAAATAAAATTATTCAACAAATGAGTGATTTTTTAAATGCTTTCAAAGGAAATTTCTAAAAAGTCTGGTTTGGCAGCTATGGCAGCGTAACGCACTTTAACAGAACCCTTTAAAGAGAAAATTTGTTAAAATAAGCTTATCTATGCTTCTTCGGTTGATATGGAGGAAATTCGACATAAAGTTAAAGCGGCTTCAAACTTGGTTCAATTCGTTTTTCGTAAAATATTCTATTATATAATTAAAATTTGAAGGATTTTATTTTGAGACCTACTGGGTGCATCATGCCCAGCTATGCAGTTAGTAACTAAGTAATTTCTAAAGTTACAGTGCGTACAAACGGTCCCACGGATGGACATTATCAAATTTGTCGTTAAATTAACTATCAGTCCTCCAACGTAATCGTCCATTATAGGTGTGGTATTCGATATATACAGGGTGTTTCACGAATGATTGTGCAGGCTTTCAGTACAGGTGCAGGACATTTTGGTGAGTCTAAATCAGTGTTCGCAATGTGTCCTAACTATATTCGTTTAAGAGATACTGGATGTATTTCATCAAAAATTTTTCATTCGGCATAACCCTTGAAAGCCTGCATGGATCTTGATGACAATTTCAGGGAATGAGTATAGGCCTATGCCTAATATTTACTCATAATGACTTGTTGATAGCGCTGGTCTAGACTGAGAAAATTATTTTCTGTATTCCACATCTTGTAAAACATCCTGTACATACAATTTTCAAGAATTGCTAAAAATACTCTTGTTGTATCCTGATTAGTTTATCAGGACTGTTATGGTTTCGAAGGACAATATGTGAGTCCTGATGCTTTTATCATGATATAATTATTTTCGAAGGACCAGAATTATACACCCTGATTGTTTTATCAGGGTGATGCTTGAAGGGGGTATACTTAACATTAAGCACCCAGTAGTAATCTCATTGATTACTGCGTAAGTTGTTACTTGTAATAAAGTAACAATTACGAGGATGGGAAGTGGTGAAATATTCGAACGCACTTTTAATAAACAATTAACTGTATTTTGTTGTTACCGTTACTTCGATAACAAGCACGAATTATTGTACAATGCACTATTGATACAATATAAAATCTCCCTTCTATAGGAAAAGGGCAGAAGTGACTACTAAGTTGCCAACGAAGACAAGACAATGTTATTGTTTCGCGACAGATCAAGAATAGTTATGTCTCTTGCACTAAGAGATGTAATAGTTACAATGTTATTTGTAGTAGTGAGTTGTTTCAGTCTCAAAATGTATATCAAAGCCCAGATAGAAGGAAATATAGGAGGTTCCTTCATCTGGGTAAAAAAGGGGAAATATTAACAATTATTTGGGTGTTTCGATCTTAAAACCGCCCCAGATATGTTTCAACAATACTCTCATTTGTCGATTGCTAAAAAGTAGTGGTAATGCATACTATGCCTGACCTATGTAAAGTGGTTTGTTAAATAAGTGCTCATTCTTATTAAGTTCGATTGCCATCAAATCTTCACCGAAAATTGTTCGACTATGGAATCTTGGCGAACTAATCCAATGCGAATATATCCTTCAGGAGAATCGTCAGGCATGATGCTCACATCTACAGATATGTTTACCCATTCAAAACCCCCAAATGGTAAATATTGACTCATTGCCCAGCCATACAAATTATTAACATCAAGATAAAGCAGATATGACTCGGGCCAAGATGCATAGAATAACAAGGTGTGGACACTCCCTACTAATTCCTGCTAAAATTTTCGGCCGAAAAACGGACCAAGAACTGTCAAATCACGTACTTTATGTACTACTTCACTTTATTAACGATGGTGCCGCTAGGGTCGATTTCGAAGATTCTGACAAGCGAATAAATGAAAACTGACAAGCGGCAAAGTTCACTTTTCACCGTTGCTAGTTCGTAAATTCAAATTAAAAGAATATAATGAAGCAGTTTATTGAAAAATCAATCCATTTTTTTTTTGATTAATCAGATATCTGTTCGGAGATAATATGTATACCACATTGGTTTGGAACAGAAATTTCATCTTGCCAAGACATAATGAGGTCAAATAATGGATTTTTTATTCAAAGGATTTATCAGTAAAGGAGTTTCTTTGGAACATTTTGAATGGAACTGTAAATGAAGAAATCTGTGAAATCATTATTTTTCCATTACGAAAGATCACATCCAACGTCATTAGAGTACAAGCATTTAATTTATGTATTTTGAAATACATTGAATGATGCAGAATTTTCTGTAATACCTCTACATACAATATCTTTCGATATCATATTATTATTCAAATGTAGTAATTCCTTTATCATGTAAGACTCTTTTAAATTGAGCATTTTACTTATTATATTATATGTATAATTTGAAATTTCATCAAAACATTCTCATGTATACAGCATTTTTTCAGTCACCCAATACCCCTTGACAACTTTTCATGTTCTCAGCAATTAGATTGCTGAATATAGATATTTAATTCGATAGCTATTATTCAGAAATAAGTATATACTGATGAAATATCGAAAAATGATTCATTAAATTGATAAACTAAGCAAATAGAGGGTAGTACGTTTCAATCTTTTATTCAATATACATATATTCGCTAGAAAAATATTTTGAACAAACAAATGTTCTAATTTTCGATACCCTACCTCTAGCACAAGCCAGTTGCCATTCTTGTCGTTTAACAATATCCTTGAAACAAATAATATTATAGTATAAGAGCGCCAAAAAAGAATGACGCCTTAGGAAAGCTATTCAAATTGATGAAATCACACTGTGTGGTTGCTCTGAACTTTGTTCTCTGATAGTCCTTTCATCGTTCACAAATAATATTGTTAGTTTTCATAACATAAGTGGGCTAAGTCTTACGTTCTCCTATGTTGATTTATTAACAATTAACGGTATCAGCGAACTTTCAATATTATTAATATTAAAATTAATAACTATCTTGATACTAGAAATCTGCCCCTGATCCGGTAAGAATATACAATTGTTAAAAAAAATATATTCGCATAAAAACGAAGTATTTTCGAAATGAAAATAGTATTTGATTAAAATGGTTCTGGATACTCGTTCAGAGTTCACACAGCAAACATTTGACTTACTTTCGGCGCGGCAAACGACTTTCCACAAGAAACTGGAATGAGCAAAGATTCAAATTTAATTTGACATGTCGGTAATTTTGTCCATAAAATTTCTACTGCCGGCATCTATCGGCGAAAATTTAAGTAAAACAAAAATCCTTGTATTTTGATAGTATTTGGACCGCAAATCGACCGAAAATATGTCAAAGAGTGTCTTCACCATGTATTCTATGCATCTATACTCGGGCTTTGAGACGTCATAATTAGGCATCTGGGGATTATTGGCTTCAGACAATCTGTTCATGCAGCAGCTCATATCCCCTCGTATACCCTTTTCCACGAACATGATCATATCGATATCTTTAAGTAATTGCAGTTTACATTTAGTATAATTTAACATACAGTTCCCAGCTGTACCCAGGCATAGTATAATGCCATGCTGGGTCAAGTTTGTATGTCATTAATGCTGTTTGCCTAAAATTTTCCATCACGTCAGCGAGCAAAAGTCTATCTGTTTTCATGTATAGGTCACTGTATTCACCCAATGATTTTATACCGAATTTTTGCCAAACGTTTTGAGCATGACGATATCTTTTCACGTCAATGTGCGCATCGTTCAATTTATTATAAAATTTGTCTATTGATGGTAGTGTTGTTTCATTCAACTTGTCCCAGTCCGTCATGTAATCATAACAAAAAAATACCCTTCCTTGTTAGGAGTTCAAAGTCGTCATCACAAAAACTTGCAAATTCTTTTTTTTAAATTTTGAAAATTGTCAAGAATTAATGTCGACGCTAATTCTTCCAAACTAGCTTCCCAATCTGACACCTGATTCGTGATCAGGGAGTCCGAATTAGTCTATTAGCCAATTTTCAGCTCGAAATTCGAAAATTACAGACATTTGGACGAAATGATAGGACGATGTTCCCCTAGAACATGCGCCCAAAAATACTTAATGCCTTTAAAATTGTTTTTGATTTTACCCAATAATGTCGAACTTATTCACGATATTAATTTCTCAAATATACTCAAATATACTGAAAATTATATAATCATAGCTGATTACGTTATTTCATTGGTCAATTTGCATTCAATCATAACTAGTATATAGGAATATGTTATTGAATGATTCCGATAACAGGCATTTCACAATGAAAATACTCGACCCCACCCACAATGTCTATTCAAACATGCTAATTAGTTCTAGAATGTTCCTCTGAAAAAGGCGCTACCTGCTCGATCTCTATATGTAGTTCCAAAGACGGTTCCATAACGTCGTGTATCAATTACTATCCATCATATTAGTCCAAAAATATTTTTATGATAACTGTCACCCTTGAAAATAAAAAAGATACACAAAATTCGTTATTTCGTAATGGGACTGCTGAAAAGAAATTATTCTATCCCGATAATCCCAGGTATTCCATTTCATATAAACGCTAAATGCCTCCCCAATTCGAAAAAAGGATCCTCATGCATCAAACTTCATATGACTGATAGAATAATTCCAATCCCCCCATATTAATTACCTGAAAAAGGCCCCCCTGAGACGCACAATGCAAAGGGATATACCCGCGATTGATGTGGGACCAAAAAGTTACCTCTTAAGGTTAGTGGTTGTGGCCGATCGGTTAACACACCGGTCTCATAGTAAAATATTCCGGGTTCGAATCCAGTCATTTCCGAGAACTTTTTCATTAATTCCTACAAAGCGGTCACCCAAAATGTGACGTCATGATTTCTATTGTTTGACCCAGAATCCCTGTAGTATTACTACTCATTGGTAGGAGTTGCTGAACCATCGTTATTTTGTAAGGGTACGATTTTAATTTTTTTTTAATACTTTGTGGCAAGTACTCAAGAGGACACCAGACTGTAAAGATAATTTATTCAGGGACATTTGATGATTTTCTTCAACTCGTGTTCTCAGTTCTTCAACAACATCTCGAGAAACTTGAGGTCTTCCTGTAATCTGATGTGGGCTTTCAGATAATATTCTAGAATCTGGACATGAGGATATTTCACCAGATATTCATTTTAACAGGCCTCTACAGAGTAAATCCATTCACCATTGATTGATGTACCATTGCTAGGACATCACAATAAATTTGTTTTGCTCTGAATTATAATTCATTGCAGATTTAGAATGTTTGGAAACTCAATTTTAAAAAGAATCTCAAGAATTGACAATGATTCAATATTGACTCTGGCTTTCAGTTTAAAAATTCTATGATACAAATACAACACAAGAAGTGAGAAGCTTCAAGTAAAAATCCAAAGCCCACTGCGATGTTACAATCATTTATAAAGACCCTGTACTTATGCAGGAATTCCTCACAAAATATATGTATTATGCACAATCTATGAGGATTATTTTCATTTAGTATATTTTCCTTCTAGATATGTTAGGAATTAAACTAATTTAAATGTTGAGAACCGAAACTATGGATTTGATCGAAAAGTTTTTTGAAGGTTTAGACACCAATTTGAAATTTTATTTTCCTAATCTATTGTGTTACAAATTATATTATATATTGATCATTATTGCTATGGATCATTAAATAAACGAATGGATGATATAACTTGGAAGAAAGAAGGTAATCTTACTCATTTGTAATGCGATAAATGATAACTATCTAAGCAAACAAATAATTATCAATGAGCATCATAGTCGAGTTCACAAGGCATGAAAAGAGCTCTAAAACAGATTTTCGTGGGACCTTCATTGCTAAAATGTATAGACCACTGGGTATCATTCTCCATACCCTTACAATGTAAATTCAACTGGTCGTCAAAAAATCGTCGTGTGCAGGAAGGGGTGGGGGGAATTTTTCCAAAAATTGACACAAAATTTTTTTCTGTTCATGGTCATCTATATACGGTGAACATCACTCACACAAACTTCTGTTGAAATATACGATTCAGAAATATTTTTTATTAATTGTCAAAAAAGTCGGATACAATGCTCTTAAATGGAATTCCTTAAGATATAAACGCTTGCCCTGAACACCCATATTAACTATTATGTTCCACTCGGTTTTACTCGAGATCTGTTAGGATTATCGAAAAAATGCTTTATATGAAAGGTCTGCTCCTAAAACCAACGATTCAGATGCTTCTTTCAAAATTACAATAGGTAGAATAGTTTCCTCACAAAATAAGAAATTGTGTTATTAACTCCCATTAACCGAAACCGAACCTGGAGACGCTAGTAAGGCGCAATTTGTAGCGTTAGTCCATGTTAGTGGCGACCTTATGGATTTGAGCTTTGATCTATGCACATAAGGTTCGTTATATCTATCCGACCAACTTTACAGTACTATTCCTGCGTGCCTTCAGAACGCATTTTGAAGATATTGTTTAAATTCCTAATTTTTTATATATATGAGAATTTTACATATAATTCATATATATTTGATTTAATTTTGTTAATTCGTTAATAAATATGCAAATATGCGAGTTCAAACTTATATTCATTACTTCATAAATCAATTTTGTGACGTAATATTACCACATTTTTGAAATCATCGTTCATTCTCATTAGTAGTAACAAGATTTCCTGAATCCTAGAGCAAAAATCTGGAAAAGAATTAAGAAGGTATATAGTTGGTATCTATGATATTTAGGGTCTAAAAATTTCTTACATGTCATGATTCATCTAATTCAACTATCACTATCAGATGAAGAATCATCATTTTGAAGATATTGTTTAAATTCCTAATTTTTTATGTATATGAGAATTTTACATATAATTCATATATATTTGATTTAATTTTGTTAATTCGTTAATAAATATGCAAATATGCGAGTTCAAACTTATATTCATTACTTCATAAATCAATTTTGTGACGTAATATTAACACATTTTTGAAATCATCGTTCATTCTCATTAGTAGTAACAAGATTTCCTGAATCCTAGACCAAAAATCTAGAAAAGAATTAAGAAGGTATATAGTTGGTATCTATGATATTTAGGGCCTAAAAATTTCTTACATGTCATGATTCATCTAATTCAACTATCACTATCACATGAAGAATCATCAAGGGAAGGAAGATTTGAAAAATTTGAAGTACTCGTATTTGCACATGTTTTTTGAGCCATACATTTGCAGGAGCCAATACACGGAGTTTGTTTTCTTTTACAGGAACACATTGATCCTGTGCAATCTGAAATGAGAATTTCCATTTCATAAATAATATTTACGGATCTGATATTCGAAATAATATTTACCTTTCCTACAACTGCAGTTGCTAAGGATAGATGTTTCCTTAGGTAGGATTGGCATCGTCGTTAATTTTGGCAGAAGTTTTCCATTTTCTACATACCACCCACTAAATATAGGATCCGGTAAAGATGTTCATGGTACATTACTATTGACCCAAATTTTTGTTTGGTAATGGACTCGAATGCTGTGTTGTCTCAAACTATCCAATGTTGGAGGTAATTTACTTATGGATCTTGAAGAAGCTATAATATTCCCCTGAGCCTGTTGATACATTTCGCATTTTCGTTTGTCGTATACAGACAGATTACAAATTCAACAATATCATTGAATACTTTCAAACATGGCACCGGAAGTACATGATGAATTCAAAAATAGGAATTTTGTCATTAAATGTTTGATTGGGAATTTTAACCAACTTTCTGTAGATCAGGCGCTAGAGCATATCAACAAAAATTCCAAAGCTGCAGGAGGAACAGTGGGATAAACTGAAAATAGTACTATAGAATGGATGAATGGTTCTTGAGTTACAACATTATTGGTATGAAGTTAGTCACATTACGCTCATCTTTGCATCTTCAATTTCATTCGGTCAAAATGTCGAAGAAGGTAAAAAAATAATGAAAATTGATGAAGATTCTGAGCAGATACTGCAGAGTGAACTTTCAAGATTTTGAGAATTTGAGAGAATAAGTATTCAATGATATTGTTGAATACGACAAACGAAAATGTGAAATGTATCAACAGGCTCAGGGGAATATTATAGCTTCTTCAAGATCCATAAGTAAATTACCTCCAACATTGGATAGTTTGAGACAACACAGCCTTCGAGTCCATTACCAAACAAAAATTTGGATCAATAGTAATGTACCATGACCATCTTTACCGGATCCTATATTTAGTGGGTGGTATGTAGAAAATGGAAAACTTCTGCCAAAATTAACGACGATGCCAATCCTACCTAAGGAAACATCTATCCTTAGCAACTGCAGTTGTAGGAAAGGTAAATATTATTTCCTATATCAGATCCGTAAATATTCTTTATAAAATGGAAATTCTCATTTCAGATTGCACAGGATCAATGTGTTCCTGTAAAAGAAAACAAATTCCGTGTATTGGCTCCTGCAAATGTATGGCCCAAAAACATGTGCAAATACGAGTACTTCAAATTTTTCAAATCTTCCTTCCCTTGATGATTCTTCATGTGATAGTGATAGTTGAATTAGATGAATCATGACATGTAAGAAATTTTTAGGCCCTAAATATCATAGATACCAACTATATACCTTCTTAATTCTTTTCTAGATTTTTGGTCTAGGATTCAGGAAATCTTGTTACTACTAATGAGAATGAACGATGATTTCAAAAATGTGTTAATATTACGTCACAAAATTGATTTATGAAGTAATGAATATAAGTTTGAACTCGCATATTTGCATATTTATTAACGAATTAACAAAATTAAATCAAATATATATGAATTATATGTAAAATTCTCATATATATAAAAAATTAGGAATTTAAACAATATCTTCAAAATGCGTTCTGAAGGCACGCAGGAATAGTACTGTAAAGTTGGTCGGATAGATATAACGAACCTTATGTGCATAGATCAAAGCTCAAATCCATAAGGTCGCCACTAACATGTACTAACGCTACAAATTGCGCCTTACTAGCGTCTCCAGGTTCGGTTTCGGTTAATGGGAGTTAATAACACAATTTCTTATTTTGTGAGGAAACTGTTCTACCTATTGTAATTTTGAAAGAAGCATCTGAATCAGATCTCGAGTAAAACCGAGTGGAACATAATAGTTAATATGGGTGTTCAGGGCAAGCGTTTATATCTTAAGGAATTCCATTTAAGAGCGTTGTATCCGACTTTTTTGACAATTAATAAAAAATATTTCTGAATCGTATATTTCAACAGAAGTTTGTGTGAGTGATGTTCACCGTATATAGATGACCATGAACAGAAAAAAAATTTTTGTCAATTTTTGGAAAAATTCCCCCCACCCCTTTCTGCACACGACGATTTTTTGACGACCAGTTGAATTTACATTGTAAGGGTATGGAGAATGATACCCAGTGGTCTATACATTTTAGCAATGAAGGTCCCACGGGGTGACACGATAGAGCCCGGTTTGAACTCTACTATCACAGATTATTGGTAGAAATGCGTCGAATCTGGCGAGTGAATTGAAATTGTTACAATAGTTGTTTAATAGAGTCCTGTTGATAAAATCACAGACATTGCGGCGCTATATAGCAGTAATAGCACAATGCTTTAGTTCAATTTGGAAACAATAGTTATCAATACATTATCAAGCATCAAAGATATATCTATTTACCCTTGGCTATCTCGCATTTGCCATATTGATCGAAAGTTTGGATTGCAGATTATTCTACAGGCTGGTCCACGATTAACTGTATATAGTTTGACGGTGAATAGATGGTGCCTAGGGGAGTCAGAAAACAATAATAAAACATAAGTTGCGTTTCTTCGAGATACAGAGTGATTCAGGCTAAACCTTTGGCTAGCCAAAACTCTAGAACCATTGAACAAATTCTTTTCAAATTTGCCAGGTTTTATCATCTCAGGCTATTAAAATGTTTATATAAACGGGAAAGTACAGACCAAGATTCAGAAATGGTAATTTTTAACGTCCGTTCAATGATAAATTATATACGATTTACAATAATTTATTTAATATTGTGCGGGTAAATTCTTAAGTATAATGATCGCTCTAAACCTCGACTTGTAGTCTTTCTGTTCTTCTTTTTCTTTCATTTTATTTTAATGTAGTTACATAATCTTATAGTGCTAGTACTTTGTAAACATTCACACAATTATTCATTCCTACCGCTTTTATAAATTCATTCTCTATTTGAATAGATTGAGTAACGGGCAAACATTGAGATCTAATTGTTCATTAACTAAATACCCATATGTTTTTGGCTATTTATTTCCACCATTTCCCAATAATTGAGTTTGCGTACCTTTCTTCAAATTGTGAAGATTTTTGAAATCCGGGTGCCCTTCAACTATTATGAAAAGAGCATAAATATGATGTATTAGTTGTAGTTGAAAAATAATTTCATAAGAAAATGTATTCATAAATTATGTTCATCCACCTTTCCTTATACAAGCACGTGTCCTCTTTCTAAATTCTTCAGTTGTCACATTCCGCCTGAAATTTACTCTCGCTGCATTTTGATTACACATTCATTATTTGATGGCGCTCTTGTTCCTCGGAACAGAGAGCTTATCAATTTGCCCAAATGTCTGTAATTTTAGAATTTTTTTTATGAAAATGGTCTTGAATGATTTGGTTTGACTCACTGATCAAGAATCCGTGGTCAAAGTCGATTATGTCCGGCCCTCCGTTAACACGATAACTCTCGAACGGATTGAGCTAGGCAGTTGGAAGTTTCAGAGTAGGTTTAGGAGATAAATATCTCGGTTAAGTTCGTTATTGGGCAGAATCGACACGATGGTTTCGGAGTAGGTAACGAAAAAAAATTTTTTCTTTCATTACAAATTTCATCATTGAATGGTTTCTTTCTGGGTTTTCTCTCCCAAACTCTGAAAAATATCTATAAAATAAAAAATTAATTATTTTGTGATTTGCTTCTGCGTAAGAAACAAATTCAATTTTGTTTAAGTTTCATCATAAAAATCCATCGATATAATTTTCAACTCAAACGAGCTAATACTTTCGGAGATATGATTTTTCAAAATTTCAAACATAAATCGTACTTCTATGTTTTCACAGAATGCTGTAATCATAAAACTCTATACTACGTTAGTATAGAGTTCATTCGCTGTACTTAATTATTCTATCTATGAATTATTATATGATCTGTGTTCATTCATGTCATCTTATTTTGCTTTAAGTAACATGTCAAATTTTCTTTCTGATTCGTTATTCTTGATATAAAATACCATTCCTGTTAAAGAGAACAAAGTATGATGCAAAATGACCAATGAAATAACCTCAGCTATTGTAGAATTAAGGGTTAAGGGATATGATATTATACTATTAAGATGATAATTTTATGCCCGTGGATAATCCATATGATGATGGAAATATATACTGTGTTAGGTAAATTGGGTTCCGAATATTTTCAGTATGAACAAAACTGGATTATTGGCTAAGTTTCAATTGATGTAATATAGTTTTCATAGAGGAATGAATATCTCGGATAAGTTCGTTATTGGGTAAAATTGGTCAGTTGGTATTGGATTGATGATTTTTATCACTCTTGTTGAATTTAAATTCTTTTATGATATTTGAATTTAATTTATTTTACGTTGTAATTCTATCATAAGAAACCATTGATATAATTTCTAACTCTGAAAACCAATACTTTCGGGGACATGATTTGTCAAAGTTTTTAATGACAATTTTTGAAGCATTGAAGCATTGCAGATTGCTCTTTTTTTTAATGATAATTTTTCAAGCTTTTTTTTTGAAACGACACTTTTTTTTAATTTAATTTAATCCATGATGCAGTTCTATCATAAGAATCCATTGATATAATTCCGATCTCTGAGAAACGTCTCTGAGCGTCCAAAAGCTCCTGTCCACAGAGCTTTCCCACTTTTTATGCCGGACATTCAAAAGGATGCTTGTCAAAAATCTGCTGAAACCAAGCTCCAGGCAAATTGATATTAGAAATTGATTCTTCTGGTATTTATATCACATTTCGAATCCTAAGTACTAATTCTTTTTCAACATCTTATAAGCTTAGTTTTGCTTTTTTCATACATATCATATCCTTTTCTGTTAAAAATAACACGAAATAACGAAAAATTAATTAAGGTGAGACATTTTTCATAAATCGCCAGAACTCTAATATCTGGGAAACTGTTGATTTTTGGTTATAAATAAATATGGCTCAAACAACAGTAAATTAGTCATACTCACACCTCCTCCAAGATTCACGTCTAATTTGGAATCACGCTGTATAATTTATGACAACTACCGCAATTTAACTGATAAACACCGGATTTATCTTCTTTATTGCTCTTTGATTTAATATTCTTCACGACTTTTGCCGGGTTACTGTTTGTCCGGAATGAGATATCTGAATTATTCTTCGTTACTCAATCTATTCAAATAGAGAATGAATTTATAAAATCGATAAGTATAAATGAATTATTGTAAATGTTTACAAAGTACTAGCAGTGTAAGATTATGTAACTAGATTTAAATAAATAATTCGTAAGAAGGAGAAGAAGGAAGAACAGAAAGACTATATGTCCAGGTCATCGGTTGTGAGGTATAGCGAGATCATTATTCGTTAAGAATTTAGTATGATGTAGTGTAGTCTGATGAAGTCACTGTCGACGAAACAAATCACAATAATAAATAAATTGGTGTAAATTGTAGACAATTTAAAAAAAAATATATTAAAAAATAGAGATAGCGACTTGGAATTTTTAGGGTAGGATGCGCATCCAAATGCGACATTTGAGCTATAATCGGCCAAACGGTTTTAGATTTACCTATCCTCAAAAACACACAAAATACGAAAGCGATATAATTCAAAGATGGTAATTAGTTGTTGAATGTCGACGCGCAAATTTTTGAGAAATTTCGTGAGGATAGTATCACTTGAAAATTAAAAAAAAATCATAGAAAATCACTGAAAAAAATTCTATATACCAGAAACTATTCGTCCGACATCGGTGAATAGCTTTCAAAACCTAACTTTACAGCCAAATTCCAAATGTGAACATGATCGTATCTATATTGTTGGAGATCCGAGCAGCCTTGGTTGAGTTCAGAAGCTGTATGGGTGACCGTTGCCACTATAACTTTAGAACGAAAAGAGATAGTGACTGTAATTTTCAGGATATGTTGCGCGTCCGAATGGGACAGTTTAGTTTCCCCAATGGTTTCGGAGTTATACCCACTGGATTTGTAAACCACTTTATTGATTTGTTGCTTCCAGCTTAAATGTTTGTCCAATACAACACCCAGGTATTTTACTGTGTCTGCTGAGTGTATCGAACAGTGATTATCAACCACCAATGATGTAAAGGTGGGAGAAAATGCGACAGAGTTGGTGAAAGGAACAAAAACAGTCTTGTCTACATTTAATGTCAAAACTCTGGATCGTAGGTGTTCTAATATTTTTCTGAAGTCACCCTCCGAGATCATCTTCAATTCTTGCCATGTGTCGGCCTCTAGAAATACTGTGGTATCATCCGCAAATGGAATTATACTCGACTTCGTCGCAAGTCCAAATAGGGAACTCGTGTATAGCAAAAATAGAATTGGACCGAGAATAGTACCTTGGGGAATCCCAGTAGTAACAGCCGTGAAAGAGCTCAACGAATCCTCAACTTTAACGCATTGACCTCTTCCGGTCAAAAAACTCCTAAACCAAGCCAGTGTTATCCCGACAAAACCATAGTCCTCCAGTGTTCTGAGCAATTCGTCATGGTCGACCGAATCGAAAGCCTTTGCTATATCGAGAAATATGCATAAACATGGTTTTGACATGTCTAAACAGTCATATATCAGCGATGTTAGGTGTGCTATAGCGTCTTGTGTAGAAATCCCCCTTCGAAATCCATATTGCCGATTACTCAGGATATTGCAGGTATCCAAAAATTTCATTGTTCTTTTGAGGACAATTTTCCCAAAGATTTTTGAAAAACTTGAGGTTAGGGATATAGGACGGTAAATATCCATAAGATGTCTATTTCCAGATTTAAACAGATGTCTTATCACAGCAGATTTACCACTTCCGGAAATTGTCCATTTTTCAATGAGAGATTTATTAGGTATACTAATGGCTTCACTATATTCGGGCCGATGTGCTTCTAGGTTGTTGAAGATATTCCATCCAATCCAGGTGCTTTGTGTGATTTTAACTGACCTATTATTTCCAAAACCTCTGCTTCATTGGTGGATTCTAATATCAATTTTGAGCCATTCTTTAGGGTGGGTATTTTTCCGGTGCTTACAGGTCTGTTTTTCATTTCATCCACAAGCCTAGGTCCAATAGATGAAAAATGACTGTTGAAAGCTTCAGCCACCTGCGCTGCCTCACTTATCTGAACTGAGTTATTCAGATTGACAGTGATCTTTGAGTTGTCATTTTTTTTATTCGATATCACCTGCCACAGTTTTCTGGGATCCCCTGAGTTCTTCGATATTTGTCTCTTGTAATAGTCCATCTTCGTTATTCTTATGAGTTTTTCTAATTGGTTTTTGTATTGTTTGTATTTTTCAAACATGTAAGGGTATGAATTACCTCCAAGTCTCACTTGTTTGTACATGTTATTTTTCTTCTCGATTGATCTCAAAATTCCTGAAGTTATCCAATCTTTTCTTTTCTTAATGAGCTTTATATATAATGTACTTCCTTCTATCAGTTGTCTAAGTCTATTAATGAACACCTCAGTAGCCCCATCTACATTGACTCTTTCATAAACTGCTGTCCACGGTTCCCTCTTCAATGCCTCGTTCAAATCTGGGTATTTAATAATTCTCTTGGACTTTAAGATTTGCCGCTTGTTCGCAGATTGACCTCTCCCCATCACAATGGCGACAGGGTAATGGTCGATGATGTCAACCTGTAAAGTCAACGAAAAAATGTTTTCTATCGATATAATAGTCTTAAAAAATATGCGATCAACACAGGTGCCACTCTGTGGTCGTGTTATACCGAGTTCACCGCTGAAATGAGTCCCTGCTCACTCAGTATATTCTGATATTCTTGAATGCTATTCTCATCGGAAAACAAGTCCATATTGGTATCGCCTACGAACAAATTAATATCACTTGTCATTTTAACATCATTGAACAACTGAGCCAAACTTTCATTGAATACATCCCTTGTTATAGTATGGGGCCTATAAACTGCTATCAGTTTTACAGTTTCCCCCCCAGCAATACTCTCAACAATCAAAAAATTAAGTCCATTCACAGTATGCACTCTATGATTGTAACTTGAAATGGATCTCACATAAACCACAACACCATCATTTTGGTTTATACTGCCCTCATTATACAGAATATCATACTGATCCATCCGGAACAAAAATGGATCATACCGTTTCCAAGTTTCAGTCAGATCAACAAAATCAAAAGTAGACTGTAATTGTTTCATCAATATAAGAAAACTGTCTAAATTCTTATTCAGGCTTCTAATGTTATGATGATGGAGCAATTTAATTCCAGAAGCATCAAGGACACTATTACATCGTCTATAGTATCAGATGTATTGATTGTACTTACATTTGGGCCGTAGTTCTCATATTCTTTGACATACCTTTCCACCATTAGTTGAGGTTGGTAGTGTTGTAGTCCGTACGATCCCTCATTTTGTCCACTTGTAATCTGTACAGCGGGCAGTCCTCATCCATAGTCTCATGGTGCGTATCGTACCTGGTCTTGAATGCTCGATTACTCTCAGAACAATTGATGCATACACTCTCTGTAGATCTACAATCTCTGTAGTTGTGTTCGAGTGAACACCTCGTGCATTTTTCTAGACCATCAAACTTGCAATCCCTTGATTTGTGGTTGAATCAAAAACATCTGAAACATCTAGTCACCCTTAAGTTCTCGTGGACAATACATCTTCTCAACCACAAGAGCACTGCTTTGGCGGCTATCAGTTTTGCGAAGCAAGAACCGTTACACTCGATGATTGCGAACTGAGATCTACCATTTTTGGCCTTTCTCAACATTGCTGTTTTAAATTGATCGCCTTCGTCGGCTACATGGTTCTGATTCCTTATCCCATCCAAAATATCTTGCTCTGTGAATTCTAGATCGATATTACCTATAAATATACTAGAAGAACGGAGTTTAGATTCGGTAATATTGTATTCACTAACCAAATGTGTCTGTAGCTGCTCCCTCATCTCATCGGAAGATTTCTTCGAGTCACAACGGATTTTTCTTATCCTTAGTGGAGTTTATTCCTATCGCTAATATGCTGAATTTTATTTTCGCCTGTATATCATTTCTTGTCTTGTAACAGTCTTGGGGTTTCTTCGGTTTGCAGATCAGATTTGGTACGTTAGGTTTCTTCCTTTCAATATTGTTCTCAATGGCCTTGGAAGAGAGCACCTCGGCGTAAGACCTCTGCGTTTTTTTGGCTTCTTCTATTTCTTCCTTCATTTTCATTACTTGATCTTCCAGAAGTTCAATGAGTTTTTCTTTACTTTCCAATCTATCTTTACAATCTATGATACCATCAAAAAGGTTATATGAGTCTCCTGTAAGACAATTTTCAATTTCAATGTGCTACCCCCCTTTAGCTCAAATACCGCGACCTCCGTAGTCGTTAAATTCGAACATGTTTTACAATAACATACGTTGCAACCATCACAAGGAATCACCGGCAGTCTGGAGGTTCCCACTTTTTTACACTTGACACATTCCATGATTCACAATGTTTATCGACCTAGCGTCTGTTGATAACAACGCACTTCAGGATCACATGCTGTAGCTTTTTTTTAATTCACGATTTGATTCGAATTTGTTTATTGATTTGTAATAACAAATCTAAGACACAAAGTAGTCAATTTCTACATCGGTTTATCCGCCATCGTTCAATCTACGCACTGATACCGAATTTCGAATTGATCGTTAGAATTTACCACAATTATTAACAAAGTCACGGAGCCACGAATAATCGCACATCTGCTTCCGAACATGATATACATATACATCTATCATGTTATAATCCTCATCATTCTACGATAGCTGAAGTGAATTTGACATGTCATTATTCTCTATTGTCTCTTATAGGAAAATAAGTTGAAATGTATGAACACAGATCATATGATAATTCATAGTTAGAATAGTTATAGCAGGGGTGGCCAACTTGATGAGACCCAAGATCTACTATTTACTGAGAAAACTCTACGCGATCTACCAATAACCTAATCAGATTTATAATAATAAGAAATTATTAATGAAACTAGATGCTGTCTGCCCTTCCACGATCGACTGGACCTATAGCCGCGATCGACCGGTTGGCCACCCCTGAGTAATAGCATTCTGTGAAAACATATAGAAGTGCGATGTATTATTGCCATTTAGAAAAATCATATTAGCTTGTTAGAGTTGAAAATGACATCAGTAGTTTTTTATGGTGAAACATCATCTTGAAAAAAATTTTAAATTTGTAATGTAAAAAAAAATTTTTTTGTTACTCCGAAACCATCAGGCCGATTTTGCCCAGTAACAAACTTAGCCAAGATATTTATCTCCCAAACCTACTCTGAAAATTTCAACTGTCTAGCTCATTTCGTTCGAGAGTAATCGTGCCTTCGGCCGGCCGGAAAGAATCGATTTCAAGCACGGATTCTTGATCAGTGAGTCGTACCAAATCGTTTAAGACCATTTTCATAAAAAAAAATCGAAAATTACAGACATTTGGCAAATTGATAAGCACTATGTTCCGAGAAACATGAGCGCAAAAAAATAATTACTAAGTATATGAGAAGTGACTGACATAAGCTTGCTATTCATATCGAATGCAACAATTCGATCGATTTATCTTCGTCAGCCCAATTCCTTAAGATCTCACTAAAAGATCAACACTGTTTCACCCTTCAGAGTAATAACGAACCGGCGGGCGTTCGTGTAAGCTGAGTTATTGGTAACCTTTCAGTTAATTTCCTAGAAGGCTTTTGTTCTCAGACACACCCCATTCACGTCAAGATACACTTTTGTTCGCAAACATTCAGGGATGGTGGTGACAACCAATTTAATTAAATGTTTTTTTTTGACCTAGTTTCAGGCATATTTATTGAATGCATTGTTAGTTTTGTGGAACTATCCTCTGGAATTGCATTGTGGTTCATTATTTCAGAGCAATTTACCAAAGTAATCGAGCGAAAACACACCTCCTGAATTTTCCACAGTTCAGGTTTGGAAATGTAAATTCATTAATGAATAAAAACAGTCTTAAAAAAGTGGGAAAGCCCTGTGGCAGGAGCTTTGGCGCTCTTGTCCAATCCGAAATAATTGGTTTCTCAGAGTTGGGACTGATATCAATGGATCATTATCATGAAATAAATTGAAATCCCTTTGCATCTTATCTTTATATGACGGTCCAGGTTTGGCTACAAGTGTTTCGAAACTATCAGGAGTAATTCTGAAAAACTGAGTAAATGAAATGGTCAGTTTTATTCATGAAACAAATCTAATGTAATCAGTCCAGAGAGAACTCAAACCAGAATACTTATGTAGGTAATCTTAAATAGTGTTACTAAGGGATAACTACCTGTACATTAGTTGGAAATTCCGTTCTAAATCTTCCATAATTAGAGAATGACTCGTCAATTATGCTCGACTTCCTTGCATCATTCATTTTCTTCGACTCACCAACCAAAAAAACTCTGCCTATGAACTTACCGAATCCAAATTTCAAATTTTCTACATGCTTACATCAACCAAACTCTCCACTTTCAGTTTCTTTTGACATTAATGATGTTTATCTTTCAAACTGAACCAAACGCCAGCTACCGCAAACAGATAGAACATAGACATATATAATTCGCATTCTGTGAGAATATAGAAATACGATGTTTTATTGAAATTTTGAAAAATCATATCTCCAAAGGTATTATAGCTTGTTAAAAAATTTAATTCGAAATTGATAACGTAAAGAAAATGTTTTTTTTGTTACTCCGAAACCATCTGGCCGATTTTTCCCAATAACGAACTTAACCCAGATATTTATGTCCTAAACCTACTCTGAGAATGTCAATTGTCTAGCTCATTTCATTCGAGAGTTATTGTGTTAACGGCCGGACGGACGGCCGGACAGAATCGATTTCAACCACGGATTCTTGATCAGTGAATCGAACCAAACCGTTTAAGACCATTTTCAGCCAAAAATTCGAAAATTACAGACATTTGGGCAAATTGATAACCACTCTGCGAGGAACAAGAGCGCCTAAGAGCACTGACGTGAAATCAGGACCTTTTGCACGCATGTTCCATTGTCTATTCAGTATGCACGCCTCATATGAAGTCGATTGAGCTGAAATTCGGTACTAGATTGTAAAATGCGAAACCTGCCCTCAAAGTCTCTTTCCGTTTGAAAGTTTATTTGGCAACGGCCGACCGGCAGGAGAGAATCGAATCTGACCTCGAATTCGTCATCAGTGATTCGAACTTAATCGTTTGAGAACATTTTCTGCAAAAAATTTGAAAATTCAGGCATTTGAGTAAAATAGTAGCACGCTGTTCCCCGAAACATGTGCACAAAAATTATAAAAGTGCTGACATGGCGTTCGGAGCTTGAGCGCGCTTGGTCTTCGTAGTCCCAAAAATATCAAATATCCGGTCTGACAAAGAGAACAGAAATAATTAAAAAAGAATAGTATATTCTGTAACAAAGTTAGAATGAAAATCCGATGCGATTGTATTATTCCGAACGAGCCCGAAGAAACAGGAGCATCGGATTTCCATTCTAACCTTGTTACAGAATAAACTATTATTTTAACACGCTTTCATAAGCTTCACCCGTATGTTTGCTTGCTTGTTTGTTTGTAACCAACTTCTGAACAATTTTAGACTATCAGATTTCATTTAAACTTTGCAGACTTTTCAGGTGCCAATGATATTACAATACTTTGATAATAGTATCCCATTATCCTGACTAGGATCGTGATAAATCGAACTAAAAACTACAAAACAAAAAACAGTTTAAAAAAACAAGCTTTAATGTAATGAATCCTTGAGCAATTAAACAAAATGCTGGAAGAAAAAGGTAAGTATAATTTGGAGGATAGCGAAGAATAATATCAGATCTTGAAAATAGTCGATCGGTACAATCCGTGAAAAAATAGCTAAGAACTCCAAACGTGTGCGCATCATGAAATATTAAAAAAAAAAAGAAGTCTTGCGAAAAGCATACTAAATACGGTACATAGCACGCCACGCTTTTATCTAAATAATACTCACATTTTTCGTCGAACATTTTGTGTAAATGCTCCAAAATCATTTTATAATTTTTAGTTCGATTTATCATTAAACGTGTCTTTTTAATTTTTTTAAACTTTTATTTATTAATGTGTTCTTTTTGTCATATCGGATATTTTATATTTTTAGGCCCCCATAATTCAACACTCAAAATGAATTTTTCTTACAAATGAGTGATATTTATTTATCATGAACTGAACGAGCGGGCTTAATATTCTGGCGTCAGTCAAATAATTTGAAATTTGTAATGTAAAAAAAATTTTTTTGTTGCTCCGAAACCATCAGGCCGATTTTGCCCAGTACTTAACGAACTTAGCCGAGATATTTATCTCCCAAACCTACTCTAAAAATTTCAACTGCCTAGCGCATTCCGTTCGAGAGTTACCGTGTTAACGGCCGGACAGAATCGATTTCGTCCACGGATTCTTGATCAGTAAGTCAAAGCAAATTGTTCCAAATTGATGACCAGGTCGTCAGCAAAGTGTAGAGTGAAAAGTATATATTATTTTCCTATTGGAATTCCCATATTTCGATATTTTTTTCGCCAATGTTTCAGATTCGAGGCAAGATAGACCTTAGACAGAGTCGGTGCTACCGGACAGCCCTGTCGGAGACCTTTTGGAGATACGAAACTCCTTAGACAGTTTGGTTCCCACCTTCACCCTTGCTGAAATATCCGTTAAGATGTTCTTCACTCCCCTAATTGTATATCTGGCTTACGCCATCTTCTTCCAAGGTCTTCCACAATTTAGCGACTGGTACACTATCATAAGTCTTCTGTAAATATACAAACATCAAGTTCCTCTCTGTTCTTTTTTCCACAAGATGCTTCAGGCAAAAAATGTCAATCCTCCTGCCTTGTGCCCATTCTGCTCTTCTATGACATGTATTTCATCTTCTGTTCTTCCTTTTATTATTCTACCATATAATCTGGACAATGAGTTAGTAACATGAGTCCTCGGTAATTTGGGCATACAAATAGTACGAATCTCCACTTGAAATCAAATTTTCAACGGTGATTTAAGCATTCACTATTGACAAACAAAACAGCTGTCAATTGAATTTTCATCCACTATCGCCGCCATATTAGGTGCATTTGTTAAATACATCTGAGCGCTCCGATCGCTCAATCCTGTTTGTTATTTACAAATCGAGTAATAATAATAATAATAATAATAATAATAATAAATTTATTGATCCAGTTCGACATAAAAAATGTATTGGATAAGTCAGTGTAAATACAAAGTACAACTAAACTACAAAGTTAACATCATTTAAGTACTCATCAACACTATAATAGGCTTTTTCTATCAATAGGGCCTTCACTGCCAATCTGAAACCTCTCTCACCCATTACTCGCACCTTAGATGGCAAATGATTGTATAGTTTAATTCCACTATATAGAATAGATGATTGGAATTTTGTGGTTCGGTGCAATGGAAATGAAAATATCTCAGCATTACGGGTGGAATAACTGTGAAAACTCGTGAGTTTGTCAAATCTAGCCTGATTTCTTTTCATGTACACTAAGGCGTTATATATATATATACATGGCGCAGTAAGTAAATTGTGATCAACAAACACAGGCCGACAAGAGGTACGTGGGTGAAGGCCAAACATTAAGCGTATTATGCGTTTTTGAGTTATCAAGACTCTATGGAAATCAATGGAGTTACCCCAAACTAGTATACAGTAGGACATGTGGCTGTAAACCAGGCTATAATATACACTAATTAAATTTTGTTGAGGAACAGTATCTTTTATTCGGCTAATAGCATAAAAAGCAGAGCTCATTTTCTTGCAAACATGACCAACATGATGACACCATCTCAGGCTATCATCTATGTATACACCCAGGAATTTTACAACATCCTTAGGTCTTAAGGACTCTGCACCATGGTGCAAGTCGAACGAGCAAATAGTGGTAGTCCTCAAAGCGAAGTGAACACATTCAGTCTTACCAATGTTCACAATAAGGGCATTAGTTCCGCACCAGTTCTCAAAATGGCCTATAAGAGCCTCACACACCCTCTTGAGTTCGTCAAGCGACCGTGCGGAGACAGCAACTGATATGTCATCGACAAAGACGATCAAATGAGTTAGGGTTAGGACCAGATATTCGGGTAAATCATTTATAAAAATAATAAAAAGCAGCGGACCCAATATCGAGCCCTGGGGAACACCCAATTCTACCGTGCGATTAGAAGACCGACAGTCTCCAATTTTTACTGACATAACACGATCAGTTATGTAGCTACACAACCAATCCAAGAAGATTCCACGGAAGCCAAGATGATATAGTTTATGCGCCATAAATTTGAGCGAGATGCAGTCAAAAGCACGGGAAAGATCAAAAAATAGTCCTGCCACATGAAGACCCTCATCCAATGACTCATAGACATACTCAAAAAAGTCAATTGCAGCAGTCTGTGTCGACCGCTGCAGTACACTGAGTGATCAAAATGGTGTATGGTTATTACCTCAGCGATTGCTCGGACGTCACTCGAAAAGCTCCGAGCAAATCGGTGGAGCGGATCGAGCTATCAACTATTTTCAATTTCAATGTCAATATAACCGTCAAACGTTCAACGAAATAATTACCCAAAAAAAATTTGAGAATGATTTATGAATGCGAAATTTGCCAAGGAACAACAGAAAACATTTCTGTTATATGAAAATACATATGGAAGGACATATATTTTTTTTAAACATGATTCTAAGTTAGGATGGTACCACACGCAAATCATTAATTGCTTCTCCATTGCGACTTCAGTATGGCCTCTCGGCACGTTATCTTCATGAACCTCATGCAATTTTATTAAAAAAATGCGACCGGACTTATTCGAAAATGATGCCTAAATTGATTATCTGTAAATCTCATAGCGGTATCTTCGGCAAAATACCATATTTTTTCTTCATGGTTGATTTCCTCATCTTCTGAATCGCTATCGAGTATCTATCTCTTCCCTATATGTAATAGATCGAATAATAATTCATTTTTCATATTTTTGAAATTTTAATATGACGGAAGCAGTATATTTAGGTTACAATTTCAAAATCCGAAAAAAACAATCGCGTTTGGATATTCCTAGACGCTCGAAAATCACGTGATCATAAAATCCGCTCGATCTCATCGGCTCAGTGATGTAATTACCATATGCACCTATTGTATAAAGTGATGGGAGTTGATTGGCCTTTCTTTTAGGAGGTGTTGCTTCAACTTGTAAACCAAACGTCAGCTTGTCATAAAATTCTGGCAACTACCTTTTGAAGGTTGGTAATTATTAAAGAGAGCATAGATGCTGTATATGTTACGGTTACGCCATCTTCGTGTCAGACCAGGAACTCATCGGTCGATGCAACATATTTTATTAGGAGATTCTTTTACAAATTAATTTTTTGGGAAAAACGAAGCAAAAGTACTGACCAAATAGTGACTCCCAAAAGTTCCTACTCAGTATTCATAGATCTAAAGTCTTGATAATCTAAAGATGATTCCATGATTGTGTCACAAGGAATTGCCTCATTCTGATTTTGCACACAACGCTTTCGTCAAAGGAAACTCCTATAATTTCGATACCAGGAAGAATGAGGCATATCAGAATTATTTCACTAACTAACCGACTGAAAGTTATTCTTTTACTACAAATGTCTGCGCATCTGTTCGAGTTGCAGTGGGAGATTGTTCGCTGTGACCGTACGCTGTTGAATTCTTGTTGAAGAATAGTCCCCAACCCAAGCAAATTCGGTGTATGCAATGCCTGATGTTTACAGGGTTAGGATAAAGTATGGAACCTAAAATAGCTATCTTTAAAACGAAAGGATTGATATTTATGAAACTTTGCATACTGGTACAATATCGCATAACTCAGCTGATGCTATATTTCTGGTGCGCTTGTTCCTCGCAATAGAGTGTTTATCAATTAGCCCAAATGTCTGTAATTTTCGAATTTTTGCCTGAAAATGTTCTTGAACGATTTGGTTCGACTCAATGATCAAGAATACGTGATCAAAATCGATTCTGTCCGACCTTCCGTATGACCGTTAACACGATAACTCTCGAACGGAATGAGCTAGAGAGTTGAAATTTTCAGAGTAGGTTTGGGAGATGAATACCTCGGTTAAGTTCGTTATTAGGCAAAATCGGCCTGTGGTTTAGGAGTAATTTTTTCTACAGTACAAATTTCAAATTCAATTTTTTTTAAGATGCAATTTCACCATAAGAATCCATTGATGTAAATTTCAACTCTAACAAGCTAATACTTCGAGAGATATGATTTTTCAAAATTTCAATAATAAATTCTATGTTTTCACGGAATGCGAATTATGTCTGTTTTCTATCTGTGTTCACTGTTCATACATGTCATATTATCTTCCTATAAGAGACATATCAAATTTATTTCTGTTCTAAAAAACAAAGTATGATTTTATGCAAAATGACCAATTATAGGATGTTATAATTTTTGGGTGATATACCCCTACCCTATATGCCCTTGGATAATCCATATGATGATGGAAATATATACTTTGGTAAGTTAATCAAATTGGGTTCAGCATATCTCCAGTGAAAACAAAACTGGAATATTGGATAGGATGGGAAATAATATGGTCGAAAATAGGCTTATAGGCCCGTTTCTCATAGACGGGAACTTCTATGGTGACAAGTATTTATATTTTATTTATTTATTTACATGAACAGGAATCCCAACAGGCCAACCCAATTGCAGGGATTCACCAAATAAAACAAATATTGAAAGCTGATGTGAATTTAATTCTAAACTACTCTACTTAAATGAAATATTCAGACAAAAAAACAAATTCAGCAATTCCTACATTTACTGAATAATCAAATCATTCCTACACTCCAACAGAATAAGCCGTTACCAGAACATCTTTGGTTTCAACAAGATGGAGCTTTCCTCGCTATGATCGAAGGGATGAGGATAGAGTATTCATAGAATGGCCTCCTCGTTCTCCAGACCTCAAACCGCTAAATTGTTTTCTTTATGCGGCCCATACACATGCTACTTTTTCGGCGTTCTGGTAGCTGGCGTTTTACGAGCGTCCTAGACGCTCGTGGAATTATGACCACACACAAGCGTCTTAGTAGCTCGCCATTCGCTGACGCGAGAGGTGTGCAAAGCGTCGATTTTCAGCCATTTATGACGTTCGCACACACACACACAAGCGTTTTTCAAACGTTTTGCCGGCTATCCTGACGCTGAAATCAAACACGTCTGATCTTGGCGTCCGGCGTTGCGTTCTGCTCGGCAAATCGCCAGCGTGGCAGCGGATACACATACACAGGCGTTTTTCGAGCGACTTTTGGGCGTTTTGGTCGCTAGCGGCATCGCTAGCTGCCAGAACGCCGAAAAAGTAGCATGTGTATGGGCC
This sequence comes from Halyzia sedecimguttata, assembly GCA_937662695.2. Lineage (NCBI taxonomy): Eukaryota > Metazoa > Arthropoda > Insecta > Coleoptera > Coccinellidae > Halyzia > Halyzia sedecimguttata. Next base: position 43,195,452 of record OW569413.2, on the reverse strand, counting down.
GCATTAGAGTTATTTAAAATCACGTGTTTACATTGGACGACCAACATCCTTGCAGGAATCGAGACAAATAATTATTGATGACTGTAACTTCTCATGACGTCACACTTTAAGAAACGTACATTTGGTTTCCTCAACAAAGGGGCACGCTTGTAAAACTTTGTCCCTTGAGATACCTGGGTTTTAGTTCACCATGTGAATAACTCCTGAAAATAATACTTTTAAAGAAGACAACTTTGCTTGGTCTTCGAGATTGCAATTTCTTGTAAAACGTCGACCAATCTAAAGCGATTTATGGCCTATTTCCTGTAAAATACTTCAGGTCAAAAGCTCAAATACCTGCAGCAACTGAAGTGTTAAGAAACTTATCAGTTTCATCGATTCATGATACAGGGGGTGAAAAAATCGCTTTCAAAGTTAGGGATGACAAAATCGTGAAAAATCAATTTTTTCAAATTAGAACCCCATTTTTTTATGGCAGATATTGAATCTACGTTAAAAAATAATGTGAGTGTATGCATCACACCCTTGCCCTAAAGTGGATATTTTCTGAGTTATTCACAAAAAAATGTTTTTCGTCTTGAATTTTCAGCTATTTCTTTTCCCTTCACGCCTAAAAGATGAAATTTTCAGGAACTGTTACTTAAACCATGTTTTAGATTTTACTACCCTAATATGCAAGAGAAAAAAGTTACAGGTTGTTCCTAAATAGATGGCGAATTTTGATTCGAATTTGTATCGGAAACCTCTTTATTTCAACTAATCGGCCATCGGTTTTCTCTCCAGTGATAAATAAATAATTCCTTATGAACCATATGCAAAAACTTACCATGTTTTACATTCTTTTTTTTAATGATATATATCATTAATTACATCTGCCAAATTCCTCTTTATTCAGTAGCATTTTGTGTTTACTATTAATTTGGTGATAATTCGTATTAAGTTATAAAATCGATCACTATGCCTAATTTTACCAATGAAGATTATTTAAATCTCATTCTACTTCATGGAGAATGTAAAAAAGTTGTAGATAGAACGATTCGACTGTTCATTGAGAGGTTTCCTGACCGACCCAGACCAACGAGAGATACCATTAACAGAACCATGACAAACTTGAGAAATGTCGGATCATTCGTTAAGAAAACTATACACAGAGAAAAAGTGTAGTAGAAGATGAGAACAACGAAATTACAGTTCTTGCATATTTTCGTGTGAATCCTCAAAATTCTCTCAAAGATGCCGAGATTGATCTGGGATTATCTCAATCGAGTGTTTGGAGAATATTAAAAAAACATAAAATGCACCCATATAAATTCAATAGGGTACAGCATTTGAAGGAAACTGATTTCGTCAGGAGAACAGAGTTTTGCGAAGCTATGATGATTCGATTTCAAGAGAATGAAAACATTTTGGACTGTATAATTTGGACAGATGAATCTAAATTCACAAAGAATGGTTCTTTCAATAGGCATAACAGTCATTATTGGGAGGACGAGAACAACCACCACTTCAGACAATGGAACTTTCAAGAGACCTGGAGTTTCAATGTTTTTTGCGCCATCAAAAATAATGCAATTCTCGATGTTTACATTTATGATGGGACTTTAACTGGTAAGATAGAACACTACACATGTTTGCATTATTTAAAGAATGTTCTCCCTTAGGAGATAGATATTCTGACATATTGACTCAAATAATTGAGCCGCTAGTACAGAACCATAATGACTTATGGTATCAACAAGATGGCGCGCCTCCACACAATTCACTCAATGTGTCAAATATCCTCTACAGGCTATTTGAAGATCGATGGTTGGCTAACAATGGTCCACATCTTCGGCCACCACGTTCTCCCGATTTAACTCCTTTAGACTATTATGTTTGGGGTAGGATAAAAAATATTGTCTACTCAACTCCCCTGACTGATAAAGAGGACTGCATAGAACGAGTCAGAAATGCGTTCAGGTTTGTTTAGATTTTTAGATTCATAGTTTTGAAACTCAATTTGGTTTTTAAACACTTTTGCAGATCTCTTCCTCCCGATGAAATAAGAAGAGCAACGCACGAAGCATTCCTGAGACGTATAAATAAATGTCTAGAAATAAATGGTCAAAACTTTGAGCATCTTCTCTAGTTATAACTGCGAGAGTTTGCCATGGTTCTCCTAATAGTAACTTGAAGTCGGTTTCAAGAAGGGGTGAAAAATCTACAGCATGGTTCAAATAACAGTTCCTGAAAATTTCATCTTTTTGGCGTGAAGGGAAAAGAAATAGCTGAAAATTCAAGACGAAAAACAGTTTTTTGTGAATAACTCAGAAAATATCCATTTTAGGGCAAGGGTGTGATTCATACACTCACATTATTTTTTAAAGTAGATTCAATATCTGCCATAAAAAAATGGGGTTCTAATTTGAAAAAATTGATTTTTCACGATTTTGTCATCCCTAACTTTGAAAGCGATTTTTTCACCCCCTGTATCATGAATCGCGATTTCGATTTTTAAAGTGGATACATCAATCTTACATCTTGAAAAATCCCAAAAATGAAAATTTTCCATCCAAAAACCTCGAAGTTATTCTTGTTTCAGCGGAGCTCTATTTTCGATTTTTTTTTCGAATTTTCCCGCTCAGAGAGAATTTTCCAACCAAAACTGAAAAATGTTACATCAAAATAACTTGAAATTTTCTAAGGAATCTATTTCTGCAATAAAAAAATGGTGTTCTAATTTGAAAAACGGAAGTTGACGTCATTTCCGGAAAAACCGGAGGTGCTCATGCCTTGAAAATATTTTAGATTTCATCAGCATCGTGAAATACTTATGAGTGCTGAATTTCATGAAAATACGTTCAGTAGTTTCCCGTAAAAATATGGGTGAGGTTCCTCGTGAAAGACCCTGTATAGGTACCCTCTTTTCATCGGTTGTGCATTCACAATATTAATCAGCGAGATTTAATAATCTGTGCGAAAAGTGCGAAAAATCTGGTCCTTCGAAACAACATGATCTTGATAAAACAATCAGGATCCAACATTTGATCCTTTGAGCCATATTATCCTGATAAGACAATCAGGAATCAACAATGACAGTGAACTAATACGTTGAGAAGTCCTGGAAAGAGTGACTTTCGATTTTTTTTAATAAGCTTGCATATTGTCAGGAGGTGAACGGCGAGCAGGTTGAATCATTGAAGTGATTTGCTTTAAATTATTATTCCCATTACTTCAAAATAAATAAATTTACCAATTATTCAACTTTAAATTGATTTATTTCTCGTTTTTACAAATTATTTCTACTAAACTTAGTATGTACGAGTATTAATAACAAGATCTTTTGGAATCGGCTTAATGATACATGGTGTCTCATTTAAATTATAAAAGTTAAGGGTATTTCCTATGAAACCGTTAGTATATTAGTAATACAAATATGGCATCGGATGCGTTATGCTCGAAATGGATATTTCAAGCCATATCGAAATATGCAAAAATATAAGGAGTGTCCCATTTGAAAAAAATATTTTCATGCCGAGATCAGATAAAATAACAGTTTCCAGAATTAACCTCTATCAATTTTACGTAAAAGTAGCTACAGAAATCGAAAATTTTCAACAGAAGAAAATGCGCATTTTCGAAAAACATCCTGTGACTATGTAACGGTGATAAATAACGACATGCGGTTTTCACCTATGAGTTTCTCATGAAAATTGGCCCTCAAACACTGGCATCAGTTTTCTTCTATCTAGCACAGAAATAGAAAGTGTCCAATTTGGCCCACCCTGTACTTGCCGGCAAAGTTTTATAAATTTCTTCCTTTTAAACATAAACACAAGTTAATGCTACCGAAAATTCCAACCTCAAGAAATATTTTAATTCTTTTAGCTCCCCCTGTTATTCATTATGACGATTTGCACTCTGGCTAATTCAGTACAGTCCCATTTGTTTGATTTACTGAACATCATTACAATTTTACGACCGCCTGGTAATATTTAGCTACTTGCAAATGTGTATAAACAAAGTGGTACGAAAGTGATTTATACAGGAAGCCGAGGATAGGTTTCTTAGGTATGCTAATTAGTGAATATTTTTTTCCATCTTCGATTTTGTAATAAAGTTTGAACAACGTAGTTCCAGCTAGATACACAAACACGAATTAAATTTAGTTAAATTTAGCTCGATAATCAATAACAAATACATTTGTGGAATACAAGAAATTGGGATTGAGTAGGACGCATGTACAGGACTTTCCATCTACGTGGGTTTTGCGGAGTTCCTCAGTTCTGAGTAGATATAGACTGATGCGGTTTTCTTGACACCATGCTACATGGTGGGAAGATGCCATAATCAGATTTTCCCTAGCGCCATTGTTTCTGTTCAAAATCACCTCGTAGATTTTGAAAATTCCAATATTCCTGAGAACTTTCACGCTGAATTCAATGGCGTACTGATTTTTTTCCTGGAATCAGAGTCTCTGAGATATTGACATATAACCTAATGACCCCATATGTCTTGTTTGGATTTTGTTTGCCTCAATGAAGCTTTTCAAAATTTAGCATAATCTATACATAAGTATTTTTTCAAATAATCCCACAAAATGTATTTTTTTTTCGGCCTAGGGTATAGCCATGGTAAAGCTAAGGACATATACCCAGGCCCAACTGGGTGGTATTTTCTTCCAGTAAGACGGGCCTCCAGCCCACAATGCTGGAATAATCTACAACAAATATTTTCCCATGAAATGGAAAGGGAAACACAGATGGCCACCACGATCTCCGGACTTCGGACATTTCAGTTTATATTCTTGCAGCATAAATTTCGTTCACAGCTCGTTATCATTTTGCCCAAATATCGTGATTTTCGAATTTTTGGTCTCAAACGATTAGGTTCGCCTCACTGATGAATAGTTCGAGGTCAAATTCAATTTTGCCCGGCTGGTCGTTGCCACGAAAACTTTCGAACGGAAAGAGATTTTAAAATTTAATCCAAATGGGACGAACAAGTTGATGGGCATAATCGGCCAAACGTTTACCGAGTACAATTTTTGTTTTCAAATAATACAGAACCGATCGAATTGGAACTTGCTAATTAGTTGTATGCCGACATAAATACTTACGCAAAATTTCGTGAGGATCGTATCACTAGAAATTTTTTTTAATTATTAAAAAATATTATGTTTCTGAGAAACTAACCGTCCGATATTGCTGAAATGCCAGTGCGTTCAAAAAATTGCTCATTCTCAAGCCAAGTTCCCAATTTGAACACGATCGGATCTATATTGTAGGAATTATTGAAGGAATATTGTAAATCAAGCAGCATTTGGTTAGTGACTGTTACCGTGATTACAGAGATAGCGACTTCAAATTTGCAGGGTAGATTGCAAATCCTGATGATACTTTTAGTTTCGTTGAAAGGCATAATCTGATCAACTTTTTGGGTGTTATAGTCATCTGAAATTTTGTTGTAGTTTCTTCAATAACTGCGAAATTTCGTGAGGATCGTATAGCTAGAAATTTTTTAAAAAAACATTGAAACAAATTCTGTAAATCAAAACCTACCTCTACAGCCAACTTCCACATTTGAACACGATCAGATCTATATGGTTGCAGATCCGAGCAGCCTAGGGTGAGTTCAGTAACTGGATGGGTGACCATAGTCACGATATATAACTTTCAAACGTAAACAGATAGCGCATTTGAAATTTGAATGGGACTGTAAGTTTGTAAATGGGCATAATCGGTCAAACGGTTCCGGACCAATCTTAAATTTTGTTGTTATTTCCTCAATAACTCAAATATACAAAACCAATCCAATCACAACTTTGTAGTTATTGTAGAATGCGAACCCGCTAATTGTTGCGAAATTTCGTGAATATCACTGAAAAAAATATGAAAATTTGTTTTCTTGAAAAATTTTATATTTTAGGTGCTATCCGTCAGAATCTGCTCAAATTCCGCACATACCTTCGAACCACCATTTAACAATTGAGTACTGAATTGCAGCTCAATCTACTTTGTATGAGGCGTGGATAGACAATGGAACATGATCGCAAAAGCTTCATGTCAGTGCTTTTTAAGATTTTTTTTGTTTGTAATTACATAGTTGAAAAATATGAAAAAATAGAGAAAGCAGTGCGAGCCGGAGATCTATCCAGAAGGTAGTGGACACCATTCACTGTCGGGTTATAAATTAAGAGTGTTGTGTCTAAGCTGGCACAAGAATAGAGTAACAAAATTGACAAAGAACCGCAAAGAACACAACTGACTCTCCTTGGTCGCACAAATTCCTAGGAGCTTCTGAGGGATCTCCTTAGTGAATACTTGGGAGGGTCAGTATATTCATACTCATGTTTATAACACACGCTTCAATTGCAGATTGACTCCACAATGAAAGAAAAAGGCTAAGAAATCATTGACGTGGGGTCAATCTGCTTTGGCGTGCGTGTTATAAACATGATTATGAATATATTGACCCTCCCAATTCTTCACCAAGGAGATCCCTCAGAAGCTCCTAGGAGCTTGTACGACTAATGGGAGTCAGTTGTGTTCTTTGTCAACTGTGTTACTCTCTCCTTATGCCAGCTTAGACACATCACTATTATTTTATGACCCGACAGTGAATGGTGTCCATTAACCTCTGGGTAGATCTCCGGCTCGTTCTATCCACTGAGCTTGAAACACTCATCATTCAATTCAAATTAGCCAACGAGAACACGCGCACCAAAGCGTACTGACTTCACGTCAGTGCTTTTTATATATTTTCTTCCTTTTACAGTCATGAAATCCTCACGAAATTTTGCATAAGTCTTCGTATCGGTAGTCTTCAACTAACTAACGCGCTTGAATTCGATCAGATCAGTATTTTTCGAGTTATTGGAAGAACAAAATTTCAGATGCCTATGACTCAGAGACCACTAGGTGAATTTTGCCGTTAACGGACTTATCCTGCGCATTTGGACTCCAAACCTACTCTCTAAATAATTGCGTCCGAGCGTAATCGTTCTGACGGCCGGACAGAGTCAAGTTTGACCTCGGATTCATCATCAGTGAGACGAAACTAATCGTTCGAGACCATTATCGGCAAAAAATTCGAAAATTACGGACATTTGAACGAATTGATAGGCTGTCTGTTCACATAAACAGCGTGCCAGATACAAAACTAACCGTAGATTCCATGAAATTCCGAACGAACCTTCAAGGTGCCTTTTTACAATTGAGTACTGGATTTCAGCTAGATCGGATCCGTATATTTGGAAATATTGTGAAAATTAAATTTCGTACTCTTATCTATTTCTTCTGAAATTTCAAATCATGTTAAACCCAGAATTTCAACAACATCTCGTTGGCTGAATTATTAGAGATGGTGAATATTTTCAAAAATATAGATCCGATCGAATTGAAATCTAGTACCTACTCCGTTGAAAAAAGATGACTTGAATTGAAGTTCATGCAGTATTTGTGTATGAGGCGTGAATAGACAATAGAACAAGCTCTTGAATTCACGTCATTTCTTTTTTTGTTTCGGAGTACGCAGTAACTCAAATTCAGACATCAACAATAGGGCATCCATTAGTCGCTAAAAATAAATCGTTCTCAATTAAGAAACGAAATAATGAAAATATGTGACCGAAAGATATCATATTTCATTTTTCTCTATTACTCCAATAATATGATACTCATATTGGAATATCAGTGACACAAAATCGCTATTAGAAATGGTCCATAAAAACAGAAATTACCTAACTCCTGCCAATAACGAATGAAAAACGATCCATTTCACCAGATGATCGCTATATTCCGGCCCAACCGCAAAACAAGAAACAGTCGTTTGTTTTCATTTATATATTATTTATATCGTCGCCTTAATATTTTCATCCTGGGGTCTGATCTTCCCGCTGACAGTTGAGCTAATTACGTTATATACGCTCAGACGTTTCATATTTTCCTGCAATCCATATTTCCTTGCGTAACGAACAATGAAAATTGCATTTAGTTCAAACTCCCACTCAAAATTGCACCATCGATGTTGGGATTTAGATTAGTAATCTCTCAAATAATAAATATAAGCAATCGAAAAAGAAATTAGGTCCACTGAAACGTTCCCACTTAGGTTTTGAAGTATGAAGATGTGATCGAATAAAAAAACCAGAGGGTAGTGGACACCATTCACTGTCAGGTCATAAATTAACAGTGCTGTGTCTATGCTGGCATAAGGATAGAGTAACAAAGTTGACAAAGAACACAACTGACTCTCCTTAGTCACACAAGCTCCTAGGTGCTTCTGAGGGATCTCCATGGGGAAGACTTGGGAGGGTCAGTATAATCAGTTATAATATCACAAGAGCATAGACAATATTCGATTATTTACCGATTCACGTGACGTTTTCGCGAAACATCACGAGAGCGTAGCTCGAGTGATGTTTCGCGAAATACGTCTAGTGAAGAGGTGAATAATCGAAACATATTGTCTTTGCTCGAGTTGGTATTCGTTACGATTATATAAAGAGTAATATTTTAATTCTTTTATTGATTAATATTAATATTGAAAGTACAATTATTATAATACATATTTGATGTATTGTTATTTTCGGAATTTGTAGTGTTGGTACTCTTGCTGACACTGGATGTGGAAGGATTAGGTATGTTTCTCATTTTCTCAATTATTTGTCTATGGTGTTCTGCAGTGAGTTTCAAATACGGTTTCAGAGATTCCGATGACGAGTGGCCTGTTATTTTGGTAATTTCTTGCAAGTTTGCCCCTGAGTGTGACAAGATACTCACAGCAGAGGAGCGATTCGAATGATTCGTAATTTTCCTTTTTTTCGTATCTAGTCCGATACTTTCAGCTGCTGTACGTGTCCATTTACTCAACTGATTTAAACCTACAGGGCAATTTTTATTATATTCTTTTCCATCTGCACGTTTCATATTGAATGCCCAATCTTTCAAAATATTCGCTACTTCTTCATTTGAAATATCAGCACGAAGTTTGTAATTTCGATGTTCACAAAACACCGTGAACTGTTTCCAAACATAATTATGTGTCTTCGTGGTATTTTCTGGTGTTAAATTAACAATTATTTCTTGGTCAATTTCACCACTTGAACTCAAACCAAAACGATGCATCTTCAAAAATGCACTGACATTTCATTGACATTCATCGTCACTATGGAAATTATTCCAATATGGCTGGAGGCGAATCACCAAAACGATTATATACCGTCGTCAAGCGGTATATTCAGTTATCTATACGACGTTACTAAGGGAAATTCAGGAATTCTATTGGTTCATTATAATATGAGTTATATAATCATGTTTATAGCATGAGCGCCAAAGCAGATTGACCCCACGTCAATGCTCTTTTAGTTTTTTTCTTTATTGTGAACTCAATCTACAATTGGCGCACGTGCTATAAACGTGATTATACTGAACCTCCCAAGTCTTCCCCATGGAGATCGCTCAGGAAGAGGATCCCTAGGAGCTTGTGTGACTAAGGAGAATCATTTGTGTTCTTTGTAAACTTTGTTACTCTATCCTTATGCCAGCATAGACACAGAACTGTTAATTTATGACCCGACAGTGAATGGTGTCCACTACCCTCTGGGTAGATCTCTGGCTCGTTCTATCCGCTGAGCTTCAAACCCTCATCATTAATTTCGAATTAGCCAACGTTAACACGCGCACCAAAGAGTACTCACTTCAGGTCAGTGCTTTTTTAAATTTCTTCAAGGTCCTTCGACAAATCTGGCGATCGATACAACCTGGCATTTAGTTTTAACGTAGATGGAAATAAAAATAAATTGGTTCAAGCCCTGTGGACAGGAGCTTTGACGCTCTTGTTCAAACTTTGACAAATCATATCTCCGAAATTATTGGTCTCTGGGAATGGTATAAATGGATTCTTACGATAGAACTGCATCATGAAAGTAATTAAATTCAAACAGACCGATTCTCCCCAATATTGAACAATTTGAATATGTATCTTACCAAAGAATATATTTCCATCATCATATGGATTATCCACGGGCATTATATCATCACCTTGAAAGTATAATATCATATCATCCTCATAATTCTACGATAGCTGAGGTTATTTGATTGGTCATTTCGTATTCAATCATACATTTTCTAGAACAGGAGATGTATTTTATATCAAGAATAACGAACCAGAAATCATTTTGACATTTATCTCTCATATGAAAATGAGATCACATGTAAGAACACAGATCACTTAATAATTCATAGATAGAATAATTAAGTACAGTACATAGAAGTACGATTCATTATTGATATTTTGAAAATTCATATCTCCGGAAGTATTTGCTTGTTAGAGTTGAAAATGATATCAATGGATTTTTATGGTGAAATGTTAATGTTAAAAAAAATTAATTTGAAATTTGTAATGTGAAAAAAATTATTTTTTCATTACTCCGAAACTGTCTGGCAGATTTTTCCCAATAATGAACTTAACCAAGACATTTATCTCCAAACCTTTTCTGAAAATTTCAACTGCCCAGCTCATTCTGTTCGAGAGTTATTGTAGAAACAAAAATTAAAAATATTCAAAAAAATTTTATGACACTTTACGCAACCCGATTATTTGCTTGCATATAAAAGTCATTATTCTAGAATTTGGTGCTTAGTTTCAGATAGATCGAGAGATCGGTTTCGGAAATATTCATAAAAAATCGTTCTACTAAAAACGTCCATAACTCTGAAACCGCTAGATGGATTTCGCTTGTTAACGAACTCATCCGAGATATTTACACTTCAAACCTACCCAATCCTCTAACTCATTTCGTTCGAGAGTTAACGGCCAGCCGGACAGAATCGATTTCGACCACGGATTCTTGATCAGTGAGTCCAACCAAATCGCTTAAGACCATTTTCAGCCAAAAATTCGAAAATTACAGACATTCGGGCAAATTGATAAGCACTCTGTTCCGAGGAACAAATGCGCCAAAAAAAGGATTGAAGAAATATAAAATAAACTTTCACTAAACCACTTTTTATTTCATGATTATGGCATTTCCATATTCGTTTCAAACTTGCCAACTATCCCGATAATACAAAATATTATCTTTGAGCTTTTTCGGTATTTCTTCTGAATACAATAGGTAGGTATACCCAATATATTTATGACCTATCTAATTTTAAATTTTGAGATGTTAATGTTAACAAAAATGTGTAGATATGTATAATTCGAGTGGCTGAAATAATATGTCTCGAAGAAATTATCGCTAGTAATATCACAAGTGATCGAATTTTCGCGACAATTCTATCAACTTATTTCTTAACGAAACTGAGTTGCTTGAAAACACCACGGGTCCAAAGGATGGGAGGTGTTTTCTCTAAGCAACTCAGTTGAGTTGAGGAATAAAAGACAGACTTATGAGATGAATTCAGTTACGAGTGATATTTCATTATACTATTTCACGAACAAAATGACTCATGTTGACGTCTGTAATTTATATTTATCATTTGTCAAACAGTCCGTATTCATGGTTGAGTCATTGAAAACTAGTGATCGTCCGGAAGTTCGGTTTGGGTTTCGGTTTCGGCCAGTTTCGGCCAAGAAAGTTTCGGTTTCGGCCCAAAATGGCCGAAACTTTCGGCCGGGCCGAAACTTGACTGTTCGTGAATTATCCTGGTCGTTTGGCCAGGAGTTATAAGTAGGTATACATAATTGTCGTACAAGTTATTGTAATCTATCTTCGTTAAGACTGAGAAATCATGACAAGTCACTGATTATTATTGATTAGATTACATAGGGTGAAACCAAATAAGACGTGAAACTGGGAGGAGGAGTTAGTATGACTCATTAGCTGTTGTTTAATCCATATTTATCAATAACCGAAAATCAACAGTTTTTGGAGTTCGGGTGATTTTTAAAAGATTCCTGAACTTAGTTCATATTTCGTCAATTTTTGCTACGTTGAGCAAATTTGATGATAATTTTGGTTTATTTTTATCAGAAAAGGATATTATATGTACGAAAAAAGCAAAACTATGCTGTATAATAGGTTGAAAAAGAATTAGTATGATTTGAAATGTGGTATATGAAAAAATGAAAAATGAATTTCTAGTATTTGTCTGCAACGTTCGAATTTCACAATTTAGTATGCCAAAATTATTTTAAAAACTTGTCTACTTCCTTCTTCATTCTCTGAAAGATTTCGTTAGATTGCTTAACTAGTTTCGTTTCAGCAGATTTTTTATAAGCAGCCTCTTGAATGTCCGGTATATAAAATAGTGAATGTGTATCAAAAGACAGCGTGAGTAAATTTCAGGCGGAAAATAACAATTGAAGACATCAGAAAGACGGCACGTGCTTGCTTATGGAATGGTGGAACATAATTTATGAATACATTTTCTAATGAAATTTCGAGCTTAGTTGCAACAAAAAAATATTGAATTCGTTATTTTTCTCTCTCTGCTTCTTACATCCCCTTTCAAATCATACTAATTTTATTTCAACAGAACCAGAACTCAAATATCTCGGAAACTGTTGATTTTCGGTCATCAATAAAAATGGCTCAAACCACAGCAAATAATCCATACTAACACCTCCTCCAAGGTTCACCTCTGATTTGGAATCACCCTGTATACTTTGACTGATTATTTTGATAACTTGGTAATACCAAAATAATAAATAAAGATCTCAAAAAAATTGACTTTTTATTTTATTCACCACTCCTCAACTGTTTTTATGTATATGCAAATGAAATTGTAAAAAATACAGTAGATTTCAGTATGAAATATGAAGTTTCGGTTTCGGCTGAAAAACCAGTTTCGGTCGGACACTATTGAAAACACCAAAGTTGTAAGACCAATACATAATTCAATGACAAATAATACGAGCTGTTTCTGGCCTGTGGTCGGTCAGATTTTGATGAGTGAAATAGTCAGTGAAATCATGTGAAATGAATGGAAATTTCCCGATTTCCAGATTAGACAGTGATTGCAAATATCACAAATAATACTACTTTATGTGAGATCTTTCAGAGCTCACTATCGGAGGTGAATAAGAATTTCCCTAGTAGGTCGCCAAAGGCACTGTGATTATTACAAATATGTCTTCAAGCGATATCGCAGGGCCCTGACTATGAGAGTTAAATGCGAATGTCCCCATTTGGTAGGTACACAATGTGTTGAGAATTTCCACAGGGGATATTGCAGAGACCTCGCTGGGCGGTGGACATTTGGACGAGACATACAGCTCTCTTCGACCTCCCAGAGAGATAACGAAAGTCCAAGTCTCCATATTCTCCCGGCAAGAAGTCAAGATATCTCTGGGGGCTCCCTGTGTTGCCTGGAATGTACTCTGCATAAATCGAGTCTATAAATTAAATTTTCGAGATATCGTGCTTTCAGAAGGGCAGATTTAAATATGACCTGGTTCAGAATTCCCAAAATTCGGACATATGACCACACGTTCTCTGAAAGTTATGCGAAAACTAATAGTGGAATGTCATATTCCGGAAATAGTTGTACGCATCATAAGACAAACCCTCAGTCAAACCGCAGTTTCTTGAACAATGGAAGGGTAAACGCAGATTGTGATTCAGACAACAAGTGACTACTCCCTGCAACTATGCGAAAACTGCGGGATTCTGTGAAGAGAATTCTCTGTCCCCTAAATTCATTCGCTCCAGATTGGACTTTTTCAATTAGGGGAAATTACGAGGCTGTCGTCCGACGAAATTGCTATCCAGGTCCATGATTGTTCTCCTCCAACGTCTTTATCGTCGTGAGTGGTCGGATATCTTACCTGATTTATTTTTGCCCTTGTTATAGCGAAAGCGTTTGTAAAATGAAAAATATTATTTTACGTTGGATTTTACTAGATTTATCTAGAAATTAACGTTAAAAACTACTGTATCAAATATTTATTTTTATTCTTGGGAACTGGTGGTTAAGTACAGGTAACTATATAATGAATCAATAATTGAAAGTTCCAAGACTATCAATTTATATCGTATATTGTGAGGCCTTTTGCGATATCGCTGGGAGGCCACCGAGAGCTCTATATCTTCTCCAAATGTCCGCCACTGGGGATGAGCCCAGTAACATCTTAACAATATCACATTGGGAAGTTCCCGAACAGCTCATCCCTGGGTAATAGTTTGAGAGGTTCACTAGGATATCGCTGGGAGGTCCTCAAGAGCTCTATATCTCCTCCAAATGTCCGTAACAGGGGATGAGCTCAGTAACATCTCAGATAAATCCAGTGGGGAACCTCCCGAACAGCTCACTCTGAGGAATAGTTGCGAGAGGTTCGCTGCGATATCGCTAAAAGCACTATGTATATCTCCTCGAAATATCCGCCACAGGGGACGAGAACAGTAACATCTCAGATATTACATGGGAATCTTCTAAAACTACTCATAGGAGCTAGGATTACATCCACATTGCAACATTGCATGATCTCTCTGCGATCAATAATATTGAATAACAAAAACAGGTCGAGCTCCATGGCAAAATGCACCCATTTATGAAATTTCAAAACTGATTGAACCTCTTGGGGAAAGAAAAAGATTCAAGGGAGCTGTCAATTCCTGAGTAGATTCCATCAAAATGATAATTATACAATGGAGTTCATAAAGGTAATCCTCCACTGGATTCATATTTAAAGTGATAATTTGAAATGAAAACATAATATCAAAAATAATTTAATCTGTTAGTAACATCACAGTCGTAGTAGTAATCATGGCGGCTGGACACGACTCGTTTAATGAGGACGGTCTTGTGATATATCATTTTGGAAGTTCCACTAAGCATATTATCTATAATTCTTAAATATTTCGTAATTATAATGGCATATAATCTGTAATGCATGGCGGTACATCGATTGCCCGATTCCGAAAATCAATAATTAATGCTTGTTTCGATAAGCCGAGCATACATTTTACATTTTAGCTATCAAGCATTAAGAAGTAGCCTCTACTCGTCTTATCAAATAAAAAAAATATTAAATTATCTAAATATCATTTTATATAACACTAGCTGCCCGCCCCGGCTTCGCACGGTTGAAATGCTGATACTAAATATACTACAGAATTTCTTTACATACAACTCTCACAGCATTTTTGTCGATAGACAATACAAACATGTTTTCTTCAGAGGTTACTCTTGAAAGAGCGACATATAATTGGCCATGTGAAAAACACTCAACGCTCAAATATAAGCCTGTAGCGTTGGAAGTTGGACCCTGCGATTTATTAATGGTCATTGCAAAATATCTTTATCGGAAATTATAGGCGTTTAAATTGGATCAGTAAATCCGATGGTATCAGAGGAATTTGGGGAATCAATACATCTATCCTGGCTGAGGCGAGCCTCACGCTCTACAGATGCGTGGCTCTGGCTCTCTGTATTCGATTTCTATCCCTATCCTGACTGTTGGCCCCCCGGTCGGTACCACCGCAACCGCTATGTCCCTGCATTTTAAATCTGTGATATCTTCGAAAATATTCATTTAAATTACATGCTGTAAAGGGCCATATTGATCAATATTAAATGCACAATGCATTTAAGGTACTTAATTTGATAAGGATCAATGCTGTATTGCTTAAAATAGCTTCGTAATCAAGCCATTATTTCTCGTAGAATGTAAAGGATAAAAAATGGTTATTGTGGGTTATCCTTGAGAGACAGACATATACCATCGCGGACTTTTTTATAGACCTTTTTACCATACTGTACTACATTATTTTGATCTATCTCGTAGCGTCCAGTCAGCGTTTGCAATGTAAGCGCAAAAAAATTTGTTTATTTACGACATCACTTTAGAAAACTCTAAAATTATCAGTGTTTCTCTTATATATTATGCATGTATTATACATATAAACCTTCCTATTGAATCACTCTATCTATTAAAAAAAACCGCATCAAAATCCTTCACGTAGTTTTGAAGATCTAAGCATACATAGGAACAGACAGACAGCGGGAAGCGACTTTGTTTCATACTATGTAAGGAAGTTGAAGAAAGTTTCGTCGATGAATGACATGGTGGATTCCGTGATTTGCTACCACCCGATTATTCCTTGTGGGGAATATTGACTTTGTCAGTGCCTGAATGTGTGAGAGCCGATTTCGAATAATATGGTTTGCTGCACGGGATATCTTTTCAAAGATCTTTTGAGCTCAATAGATGATTTATCATCCAAGAACACATTTCTCTCCATAATCTGGGGAGAATTCGTCAATGGTATTGTTGAATTTAGTCAGAGGGAATTCAAGAATCGAAAAGTTATCTCAATTATTACAACCGCTATTTTAGCATCAAGGAGTAATTCGGATTCTATAGGAATATGTTCAAGTATATTCGTAAAGCCGTGAATATTGGTGTCAATTTGAACGCTCTAGTTTATGGCTGCCTTTAGAAGTATCCAAGAATTCGCGCCAGCTTGTTGAGTGTTATGCAACCCAAGATACTCCTCGTTCGTAATAAGTATAGCCTATTCAATCGATCAATGATGATAAGCACGAGTTGATTTATGTTTCAAAATTATGTTATTAGGTATGTTATATAAAATGTCTAATTATTGGAAGGAAAGCAATACACTTGCCTTAAGTTCCAAAATATTTAATTGCAGCTCAATCATTACGTTGATTCTTCTGCGCGCATGTTCTAGGGAACAACCTCCTATCATTTTGCATTTTGAAAATGGTCTAAAACGATTAGGTCACTGATGAATAATTGGAGGTCAAAATCGATTCTGTCCAGGCGGCCGTCTGTTGCCAAGATAAATTTCTAACGGAAACTGATAGCCATTTGAAATTTTCAGGGTAGGTTGCGCATCCGAATACGACGGCTAAATTAGTTAATGGGCATAATCGGCCAAACGGTTTCTAAGTTATAGAGTTATACCCATATGAAATATTCTTGTTATTTCCTCAAAAACTACAGATCTGATCGAATTCAAACTTGCTAATTAGTTGTATAATGCAGACCTGCAAATTTGTGCGAGCTCAAAAAAAATTGTCTTCTAAAAATATTTATTTTCTTCCAAAATTTTATATTTCAAAAACTATCTGTCAGATTCTACTGAAGTTCCGCACAAAGCTTCGAGCCGCCATTTTACTATCGATTACCGATATTTGTATTTTTGGAATTATTTTCTTTCAAAATTTGAATTCAGTTGATGCCAATGCATTTTTTCACGTGTTAAAGGTGCCTTTATTCATACTCAGCTTCATATTCAGTGAGGGTGTGTGAGGCGTGAATAGACAATGGAACATGTCAGTGCTTTTCCCGAATAATTTTACACATATTTAGGTATAATATGTTCAAACTTCCAAGTGAATTGTGAAAATTGTTCCCAATACATCAAAAATTTTTGAAAATTAGCTTTTCTATGCTTCAAGTGATAATCCTCATGACCTTCTGCATATACTCGTACATAATATTTAAATCGTTATCTCGCACCAAACTAAGTATGAAATCGAATTGTATCAAAAAAAGGAATCGACTAAAACAGAAATACGGAAGGCAATAATGGCGATTTCCATTGACACGCTCGGATCACTCGGAGCTGTCACACTGACATATTTGACAGATATTTTCGGTTCAATTGGACAGATGCATGACAGATGAGATCGATCTCGAGTGCTCCGAGCCTGTCAATGGAAATCGCCTCAATCCATATTTTCTTACCACAACACTCTATGATCTGGAGTGTAAAGAATAATACGCGAATAAGATGAGATCGTTTGAGTATATTTGTATACTGATTCCGTCACAAGTGCGGTTATATCTGCCGAGAGTTGGACTCATGACATGGGTTCCGTAACTCAGGAGTCAGGACCACAGAATATATATTCTGTGGTCAGGACTGTCGAAAAATCAGATTAAGGTCGAGTATTCATGAGAGGAGGAGTTACTAAGGGAAATGAAACACTCAGTTAAGGTTTCTCAATATAATACTTAAAATGGAGATAGTAAATTTGACCTAAACCCAAACAAGTAGAGAGTCACAAACATGTGGAATAAATTAAAGACAACACTTAGCTTATCTTAGTTAAGTTTTAGAAAAGAATAATATGTTGTATATGAATAGAATAAACTTAACAGTACAATTTACATACATATGAGAGGAGTGGGGATACATACATTTTCCAGATGATCATTTAAGTGACAGGTAGTGTATGTCTGTGAGCATCAGAGATTTCTAATCATTTACTTTTATTGCCCGAATATAGTATTTCGGTTTTTGTAAAATCTATGAAATAATTTTCATTTATACAATGTTCTGCAAGACCGGTTGATATTTTATTCCGAAGTATAGATTCTATAAAGAATGCAGAGCAATAGAGCATTCATTATAATATAATTTGTAAATACCGCTTTTTCTCAATTTCGAGACAATCTTTGTTATTGATCAAGACTGTAACAAGGTTTTTCTTATTTGTACACAGATGGTGTTAATTTCATGTTTTTTCAAACTGTTACAAATTTTGTCACTTATTTGTGGGATATAGTTGTTTGAATGATATTTACTCCTAATCTGCTACATAAAGGGGTAGGTTAGATGGATGATATTCATCTTTCGTGTTGTATTTTGTTAATTAATTCATCTAAAATATTTGTGTTATAGCCGATATTTTTAACTGATGTTATTGAAATTCTAATGTCTTCTTTCCGATTAGTTCAGTCACTTTTGATCAGATCACAATCCAAACTGGATGATGGAGGTATTTACACAATTTCCTGAAAAAGAGAATGTATTTGCTGGAACTGTTAGGAATAGGGTTATAGGTCCAGTCTTCATTGACGGACCGTTAACAGGGCCAAAATATTTGGATTTATTATGGGATGACCTGATCCAGATCCCCCAAATAAAACGCTTTGGTTTCAACAAGATGGAGCTCCACCCCATTATTTTCAAGGTGTACGTGATTATCTCAATGAACTGTTCCCGAACAGCTGGATCGGTTGGCGGTTAGACTTTTTCTTATGGGGTTGTATCAAAAGGAAAGTTTGTCTCAATCGGCCAAACAACATCGAGGAGTTGACACAGCGGATTCGAGACGAAATAAGAGCAATACAGCCTGAAACTCTCCAAAATGTTTGTTCCGAGTTTCAAGTTTGAGTGGCGTGCTACCAAGAAGTCTATGGCCATCAGTTTGAACACTCACTTTGATCATTTTTGTTAGTTATGACACGTTCAAGTATCGTTTTTGCAATAAAAATGTGTTTATTTGGTGAGGACTTTTCTGAATTTTCAAAAGTTTTTCAAATTAAAAAAAAAATAATTTATTATAATTAAGTATACAGGGTGAGTCTTTGACCACTGCATTAAATTTAACCAAAGATTCCTCTCATCAAATGAAACACTTTTTTCATTTAACATTTTTCCAAATTCAGCTCAGGTAAGAAGATACAGGCTGTTGAAATTTTGAAAAAAATTTTTTAATTTGTAGCTTTGACATCCTTTTTTCGAATAAAATAAATGTTGGAGTTAAGTTTCCTATAACTATGATACATATTTTCCAAATATTAGTTATTTTCTACTTCTACTGGTTTTCTAGTTATGGACTCGTGGATTCATAAAACTAAACGAAATTAGCATAAAGAAAGCATATAAAGTTTTTCTTGAGTGATTTCAAGAATATTCCATTGTTTTAGAACATTATATTATTCTTCATCATTTCTCCTTAAACGCACCGTTTTCGAGATATTCTTCATTGAATATTTTAAAATGGAAATCTCCAGAAATTTCACTACTTTTATGGATCCGTCCCTGAGCGATGGAATCCCGAATCAAGCTGTAAACCACGTTACCATGTCTTATTCTCGTCCGCCAACAATGTCATAGATAATTTATATGCGGGAGTGTATTAGCACATTGTGAAATCTTTAAACGCTTGTAACTTTTTACCTGAGCCGAATCTGGAAAAATGGTAAATGAAAAAAGTGTTTCATTTGATGAGAGGAATCTTTGGTTAAAATTAATGCAGTGGTCAAAGACTCACCCTGTATATATAATTAATTGAAATTATCGACTCAAATGGCGTTACATGTGCATTACTGAAAAAATTGGTTCAAGCCCTGTGGACAGGAGCTTTGGCGCTGTTGTTCAAACTTTGACAAATCATATTTCCGAAATTATTGGTCTCTGGGAATGATGTAAATGGATTTTTACGATAGAACTACATCATTAAAGAAATAAAATTCAAACAGACCGATTCTCCCCAATAACGAACTTATCCGAGATATTCATTTCTCAAATTTACTTTGAAAATTATATTATATATCAATTAAAACTTAGACAATATTGCAGTTTTGTTTTTACTGGAGATATTCTGAACCCAATTTTATTATCTATCTTACCAAAGAATGTATTTTCATCATCATATGGATTATCCACGGGCATTATATTATCACCTCAAAATTTATCTCTCATAGGAAAATAAGATGACATGTAAGAACACAGATCATATAATAATTCATAGATAGAATAATTAAGTAGGTACAGCATTCTGTGAAAACATAGAAGTACGATTCATTATTTAAATTAAAAAAACACATATCTCCGAAAGTATTAGCTTGTTAGAGTTTAAAATAATATCAATGAATTTTGTGAAATTTGTGAATTGAAAAATATTTGATTTTTTTCGTTATTCCTAAACCATCAGACCTACTATGAAAATTTCACCTACCTAGCTCATTATGTTCGAGAGTTATTGTAGCAACAAAATCTAAAAATTAAACATTTTTTTTTTACACTTTAAGGCTACCCGATCAATACAAAACTTCGCATGTATATAAAGGCCACTATTCTACAATTTGATGGCAAATTTCAGACAAAACAAGTGATCGGTTTCGGAAATATCCATAAAAAATGTTTTTACTAAAAACGGCCATAACTTCGAAACCGCTTGATGGATTTCGCCCGTCAACCAACTTGTCCGAGATATTTATGCTCCAAACCTACCCTTTACTTTTCAATCCTCTAACTCCTTTCCAAGCACCAAAAATAAGGTCTTGCAATTAAGAAAAAAAACATTTTTCGCTATTTCTGAAAGGGGAGAGAATGAATCCATTAGCCATACTTCCATATTCACCGTATATTTTACTCAGTTTCCACGATATAATAGATTTACTGTGCATCTATCTTTCAGTTATAATTACATCAACATTAGTGCGTGACTGGAACACTTCTCACTAGAGTGGGGGTATTAATTTGGGAAAGTCATATATCCGTCTCAGCCCCACCCGTGCGTTTTAGCACTGTAGCGTGTTGAATCGATGAAAATGAAACCACGGCCACACGAACCCTACAATAGAATTGGCGGATAATGAAAATGGTACATTTTCCACCTTCCATAAAATCCGTTTATTGTGAAAATTCTCGATTCAGGCATCGCTCGGCTATTGGAATTTTTATAATTATTACAATGATCATTGTTCTCTCTAATACACATACTACATATATCAAAAAGTTTCCGGTCTCGCACATAGATGGCGCCACAAACGCAAAATTCCATAACAATCGGCCCACGCGTTCTCAAGTAATAGCTGTTTGTGTCGAGGAACTTTGGGGTTTTTGTTAGAAGATGTATAAGTAGATAATACAATCCCGGGTTCTTTTTTCGATCCCGGGATTACGGGATTCTTCATGCACAATCCCGGGATCCCGGGACTATCCCGGGATTAGAATATGTGGTTTCTCAATGTGGTATGAGCTCAAATGGAAAAAAACTTGTGTAATTTCTTTAAAAATGTTTATAATGTAAAATAATAAATCACCAACAATAATAAGAAAGACGAAAAAAATACAATGAACAAAAAACTATAATTTGAAAATAATAATAATTAAAAAACCACTTTGAATTTTTTAAATTTGAAGGGAGTGATACAAAGAAAAGAAAAAAGCTTTCCTTTTATCATGGGCCACAGACACATACGAATTGAAGCTAGAATTGAAATAAAAACACATGTGTTTTTTCTCGAGCTTTCGCTCAAGCGATCGATATTTCTTTCATTTTGCTTGATTTTTCCAAGTTTGGTTACAAGAAACTGTGAGAGAAACTTCACCTGGTCACCCCCATAGTTTCTACTGCTCTGCAAGCGTTTGGTTTATTTACTGAAACATTTTTTTCCTATTCATTGGAATTTTGACTACTTAATTAATAATTCGAATCATATTATCTTGAATTAATATCCCGAATGTTTCGCGTATAGTTATATTCATATCACCTTCAATTATCCATAATTATTCCCTTATGAGATCGCGATTATTAATGTTTGAGACAATCCCGAAAATCCCGGGATTATCCAAGTACAATCCCGGGATTCTCGGGGTCAGAAAACGGCCGGGATCCCGGGATCCCGAGATTCGGGATTGTATTCTCTATGTATAAGAGACTATTTCGTGCGTTGATAAAGCATTGTTTTATGATCGGAAAAAATACGAAAAAAGCGAAATAGTGGCTTGATAACCATTATTCGGACTCTGCTCCAGGAAAATCAACTGTCTGCGGAGGGTATAATGAATTTAAACGTGATCTTAGCGACGTCAACGATGCTCAACGCGGTCGCTGGAAAATTGTTTTTAATCAGTACCAATTTGTAATCGATGGATTTCTAACCTTCAGAACAGTGATGCGAATCATTACATACTTCATAGTCTCCCGGCTAGCTTGTGTCTCGTTGCCAAGCAATAGACTCAAATTGCTTGAAAATAATTTGTAATATTATAATAAAAAAATTGGTTCAAGCCCTGTGGACAGGAGATTTTTGGCGATCTTGTTCAAACAGACAGATTATATCTCCGAAAGTATTGGTTTCTCAGAGTTGGGAATTATATCAATGGATTCCTATGATAGAAACGCATCATGAAAGAAATTAAATTTAAAAAAAGTGTCGTTTAAAAAAAATGCTTCGAAAATTATCTTATAAAAAAAGAGCAATCTACAATGCCTTAATGCTTCAAAAATTGTCATTAAATTTATTTATCAAGATTAAATGAGCCATCCGCAAGGATTCAACCTCGTGGAATGTTGCAACTTACACTCGGTGCATAGTTTTCACAACTCGAAATACCTAAGGAAAGTATCATCGAAATGTCTAGAGCAAGGCTGGAGACAATCATAATTGTCCATTTATTCCTGATATTTGAGTAGGTAGTGGATTACGAACAAATTATTCTAATAATTCAAAAGATATTAATCAAATAACATCCTCTTTTCATAATTTAAAATTTAATAGTTCATACCACTACACTAACACATTCTTTTCTGTATTATGAACCTTAACTCAAGAAAAAATGATTGATACATAAATGTAGAGATCCATATTTCAGAATTTTTTTGGTAGCAACATTATGAAAATACTGTATATAGGAACATGTCTCACTACTTAAGGAAGTAAAAGGTAATATTAACCTCATTGGTCAACGAACAGTAATTTCTTTTGATGATTCCATTATGATCTTCTTTCCTATTGCCTCCATAAACGACATCACAACAGTCTTGTATATATTCACAAATTCAAGAATCGAAATTAGCTTTCCAAGAGAAAATAACAACTCTTATAGCTAGAAAAGATGACATTTATGAGTAGTGATCACAGACAAATTCTGTGTTCACATTCTGTGAATACATAGAACTTACGATGTATTATTACAACTTTGAAACATCATATCTCCTAAAGTATTAGCTTGTTAGAGTTGAAAATGATAACAATTGATTCTTATGATGAAACTGCATCTTCAAAAAATTTGAATTAAAAAGTTGTAATGAAAAAAAAATTTTTTTCGTTACTCCGAAACCATTAGACCGATTTTGCCCAATAACGAACTTAACCGAGATATTTATACCTCAAATCTACTCTCAAAATTTCAACTGTCTAGCTCATTCCGTTCGAGAGTTATCGTATTAACGGCCGGACGGACGGACGGACGGACGGCCGGATAGAATCGATTTCGACCATGGATTCTTGATCAGTGAGTCGAACCAAATCGTTTAAGACCATTTTCAACCAAAAATTCGAAAATTACAGACATTTGGGCAAATTGATATGCACTCTTTTCCGAGGAACAGGAGCGCCAAAAAATAATACAAGTAAGGGAGACCTTAATAATTATTATCAAAATTTTATTTAATAATGTGATATATTGTGAGCAAAATAGTATACAAAATAGTATACAAACTTGGGGGGAATCATTCCAGCCTGCAGCATACCACGGTGCTTTAATAGATCACTCTCAAGAAAAATAATAGTCCTCGGCAACCTGGATGGTGCCATACAATATTATTTGGCGAATTGAATGAATGAATGTTACAGTTTATGCAGATATCGAAGAAATCATGAAATTCATTGTACAGGGTGGGGTGATTTCGCGAACTTTTTAGAATTGCTCAAATTTATGTGATACGGTCCTGCAAATCGAATGATATTTGATTGCAGTTTTCTGGAACCTCATGAAAGCTTCATTCCAGATTTCGGATAAATCAGTGATTCCGTTCAGGAGATACAGTGGTTTCAATTTCCATTCAAATTTAAAAAACACCCTGTAAATCAGAATCTAGAACTCCTAAATACTACATATGGATGAGGGAATCCTCTAGATGTTTTCTGTCTCCCATCAAAATGTTTCCCATCTTATCCGGGACACCCTGTATAGAATTTTTTTCAATGGTTTTCAATGATTTTTTAAAAAATTTCTAGTGAAACGATCCTCACGAGATTTTGCAAGAATTTTCGCGTTGGCATTCTACAACTAATAACCATGTTTGAATTGGATCGGTTCTGTATTTTTCGAGGTTTTGAGGATATCTCAACCAAATTTCAGATGGATATAACGCCAAAACTGTTTGGCCGATTACGCCTATAAACAAATTCAAATGTCGTATTCAGAAGCATAAGGGATGCTGTAAGGACAGGACGAAGAGCTACTCCAAGGAACGGACGAGAGGTTTTTTAGTGAGTAACCAATCAACAACTGGAGTCTCACACTCCTGACAGAAGCGGACCCTCACAGGGTAAGCCTATAAACGGTTTTTCCCCTCGAGCGGAGAAAAAAGGCTTTTATTTCTATAAATCAGAAATCTAAAGAGGAACTTCACCCAGAGGTGTTCTATCACTTGATCCTTGTTGTTACATATTATATATTTGTGTGCAAATCATCAATAACAGATCGAAAGAAAATAAAAAATTCATTTTTCTTAATTGTTATCTTACCATCTCGAAGACAGCTAGGGATAGTTGAGGAGGTGTTCTTGGATGTTTTTCTTGAATTTATCATTTTTAAGTTGTTTTAATTCATTTCATAGTATTTCTATAGTTTACAAATCTGGATCTAAAACTTCTCTGAAAAGTTGATGTTCTGTGGTGAGGACACGAAAGTAAATTTCTATATCTGATATTCACATTGTGAACATCCAATCTGAACCGCACCTTATTGAAGAGATAGGAGGATTTCCCTTCAAAATTGTATTCCGGAAAGTACAGAGAGCGTAATATTCCAAGCAAATTCTCACTGGAAGCCAACCCAATTCTAAAAATTTATGAGATATATGATCGAACACTTCGATGGAAAGATCCACCGAAGAGAAGGAAAAATTGTATTTAGATCATCTAAATACAATTTTTCCTTCACTTCTCTTTTATTTGAAATAATATTATGCAATTTCAAATACGTTACTTGGTATTATATCATCTCTCAAGTACTTAGCTCACATTAACTCGAGATTTCCTTGAAACGAATTGCATGAAACACAATTAGTAATTCCAGTAATAAACTGATTAATCATTGTGATTGTTAATTTATTTTTATGATGATGACACTCACCTCCAAGTATGCGCCTCATATCCCTTGCAAGTTTCGCAGCCTAAACATGGTTGTCCAATATCTATTTCTTGTACTTGAACGCCCTGAAAGCAAAAATCAACTTCAGAATTTATACTTAAGTATGAAATTATGCATTATCAGGATTCATATGGGGAGGTGTACTTAAATCGCAATATAAATAAATAAAGTAGATAATAATATAATCATTAAAGTGATAAATAGAAATAACATTATATTAATGAGTCATTCACTATCCGACATACAATTTATAAGGATTTTGCACAGTGTGCTATCATTTTGCCCAAATGTCTGTAAATTTCGATTTTTTTTCTCCGGAAATGGTTTCAAAAGATTAGATTCGACTCGCTTATGAAGAATTCGAAGTCAAATTTGATTCTGTCCGGTCAGCCGTCCGTTACTACGATAACTCTCGAACGGAAAGAGATAGCGATTTGAAATTTTTAGGAGAGATTGCGCATCTAAATGCGACGGTACAGTTCGCTAATGGCCATAATCGGCCATACGGTTTCGGAGTTATACCCAACTGAAATATTGTTTCTTCAACAACTCGAAAAATACGGATCCGATCGAATTGGAACTTCGTAATTAGTGGTATTTAGTTTTAGATTGCCAATGCGCAAATTTCTTCGAAATTTCATGAGGATCGTAACTCTAGAAAAAAAAATGTTTTTTCTTCAAAAATGTTATATTTCAGAAACTATCTGTCAGATTCCGCTGAAATTCCTCACAAAACAAGTCGTGATTTCAACTCGATCAGCTTTGTATTTTAGTAATTATTCCGAAAATAAAATTCCGAACTGGTAACCGCTTCTGAAATTTCAAATAATGGAAATCTCAGATTACTAAGAACACCGGGCGATAGTAGAGAGGTTAGCGTCCGGGTTCGAATCCCCGCTGGGTAAGTTATTTTATTTATTTTAAAATTTGAATTCAGCTGATTTCACGTGTTAATGCTAAAAAGACGGGTTGAAGTATTTCGTGAAGGTGTGAAGCGTTAATAGACAATCGAACATGCGTGCAAAAACTCCTGACGTCAGTTTTTACTGTATAGTAATTTCACACTGGCCCAAATGTCTGTAATTTTCGATTTTTTTGTTGAACACGGTCTCAAACGATTCGACTCATTGATGAAGAATTCGAGGTCAAAATCGATTACACCCGTTACATAACTCTCGAACGGGAAGAGATAGCGACTTGAAATTTTCAGTATACCCCTCGGTATACCCTGAATAAGCGCAACCTATAGGTTGTTCGTTATATCCATCTGTAGTTTTGCTATTATTTACCCAATAATTAAAAAAATACAAAATTAATCGAATTGAAACTTGGTAATTAGTTATAGAATGCCGACACAACAATTTATACTAAATTTCACGAGGATCTGATGCCTGTTAAAAATAATATCAAAAGAGTTTAACGCTTTCATGGAAAAGCTTACCACTAGTAGGTACATAATTTACTTATTTATAAAAAATTATATACAATTTTTTTTCAAAAGAAATTAAAATTTCTATTCATAACTTCTATATTTCAGAAACTATCTGTCATATTTCACTGACATTTTGCATACATTTTCAAGCAGCCTTTTTACAATAAATTACAGGATTTCAGCTCGATCGGATTTGTATTTTTGGAATTAGTTTATTTTAAAATTTGAGTGAAATTGAATTTTTTCACCTGTTAACGTTTCCTTTATTCGCACTCAAATTCATGTAGTATTTCGTGAGGGTGTGTGGCGAGAATAGACATGCGCGTAATACTGCTGACCTCACGTGAATGATTTTCAAGAATTTTAATTTTTTTCACTGATAAAACACTTTTGATGGAAGAAAGCAGTTTATTTGAATAAAATTATATGATTATAATGACTCTCCCAGGTATTCCCAGGGGACACCTCATAAGCTCTTAGGAGCTTAGGCGAGTTAGGGCAATCAGTTGTGTTCTCTGAGGACTATCGGACGGGCTAGGAAATTCCTTTCCTAGCCCGGTATTGAACGGCGAAAGTATAAAATTTGGTATGTCATAATATGGATGCTGTTTTCTCGACTATTTCACTTCTATCAAAATCTGACCAACCACAGGCCAAAGACTCATATTATAGCGAAAACATCAACCTTCTCCGAATTATGATTGGTCTAACAACTTTGCTGTTTTCAACGACTCAACCATGGATACGGACTGTTTGACAAATGATGAAGATAAATTACGGACCTCAACATGAGTCATTTTGTTCGTGAAATAGTCTAATGAAATATCACTCGCGACTGAATTTATCTCATAAGTCTGTCTTTTATTTCTTAACTCAACTGAGTTGCTTAGAGAAAACACAACTCGTCCTTCGGACTCGTGGTGTTTTGAAGCACCTAAGTTTTGTTGAAATAAGACGATGGACGCATCGCGAAAATTCAGTCACTAGTGATATTACTACTGAAAACCGAATAACTAATTGTAATGTTCTTTTCCCTCATAAAAGATATTTTTATTTGTCATTGTCAATGATTTCAGATTCTACGCTACAGACATAAGTTTGTGCAGAGGGAGTCCTGATAACTAAGTCTTCGCCAACAGTTTTTTCTCGAACATTGTATTTGATTCTCATGAGGAACATTTGAAGAATTAAACTGAAGTTCACGGTTTTGTATATGTATGTAGATGCATTTCAATTGGACATGTTGTTCATTGATATTTAGTATGCAGGTTTAGCAATGACATCAAAGATAATTTATGATTATACGTTAACATGGAGTAATATTAAGTTTTCCACGATAAATTTACGCGATTTTATAGTGAAGCAATGATTCGTTTCCCGATACAACATTCCGCAAAAATTCGCCCACATACGTATAAGTTGAAAAATTACACAATCAAAGTTGTCATTGAATCTCATTTTCTATACGGCCCTCCAGTGCTCCACCCACCGAGGTCAGTTACATCATGAAGTGAATTGTTCGAACTATGTTCCAGCTTTTTTAAGTTATCTGTACATTTATTGTTCAAATATGAGTAATCCTTTCAATTGCTCTCGTAAAATTATAGAAAAATGTGAAGAATACCAGAACCTCATGTGCGAATAAGTAAAATACACGAAATGTCTTCTAGATCAAATTCGATTCTGTACGGCGGCCGTCGCCACGATAACTTGACAACGGAAAGAGGTAGCGACTTGAAATTTTCAGGATAGGTGGCGCATCCCAATACGACGGACAAGTTCGTTAATGGGCATAATCGGCTCAATGGTTTCCGAGTAATAATTTTGTTTTCAACCGATATAAATCAGATCGAATTGAAACTTGGTGAATAGTTGTAGAATATAAACCTAAGCACGTTTGTGAAATTTTGTGAGAATCGTATCGATAGAAAATTTAAAAAAAATATATTTTATGTCAGGATAACCTGAGAACGGAAAGAGATAGCGATTTGAAATTTTCAGGTTAGGTTGTGCGTCTGAATGCGACATTTGATTTTGTTCATAAGTATAATTATTATAGTTATTTCCTCAATAACTCGAAAAATACAGAACCGATATTGTTAGTAGTTGTAGAATGCCAACGCGAAAATTCTTGCAAAATTTCGTGAGGATCGTATCACTAGAACAAATTTAAAAAATCATTGAAAATCATTGAAAAAAAAATTCTACACATCAGAAACTATTCATCCGACATGGCTGAAATTGCGAGAGCCTTCAGAACCTAACTCTACTACCAAGTTCCAAGTTTGAAGACGATCGAATTTACCATGGTAAATTCGATTAAGAGTGTCCAATACAGGAGAATGGACAATAGAACATACGCGCAAGAGCTCCTGACTTCACGTCAGTGCTTGAAACATTTTTTTAAGCATCCTGTATATGAGTCTCGATATGAGTCTTCAATATAACTTTATGCATATTCGATGTTTTTCTGGTTGGTGCTCTATTTCTTCAATGTTATTTTATTTATGTTCAATATTTTTCTAATTGATTCAATATCTATACATAAATTACGGGTCGTTTCCTTCCAAAATAAAAATACTCAAAATTGAAAACCATTGTGACGAACTCATGAATCACCAAATTAATTACGTATTGTAATTTCGAATTATTTTCCTGCGAAATGAATGTCAAACAATTAACTTTGTAATTATGTTAACGACATCAATGATAGCGAAATATCAAAATTATAAAAATAATCGTTGGGTTTTTATGGCCATTAAACATGTGTCCTAATGGAATCGCAAGAATCAACCATAACCATGAGAATTTTCTGAATACATTGCAAGGTGAACCCCAATTTTTATGTAGGTAGCCGTAGAACGAGTTCAAGCAACTCTTGATATTTGATATATGAGTTTTGATTCTCAGGTCATTCTTCATTGAATATGATTCGAATATTCTTTAGGAAATACGATATTACCAGTGAGTCATGCAACATTTTTAACGACATCCTCGCAACTTTATTCTGATCTTTTATTACTTAAAGCTTTCGGAACATTGCAGAAAAAGTTTGTAGATGAAGCATTAACATAGAAATTAATATTCAGTACATCTTTCATATTGATATGATTATAACATAACTCCTAGGTTCTCCTAGTCATGCCCGGATAAGCTGAGTTCCTTGTTTTATCACGTCGGCTATGAGGAGGTTAACACTGTTCAGTTGAAATTGTCGAGACCGAGAGCTACAAAATACTGATGAAGGCCAAGAAGTCTGAAACGCATCTGTTCTTGCTCTCAACAAATTAATTTAATCTCCTGTTCGTTAATTCGACATTTACGAACCCATTCCGTGAGACCCTAATGGCAGAATGGCAGAACGGTCAGACTTGTTGATTCATCAACAACGGGATCAGCCATCTTTCAAACTCAGCAAAATTTGAAATTTGAAAATGTTCATGTATTATTTTATTAACTTCATGAACATTGCTCCTTCGATAAACTTTTTGTGTATTTTGAGTTATAGAGGAAATAACAACCCTAATTCAGATGCGTATATCTCCAAATCCATTTGGGCGATTATGCCTATTAACGAAATAAAATGTCGCATTCGAATGCGCAACCTACCCTGAATATTACAAGTCGCTATCATTTTCCGTTCACTCAAGTTAACGTGACATAAATAATATTTTTCCATATTTTTGGCGCTCTAGTTCCTCGGAACTGAGTGCTTATCAATTTGCCCAAATGTCTGTAATTTTCGAATTTTTCGATGAAAATGGTCTTAAACGATTTGGTTCCACTCACTGATCAAGAATCCGTGGTCGAAATTCATTATGTCCGGCCGGTCCGGCCATCCGGCCGTAGGCACGATAACTCTCGAACGGAATGAGCTAGACAGTTGAAATGTTCAGAGTAGGTTTGAGGGATAAATATCTCGGCTAAGTTCGTTATTGGGCAAAATCGGACAGATGGTTTCGGAGTAACAAAAAAACAATTTTTTTTTTACAAAACAAATTCCAAATTAAATTTTTTTCAGTAAGCCGTTTTACCATAAGAATCCATTCATATTATTTTTAACTCTAACAAAATAATACTTTCGGAGATATGGTTTTTCAAAATTTCAATGTAAATCGTATTTCTACGTTTTCACAGAATTATTCTGTGGGTGTTCTATGAATTGTTATAATGTCAACTCATTTTCCTGAGACATGACGTTGTCTCATTGTCATTCATTCCAGCAATCGTATAAATATGAGAATTATAATATAATATCATACTTTTTGTTGGTTGATATTTTCATGCCGATGGTCAATCCATATGATGATGGGAATGGTAATGGTAAGTTAATAATATTGAGTTCAGAATATCTCCACTAAAAACAAAACTGGAATATTGGTGTATTGGAGTAGATTTTAGGAAAGATATATATATTATCGTTCATCATAGAATTGAGGAATGAATATCTCGGATGAGTTCGTTGTTGGGTACAATTCGTCGATTGGTTTTGGATTGATAATTTTTGGCACTCTTGTTGAATTTAAATTCTTCTATGATGTTTGAATTAAATTTCTGCTAAGATGAAGTTCTAAATTTCAATAATGAATCATACTTCTATGTTTTCACAGAATGCTATAATTATTCTATCAAAGCTTTATTATATGATCTGCGATCATACTCGTACATTTCATC
This sequence comes from Halyzia sedecimguttata, assembly GCA_937662695.2. NCBI lineage: Eukaryota > Metazoa > Arthropoda > Insecta > Coleoptera > Coccinellidae > Halyzia > Halyzia sedecimguttata. The sequence goes on along the minus strand of OW569413.2, from coordinate 43,163,548 downwards.
CTGTTCTATAAGAGAGAGTCAAATTCATTTCAGCTATTTTAATTTGGTTTCTTTCATGGTGCAGTTCTCATTCTCAGATTGCTCATTTAATCTTGATAAATAAACTATTATTTGAATTGAATTTCCTTTATGATGCAGTTCTATCATGAGAATACATTGATATAATTCTCAACTCTGAGAAACCAATACTTTCGGAGATATAATTTGTCTGTTTGAACTAGAGCGCCAGAATGCTCCTGTCCACAGGGCTTGAACCCATTTTTTTTTTTTATTTCTAGTGATACGATACTCACAAAATTTGACATACGTCTTTATGGTGGTATTCCACAACTATATGTACCTTTTCAAGATCAATTTCGGAAAAAGTAAATCCAATTTCGGATAAAATATTCAGATTTACTTAGTACAATTTCCGAAATTGTTTTAACTTTTTCCGAAATTGAACTTGAAAAGGTATAGTTACCACATTTTAATTCGATCGGGTTTGTATTTTTTGAGGTATCAAGAAAATAATATTCCAGATAGGTATAACTCTGAAACCGTTGGGCCGATTATGCCCAACAACAAATATAACTGTCCCATTGGGATGAGCAACCTACCTGAAAATTGCAAGTCACTATCTCTTTCGTTCGAAAGTGATCGTGGCAACTGTCACCTATTCAGCTACTGAACTCACCCAAGGCTGCTCTTATCTCCAACAATATGAATCCGGTCGTGTTCATATTGGAACTTGGCTGTAAAACTAAGTTTTGAAGGCCCTTGCAAAATTTCAGCGATTTCGGACGGATAGTTCTGAGATATAGACTTTTTTTGAATGATATTAAATGATTTTTTGTTTTTTATAGCAATACGATCCTCACCAAATTTCGCAATAATTTGGGCGCCGGCATTCTACAACTAATTACCATGTTTGAATCGAATAGAACTAGTATTTTTCGAGTTATTGTGGAAATAACAACAAAATTTCAGACAGGTAAAACTCCAAAACCGTTTGGCCGATTATGCCTATCAACAAACTCTAATGTCGCATTCGGATGCGCAACCTACCCTAAAAATTGCAAGTCGCTATCTGGTCCGTTCACGAGTTATAGTGGGATAAATAAAAAAAAATAATAATTTTTTTGAAATTTTATGTTGATACGTCTTTATGCCCGGACACAGCGAACGCACGAAAAAGTGCTGTGTTTATGGTGGCGTAAGGACTCATTCGAATACATACATTTACTTTTTGGCCCAAAATAAACAGTGCTGTGTTTTGTGGCGGTGTAATGTTAAGCAGTAGTTTTGTTTTCAATAAATCATTCCCAGAATTAATCCTATGATACAAATCAGTCGAATCGTACGGTTGTGCCATGAGTACCTATGAATTGACATTTTATCAAAAACGCCCTGTATAGCAGTAATTTGTTTAATATCTAATAATATACTAAAATACTCACGTAATTTTATGAAAATATCGACTTAACCATAACCCTTTTCACCAAATTAGAATTCCGATAGAATTGGAAACAAAAAGACGTCGTAATATTGATAATTATTATAAATATTATATTAAAAAAATTGGTTCAAGCCTTGTGAACAGGAGGTTTTTGGCGCTCTTGTTCGAACAGACAAATTATATCTCCGAAAGTATTGGTTTCTCAGAGTTGGGAATTATATCAATGGATTCTTATGATAGAACTCCTTCATGAAAGAAATTGAATTTAAAAAAAAGGTTCAAGGAGCGCCAAAAAAAAGAGCAATCTACAATGCTTCAAATATTATTATTAAGTTTATTTATCGAGATTAAATGAGCAATCTGCAATGATTCAACCTCGTGGAATGGGTTGTTGCAACTTACATTCGGTGCATAGTTTTCACAACTCGAAATGTCTAGAGCAAGGCTGGAGACAATCATAGCAGATTGTCCATTTATCCTGATATTTGAGTAGGTAGAGACTTACGAACAAATGATTTTAATAGTTCAAAATATATTAGCTAGCAACATCATGAAAATACTTTATAGGTATAGGAACATGTCTTACTACTTAAGGAAGTAAAATGTAATATTAACCTCAGTGGTCAACGAACAGAAATTTCTTTTGATGATTCCATTATGATCTTCATAAACATCAATATCACAAGTGGAATTTTCGCGATAAATCTGTCGACTTATTTCTTAACTCAACTGAGTTGCTTAGAGTAAACACCACTCGTCCTTCGGACTCGTGGTGTTTTCGAGCAACTCAGTTTCGTTAAGAAATAAGTCGACAGTTTTATCGTAAAAATTCCACTTGTGATATTAGTAGTGAAAACAGATCCCATGGGCTGTTATCACTTTATCACGTTACCATAGATACATATTGATTTATTTCGATTTTGACGTTTCAAATATTAACATTGGGTTTCACAAAGCTTTGACAGCTCTTAATTGCCAAACTAGTGCGATTCTATGTCGATTTTCAGTTCATTTTTGATACAACCATCGAATTAAATCCACGATTAAGCTAATCGAAGCTTCGTGAAACCCAACATGAATATTTCAAAATGTCTCGATTTGGTTGTAATACTGACGAGAATATTAATGGAATAATAGAATCGAAAATACCAAAAAATATCGTTTAAAGTAAAAAATTAGTATGGAAATCATTTATGGACTTTTGCAATGATGGAAAGTATCAATTAGATGGAAATCGGACGGCTGAAGTATCGGCGTTGATTTTGAACGATTGGGCTGTGAACATGAGAAGATGATATGATACAGAATTTAAAGAAGCTACGGTAAAAACGAAATGGAACCTAACAAGTAAGCTGTTACAAGAAAAAGATTATAAAGAAATGAAAGTTTGACCCATTCAAAAGTGTTGGATTTCAACAAGCGCTATTTGCCTGCGATTCTATACGACGAAAACTGCAATCAGATCCCTGTAGAAGGAAAGCATTAGTTCGGCAGCATTAAGTTCCGTAGAAATAACGAAAATGATATATTTATAGAATGAAAATACCCCTGAAGGGCTGCAACGGAAATTCTATCACATAGCCGCGGTAGAATTAGCTTGGGGAGGTGGGGAAGCTGCTGCTTGTTTGACTGACTTTTTGGCGCTGTTGTTTTTGTATCGAATCAAACAACGATGGTTCTGTATAACAAAGCAAGTTGAATATATCCCTGTATTTTCTATCCGAATAACCCTCGAATATTGATAAATGCTAAAATATTTTATAACAACTTTCTCAATCGGGATCGGATTCGGGAGCCTCTGTGGGTATTGGAGCCCTACGCTTAAGCGTACCAGTTAATCTGCCACTGTAGATATCGATATTCAATTTTCATGAATGGAACTGAAGAAAACAGGTTCATTTAATAGTGTAGTATTTTGCTTTGGAAAGTCGATATTAAAAGGATGAAGAACAAATAATTATTAAAATAATTACACATTACACTTTTTCAGATTTCAAACACATTGTCTGTCATGTTTACAATGAAACCTATAATTATCTATGAAGAGGTAGGTATTCGCGGCTTGAAAGTAAAAATTGAACATAATTCATAAAGAATAAATACCCATTCCCCATTCCTAGATGTGAATAATGCCCAACAACGATTACCTCTATAAATGACTTATAAAAAGCCATCTATGTCAATTGCTTTTCTTAAGATAACTATGTTGAATTAATAAGTTGAGGACCACTGTTTCAAAGCGTCCATCGCTTGCTTCCTTATCATTGCACTTGAAATAATGAAACCACAGCCTGGAAGGTGAAATGACATCATCGATCCTCGGGTCGTAGCGTTTCGAATGGAATCGATTATAACTGAAGATGGGATAACGAAATCTATGAATCGGATTTTCAGAACGCTGATGACTAATCTTTGACGATCGGTTTCGAGACCACAAGTCGATAGCAGTGAATCATAAGTTATCGGTTATTCGGATTTAGGCATGTTATCTTTCTCTCGCTTCTATAAATGGAATAAGGTACCAACAGAACGAATAAATATTGCGGTAAAAACCTTGGTGGTAATTTCATGCACACATTTTTATTGTTCCTGGAATGTCAGTGAAGTATTATTCTTCACTGACGAAAAATATTAATACCAATAAAAATTATTCCTCATTATAAGTATGCATTGAGGAAAGTAGAAGAATATCCAACAATAAAATAATATAACCTAACTTAGATTTCCAAAGTGGTCATTACGCCGGATGACTACTTTTCTCCGCTGTATATATAAATACAACGGCCAAGAAGAACACTTTTAGTATGTTCAAATGATGTTTGTGAAAAGTTCCGAAGGATTAATCCGATATATGGTGAATTCTTAGCTTACACGTGATGAGACACCGAGGTTATATTATTCCTGGTGATCGGTTTATCCCAGACTCCCGAATTCCCCTGGGGTGTCCTTGGGGGTGTCCAAGGACACCCCAGGGACCCGAATTCACCATAGTAAATTCGATTAAGAGTGTCCAATACAGGAGAAGAGACAATAGAATTCACCATGGTAAGTTCGATTAAGAGTGTCCAATACAGGAGAATGAACAATAGAACATACGCGCAAAAGCTCCAGACTTCACGAAAAAAAAATTGGTGCAAGCACTGACGTGAAATCAGGAGCTTTTGCGCGTATGTTCTATTGTCCATTCTCCTGTATTGGACACTCTCAATCGAATTTACCATGGTGAATTCTATTGTCTATTCTCCTGTATTGGACACTCTTAATCGAATTCACCATGGTAAATTCGATTAAGAGTGTCTAATGCAGGAGAATGGACAATAGAACATACCGCAGGATACATAGCTCCAGTAGCTGGATAACTATTAAAAAGTCGGCGGGCGACTTTTCAACACTGAGTTAGTTACCCAAGTTTATTAACATCATCTATAGTCTCATCTTCATCAAATTTAAAATATTGGGATCAAAAAGGCAACCAATATTTCAATTCACCACCAAAATTCTTTAATTGTAACACAGGTAACTTGTACTTACGCTTGTCATTCGTGCTAGCACTATCTACATCCGATCTTTCTTCAACATTATTATATTGTGAACTGTTCTCAACAGTAACTTTATAGTTATCATTGAATGGTTTCTTTCAGGGTTTTCTCTCCCAAACTCTGAAATATATCTATAAAATAACAAATTAATTATTTTGTGATTTGCTTCTGCGTAAGAAACATAAGATATTTGTCAGAAGCAATCAATTGAACAATGTTGCCTAACAAATAACAACGAAACAACATCAACGAAGAAACAACTATATCGTAACTTTTCGGAGTCTATATCCGACTCCTTCTTCAGACGCTTAACGAAAAAATCTTCAGAACTATTTTGTTGATTGTTATTTTGAGATTCGAGAATTGTCACATTAATTTTTCAGATATTTTCAGATTTTAAGATTTTCAGATATTTTTCAGAGTTTGGGAGAAAACCCAGAAAGATACCATTCAATGATGAATATACCTCCCACAGTATCCTTTAATGATTACTTTATAGTTATAATAATTGAGTAGATATTCATCCGCACTATATCCTGCTCGGCATCAATGTCTTGCTCTTTGACATCTTCTGCTTCGAGAGCCAACAGAATATCACCATTTCTTGAAGGCATGAGTAGTTGAAAAAACGACAACAACTCCACTTTTTCTCAATTCACGCGACAAAAGGTCGTCTAACTTTTTGTGAATGTTTGTGAAGGATCGGCGAATCCTCGATAGTTCCAACTTCAACATGTATAGGTACAACATTCACACGATGAATTCAATAGACAAATTCCTCCAATGAACTCAAATAATTTGCGAGAATTATCGAATTATGCTTTATCCCAGTCAATTTTTCCACTCGTCCTGTCACGGTCGCTAAATGTTGAAAAATTTTAGTAATATATGTACCATATAAATTCCCATAAACTTTAATAGTTGACCAGGTAATCTTCAGGAAAACAATAAATTTCTATATTATGAATTCACAAAATTGACAACTCACTTACTATTTTTTCTAAATCTGACATCAACCTACTTATCTATATCATTTTCTGACAGACACATCCGATTATGCCCATTAAGGAACTCAAACGTCGCATTCGGATGCATAGCCTACACTGAAAATTGCAGTCGCTATTTCTTTCCTTTAGAAAGTTATCGCGGCAACGACTGGCCGCACAGTTTCATATTTTACCTAGAATTCTTCAGCTAGGGAATTTTTGTTAAAATTTTACTTTATCCATTCGTCTGTTTGCAAGCATTATAACTTTCGAAAGAAGTTACATAGATATTTGCATAGATTGAAAGCTCGAATGGGATGATAAAGTTCCCAAATGAACATGATTTACCACAGTCAGCTGTTTGTTCCATTTTTAAGATTCATCCGATCATCCGATACGATGTATTTAGGCTTAGAGATGGAACGATTGCAACGAATCTTTTGAGATTACCAAAATTGAATAAAAATGCAGTTCCATCAATTGTTCCAAATTTACCTGGTTATCTTTCGAAACCTTCTATTCTTCCAAGAAAAACTCGCGATGGAAGACGTCAGAATCAAATTGATTTCCATGATAAACAGAGTATTTCATGATCTATATGCAAGACTTCAGGATGTGATAGCTCGTCCAAAAATATGGAAAAAAGTTTCTATTAACTGACCCTCTAAAATGCACCAGTTCGTTTTTGCGCGTATGTTCTGGGGAACATCGCGTTATCATTTTGCCCAAATGTCTGATATTTTCGAAATTCGAAATTTTTTTGCTGAAAATGGTCTGAAACGATTGGTTTCGACTCCCTGATCAAGAATTCGAGGTCTAATCTGATTCTGTCCGTCCGGCCGTTGCCACGATAACTTGAGAACGGAAAGAGCTAGCGACTTGAAATTTTCAGGGTAGGTGTGGCGCATCCCAATACGACGGACAAGTTCGTTAATGGGCATAATCAGCCCAATGGTTTCCGAGTAATAATTTTGTTTTCAACCAATATAAATCCGGTCGAATTGAAACTTGGTGAATAGTTGTAGAAGATAAACCTAGGCACGTTTGTGAAATTTTGTGAGAATCACTAGAAAATTAAAAAAAATATACTAACAAATATTATTTGTGACACGATAACCTGAGAACGGAAAGAGATAGTGGCTTGAAATTTTCAGGTTAGGTTTTACATCTGAATGCGACATTTGAATTTGTCTATAGGTATAATCGGCCAAACGGTTTTGGAGTTATACCCATCTGAAATTTGCTTGTTATTTCCTCAATAACTCGAAAAATACAGAACCGATATAATTCAAACATGGTTATTAGTTGTAGAATGCCAACGCGAAAATTCTTGCGGAATTTCGTGAGGATGGTATAACTAGAAAATTATTGAAAAAAATTCTATATATCATAAACTATTCGTCGGACATCGCTGAAATTTTGCAAGAGCCTTCAGAACCTAGCTCTACTGCAAAGTTCCAAGTTTGAACATGCTCGGATCCATATTGTTGAAGAATCAAGCAGCATTTTGTGAGTTCGGTAGCTGGATGGGAATCGTATTTTTGCGAGAACCTTCAAAACCATGAAAGTCATGATGACAAATTTTTTATCACAAATCTATGGGAGATGATATCCCTACATTAGGGTCCTGTAACGGTCAGACCTGGTTTTGAAAGAGATCCTGAAGTCCTGCATATAGATCATGAAACACCCTGTATATCAGACCGGACGGACAGAATCAGATTAGACCTCGAATTCTTGATCAGGGAGTCGAAACCAATCGTTTCAGACCATTTTCAGCAAAAAATTCGAAAATATCAGACATTTGGGCAAAATGATAACGCGATGTTCCCCAGTGGGTCAGTTAATAGAAACTTTTTTCCATATTTTTGGACGAGCTATCACATCCTGAAGTCCTGCATATAGATCATGAAATACTCTGTTTATCATGGAAATCAATTTGATTCTGACGTCTTCCATCGCGAGTTTTTCTTGGAAGAATAGAAGGTTTCGAAAGATAACCAGGTAAATTTGGAACAATTGATGGAACTGCATTTTTATTCAATTTTGGTAATCTGAAAAGGTTCGTTGCAATCGTTCCATCTCTAAGCCTAAATACATCGTATCCGATGATCGGATGAATCTTAAAAATGGAACAAACAGCTGACTGTGGTAAATCATGTCCATTTGGAAACTTTATCATCCCATTCGAGCTTTCAATCTATGCAAATATCTATGTAACTTCTTTCGAAAGTTATAATGCTTGCAAACAGACGAATGGATAAAGTAAAATTTTAACAAAAACTCCCCTCGCTGATGAATTCTAGGTTAAATATGATTCTGTGCGGCCAGTCGTTGCCGCGATAACTTTCTAAAGGAAAGAAATAGCGACTGCAATTTTCAGGGTAGGATATGCATCCGAATGCGACGTTTAAGTTCCTTAATGGGCATAATCGGATGTGTCTGTCAGAAAATTATGTAGATAAGTAGGTTGATGTCAGATTTAGAAAAAATAGTAAGTGAGTTGTCAATTTTGTGAATTCATAATATAGAAATTTATTGTTTTCCTGAAGATTACCTGGTCAACTATTGAAGTTTATGGGAATTCATATGGTACATATATTAATAAAATTTTTCAACATTTAGCGACCGTGACAGGACGAGTGGAAAAATTGACTGGGATAAAGCATAATTTGATAATTCTCGCAAATTATTTGAGTTTATTGGAGGAATTTGTCTAATGAATTCATCGTGTGAATGTCGTACCTAGACATGTTGAAGTTGGAACTATCGAGGATTCGCCGATCCTTCACAAATATTCACAAAAAGTTAGACGACCTTTTGTCGCGTGAATTGAGAAAAAGTGGAGTTGTTGTCGTTTTTTCAACCACTCACCTTAAGGCATGATAAGTTCATCAAGCCTTCAAGAAATGGTGATATTCTGTTGGCTCTCGAAGCAGAAGATGTCAAAGAGCAAGAAATTGATGCCGAGCAGGATAAAGTGCGGATGAATATCTACTCAATTATTATAACTATATAAAGTGAGAATATAATAATGTTGAAGATAGGTCGGATGTAGATTGTGCTAGCACGAGTGACAAGCGTAAGTACAAGTTACCTGTGTTACAATTAAAGAATTTTGGTGGTGAATTGAAATATTGGTTGCCTTTTTGATCCCAATATTTTAAATTTGATGAATATGAGACTATAGATGATGTTAATAAACTTGGGTAACTAACTCAGTGTTGAAAAGTCGCCCGCCAACTTGTTAATAGTTATCCAGCTACTGGAGCTATGTATCTTGCGGCAGTTATAGCTTTGATGGACCGATTTGGACGTAATGATCTGTTGACGGAGTTGTACATTAGGGAACTTCTAAAATTGATAATACAGAAAACTACTTCTCGTAGTAAGCTTTCTGTATCAGCGTTACATGATCGGTTCGCAGGCCCCTCTTCCCCACTGGGCACTATGGGCACGTGCCCAGGGCCCCGCGATCGAATGGGGCCCCCTAGTTCCTGCCAGATTACCAAAAGATAACCGATATTTAGGTATTACCGAAAAACATTAATTTTGAAAAATCTGATGATAATGACTTACTACAATACCTGCGCTTATTATATTACCCTTAGTTTGCCGCATGCGGATAGCTATACCGTGTACAACATAGCTTGGACTTTTTGACAGATGGGTCAGTGATGGGAAACAGAAAATATCTATTGATGTAAAACATGTGTTGGCTAAATATGTGGCTGTATGTATGTTTTAAACTATTCAAAATAAATAAATTAATTCGTCAATCAATTTTATTGCACTAGACATGAAAACATTGGGTAGGTAAGAGACCATAGGTTTCAGTTTTTCTATTTAAATTTTACTTCGAAGCAATAAAAACCACTTAAGACTTTCGGAAAATGCTTGAGTCCTTAACAGGTACTTTTATGTTGTGTGTCTATTCTTATGATTATTGTCAATTTTTAATATTATTAAAATAAGAAAATATTGTTCGTCGTTGCAAAGTTATATCGATTTCAGATTTGACATCTGTCAAAAAGAAAGATCAAACTAATAAATAAACAGGGTATCCGTATAAGTACTCCACTCTCTCTCAAAAATGAGTTTTTCCGATATTAGTATGTTTAGGTTGATTTAAATACCTATATGTAAGTATAAGAATACAATTAAAAGAAAAATTATTAAATTAAAAAAAGAAGAATTATTTGATGCGGTGTGGTTTATGCGTTTATGTCTTACAGAAACCTATTCGAACGTCATTCGTAATACCAAAGACAAAAAAGGGGAATTCCCGACTCCCGATCGTCGTTTGACTTGACGAACGGGGGAATTCCCTTCAATTATTTGTCTGCGATGTTGTGGCGTTTGTTTTGTTTGTAGTTGTGAGTTTGTTACTGACTGTGCTTGAGCTCTGATAAAAAAAATAGTATTGTTTGATTAAATCGTCGTTTGTCTGTTTTGTGTTAGCGAATATTTTCGTTATAAAATTAATTAAATACTGAATTATAATATAAAATGTCGAAACGGTCATATCCTAGTGGATCTGAAAAAAGGAAAAAAGCTCTACATCAGAAAGAAGTAATTGAAAAGTTACCAAAATTAACATCATATTTTACTACTACTACTGGAGAAACTTCTGTAAGTAGCAATCAACTCATAAATGTTCCACATGATGACTCAGCTCAATTACAAATTGCGGGAATTTCTAAACCTTCCAATTTTGAAAAAGAGATTGAATCAGAAAGCGACTATTCCTACGACGAAAGTGCAACGACTTCAGTGACTTCACTAAAACCGATAACTCCAACTGTGTCAATTGAACAGCAGTTTTCCAACACAGAAGAATTAATATCGCACGATCCCGCCGATTATTTTCACGAGAAGTTTGTTGAAATAAATCGCGAAATTTTAATTCGTAAGGGACCAGTATAATAGGTTGTCAAATATCTCCCTTCCGCTTTTTTGCTCTTTATTCAATGCTTTATAAAAAGTGTTACAGTGATCGGATTTAGTTCAAATATACGCCGTTTTGTTCGATAATCTGTTTTTATCTAGACGGCAACTTCATAATACCGCCCTCGTAGAAGCCCCCCTCCTTATTTGCAAAGAACTCGGACAGCTACTTTTCACAATCCTCTTTTGAGTTCAACTTTACACCACCAAGGGCGTTCGCCATGGACAGGAACAGGTGGTAATCACTTGGCGCTATGTCCGGGCTATATGGTGGATGTGATAAAACCTCCCATCCGAGCTCCCGTAGCTTCTGACGAGTCATCAACGAAGTGTGTGGTCTGGCGTTGTCCTGGTGGAACACTACACCCTTCCTGTTGGCCAATTCTGGACGCTTCTGGTCGATCGCCTGCTTCAAGCGGTCCAGTTGTTCGCAGTAAATGGTAGAATTAAGCGTCTGGCCATATGGGAGCAGTTCATAGTGGATGATTCCCTTCCAATCCCACCAAACACACAGCAAAACCTTCCTGGCCGTCAATCCCGACTAGGCCACTGTTTGGGACGATTCACCTGCCTTCGACCACGACCGTTTTCGCTTGATATTGTCGTATGTGATCCATTTTTCGTCGCCAGTCACCATCCGTTTCAAGAATGGGTCGAGTTCGTTCCGTTTCAGCAGCATGTCGTCTCAGGTCTTCCGCCGGCTGGCTTATCCATGGTGTCGTTTTCACCGGCTCTGAATCATCGAAACCATTCCTCCGCGGTTCGAACTGATAGAGTACCATCCCCCAAAACACCATTAATCTCACGGAACGTTTCTCTAGCAGATTTGCCTTTAACGAAGGAAAACTTTAAAATAGCGCGAATTTCGGCGTTAGTGATCTCCATGTTTACACGTCTATAACTGTTGGACGCAATATCCAAACTAATCATGCATAGCGTCGTTTTATAGGTTATGTCAAGACCTTTCAAATTATGTATAGTATTGCCAGTTACGAGCTCTGTAGCGCTTTGTACATAGCCGCGAAATTCAAAAGACAAAAAGGCGGAAGGGAGATATTTGGCAACCTATTATTTTCAAAATGAAGATTCTGACTTTTCCGAGGCATCCAGAACCTACAAAGATGGTAATAAATTAGTAACGAGATATTTCAACAAAGCATTATTTATTCGCAAATTAAAGAACAATGAAAGCGTCGAAAGAAAATGGTTGCTGTATTCGCCCTCCAAATGCTCTGTATTTTGTTTTTCATGCTGCTTATTTAACCCAACTGATGTTAATCTTTGCTCTCGGAATGGATGTAATGATTGGAAGCATATTAATCACATAATTTTAACACATGAAAATAGCCCAGCGCATAAGCAATCTATGATGACTTATCTGGCACGAAGTAAAGCGGTTGGTAGAGTAGATATAGACTTATTATCTCAACAACACAACAAAAGGAAGTGGATTACTGGAGAAACGTACTTAAACGGATTGTAGCTGTTGTAAAATTTTTGGCATCGAGAGGGCTTCCATTTCGCGGCGACAATCAAATCCTAGGATCTCCAAACAATGGAAATTATTTGGGTTGTGTGAAATTATTGAGTGAATTTGATCCATTTCTTGCAGATCACTTAAAAAAATTTGGGAATCCTGGAAAGGGTAACATTTCTTATTTATCAGCAAATATCTGTAATGAGTTTATTGAAGTAATGGGAAAACAGGTTCTAAAAAAAATTATAAATGAAGTTAAATCAGCAAAATATTTTTCCATAAGCGTTGACAGTACGCCCGATCTGTCTCATATTGACCAGCTAACTTTCATCATTCGATACGTAAAAGACTGTGTTCCTGTTGAAAGGTTTTTGAAATTTATACCTATTAAAGAGCATAAATCTAAGTATTTAGCGGAGACCATCTTAAATTTTTTAGAGATACATGATATTCCCATAAAAGATTGCAGAGGCCAAAGCTACGACAATGCTTCAAATATGTCGGGAAAGTATAGTGGCCTACAAACAAGAATCAAGGAAAAATGTGAATTTGCCACCTTTATACCATGTGCAGGACATTCACTAAACTTGGTAGGTGTCCATGCTGCTGGGTGTGTACCGGAGGCATCACAGTTTTTTGAAATAGTTCAGAAAGTGTACAACCTTTTTTCGGGCTCTACCCACAGATGGAACATGTTAACAGAACATTTAGGTTCAAAAAAAGTTGTTAAGAGTCTTTCACAAACCAGATGGTCAGCCCGAGCTGATGCAGTAAGTGCTTTGCATGGGGGTTATAAAAGAATATTAGAAGCTTTAATCACCATCGCAAACGATACTGAACAGGCACGAGAAACAAGAGACGCAGCCCTTAGTCTGTCTAGAAAAATGGGAAATCTAGAATTTATTATATTGACGGGAATCTGGAGCACTATATTGGAAAGAATAGACAAAACAAGTAATTATCTTCAGAAAGAAACAATAACACTGGACGTTGCAACCAATTTGTTGACTTCACTTTATGATTTTATTACTAACCTCAGGGATAAATTTGATAATTTCGAATCATCTGCCAAAGAAAATAACCCAGAATCTGACTACAAGGATCTATCTCAAAGAACAAGACATAGAAGCTCACGGCAGAGTTTTTTTGATGGCTCTGCGCCATCGGTCCAATTGAATGGAAAAGAGCGATTCAACGTAGAAACCTTTCTGCCAATAATCGATACCTTGAGTGTTCATCTAAAACAGCGACAAAGTTCATATGAGACCGTCAGTCAACGTTTTAGTTTATTTTTTCACTTAAAAGCTCTGAATTCCGAAGAGATACGAAAAGGATGCAAATAATTTTCTCAAATCTATCACGAAGATGTAAATGAAAAAGAGTTAGAAATAGAATGTCAACATTTAAAAGAATACTTAAGACTTCAGAGTGAAAATGAAGCATCTAACAGTGTACAGGAAGTATATAATCTATTAAAGCAAAACAAAATTGAAGACACATTTCCTAACGTAGAAATTGCATTGAGAATATTTTTAAGCATGATGGTAACTAACTGCAGCGGAGAACGCTCCTTCTCCAAATTGAAACGAATAAAAAATGAATTAAGAAGTACAATGCTTCAAGAGAGATTAACTAGTTTGTCGCTGATGTCCATAGAATGTGATATTCTCAATACCATAGATTTTGAAGAAGTGATTAACGATTTTGCTCATCTTAAATCTAGAAGGGTACCTGTGCAATCAACATAGAATTAATCTAAGGATTTTAAGTTAAGCGAGACAGCGAGTTATTTTAGTAGATTATGTTTTAAATTTCCTATTTTTTTAGAGTTAGTAATTAAATAAAAATAAATTTAGAACCTTGTTTGTCTTTCTTTATCTATTGTAACTAAATAGTGTTTTCTCAAGGTCATAGGGGCCCCATGATCCTAATGTGCCCAGGGCCTCAAATAGTTTAAAGACGGCCCTGTCGGTTCGGTTACAACGTCATCTCCGTAGTTTAGAGACATTAGTGTTGGGTTTCACGAAGCTTCGATTAGCTTAATCGTGGATTTAATTCGATGGTTGTATGAAAAATGAACTGAAAATCGACATAGAATCGCACTAATTCGGCAATTAAGAGCTGTCAAAGCTTTGTGAAACCCAATGTAGGTGTTGCAGCTGACCCCCTTGTGTCGTTATGTCAAACAAAAATTTGTTGGTTGAGTATTTTTAAATGGTATTCATAATGCCCAGGATTGTAAAACTGTGCAAAAGTATCTAGTGGGAAAGCCTGTTATTGTTGTTTGCAGCGAAATCATACCGCTAATCATTGTAAGAAGCGACCTAAATATTTTTTTTTGTAAAAAGGCACATTTCGTGCTTAGGTAAGTCTGACAAGCTGAGTAAAAATTAAGACGCAATCTCAATGAAATTTCTAATGATGAGACTTTAGCAGCAGTTGAAAATCGATGTAGTGTTCTTATGCAGACGTTGGTAGTTAAAGTAAGAGGAAGTGATGGACCTAGTCACACTACTCGTTTAAATAGATACCACTTCTCATATACGTTCATCTTCCATGGGTAGAGAATTTCATTTCATTTTCTTTCTACACTACCTGACAACTATCAGCCATCATTGAAGAGACTTTGTAAAGGAGTTGAAGGCAGAAGGTTATTATGAAGCCTATCAGGGATCTATTCATAGAGAGAAAATCAACATCCTAGTCTCAACATCTGTTTGGAGAAGGGACCCAATCTAATAGAAAAAAATCCATCAGCACTGGCACGATTTCGATTTAAGAAAGTGGGAGTAGCAGACATCAGACGTGCTTTCCTACAGATTGGAATTAGGTAAAGAGGCAGGAATTTTTCGGTTCCTCTGGTTGGACACTAATGGTATTCTGCAACATTACAGATATCGACGAGTTGTTTTTGGAGTATCGCCTAGCCCTTTCCTTCAGAATCTTGTATCAAATTCCATCTTGACGGATTCATAGACAACATGACGGAATCATAGACAACATGACGGAATATTGTCGTTCTGTGAACAAGGTGAAGCTCAATGGCCTGTTCCATTCATTAAACTATTGATGGAGAGCTATTATATGGATAATTGGGGCATAACCTTAGAAGATTTAATTTTCATCAAGCACAGTATTTTGCTGACGTTACAGTTAAATTTGTGCCAGAGCGGCAGAGCGCTTCTAGCAACAGCAAATAGCACAATGATGAATCGGAAGGATTGAAATATCAAACTGATATCAAACGTCACTTATATGTCAGAATACAGTTTATCTAAAATTCTAATATCGAAAAATCGTTTGCTCGTCCGTCGGGTCAGCTAGATAAAGAATAAAAAAATTGGTTCAAGCCCTGTGGACAGGAGCTATTGGGCGCATGTTCATCTTCCTTGTGGCCCGTACTGACCAGTAAAGAAAAAAAGCAGTATCATGTTGAATACCTTAATATTATTGATTATTATATAATAATCGATGAAAATACTGAGAGAGACCCAGGAAATTTGACACATTTTGTCTTATATCTCCAGAAATTGAAATCGTATAGAGCCAAAATTTTGCACAATGTTGCAAAATACTACAATTGACGTTAGTACAAGTTTTTGTTGCAATCTGATGAATAGTTCACGAAAAAATTAATAGAAATATTTTTTTAAAAATTACCAACATTTCGATCATAACAGAATTTTGCCAAAAGTTGCGCGTTTATATCCTCGAACTGACTACCAAGTTTCGATTCAACATCTTCTTTAGTTCCTGAAATATCAGGGAAATAACCTCAAAATTTGAAATGTCTATAACTTCTAAACCGTCCGGCCGATTTTGCCCGTTAACGAACTTAACCGTCGCATTTTGATCAGAAACCTACCCTGAAAGTTTGAAGTCGATAGGACCTTCGGTGCTCCTGTTATCGTGCCTACGGCCGGAAGGCCGGCCGGACGGCACCCAAAAATCTGACACCGGATTCGTGATCAGGGAGTCCGAATTAGTCTATTAGCCAATTTTCAGCTCGAAATTCGAAAATTACAGACATTTGGACGAAATGATAGGACGATGTTCCCCTAGAACATGCGCCCAAAAACATGGCATATTTTATTCAATTTAATTTGGATTTAGATCAGTCCATTAGCGATCAAAATTCAAACAATATGAACTTTCACGATTTGCATAGCATTTTATTGCCTACCTACTACTGGCACTTTTCTGAAGCGGTAATGTGAGTTCCAGGATTCAGTGCAGGAGGTCGTGTGTTCCAAAGCAGTTAAATTGTTTTTACGCGGTCGTACTATGGCGCCATTATTTCGTACAATGTCGCATTTCTCGAATTTTGAGCGGATAATTATCTACGCATTACATTTGACTTAGGTGTAGGTAGAGCTTTCGAAGGAAATATCTGAGTTTTTCAAAGCCAAATGGTAAAGGTTTCTGGAGGTCATAGGAACAGTGTTGAATCAAGTTTTTGAACAGTATTGAGTACAGGGGTACAAGGACAACTGATAGACAAGAGCATGTCAAAATGCGAGATAATACAAGTGCGAGCTACATCCATCATGGTTGAATAACAGGACACATCGGCGCACATATTGGTAAAACGGCTGCTAGAGATGCTCAAAATCCATCCTAACATCACCCACGTGATGGAAAACATTATAGTACTATGGAGAACTATGCTCGCCCTCCGATCGGAAGGTCGAACGTGATGGGTGAGATACAGGCGAGGCGTATGTCAAGGAAATTCGCAAAGCCCGTTATTGTTCTGCAAACACTTCTACCATTAATAGCTGAGCTAAGACCGAGCAGTATACGGTACAAGACCGGCCACCGTATAGAGGAAAACACCTTGTCGTACTGGAAATGGACACATCAGCAACACGAGTATCACTCAGTCTGGACAAGTAAGTTTTTCATCTGTGCAAAGGAAGAACTGAAGAAGCATGAGAAGACAACGAACTAGAAGGGGGATATATCATTCGGCTTGAAGATGAAGAAACTTACAAATTTGTTGGAATGAAACAGAGAGGTGCACTGGAGACAACCCGAATCAAGGATACCTCAACAGCAAGCCACAAAAAGAAGCTCAGGAATACAAAAGAGAATTGCTCTTCTGGGAGGTTTGACATTGGGAACTGCAGATATCGGAGATAACTGTCCAAGGGCAATCTTCAGCTTTGCAAGAGAGGTCATATTCATTGGTTGGTAACGCACAATATGCTATATTGATCGCAATGCAGAATGGTTCCTGGAGGCCAAACTTTAATCTAATCTAATCAGAAGAACATTCGACGGTGACTGGTAGGAACTCGATAATAGTTTCCGATTGCTATCCCGCAGAAACAAAATAGATAGGTGAATATTAAATATTATGGAATGTGATTCCATTAAGATAATTAGAGGTGAATGAAGAAAAGGCGGTCACTTGACGAAATTTGGACATGAAAGTCAGAATATCAAAACACTTGTATATATTTAGAATTAGGATTACATTGTAAGGGTGCAAGCGACATGTTATCGACACATCAGAAGGTCTCTGCGCCCTCGAGCACTCCAAATTCATTAGCATACCGTTGGCGATCCTATACAGATTTCGAAGACGATGTACTACTGACAAGAGATGAAGAATTTAAGACCAAAATCCGACTCTCTGGCGTCTCCAAGATGGTCGGGGTTAACGGAATGTCTATATCTGGATTTTTTATACTCGAAGGGCTCTTGAAGTGCAACCTTAACAACGACTATATTCCTGGAATTGCCTTAAAACCGTGGGATCGTCCTCATGGAATCCTATTGGAACAGATTAGGTACCTACGGTATGAGAAATCGGGGCAGACGGGCAAGGATGGATAAGACCAAGACGGCAGAATTAAGTCGGTTCGCGAATACGAGTTATTATCCCTGAGACTTGACGGTTTTATTGAATTCTGAGTATATTGCGGTAGTTAGCGAACTTCAGTAATTGCAAAAGTAAATACTGTCAAAGTTGTAAATATTTCTTCGAGTTGAATTGTAAATAAAATGTGTAAATAGCATAAGAAGTGTTTTCGGCGCTCTAGTTCCTCGGAACTGAGTGCTTATCAATTTGCCCAAATGTCTGTAATTTTCGAATTTTTGGCTGATTATGGTCTCAAACAATTTGGTTCGACTCACTGATCAAGAATCCGAGGTCTAAATCGATTCTGTCCGGCCGGTCCGGCCGGCCGTAAGCACACGATAACTCTCGAACGAAAGGAGTTAGAGGAATGAAATTTGCAAGGTGGGTTTGGAGCGTAAATATAAGCGGTTTCGGAGTTATGGCCGATTTTCGTAAAACACATTTTTTATGAATATTTCCGAATCTGATCACTCGATCTATCTGAAATTTAGCATCAAATTGTAGAATCATACCCTTTATACGCATGTGAAGTGTAGTATTGACCAGGTTACCGCAAAGTGTAAAAAAAAAATTCAAAATAAAAAAAAAAAATTTTACAATAACTCTCGAACGGAATGAGCTAGGCAGTTGAAATTTTCAGAGTAGGTTAGGGAGATGAATATCTCGGTTGAGTTTGTTATTGGGCAAAATAGGCCAAATGATTTCGGAGTAACGAAAAAAAAAATTTTTTTTTAAGCAACAAATTTCAAATTCAATTTTTATTTAAGATGTAGTTTCACCATAAAAATCCATTGATATCATTTTCAACTCCAACAAGCTAATACTTTCGGAGATATGATTTTTCGAAATTTCAATAATGAATCGTACTTCTATGTTTTCACAGAATGTTATAATTATTCTATCTAAGCTTTTTTATATGATCTGGTTTCATGATCGTACATGTCATCCTGTTCTATAAGAGAGACTTAAATTCATTTCAGCTATTTTAATTTGATTTCTTCCATGGTGCAGTTCTCATTCTCAGATTGCTCATTTAATCTTGATAAATAAACTATTATTTGAATTGAATTTCCTTTATGATGCAGTTCTATCAATACAATACATTGATATAATGCCCAACTCTGAGAAACCAATACTTTCGGAGATATAATTTGTCTATTTGAACTAGAGCGCCAGAAAGCTCCTGTCCACAGGGCTTGAACCCATTTTTTGAAAACCAAATACTTAATAATAAAGACGAAATATTAGGGGCGTAATTCAATCAACCCCTAGGCGATTGATATAAAAATCCTACGAATATATACGGATGGAGAGTCCTTTATGGTACACAGGGAGTGTGCCCATTGTCCACATATGCACCATCTTCACTACAAATGACACATAAATTGAAATAAGTCATCACTGCAGATATCATCCATTTCAATATCAGTGTTAGATGATGTTAAATCGGTTCTGGTTTTAATAATCAACTATCAAAGCAAAAGATTTAGTCGTTGTTATGAATTTGATTTACTATCAATATTATATTGAATCACTGAAAAATACAAAACGATAATGTGTGGATCAAAAATTTATAGATTTGCATCGAAAAGTGACGTTCATCGAATATTCAATGCATTTGCGTATCCCTTGGATATCATGCTTTATCTTTATCTTTTTGCGGAGAATATTAATATTTATGTTTTTGCGCGTATGTTCTGGGGAACATCGCGTTATAGTTTTGCCCAAATGTCTGTAACTTTCGAATTTTTTGACGAAAATGGTCTCAAACGATTAAGTTCGACTCCCCAATGAAGAATTCGATGTCAAATTTGATTCTGTCCGTCCGGCCGTCCGGCCGTCCGGCCGTCCGGCCGTTGCCACGATAACTTGAGAACGAAAAGAGCTAGCGACTTGAAATTTTCAGGGTGGGTGGCGCATCCCAATACGACGGACAAGTTCGTTAATGGGCATAATCGGCTCAGTGGTTTCCGAGTAATAATTTTGTTTTCAACCAATATGAATCCGATCGAATTGAAACTTGGTGAGTAGTTGTAGAATATGAACCTAAGCACGTTTGTGAAATTTTGTGCGAATCGTATGGCTACAAAATTATTAAAAAATTATTAAAAAATATTTTTGTTGTCACGATAACTTGAGAACTGAGAGAGATAGCGGCCTCAAGTTTTCAGGTTAGGATGTACACCACAACGCGACATTTCAGTTTGATTATGAGCCTAATCGGCCAAACGGTTTTAGAGTTATAGCCATCTGAAATTTTATGAAATTTTGTGGTTTTTGTTCCTCATTAACTCGAAAAATACTGAACCGATTGAATTCAAACATGGTTATTAGTTGTAGAATGCCAATGCGGAAACGTTTGCAAAATTTGGTGAGGATAGCATTTGTAGAAAATTTTAAATAAATCTTTGAAAATAAAAAAAAAAAGTTCTATATATCAGTAACTAATCGTTCGAAATTGCTGAAATTTTGCAAGAGCCTTCATAACCTAACTATACTGACAATTTTCAAGTTTTAATACGATCGGTTAAATATTGTTGGAGGTTCGAGCATTCTTGTGTGAGTTCAGTAGATGGGTGACCGTTGCCTCGATAACTTTCGAACGAAAGGAGATAGGGACTTGCAATTTTCAGGGAAGGTTGCGTATCCGAAAGGAAGAGTTGAGTTCAATTTTGGGCATAATCGGTCTAACGGTTTCCGAGTTATACCCATCTGGAATATTGTTTCCTTGATAACTCAAAAAATAAATATTCGATCGAATTGAAGTTTGGTAACTAGTAGTAGAAAATCAACATAAAGACGTGTTTAAAATTTTGTGAGAACCGTACCCCTAGAAAATTTGAAAAAAACGACGAGAAAAAAAATTTTAAGAACCGTACCCCTAGAAAATTTCAAAAAAATCACGAAAAAAAAATTGGTTCAAGCACTGACGTGAAGTCAGAAGCTTTTGCGCGTATGTTCTATTGTCCATTCTTCTGTATTGGACACCCTTAATCGAAATTACCATGGTAAATTATGTTGTCCATTCTCCTGTATTGGACACTCTTAATTCGAATTTACCATGGTAAATTCGAATTAAGTGTCCAATACAGGAGAATGGACAACATAATTTACCATGGTAATTTCGATTAAGGGTGTCCAATACAGAAGAATGGACAATAGAACATACGCGCAAAAGCTTCTGACTTCACGTCAGTGCTTGTTTTATGTGTTCTTTCAACGTTCATCCTCATGGAACATTATCAAGAATTATTTTTTAATTTCAGTCACAAACAGTTGTAATCTAATTTCACCTCTGTGATGTTTTCTGTTTATTTTTCGAAATAAACTTATATTATTATTATATTATTATTTATTCAATCGTATATTTCAAACAATTTCCAGAATATGCCCATTTAAAATTTTGTTTCCTTCATACTCAGACCTTTAATATACAAAAATTAGTGGAATATATTTAATTATGAAAAATGGCGATACCGTCCAGAGCGTTCCTGCCAATAGGGTCCTTCATAAATGGCTTCGTATAATTAATATACTTATGCATATATTTCACAAGTCAAATAGACCCCAGGGGTTTCATTGGTTTGCCGAGAAAGCAAGAGCAGACGCGTGTCTGGCTTCTTGGCCTTCATCAGTACTCTGTAGCTTCTCAACAAATTCAACTAAACTGACCCGGGTTAAGCCTCTCAGAGCCGGCTTGATCGATCATACCTAATCGCCCACGCCACCTATGAGACAAAACATGGAAATCAGCCTTTCCCCGCCAGTGAATATTTGAAGCGTGAAATCATATGCCACCATTCACTCGATATTAATCGAGAAACGAGTCCCGCAGAGCTCAGACAGTATCTTCCCAATGGCCATGAACGCTGTTTAGCGTTTTCAAAAATAATTATGAAAAATGGCGATACCGTTGTTAATAAATTAACAAGTCCAGAGCATTCCTGCCAATAGGGTCCTTCATAAATGGCTTCGTATAATTATCAGTACTCTGTAGCTTCTCAACAAATTCAACTAAACTGACCCGGGTTAAGCCTCTCAGAGCAGGCTGCATGGTCGATCATACCTAATCGCCCACGACCCTATGAGACAAAACACGGAAATCAGCCTTTCCCCACCAGTGAATATTTGAAGCGTGAAATCATATGCCACCATTCACTCGATATTAATCTGATATAATTACTGATGAAGGCCAAGAAGCCAGAAACGCGTCTGCTCTTGCTTTCTCGGCAAATCAATGGACCCCCTGGGATCTATTTGACTTGTGAAATATATGCATAAGTATATTAATTATACGAAGCCATTTATGAAGGACCCTATTGGCAGGAACGCTCTGGATTTGTTGATGGAATATATTTATCACTAAATGAACGAGCACGCTAAAGCTACTGACGTCAAGTTAGTATTTTTAATTATTTTTCTACGTGGGTACTTCAAAATGCGATTGGGCAACATTTCAGAAGTTTATATAGTTTTCTTTTCCTGTATGATTCTAATGGTTTATTATTTGAGAAAATAACAAACTGAAAGCAATCGGAATTTCAAATCTGCAATTCGGCCAAAAGGGGTTCCCGTGCATATTGCTTAACACGTCAGCTTGTGTTTTTAATATCTTACGTCAACACTTGTGAAATGATGTCATCTGACATAAATTGTTTCACTTAGCTACATTCTCATGCAAATAGTTGTGCTGGTAACTGATAATAAAATCGTTCATTAGGCTGTAAACTGTCTACTTTCTTGACAGTCGATTTTACTCTTTCTAAGCAACTTTAATAGCCTACTGAATGGCTTCTGTGAAAAACAATGAGCAATTTAATTGATCCATACTATACATGATTGTGCATATACGACCGACTTAACATTGATTATCTTTCGCTTCTGAGTTCTACAGAACATAATCCCAGAAGCAAGAAAAATCATGAGTCATCTTACTCTTTCAAATTTGGTATCGTCATAAGTCATGTTAATATTAGCTTTGTTCCAAGTAGACTAGAAACTGAGTAGGTATGTAAGCGTAATATGAAACAGAGGTTCTGTCAAGCTTATCGCTATAGAGGTGATCATTAAGGTGATGATTTTAGCCAACAGAAAGTAGAACTCATATGGAGCTTTTACGCACATGTTTTTGCGCGTATGTTCTGGGGTACATCGCGTTATCATTTTGCCCAAATGTCTGTAATTTTCGAATTTTTTTACGAGAATGGTCTCAAACGACTAGGTTCAACTCACTGATGAAGAATTTGATGTCAAATTTGATTCTGTCCGGCCGTCCGTTGCCACGATAACTTGAGAACGAAAACAGATGGCGACTTGAAATTTTCAGGGTAGGTGGCGCATCCGAATACGACGGACAAGTTCGTTAATGGGCATAATCAGACCAACGGTTTCCGAGTAATAATTTTGTCATCAACCAATACAGATACGATCGAATTGAAACTTGGTAGCAAGTTTAGAGTACAAATACGAAGACGTTTGTGAAATTCCGTGAGAATCGTGTGGCTAGAAAATTTAAAAAAAAATATTAAAAATATTAAGCCGAGAAAGGAAAGAGATAGCGACTTGCTATTTTTAGGGTAGGTTGTGAATATGAATGCGACATTAGTATTTATTAATAGGCATAATCGGCTAAACTTGGAGTTATACCCATCTGAAATTTGGTTTTTATTTCCTCACTAACACGAAAAACACGAAACCGATCCAATTCAAACTTGGTTACTAGTTGTAACATACCGACTCAAAAATTCTTGCATAATTTCGCGAGAATCGTATCACTAGAAAATTGAAGAAAAATAATTGAAACCCATTGAAAACAATTCTATATATTATCAGAAACTATTCGCCTGACATCACTTAAATTTTGCGAGAGCCTTCAAAACCTAACTCTATTACCAAACTCCAAGTTTGAACATGATCGGATGTATATTTTCGAAGATCCGAGCAGCCTTGGATGAGTTCAGTAGTTGGATGGGTGACCGTTGCCTCGATAACATTCGAACGAAAAGAGGTAGGGAGTTGAAATTTTCAGGATGCGCATCCGAATGAGAGAGTCAAGTTCGTTGTTGGGCATAATCGGCCGAACGGTTTCGGAGTTATAACAATCTGGAATATAATTTTCTCGATAACTCAAATAATACAGAACCGATAGAATTGAAACTTGGTATCTAGTTGTGGAATATCGACATAAAGACGTTTTGTGAGGATTGTACCGCTAGTAAGTTTTAAAAAAATTACGAAAAATTATTATGTATCTCACGATAACTTGAGAACAGAAAGAGATAGCGATTTGTAATTTACAGGGATGGTTGCGCAGCCGAATGCATTTGATTTCGCTCATAGTCATAATCGACCAAACGGTTTTCGAGTTACACCAATCTGCAATTTGGTTGTTATTTCCTCAATAACTCTAAAAAACAAAACCGATCCAATTGAAGCATGGTTACTAGTTGTAGAATGCCAACGCGAAAATTCTTGCCAAATTTCGTGAGGATCGTATCACTAAAATTTTTTTTGAAAATCATTGAAAAAAATTCTATACATGAGAATTTATTTCTCCGACATCTCTGAAATTTTGCGAGATCATTCAGAACCTAACTCTACTGCCAAGTTTCAAGTTTGAACACGATCTGATCTATATTGTTGCTACTATATCGAAGCAGCCTTGTGTGAGTTCAGTAGCTGGATGGGTGATCGTTGATTCAAGTTCGATTTTGGGCATAATCGGTCCATCGGTTTCGGAGCTATACCCACCTTGATAACCTTGATAACTCAAAAAATATATCATTAAATGGTTTCTTTCTGGGTTTTCTCTCCCAAACTCTGAAAAATATCTATAAAATAAAGTATTAATTATTTTGTGATTTGCTTCTGCGTAAGAAACACAAAGATATTTGTCAGAAGCAATCAATAGAACAATGTTGCCTAACAAATAACAACGAAACAACATCAATGAAGAAACAACTGTATCGTAACGTTTGGGAGAGAAAACCCAGAAAGAATCCATTTAATGATGAATATACCTCCCACAGTATCCTTTAATGATTATTCAGAAAACATAGACTCGATTGAATTGAAGCTTGGTACCTAGTTGTAGAATATCGACAAAGACGTGTGTAAAACTTTGTAAGAACCGTACCCCTAGAAAATTAAAAAAAAAAACATTAGGAAAAAAAAAATGGTCCAAGCACTGGCGTGAAGTCAGGAGCTTTTGCGCGTATGTTCTATTGTCCATTCTCCTGTATTGGACAATAGAATATACGCGCAAAAGCTCCTGACTTCAGGAACAGAAAATTGGTTCAAGCACTGATGTGTAGTCAGGAGTATTTGCGCGTATGTTCTATTGTCCATTCTCCTGTATTGTACACTCTTAATCGAATTTTTTGTTCTAATCGCTCCTAACACAACCTTACGAAATACTTCATTTACCTTCAATCCGTCTTTTTTAACCGAGTAGAATTTCAATTCGGTCGTATCTGCATTTTTGAGAATATTGGCAAACTAGAATTTGGCTTGAAGGTTTGTGCGGAATTTCAGTGAAATTAGACAAATAGTGTCTGAAATATAAAATTTCTGAAGAAAAATTTGGAAATTAAATTGAAAATAGGTGACACCATAACAGGAGCGAGCAACCAATTGTGCCTTCAGCTCTAGGACCTCCAATTCGGAGGCAAACTATGACATCAGCACGGAGGAAGCATAAGCAGCTTGTGCGATGCGACCTCAACCCGAGGATATATATATATATATATATATATATTCTTTTGAACTTCACGCATTACAATTTGTTTTTGGCGCTCTTGTTCCTCGGAACAGAGTACATACTTATCAATTTGCCCAAATGTCTGTAATTTTCGATTTTTTGGATAAAAATGGTATCAAACGATTAGGTTCGACTCACTGATCTAGAATCCGTGGTCGAAATCGATTCTGTCCGGCCGTCCGTTAACCCGATAACTCTCGAAGGAAAGGAGTTAGAGGATTGAAATTTACATGGTAGGTTTGGACTGTAAATAAGGTTATGGCCGTTTTTAGTAAAAACAATTTTTACGAATATTTCCGGAATCGATCACTCGATCTATCTGAAATTTAGCATCAAATTGTAGAATCATGACCTTTAGACGCATGTGAAGTTTTGTATTGATCGGGTTACCGTAAAGTGTGAAAAAAAAATTTGAAAATTTTCAAATTTTGTTTCTACAATAACTCTCGAACGGAATGAACTAGGCAGTTGAAATTTTCAGAGTAGGTTAGGGAGATAAATATCTCGGTTAAGTTCGCTAAAATAGGCCAGATGGTTTCGGAGAAACAAAAAAAAATTTTTTTTCAACCTACAAATTTCAAAATAATTTTTTTTTAAGATGCTATTTCACCATAAAAATCCATTGATATCATTTTCAACTCCAAAAAGCTAATACTTTCAGAGATATGATTTTTCGAAATTTCAATAATGAATCGTACTTCTATGTTTTCACAGAATGCTATAATTATTCTATCTATGATTTATTATATGATCTGTGTTCATACTCCTACATGTCATCCTGTTCTTTTAGAGAGAGTCAAATTCATTTCAGCTATTTTAAATTGATTTCTTCCATGGTGCAGTTCTCATTCTCAGATTGCTCATTTAATCTTGATAAATAAACTATTATTTGAATAAAATTTCCTTCATGATGCAGTTATATCATAAGAATACATTGATATCATTCTCAACTCTGAGAAACCAATACTTTCGGAGATATAATTTGTCTGTTTGAACAAGAGCGCCAGAAAGCTCCTGTCCACAGGGCTTGAACCAATTTTTATCTAACAATAAAGCATGTGTATGAAAGAAGTGTTAGCAGAGGATAGTGTAACGGGGTACCATAGAATTCGATATATGATACTAGAGCTTAGGGAAAAAACCTCAACAAAAAAACACTATCTCCCCCTAGTGTTGTGATTTATGAAAATTGAATTGATTATTATTATTTTTTTTATTATTATTATTGTTAAGGGGGTTACGTTGCACCGCGACCTTGAGATCTATTGTGCCCCCCAACAGAGCTGTTCTCACCATTACGCCATCTACAGCTCGCCCTCCAGTTCCAGAGTATAAATGAACCTCAATATCTGGGAAGGCTTCAAGGATAAATTGAATTGATAACAAAATATGCTCTATGATCTATGGTTTCCTCTGCTTCCCGCATTCACAACTAGGGCTCTCAACTGAGTTCCATTCGAAAAGCATGCTGTTGCATCGACCATGACCGGTTCTTACACGATTGAGAATAAACCATATTTTCCTTGGAAGGTCAAACTCAGGAACTCTAGTTGAAGGCTCATGAATCAAATCTTTGTTGAATGAATCGCAAGAAGTCCATTCAGACAGCCAAACTTCCTTGTCACTTTTATTCAAATAGAGAAAACAGT
Organism: Halyzia sedecimguttata; assembly: GCA_937662695.2. Classification (NCBI taxonomy): domain Eukaryota; kingdom Metazoa; phylum Arthropoda; class Insecta; order Coleoptera; family Coccinellidae; genus Halyzia; species Halyzia sedecimguttata. The sequence goes on along the minus strand of OW569413.2, from coordinate 43,135,887 downwards.
AGGACCATAAAGGGTTTCATGACTTCAATATGGGAATCTTATTGTCTGGAATGTACGAGAGAATCGGAAATGAATTCGGAAAAGATTGAAATTTATTCCAACAATTTGAAACAACAGTCTGACTGCGAATGTGAGGCGGGACAATGTTTGAAAGAACTGGCAACCAATGAATAGGTGTAGATCTAATAGTTCCAGGGATGATCCTCATAGATGAATTCAGCTGTGCTGTACAATATTCAGCGGCAGAAAAATCCAAGGGTAAGGCTGCCGTTCGAAGAGTAGCTGCATCACCACCCCAGCTAATTTTTGCAGAATATTATTTCTTGTTTTCAACTTCAGATGCAAGTCATCCAAATGAGCTTTGAAGTTCAAAGAGGAATCTAGTTTCACTCCTAGATATTTAGGATAAAAATTATGTCTCAAGGAAGAATCACCGGAAGTTACACTCAATGTTTTATATTTTTGATGATTGTTAAAATGAAAGCAGTTTCATTTGGATTCGAACACAAACACCATTAAATATGATTTCTAAATCTGCAGATAGATTATTTTCTATACTCTGGAAATCAGAATGACGAAATGCAAGGGCAATGTGAACAGCGTATATGAATTTCTCAGAGGAAGTAGCAGGAATATAACAGATATAAATTGAAAAGAAGAGAGAGGTGCCAAAACTGAACCTTGTGGGAGACCATTAATCAAATTTTTTAAATTACTACTATTATTATTAACAGAAACACGAAACCTTCTATCTGTCAGCATATTTTCGAGTAAACAAACCATTTTTAACAAACAAACTCACTCTAAATGAGTATAAAGTTTTAAAATCAAACCATATTTCCATTTCGTGTCATATGCTGCCGACAAATCCACAAATGCTGTTCCTGTTTTCATTCCATTATTGAAACCTGTTTCGACTAAGAAACTGATCACAACAATTCCTATTTTTCCTGAAGCCCCCCCTGGCAATTATGTAGAACGTCTTCTAGAGACGATTCAATCCTAAAAAGAATCAATCTTTCTGAAATTTTAAAAGAAACACTCAACAGACTAATGGGTCGATAACTGCTAGGATCAGAAGAATTCTTTCCAAGTTTTAAAATTTCTATGACTTTCGCTTTGCTGAATTCTTTTTGAATATTGACAGTTTTCAGAATTTTATTATAGAATGATAATAACCAGGACAAGGCCCTTTTACCCAAGTGTTTGTTGAATTCAGGATAAATTCCATCAAATTTTGCTGCTTTTTGAGACATAGTGCATTTAACTACTGCTTTTAATTCATTCAAGTTGAATAGATTCGAGATACTGTCTACAGATCAAGATGATGTCCTAAATATGTGCACATTTTACTTCATATTTTTGATTTTGTAAAATGGAAAGGTTTAACGGGTAATTCGCAAAAGGAGTAGAGAAAAATCATTCTGCTGGTACCTGCCGACACGTGTTTCTGCTAGTTGGCTTCTTCAGGGCAGGGCTTCTTTTGCAGAATTACCCGTTAAACCTTTCCACTTAAATATACTTCTCCGTATTATCCATATTTCTATATTTCATATAGGTCTCGGGTTGAGGTCGCATCGCACAGGCTGCTTATGCTTCCTCTGTGCTGATGTCATAGTTTGCCTCCGAATTAGATGTCCTAGAGCTGAAGGCACAATTAATTGCTCGCTCCTGTTGTAGTGTCACCTATTTTCAGTTTTATTTTCAATTTATCCTTGGTTTCTTGGTTGTCCTGTCCTGAAGAAGCCAACAAGCAGAAACACTTGTCGGCAGGTACCAGCAGAGTGTTTTTGGCGCTCTAGTTCCTCGGAACTGAGTGCTTATCAAATTGCCCAAATGTCTGTAATTCTCGAATTTTTCGGTGAAAATGGTCTTAAACGATTTGGTTCGACTCACTGATCAAGAATCCGTGGTCGAAATTCATTCTTACCGGCTGGCCGGCCGTAGGCACGATAACTCTCGAACGGAATGAGCTAGACAGTTGAAATTTTCAGAGTAGGTTTGGGAGATAAATATGTCGGCTAAACAAAAAAAAATTTTTTTTTTACAAAACAAATTCCAAATTGAATTTTTTTCAATAAGCAGTTTTATCATAAGAATCTAATGATATCATTTTTAACTCCAACAAGCTAATACTTTCGGAGATATGATTTTTCAAAATTTCAATAAAAAATCGTATTTTTACGTTTTCACAGAATTATATAATTATTCTATGTATGAATTGTCATAATGTTAACTTATTTTCCTGAGACATGACATTGTCTAATTCCTTGCTAATAGTTGGTTCGAGAAACGTCAAAATCGACTTAGAGAGACAAGGGTAAAAAACCGTCAAATAAACCCCCATGAGGCGATTTTATGTCGAAAAGTGAAAATTAAGAATATATATCCCAGCTAAGTACCGACGTTTTATTCTAATACCGGAGATCGACAAGATCGTACGAGGAGCCCGATTGCCGGTCGGTCTACGCTTTCGGTTTCGGAGCGAGAGAAGGCTGGCTCAAATCGCGGAAAGGGAATTACACTTTTTGGCGCTCTAGTTCCTCGGAACTGAGTGCTTATCAATTTGCCCAAATGTCTGTAATTTTATTTAAGATGCAGTTTCACCATTAAAATCCATCGATATCATTTTCAACTCCAACAAGCTTATACTTTCGGAAAAATATTTCAAAATTTCAATAATGAATCGTACGTACTTCTATGTTTTCACAGAATGCTATAATTATTCTATCTAAGCTTTATTATATGATCTGTGTTCATACTCGTACATTTCATCCTGTTCTATAAGAAAGAGTCAAATTCATTTCAGCTATTTTAATTTGATTTCTTCCATGGTGCAGTTCTCATTCTCAGATTGCTCATTTAATCTTGATGAATAAACTATTTTTTGAATTTAATTTCCTTTATGATACATTGATTTAATTCCCAACTCTGAGAAACCAATACTTTCGGAGATATAATTTGTCTGTTTGTTTATCCATATTTCTATATATATATATATATATATATATATATATGTTTATATACAGGTAAACAATAACTCCACTGGTGGTATCAATATCAGTATTCTAAGGGTTTTGTGGATAAATTATTAAAGGGCCAAAATTCGTAAGACTCTTTTTATTCTTCAGTCAACGTTTCGATCCTATTTTTGGACCTTCTTCAGGACTCTGTAATCTTCGATATAATTAAAAACATCACATATAAATTTAGACAAAAACTCACCGAATAACTGAGGTTTCTTCATAAGTACAGTGTCATCAAGTGAGTAACAATTACAATCCAGTAAACGATTCATAGGCAAGAACTACATTAAGAAATATCTTCACCAAAAATATCCTCCTCATGTTTCAATGAAAAAACTTGCAACGATAAGTAAAGAACTCTTGAGGTTAGGTCACAGAATATGAAGTCAAACAACCGACATCGTACCACGCAGAAAACAACTATGACACACTATAATATTTTTGGTTAGACCACAGATCCATTAAAGGACCGACACACAAAAAACTCTTTCTTTTTCTTCCCCTTATTGATCTTACACACATCAACCTATACTAGTCACAACAAACAACTATTTTATTGTACAACATTTAAAAGTGTACTATTTGAATTATCTGATTTATCATACGAAATGAGATAGGAATATATATTGCTTATGTTCTCAACATCTTTCTTCGAGTTCATTACATCTTTGGTTCTTTTTATATGGTACATTTCTAAAATGTTGTACAATAAAATAGTTGTTTGTTGTGACTAGTATAGGTTGATGTGTGTAAGATCAATAAGGGGAAGAAAAAGAAAGAGTTTTTTGTGTGTCGGTCCTTTAATGGATCTGTGGTCTAACCAAAAATATTATAGTGTGTCATAGTTGTTTTCTGCGTGGTACGATGTCGGTTGTTTGACTTCATATTCTGTGACCTAACCTCAAGAGTTCTTTACTTATCGTTGCAAGTTTTTTCATTGAAACATGAGGAGGATATTTTTGGTGAAGATATTTCTTAATGTAGTTCTTGCCTATGAATCGTTTACTGGATTGTAATTGTTACTCACTTGATGACACTGTACTTATGAAGAAACCTCAGTTATTCGGTGAGTTTTTGTCTAAATTTATATGTGATGTTTTTAATTATATCGAAGATTACAGAGTCCTGAAGAAGGTCCAAAAATAGGATCGAAACGTTGACTGAAGAATAAAAAGAGTCTTACGAATTTTGGCCCTTTAATAATTTATCCACAAAACCCTTAGAATACTGATATATGTTTATATATATATGTTTATCCATATTTCTATATTGATAACTAAGTTCAAGTGAATTTTTGTATTTTGGATATTCTTTGCGATGGTTGTTCCCCAGTAATTTCAACAGCAAAATTTTTCTCTTTTGGACACCCCCGCGAAATATAATACAAGCATGTTAACTCAGGAGAACAAGCAGGCCTGTGAATAGGCCCACCTGTTCCAATCCAGTGACAAATCAGCACAATTTAGGGAATTCGCAAGAACCAAAGAAGTTTAAATACTGCTTTATTTATTTATTTATTCATTTATTCAAACGGAACAAGCCATTTTACAATTTTACATTACCTTACCAGGAGGTAAACAATCATTAAAGGATACTGTGGGAGGTAAATTCATTATTAAATGGTTTCTTCCTGGGTTTTCTCTCCTAGAAAGAAACCATTCAATAACCAGGAGGTAACTGAATCTGCAAAGAAACAATTTCGTGAAAATATAACCTAATTCAATTTCTGATAGTTAAACAAAAATAATAATCTAAGACTAGAACATAAAATTATGCTGAATGTGAGAACTATACTGCTCCTGAAGAGCTAAGGAACTTCAGAAATTTTGTGGCAATTTCGAAAGTTGCCGATTCTTGTCCACCAAAAAATGTTCATTTATAAGAAATCAAAAATGTTTACTCTCTTATACCTGAATGGTTTTTTTGCTTCTCGTTTGGTAACTTTCTCAGCTTCAGAAGGGTTCTCGTCGTTTGCGTTTCTGAGAATTATTTATTTTTTATTTATTTGAACAAAAGGGAATACATACAGGTATTACAACCCAGCAAAGTATCCACAATTTAAATCAACAAGTTTCATCATACAAATCTTATTAATGTCCAACACCAACCACAAACAATTACCAGTAATTCAAAACTGCAAAAATGTTACAAACAAACATAGAAAAAAGACAATGCTTAGGAACACTCAACCCCAGCCAGCTTCTGCTTCAAAAATTTTTTAAATTTTACAAAAGACATATCAAAAATATCGGCATCAAAGGAACTGAAGTTGAATGTCCTCAACATCCTACAAACTGGAGAATTATGTGTCACATTCAGTCTACGAAACGGTTAGTCTAGTCAACAAGTGCTATTTGGACCAACTTTTTTCAGCAGTCTCCGAAAATTATGTATGAGGTGTCATTCGATTCGGAATGGCATCTAGATGATTTTTGAAAAAAATGAAGTTCCGCTTGCAAAAATTGTAAAAGTTATTAACAATTAACTAAAAAAAAAGGGGTTTTAGTTTTTTGTAAATATCTCAAAAACTAATAAAGATTTTCCAAATCTGAAAAAAGATTCAAAAAGAGGAGAAAATTTCCTAAAAAAAAGTCCCGACTCCCGAAACTGTACGATAAATATTTATAATTTTTCCAGAGGGATGAAAATAAGGCCGAAAACGGGTACTCTGGCTTGGAGAAGCCACGTCCAGTTCGGGCACTTCAACAATAAACATTTTTTAAACATAGTAAATATGAAAAAAAAAAATTGAAAAAATTCAGGCAGTAACTGAATAGATGAATGAATAATAATCCGCTTGAACAATATTTTTATAATAATTTTTCATTTAGTTATTCAACAGTTAATTAATAACTTTTTTCTGCTTGCACATTAACATTGCAAGTGTGATAATTGCTAAACTATAAGTTTTAGATTTTTTTCCTCTCTTGGAGCAATTCTTCAAAGGCTTAAGAATAGAATCCCGTTGGGAAAATTAAAAAATGTTTATTTTTCAATTTTTTATTAATAATTTTCGTTGTTGCAAAATTAAAAACTTAAATTAATCATCGAACAAAATTTTTTTTTTTTAATATTATTAACGATCCGTTTTTATGCATTTCTGCTTTTGTGACAGAAAGTAGAATAGAAAAAAAAAATAAAAGGTAAAAATGTATTTGTTTATAACAAATTGTTTATTGCATAAACAATGAAAAAATAAATAAAATGAAAATTTTTTTTTTATATCGAAAAGAAAAATGAATGATTTTTAAAAAAAAATATCGTTCCTTAATATTAATTAGAAGTGGGAGAAAATAATTGTTAATTAATAAATGCGTTTTTAAGCAATAAAAATTTTTTTTTAAGGAACAATTTTTCTTTTAAAAATCATTATTTGTATCAAAGATTGAAATTCCAAAAAAAAATTTTCAATTATCTTATAGACAACGCATTTGTTTATAATAATTTTTTAAACAATTAGAGATAAAAAATTGAAAAAAATATTTCCATGCAGTTTCTAATAACATAAAAACGGATCGTTAATAATATTAAAAAAAAAAAATTTGTTCGATGATTATTTTAAGTTGCAACAACGAAAATTATTAATAAAAAATTGAAAAATAAACATTTTTTAATTTTCCCAACGGGATTCTAGTCTTAAGCCTTTGAAGAATTGCTCCAAGAGAGGAAAAAAATCTAATAATTATAGTTTAGCAATTATCACACTTGCAATGTTAATGTGCAAGCAGAAAAAAGTTATTAATTAACTGTTGAATAACTAAATGAAAAATTATTATAAAAATGTTGTTCAAGCGGATTATTATTCATTCATCTATTCAGTTACTGCCTGAATTTTTTCAATTTTTTTTTTTCATATTTACTATGTTTAAAAAATGTTTATTGTTGAAGTGCCCGAAGTGGACGTGGCTTCTCCAAGCCAGAGTACCCGTTTTCGGCCTTATTTTCATCCCTCAGGAAAAATTATAAATATTTATCGTACAGTTTCGGGAGTCGAGACTATTTTTTAGGAAATTTATACGCATGTGAAGTTTTGTGTTGTGCAGGTTACCGCAAAGTGTCAAAAAAAAATTTTGAAAATTGAAAAAAAAATTTCTACAATAACTCTCGAACGGAATGAGCTAGGCGGTTGAAATTTTCAGAGTAGGTTTGGGAGATGAATATCTCAGTTGAGTTCGTTATTGGGCAAAATAGGCCAGATGCTTTCGGAGTAACGAAAAAGAAAAAATTTTTTTTTAAGTAACAAATTTCAAATTCAATTTTCATTTAAGATGCAGTTTCACCATAAAAATCCATTGATGCCATTTTTAACTCCAACAAGCTAATACTTTCGGAGATATGATTTTTCGAAATTTCAATAATGAATCGTACTTCTATGTTTTTACAGAATGCTATAATTATTCTATCTAAGCTTTATTATATGCTCTGTTCAAACACATACATGTCATCCTGTTCTATAAGAGAGAGTCAAATTCATTTCAGCTATTTTAATTTGATTTCTTCCATGGTACAGTTCTCATTCTCAGATTGCTCATTTGATCTTGATAAATAAACTATTATTTGAATTGAATTTCCTTTATGATGCAATTCTATAATAAGAATACATTGATATAATTCTCAACTTTGATAAACCAATACTTTAGGAGATATAAATTGTCTGTTTGAACTAGAGCGCCAGAAAGCTCCTCCCAACTAGCAAAATAGACCCCTAAAAGAACGAAATGGTTTCATAACTATCGTATAGCGCCGCTTGAAAGGATAACATTATTTTTTTAAGCGTCTCAATACGACAATTTGATCATAAAATAGATGGATTTCTATAATGCTGTTGTATATACGTTCTCACAACTCATATCATACGACAAATTTTATAAGAGTTAACGTACTATAAAATTCCTATAAAATAATTTTAAAACAGTGTTATACAGATTAGAATACGGTTGCATAGCTATTGTATTACTTATAATAGCGACGTTAAAAGATGGTTATAAAGGAAGCTGTATAAATAGTTGTATCAGAGTTCTTTAAGAAAAGTAATAAGATTGTTGCTTAACGCAGAAGTTGAACACTACACAATAGATATAAAACTATTTTATAATCATCTTATAATTAAAACAGTATACTCTCTTATGAAGACCTTATAGAATAAAAATGTGGTTCCAGGAATAAATTTATCTCATGTTCTACGTTATAAAATTATCTACATTTACCTACAAACATATAAACATAAAGCCGGCTCAGGTGGTGCAGTTGGTATAAAGACCTGCTGTGGTGCCGGGGTCGCGGGTTCGAATCCCGCTCAGGGCATGGATGTTGGTTGTGATTGTCCGGTATGAATGTTAGAAATTGAACTCTGCTGGTTAATGACGAAAGTCAAGACCATACTTAGGGACTAGGTCCAATATGATTAAAAAAAAAAAAATATAAACATAACCCAATAGTAATAGAAAAATTACGCGGGTTTTCTAACAGTTTTCGGTTACAAAATGAATTCAGCAATATCTGAGTGGAAACGTCTGATTTGTTTCCCAGTTTGTGGGAGCAATCGTCAACTCTTTTCTATTATTTTCCTCGGTTTATCCTATCTTGAACATCTTTCAAATATATGAATACCGGTATAAATAAATCCAATAATTTGAGGTTAGTTCACGCTTGGAAAGAATCTGTATAAAGAAATTATTCCAAACACAATATAACTAAATAATTGTTTAGTGTCGCACCGAACGCATGTTACGCGATACTTCAGCTGTTCTATCACAGATTAACTGCCCAACTAGCAAAAATAATTTTATAAAGGTTGTAAGAACTGCTATACAGTATATCTTATAGAAACGTGAAAATCTTATAATGTGGATATAAACCATTATACAATGTCTTTACAACCAAAAAGGGCCCCACTTTACACAACTGTTCAGTTCTTTTAGGACATCCTTTAGTAAACTACACAACCGTTTTAGGATGACTATATAACTGTCCTATAAGTATGTCTTCAAGATTACTTATACAATGTATTTGGGAACTGCTATAAAACTATTGTATAGCAGTACTCTTATTCTGCGGTTTAAGAGTATTTAATGGACACATATAGAACTACTAAGAAAGTATTTTATAATGCAGACAGAATAGCTAATACAATAATTTTGTTCTCTACCGTTGAAATTCGGAATAGAATTATCACAAGAATATTTTATTAGGTATGTGTAAACTTTAGCGTTTGACAGAGGAGTAAGATCCAATATCAGGCATTATTATGGCGGTGGGTGATGGAGATGGGACCTGTTAATCATATTGAAAATATTGAAGACCTATATCGCTACTGTGGGGGCCAAATTTATTTGCGCTGCTAACTTTTCTGACAATATATATATATATTTTGTTGGTAAAAAATTAAAGCGCCTCAGTTTAGCGTACATTTTATTGGTATTATTGAAAAATTAATAATAAAAAAAATTGTTTTATTTGTTGAATTTTCAACTTAAAACAAAGCATGTATTGTGGCTGTTGTAAAAGCGGAAAAAATCTCATATTTCTTTAAAAAATCTATTTTTATTTTACCCCTTTTTCGTTTCTATATGATTTTTTCACAATGGTGGCGGTTTCTGAACAGCCGAACGTTTAATAAATATGGCGTATATGGTAGAATACAAATTAGATACCTTATACAATGATTCTGTTTTCTTCTGAGCTGTATACGATATTAAAGTTTTATTATGTTGTTTAATGCAGCGCCATAAAATTGTTTTTAACAGTCTCAGGAATCATGGTGCAGTTTGGTTCTTGACCACTTTTAACTGTTGCCAGATTTAATAATACATTCAAAATATTTTCCCACAGCATTTTGTTTATTACAGAAATAATAGGTAGATATTTATATAAAGGATGAGGATTGGACCACGAGTATAGTGAGTGGTCCAACACATTGTGTGCAAAAAGTGCACGTCACTGTTTTGCATAAAGTGTAGGCTACACAAGATTTTTTTGTGATAATTATTCAGTTATTATTAAAAAAAAAAAGTTGTTTTCTTAGTAAAAATAAAGGGATCTATCGCAATATTGTGTTTGTTTTTATGACGAAACTCTCTTTAGCTCAAGATTACTGTTAAAAGTTACAATGAACCCTTATGACAATCCGTGTCAAATATATATGACTTTTCATGATTGAATTGCAAAACATACATTGTAGGTGCATTTAGAACATCTTGAACTACAAGATGTATCATAATAAAATAAATTTTCAATATGATTAACAGGTCCCATCTCCATCACCCACCGCCATAATAATGCCTGATATTGGATCTTACTCCTCTGTCGAACGCGAACGTTTACACATACCTAATAAATTATTCTTGTGATAATTCTATTCCGAATTTCAACGGTAGAGAACAAAATTATTGTATTAGCTATTCTGTCTGCATTATAAAATACTTATAAAATACTTTGTTAGTAGTTCTATATGTGTCCGTTAAATACTCTTAAACCGCAGAATAAGAGTACTGCTATACAATAGTTTTATAGCAGTTCCCAAATACATTGTATAAGTAATCTTGAAGACATACTTATAGGACAGTTATATAGTCATCCTAAAACGGTTGTGTACTTTACTAAAGGATGTCCTAAAAGAACTGAACAGGTGTGTAAAGTAGGGCCCTTTTTGGTTGTAAAGACATTGTATAGTGGTTTATATCCACATTATAAGATTTTCACGTTTCTATAAGATATGCTGTATAGCAGTTCTTACAACCTTTATAATAGTTATTTATTATACAAGGGAAAAAAGTATTAGATTTTAGCTCGAGGTTATGTTGTCTCCCGACGCGAAGCGGTATAATACACTATTTTTTTCTGTGGCAGGAAAAACGACGATTTAATAGTGAAAGAACATATTATTACAATATATTAAAGTCAGAATGTTATCGATATGAAATTTGAATTTTTAAACTAGTAAGCTATTAGACCTGCGTTGCTAAGGAAAACTTCAGTGTAATCAAATATCTGTCAATTTAATTTTGTGATTTCATTCAAAAATTGCGAACTCAGTAATTGTTTAGTAGTTATTTTGAATACTATAAAGTTAAAAATGCTTGATTCTGAGTTTTCTCCGACTCCACCGGAGTTGATAGAAGCAGCTCAAGTAGCAAATATCTTCCATTATCTATATGTATATATATCCGGGAAAAAAGTATTCACTTTTTTCCCGGGGAAAAAAGTAATTTCGTGAAAAGTTATATTTTGTCACCTGTCAACAGAGATTAAATGTCAACATTTTTTCCCGTCACAGAAAAAAATAATTTTTGCTAGTTGGGCTGTCTACAGGGCTGGTACCAATTTTTATTGTAAGCTGTGATAAACTAGGAAAGGATTTATATTTATAACACATGGATTCATAAACTGAACTGGCATTCTTCTATTTCCACCTCTTTGACATACCATCCTTATCGCGCTACGTGCGCGGGATGACCCAAAACGGGTCAGACTTATAGCTATAATCTAATAATATACATTTTACAATTAAACTTTTCTTGCCTTTAATCTTGATGGCTATCTATTCTGATATTATTTCGAAAACATAAGTATCTAAAGAATTTATGCTATATAGCCTCCATTCGATTGACATGAACATTGTAAGGAGGATTCCATCATATAATCGAGGCAAAATTGATTTTACTAAACACAAAAGAATAATAAAAAGATAACATGGATTCGTTTCTTTTGAATAATTTACTATGTCGAGTGGTGAAGCCGAGCATCTTGTTTGCTGAAGATATGATATTGTCGATATGCTCATCAAATATCAGCTTCGAGTCTAAGGTTACCCCTAAGTCCCGGATACTGTTGACTTGGTGTAGAGTCTGTCCATCAACAGAGTAATCAACCCTCACGATGCTAACACTTCTGGTAAATGTAATTTGATAGCATTTGTTAAAATTTATAAAAAGAACATTATTTTTACAATACTCACCAAACCTATCAACATCCTCCTGCAGCCACGTACAATCCTCTATACTATTTATTCTCAAGAATATTTTGATATCATCAGCGTACGTCAAAACGTTTGCATATCGAAAACAGGATGATATACCATTTAAGTAAACGATAAAAAATATTGGACCCAAATGGGAACCCTGGGGCACATCCGATGTAACACGAAATGTTCTGGACTTTTTACCATCGATACAAACAAATTGAGATCTGTTCATTAAATACGACTCTATTCATCTGAGCAAACTGCCCGACATGCCAACCTCAGCCAGTATTCTGAGTAACCGAAAATGATTCATTTTAGCAAACGCCTTCTTCGAGTCAGTATATATAGCATCGATTTGAGTCAGCTCCTCGAATCCCTCATGTAAATATTCAAGAAAATTAATCAAATTTGTATCCAAATGGCGAGCTTCAATGAAACCATGCGGATTTTCAATTATTAGTCTTTTTACATGATGAGCCACAATTTTTGATACAAGTGACTCAAATACTTTTGGAATTGTCGACAAGATCGATATAGGTCGATAATTCTGAATGAGATCTTAACGGCCGCCTTTGTGAACAAGTACAATTTATGAAAGTTTCCAGCAACGCGGAAAGACACCACTCGAGGGTGATTGGTTGAAGATTATTGTCAGTGGGAGAGCAATTGTTGTAGCAAACTCCTTTAAAGAACCCTGGAAAGGAAAACTCAGAAAGAAACCATTAAATAATGAATATACCTCCCACAGTATACTTTAATGATTACATACTTATGCAGTTTTCTAACGAATAATATGCAGATCTTATTTTTGCGTACGGTTTTTTTTTTATGACAACGTATTAAAAGCTTGTCGGGAGTACAACAGGAGATTCCCTAATAGACGAAAACCATCACGCCTGGTTGTTTCCGACGCGACAGTTTCGAATTGGCAAATACCCCACTGATGCTGAAGGGGACTACCTGAAATAGTTATTATGATGCTATGATGGATGAAGTAGAAGTAATAGATTGTGGGCCATACATAATCCGAAAATTAGTACTCGACGCATTGCTGACTGAAGTTTTGCTCGGGGGACCCTAAAAACCGAAGTTTTAAATCTATTTCATAAACCAAAAATTGGTTCAAGCCCTGTGCACAGGAGCTTTGGCGCTCTTGTTTAAACTTTGACAAATCATATCTCTGAAAGTATTGGTTTCAGAGTTAGGAATTATATCTATGGTTTCTTATGATAGAACTTCATCATAAAATAAATTAAATTCAAACATCATAAAAGAATTTAAATTCAACAAGAGTGCCAAAAGTCAATAATCCAAAACCAGCAGACCAATTTTACCCAATAACGAACTTATCCGAGATATTCATTCCTCAAATCTACTATGAAAATTATATGACATCAATTGAAACTTAGCCAATATTCCAGTTTTGTTATACTGGAAATATTCTGAACCCAATTTACCTACCAAAGTATATATTTCATCATACTTTGTTCTCTATAACAGGAGGGTTATTTTATATCAAGAATAACGAACCAGAAATAAACTTGAAATGTCACTTAAAGCAAAATAATATGACATGAATGAACACAGATCATATAATAATTCATAGATAGAATAATTAAGTACAGCCAATGAACTCTATACTAACGTAGTACAGGTTTTCAGCAATGATTCTCTATTAATGTATGGGCGGAAAATTACTTCCAATTCAAGTCCTTCCTAATCTTGTGAATGCCGATGCGATGCCGTGCAAATTCGCTAGAAGATTTTCCTATAGATTTGGTATTCTATCGTATGTGGTATCAGCAGGACGGAGCACCACCGCATGTTGTACGAAATATTGTCATCTGGTTGAACCAAACTTTTAATAGGAGATGGATAAGTCGGCGTTGGCAAGCACTATGGCAGTCGAATTCACTAAAAATAGGAAATTTTTTGTTATTTTTAAACATTTCATTTAATTATTATTGTATTTTTGGCGCTCTTGTTCCTCGGGACAGTTATCGGGTTATCAATTTGTCCAAATGCCTGTAGTTTTCGAATTTTTGGATGAAAATGGTCTAGAACGATTTCGTTCGACTCACTGATCAAGAATCTGTGGTCAAATACGATTCTGTCCGGCCGGTCAGCCGTTAACACGATAACTCTCGAACGGAATGAGCTAGACAGTTGAAATTTTCAGAGTAGGTTTGGGAGATAAATATTTCAGTTAAGTTCGTTATTGGGGAAAATCGACCAGGCCTGATGGTTCCGGAGTAACGAGAAAAATATTTTTTTTCACATTACAATTTTCAAATAATTTTTTTTAAGACGCAGTTTCATTATAAGAATACATTGATATAATGTTCAACTCTAACAAGCTAATACTTTCGGAAATATGATTTTTCAAAATTTCAATAATGAATCGTACTTCTATATGTTTTCACAGAATGCTGTAATTATTCTATGTATGAATTATTATATGATCTGTCTTCGTACATTTATACATGTGATCTTATCCACCTATAAGAGATATGTCAAATTTATTTCTGGTTCGTTACCATGATATAAAATACCCCTCCTGTTCTAGAAAAGGAAGTATGATGGAAAGCAAAATGACCAATGAAAAAATGGGTTCAAGCCCTGTGGACAGGAGCTTTCTGGCGCTCTAGTTCAAACAGACAAATTATATCTCCGAAAGTATTGGTTTCTCAGAGTTGGGAATTATATCAATGTATTCATATAATAGAACTGCATCCTAAAGGAAATTCAATTCAAATAATAGTTTATTTATCAAGATTAAATGAGCAATCATGAGAATGAGAAAAGCACCATGGAAGAAATCAAATTAAATCTGGCCAATTTTGCCCAATAACGAACTTAACCGAGATATTCATCTCCCTAAACTACTCTGAAAATTTCAACTACCTACCTCATTCCGTTCGAGAGTTATATCTATGTCTATGGATGAAAAGCAGTCTCACTACTCTCAGATCTCTTACTTCATGTTCAGTTCCGAAATGTAAGAATTTTCTGAGAAAAACTAATATCGGAGCAAACAACTGAGATTTAACTCACTTCGCTCACAATTCTTCGATTGATTAGTCTCACTCTCAGAAACATCATTTGACATTATGACAATTCATATTCATACATAGAATAATATCATTCTGTGACAACGTTGAAATACGATTTATTATTGAAATTTTGAAAAATCATTTCTGAGATTTTTCTCACTTCGCTCACAATTCTTCGATTGATTAGTCTCAGGAACATCATTTGACATTATGACAATTCATATTCATACATAGAATAATATTATTCTGTGACAACGTTGAAATACGATTTATTATTGAAATTTTGAAAAATCATATCTCCGAAAGTATTAGCTTGTTAGAGTTAAAAATGATATGATTGGATTTTCATGATAAAACTTTTTATTAAAAAAAATTTAATTTGGAATTTGTTTCGTAAAAAAAAAATTTTTTTTTTGTTACTCCGAAACCATTTGTCCGATTTCGCCCAATAACGAACTTAGCCGAGATATTTATCCCCCAAACCTACTCTGAAAATTTCAACTCTCTAGCTCATTCCGTTCGAGAGTTATCGTGCCTACGGCCGGCCGGACCGGCCGGACAGAATGAATTTCGACCACGGATTCTTGATCAGTGAGTCGAACCAAATCGTTTAAGACCATTTTCATCGAAATATTCGAAAATTACAGACATTTGGGCAAATTGATAAGCAGTTCCGAGGAACTAGAGCGCCAAAAACCTCAGTTATCGTAGAGTTATGAGGATTATAGGATATTATAATTTTCGGGTGATATGTAATATAATGCCTTCGGATGATCCATATGATGATGGAGATATAAAGTTTGGTAAGTTAATCAAATTGGGTTCAGAATATCTCCGGAATATTGTTTCAATTGATATTAGTAGGTATAATATTTTCAGTGTAGATTTGATGAATGAATATCTCGGATAAGTTCGTTATTAGGTAGGATCGGTCTGGTTGTTTCGGATTAATAATTTCTGGCACTCTTGTTGAATGTTCTTTTATGATGCAGTTCTATCATAAGAATTAATTGATATTGTCCACAGGGCTTTCCCACTTTTTGGCGCTCTAGTTCCTCGGAACTGAGTGCTTATCAATTTGCCCAAATGTCTGTAATTTTCGAATATTTCGATGAAAATGGTCTTAAACGATTTGGTTCGACTCACTGATCAAGAATCCGTGGTCGAAATTCATTCTGTCCGGCCGGTCCGGCCGTAGGCACGATAACTCTCGAACGGAATGAGCTAGAGAGTTGAAATTTTCAGAGTAGGTTTGGGGGATAAATATCTCGGCTAAGTTCGTTATTGGGCAAAATCGGACAAATGGTTTCGGAGTAACAAAAAAAAAAATTTCTTTTTACCGAACAAATTCCAAATTAAATTTTTTTTAATAAAAAGTTTTATCATGAGAATCCAATCATATCATTTTTAACTCTAACAAGCTAATACTTTCGGAGATATGATTTTTCAAATTTCAATAATAAATCGTATTTCAACGTTGTCACAGAATAATATTATTCTATGTATGAATATGAATTGTCATAATGTCAAATGATGTTCCTGAGACTAATCAATCGAAGAATTGTGAGCGAAGTGAGAAAAATCTCAGATATGATTTTTCAAAATTTCAATAATAAATCGTATTTCAACGTTGTCACAGAATGATATTATTCTATGTATGAATATAAATTGTCATAATGTCAAATGATGTTCCTGAGACTAATCAATCGAAGAATTGTGAGCGAAGTGAGTTAAATCTCAGTTGTTTGCTCCGATATTAGTTTTTCTCAGAAAATTCTTACATTTCGGAACTGAACATGAAGTAAGAGATCTGAGAGTAGTGAGACTGCTTTTCATCCATAGACATAGATATAACTCTCGAACGGAATGAGGTAGGTAGTTGAAATTTTCAGAGTAGTTTAGGGAGATGAATATCTCGGTTAAGTTCGTTATTGGGCAAAATTGGCCAGATTTAATTTGATTTCTTCCATGGTGCTTTTCTCATTCTCATGATTGCTCATTTAATCTTGATAAATAAACTATTATTTGAGTTGAATTTCCTTTAGGATGCAGTTCTATTATATGAATACATTGATATAATTCCCAACTCTGAGAAACCAATACTTTCGGAGATATAATTTGTCTGTTTGAACTAGAGCGCCAGAAAGCTCCTGTCCACAGGGCTTGAACCCATTTTTTATTTTATTTATTAAAAAGTGGCAAATTGATGACATGCAGATATTTTGAAGTCTAATATCACGGAAACGAAGCCATATCTAAAAAATTTACGTTACATTTTTTATCAAGAATATCAGTATACGTTTCTTAATTTTTGGCCTCGAGTTTTGAATCAGTCTGTATATGTATACAGGGTGGGCCACGGTCGATGGTACCCTGGACTTCTACAGATAACGGGACACGTACGATTCTATTGAAAATTTGGTTTCTTGGGTAGGAAGCGGTGTTGCCGCTTAAATCAAAAATTGGTTCAAGCCCTGTGGACAGGAGCTTTGGCGCTCTTGTAAAAACTTTGACACATCATATCTCCGAAAGTATTGGTTTCTCAGAGTTGGGAATGATATCAATGTATTCTTATGCTAGAATAATTAGATGATCATAAAGGAAATTCAAATAATAGTTTATTTATCTAGATTAAATGAGCAACCTTCAATGCTTAAAAAATTATCATTTGAAACAAATGATCAATCTGCAATCTTCAATGCTTTAATGCTTCAAGAGTTGTAATTAAAAAAAAACAACAGTCCCAAAAATTATTAATCTGAAACCTCCAGACCGTTTCTACCCAATAACGAAGTTATCCGAGATATTCATTCCTTGAATCTACTCTGAAAATTATATTACATCAATTGAAACTTGGTCGATATTCCAGTTTTGTTTTTACTGGAAATATTCTGAACCCAAGTTTATTAACTTACAAATCATATATTTTCAACATCATATCGATTATCCATGACCTATCCAAGATAGCTGAGATTGTATAATGGTTCATTTTGCATTCAATCAAACTTTGTTTTCTAGAACAGGAGGTATTTTATATCAAGAATTTTGAATAGCACTAGAAAAAATAAATATGACATAACACTCACTTTGAAATCTGTAGACAGAGACAATACCTTCTATTTCTCTATGAGATGACGATCACAGAACACTAATATATGACAATGACGACACATAGAATGTATCTTACCTAGGGTATATTCTGTGTGATATGTATGAACACTCTGTTACGAGGGACAACAGCGCCAAAAAGTGCGTTTTTGCAAATGGAAAACATCATAAGATGTATTGAAGGTTTTCGAATTAAAAGCAAGTTTTCATGCCATGGGAATATTGAGGTAGATTTTGTATTAGGTATGCATGAAATGTCATAGAACATGTGCATTATGATAATTTAACAATCGCCATGGATTGTAAAGTATTGTTGGCTTTATTAACGGAGATTTATTGAAAAAATGATTCAAATGAAACGCAATAATTATACAAATGAAGTTTTGATGAAATTGTTTATTCTTCACGGTCAATGCGATAAAATTGTAGGAAGAATGCAGAATGCTTAATCCTGAATATAAGTTCTGGTTATAGGCCTGAATCCAATTCTGTACTTCTGGTCAAAGCATGAGGATCATAATAAGACAATACATAGATAAAATGTTATCCTCTTTTCAAGTTATAAGTTTCGGCATTGTTCGCCCCGCCTTAAGTTTTGATCCATTAAGGATGCAATTATTCTGAAATCGCACAAATTTTCTCTTTTCATTGGTTCTAAACTCGGTTCTAAGTAAGGATACATCTTATTAAACATTCTGCATGTTCTTGCTAGAATTTAATCGCATTGACCGTGAGAAATAAACAATTTCATCAAAACTTAATTTGTATAATTATAGCCTTCCATTCGAATCGTTGAATCGATGCCAATTGTCAAATTATGATAGTTTACAATATGTTCTATGAAATTTTATGTATACAAAATGTTTTGCGCAAAAAAATAAGTAAATCAGTTTATTACTCGGAAACTGCTAGAGATGAGGATGAGGAAGTTGATACATAAATAATCAGGAGGCTATGGTGAATTGAAAAAAAAAATAATATACAGGCTCTTCCGTTTGGAATATCAAAGTAGTTAGTTCTTATTGGTGCTCTTGTTCCTCGGAACAGAATGTTTATCAATTTGCCCAAATGTCTGTAATTTTCGATTTTTTTTATGAAAATGGTCTTGAACGATTTGGTTTTACTCACTGATCAAGAATAAGTGATCAAAATCGATTCTATCTGGCCGGCCGGCCCTCTGTTAACACGATAACTCTCGAACGGATTGTCAACGCAGTTGAAATTCTCAGAGTAGGTTAAGGAGATAAATATCTCGGTTAAGTTCGTTATTGGGTAGAATCGGCATGATGGTTTCGGAGTAACGAAAAAAAAAATTTTTTACATCACAATTATTTTAAGTTGCAGTTTCATCAAAAGAACCCATTGTTATAATTTTCAACTCTAACAAGCAAATACTTTCGGAGATATGATTTTTCAAAATTTCAATAATACATCGTAGTTCTATGAATTCACAGAATGCGAACACAGAATCTGTCTGTGTTCACTGTTTTAATAATTGTCCTCTTATCTAGCTATTAGAGACTTGTCAATTCTCAGTTTGAAAATATTTTCTGTTGGAAAACAAGTATCTGATTATTGAATTTCTGAATATATACAAGACTGCTTTGAAGCCGAAAATCATATTGACTGATTACATATTGAATAATTTATGTATAAATATTGGGGATGATGTTTCAGAAGATTTAGAATTGGATCATTTTAATGATGTAGTTTATGAAGGCAATAGGAAAGAAAAACATAATGGAATCATCAAAAGAAATTACTGAATAATATTACCTTTTACTTCCTCAAGTAGTGAGACATGTTCCTATATACAGTATATTTATAATGTTGCTAGCAAAAACATGCTGAAATATGGATCTACATTTGTGTATCAAACATTTTTTTCTTGACTTAAGGTCCATAATACAGAAAAGAATGTGTAAGTGGTATGAACTATTAAATTTTAAATTATGAAAAGGGCACCGTATATTATTAATATATTTTGAACTACCTATTAAAATAATTTGTTCGTCAGCCTCTACCTACTCAAATATCAGGACTAAATGGACAATCTGCTATGATTGTCTCCAGCCTTGCTGTAGACATTTCGATGATATTTTCCTTAGGTATTTCGAGTTGTGAAAATTATGATCCGAGTGTAAGTTGCAACAACCCATTCCACGAGGTTGAATCATTGCAGAATGCTCATTTAATCTTGATAAATAAATTTAATGGCAATTTTTTAAGCATTAAGGCATTGAAGCATTGCAGATTGCTCTTTTTTGGCGCTCTAGTTCCTCGGAACTGAGTGCTTATCAATTTGCCCAAATGTCTGTAATTTTCGAATATCTCGATGAAAATGGTCTTAAACGATTTGGTTCGACTCACTGATCAAGAATCCGTGGTCGAAATTCATTCTGTCCGGCCGGTCCGGCCGGCCGGCCGTAGGCACGATAACTCTCGAACGGAATGAGCTAGAGAGTTGAAATTTTCAGAGTAGGTTTGGGGGATAAATATCTCGGCTAAGTTCGTTATTGGGCAAAATCGAAGGATGGTTTCGGAGTAACAAAAAAAAATTTTTTTTTTTACGAAACAAATTCCAAATTAAATTTTTTTTAATAAGCAGTTTTATCATAAGAATCCACTTATACCATTTTTAACTCTAACAAGCTAATACTTTCGGAGATATGATTTTTCAAAATTTCAATAATAAATCGTATTTCAACGTTGTCACAGAATGATATTATTCTATGTATGAATATGAATTGTCATAATGTCAAATGATGTTCCTGAGACATTATCGAAGAATTGGGAGCGAAGTGAGAAAAATCTCAGTTGTTTGCTCCGAAATTAGTTTTTCTCAGAAAATTCTTACATTTCGGAACTGAACTTGAAGTAAGAGATCTGAGAGTAGTGAGACTGCTTTTCATCCATAAACATAGATATAACTCTCGAACGGAATGAGGTAGGTAGTTGAAATTTTCAGAGTAGTTTAGGGAGATGAATATCTCGGTTAAGTTCGTTATTGGGCAAAATTGGCCAGATTTAATTTGATTTCTTCCATGGTGCTTTTCTCATTCTCATGATTGCTCATTTAATCTTGATAAATAAACTATTATTTGAATTGAATTTCCTTTAGGATGCAGTTCTATTATATGAATACATTGATATAATTCCCAACTCTGAGAAACCAATACTTTCGGAGATATAATTTGTCTGTTTGAACTAGAGCGCCAGAAAGCTCCTGTCCACAGGGCTTGAACCCATTTTTTAAATGATAATTTTTGAAGCATTTTTTTGTAAACGCCACTTTTTTAAATTTAATTTCTTTCATGATGCAGTTCTATCATAAGAATCCATTGATATAATTCTCAACTCTGAGAAACCAATACTTTCGGAGATGTAATTAGTCTGTTTGAACAATAGCGCCAAGAAGTCCCTAGGGCTTGAACCATTTTTTTTATATAAGCGGCAACACCACAGAGCTGAGAATATTCTCGATCGATAGAGCAGTGGTTCCTACCTAAGAAAGCATATTTTTAATAAAATCATACGACCCGTTCTCCGTAAAAGTCCAGGGTACCATCGACCGTGGCCGATATATACCGGTATACTGATATATACAGGTATCGGTTTCAAAACATCTTGCACCGCTGTCTGATGCCTAATTTCCATCGCCTCTTGTCATAAAAATTAAAACTCCTTATACACTCACCTCCTTAGAAAAATCGGAACTTTTTCTCCTACTGGGTGTCAATTCCTCACGTGACACGCTATCACCGTAGTAATCGTCGGTTACACGGAGTCTTTCTTTATTTTCCATTTTGACCGGCTCAGAATACGAATACACCGAATAACCCGACATTTCGATGGTCGAAAACAAACTGGAATAACGATATATCACCGATTCTGCACAATATCGGACTAACCGAAACGAATTCACTCATCGAATTAGCAAATCCTGTTTGAACACCTACTTGATTGCGAGAATGAGTGTGTTACGGGTAGGTGTTTGTTCTCAAATTTGTTGTATTGAATTAATTATTCAAGAATATGCCAGCCAGGAGACGATCGCTGAAGACAATAAATGAACGAAATGGATTTCAAGATAAAGTGCTGAATTAAATGGCAAATCAAAAAAGTGTATCGGTGTTTGGTATTCGACCTTGAAATTCATACCACAATTTCGGAGAGAAATGTTATGAATAAAAGATTGAGGTTTCCGAATATTCTCATTGGACATGATAGTCGGAAAGCTAATAGCCAAATTGTCGTGATCGAACTATTGATAAGTTGTGTATGAATTGGTACTTAATAGGTCTCTTGCATATATTTTTTTTATTATCAAAATCGATTATTATATCCATAAGAATAATAAAAAATGGGTTCAAGCCCTGTGGACAGGAGCTTTCTGGCGCTCTAGTTCAAACAGACAAATTATATCTCCGAAAGTATTGGTTTCTCAGAGTTGGGAATTATATCCATATATTCATATGATAGAAGTGCATCATAAAGGAAATTCAATTCAAATAATAGTTTATTTATCAAGATTAAATGAGCAATCATGAGAATGAGAACTGCACATTGGAAGAAATCAAATTAAATCTGGCCAATTTTGCCCAATAACGAACTTAACCGAGATATTCATCTCCCTAACCTACTCTGAAAATTTCAACTACCTACCTCATTCCGTTCGAGAGTTATATCTATGTCTATGGATGAAAAGCAGTCTCACTACTCTCAGATCTCTTACTTCATGTTCCGTTCCGAAATGTAAGACTTTTCTGAGAAAAACTAATTTCGGAGCAAACAACTGAGATTTTTCTCACTTCGCTCACAATTCTTCGATTGATTAGATAATGTCATGTCTCAGGAAAATAAGTTGACATTATGACAATTCATACATAGAATAATTATATCATTCTGTGACTACGTTGAAATACGATTTATTATTGAAATATTGAAAAATCATATCTCCGAAAGTATCAGCTTGTTAGAGTTAAAAATTATATCATTGGATTCTTATGGTAAAACTGCTTATTGTAAATAAATTAATTTGGAATTTGCTTTGTAAAAAAAAATTTTTTTTTTGTTACTCCGAAACCATCTGTCCGATTTTGCCCAATAACGAACTTAGCCGAGATATTCATCTCCCAAACCTACTCTAAAAATTTCAACTGTCTAGCTCATTCCGTTCGAGAGTTATCGTGCCTACGGCCGGCCGGACGGCCGGACAGAATGAATTTCGACCACGGATTCTTGATCAGTGAGTCGAACCAAATCGTTTAAGACCATTTTCATCGAAAAATTCGAAAATTATAGACATTTGGGCAAATTGATAAGCAATCGGTTCCGAGGAACTAGGGCGCCAAAAAGTTCAACCGCCGTCAAAAATTTCATTTTCAACGAGAAAACGATCATTCAAATTTGGATGCACATAACAACTGATAAACGATCGAAACTAGGCGCCCGCCCGTGACGTCACCCGTCATATCTACTCTCACTCTCTTCTCCGTGTCCGTTTTACTCTTAGTTTCGCTGTAACAATCAGATGGACTCGCCGAGGGTAGATTTTGATTACGTCTCTCTCTTCTCGTGCCCGTTTCACTCTTTGTTTCGCTGTAGAAAACATATGGTCTCGCCGAGTGTAGATTTTGATTATGTCAGCCGTCATAGCAACGATTGAATCTATTAGAAGCGTTTCACCTCATTTGAATTTGCTTCCTGATATTCCGATTTTCAATACCGAAATATTGAAATTTTATTAATTTTGAAAGTGGATGAGGGCATACATGATGATCTGATATTGAAGTGGATTCAGAAAAACATAAACATATGGTATTTCGTGTTACATTCAAGAGACCTATTGAAAGTAATAACTGGCAAAATGAGGTATGTACGTATTTATTAGTTTGCCGAACAGGAAATAAAATAGTCATAGGAATTAGGGGATATGAAACAAAAATTCAGAAGTTTTCAACAAGATTTCACCCGGAAGCAAATTATCATACAGCAGAAAAAATGGGAAAGTCCTGTGGCAGGAGCTTTGGCGCTCTTGTTCAAACTTTGACAAATCATATCTCCGAAAGTATTGCTTTCTCAGAATTGGAAATGATATCAATGGATTCTTATGATACAACTGCATCATGAAAAAAATAAACTCAAAAAAAATATCATTAAAAAAAAAGAGTAGGCACCTACCCAAAATTATTAATCCGAGATATTTTGTTTTTACTGGAGATATTCTGACAACATATGGATTATCCACGGGCATTAGTATATCACATAAAAGTATAATATATTATAATCCTCATAATTCTACGATAGCTGAAATAAATTTGACATGTCTCTTACAGGAAAATACAATGACATGTACGAGTATGAAAACACATTATAGAATAATTGTATATATAATATAATATAGGTTTATTTAGCACTTGGCTATTAGTCTCCCCTTGAATTGTCTCAGAGAAGGAGCACTTTTAATATCACTCGGCAGATCATCAAAATAGCGAACACCATCATAAAATAACGTTTTCTGTAGGTTTGTCGTTCTCACCAAAGGAACATTGAAATTCTTATTTGATCTTATGTTATAGTCATAAAAATTTCAGCTTCTCTGCAGATATGATTTCAGATAACTAGGCTGATGATTGTGCACTATTCCATATATTAAGACCAAATTCACCCTTCTGATAATCTGCCTGACATTCAGCCAATTCAATTGATCCAACATATCCTTTATCGGAGTATACCTATCACAACTCAATATAATTCTCATTACCCTATTTTGCTGTAATTGTAATATATTCAGCTCTTCATTAGTGCAAGATATAAGTAACGAGCAAACATACGAAAAATGAGGCAAAATTATAGTACTATACACTATCATCTTAGTCCATTGAGACAAAAAACGCGATACCCGATTAAAGAACCCTATCTTTTTACCAATCTTTCTACATACATATTCAATATGATTACTGAAACACAATTGGGGATCCAAGATCACTCCCAAGTACTTAATTTCGAAAACAAATTCAATTTTTTTTCCCTGTATATTCACCGAACACCCTGAGTCGTAGAATTTTTGACAATTTGCTCTAGATCCAATTATCATACATTTAGTTTTCGAACTATTCAATTTTAATTTATTTTGACAAAGCCATTCTGTGAAAACAGAAGTACGATTTATTATTGAAATTTTGAAAAACCATATCTTCGAAAGTATTAGCTAGTT
Source organism: Halyzia sedecimguttata (assembly GCA_937662695.2). Lineage (NCBI taxonomy): Eukaryota > Metazoa > Arthropoda > Insecta > Coleoptera > Coccinellidae > Halyzia > Halyzia sedecimguttata. The sequence continues at coordinate 43,110,519 of OW569413.2, read as the reverse complement.
AGAGTTGAAAATTATATCCATGTATTTTTTGGTGAAACTACATCTTGAAAAAAAATGAATTTGTAATGTAAAAAAAAATTTTTTTTCGTCACTCCGAAACCATCAGGCTGATTTTGCCCAATAACGAACTTAACCGAGATATTTATCTCCCAAATCTACTCTGGAAATTTCATCTGTCTAGCTAATTTCTTTCGAGAGTTATCGTGTCTACGGCCGGCCGGGCCGAATTGATTTTTCCAACGGATTCTTCATCAGTGAGTCGAACCAAATCGTTTAAAACCATTTTCATCAAAAGATTTGAAAATTACATACATTTGGGAAAATGGATAAGCACTCTGTTCCAAGGAACAAGAGCTGCAAAATGAGCGAACTGTAGCTCTAAGTGTCTGGTTTTCAGATCTGGCCATAAATATACAGACTTCAGAAATTTCGTGACCGTTGTGGATTCCTGTCCACCAAATGTTCATTTATGATAAATCAAGTGTTTACTCTCTTATATCTGAATGATTTGTTTGCGCCTCGTTTGATAACTTTTTCAGTTTCAGGCAAGTTCATGTCGTTTGCGTTTCTGACAATTTTGGATCAGATATTGTTTTACGTTCTTTCAATAAACCTTGATTCAATATCTGAATATTTGTTTTTCAATAATGCCTAGACGTAAACTTAGTGCTGATGAAGCCAATAGGCCAATAGGGTTATGAGTATGATAGAGGCGGGACGTAATCAGAGAGAGGTGCGAATTTCTTTCAAGTTAATGAAAGCGTAGTTCCCCGGCTCGTCCATCCATATTCGATATTGAGAAGCTGAAAACGTGACCTAAAGACCGAGAAGTTAACGCCCAAGATCTACGACTCCTGCACAGGATCGGTTTCTGACTGTGTCTATCTCGGTGTCTACCCATAGAGAGCCTTTGATTACATGTCAAATCATGTAACAGCGCCTTTTAAACGCTACTGGTGTTTTGGTTTCGATTGAAACAGTCAATGGAGGTCTGTATTATTCACAGATGAGTCGAGATATGGATGGTTTTCGGATATTCGGCGTGATTGGGGAATGGACCCATACTCTGGTGCCCAGAAATCGCAGATCGGTTCAGGAAGTTCATCGTTCATCCGTTCAGAGGTGGTACAGTTACATATATCCTAGTTTGAGTTCACTGTGGACTTATTATGAACACTACAAAAGTAACTACACTCTTGTCCGCTACAGTTTTTTCGTCTGACATATGTTTTGGAAACAAAGTTTCCATCTTCAAAGACGAAGCGCCACCAAAGCACGCAGACCATTTCTACAATCTAGTATGGGTTGTTATTATACCCTAAGTCATAAACCGATTAGTGAGAATAATGAATTGTTAATAGGGGTTAGATCATTATTGAGTAATATATCTTTTCTCTTATACATGTCGATTCCCTCAAGTGTAATTTGGAAAATCATTTTTCTTTCTTTCTTGAAGTTTACATTGTTTAGCTGATGCAAACTTCAAAAAAGAGAGAAAAATGATGATATGGTCATCAACTAGTTCAGAAAATTATCAACAAACATAAGGATAAGAATCTCTTCAGTAACATTACCCTAACGAAAGAAATAAAAGCGGTAAAAGGTTTCCATGCTTTCACGTTCCATCCGAAAACAAACTCCAGAATATTTTTAAAAAGGTTAATATAAAACTGGCTCTCAAAACTTCCACGAAAATTAAACAACTTCAAGGAAATACATTCGATAAAACTCCGGACATGTCTCACTAATCGGTTTATGACTCAGGGCCTGTTTCACCACTTGCTGATAAGTCCCGGATATGAATCCAGCAGATAAAATATCTGCTGGATAAATCTGTCGGATAATTATTTTCTGTTTCACCACGCGGGTCCAGGATAAAATATCTACTAGATAGCTAACTGACAATTTAATGGGAGGTGTGTTTGGCAACGTCGCATTTATGCTTGATACTGGTTAAACAAACGTAAGGTGGGGCCTTGTAACTTGTATGTATTTATGTCTCTGTGATGATTGTTGCATAAAATCAAAATGTAAATAATTTAGGATGACCTGGACCTAAACTATTCCTCGTAGTATTCGGCAAAATGATCAACTCGGGTTCTAATTTCACGACGTTTTCGTGGAAGTGAGATACGTACAAGGAAATCGTCAAACTTGTCCTCTATAAAAACTCGAAAAGATACATGTTCACACAAATAAGCTGCTGCTGCTCCAAAAACAGTTCAAGAAAGAATGACATCTTCGCCTGTCAAACATCACTCGATAATAGTGTTGAGTAGGACATACAAGAGGCGCTTCATTTGTCCCGGACATGACGTCAAAATGTAAGAGTGCCTCGAAATTTAAAATTGTACTACTTCAATTTATTTGTCGCGGTCGAGCGAGAGCGAGGCAGAGGCAGATAAAGAAATTCCATTTTGTGTCGGAACCTTTGATGTGAGGGTAGTAGAATTGCCTAATTTCATAATAATTGTACTAAACAATCAAATGTGTTAATGTGGTTCATCCTCCAAATATCTGTCCGTTAGATATGTTCTTGCCGAAACCCTCTATACATAAGCTAAGCACTCTTACAACTTTCCAAGTTCGAGTGACAAACCTCCTAGAGAGCTTACTCATCAATACCGCAGTGACAAAAGCACGTCGCGTCTAACATTTGAGGCGCCAGGAGGCGCGCATAATTCGTACTATAATAACTTCAAATGGTTCAGTACGCCTCGCCTCTTTTGAAGTGGGACATTGTACTGGCTCAGGACAAAAAAGAGGCTACTCTTACAAACTCTTTTTCAAGTCGTGTCCTACTCAACACTACTCGATAACATGTCATTGCGCATATGAATGACGCCTGTCATGATAAAAGTTGGGTTAGCCAACGAATAAAAATATAATGGCCGATTCATCTAGGTGTTAAATTATCCGGGAGTTTATCAGCTAGTTTAACCTATCCGACACGTGTGAAACACAATTTTCAGGGTTATCTGTTGGATAAGTTATGAATAGCTTATCCAGGAATTTATCAGCAAATGGTGTAATAAAAAACCATAGTAGAAATTGTTTGCATGATTTGCATGATGATAGTAGCGCTTCGTCTCTGAAGATAGAAACTTTGTTTCCGAAACATATGTCAAACGACAAAAACTCTAGTGGACAAGAGTGTAGTTTCTTTTGTAGTGGTACAGTTAGGTCCGTTGTATACCAGCACGACGAGACCGCAACGCGAGATTTGCGCCGCATCGCCGTATCTTTGGCGAGGGCGCTTCAAAAAATGTGTTTATTTTATTATATTCAACGATTCGGTATGGAATACAATATACCAAATTTCTTTCGAATATGGGAGTATATAATAATATTAATATTATATATATAAATTATATATTAGTTATTTTTGTATCTAGTGCGCGAAATGCTACTTTGGTGATCGAGAACTGATTTTTTTTAACGAGGCGCAGCCGAGTTAAAAAAAATAGTCGAGATCACCAAAGTATTTCGCGCATGAGATGCAAACAAAATTTTTTCTACAAACTTCAAAAATATTGTTCTAAAATAAGTAACATGCTTAGCTTAATATGAAAAATAGTATGGAACTGGCTTAGACTGTTTTTCCAAATCAAGTAATTACTGTAACTATGGAAATAAAATGGCATTTGTTGACCATTATTTCAAAGTGACAGTTCTTGATAATTATTTTGGAGTGACTTTTTATTCGCGTCAATTTCGTGCGTGATATTTATAACTGTGAAATAATGGAAATTTCGAGCGACGATGATGTAAGCAGTACCTCACCTAACTAGGCAGATGCGGCCAATTCTGTAATTTTAAATCTTTCACCGGAGAAATCGAGGAACATAAAGGTTAAAATATAAAAATTCCATATAGTTTACATGCAGTGTGCGAAGTAGGTATTTCGCACACTACTTCGCGCACGGTGTCATGGTAACGAAGGAAAATGAAAAAAAGGGTCACTTCGCATATTGTTGTCAATGCGCGAACCTTGACATTTTTTGACGTTTGTAGAAAAAATAATATAATGATCAGTATAAGCCAAAAACCTAAGAAATTTATCTTGAACCCGTTGAATTCTGGTAATATAATATTTATAACGGTGAATACTCTATTCTGAGCTAGACAAGTTGTATTCCATACCGAATCGTACCGCGACTTCTAGCGACAAGAAGTCGCGGTCGCGTTATGGTCTCGTTGTTCTGGTATACGAGCAGCCTTACTGTTTGAGGAGGCATTTGTTTCGATGGACGTACAGAATGTTGTTGCTTGATGCTAACATAAATGCGCAGATTTGCATAGAGCAAATCATTGACAATAGTATTTCTTTGTTTCATGCTGCTATTGGGCCACATTTCTTATTTTTGGACGATAATGCACCACCCCATTGTGCGTGAAACTCTGGAAATCCATGGTATTCCACATTTGGCCCTGACCCCTCGGTCGGCAGACCTCAATCCCATTGAATACGCTTGGGATCAGCTACAAATAGCTTTGGATTCTCATCAATCAGCTCCACATACACTCCAAGAACTCAGATCGTTTTTATGGCAACTTCAACAACCTGATCGAAAGTATGCAAAGGCGTTGTCAGGCTGTGGTTGATTTTCGAGGAGGCCATACTCTTTACTGAACTTTATTTTTAAAATTTCTTGAGTGAACTGATTTTGCACTACAAGTAACAAAAACATATTTTCACCTGAAAGTGTGAAACTTATAAAGAAATGGGCAAAAGAGTGAGTGAGTAAACATTTAGGTATGTCATATTTAAAAAATTGGTGAAAAAAAATGGAAACAACTTTTGAAACAGTCTCAAAAATTCTGAACATCCTTAGCAGTATTTTTGTACAGTTCCGGAGTAATATTGAGACAATCGAAAAAGATATTTCCAAATTCTTACTTATCTTAAGAAAGATCTATGAACTTCAAAAAATGTGTTTATTCTATTATATTCAACGATTCGCTATGGAATACAATATACCAAAATTCTTTCGAATATGGGGGTAGTCATGATCAGTATAAGCAGTAATGATCAGTATAAGCCAAAAACCTAAGAAATTTATCTTGAACCCGTTCAATTCTGGTAATATAATATTTATAACGGTGAATACTCTATTCTGAGCTAGACAAGTTGTATTCCATACCGAATCGTATTTCCGATTATTATTATTGTTTAATTGTTTTGAATAGAAAACCGATTTTCCAGTTCATTGCGGAATTATTCAATATCAGCTTGACCCTCATGAATTTTATTACAACAATAAATTCACATTCAAGTTTTGGAATCTCCGAACAAAACAGCTTCTGTTAACTGAATGCATTTCAATTTAACGCGAACGTATACACACTGGTGATGATAATAAAGGTCAATGTCGGTATTAAAGGCGGAAAAATGTGCATGGCGATTGAAAACACTATAAAAGAGTTTTAATAACATCATGGCGTGACTAATGGGAGGAATAATTAGAAAATTGTGCAAGGTCTCCGAAGATATATTTTATTCTTCCAAGTAAGAAGACATATATCGTTCAAATATCAATATGCTGAGATAATGAATCGAATAATTTGTTGGTTATGACCAATTTGGAATCTTTGACATTAAATAGGAGCTCTCAAGTTAACTAGATATTGTAATTTTTGGCAACAGAGTACACAAATGAGGAAACCATTTTTGAGATATTTTGTATAATTATCTTCAGTTTCTGATTTTATATTTAAAAAAATGAATAAATACAATAAATCTCTGAAAATTTCGGAAAATTAAATGCGGCTGGAAAATTTTGTTTGAATTTCAGCGGAATCTGACACAAAGTCTCTGTAATATAAAATTGTTCAGAAAAGAATTTTAATTTTTTTTTTTAAAGAAAGTTGATTTTTTTTTTTTAGAAATACGATTGTCTACGAGGGCACAAATTCTTCCTCCTGCGTTCATTAAAGAATAATAGAAAAGTATAATTTCATTTTTACATCCTAATCCTCGAACTTCCATCCTATAAAAAATGCAATAGCTACCAAAAAAAAATTGGTTCAAGCCCTTTGGACAGGAGCTTTGGCGCTCTTGTTCAAACTTTGACAAATTATATCTCCGAAATTATTGGTTTCTGGGAATGCAAATATAAATGGATTCTTGAGCGACCCATACACGCTCAATATTATTGTGCAATGTGGGTTGTACAATATATTGGCGGTGGCCCCTAGACGGTAAATATTATTGTAGCATATGTTGGTTGGTCAAAAATTTCTATTGTATGTAGGCGATATTCATGGTTGTGCAAAATATTGCGTTATTGCGCAACCATTCAATATCGCCCACACACGATCAATTATATTGCACAAATATAAAATTTTGTACAATAATATTGAGTGTGTATGGGCTGCATTACGATTGAACTGCATCATGGAAGAAATTAAACAGACCTATTCTCCCCAATAACGAACTTATCCGAGATATTCATTCCTCAAATCTACTCTGAAAATTATATTATATCAATTAAAACTTAGACAATATTGCAGATTTGTTTTTACTGGAGATATTCTGAACCCAATTTGATTATGTATATTACCAAAGAATATATTTCCATCATCATATGGATTATCCACGGGCATTATATTATCACCCTAAACGTATAATATCATATCATCCTCATAATTCTACGATAGTTGAGGTCATTTAATTGGTCATTTTGCATTCAATCATAATTTGTTTTCTAGAACAGAAGGTGTATTTCATTGTATTTCATATCAAGAATAACGAACCAGAAATAATTTTGGCATTTATCTCTCATAGGAAAATAAGATGACATGTAAGAACACAGACCATATAATAATTCATAGATAGAATAATCAAGTACAGCATTCTGTGAAAACATATATAGAAGTACGGTTCATCATTGAAATTTCGAAAAATCATATCTCCGAAAGTATTAGCTTGTTTGAGTTGAAAATGATATCGATGGATTTTTATGGTGAAATTGCATCTTAAAATTTTAATTTGAAATTTGTAATGTAAAAAATTTTTTTTTTTTCGTTACTCCAAAACCATAAGGCCGATTTCATCCAATAACGAACTTAACCAAGATATTCATCTCCAAAACCTACTTTGAAAATTTCAACTGCCTAGCTCATTCTGTTCGAGAGGTATTGTAGAAACAAAATTTTAAAATTTTTTTGACTCTTTACGGCAACCCGATCAATACATAACTTCGCATGCATATATAAGTCTTTATTCCACAATTCGATGATAAATTTCAGATAGATCGAGTGATCGGTTTCGGAAACATTCATTAAAAATTTATTTACTAAAAACGGCCATAACTTCGGAACCGCTTGGTGGATTTCGCCCGTTAACGACCTCGTCCGAGATATTCACGCTCCAAACCTACCCTGCAAATTTCAATCCTCCAACTCCTTTCGTTCGAGATTTATCGTATTAACAGCTGGACGGACAGAATCAATTGCAACCATGGATTCTTGTTCAGTGAGTCGAACCAAATCGTTTAAGACCATTTTCAACCAAAAATTCGAAAATTACAGACATTCGGGCAAATTGATAAGCACTCTGTTCCGAGGAACATGAGCGCCAAAAATGTGTTCAAGCCCTGTGGACAGGAGCTCTGGCGCTCTAGTTCAAACTTTGACAAATCATATCTCCGAAAGCATTGGTTTCTCAGAGTTGGGAATGATATCAATAGAATCTTATGATAGAACTGCATCATAAAATAAAATAAATTGAATACGAATTCGTTGATATAATTCCCAACTCGGAGAAACAAATACTTTCGGAGTTATGATTTGTCAAAGCTCCTGTCCACAGGACTTTCCCACTTTTTCAATATGGCTTCTGTGCGTCAATTCTCAAGAATTTTCGTAATTATATTCAAACCGTAGGTCTATGACTCATATCATGTTGGATTTATATACAGTGCGCGTCAAATGGAACAAATTCATTTTCTCAGAAGAAAAATATTTGGCAACAAAATCCTGAAACAGGTCAATTTTTGTTTCACTTTTACCAAATTTTTATGCATTTTTTAGGATTTTTGTTGCACCCTGTGCCATTCCCATCAACCCTCTACATTTTTTTAATTGGGAAAGTGGGTCATGTGGTACTTTTTTGGCAAGGTCTTTGTATCTTCTTTACAGGCGTGCAGAAATTTTCAAGAAAAAACATTTCTTTTTTGAAAAATAGTTAGTTCAAAGAGGTTTTCAGTATGTGCACTTTGTCATGGCTCATTTACTTCGAGACGATGGTACCTGATGAAATTTGTCACCGAATGAAAGTTGACCATTACAGTTTTGTTCATGCACAACTGTCAACCCCTTTCAACCCCCTCACATTTTTTTCTCAATTAAAGGGTTCGTAGGGGTTGAAAGTTGTGCATGAACAAAACTGTAATGGTCGACTTTCATTTGCTAGTGCTTTGCGATAGCCTCAAAATTGTATCTTCATCCTTAAAATTGTCGTATTCTATTTGTCGGAAGAAGATAAGTTCAAATAAGTCACAACCGATTCTGGATCAGTTGGGAGGGCAAATAGAAAGCTACTACAGATTTTTATTAGGCAAAAGTACATTGAAATAAATTCTCTTGCACTCTGGGAAAAATATTTCTATATAAAATTCTTAAAAAGCTCTAACGTGAAGTCGGGAGTTTTTGCACGCATGTTCTATTGTCTATTAACTAGAGGTCGCCAAATTCTTGAAAATTTCAAGATCTTGTCTTGATTTCTGACGAAGGATTCTGATCTCCGAAGCATTACGAAATAGTTGTTTTATCGTTGATTTTGTTTCGTTATTGTTTGTTAGGAAACATTTTTCTATACAATGCATCTGAAGAATATCTTGTGTTTCTAACGTAGAAGCCATTCACAAACAAATAATTTTTTTATTTTATAGATATTTTTCAGAGTTTGGGAGGAAAAAATAATAAAGGAACCATAATAATATCTATTGCTTATTGGTGAATATACTGGGCCTAAATCGGTGACAAATGGCTTAGCAGACGTACGGTTCACTGAAGAGTCACTGTCGCTCATGGTAAAATAATTCGACCCCTTTGTAGTAATAACCTCACTCAACTAAATGGGGTAAACCATGCAACTGTGCGACGTCATTTTAGTTCGTCGGAAAACAAATAAAGATCGGGAAAGTTCGCCGGGAAATCACAATGTAAGGCGTCACAGGTTAATCAAGTAATTTTAAGTTCATGAAATTTCTTGATTGAATGGTTTCTTTCTGGGTTTTCTCTCCCAAACTCTGAAAAATATCTATAAAATATAAATTAATTGTTTCGTGATTTGCTTCTGCGTAAGAAACACAAGATATTTGTCAGAAGCAATCAATCGAACAATGTTGCCTAACAAATGACAACGAAACAACATCAACGAAGAAACAACTATATCGTAACGTTTCGGAGTCTATATCAGACTCCTTCTTCAGACGATTAACGAAAAAATCTTCAGAATTATTTTGTGACAATTCTCGAATCTCAGAATAACAATCAACAAAATAACTCTCAAGATTTTTTCGTCTGGAGTCTGATATAGACTCCGAAACGTTACGATATAGTTGTTTCTTCGTTGATGTTGTTTCGTTGTTATTTGTTCGATTGATTGCTTCTGTCAAATAAATATCTTGTGTTTCTTACGCAGAAGCAAATCACGAAATAATTAATAAATTTTTTATTTTATAGATATTTTTCAGAGTTTGGGAGAGAAAACCCATAAAGGAACCCTTCAATGATGAATATACCTCCCACAGTATCCTTTAATGATTACTTGAAATTTCTTGAGTCGAGACAATATATAATAGGTATGTCAAGAAAACGTCAAGATAAAATTTTTTGATTTCTTTACTTTTTCTCAAGATAAGACAAGAAGTTATCAAGGCAATAATTATTGTCTTGTCGACCTCTGCTATTAACGCCTCACACTTTACCGAAATACTGCATCAAGTTGAGTATAAATAAAGAAGCGCTAACACGTAAGGTAATGGGCATCAAGAAAATTCAAATTATAAAATAAAATAATTCGAAAAATATACGGAGCCCATCGAGCTGAAATCCGATAGTCAATTGTAAAATGACGGGTCGAAGGTTTTTGCCGAATTTCAGCGAAATCTGAGAGGTAATTTCGGAAATAAGGAATTTTTGAAGAAAATTTTGTATTTCTTTTTAAGAAAGAAATTTTTTTCAAGTTGAACTATCCCCACGAATTATTGTACATACACAAAAAATTAACGCTTGACGAGTGATCTTAAAATGTTCTGATCTAATCCTTCCCAGATTTCTCTGAGTTGGATTCCTAAGTCATTAAGAGTAACTGGATGATTTTCTGAACTTCTCAGCCTTCTATTGAGGTTGTCCCAAACCTGCTCAATCGGATTGAGATCTGGACTTCTTGCTGGCCATTCCATTCGAGAGACTTCAACCTCTTCAAGGTACTCCTGAACGATGCGCGCACGATGGGGTCTGGCATTATCGTCCATAAAAATTAAATTTTCACCAATGTATGCTCTTCAAGAATGTTCCTTATATACCTATCAGCATTCATAGCTCCATGAACCAACGACCACTAGGTCTGTGCGAACAGTCAAAGATATTCCACCCCATACCATAATCGATCCTCCCCCGAAACCAGTAGTATTCAGGAAATTGCACTGAGCATATCTTTCATGTGGACGTCTGTATACAAGGGAACGTCGATCACAATGGTAGAGGCAGAATCTAGACTCATCTGTGAAGAGAACTCTTTCCCAATTAGCCTCTTCCTAATGGATATGCTCTCTCGCAAAACACAAACGCGCCCTTCGATGGGCTGGGGTAAGAGCTGGGCCTCTTGCCGCGACACGAGGCCTTAAATCATATTCTCTGAGGCGATTTATTATTGTCTGGGTGCTAATTTGCACCCCATGAGTTTGCTCAAGCTGATTTTGAAGGAGGCGAGTGGTTGCAAACCGTTGTCTCAACGAAGAAACTCTCAAGTAACGTTCTTGAATGGCAGTTGTTACCCGTGGTCTACCCTGTCCTGGTCTTCGGACATTCATACCTGTCACCCTGAATCGCTGCAACATTCTGGACACACTTGTATGGGAAACTCCAAACCTTTCTGCAATTCTTGTGTATGTCCACCCTTCTTCTCGCAAAACTACCGCTTGGGCACATTCCTCTTGGGTCAAATTGCGTGTTTCGCGTTGCATAGCGATCGAGTGTAGAAAATCAAACGAAAGAAAAACTATTGATCCCTAGAATTGATCGAGAACAACTGATTTCAGAATGGAGCCAATACATTCAAAATCTGATAATCTCATCTTTTTTTATTCCTGCTGGGAAAAAACATCTGTATTGAAGAAAAACGTTGAAAGTGGATAACATATGCATGCATAATTCTGATAAAAATAATTATCATTGTGAACACCTTCAGTTGTAGAATAAATTTGAGATTTCCATAATGTGCGTTAATTTTTTTGCGCAGTGTATTTGCGAGATGGTACAACTGCAACTAATAGCCAAGTTTCAATTTGATCGGATCTGTATTTTCGACTTATTGTGAAAATAACAACAACATTTCAGATGGGTATAACTAAGAAACCGTTTGGCCGATTATGCCCATTAACGAACTTAACCATCGAATTTGAATGCGCAGCCTACCTAGAAAATTGAAAGTCGCTATGTCTTTCCGTTCGAAGGTTATCGTGGCAACTAACGGCCGGCTGGCCGGCAGATTAGAATTTGACCCCGATTCATCATCAGTGAGTCGAACCTAATCGTTTTAGACCATTTTCGACAATAAATTTGAAAATTGCAGACATTATGGAAAAATTATAGCAAACTGTTCCCTAGAATATGCGTGCAGGAATGGGTTCATATTGAAAATGATAATGATAATTAATGGTAATACAGCTTGGTGTAAAATATACTTTGTGTCTAATTTCTTAATAAGAAAAGAAATTTAAAAATCGCCGATGAGTATCAATTTCTATTAGATTAATATCCTAACCGACTACTAGTTTCTGTAGGAATGAGTAGTCTTTCCAATAATTACTGGGAAAGAGACTGCGCGATCACTCCAATCATGTTTTATAATGGGAAAATGTCGGAACATATGGTGGGCGCTATAATCAGATGAAGAGAAACCAGAAACCGGATCATGATGTTGCCAGGAAAGAGGAATTTTCAAAGGGTATGGTGTGTCTTGGGTATAATTCAACATCATACCAATCACCTCCGTTGACTATCTTCGTGTTCCATAGTGCCTAAGAATATCTCAAATGAAATCTGAAATTCGACCTCTATATGAATATGTGAAGGCGGCTTAATAATATCAGTTGAAAGAAACCATGAAATGTTGATTTACAATGCACATTTTTTTTGCGTGCATGTTCTAGGGAACAGCGTGCTATCATTTTGCTCAAATGTTTGTAATTTTCGATTTTTTTGCCGAAAATGGACCCAAACGATTAGGTTCGACTCAATAATGAAGAATTCATGGTCAAATTCAATTGCGTCCGGCCGGCCGTCCACTGCCAAGATAACTTCCGATCGGAAAAAATAGTGAATTTAATTAAGTTCGTTAATGGAACAAACGGTTTCGGAGTCAAATTTTGGCGTAATTTCCTCGATAAAACGAAAATACAAATCCGATAGAATTGACACTTGGTAATGAGTTGAGGAATGCCAACTCGCATATTTAAAAAAATTTTCATGAGGATCATATCGCTAAAAAAAATAAAAATATTTTCTCAAACAAAAATAAAAATTTGTCTTCAAAAATTTTATATTTCAGAAACTTTACAGGGTGCTATTCGAGGCGAAAAATTAAGGGACGTCTACATACTGATTTTCTTGATAAAACGTAGAAGAAGTTTTTTACGGATGAGGCTTCATTTCCGAGTTTCTGTATGCGATCAATGTAATTTCATAAATTACAGTAAGCCTAGAAATAAATGAGTGGGTTGACTGTCACCTGGTGACAACAATATTTGTTCACCAATTTGCAAGTTGCTTTGTTGCTTCTTGCTCTTGATCCTCGCAACAGAGTGCTTATCAATTTACCCAAATGTCTGTAATTTTCTAATTTTTTAATGAAAATGGTCTTAAACGATTTGGTTCGACTCAAGAATCCTTGGTCAAAATCGATCCTGTCCGGCCGGTCGTTGCCATGATAACTCTCAAAGTTAAAATTTCAATAATAATAGTGGGGAATGAATATTTCGGATGAGTTCGTTATTGGGTAGAATCGGTCTTGTTATTTCGGATAAATAATTTTTTTTATTACACTTTTTTTAATTTAATTTGTTAAACATGCAGTTTTTCAACCAAAATAGACAGATATTATTTTTTGTGAGTTTTTTGAGATGGCAACGCATTAAAGGCTTGTCGACAACAGGAGATTCCCTAATAGACGACAACCATCTCGCCGGGTTTTTTACCACTCTCACAAAAGGCTGCAACAGTTTGGAATTAGCAATTCCCGTACTGGTGCTGGTGGTGCTACCGAAAAAAATTATTATGATGTTATGAGGGAAGAAGACTGATAGATTGTTTGCTCAATAATCCGGAAATTAATAATAGACGTATTGCTGCCCGTCTTATTGTGCCCCAAAGTTTTGCTTGGAGTACCTCGTAATTTTCACCCAGGAGATCACCTGCAGAGACTCGCCTTTTTCAATGGCTTCTTCAGCAGCCTGAACAGAGAGACGCTTTGGTCGAACGAAGCAACTTTTTCTCGGGGTGGCAAAATAACTGCCATAAAGAAATATGTTTGGTCTCTAGAAAATTCCCACCCTTTTAAAAGAAGATGTTTTCAACGGTGATTCTCTATGAATAGATGGGGTATTTGCAATTTTTAGAAAAGATTCGAGGAACATTGTGATCAAATTAGATATTACATATATCTGTCCCCTGGCTGGCCGTTTGCAAGTACGAAGACTCTCGAAGAAATAACTGAGGAACTTGATATTTGCAGGATAAATTCCAACGTAGACGATATCGACTTAAATTCATATGTTTACAAATATCAAAAAAAGATACATACGAATACAAATATCTATACACGCCGATACTCCACGTTAAACCCACACAATTGGATAAAAATCTACATATTTGCATTAAAAAGTTTTTGGAAAATTCAAAGACTTTGTAATATTAAAATGAGTTTGTTCAGTACTTCCTGTATTTGAATGAAGCTGTTTTTCAGACATTTAAACTTTCATTTTATTTTTGATGGAATTATAACGTTATTTGATATCATCTACTATCGTGACTTGTGAAGATACAATACTAAATCTTCCGGAATGTTATACCAATGAATCCAAAAATGTAATAAAGAACATGAAGTTGCATTTTAAAATATACAGGGTCCGAGGCCGCCACACCGACATGGGCAAGGAAGTGATAGGGTAGCATTAGGGTATCACACTTCCTGTTGTTAAACTGTCCTCCGGGTTTTCAGATGGAAGTTAGGGATTATTTAAGCCAGGCGTTAGTTTCCTTATTTTGTGAATATTTTAGAGACCAGTTGAGATAGAGCAATGAAATTTGACAGTTTGAGAAAGCAGCTCGAGTACTTTGAAACCCTGGTGAAATAAGTTTTTGTAACCACCACTAAAACAAATGGTTGGGGGTGGGGGTACTTTTCAAAATAAATGATTTTATTCCAGGATAAAGTAGTAATAGTAAATTAGATTCCAAAACTGGGATCTTTTAACTTTCATTTGGTGTATCGTTGACACTTGGGGCTCAAACGGTTACAAAGATGTTATCAAAAGAATGTCACGAACACACAACATTTTCGATAACGGGGTAGAGCACTACATACAGATCGACGTTTTCCAGATTCCCATTACCATATTGAAATTTTTTCTCTTGGGGGTGTCGTTAGGGGCCATAGTCTCCATATTTTCAAGATGTTGAGAAGTATATATGGGGTTCCAATAAAGGCTAGTCATCTCACAACTTCTAAATTTTCAATGAGATACCCTGTAAACTTCATCTTTTTTGAATATTTTCTAACATTTAATTTAATGATTGTTAGAATAAAACGAATACAATCCGCAAATAAAAAATATTCTGAGCCCATTATATTTTGTTATTTTTACAAGCCTTGAAAATGCGCCTATCCGCCTAAAAAATAAATCAAAAACGGCTGCTTGAATAAAAAAAGTTCTCCTCACAAACTAGCTTTAAAATTTGTCGCAGAATTCAAAAATAACAAAGTATACAGGGTATCACATTGAAAATTTGGAAGTTGTGGGATGACTAGCCTTTTTTGGAACACCATGTATACTTCTTAATATCTTGAAAATATGGAGAATTTGGTCCCAAACGACACTCGCAAGATAAAAAATTTCAATATGGTAATGGAATGCTGGAATATGCCGATCTGTATGTAGTGCTCTACCCCATTATCGAATATGTTGTGTGTTCTTCTTTTGATAACATCTTTGTGACCGCTTGAGCCCCAAGTGTCAACGATACACCAAATGGAAGGTAAAAGATTACAGTTTTGGAATCTAATTTATTATTGGTACGTTACCGTGGAAAAAAAACATGTTTTTAAAAAGTACCCTCCCCCCCTACCATTTGTTTTAGCGGGGGTTACAAAAACTGATTTCACCAGGGTTTCAAAGTATTCGAGCTGCTTACTCAATCCATTAAATTTCATTGCTATATTCAACTTTCAACTGGTTTCTAAAATATTTGCAAAATAAGGAAGCTCACCCCTGACTTAAACCCTCCCTAACTTTTATCAGAGGACCCGGAGGACGGTTTAACAACAGGAAGTGTGACACCCTAATGGTACCCTATCACCTCCTTGCCCATGTCGATGTGGTGGCCTCGGACCCTGTATATAGTTCCTGTAACGTTTGTGGGAGATCCTGGAGTGAATATGGTGGTAAGTCCATTTTCGTAATTCCATGGTAATGTATCCGTTCATACACTATACCTACTGGCCTGGTGTGGGGTAGCATTGCCGTCGATAAAAATGAAACGTTCTCTAATTGCTCCAGCAAAAGATCGAATTATTGACCATGACGTGATGTCGAGCTGCCGTCACCATTTGATTAAAAAGGCAGTAGGTCACTGCGATCATTGAAACAAATTCCTACCCAGACACAAACTGATCTATCATCAAAAAGTGTGGTTGGCTGGCATGTTATCACCTTCTCTTTCCCTCCATACTCGACCATCACACATAGGTATATAAACGCTATCTTGATTTGTCAGAAAATGATAGCAGGTCCAACCTTGAACAACGAGTGTGTTCTATTGCCCGTCGATATCTAAATGCATGCTGCCACGCCGTAAGTAGGGGTGAGTGGCACCTCTTCTTGCAGTCTTCTCCTTGCCGTTTGAGAAGGAATCACCCTTCTGGTAGCTTGCTGAAAGAGCTGTAAACCTGGAAGTTGTGAAAATTCGATTTCTTGTTGCAGTCAGGAACAGTTTTCAACTTCAATTGTTGAGCACTGTACATCATTGATATAGCAAAAATTTAAGAGATTCACGTTACATAATCTCATTTATAGATAATCATAATTGGGCGAAATCAAATCTGAAAATAAATTTTTCCATTGCGGTCTCGTCTCTAAAAATCATCAATGGGAAATATCCCCCATGACTACGCCACTGCAATCGAATGCACCCGAACGCCAAACTCTACTAGACTATAAATAACTGCAAGAAATACGTAGATAATTTACTGACTTATATAACATTCTCGTTGTTGAAGTGTTGTATTACAATCAACAGGTTTTACGTGAAATGAATACTTTTTCTACTCAGAGGATCGATATCTCCAACTTTAACTTACTTCATTCAGTTCACACATTTTCTTCAAACAAAACGTTTCGAAATGGGAATCCTAAGTACGAAGTGCGTTTCCAAAGCGAGACTGGATGGCAAAACAGCTATCGTAACTGGTTCTAATGCAGGAATCGGAAAAGAAACGGTGAAAGATTTCTACAGGAGGGGTGCTAAAGTGATAATGGCATGTAGAAACACTGCGGCCGCGACCAAAGCAGCTGAAGACATCAGGTTATCTTTGACAGATGATGAAAACACCGGGGAACTGCAAGTTACACATCTCGATCTATCTGACTTGAAGTCGGTGAAAGAATGTTCTGAGAAACTCTTGAAAGACGAAGAAAAGATCAATGTGTTAGTCAATAATGCGGGTGTTATGATGTGTCCCCTTTCAAGAACCGTTGATGGATTCGAGCAGCAATTTGGTACTAATCATTTGGGTCATTTTCTGTTTACCCTCCTCTTACTTCCCAAAATCCTTCAAAGTAGACCTTCCAAAATCATCCTGGTTTCTTCCTGTTTACATTTTGGTGGAGTCATCGATTTCGAAGACCTCAATTGGACAGCCAGATCCTACAATGCTTTAGCAGCTTACAAACAGACTAAATTAGCCAACGTTATTTTTGCCAAAGAATTGGCTAGACGACTTGAAGAAAAAAAAATCGATAACGTGAATACGTATAGCCTTCATCCTGGTGTTGTTGCAACTGATCTTAGTCGACATTTCGACACTTACGTAGGGGGTTTGAGGATCGTTTACGATTTTCTTGCGAAGTTTTTCGCAAAGAATGTTAAACAAGGTGCTCAAACAACCATTTACTGTGCGGTCGATGAAAATTGTGCGAACGAAACGGGTTTGTATTACGATGAATGCAGAGTTAAGAAGGCGTCCACTGATGCTGAAAACCCCGAAATTGGAAAAAAACTATGGGATGTGAGTTGCGAGTTCGTAGGTCTCGATAGAAACTATGATCCTTTCGTTAGTCGAATGTAACTGGTTTTTCTTACTTCGAAATCAGAATGAAATGATCTAATATTACATTATATTATATTATATTGTTGAGTCGAATCAACCATCTGCTTTTCTATCTACCTATTCAACATATTCGCGACAAGAATATAAATAGTTTTGTGATATGCTGTAAAATAAATTACTACCTAGTTTACATAACAATTTATTATTATCCTATTATTTTCACGAGTAATATTACAAGTGATTGAATTTTCGCGATAAGTCTGTCTTTTATTTCTTAACGAAACTGAGTTGCTTGAAAACACCTCGAGGCCGAAGGACTAGTGGTGTTTTCTCCAAGCAACTCAGTTGAGTTAACCCTTCGTTAGTGTTCTGGGGTATATGATACCCCACTACGTCTGTTCGCAGCTGCAATTCCAAAATTCGAAAAGCAAAAAGGCCCTAGCGGCCAATAGCTTTAGTTGATACATGTAGTAAAACAATGAGTCTGGTGTGGCCTGTCTATGAGCTGCCATTTCGAAATCAGATCTCGGTGAAGACGCTTGGGGTATTGTATACCCCGGAACACTAATTACGTAACTTTTCGCGTACATCGCTTCCACTGATAAAAAAGGGAATTTATAATTTTTTTGAACGTATTTGATAATTTTCATGTGCAATTTCAACACTCTGTCGTACAAGTCCACAATATACAAAAAATTTCAAGTTTGATTGAGCCAGTATCTGTAAAAATCGAAATATAACTGGTTTACCAGTTACACACTTATAATCAATTTTCTAAAGACGTATAACCTTATATTGGTTGGGACAGTTAGGAAAAATAAGCGTGAATTTCCATTAATTTTACTGAACATACCAAGGAGAGAACCTCGCTGTTCAATTTGGCTTCAAAGAGGACATCACGGTTGTTTCATATGTACCAAAACAATCTAAATATGACATTATTTTTTCTACTTTACAACAGGATAGTCATATAGATGGACAATCTGGTGATGAAAAATTGCACAAAATTATAGATTTTTACAACAGGTGCTGATGAACATTGGATGAACTATCTGCAAATTAGGTAATCAGAAACAGTCGCACTGGAATACATTTTTTCGTTCCTTAATACTGCCGGATTAAATACTCTGGTGATATTATGAAAAAAAAATGGGTTCAAGCCCTGTGGACAGGAGCTTTCTGGCGCTCTAGTTCAAACAGACAAATTATATCTGGTATTGGTTTCTCAGAGTTGGGAATTATATCAATGTATTCATATGATATCACTGCATCATAAAGGAAATTCAATTCAAATAATAGTTTATTAGATAAGTAATAATAAATTACCTTGTAATCGATCAAAAATTTCCTAATCTACGTTCACCAAACTACAGAATTATGCTTTCAATATTTACGTAATATTTTCAAACATTTTCGGGTGAGGTCCCCGTTGCATCGCTAAAATACGAGTATTTCAACACCAATATTTTTGAAGTTACAATATTCCCTTCTGTCAAGTTGACATTATGAGAATTCATACATAGAATAATAATTATATCAATCTGTGAAATACGATTTAAATTGAAATTTTAAAAAATCATATCTCCGAAAGTATTAGCTTGTTAGAGTTGAAAATGATATGAATGGATTCTTATGATAACACTGCTTATTAAAAAAAAATTGATTTGGAATTTGTTTCGTAAAAAAAAATTTTTTTTGTTACTCCGAAACCATCTGTCCGATTTTGCCCAATAACGAACTTAGCCGAGATATTCATCCCCCAAACCTACTCTGAAAATTTCAACTCTCTAGCTCATTCCGTTCGAGAGTTATCGTGCTTACTTACGACGGCCAATGGATTATTATGACAGAACAACATCATAAGAAATTAAAATCCCTTTGCATATTATATTTATATGACGGTCCAATTTTGGCTACAAGTGTTTCAAAACTATCAGGAGTCATTCTTAAAAATTGAGTAAATGAAATAGCCAGTTTTATTTATGAAACAAATATAATGTAATCAGTAAAGAGAGAACCCAAACCAGAATACTTATGTAGGAAATCATAAATAGTGTTACTAAGGAATATCTACCGATACATTAGTTGGATATCCCATTCTAAATCTTCCATAATTAGAGAATGACTCGAAAATTATTCTCGACTTTCTTGAATCATTCATTTTCGACTCACTAACCAAAAACTCTGTCTATGAACTAAGCGAATCCAAATTTCAAATGGTTTATATGCTTACCAAACTCTCCAGAAATACACTTTCAGTTTCGTTTGATATTAATGACGTTTATTTTTCAAACTGGACCAAACCAAAGCTACCGCAAACAGACATAATTCGCATTCTGTGAAAGCAGAGAAGTTCGATGTATTATTGAAAATTTGAAAAATCATATTTCCGAAAGTATTAGCTTGTTAGAGTTGAGAATAATATCAATAGATTCTTATGATGAAACTGCATCTTGAAAAAATTGAATCCGAAATTTGTAATTGTATATTATTATTCTGATCTTCCTAGGTCTTACCCAAGGAGACCCCTCATAAGCTCTCGAAGAGCTTGAGCGAGTAAGGAGAACCAGTTGTGTTCTGTGTAGGCTTTGTTACTGGGTCCTTACGCCACCTTAGGCACAGCACTGTTAATTTTGACAAACAGTGAATGGTGGTGATTACCGTTACTAGAAAATTTCTTTCCTAGCCTCGGAATCTAAAAAAAAAATTTTTTTTACTCCGAAACCATTCGGCCGATTTCGCCCAATAATGAACTTAACCAAGATATTCATGTTCCAAACCTACTCTGAAAATTTTAACGGTCTAGCTCATTCCGTTCGAGAGTTATCGAGTTAAAGGCTGGCCGGATGGCCGGACAGAATTGATTTCGACCACGGATTCTTGATCAGTGAGTCGAACCAAATCGCTTAAGACCATTTTCAGCCAAAAATTCGAAAATTACAGACATTTGGGCAGATTGATAAGCACTCTGTTCCGAGGAACAAGAACGCCAAAAAAGACGGGTTGGAGATTCATGCAGTATTTCGTCAGGGTGTGAGGAGTGAATAGACAAAACAACAAGCGAGCAAAAGCTCCTGACTTCATGTCAGTGCTTTCAAAGAATGTTTATCATACCTTTATCATGATCCTTGTCCTATGTACTAAATAGCGTGCGAAATCTCAAGATTAACACGGTGTGTTTTAAAAGTTACTATAGGTATGAAATGTCAAATAAGCTGTAAACAACGATTGCTATATCCATACGAGACGTACAATCAGATGTGAATTAAATACCTGATTAGATATATTAAAATATATATCATCCCGATCTAAAATTCATTTCCAGCATTGTTAGTAAAGAATTTTTATAAGAATCATAAAATCGCTATTCTACACCTAAATGCAAAATTTAAAATCGATCGGACCAGTAGTTTCGGAAAAATTGGTGAAGACAAAATTTCAACTGGGTATAATATTTTAACCCATCTACGAACTTAACTGGCGTATTAGGACATTAATCCTACCCTGTAAATGTCAGGTCTCCAAGTTTCTTGTTATAAAAGTTATCGTGTTTACGTACTAACAGACATAATTGAAGTTGACTGCGAATTCGTCAGTATCAGTGAGTCAAATATCAATTGAGGCTTAAAATGCGATCATTAGAGACATTTGGGCAAAATGATATCGGCCCAGTAGGTACGAGCGCGCAAACATTTGGCGAAATAGTTGGAAAAGCACTGAGGTCAGGATCATAGCGCGCTTGTTCAAATTTATAGCCAGAGCGCTAAAGGCAAAACTATGAAATCGTGAATTTTACATAATGGTGCTGGTTATTATTTAATTCGACCTTAGAACACAGAACTGTTCTAGGTATTCAACTAATCAGTTATCATATTCCATATAGTGAATTCCGAGAATATTCTATCCAATTCATTAGAATACTAATATAATATAAGCTATCTTACGCATTTCAAGCCAGTATTGCGTAGATATACAGGGGTGATTCAAAACTCGAGGCGAAAAGTTAAAGGACGTATACAGATTCACATTCTGGATAAAACGTAAAAAAAATTGCCGATGAGGCTTCTTTTCCCATTTTGTACTCTATAATCCCCAAATTAGTACTAGACGTATTGCTGCCCGTCATAATGTGTCCCTGAGTTAGGTTTGGAGAACCTTAAAAACCGAAATTTTACATCCATTTCATAAACAAAAGGGGGAAAGCCATGTGGCAGGAGCTTTGGCGCTCTTGTTGACAAACCATATCTCCGAAAGTATTGGTTTCTCAGAGTTGGGAATTATATCAATGGATTCTTATGATAGAACTGCACCATAAAAGAAATTCAAATAATAGTTTATTTACCAAGATTAAATGAGCAATCTGCAATGATTTAACCTCGTGGAATGGGTTGTTGCAACTTACACTCGGTGCATAGTTTTCACAACTCGAAATACCTTAGGAAAGTACCATCGAAATGTCTAGAGCAAGGCTGTAGACAATCATAGGAGATTGCCCATTTATTCCTGATATTTGAATAGGTATAGGCTGAAGTCTAATTATTGTAATAGTTCAAAATATATCAATAGAATACAATCCTCTTTTCATAATTTGATAGTTCATACCACTAACACATTCTTTCTGTATTATGAACCTTAACTCAAGAAAGAATATTTGAAACACAAATGTTGATCAATATTTCAGCATTTTTTTGCTAGCAACATTATGAAAATACTGTATATAGGAGCATGTCTCACTACTTAAGGAAGTAAAAGGTAATATTAACCTCGGTGATCAACGAACAGTAATTTCTTTTGATGATTCCATTATGTTGATCTTTCCTATTGCCTTCATGAACTAGATCATTACAATGATCCAATTCTAAATCTTCTGAAACATCATCCACAATATTTGCACATAAATTATTCAATATGCAAAAAGTCGATATTATTTTTGGTATCAAAACAGTCTTGTATGGAACAGAAATAAATATGACGTCTCGTATAGGTAGATAAGATGACATGAATGAACAGTGAACACAGATATAACACAGACAGATAGAATTCGCATTATGTGAAAACATAGAAGTACGATGTATTTTTGAAATTCTGAAAAATCATATCTCCGAAAGTATTAGCTCGTAAGAGTTGAAATTGACATCAATTTATTCTTATGATAGAACTGCAACTTGAATAAAATTGAATTAGAAATTTGTAATGTGAAAAAAAAATGTTTTTTCGTTATTCCGAAACCATCTGGCCGATTTTGCCCAACAACGAACTTAACCGAGATATTTATCTCCCAAACCTACTCTGAAATTTTCAACTGTCTAGCTTATTTCGTTCGAGGATTATCATGGTCACGGACTGCCGGACATAATCGATTTCGACCACGGATTCTTGATCAGTGAGTCGAACCAAATCGTTTAAGACCATTTTCGGGCAAAAATTCTAAAATTACAGACATTTGGGTAAATTGATAAGCACTCTGTTCCGAGGAACAAGAACGCCAACAATTTCCTGCGCATAAAATAAACCTCACTGGAAATATGCAACGTTTTCACTCTACTATTTAAATGATGTATGTAAAAATATGAAATAATGGCAACAGCGCTTTGATACCGATATTGCTTGCTCAATGATTCCATTACAACATAATGACGTAGCAGACTGTCTCTTATTGCATTGCCTTTTACGGCACTAGTTCAATTGTATACTGCCGTAGGCTGGAACCGGACTTTCATGCACTCGGAATAAATGTACCTTTTCCTCCTTGTCAGATTACATTGCCTCATACAATGTGACATCATAACTGCTGAAGGCCTATGCCAAGTTCACAAAGCTAATAGACACTCGTACTCGATATTCGATACTGTGGTTATCATTCATCTCCCATAAAAAAGTAAATAAGCCAATCTTGGATTTGATATAGAATGAAACAATTTGGGTAATATAGGAGATCACGTGAATGACTGTTCGAAGTTCATTGATGGATGTTCGAGAATGTATTGAAAATAAGTAAATGATTTATAATTCAACATACCTACTCGTCTTAATTGCATACATTTATTACAATGAACCTCCAACGCACCCAGACCATTAAAAAACAAAATTTTATCCAAACCAGGCCCGCACAACTTCTATTACCTCTTCGTTGGAAGTAAATTGACAACCCTTTAATAGTTTATTCTAAAACAAGTTGCAGAATAGGCTCATATTCAAACACGAATGCGAAATTCAAAAACGAGCGACGAAGGAGCGAGTTTTCGAACGCATGAGTGTTGGAACGAGTATTAGACGATTTTTCCAGTGCACCTCACTCCATCGAAGACACATTGCATCAAAAGTTCACTGAATCGAAAGTTCCCTGCATCGAAGGTTCACTCCATCGATAATGATGCCCACTTACTCCTGATTCGCCGAACGTGAAATCTCGTATATCGATCATCTTCGTCCGTAGTTTGGCTGGATGAGATATAAGTTGTTTCATTGAGTGTAGGTCAACAAAGCGGATTCTCTCTAACCCAGGGGTCGGCGGCTGTTTGGTTATGAAGCTGCGGCTCTTAAATTTGGAATAATTGAAGGATGAATGTGTTCGAAAAGTTTCAATTAGTGAACCATTAAGGAAAATCTTGGTACCTATGCGCTATAAGTTGAGTTTTGTAACGTGCGGAAATTTGTCAAGAGAGAGAAGAAAACATCCTCCAGCGATATTACTAATGAAAATATCACGATCTATGCTTAATAGTCAAGCAGGACTATGGCATTTTCGCTTAATTGGAATACTGATTACACGGTATAACATTGGGAAAAGAGGAACATCTTATGTAGTAGATCAGGACATCTGATGTATGTCCAAATGTCCATCCTCCAGAGGAAAATTACTGCAGAACTTGGAACCGAAGAAAACTATTTCATTGATTCACACAATATTATCCATTGCCTATAGAACTTATATTGTGTAAGAATCTATGACTCGAGTATCATACCCTGATTGGAAATTAAATCGAAATCAAAATATGAAATTTGCCAAGAAGAAAACAGCATCGAGATAAATTGGAGCGGTGCGAAACCCGTTTAACTCCAATTTTCTTCGAATTTTAGTTATTGACTTCAAGAACAGATAAAAACAACATTATTGATTTAATAATTTAAATATACTCTTCATTGTGCACGTTAGGACTTTTCTCCTTGCCAAAGTGGAAACACTGAACAGGAATTGAGAACTTTTAAATTCATTTATATCCATATTTCAGAATTTTTTTGAAAGGAACTGAATTTAAAATAAAAATATATTAATATAACTATCTTTTTCCTTCATTTCGGGCATCCTGCCGTCGTTCTCGTAATATACTTCTATCTCACCATAAAAATGTTAATATCTTTAAACAAATTTCTTTATTAAGAATGAGGAGTAATACGAACACCAATTAAACATGAAGAATGTTCTAGAGTGTAATAAAATATTCTACTCTTTTAATTGATGAACATTTCACCTTGCTTCGACAGATTTACTAGAATGATAGTTTTATGTAAAACACCATATTATTAAGATTTCAATTTTTTTCGAATCAGGATATGATACTCGAGTAAATATTATATATTCATATTTTCATAGCATCACTGGAGTATGTTTTCTTGACAAATTTCTGCACGTTACAGAACTCAACTTATAACGCGTAGGTACCAAGATTTTCCATAATGGTTCACTAAATGAAAATTGTCGAACACATTCTCATTCATCCTTCAAATTCAAGGTTAGACCTGGGGTCGGCAAACTTTTGAGTCAGAAGAGTCAAAAATCAAAATTTACAAAATTTCAAACTTCTTAAAAAGCCAGCAAAATCATTCTTGCCAACAATAAATAGTACATTCATAAATAATTTTTTTTGATAAAAAACTAATCTATTTATTCATAAGAATAAATAATATTTGCTTATAGAACTAAAAAGCCCCAGCTTCACATCGAAAGAGCCGCATATGGCCGACCCCTGGGTTAGACAGATCACTTTTCACAAATAGAATCGAAGGAAAACAGGTTCATGTTTCATTCTGCTTTGAAAAGTTGATATTTAATAGGTTGAAATATAAACAATTCTGAGTATTATATTAATTACACATTAACTTCTCATTAAAATATTTCATTCATATTGTCTCTGTCATGTTTACAATGGGACCTAATTATCTATAAAGTGGTAGGTATCCGTGGCTTGAAAGCAGAAATTATACATATTTCATAAATAATTTACCCATTCCTAGCGGTAATTAGCGTCCAACAACGATTACCCTTATCAATTGCTTCAATACAAGAAGAATGTTGATCAATAAAGAATGTTCAACAAGGGTCGAATAAAATATGTTGTTTGAACAATGATTGAGATATGAAATACAAAATGATTTTAATTTAACAAAAATTTGCAGCCTTGCCCCAGCCGATGAGTTCGGATGGGTGAACGCTCTTTCAATTGAAATTGAACAAGCGCGCCAAGGCAGACTGACGTCAGTGCTTTCACAACTTTTTGTCCTAGGTGCTATCAGGTTGCTCTAATGTCTGTAATTTTCGAACAACAAGTGTGGTAACTGAACGAGCTTTTATCTGCTGCAGGCAATATTTGTAGCATATAAGGAGTCGACTGACAGATGACTGAATAAACACAATTTCTTTTTGGCGCTCTTGTTCCTCGGAACAGAGTGCTTATCAATTTGCCCAAATGTCTGTAATTTTCGAATTTTTTGATGCGAATGGTCTTGAACGATTTGGTTTGACTCGCTGATCGATTCTGTCAGGCCGGTGCTGTCCGGCCGGCCCTCCGTTAACACGATAACTCTCGAACGGATGGAGCTAGGCAGTTGAAATTTTCAGAGTAGGTTTAGGAGATAAATGTCTCGGTTAAGTTCGTTATTGGGCAGAATCAGCATGATGGTTTCGGAGTAACGAAAACAATTTTTTTTTACATTACAAATTTCAAATTCAATTTGAGGAGATATGATTTGTCAATGTTTGAACAAGAGCACCATAGCTCCTGTCCACAGGGCTTTCCCACTTTTTTTATATCCTTCTTCCAAAATCAAGATTGCCTAGTAATGCAAATTGAAATCAATAATTTATTTGTTTATTGTGCAATACAAGAGACAGATTCACAAACCATGATCTTAAATTACTAGTACCTATCTACTTTAGTGTGAAACTAAGAAACTTTTGTTATTAGAACTTTATTATTCATTTAATATTTTGTTCATGTCAAATCTGGAAGTGTAAGACTGAGAAACTCGTTTTGTTATTTGAATTTTATTTGTTCATTTGTTCATTACATTAGATATAAAGTTTATTTTTTTTATATGTTTTTCAATCAACTACCTTACGAAATAAAATCACATTGGATTTTCTCACTTGTTCATTCTGGACAGAAAAGAGAAAATAGTCTTGATTTGATCAATCCGGCTGGATCCTTGAAAATTCGGTAAAATCCGGCCAGATTGAAAATGACGCCGGTTTGCAATCCCTAATTTCAGCTTGATCGACTTTGTATGAGGCCTGAATAAGACAATGGAACATGCCCGCAAATGCTCCTGAAATTTTTCTGGTTAGGGTCAGTAACGTCGGAAAGTAATTTCCTGTTAATTTTCTACCCGTATCCATATAATCAATCATAATTACTCCATGGCAATGCTAAGAAACTGAAGCAAGAACTTTCCAGAAGATTATTGAACACGAAACTCTTGGAGAACTAGAGTGTCTCCATTCCATCGAATGGAATAAATTCATTATCTGGGTTACTGTACATATTGACTCTCTCAGGTCCAACCTGTCACCTCCTAGTGGTGAGAGTCGGTAACGTCCCTTTCGGGGGGCGGCTAAGAACAGGCAATGGCAACCATGGGGGGAGTGAAGTGCCAACCCAGCGCGCCTCCAGGTGGCGGATAGGAGGGGGCCTCCAACGATGATTTTTTTATGAGGAGGAGGTCTGCGTGGGAATACTGGGGGCTCGTTGTGCGTAAAAACTCAATTGGCAGCCCTCAAATACCATGCCGCGGACCAACTTCACCTGTCCCGGCTGTAGTGTCGTGGCTAAGGGATTGCACACAAGGTTACGATGCCAAGTGGTATCTCGAGTCAACCTCGGGACCATCTTGTTATACCAACGCTCCCTGGCTGTCTGTGGTCATGTCTCACGGGTCAGTGGAGTGGGGGGGGTCTTGGCTTAATCGCCCGGACCGAGAGGAAATAACCTCATTAAAAATTCTAAATCCAAGGTGGGAACCCAGGCGGAGGGATGCGTGGCTAGATAGAAGACTAGTCTTAACTGGATTCGACCTTGGAGCACCGGGGGGAACTCCATTGTATTCAACCCCTTACCTCTGCAAGCGGGGCTCTGCAGAGGTGGACCGTTAGGACCCTAGCTTTTCGTGGGAACAACATGGAAAAAGAAAAGGAAAAAAATGTAACCACTAGAAAGGGAGTGGAGAAACCCTCCACCTCCTCATCCGGGCACCCAGCAGAGGGGAAAAAGGTCAAGGGACCGAGGAAACACCGTCTGCCGTTCGACCTGCCCAAACTGGGTCAACCGGGCGGCAGAGATGATCCACTGAGGAAAGGACTCAGTGGAGCAGGGGTGCGGAAGTACCTGCGACTCCTCCATCAAGGTCTTGCACCTGAGGAGGCTAGGAAGCAGGCTCTTCAGCGCCCAGCCCCGACGGAAACTCCTTCGGGGAAAGCACACGGTAAGAGAGGCCCTGAGCTTATAACACCTCCTCAGCGGCCTCCGCCGAAGAAACAACGAACAGCTGCAGCAAAAACCGGGCAAGCCACTGGCTATGCAGCAGCTGTTAAAACAGGAAAGGTAACCAGGGTGGGAATTGTGCCCAAGGATTACCCTAGGGCCACCCTGGAAGCCGGGCAGCTCTCCGCCCTAGAGGATACTCTGGTGGAGGAGATATGCCAGAGCAAAGAAAGGGGGATCCACTTCACAGGAGTTCATTTCCGCTGTGGAATGATGCTTGTGGATTGTGGGTCCCAAGGATCGGCGGACTGGCTAATGAAGTCAGTGCCGAAACTCAATTCTTGGGAGGGACCCGAGTTGGTAGCGCTGAGTGGAGATGACATCCCTAAGCCTACCAATATAACGGTCTTCTTCCCAAGAAGCCTCGACATGGAGACGGAGAAAATCCTCCGACTTGTCGAGGTCCAGAATTCCAACCTCAACACTGGGGCTTGGAAAATTCTGAGCTCCAGGAAGGAGGGAAAAGGCACAGTCCTCACGATTGGGATTGATCATCAATCCGAGGAAGCTCTGAAGGCAGAGGGGGGTCGTCTGAACTTTCGCTTTGGACGTATCCCCGTCTCAGGGCTAGGAAAGAAGGATAGCTCCGCTGAGGGTCAGGGAGACGTGGAGATGCCCTCCACATCCCGAGAACCCGAAGAGCAAGGTTCGCGTGAAGGGGCGGGCCCGAGTCAGTCCGAAACCCACTCCGGCTCTGCTAGGTCGCCTCGAGAAGCGGAGACCTCCTCTGCGACCCGGGGGACTGGGCAGAGCTGCTCGGTGGCTGCGTGTCTGACTGCAGGCCAAGAGACCCCCTCGAATTCTGGAGAGAATAACTCTCCCATGGAATTAGAGGAGGGACAGGGGAAGTTGAAGGAGGGGGACATTTAGAAGCTGGATAACCAGCTTCTATCACCTCAAACAATTAGCCTTCATCTTCACGAGGGTGGCGCAAGTTAACCTGCATCATGCGAAGGGAGCTTCAGCAGTGATTGTGAGGTTATTTGCAAGGTTGCAATTGGGCATTGTTCTGATCCAGGAACCCTGGATCAACAAAGAAGGCCAAATCAAGGGTTTGGCTTGTAAGGACTCAAGTCTGATCTATGACCATAGGCAGGTATCTCCACGTGCCTGTGTGCTCATAAGAAACAACATTAAATATATTTGTGTTTCAGATTACATGTCTCGGGACCTGATTCCCATCATGGTACACCTCAATCTAGGGGGCATTGAAAGAGACATTGTCATTGCATCCGCATACTTGGCTGGAGACGGGACAATAACACCGCCAGAGAAGGTGCAGGAGTTAGTACAATACTGCAACAGCAAAGGGCTGCCAATTATAATTGGTTGTGACGCCAATGCACACAATACTGTTTGGGGAAGCACAAACAATAACGCTAGAGGTGAGTGTCTACTTGAATATCTTTTAGCTAACAACCTCGAGACTCTAAATGTAGGGACAACACCCACTTTTGTCACGAGAGCAAGAGAAGAGGTCCTGGACGTAACAATCGCTAATGTTGCTGCCAAGAAAAACATCACTTCCTAGAGAGTGATGAACGAACCATCACTCTCTGATCATAGGATCATCGAGTTCAGGGTAGAGGGAGATAGCACCTCGGTGTCCTCAATCCGAAATCCCAGGAAGACGGACTGGTTTCTTTACAGGACCCGTCTGAAGGAAAACCTAGAACAAATCGGGACAACTGGGGCAAAGCACCCTTATGACCTGGAAAAAACAGTCGAGCAGGTCAGTGAGGCAATAATGGGGGCCTTTCACTCCAGCTGCGCATTGACCAAAGCTCGACTAAGTAAGGAAGCTCCTTGGTGGAATAAGAACCTGTCAATCCTCAGAAAGGAGGTGCGTCGGCTCTTTAATAGGGCTAAACGAGACGATAATTGGCAGGGGTACACTGAGAAACTCACTGAGTACAACAAAGAGATAAGGAGGGCCAAGAGGCTTAATTTTCAAGCATTTTGTGAAAATATCACTTCCACTCACACAGCAGCCAGACTGCAGAAAGTCATGGCAAGAGGGGGAACTAACCCAACAATGTCGCTCAAGAAGCCGGATGGGTCATACACTGAAGGAGAAGAGGAGCGATCGACTCTTCTTCTCAAAACACACTTTCCAGGTAGCGAACCCGTAAGTAGTACTGAAACAGCAATGGAGCATACCAAGAACGCCCGCAAGGATGATTGGGATATTGCTAAGGAACTATTTACAAAGCAACGTCTTGAATGGGCAATAAGTACCTTTCAGCCGTACAAATCCCCAGGAGTGGATGGAATTTTTCCGGTACTCCTGCAGAAAGGGATGGAAGAAATTCTACCCCATCTGCTGAAGATTACTAGAAGCAGCCTAGCATTGGGCCACACACCTAGAAAATGGAGAAGGGCTAGAGTAACCTTCATTCCAAAAATAGGGAAAAAAGACGGGACTGACCCTCGATCATTTAGGCCCATTTGCTTAACATCATTTTTACTTAAAATGATGGAGAAAGTAGTGGATAACTACATAAGAACGGAGAGTCTGGAGAATAAACCACTTCACAAATGTCAGCATGCCTACAGGGCGGGTCGATCAACAGAGACTGCCTTGTATAAACTGACTGAAGTCATCCAGAGAACTCTGAATAGTAAAGAAATCGCAATGTGTGCATTCCTGGACATATCTGGGGCCTTTGACAACACAACACACGTGTCTGTCAGAGAAGCACTTAAAAGGCGGGGTGTCAACAATACCATAATAAAATGGATGTATGACGTGCTGACAACGAGGACAGCTGAGACATTGGGGGGAAATCAACCCATCTCTGTCAAAGCCACTCGCGGGACACCTCAAGGGGGGGTATTATCTCCCCTCCTATGGAGCCTGGTAGTAGATGAACTACTACACAGGCTAACGGAGCTTGGCTTCGAATGCGTAGGCTATGCTGACGACATAGTTCTAATAGTGAGAGGCAAATTCGAGGGCATCTTATGTGACTTACTACAGGAGGGCCTCAGAATTATTCAACAGTGGTGCCAGTCGGTGGGGCTGAGTATTAACCCAACCAAGACCACAGTAATTCCATTCACCCGGAAAATAAATCTTCCAGCCATAAAATCCCTCTCCTTAAATGGAGAAGTGATTGACTGGAAGACTGAAGTTAAATATCTGGGAATAACTCTGGATAGAAAGCTTCTGTGGAACAAGCATGTGGATATCAGAAATTGATTCCTCGCTAATCTCTTGGTGAAACATCGTTCTAACGTAAATAAAACAATAAAAAACAATAAAAAACACTCGACTATACGTTTCACAATTTATTAAAAATATTTGCGTTGACATGCATGTTTCGGGTTTCATCCCATTCTCAAAACTGAACATGAAATACATAAGTACACTATATTCACATTATTACTATCAGATAACAGATGTTAAAACCGGAGACAGGTGAAAATCGAGTTGGTCATTTACGATTGGGAGGTTTTGCTTCAGGGCTGAAGAAATTTCCAAACATTCCAAAAGGTCCATACGTTTACTTTTAGTGCCCTTGTGTAAAATTTCTGTTTTATTAAAGTCTATAAAGTGGTTGGAAGTAATACAATGGTTGGAAAAGCCAGTTGTTGATTCATTTTGGAGAATTGATCTCTTGTGTTCATCAATTCTAATTCCCAGAGAACGACCAGTTTGACCTATATAAAATGCGGGGCATTCATCACAGAACAACTTATATACACCACTTAACTGTGAAACTCTCAATCGATCCTTACCACTACAACACATTGATCTTAGATTTTTCTTATTAGTACAAATCACGTCAATTTCATTCTGTTTGATTCTTTTACAAAGTTTATTACTGAGAGATGGAAAATAGTTGATGTACATATATTTCTTGATTTCACTATCACATTGAGGTGGATAGACTAAAGTTAATAATTTGTTGTGTTGTTTTTTATTGAGTATTTTGTCTATTATGTCAGTAGAATAGCCGTTGTTTTTTGCTAATCAGACAACTACTAGGAAAGCGCTTGACAAAGTGCAAAGGCTAGCTTGTGTGTGCATCACGGGAGCTATGAGAACGTGTCCAACCAGGGCACTTG
This sequence comes from Halyzia sedecimguttata, assembly GCA_937662695.2. Classification (NCBI taxonomy): domain Eukaryota; kingdom Metazoa; phylum Arthropoda; class Insecta; order Coleoptera; family Coccinellidae; genus Halyzia; species Halyzia sedecimguttata. The sequence goes on along the minus strand of OW569413.2, from coordinate 43,077,915 downwards.
AGATCATCACAGATCTCTCACCTCTGCATCTAGTGATTGAGAGGTTAGCCCATGAGGCCACCCTCAGAATATCTAAGGAAGGTACAGGAACTGAGAGGATTAAATGTCAGAGAGCCTGGACCTCTCTGACTAAGTACATCCCATCAGTGAACCTTCCTAGTGATGCAATGGTCAAAAAAGTAAGCATTGAGAAGAACTTCACCACGATGATAGGTAGAAAGGAAGAATGGGAAAGGGAGTTCACCACCCAGACTTTCAAAGAAAATACCATAAAATGGTACACAGATGGCTCAAAAACCACGACGGGAGCTGGCGCTGGGGTATATGGGACAGGCACCAAGTGCGCACTGTCGGTAGGCTCCCGTTTGAGTATCTTCCAGGCAGAATTACTCGCAATCGAAAGATGTGCAGATATTAACCTAGAAAGGAAATATCAGAAATGCGACATAGCAATCCATTCGGATAGTCAATCTGTTATCAAAGCACTGAGCTCCCATGCCATCGATTCAAAGTTGATATGGGAGTGCCGAAGAAAACTAAATGAAATTGGCAAGAATAATAAGGTCTTTTTAGTCTGGGTCCCCGGTCACTCGGGAGTCAAGGGGAACGAAGAGGCCGATACACTTGCCAGAAAGGCAGCACGAACTCCTTTTATCGGCCCAGAACCTTTCTGCGGTATAGGAAAATGCACCTACAAGAAAGAGTTTCTGGAGAAGGAGGAAACCAAAAGAGAGACACTCTGGCGGAATCTTCCAGGTTTGGTTCATTCCAAAAAGTTCCTTAGGAACTTTAAAGAAGTGAGATCCAAAAGGTATCTGGATCTCTGCAAGAATAAGTTACACCTGGTCACTGGCTTCCTCACAGGACACTGTCGCCTCAGGAAGCATTTGATGAGAATAGGTTTATCAGATACTGACGAGTGCAGATTCTGTGGGGAGGAGGAAGAAACTCCTCTTCACCTTGTTACAGAATGCCTCGCCATTGCAAGTCAGCGAAAGGAATGCTTTGGACAGGAAACTTGTAGGAGTGAAGACATAATATCCTTGAAGCCTTCCCAGATATTGAGGTTCATTTATACTCTGGAACTGGAGGGCGAGCTGTAGATGGCGTAATGGTGAGAACAGCTCTGTTGGGGGGCACAATAGATCTCAAGGTCGCGGTGCAACGTAACCCCCTTATCAATAATAATAATAATAATAATACTGTACATATTTATGGAAAATCAAGAAACACGACAAATTTGATTTCAAATTGTCATCCTTCTTCGTAAAAATGCGAACCCTATAACTTCAGCCCCCTTTGAAAGACAAGTAAAATCCCGAATTTTTCAAATAGGAAGTACGGGCTTGTGATACATCGTTTGAAAGGTCTCGTCATTCTCTATTTAGAAATGTCACTTTCACGTTTATGGAAGGAAGGAAGTATGGGCTTGTAATACTACCTATTTGAAAAATTGGGGGTTGTACCTGTCTTCGGTAGGGTTCGCATTTTTACGAAGAAGAATGACAATTTGAAGTGTTTCGGGATTTTCCATAAATATGTACAGTAACCAAGATAATGAATTTATTCCATTCAGCTTTTCCACACTGTATGTCAACAACGTATTATTAAGTATACAGGGTGATTCACGAAGACTGTTCGTTAGAATATTTCAAAGAAAGACTCTGGATAAACACTTGAAATTTTATAGTTAAGCTTTGTTAGGACAGATGAATTCTTGGAAAAAAATTCAGATTTAGCATACAGGGTGTTTCTTTTTCAATGTCAAAGTCAGTTGTGACAAAAACTTCAAAATTATGTGTAAAATTGTAATACATACTACTAGTTTAAAATACTTATTTTCGAAGATATAGGGCAAAATCTCATGGTCTGGTTCTCGTTTACATTATTGAAGTTTCATCCATTCTTCAGAAGTCATGGCGAAGAAAAAACAAGAATTTAATAATTAATATTATGTTTTTGCGCGTATGGCCTGGGGAACATCGCGATATCATTTTGCCCAAATGTCTGTAATTTTCGAATTTTTCGCCGTAAATGGGCTCAGACGATTGGGTTCGGCTCTCTGATGAAGAATTCGAGGTTGAATTTGATTCTGTCCGGCCGGCCTGCCATTGCCACGATAACTTGAGAACGGAAAGAAATCGTGGCTTGAAATTTTCAGGTTCGGTTGTGAATGTGAATGAAACATTTGAGTTTGTCTATAGGTATAATCGGCCAAACGATTTTGGAGTTATACCCATCTGAAATTTGGTTGTTATTTCCTCAATAACTCAAAAAATACAAAACCGATATAATTCAAACATGGTTATTAGTTGTAGAATGCCAACGCGCAAATTCTTGCAGAATTCCGTGAGGATGGTATAACTAGAAAAATTCAAAAAAATCATTGAAAATAATTGAAAAACATTCTATATATCATAAACTATTCGTCCAGCATCGCTGAAATGTTGCAAAAGCCTTCAGAACCTAACTCTACTGCAAAGTTCCAAGTTTGAACACGATCGGATCCATATTGTTGGAGAACCGAGCAGCCTTTTGTGAGTTCGGCAGCTGGATGGGAATCGTTGTATTTTTGCGAGAACCTTCGAAACCATGAATGTCGTGATGACATATTTTTTCATCACAAATCTATGTGAGATGATAGCCCTACATTAGGGTCCTGTAGCGGTCAGATCTGGTTTTGAAAGAGATCCTCCTTACGAATCAACTAAATATTGAAGGGATTTCTATGAACAAGAGTGAATATCTTGAAAAATAGAGAAGGCGATTCTTCTTCAAGAGATCCATGCGCCTGCAGAGGAGTATATTCGTGAGAGGGGACTTTTGAGAGGTTATGTCTTCTTTTTTTTTGATATGATATCGCTGAAATTTAGCTGAAGGCTTCAAAACTTAACTTTAAATTAACCACAATTTCTGAACTTGTGAGGTGAGAGGCTATTTGTCGATATTAAATTTCGTGATCGGTAGAGAGGCATTTTAGGCCAGTTTTTCTATCACTAATGAGAATATATCATTATGTTCCACCTCAACACCTTTAGATCTATCAAAGTACATTTATTGGTTAAGAATAAGTAATTGAATATTACTGGAATTCAATTGAATTTCTTTCAATATGTTACTAACTAAACTTATAATTTCTTTACTTTGATTATTTAAATATGACATTAATTCCAGTAATATTTTTCTTGAATTATTATGTATTCTTCTCCCAAAGAAATATTGAAGGTAGACAATGTGTTAATTTTTTCATCATTGCATTCTACCCTGACTTCACGAAAAAAAAATTGGTTCAAGATGACGTGAAGTCAGGAGCTTTTGCGCGTATGTTCTATTGTCCATTATCCTGTATTGGACACCCTTAATCGAATTTACCATGGTGGATTCGATTAAGAGTGTCCAATACAGGAGAATAGACAATAGAATTTACCATGAAAAATTCGATTAAGAGTTTCCAATACAGGAGAATGGAGAATAGAACATACGCGCAAAAGCTCCTGACTTCACGTCAGTGCTTGAACCAATTTTAATCTTACGTTCCATATGGCCACCGTTTTGTTTCGCGCCAAGGGATTGCATTATGCCTCACGAATTTCCGCAGAAATAATAATGCTGAAACATAAGTTTAGTATTATTTTTCGATCACCAAAAAATCTCAACATATTGGATCCACTATATCTTTCAAGTGTATTTTTACAATTCTTGGTCAGAGCTGTTCAATTTTTACTATCGTTAAGAAGCAAAGAATTATTTTTCGTCATGGAACGTTATTCCAATGATATTATCTTCGATTTATTTGCGATGAATGGTGAAAACGGCAGAGTAATCGGAAGAACATGCAGAGCATTCATCGCAAAATATCCACATCTACCCCAAAGGACGAAAGGCCTTATATGAGAGTGAAACGGTTTTCTGAAAATGAAGAGAATTAAATTGATATTGTAGGATATTTCCACGCTTATCCACGCATGTCCATCAGATCGGCTTCTGCTGATTTAGGAATTTCTTACGCTTCCATACAGAGAAATCTTTGTAGCCACAAACTACATCCTTTTTTGCGCGTATGTTCTGGGGAACATCGCGTTATAGTTTTGCCCAAATGTCTGTAACTTTCGAATTTTTTGACGAAATTGGTCACAAACGATTCAGTTCGACTCCCCAATGAAGAATTCGAGGTCAAGGTCAAATTTGATTCTGTCCGGCCGGCCGTCCGTTGCCACGATAATTTGAGAACGAATAGAGCTAGCGACTTGAAATTTTCAGGGTGGATGGCGCATCGCAATACGACGGACAAGTTCGTTAATGGGCATAATCGACCCAGTGGTTTCCAAGTAATAATTTTGTTTTCAACCAATATAAATCCGATCGAATTGAAACTTGGTGAGTAGTTGTAGAATATGAACCTAAGCACGATTGTGAAATTTTGGGCGAATCGTGAGGCTAGAAAATTAAAAAAAAATTATTAAAAAATATTTTTGTTGTCACGATAACCTGAGAACGGAAAGAGATAGCGGCTTGAAAATTTCAGGTTAGGTTGTGCATCTGAATGCGACATTTCAGTTTGTTTATGAGCATAATCGGCCAATCTGTTTTAGAGTTATAGCCATCTGAAATTTTCTGAAATTTGGTGGTTTTTTTTTCCTCATTAACTCGAAAAATACTAAACCGATTGAATTCAAACTTGGTTATTAGTTGTAGAATGCCAACGCGAAAATGTTTGCAAAATTTGGTGGAGATAGCATTTGTAGAAAATTTTTAATAAATCATTGAAAATAAAAAAAAAAATTCTATATATCAGTAACTATCCGTTCGAAATTGCTGAAATTTTGCAAGAGCGTTCATAACCTAACTCTACTGCCAAGTTTCAAGTTTTAACACAATCGGTTGAATATTGTTGGAGATTCGACCTCCATAAAGTTAGCAGAGCCACTTGCGAAAATTTCAATGAAACCTATTGCATTAATTGTCGAATATTTGTCGAGAATTTGTCGTGAAAGAAAAAAATTTGTCGCGCGCTTAGTTTTATTTATATGGGGTGGCTCTGCTAACTTAATATTAAGTTAGCAGAGCCACTTGCAACAATTTCAATGAAACCTATTGCATTAATTGTCGAGTATTTGTCGTGAATTTGTCGTGAAAGAAAAAAGTCTGAGCGCGCTTAGTTTTTTTTATATGGGGTGGCTCTGCTAACTTAATATTAAGTTAGCAGAGCCACTTGCAACAGTTTCAATGAAACCTATCGCATTAATTGTCGAGTATTTGTCGTGAATTTGTCGTGAAAGAAAAAAGTTTGTCGCGCGCTTCGTTTTTTTTGTATGGGCTAAATTAATATTTGGCTAAAGGGGCCACACACAAATCACGTAAGTTGGTTAATCGTATTTTTTTTCAATCAGAAATGAGCTGAATAATTGTCGAACAACGCAAACATATTCGTCGTGACAGAAAAAATTTTGTCGCGTGCTTTTTTTTTTTAAATGGGGTGGCTCTGCTAACTCAATATTAAGTTAGCAGAGCCACTTGTAACAATTTCAATGAAACCTATTGCATTAATTGTCGAATATTTGTCGTGAATTTGTCGTGAAAGAAAAAAGTTTGTCGAGCGCTTCGTTTTTTTTTGTATGGGCTAAATTAATATTTGGCTAAAGGGGCCACACACAAATCACGTAAGTTGGTTAATCGTATTTTTTTTCAATCAGAAATGAGCTGAATAATTGTCGAACGACCCAAACATATTCGTCGTGACAGAAAAAAGTTTGTCGCGCGCTTAGTTTTTTTTATATGGGGTGGCTCTGCTAACTTAATATTAAGTTAGCAGAGCCACTTGCAACAATTTCAATGAAACCTATCGCATTAATTGTCGAGTATTTGTCGTGAATTTGTCGTGAAAGAAAAAAGTTTGTCGCGCGCTTCGTTTTTTTTGTATGGGCTAAATTAATATTTGGCTAAAGGGGCCACACACAAATCACGTAAGTTGGTTAATCGTATTTTTTTTCAATCAGAAATGAGCTGAATAATTGTCGAACGACCCAAACATATTCGTCGTGGCAGAAAAAATTTTGTCGCGCGCTTAGTTTTTTTTAAATGGGGTGGCTCTGCTAACTTAATATTAAGTTAGCAGAGCCACTTGTAAGAATTTCAATGAAACCTATTGCATTAATTGTCGAATATTTGTCGTGAATTTGTCGTGAACGAAAAAAGTTTGTCGCGCGCTTCGTTTTTTTTGTATGGGCTAAATTAATATTTGGCTAAAGGGGCCACACACAAATCACGTAAGTTAATCGTATTTTTTTTCAATCAGAAATGAGCTGAATAATTGTCGAACGACCGAAACATATTCGTCGTGACAGAAAAAATTTGTCGCGCGCTTAGTTTTTTTTAAATGGGGTGGCTCTGCTAACTTAATATTAAGTTTGCAGAGCCACTTGTAACAACTTCAATGAAACCTATTGCATTAATTGTCGAATATTTGTCGTGAATTTGTCGTGAAAGAAAAAAGTTTGTCGCGCGCTTCGTTTTTTTTTGTATGGGCTAATTTAATATTTGGCTAAAGGGGCCACACACAAATCACGTACGTTGGTTAATCGTATTTTTTTTCAATCAGAAATGAGCTGAATAATTGTCGAACGACCCAAACATATTCGTCGTGACAGAAAAAATTTTGTCGTGCGCTTAGTTTTTTTTTAATGGGGTGGCTCTGCTAACTTAATATTAAGTTAGCAGAGCCACTTGTAACAATTTCAATGAAACCTATTGCATTCATTGTCGAATATTTGTCGTGAAAGAAAAAAGTTTGTCGGGCACTTCGTTTTTTTTGTATGGGCTAAATTAATATTTGGCTAAAGGGGCCACACACAAATCACGTAAGTTGGTTAATCGTATTTTTTTTCAATCAGAAATGAGCTGAATAATTGTCGAACGACCCAAACATATTCGTCGTGACAGAAAAAATTTTGTCGCGCGCTTAGTTTTTTTTTAAATGGGGTGGCTCTGCTAACTTAATATTAAGTTAGCAGAGCCACTTGTAACAATTTCAATGAAACCTATTGCATTAATTTTTCGAATATTTGTCGTGAATTTGTCGTGAAAGAAAAAAGTTTGTCGAGCGCTTCGTTTTTTTTTGTATGGGCTAAATTAATATTTGGCTAAAGGGGCCACACACAAATCACGTGAGTTGGTTAATCGTATTTTTTTTCAATCAGAAATGAGCTGAATAATTGTCGAACGACCCAAACATATTCGTCGTGACAGAAAAAATTTTGTCGCGCGCTTAGTTTTTTTTTAAATGGGGTGGCTCTGCTAACTTAATATTAAGTTAGCAGAGCCACTTGTAACAATTTCAATGAAACCTATTGCATTAATTGTCGAATATTTGTCGTGAATTTGTCGTGAAAGAAAAAAGTTTGTCGCGCGCTTCGTTTTTTTTTTGTATGGGCTAAATTAATATTTGGCTAAAGGGGCCACACACAAATCACGTAAGTTGGTTAATCGTATTTTTTTTTAATCAGAAATGAGTTGAATAATTGTCGAACGACCCAAACATATTCGTCGTGACAGAAAAAATTTTGTCGCGCGCTTAGTTTTTTTTAAATGGGGTGGCTCTGCTAACTTAATATTAAGTTAGCAGAGCCACTTGTAACAATTTCAATGAAACCTATTGCATTAATTGTCGAATATTTGTCGTGAAAGAAAAAAGTTTGTCGCGCGCTTCGTTTTTTTTGTATGTGCTAAATTAATATTTGGCTAAAGGGGCCACACACAAATCACGTAAGTTGGTTAATCGTATTTTTTTTCAATCAGAAATGAGCTGAATAATTGTCGAACGACCCAAACATATTCGTCGTGACAGAAGAAAGTTTGTCGCACGCTTAGTTTTTTTTTATATGGGTGACTCTGCTATTTTATTATTAAGTTAGCAGAGCCAACCCTTATAAAAAAAAAACTGAGCGTGCGATAAACTTTTTTCTGTCACGACGATTATGTTTGGGTCGTTTGACATATTATTTAGCTCATTTCTGGTTGAAAAAAAATACAATTAACCACTGTACGTGATTTGTGTGTGGCCCCGTTAACCTAATATTAAGTTAGGCCATACAAAAACAACGAAGCGCGCGACAAACTTTCTTCTGTCACTACGATTAACCAACTTACGTGATTTGTGTGTGGCCCCTTTAGCCAAATAGTAATTTAGCCCATACAAAAAAAACGAAGCGCGCGACAAACTTTTTTCTTTCACGACAAATTCACGACAAATATTCGACAATTAATGCAATAGGTTTCATTGAAATTGTTACAAGTGGCTCTGCTAACTTAATATTAAGTTAGCAGAGCCACCCCACTAAAAAAAAAAAGCGCGCGACAAAATTTTTTCTGTCACGACGAATATGTTTGCGTTGTTCGACAATTATTCAGCTCATTTCTGATTGAAAAAAAATACGATTAACCAACTTAAGTGATTTGTGTGTGGCCCCTTTAGCCAAATATTAATTTAGCCCATACAAAAAAAACGAAGCGCGCGACAAACTTTTTTCTTTCACGACAAATTCACGACAAATATTCGACAATTAATGCAATAGGTTTCATTGAAATTGTTGCAAGTGGCTCTGCTAACTTAATATTAAGTTAGCAGAGCCACCCCATATAAAAAAAAACTAAGCGCGCGACAAATTTTTTTCTTTCACGACAAATTCTCGACAAATATTCGACAATTAATGCAATAGGTTTCATTGAAATTTTCGCAAGTGGCTCTGCTAACTTTATGGAGGTTGAGATTCGAGCATTCTTGTGTGAGTTCAGTAAATGGGTGACCGTTGCCTCGATAACTTTCGAACGAAAGAAGATAGGAACATGTAATTTTCAGGGTAGGTTGCGTATCCGAAAAGGAGAGTTGAGTTTGTTTTTGGGCATAATCGGTTTAACGGTTTCCGAGTTATATCCACCTGGAATATTATTTCCTTGATAACTAAAAAAATAAAGATTGGATTGAATTGAAGCTTGGTAACTAGTAGTAAAAAATCAGCATAAAGACGTGTTTAAAATTTTGTAAGAACCGTACCCCTAGAAAATTTGAAAAAAATGACGAAAAAAAAAAATTTAAGAACCGCACCCCTAGAAAATTTTAAAAAAATCACGAAAAAAAAATTGGTTCAAGCACTGACGTGAAGTCAGAAGCTTTTGCGCGTATGTTCTATTGTCCATTCTTCTGTATTGGACACCCTTAATCGAATTTACCATGGTTAATTATGTTGTCCATTCTCCTGTATTGGACACTTAATTCGAATTTACCATGGTAAATTCGAAATAAGAGTGTCCAATATAGGAGAATGGACAACATAATTAACCATGGTAAATTCGATTAAGGGTGTCCAATACAGAAGAATGGACAATAGAACATACGCGCAAAAGCTTCTGATTTCACGTCAGTGCTTGAACCAATTTTTATTCAATAGGCTACATAAATAACAACCGGGAGATTATGCACGCAGAATTGCCTGTAGTGGAGGATTTATAATGAGGCTCCAAGAAGATCCTGATTTCTTTCGGAAAATCATCTGGACAGACGAGGCAAAATTTTGTCAACAGGGAATTTTCAACAGAAGAAATCGGCAATTTTATGCACAAGAAAATCTTCGAGCAGTAATGGAAGTTGAGAAACAATTTCAATTCAGAATGAATGTGTTCTGTTTACTAATGGACAATCAGGCTAATTATTACATGTACGATGAAAACCTGAATAATGCAGCCTTTTTGGAGAATTTCAAGCGATGTATTGGAAACATTTGTAGATAATTTTCCAATCCGTTGTATTAATAATCGTTGGTTGGTTTCAAATGGATGGAGCGTCAGCTCATTCCAGTATAGAAGTAGATGCCAAGCTAACGGATTTATTCGAAGATCGTTGGTGGGGAAATAGAGGTCCATTTCTTTGGCCTGCTCGATCACCGGATCTCAATCCTCTGGATTTTTATTTATGGTGTCGGATCAAGGAATTAGTTTATAATAATTTTATTATGAATTACCAGGATCTGAAAATTAAAATTGTTGCGGCTTTCGATAGTTTGGACCCAGCCGAAATTCGTAGAGCAACACAATCCGTTAGAGATCGTCTTTTAAAATGCATAACATAATATGTAATAACATTTATAATTGAAAACCTATCATTTTATACAATTGTTTTTTTCACCCTTACTCTTTGAGGAAAGAAAACAGAGTCTTCCTGAAATAAAAATTATTAGACTTTACCGAATATCTCGGGAAATAAGTATTTTAGAGCAGTAGTATGTATTACATGAAAAGTTTAAGGGTTTTTTCAGATTCCACACCAATTTTCTGAGAATAGTATGTGAGTGAATCATTAAAACAATGTAGAATTCAATGGGTAATCTGATTATCAATGAAACAACTGGGTATTACATTTAAAAAATTGGTTGAAGCTCTGACGTGAAGTCAGGAGCTTTTGCGCGTCTGTTCTATTGTCCATTCTCCTATATTGGACACTCTTAATCGAATTTACCATGGTAAATTATATTGTCCATTCTCCTGTATTGGACACACTTAATTCGAATTTACCATGGTAAATTCGATTAAGAGTGTCCAATACAGGAGAATGGAAAATAGAACATACGCGCAAAAGCTCCTGACTTCACGTCAGTGCTTGAACCAATTTTTTCTTTTCATAATTTTTTTAAAATTTTCTAGGGGTACGGTTCTTATAAAATTTTAAACACATCTTTATGTCGATATTCTACAACTAGATACCAAGCTTCAATTCGATCGAGTCTATATTTTTCGAGTTATCGAGGAAATAATATTCCAGGTGGGTATAACTCTGAAACCGTTGGACCGATTATGCCCGTAATCGAACTTAACACTTCCATTCGGATACGCAACATACCCTGAAAATTGCAAGTCCCTATCTCCTCTCGTTCGAAAGTTATCAAGGCAACGGTCACCCATCCATCTACTAAACTCACACAATGCTGCTCAAATCTCCAACAATATCTATCCGATCGTGCTCAAACTTGGAACTTGGCAGTAGAGTTAAGTTTTGAAAGCTCTCGCTTTAGCGATATCGGACTAATAGTCGGACATATATAGAATTTTTTTCAATAATTTTCAATGATTTTTTAAGAATTTTCTAGTACGATCCTCACGAAATTTTGTAAGAATTTTCTAGTTGGCATTATACTACTAATAACCGTGTTTGAATTTAATTGGTTCTGTATTTTCCGAGTTATTGAGGAAATAACAACCAAATTTCAGATGGTTATAACTCCAAAACCGGACTAAATGTCGGACATATATAGAATTTTTTACAATAATTTTCAATGATTTTTTAAGAATTTTCTAGTTATACGATCCTCACGAAATTTTGTAAGAATTTTCTAGTTGGAATTATACTACTAATAACCGTGTTTGAATTTAATTGGTTCTGTATTTTTCGAGTTATTGAGGAAATAACAACCAAATTTCAGCTGGTTATAACTCCAAAACCTTTTGGCCGATAATGCCTATAAGCAAACTCAAATGTTGCATTCGGATGCACAACCTAACCTGAAAATTTCAAGTCGCTATCTCTTTCCGTTCTCAGGTTATCGTGACATAAAAAATATTTATTAATAATTTTTTTAAAATTTTCTATAGATGCAAGTTAATATTCTACAACTATTCACCAAATTTCAATTCGATCGGATTTATATTGGTTGAAAATAAAATTATTACTCGGAAACCATTGGGCCATTTATGCCCATTAACGAACTTGTCCGTCGTATTGCGATGCGCCACCTACTTTGAAAGTTTCAGTCGCTATCTCATTCCGTTCTCAAGTTATCGTATCAACGGACGGCCGGCCGACCGGACAGAATCAAATTTGTCCTCGAATTCTTCATTAAGTGGTCGAACTCAATCGTTTGAGAACATTTTCGGCAAAAAAATCGAAAATTACAGACACTTGAGCAAAATGATAACGCGATGTTCCCCAGAACATACGCGCAAAAACGAAAGTTGGTATCATTTCTGGTGAAACCGGATGTCGAACGAATCTGAAATTTTTCCAAGCATTCATTTCTTCCAACAAAGCTAGGACTAACTATAAAATTCCAAGTCTTTATCTCGAGTTTTTCTTTGAAATATTCTAACGAACGGTCTTCCTGAATCGCCCTGTATATTGTGAAACTTACACCAAGTTGTTTTCTTTACTTAAATAATTTATACAATTTTTATAATTGTAAACTGTATAATCCAGATATGAAAATTTGAAAATATCCACGTAGAAGATTAAAATAACATCAGCATATGTTTTTCGGTTACCTCTGCAGTAGCATGATTAAAATCAAACTTATTTCCCTATCGTCTAAACACTCTTCACGTTTCTTGACGAAAAATGGTGAACAGGCATTGAAACCGACTCCCCTTCACTTTCAATCAAGTTATAGTGCTTCCGCTCTTAAATGTGGTTGAAATATCCTCAGATATTAAGAGGAGAGCAACGAGGTGCGAGATCTAGCGTAATGACGCTAGAAATGGAATGACTCGATTGTTTCTGCTACAATCTATCAGAAGGTGTCCAATTTGTGGTAGGCTTCATATTCGTGGTTCGATATCAGTTGAACGCTTCTGTTGATGCCTTTTGAAAGGACGGTATCCGAGGAAATATACACGGTGATTCACGAAGACCGTTCGTTAGAATATTTGAAAGAAAGACTCCGGAAATTAATAATAATAATAATAATAACAGTGCTTTATTTCAGATCATTTCCATTAAACTAAACAAAGTTGTGAGGAATGAAATGATATTGTGTCAAAAAATAACATACATACATGTATGAAAATTCAAATTAGTGAGGATTAAAAAATTCCTCTAGCGTGTATGGCTCTAAGTTTAAAAGATATTTAAATAATTTTTTTTTGAAGACAGTGTTTTCTTCTATGTTCTTAATATGATTTGGTATAGAATTATATAATTTTAGGCATCTATATTCTGTTTGTTTCTGGGATGTTGTTAGATTGAGTTTGGGATAGATGCATAGAATACATGGTGAAGACACTCTTTGACATATTTTCGGCCGATTTGCGGTCCAAATACTGTCAAAATACAAGGATTTTGTTTTACTTCAGTTTTCGCCGATAGATGCCGGCAGTAGAAATTTTATGGACAAAATTATCGACATGCCAAATTAAATTCGAATCTTTGTTTATTCTAGTTTCTTGAGGAAAGTGGTACCGTTTGCTGAAATTTAGTATTTTGAGTATTTTGTTCAACGTTCTTGTTTTCCGCGCCGAAAGTATGCCAAATATTTGCTGTGTGAACTCTGAACGAGTATCCAGAACTATTTCAATCAAATACTATTTTCATTCCGAAATTACTTCGTTTTTATGCGAATATAGTTTTTTTAACAATTGTTTATTCTTGCCGCATCAGGGGCAGATTTCTGGTATCAAGATAGGCATTATTTATAATATTAATAATATTGAAAGATCGCTGATACCGTTAATTGTTAATAAATCAACATAGGAGAACGCTAAGACTTGTTGATTTACTATAATCTTGCCGGTTGATAAACATAAACTGTTTTGAAAGTTGAAACATTAAGGTATAACTCTATTAATTAATAATTATATTCATTATACAATTTAGTTATATATTGAGAAGGAATGAAATGACATGTTATGGAAAACTAACAGTATTATTTGTCAACGATGAAAGGACTAGCAGAGAACAAAGTTCAGAGCAACCACACAGTGTGATTTCATCAAAGTTGAATAGCTTTCCTAAAGCGTCATTCTTTTTGTCGCTCTTATACTATAATATTATTTGTTTCAAGGATATTGTTACACGACAAGAATGGCAACTGGCTTCTAATTGAAAATTTGAAGATTTGTTTGTTCAAAATATTTTTCTAGTGAATATATATTGAATTAAAGATTGAAACGTAGTACACTACCCTCTATTTGATTAGTTTATCAATTTAATGAATCATTTTTCGATATTTCATCAGTATACTTAGTTCTGAATAATAGCTATCGAATCAAATATATCATGCAATCTAATTGATGAGAATATAAAAAGTTGTCAAGGGGTATTATGGGTAACTGAAAAAATGCTGTATACATGAGAATGTTTTGATGAAGTTTCAAATTATACATCGAAAATAATAAGTAAAATGCTCAATTTAAATGAGCCTTACATGATAAAGGTAATTAATACATTTGAATATATATTCATTTCACAGATTTCTTCATTTACAGTTCCATTCAAAATGTTCCAAAGAAACTTCTTTACTGATAAATCCCTTATTTGACCTCATTATTTCTTGGCAAGATGAAATTTCTGTTCCAAATAAATGGGGTTTACATATAATGTCCGAACAGATGTCTGATTAATCAAAAAGTGAATTGATTTTTCAATAAACTGCTTTATTATATTCTTTTAATTTGGATTTACGTACTAGCAACGTTGGAAAGTGAACTTTTTCGCTTGTCAGTTTTCATTTATTCCCTTGTCAGAATCTTCGAATTCGACTCCAGCGGCACCATCGTTAATAAAGTGAAGTAGTACATAAACTACGTGATTTGACAGTTCTAGGTCCGTTTTTCGGCCGAAAATTTTAACAGGAATTAGTAGGGAGTGTCCACACCTTATTATTCTATGCATCTTGAGTTTGGGGTACAAATAGTCTTGATTTCGTGTTCCATAGAAGTTCTTCTTGTTCTCATATTTTTCAAATAGCATTGGATTGTTTCGTAGGAAGAGAACACATTCCTGTATATAAACCGCATATATCGTCAACACTCCTATCTTTTTGAAAATATTTCTGCAGGATTGGTCATATTTAATTTTATTGAGAATTCTAATTGCTCTCTTCTGTGCAATAAACAGTGTGTTTATATTTCCTGCTCCATAAAAGATGATTCCAAACCTCAGTTTTGCCTCAATTGTTGCATGGTATACCGTCTTAAGATGAGTGTTCCCGATGTAGCATGATATAATTCTGAAACCATATATGGAACTTGTTACCTTATCGCATAGACTGCTTATGTGTTCTTTCCAGCTTAAGTGTTTATCTATAACAATACCCAAGAATTTGGTATAGTCGGAAAGGTTGAATTCTTCTTGATTCAGATATATCATGTCATTGAGATCTTCGGCTCTTGAATTAGTTGGTGTGAAGAGTATTAATTGTGTTTTTTCCTTGTTGATAATAAGATTATTGCTCTCAAACCATGTATTGCTTTCCTCCAAAATTCTTTCACATATTTGTTTCAGCTCCATACTGAACCTTTCAACTATAAGTATATTGACATCATCTACATAGTTCACAGTAGTTACCTTCCCATTCTCGGTATCTCTATTTAGTACATAATCATTTAGATAAATTATGAAGAATAGGGGTCCTGCAATACTTCCTTGTGGTATACCTAATAAAGTGTCTTGCATGGTTGACTTCACTTTGCCTTTATCTATTTCCACCTCAACCAACTGTTTCCTGAAGGAAAAATATGATTTCACCCATTCCAATGCTGGTCCTCGAATACCATACCATTCCAATTTCTTCAACAACTTACCACTATCAAGGCAGTCATATGCTTTAGATAAGTCCAGAAACATACCTAGGGCTAACTCTTTATTCTCAAAAGCCTCCACCATTTTAGTGATGAATTGGAATACTGCTGTTTTTATAGATTTTCCCCTTAAGTATCCATGTTGATTTTTCCTGAAGATATTATTCTCTATAAAATATTCCATAATTCGTCTACAGTAGGCCATCTCAATGATTTTAGAAAAACTTGGTAAAATGCTTATGGGTCTATAGTTGTTGTAATCGGTAACATCACCCCTTTTATGAACTGGCTTGACAACTGCTATCTTCAATTTATCAGGAAAAACCCCATACCTGAAAGAGTTATTGATGATATAATTTAGCTGCGGCGTTATTTCTTCGGCTGTTTGCTTAATAATGTTATTTGAAATTTCATCGTATCCACTAGAGTATTTATTTTTCAGTAATTTGATTGTTTCCCTTGTTTCTCTTTCTGTCATTCTCTTCAGCAGCATGGATCTATCAAGATCTTCAAAGCTGTCACTATTTACAGCTGGTATGCCTTTTGTTAGTCTTTGTCCCACGTTTATGAAAAAGCTATTCATTTCATTTACTGTTTTTTGGGGGTCTTCTTTCATTTCAATTACTCTCTCTTTTTTATTTTTCAAAGAATTCACTAGGCTCCACATTGCTTTATTTTTATTGTCCGAACTTTCTATGAAATATTCAAATTTCTCTGCTTTCTGCCTTTTTAACAATAGATCATATTCAATTTTTGTTTCACGATACATATCTTTGAAAGCCTTGTTGTGGGTACTGAGAACCAGTAACACATCCAAATTATTTTTTTTCTCCCTAATGGTAGGATCTATATTATTCATGTTGGATTTTCTTTTTTTTGATACTCTCCTCAGTGGAAATGCTGCATCAAAATAATTCAAATATATACCATGGAAAATGTTGAACTGTGAATTAACATCATTTTCAGGTGTTTCATAAAATACTTTCCAGTCATGATTATCCAATAGCTCTTTGAAGTGTTTTATGTTTCCTGTTGTTAACCTGCGTTTGTATATTTTATTATCAGGTTTTCCCCATAGTTTGAAGGTTATTTTCTGCGCTGTATGATCTGAAATGTGTGTTTGGAGAACACTTGTTTCATACATTTCCTCTGTATTTGTAAAGATGTTATCAATACAGGTAGCTGTTGTTGCCGTAATTCTAGTTGGTTGGTGTATTGTCTGCTGTAGATTATATGTTTTTAAAAGGCCTAGCCATTCCCCTTTTTTTAAGGAATCTTCCATCATGTCTATATTGAAGTCTCCAACTAAAGTGGTTGTGACATTTTCATTAAAAAGTTTTGCCAGTATGGGTTCAATATTTTCTGCAAGAATATTTATATTTCCATCATTATATACTGCAATACATACATGCTTTAATCCTTCTAGATTGAATTCCAATCCCACACATTCAAATTTTCCTTTCACTGAAACTTTTTTAATGTCCTTTCTTTCTTTGGCCTGTACTTTATTTTTGGTATATATAGCAACTCCTCCATGTTCCATTTTATTTCTACAAAAGGATGTTATGAGTGAAAAATCTTTGATAGCATGATATTCTAACTGTTCTTCGGTTTTCCAGTGCTCAGTTAAACCCAATTATACCAACTTTCGTTTTTGGCGCTCTTATTTCTCGGAACAGAGTGATAACCAATTTGCCCAAATGTCTGTAATTTTTGAATTTTTGGCTGACAATGGTTTTAAACAATTTGGTTCGACTCACTGATCAAGAATCCGTGGTCGAAATCGATTCTGTTCGGCCGTTAACACGATAACTCTCGAAGGAACGGAATTAGAGGATTTAAATTTGCAGGGTAGGTTTGCGGCGTAAATATCCCGGACGAGTTCGTTAACGGGTGAAATCCACCAAGCGGTTTCGTAGTTATGGCCGTTTTTAGTAAAAATATTTTTTATGAATATTTCCGAAACCGATCTGTCTGAAATTTGGCATCAAGTTGTATAATAGTGACTTTTATATGCATGCGTAGTTTGTATTGATCAGGTTGCCGTAAAGTGTCAAAAAAATTTTTTTTTTTATTTTAAATTTTGTTTCTACAATAACTCTCGAACAGAATGAGCTAGGCAGTTGAAATTTTCAGACAATGTTTGGGAAATAATCATCTCAGTAATTTTTGTTATTGGGCAAAATGATTTCAGAGTAACGAAAAAAAATTTTTTTTTACATTACAAATATGAAATTCAATAAGATGCAGTTTTACCATAAAAATCCATTGATATAATTTTCAACTCTAAAAAGCTAATACTTTCGGAGATATGATATTTCAAAATTTGTATAATGAATTGTACTTCTATGTTTCCACAGAATACAGTACCTACTTATTCTATCTATGAATTATTATATGAGCTGTGTTCTTACATGTCATCTTATTTTCCTATAAAGATAAATGTCAAATTTCTGGTTCGTTATTCTTGATATAAAATACACCTCCTGTTCTAGAAAACAATGTATGATTGAAAGCAAAATGGCCAATAAAATAACCTCAGCTATCGTAGAATTATGAGGATGATATGATATTATACCATTCCTACTTTTAAGGTGATAATATAGTGCCCGTGGATGATGGAAATATATTCTTTGGTAAGATACATAATCAAGTTGGGTTCAGAATATCTCCAGAAAAAACAAAACTGCAATATTGTCTAAGTTTTAATTGATATAATATAATTTTCAGAGTAGATTTGAGGAATGAATATCTCGGATGAGTTCGTTATTGGGAATAATCGGTCTGTTTGAATTTAATTTCTTTCACGATGCAGTTCTATCGTAAGAATCCATTTATATAATTCCCAGAGAGCAATAATTTCGGAGATATGATTTGTGAAATTTTGAACAAGAGCGCCAAAGCTCCTGTCCAAAGGGCTTGAACCAATTTTTTCAATGTAATGTATGTTTTTTCAATGATAATCAGATTACCCATTATATTCAACATTGTTTTAAAGTGTATTATTCTCAGAAAATTCGTGTGAAATCTGAAAAAAACCCTTTAAATTTTCTCAAATAGGGCTTCATTCCAATATTAATAACTTGTAGATTTTTTCATGAAAATTCCTAATTTACTAGTTTCTATTAGAAGACATGCCAATGCTTCTCCTTCGTTAATTAAAAATTCCATTGAACATACAGATTGTTTCTATTTCAAAGTCAAAGTCATTCATGACAAAAACCTCAAAACTCATTTTTTTAAATGAGAACCTATTTTATTTATTGGTCAGCTGGAATCTACGTTAAAAATTGGTTCAAGCCCTGTGGCTTTGGTGCTCTTGTTCAAACCTTGACGCATCATATCTCCGAAAGTATTGCGTTTCTCAGAGTTGGGAATTATATCAGTGTATTCTTATGATAGAACTGCAATATTAAGGAAATTCTATTCAAATAGTATTTTATTTATCAAGATTGAATGAGCAATCTGAGAATGAGAACTGCACCATGGAAGAAATCGAATTAAAATAGCTGACTCAATGAAAAATTATATACGATTTACACTTATTTATTCAATATTGTGACGCGTTTCGTCGACACAGCGACTTCATCAGACTACATCATACTGTATGATGTATGATGTAGTCTGATGAAGTCGCTGTGTCGACGAAACGCGTCACAATATTGAATAAATAAGTGTAAATCGTATATAATTTTTCATTGAGTTAATATGGATTTGCATCAAGTAAAAGCCACAAGCATTAAATTTTTAAAATAGCTGAAATGAATTTGACCATTTCTCATAGAACAGGATGACATGTACGAGTATGAACCCAGATCATATAATAATTCATAGATAGAATAATTATAGCATTCTGTGAAAACAAAGAAGTAGGTACGATTCATTATTGAAATTTCGAAATATCATATCTCCTAAAGTATTAGCTTATTAGAGTTAAAAATGATATCAATGGATTCCTATGGTGAAACTGCATCTTTAAAAAAATTGAATTTGAAACTTGTAAGTTAAAAAAAATTATTTTATTTTTCGTCGCTCCGAAACCATCTGGCCTATTTCGCCCAATAACGAACTTGACCTAGATATTTATCTCCCAAACCTACTCTGAAAATTTCAACTGCCTAGCTCATTCTGTTCGAGGGTTATTGTAGAAACAAAATTCAAAAATTAAATTAAAATTAAAATTGGCACTTAATGGCAACCCGATCAACACAAAACTTCGCATGTCATCGTCATTATTCTACAATTCGATGCTAAATTTCAGATAGATCGAGTGATTGGTTTCGGAAATATTCAAAAAAAATGTTTTCACTAAAAACGGCCATTACTCCGAAACCGCTCGGTAGATTTCGCCCGTTAACGAACTCGTCCGAGATATTTACGTTCCAAACCTATCCTGCAAATTTCAATACTCTAACTCCTTTCGTTTGAGAGTTATCGTGTTAACGGAAGGACGGCCGGATGGCCGGACAGGATCGATTTCGACAACGGATTCTTGATCAGTGAGTCGATCCATACAGACATTTGGGCAAATTGATAAGCACTCTGTTCCGAGGAACAAGAGCGCCAAAAATAGTGTATTTTTGGCGCTCTTGGCTGAAAATGGTCAGAAATGATTTGGTTCGACTCACTGATCAAGAATCCGTGGTCGAAATGGATTCTGTCCGGCCGTCCGTTAACACGATAACTCTCGAACGAAAGGAGTTAGAGGATTGAAATTTGCAGGGTAGGTATGGAGAGTAAATATCTCGGACGAGTACGTTAGCGGGCGAAATCCATCATGCGGTTTCGGAGTTATGGCCGTTTTTAGTAAAAACATTTTTTATGAATATTTCTGATACCCATCACTCGCTCTATCTGAAATTTAGCATCAAATTGTAGAATCATGACCTTTATAGGCATGTGAAGTATGTTGTATTGATCGGGGTTCCGTAAAGTGCAAAAAAAAATTTAAATTTTTAAATTTTGTTTCTACAATAACTCTCGAACAGAATGAGCTAGGCAGATGAAATTTTCAGAGTAGATTAGGGAGATAAGTATCTCGGTTGAGTTTTTTATTGGGCAAAATAGGGCAGATGATTTCGGAGTAACGAAAAAAAAAATTTTTTTTTAACTTACAAATTTCAAAATCAATTTTTTTCAAGATGTAGTTTCAACATAAAAATCCATTGATATCATTTTCAACTCCAACAAGCTAATACTTTCGGAGATATGATTTTTCGAAATTTTATAATGAATCGTACTTCTATGTTTTCACAGAATGCTATAATTATTCTTTATATGATTTATTATATGCTCTGTGTTAATACTTCATACTTGTATATGTCATCCTGTTCTATAAGAGAGAGTCAAATTCATTCCAGCTATTTTAATTTGATTTCTTCCATGGTTCATTTCCTATTCTCAGATTGCTCATTTAATCTTGATAAATAAACTATTATTTGAATTGAATTTCCTATATGATGCACTGATGCAGTTGTATCGTAAGAATACATTGATATCATTTCCAACTCTGAGAAACCAATACTTTCGGAGATAATATGATGTGTCAAAGTTTGAACAAGAGCGCAAATAGCTACTGCCACGGGGCTTGAACCAATTTTTTATAATACATACTACTGCTTTACTTAACGAATCGGGAAATAAGCATTTTAGAGCAGTAGGTAGTATATATATTATAGCGTTTTTGTCATGACTGACTTTGACATTGAAATAGAAACACCCTGTATGTTCAATTGAATTTTTATTTATCGAAGGAGAAGCATTGGTGTGGTAAGGAAAAAGGAATTTCCATGTAAAAATCTACAAGTTATTAACATTGGAATGAAGCTCTATTTGAGAAAATTTACAGGGTTTTTCTCGGGTTTTTTTCAGATTTCACACAAATTTTCCGAGAATAATATATAAGTGACACAATAAACCAATGTAGAATTCAATGAGTAATCTGATTATCAATGAAAAAACTGGGTATTACGTTTAAAAAACGACAGGTGGTATCATTTTCGGTGAAACCGGAAGTCGAAAGAATCTGATTTTTTTCCAAGAATTCATATCTGCTAATAAAGCTTAACTATAAAATTTCAAGTGTTTATCTCGATTCTCGAGTTTTTCTTTGAATTATTCTAAAGAACGGTCTTCGTGAATCACCCTGTATATTGTTAATATTCTAAAGAATAGTTTCTCCTACATCCAGTTACTTGCTAACATATTCATGGTAAGAAATCATTAAAGGTTAGTTTGGGAGGTTCATTCTTCATTCAATGGTTTTTTTCTGGGTTTTCTATCCCAAAAAATATCTAAAAAATAAAAAAAATTAAATTGTTTTGAAATCACTTCTGCTTGAAACACTAGATATTTGTTACAAGCAAAATATCGAGCAAAATAGAGAAGAGTGTGTATTTATTTATTCATTTATTTATTTAATAAACATTGAAATACAAACAGGCATACTTATCCGAACAGTAAGAAATTTCCTATCAAACAAAAAAAAATCAAAATACAAACAGTTCCAAAGAAGCTGCCATAAAAAAATTTAACCAAAAATATTATCGAATTATCGTTTCAAAGATCTAATTAGAAGAATCCAATCGGGTTCTTATTGTCGTTTATGGAGTTTTTGTTACTCGAAACAGAGTGCTTACTAATTTGCCACAAATGTCTATTATTTTCGGATTTTTGGATGAAAATAGTCTTAAACGATTTGGTTCGACTCGCTTATCTAGAATCCGTGGTCAAAATAGATTCTGTCCGGTCGGTCCGGCCGGCCCTCCGTTAACACGATACCTTTCGAACGGAATGACCTAGCGAGTTAAAATTTTCAGAGTAGGTTCGGGAGATAAATACCTCAGTTAAATTTTATTTTCACATTACAAATTCCAAATTCCACTTTCAACATGAGAATCTATTGATAAAATTTTCAACTCTAACAAGCTAATACTCGAGCTAATACTTTCGGAGATATGATTTTTCAAATGCTGAACTGTTTTCACAGAATGCTGTAATTATTCTATCTATGAATTATGATATGATCTGTGTTCATACATGTAATCTTATTTTCCTAAAAGGGAAATGTCATATTTCTGGTTCGTAACTCATGATATAAAATAGTTCTCCTGTTCTAGAAAACAAAGTATGATTGAATACAAAATGACCAATGAAATATCCTCAGCTATCGTAGAATTATGAGGATTATATGATATTATACTTTTTTCGTGATAATATATTGCCCTTGGATTATCCATATGATGATATGGAAATATATACTTTGGTCAAAACTGGAATAGTGGCTTAGTTTCAATTGATATAATATAATTTTCAGAGTAGATTTGAGGAATGAATATCTCGAATAAGTTTAATTGTTATTGGGTAGAATTGGGCTGGCGGTTTCGGATTAATAATTATTGGCAATCCTAGTTTTTTTTTGAATTACACTTTTTTTAATACAATTTCTTTTATGATGCAGTTCTATCATAAGAATCCATTGATATCATTCCCAACTCTGAGAAACCAATACCTACTATCGGAAATATGATTAGTCAAAGTTCAAACAAGAGCGCCAAAGCTCTTGTCCCCATGGCTTTCCCACATTTTTTTTTATCTTATTTCGTGATAAATGCTCTCATGGAAATGTGGAATGTAGGTACATTTTCAACTCTGTTTTATTTTAATATTTCTCTTCATTTTATTTTAATTTGTTTAAATTACTGTATAAACGCACCTTTTGCGCATGTTGTACCTACTCACTGTTGAGAAATGCTTCATTGGAACACTCAATTTATCTCGAAATTTTCATTCTACTGCTCAAAATTCTCACATCAAAACATTTTTTCCTGAATAAATAGGTAAATGGTGTCAGTAAAACTGCAGCTAACATGTTCTTTTTGTGTTCTCTTCCGTAGCGCTAATCCAAGCTCAAGTTAACATGACTTAAATCTCATATATAAACGTTGCAAATTCTTTCTAAACCCATACAATCCTGATCATAGTTGCATTTTAGTCGGCCGAAAGCTCTACAAAACAGACCTCCTGCACATCCAATTGATACCAATTTTATGGTATCAACAATTCGGTGAATTAGATATACTTTCTATCGTTGCGAAATATTGCTAATAAGCTACGAGTATAAACTTATCTCCTCA
The DNA here is from genome assembly GCA_937662695.2 of Halyzia sedecimguttata. Classification (NCBI taxonomy): domain Eukaryota; kingdom Metazoa; phylum Arthropoda; class Insecta; order Coleoptera; family Coccinellidae; genus Halyzia; species Halyzia sedecimguttata. The sequence goes on along the minus strand of OW569413.2, from coordinate 43,054,225 downwards.
TAAGAATTAAATGTTAACCAAGAAGCATGTCTTCAACGCAACTTAATTCGACTTAAGTAGAATGAATTAAACGAAAATGAACTTACGTCGCTTGAAAACATCTCCAGCGGTGTCCTAACGCAAATCATGTTGAATTGGTCGGACTGAAGACCTATTAGAACTTATGAACAGAAACAAAACTAAAACCTGACGTTCTTCATATATTATTCCGACATCCGTCGATATATAATGCGAAAAATATTGTTTGTTCCGTGTCTATTGCATGGTAAATGAAAAGTGAGGTTAGAAATTGAAACGTAAAGCAACCTACTTCTCCAGCACATTCACCGAGAACTGGCTGAGTATTCGAATCAATATTTACTTCCATATCTAGGTTTGAAAATTTGAACCTTCGCGCAGTGGCGCCAAAGCAAGTGTATAAAAAAGATAGATTTATGAGTAAGGTAGTGTGGGGTAGGTTGAGATTTCGTGTCTGATCGGAGTTTGTCACTCATCAGAAGTGATGCGCATGTATGCGCTCATATATTGAAATTAATTTGAATATTGCTGGACATTATATTATCCTTATTTCCCAACCACAAAACTTTGCCGAATTGTACTCCGCAAAAATTGGTAGAAGCAATGACGTGGAGTTGGAGCTTTGTCGTGCTCGTTCATTGAATGGTTGATGTATTTTCGCTGATTTGTAACACACAACATAAGTTGAATTTTAATCATATAACACCACAAGAGATAAAATTTTGTCGGCAAAATTTCTAGATTGTAAGTCGAGTAAGCAGCTCCAGTACTTTGAAACCCTGGTAAAATCAGTTTTTGTAACCCCCACTAAAACAAATGGTCGGGGGTGGTGGTATATTTTGAAACAAACGATTTTTTCCACGGTATCGTACTAATATTAAATTAGATTCCAAAACTGCGATCATTTACCTTTCATTTGGTGTATCATTGACAAAGTATACAAGGTATCACATTGAATATTTGGAAGTTGCGATATCGATAGCCTGTTTTGGAACACCATGTATACTTCTTAATATCTTGAAAATATGGAGACTATGGTCCCTAACGACACGACAAAATTTCCATATGGTAATGGGAAGCTGGAAAACGCCGATCTGTATGTAGAGCTTTATCCCGTTAACGAAAATGTGCGTGACATTCTTTTGATAACATCTTTGTAACCGCTTGAGCCCCAAGTGTCAACGATACACCAAATGAAAGGTAAAAGATCGCAGTTTTGGAGTCCAATGTATTATTAGTACGATACCGTGGAAAAAACCATTTATTTTAAAAAGTACCCTCACCCCCTACCATTTGTTTTAGAGGGGGTTACAAAAACTTATTTCACCAGGGTTTCAAAGTACTCGAGCTGCTTACTCAAACCGTCAAAGTTCGTTGGTCTATTTCACAGAACACATAAAGTTTTTAACACATATTATAATATATATTTACTTTATGCTCTATTTCAACTGGTCTCTAAAATATTTGGAAATAAGCATGGTTTAAACCATGCCTAACTTCCATCACAAGACACGGAGGACAATTTAACAATAGGAAATGTGACACCCTAATGCAGGGGTCACCAAATGGCGGACCGCGGTCCGGATGCGGACCATGAACCTATTTTTTGCGGACTCTTTTTCCAGAAAAATGTATTATTAATAAAAAAAAATCAGATAACTTTTCGTTTTATTTACTAATTATTGATATTGGATTTAGATTAACTGCTAGTCAAATTCTTATGCCATCAGAATACTATCAAACGGACCGCGACAGATATACAGATTTTGTGAACGGACCTCCAATGAAACTAATTGGTGACCCCTGCCCTAATGGTACCTACCCTATCACCTCCTTGTCCTTGTCCGTGTGGCGCCCTAGGCCTCTGTATATATGCAGTGAGTCGAGATGGAGGAGAGTAAGTTTGCAAAAAATGCAATGAGCAAAATTTCCGAAAAGCAATAAACTTGACTATTCCCCTCAAAAAATTTCAGCCAATCATATTTATGCATATGATACTACGACGGCGTATTAGGTCCAATGTAGAAAATAAAAAATCTGTTTATTATACTAATTGACAGATTAATCTGTCAATCGACAGATTATATGTGTCAATTGACAGATTAAATGTGTCAATTGACAGATTAAATCTGTCAATTAGTATAATTGACAAAACAAATCTGCCAATTATACTAATTCACAGATTTATTCCGTCAATTCACACATTTAATCTGTCAATTGACATATTTAATCTGTCAATTGACAGATTTAATCTGATTTCTGCCCTGCAAATAAAATTGGGTGAAATTTTTTTCGGAAAATAGTCCTTCATACACCCCTCCTGCTTGCTTAATTATCGAGTATTTGGCAAGCACTCGGGATATAACTACTGACTATTACAAGAGGGAAATTTTACCGGCTTGAATTTTACCTCGAGGGGTATTCGCCATGGCTATTTCACATGAAAAATATTTAAAAAAATATTGCAGCACTGACGTGAAGTCACATCAGGAGCTTTTACGGGCATGTTATATTGTCTATTCGCCTCTATTAAACACTCCCGATCGAATTTACCATCGACATAGACCGTTTTCGCAGTTTCATAAGATATATGAATACATTTCGTACCATTTTAATGACATACTTGAGTAATGAGAGAATCTAAGAGTCTAAGATCACAGATTTTTTAATTCAGACATATGTATGTATTGTATCGGATTTGAGATTCATTAGATATTAAGTATAACTCCAGACCCATTTATGCCTATTAACGAACTTCGGATGCGCAAACTACCCTGAAAATTTCAAGTCACTATCTCTTTTCGTTCTCAAGTTATCGTGGCAACGGGCAGCCGGACATAATCAAATTTGACCTCGAATTCTACATGAGTGATTATAACCTAATCGTTTGAGACCATTTTCGGCAAAAACTTCGTTGTTCTCCAGAACATGCGCGCAAAAATGACTTAATTATGTTTGAGGAAAATAGCACTTTCTGGTGATAAAACTAGGTTTTGCATTATTAAATTAGAATATCTCGATTGTTTTATGAATATAAAGTAAAATTACAATAATTCTTATATTTAACGATTTGAGGATTATTATTCTTGACTACAGTAGATAGTAGAATGATTCTTATCTACAGAATCTGGATTGGCAGTAGATATATTATTTTTTCTTCTCTCTGAAAAGTGACATATTATGTACCAATTTGCGGCCGTAAAATCGACTATTGAAGGCAAGTACCTCGCGGACGAGAAAGTACTTTCTGTCCAGTGATTTTAATCAATTCTGGTTCATATAATCCTTTTTTAACCAAAGCTGAGAAGGATAAGATATGCTCGATGCGAATGGTTTGTTAGTTTGAACTTTTTCGTGCTCAATCCAATATTTTTCGCAGATGTTGTCCATTTTGATAAGGTGTTTATCCCTAATGCATGTTTCTGTACCAAATTCCTCTTTGCCAACTGGGTTGTGTAGTCAAAAAAATTCTATCATTTATTGCATTTGGATTTATCAATCTTCTTTTCGTGTGTATAAGCGGACGAGACATACATCTTCATTTCCTTTATTTTTCATAACGATTTAGTTTGACTCACTGATCAAGAACCCGTGGACAAAATCGTTTCTGCCTGGCCGTCCTTTAACACGATAACTCTCGAACAGAATGACTAGACAGTTGAAATTTTCAGAGTAGGCTTGGGAGATAAATATCTCGGTGAAGTTCTTTATTGGGCAAAATCGGCCTAATGGTTTGGGAGAAACAAACAAATTTTTTTTTTACATTACAAATTTCAAGTTCAATTTTTTTTTAAGATGCAGTTTCATCATAAGAATCCAGTAATATCATTCTCAACTCTAAAAAACTGATACTTTCGGAGATAAAATGATTATTCAAAACTTCAATATTTAATCGTAATTTTATGATTGCATAGGTAGATCATCAGTTCAGTCTGACATCAATCATGGGCCAAAGCCCCTGTCCACATGGCTTTCCCACAATTTTTCATACATTCTGGAACCACCTTCAGAAGTTTCAGAAAATATTGGGTGACTTCATTTTCAGTGAAGGGAAGCCAAAGGGCTGCCATTTAAAATAAGGAAGTTGATAGCTATTTCCGGAAGATATAACCGGAAGAGTTGAAAACGGCTAATATTTTAAAAAGTAGATCAAGGTCGAGAACCGAAATGTGTGAATTTTTATGAGCCTATCATTTTTGTTTTCCTATATAAAGCTAAATGTCCCTTTGAAAGAATGACCTTGTATACAGGGTCTTTCACGAGGAAACTCACCCATATTTATACGGGAAACTACTGAACGTATTTTCATGAAATTCAGCACTTATAAGTACTTCACGATGCTGATGAAATCTAAAATATTTTCAAGGCATGAGCACCTCTGGTTTTTCCGGAAATGACGTCAACTTCCGTTTTTCAAATTAGAACACCATTTTTTCATTGCAGAAATAGATTCCTTAGAAAATTTCAAGTTATTTTGATGTAACATTTTTCAGTTTTGGTTGGAAAATTCTCTCTGAGCGGGAAAATTCGAAAAAAAAATCGAAAATAGAGCTCCGCTGAAACAAGAATAACTTCGAGGTTTTTGGATGGAAAATTTTCATTTTTGGGATTTTTCAAGATGTAAAATTGATGTATCCACCTTAAAAATCGAAATCGTGATTCATGATACAGGGGGTGAAAAAATCGCTTTCAAAGTTAGGGATGACAAAATCGTGAAAAATCAATTTTTTCAAATTAGAACCCCATTTTTTTATGGCAGATATTGAATCTACGTCAAAAAATAATGTGAGTGTATGCATTACACCCTTGCCCTAAAGTTGATATTTTCTGAGTTATTCACAAAAAACTGTTTTTCGTCTTGAATTTTCAGCTATTACTTTTCCCTTCACGCCAAAAAGATGAAATTTTCAGGAACTGTTACTTAAACCATGTTTTAGATTTTACTACCCTAATATGCAAGAGAAAAAAGTTACAGGTTGTTCCTAAATAGATGGCGAATTTTGATTCGAATTTGTATCGGAAACCTCTTTATTTCAACTAATCGGTCATCGGTTTTCTCTCCAGTGATAAATAAATAATTCCTTATGAACCATATGCAAAAACTTACCATGTTTTACATTCTTTTTTTTTAATGATAGATATCATTAATTACATCTGCCAAATTCCTCTTTATTCAGTAGCATTTTGTGTTTACTATTAATTTGGTGATAATTCGTATTAAGTTATAAAATCGATCACTATGCCCAATTTTACCAATGAAGATTATTTAAATCTCATTCTACTTCATGGAGAATGTAATAAAGTTGTAGATAGAACGATTCGACTGTTCATTGAGAGGTTTCCTGACCGACCCAGACCAACGAGAGATACCATTAACAGAACCATGACAAACTTGAGAAATGTCGGATCTTTCGTTAAGAAAACTATACACATAACAGAGAAAAAAGTGTAGTAGAAGATGAGAACAACGAAATTACAGTTCTTGCATATTTTCGTGTGAATCCTCAAAATTCTCTCAAAGATGCCGAGATTGATCTGGGATTATCTCAATCGAGTGTTTGGAGAATATTAAAAAAACATAAAATGCACCCATATAAAGTCAATAGGGTACAGCATTTGAAGGAAACTGATTTCGTCAGGAGAACAGAGTTTTGCGAAGCTATGATGATTCGATTTCAAGAGAATATAAACTTTTTGGACTGTATAATTTGGACAGATGAATCTAAATTCACAAAGAATGGTTCTTTCAATAGTCATAACAGTCATTATTGGGATGATGAGAACAACCACCACTTCAGACAATGGAACTTTCAAGAGACCTGGAGTTTCAATGTTTTTTGCGCCATCAAAAACAATGCAATTCTCGATGTTCACATTTATGATGGGACTTTAACTGGTAAGATAGAACACTACACATGTTTGCATTATTTAAAGAATGTTCTCCCTTAGGAGATAGATATTCTGACATATTGACACAAATAATTGAGCGGCTAGTACAGAACCATAATGACTTATGGTATCAACAAGATGGCGCGCCTCCACACAATTCACTCAATGTGTCAAATATCCTCTACAGGCTATTTGAAGATCGATGGTTGGCGAACAATGGTCCACATCTTTGGCCACCACGTTCTCCCGATTTAACTCCTTTAGACTATTATGTTTGGGGTAGGATAAAAAATATTGTCTACTCAACTCCCCTGACTGATAAAGAGGACTGCATAGAACGAGTCAGAAATGGGTTCAGGTTTGTTCAGATTTTTAGATTCATAGTTTTGAAACTCAATTTGGTTTTTAAACACTTTTGCAGATCTCTTCCTCCCGATGAAATAAGAGGAGCAACGCACGAACCATTCCTGAGACGTATAAATAAATGTCTAGAAATTAACGGTCAAAACTTTGAGCATCTTCTCTAGTTATAACTGCGAGAGTTTGCCATGGTTCTCCTAATAGTAACTTGAAGTCGGTTTCAAGAAGGGGTGAAAAATCTACAGCATGGTTCAAATAACAGTTCCTGAAAATTTCCTCTTTTTGGCGTGAAGGGAAAAGAAATAGCTGAAAATTCAAGACGAAAAACAGTTTTTTGTGAATAACTCAGAAAATATCCATTTTAGGGCAAGGGTGTGATGCATACACTCACATCTTTTTTTAACGTAGATTCAATATCTGCCATAAAAAAATGGGGTTCTAATTTGAAAAAATTGATTTTTCACGATTTTGTCATCCCTAACTTTGAAAGCGATTTTTTCACCCCCTGTATCATGAATCGCGATTTCGATTTTTAAAGTGGATACATCAATCTTACATCTTGAAAAATCCCAAAAATGAAAATTTTCCATCCAAAAACCTCGAAGTTATTCTTGTTTCAGCGGAGCTCTATTTTCGATTTTTTTTTCGAATTTTCCCGCTCAGAGAGAATTTTCCAACCAAAACTGAAAAATGTTACATCAAAATAACTTGAAATTTTCTAAGGAATCTATTTCTGCAATAAAAAAATGGTGTTCTAATTTGAAAAACGGAAGTTAACGTCATTTCCGGAAAAGCCGGAGGTGCTCATGCCTTGAAAATATTTTAGATTTCATCAGCATCGTGAAATACTTATAAGTGTTGAATTTCATGAAAATACGTTCAGTAGTTTCCCGTATAAATATGGGTGAGGTTCCTCGTGAAAGACCCTGTATATACAATTTTTTTAAATGTATTTGTTTTTTTTTTAGTCGATATTCGCGAAAATTAGAGCGTTGGCATTCTACAAGTAATTACCAAGTTTTAATTGGATCGTATTTGAAAATTTTGAGTAATCGATGAAACAATATTTCAGATGGGTATAACTCCGAAAACGTCAGACTGATTATCTCCATTAAGGCCTGGTTTCGCTAGTGCGTCGGATGCATGCAGTGACAGCGTGCAGCGAATGCTTGCGTCCGCTGCGTCGTCGGAGTGGTTTCATTAGGTGCAGAGAAACTACTGCAGCCGGCATTATTATTTGTAAGAGGAAAAGTTTAACGGGTAATTCCTAGAGCTGAAGGCACAATTGGTTGCTCGCTCCTGGTGTGGTGTCACCTATTTTCACTTTTATTTCCATCTTTCTTGGTTTCTTGGTTGCCCTGTCCTGAAGAAGCCAACTAGCAGAAACACGTGTCGGCAGGTACCAGCAGAATTATTTTTAATCTGCTTCTTTTGCGGAATTACCCGTTAAACTTTTCCTCTTATTGATATTACTCCGCATGATCCATATTTCTATATTATTATTTGTGTTCTGTGAGTCGTCAGTGATAATACGTTAGCAATGGAGTATGTACTTGCGCTTCATATTTTGGAAGAAGAGCAGGATAAATTGATTTTGAAATATCTAAAGCAAAAAATTAAAAAAGGTGATTTGTGCATTTAATGTATAAAAACAGGGATGAGGAAGGTATCTTCAACAACCTCCTAACGAGACATCTTCTAGATAATGAAGAAAAATTCCAACAAGAACGTAGAGCTCGAAATTATGAACATAAAATTGTACAAAACTGTTCATATTAGCATACGAAATAAAAATTTTTAAAAATATAACTTCATTTTACCTGTTTTTCCCTCCATTTCTGTCGCGATCATTTTCCATATGTTATCTTTAACATACCTCGGTTACCTCGGACACATACTGCATGGAGAATGCTACCACTTTCAACGCCTCATTCTCCAGGGTAAAATTGAGGAAGGAAGAAGAGGAATGGGCAGACGAAAGTTATCATGCCTTAAAAATATCCGTCAATGGACGGCGATAAAGGACTTCCAAACATTGCAGAATGCTGCGTTCAATAGAAACATATGATGGGAATAGATGAGGATGAACGCCTAGGTAGGAATCTGCACGGCACTAAAAAAAGAAGATCTTTAACATTATTAGTTTTATAATTATCATGAGATGCATCGTATGTGCATCTATTTCGCGAAACTAATTCAATGAGATTCCTCTCGTCGTCCCTTTTGAATTTATCGACACTCATTTTCTCGATACACGGTGCAGTCACTTTCTGCAGTCACTGCATGCAGCCGACGCACTAGCGAAACCAGGCCTTTACCGAACCTTGCCGTCGCCTTCGGATGCTCAACCTACCCTGAAAACTGCTATCTCTTTTCGTTCGAAAGTTATCGTAGCAATGGACGGTAAATTTGACCTCAAATTCTTCATCAGTGAGTTGAACCTAATCGTTTGAGTCCTTTTTGGGCGAATCGTGTGACTAGAAAAATTATTGAAAAATATGCTGTATCTTAGACATTATCCGTCAGAAATTGCTAGTGCCTTCGAAACCTTATTCTACATGCAAGTTCTAGATTTAAACTCGATCGGATCTATATTATTGGAGATATAGGGGAAATATACTGTAATTTTCGATATTTTTCTCGAAAATAGTCTCAAACGGTTAGGTAGACTCACCGATGGAGAATTCGAGGACAATTTCGATTCTGTCCGGCCGGTCGTGCGTTGCCAATATAACTTTTGAACGGAAAAAGATAGCGAATTGATATTTTCACGGTATCACGCATCTGAATACTACGAATAAGTTCGTTAATAGTCATAATCACCCAACGCTCATATTTTTGCAGAAATTCGTGAGGATCGTATGACTCGAACAAAAAAATTTTTCTTCAAAAATTTTATATTTCAGAAACTCTCTGAATTCTACTGAAATTCTCCACAAACCTTCAAACCGCCATTTTACAATCGAGTACCGGATTTCAGCTCGATTGGCATTTTATATCAGGAATTATTATGAAAATTAAATTTCGAACTGGCATCTACGTCTTCTGATATTTCAAATCATGTAAATCTCAGAATTTTAACAACACCTTGATGGCGGAGATGTTAGCGTGCTTGCCTGCTGACGCGCAGGAGATTGGAGTTCCAATCCGCGCTGTGTACCTAAGTTCACTATCTTATTTATTTTAAAATTTGAATTCGGTTGATGCCCGATGTACCTATATTTCACATGGAAATGCTAAAAATTAGGGCTTGAAGGTTCATGCATTATTTCGTGAGGGTGCCCGAGGCATGAATAAACAATAGAACATGCGCACGAAGCTCTTGACTTCACGTGAATGCTTTTCACGGATTAAATTTTTACAATTCTATATTTAAATAATATTAATTTTTCTTCGAGCTTACAAATTCATAATTGTTTTCGATATCCAGGGGGGGCGCAGTCTGAGCCCCCCCCCCTTGTGGGTGCCCATGGCTGTCCGAATTCGATGAAATGAATAAAATCGTTGGTTCAGAATGATAATTTTGTTTTCTTTTGTTCATTCGTCTGCCATAATTGAATACTTGGAAGAGGCTTGCGATGGGAATAATTTTCGTAATAGTAGGGGTACAAAAGGCTGGTAAACAATGGGAAAGTACACAGGTATGCAATATATCGATCGTTGAAAGTTCAGAACTTCCATAATAGTTTTGTTTGGTAGAGGGTATCATGCTCGATAAACTTTCATCAAGTTCCGACGCTAGTCATGTTTTGATTACAGTGCCATTAAAATTTAGTACAATCCGCTCCCATTTCCTCTAAGAATAAGGTATTAAATATCCCATCAAATTGGTGAAAAGTTCAAATACCTCCAAAATACTGCAATTTATTTATGTTATCATGGTATTATTTTTGGCGCTCTTGTTCCTCGGAACTGAGTGCTTATCAATTTGCCCAAATGTCTTTAATTTTTGGATGAAAATGTTCTTAGGGCCACTTTATCTACTGAATTCTACGGAATTGGGTAGATAAACGGAAGATAAACCACATGTTGTATTCCTCAGAAGCCGGCTCTTAAACGATTTGGTTCGACTCACTGATCAAGAATACTTGGTCTAAATCAATTCTGTCCGGCCGGCCGGCCGTAGACACGATAACTCTTGAACGGAATGAGCTAGACAATTGAAATTTTCAGAGTAGGTCTGGGAGATAAATATCTAGGATAAGTTCGTTATTGGGCAAAATCAGACTAATGGTTTTGGGTGTAACGAAAAAAAATATTTTTTTTTACAATACAAATTTCAAATTCAATTTTGCATTGTCACCATGAAAACCCATTGATATTATTTTCAACTATAGCAAGCTAATACTTCCGGAGATATGATTTTTCAAAATTTCATGAATAAATCGTACTACTATATGTTTTCGCAGAATGCTATAATTTTTCTATCTATGAATAAATATATGATCTGTGTTCATACTCGTACATGTCATCTTATTTTCCTATAAGAGACATGTTAAATTCATTTCAGATGTCGTAGAATTATGAGTATTATAATATGATATACTTTTTGGTGATAATTTAATGCCCGTGGATAATCCATATGATGATGGAAATATATACTTTGGTAAGTTAATCAGATTGGGTTCAGAATATCTCCAGTAAAAACAAAACTCAAATGTTGGTTAAGTTTCAATTGATATAATATAATTTTCAGAGTGGATTTGAGGAATGAATATCTCGGATAAGTTCGTGGTTTAGGATTAATAATTTTTGGCACCCTTGGTTTTTTTAATGACACTTTTTTGAAGTTAATTTTTTTCATGATGTAGTTGTATCATAAGAATCCATTGATATCATTCCCAATTCTGAGAAACCAATACCTTCGGAAATATGATTTTTTCAAAGTTTGAACAAGAGCGCCAAAGCTCCTGCCACAGGACTTCCCCACTTTTTGCGCGTAGGTTCTGGGGAACATCGTGCTATCATTTTGCCCAAATGTCTGTAATTTTGAATTTTTCGCCGAAAATGGTCTCAAACGATTGGGTTCGACTCCCTGATCAAGAATTCGAGGTCAAATTCAATTCTGTCCGGCCGGCCGGCCGACCGTTGCCACGATATTGTGAAAACGGAAAGGGATAGCGACTTGAAATTTTCAGGATAGGTGGCGCATCCCAATACGACGGACAAGTTCGTTAATGGTTTCCGAGTAATAATTTTGCTTTCTACCAATTAAAATCTGATCGAATTGATACATGGTGATTAGTTGTAGAATACAAACCTAAGGACGTTTGTGAAATTTTGTGAGAATCGTATCACTAGAAAATTAAAAATAAACTATTGAAAAAAAAATGTTTCAAGCACTGACGTGCAGTCAGAAGCTTTTGCGCGTATTTTCTATTGTCCATTCTCCTGCATTGGACACTCTTAACCGAATTTACATTGGTAAATTCGATTGAGAGTGTCCAATACAGGAGAAAAGACAATAGAATTCACCATGGTAAATTCGATTAAGAGTGTCCAATGCAGGAGAATGGACAATAGAAAATACGCGCAAAAGCTTCTGACTGCACGTCAGTGCTAGAAACATTTTTTTTTCAATAGTTTATTTTTAATTTTCTAGTGATACGATTCTCACAAAATTTCACAAACGTCCTTAGGTTTGTATTCTACAACTAATCACCATGTATCAATTCGATCAGATTTTAATTGGTAGAAAGCAAAATTATTACTCGGAAACCATTAACGAACTTGTCCGTCGTATTGGGATGCGCCACCTACCCTGAAAATTTCAAGTCGCTATCCCTTTCCGTTTTCACAATATCGTGGCAACGGTCGGCCGGCCGGCCGGACAGAATCAAATTCGACCTCGAATTCTTCATCAGGGGCTCGAACCCAATCGTTAGAGACCATTTTCGAAGAAAAATTCGAAAATTACAGACATTTGGGCAAAATGATAACGCAATGTTCCCCAGGACTCGCAAAAAGACCGTAAGAGGAAAACGAACAAATTAAAAATAATACATAACCTTTCAAGAGTCCCCTCTCACAAATATACTCCTCTGTAGCCGCATGGATCTCTCGAAGAAGAATCGCTTCCGCTAGTTTTCAAAGATTTTCACTCTTGTTCATAGAAATCCCTTCAATATTTGATTTCAAAAAAGGAAATTTTGTAGCTCCAAAACTAGGTCTGACCAATCCAAACTATGATTATTCAGAACTTCAGATGTTCGAACATCTCTACAGGACCCTAATATAGGGCTATCTTCTCCCATAGATTTGTCATAAAAAAATCGGCACGAAAATTGATTTTTTCAATATATGTCAGCATTATATTCATGGTTTTGAAGGTTCTCGAAATATGCCTGCGATTCCCATGCAGCTACTGAAATCACACAAGGCTGTTCGGATCTCCAACAATATGGATCCGATCGTGTTCAAACTTGGAACTTGGCAGTAGATTTAGTTTCTGAATGCGCTTGCAAAATTTCAGCGATGTCGGACGAATAGTTTCTGATATCTAGCATTTTTTTTCATTATTTTCAAAGATTTTTTTAAAATTTTCTAGTGATGCGATCCTCATGAAATTCCGCAAGAATTTTCGCGTTGGGATGCTATACAGCCATGTTCGAATTATATCGGTTTTGTATTTTTCGAGTTATTGAGGAAATAACAACCAAATTTCAGATGAGTACAACTCCAAAACCGTTCGGCCGATTATACCTATAGACAAATTCAAATGTCGAATTCAGATGCACAACCTAACCTGAAAATTTCAAGCCGCTATCTCTTTCCGTTCTCACGGTTATCTTGACATAAATAATATTTTTTAATAATTTTTTTTAAAAATTTCTAGCCATGCGATTCTCACAAAATTTTGCAGAGGTCCTTAGGTTTGTATTCTACCACCAAGTTTCAATCCGATCGGCTTAGTATTTGTTTAAAACAAAATTAGCACTCGTAAACAGTTGGGCCGATTATGCCCATTAACGAACTTGTCCGTCGTATTGGGATGCGCCACCTACCCTGAACATTTCAAGTCACTATCTATTTCCGTTCTAAAGTTATCGTGGCAACGGACGGCTGGCCGGCCGGACAGAATTGAATTTGACCTCGAATTCTTGATCAGGGAGTCGAACCCAATCGTTTGAGACCATTTTCGGCGAAAAATTCAAAATTACAGACATTTGGGCAAAATGATAGCACGATGTTCCCCAGAACCTACGCGCAAAAAGTGGGGAAGTCCTGTGGCAGGAGCTTTGGCGCTCTTGTTCAAACTTTGAAAAAATCATATTTCCGAAGGTATTGGTTTCTCAGAATTGGGAATGATATCAATGGATTCTTATGATACAACTACATCATGAAAAAAATTAACTTCAAAAAAGTGTCATTAAAAAAAACAAGGGTGCCAAAAATTATTAATCCTAAACCACGAACTTATCCGAGATATTCATTCCTCAAATCCACTCTGAAAATTATATTATATCAATTGAAACTTAACCAACTTAACTGTCCAATACAGGAGAAAAGACAATAGAATTCACCATGGTAAATTCGATTAAGAGTGTCCAATGCAGGAGAATGGACAATAGAACATACGCGCTAAAGCTTCTGACTTCACGAAAAAAATGTTTCAAGCACTGACGTGAAGTCAGAAGCTTTTGCGCGTATGTTCTATTGTCCATTCTCCTGCATTGGACATTCTTAATCGAATTTACTAGGGTGAATTATATTGTCTGTTCTCCTGTATTGGACACTCTCAATCGAATTTACCAATGTAAATTCGATTAAGCGTTTTGAATATAAAAGAACAGACAATAGAATTCACCATGGTAAATTCGATTATATTATTAGAGTTCACAAATTAAATTAACACCTCGGGGATTTCATTGATTTGGCGAAAAAACAAGAACAGACTCGTTTCAGTAGTTTTATAGTTCTCGACAAATTCAACTGAATTGTGTTAAGTGTGAAGCTTTCCATAGCCGACCTGAGCGGGTGGGTATACATTGTGGATAAGCCGAATGGAATAAATTCATCATCTTGGTTACTGTATATATTTCCCGAAACACGTCCAATTTAAATTGTCATTCTTCTTCATAAAAATGCGTCTTCCAACATTATTCAACATCTCACGAATGATCGACCTAATCGCAAGTGTTATTCGATCTTTTAGGTCATTCAAATCAAGGGGTTTAGTTTTGTACACAATGCTCTTCACATATCCCCATAAAACGAAATCTAATGGGTTAAGATCAGGGGATCGCGCTGGTCATTCGATCGCTACTCGCCTTCCTATCCACCGATTTGGAAATATTGCGGCGAGATACTGCCGGACATTGCGTTGTTCATGTGGAAGTGCTCCATCCTGCTGAAACCATATCGTATTCTGTGGAACTTGAGGATTACCTTGTCAGGATATAAATTTGCCAAAGTTGGAACGAGATCATTTTGAAGTATGCAGTGCTAAAGAATAATTATCGCCATTCAAATTGCCCTCAATGAAAAAGGGGCCTATGATAACATGGTTTTGAACATTTTCTGTCCAAACATTAACCTTTTGAGGGAATTGCATGTTGCTCTCTCATCCAGTGAGGATTTTCGGTAGACCAGCAACGGCAATTTTGACGATTAACATGGGCGTTGAGAGTAAAAGTGCACTCATCAGAAAACAAAACGTCTACTAATGGGCATAGACAACATATACAGGGTGTCTGGTGTGGAATGGTACAACGTTTAGGTGGTGATGAGGGATGTCTCAAGGAGTGAGAAAATGCCATTCGAAATCATCTGAGGTTCATGGTTCCTGATATACAGGGAGTTTTAGAAAAAATAACGAAATTTCAAATGACTATAATTCAGGAAATATTAGAGCTAATCCGATGATTTTTCGTATGACCAACGATAGAGTGAGTACGAATCTGTTTGGATGAAAAATTCGAAATAAAATCAGATCCGGACTCAGAAATTTTAGTTTTTCTGAAATTAGGAAAAAACAACACCCTGTATGTGGTTTTCATGTTTTTTGACTTCAGATTCTGAGAGAGCAGGAACAATACTTTCAAACTCAACTGTCATCCCGAATGGCACAAATTTTCCCTGCTTTCTCTGACCCTTCGAATGTCAATCTTCCGATTTTCGCTTCTTCCATATTTTTTTCTCGACATTTCAGAAACATGAGATCTCAGATAGTTACTTATGAGTAAAAAAAAATCATAAACGAATCAAAAATCTTATAAAAATTATCAAAAAAGCGAAAAACAGTTAACATTTAGAAAAATTACGAAGTATTTCTGAAGTACCAATTGATGATTCAGTAGGAACTTAATTAATGGTTAATTCTTCAAATATTGTTCAAAATGAAAACCGTCAACTTCTTGTCTCTTAGTCGATCTTTCAGATGAGGTTGGATCATTTTTTCCTGTAATATCCAAAGTTTCATTCGTCATGTACATATCTCCATCATTAGTCTTGAATCTAGTTGCCAGTTATGTCAATTCTATGGTTTGCTATCATTCATGATGTGAAAAGATAGAGCATTTAGTTATCTGTCAAACTAGTGATTTTATTGTTGATACAATCTCACTTCAATTTGTTGAATATCATGCCGTACACATTTTCTAATGAAGAGTATGTTGACATGCTTTTGGTGTATGGTTCATGTGATATGAACATGAACGGAAGAGCAGCTGAAAGGGAGTATCGTAGACGTTTTCCCAATCGTCGGGTTCCAAATCACAAATTTTTTTCCCACCTTGTTGCGCATACGAAACAACATGGTACTTTTCCCAGCAAAATAGTTTCTGAAGAACCACATACAATAGAAGAGAATATCCGTGAAAATATTTTAGAAACTGTGCAAAACAATCCGGGAGTAAGTATCAGATGATTGGCTTCAATTCATGAAGTATCGAAATGGTGCGTTTGGAATACTCTGAAGAGTGAAAAATATCACCCATATCACCCTCAAGTGGTCCAGCTGTTGGAGCCTGGCGATGAGATCGCACGGCTTCAATTTTCCAGGTGTATAAGAAGTCATAGAATAAATGTCCAAAGAATATTATTCACAGATGAAGCTCAATTCACTCGCGATGGAATAAACATTGCTCGAAATAATCACTTTTGGCATCAACAGATCCTTTCGCTGTCGTACAAAGACAATCACATAGACGTTTCAGTGTTAATGTGTGGTGCGCAGTTTATGATAATCATTTAATAGGTCCTCATTTTTTCGAAGAAAGACTCACCGGAGAAATTTATAGAGATATCCTCATGAATGTTTTTCCTAATCTATTAGGGAATATAGGGAATTAGGGAATTAATCAAAGAGGACTTATCTTCCAGCATGATGGAGCACCCCCACATTTCTCAATTACAGTGAGAAATCATTTGAACGAGGTCTATCCAAATAGATGGATAGGTCGTGGTGGTCAAAGAGCATGGCCACCTTGGTCTCCAGACATGACACCGTTAGATTATTTCCTTTGGGACCACCTTAAAGCTATGGCGTACGAGCAAGAGATAAATACGAGGGAACAATTAATTCAGCGAATAATAGACGGATGTGACGAAATTAGTACTTCATAAATACTTCGTGAATTTTCCAAATGTTAACTGTTTTTCGCTTTTTTGATAATTTTTATAAAATTTTTGATTCGTTTATGATCTTTTTTTACTCATAAGTAGGTAACTTTCTGAGATCTCATGTTTCTGAAATGTCTAGAAAAGAATGGGTTCAAGCCCTGTGGACAGGAGCTTTCTGGCGCTCTAGTTCAAACAGACAAATTATATCTCTGAAAGTATTGGTTTCTCAGAGTTGGGAATTATATCAATGTATTCATATGATAGAACTGCATCATAAAGGAAATTCAATTAAAATAATAGTTTATTTATCAAGATTAAATGAGCAATCATGAGAAAGACAACTGCACCATGGAAGAAATCAAATTAAATCTGGCCAATTCTGCCCAATAACGAACTTAACCGAGATATTCATCTCCCTTACCTACTCTGAAAATTTCAACTACCTACCTCATTCCGTTCGAGAGTTATATGTCTATGGATGAAAAGCAGTCTCACTACTCTCAGATCTCTTACTTCATGTTCCGCTCCGAAATGTAAGACTTTTCTGAGAAAAACTAATTTCGGAGCAAACAACTGAGATTTGTCTCACTTCGCTCACAATTCTTCGATTGATTAGATAATGTCATGTCTCAGGAAAATAAGTTGACATCAATGATTTATTATTGAAATTTTGAAATATCATATCTCCGAAAGTATTAGCTTGTTAGAGTTAAAAATGATATCATTGGATTCTTATGGTAAAACTGCTTATTGAAAAAAAATATTTATATTTTAATTTGGAATTTGCTTTGTAAAAAAAATTTTTTTTTTGTTACTCCGAAACCATCAGTCCGATTTTGCCCAATAACAAACTAAGCGTAGATATTTATCCCCAAACCTACTCTGAAAATTTCAACTGTCTAGCTCATTCCGTTCGAGAGTTATCGTGCCTACGGCCGGACGGCCGGACAGAATGAATTTCGACCACGGATTCTTGATCAGTAGGTCGAACCAAATCGTTTAAGACCATTTTCATCGAAAAATTCGAAAATTACATACATTTGGGCAAATTGATAAGTACTCAGTTCCGAGGAACTAGAGCGCCAAAAATTGAAAACCGCATACAGGGTGTTGTTTTTTCCTAATTTCAGAAAAACTAAAATTTCTGAGTCCGGATCTGATTTTATTTCGAATTTTTCATCCAAACAGATTCGTACTCACTCTATCATTGTTCATACGAAAAATCATCGGATTAGCTCTAATATTTCCTGAATTATAGTCATTTGAAATTTCGTTATTTTTTCTAAATCTCCCAGTATATCAGGAACCATGAACCTCAGATGATTTCAAATGGCATTTTCTCACTCCTTGAGACATCCCTCATCACCACCTAAACGTTGTCCCATTCCTCACGAGACACCCTGTATATTTAAATATGCTGATGGGATAATTTTGATATCCAACATGTCCGTCATTTGTTCACAGAAATAAGTTCCCCTATCAAAATCTTCTTCCAAGAGCTCCTGGGTAGGTATCATTTTATAGGGATCCATTTTTGTTTCAATATGTATAGAATCGATGTCAAGCATCACAACTAATTTCACATCCTCACACAGTGTATTTAGCAGCTGCTTTTTGTGCGCGTGTTCCGCAATTAACAGTGTGCTATCATTTCGTCACATGTCTGTATTTTTCGCATTTTTTGCCGAAAATGATCTCAAACGATTAATTTCGACTCACTGATGAATAATCCGTTTCCGAAATCCGAAATCCACGCAGCGGTTTCGGAGAAATGGCCATTTTTAGTTAAAACATTTTTATTAATATTTCCGAAACTGTTCACTCGATCTATCTAAAATTTAGCATCAAATTGTAGAAACATAACCTTTATATGCGTGCGAAGTTTTGTATTAATCGGATGACTATAAACTAGAAAAAAAAATTTCAAAATACTACAACTCGTAAAATACTGATCCTATTAAATTGAAACTCGGGAGTTAGATGCAAAGTACCGAGGAGAACACTTGTACCTAATTTCGTGAAAGATAGGATGATTAGAAAAAAATCAGAAAATGTTTAACTATTAGCGGAATATTTTGCTTGAAATTGCGAAACTAAAGATCGGATTGAGTTCAATTTCATTTCGGTGACCAATGATGACCTCTTGGGGTGTGGAAAATTTCACTGAGAACAGACCACTAGGAGCCTAAAAAAAATGATTTAGCTGGAGTTTTCGTCTGAGAGGATTGGGGTTTTGAGGTGGAGGATCGAGGGGCCTTTCACTGCGGAATTTAGTGTACAAAATTGTGGAATTGTGGGGGAATTGAACGGAATTACATGGAATTGCATGGAATTATATGGAATTGAACGGCATTATATGGAATTGAACGGCATTATATAGGAATTTAGTAGACTTGAATGGAATTGAACGGCATTATACCGGAATTGAATGGCATTGTATAGGAATTGAATGGAATTGAACATGCGCAAAGGACTGCTTTTTCGGGAATGTTCTAGGAATCATTTTGCCTAAATGTCTATTAATTTCGATTTTTTCTGCCGAAAATGTTCTCAAACGATGAGGTTCGTCTCACTGTTCAAGAATTCGAGGTCCAAATCTATTCTGTCCGGCCGACCGTTGCCACAACAACTTTGGAACTAGAAGAGATAGTGATTTTCAGGGTAGGCTGCGCATCCGAATGCGACAGCCAAGTTTGTTAATGTACATTATCAGCCAAACGATTTCAGCGTTATACCCATCTGGAATATTGACTACTGAATAACTCGAAAAATACAGATCTGATCGAATTGAAACTTTGTAATTAGTTCTAGAACCTCAACGCATAAATTTCTGTGAAATTTCGTGTGGATCCTGTCACAAGGAAAAAAAATCTCTTCAAACATTTTATATTTCAGAAGACGCTGTTTTCAGATTCCGCTGAAACTCTGCACAAACGTTCAAGCCACCATTGTATGATCGAGTACCGGATTTCAGATCAATCGGCTTTGAAGTTTAGCAATTATTGTGAAAATTAATCTAAACTTCAATTTCAAATAATGTAAATCTCAGCTTACCTTTCTCTTCCCGGCGCGAGGAGATCCGGGTTCGTATCTCCGCTGAGTAAGTTTACTATTATATTTATACGAGTATTTATATTAATATTCGAATTCTGTTGATGTACAAACTATTTTTCTATATGTTAGCGCTAAAAGACAGATTGACAGAATTTTTTAAGAGCACAGAAGTCTTGTAAAAAAGCTTTGATTTGATTGGTTCATTCAATTCCACATTTTTCTTTAGATTATCTGTGTAAACCAATCGTTTTAGCCCTGGATTCTTATTTTATTTCAATTCGTTTCTTATTTTATTTTATTCGCTGTATAAACCCACGACCATGGCCATGAGAGCCCATGACCATCAGATTTGTGTATTCACACAAAGTACAGCAAGTGATCACATTTGGCTAATACGAACCTTGCGTTGAAATATCGGTTGGAGATAACTCCTAGGGGAGATATGAGAAATTTTAGCTAATATACTACCTAGAAAATAGCCTGACTTGTTCATAATTTTTAGGGAATCTCTTTCTCCGTAGACACTGCATGGTGGGACCCTCTCGCTACCAGACACCATCAAAGTTAAATAATCACTTTGGCGCACATGAGGAACATTTTGCAAAATGTTTTTAATTCTTTTTTTGTCGAAAATGGTCTAGAACGAATACTTTCGACTGATTGATGAAGATAGTTACTACTTCTTCTGAAACTTCGATTCATGAAAATCTCAGAATTGTAACAACACTTCGATTGCCGAGATGATAGCGTGTGGGAGAACCGGGTTCGAATCCCCGCTGATTGAGGCCACTATTTTATATATTTTAAAATTTCAATAAGGTTGATGCCCAATACATATTTTCACATGGTAACACTATAAGTGGGGAAGTCCTGTGGATAGGAGCTTGGCCGCTCTTGTTCAAACTTTGACAAATCATATCTCCGAAAGTATTGGAAATGATATCGATGAATTCTTATGAAGGAACTGCACCTCAAAATACATTAAATTAAATAAGAATCCATTGATATCATGCCCCACTCTGAGAAACCAATACTTTCGCAGATATGATTTGTCAAAGTTTATTAGATCATTGAAAGCTCCAATCTACAGGGTTTTCCCACTTTTTCAATTTGGCTTCTGTGCGTCAATTTTCAAGAATTATCGTAATTGAATTCAGAATGTAGGTCTATGACTCACCTCACGTTGGATTTACGTACAGCAGCAAATTATAATTAGAGTGTTCTATGAAATCATATAGAATCGAGAATAATTATTGAAATTTTGAAAAATCATATCTTCGAAAGAATTAGTTTGTTTGAGTTTAGAATGATATCAATGGATTCTTATGATGAAACTGCATCTTGAGAAAATTGAATTTAAAATTTGAAATAAAAATGATTTTTTTTTATTTGAAGCCACCTGGTCGATTAGGCCAATAATAAACTCAACCGAGATATTCATCTCCAAAACCTACTCTGAAAATTTCAACTGTCAACTGTCAACTTTCAAAATCGATCCTGCCTGGCCGTCCGGCCAGCCGTCCGTTAACACGACAACTCTCGAACAGAATTAGCTCATTCTGTTCGAGAGTTGTCGTGTCAACGGACGGCTGGCCGGACGGCCAGGCGGAATCGATTTTGACCACAGAGTCGAGTCAAATCGTTTTCGACCATTTTCAGCCAAAAATTCGAAAATTACAAACATTTGGGATCATTGATAAGCATTCTGTTCCGAGAAACAAGATCCCAAAAAGACGGGTTAAAGGTTCATGCAGTATTTCGAGAGGAATAAGAGGCTTGAATAGACAATAGAACATGCGGACAGATGTTCCTGACTTCACGTCAATGCTTTTGGAATTTTTAGTACCCATCCTTCTAATTTCAGATTTCATTGTGAACAGGTTTCAAATCATGAACAGGTTTCAAATCCTCACCATTCAGGTTTATGCTATCAGCAGGAGTAATTCGGGAATTCTTTGTTCTAAACACCATGATGTTTGTCTTCGATGAATTTTTAGTGAGTAACCATCAACATCTGGAGTCTCACACTCCTGAGAGAAGCAGACCCTCTCAGGGCGGGCCTATAAAAGGTTCTTCCTCTCGAGCGGAAAAAAAAATAGTTTATTTTCACCAAAAAAAATACATCATGTATAACACAAAACATAAAATTTCTTCTTCGAGAATAAACAAAAGTCACAGAAGTAGCATAGCTACTTACTTGTATGTGACAACTTTCCTTCAACAGGCAGACAATCATTACGATGGTAGACTCCAAGTATCAAACATCATTGATCACATCACGAATGGTTTTTCTTTCTGTGACGTTCAGCCATTTTTTTATTTGAAACTTGAAGCATCTACGATTCACAAGAAGCTTCTCTTCATCCGGTAGCATATTGAAAAGTTTCACAGCAAGAGGCTGAGCCGATCTCTGTCCCACAGATTATCTGTCCCACAGATTCATTCATACATGATTCAACAGAATGCTATAATCAAAAAATCGTCCATATCTATGAATTTCATCTGTGTTTATACATTTCATCATTGTCATCTCATCTACAGATAAGAGACATGTCAAACAAAGTATAATAGCATGCAAAATGACCAATGGAAGAACCTCATAGGTATCGTAGATAGCTCTTGGATAATCCATATGATGATGATGATAAATGTATAATATATATTCTTTGGCAAGTTGATCAATTTTGGGTTCGGAATATCTCCAGTAAAAATAATTTTGAATATTGGCTATATATAAGTATCAAATGATATAATATAATTTATCATAGTAGATTTGAGGAATGAATATCTCGGATAAGTTCGTTATTGGGAAGAATTGGTCTGTTGGTTTTGGATTAATACTCTTGTTAAATTTAAATTCTTTTATGATGTTTGAAATTAATTTCATCCATAATGAAGTTATTTCTCAAGAAACCATTGATATCATTCCCAACTCTGAGAAACTAATACTTTCGGAGATATGATTTGACAAAGTGTTTCAACCGATTACTCGATTTCAATTCGAGCGGATCTGTATTTTTGAAAATATTTTGGTAATCAAAATCAGCTGGCAGATTTGTATGGAATTTTAGCGGAATTTGACAAATACTTTCTGAAATATAACATTTTTAAGAAAAGCTTTAATTTTTTTTTGAAGAAATGTTTCTATTTTGTTTTCTAGTCATACAACCCTCACGAAATTTCTCAAAAATTGGTGCGTTGGCCTACAAGTATTTACAGATTTTAAATTGGATCGGACCAGATTTTTTCGAGTTATTGTGGAAATAACAAAAAAATTTCAGATGGGTACGACTCCAAAACCGTTTAGCTGATTAAGCCCATTAATGAACCTAACTGTCAAATACGGATGCGCAACCCACCCTGAAAATTGCAAGTCGTTATCTCTTTCCGTTCAAAAGTTATCATGGTAATGGTCACCCCTCCACAAGCTGAACTCGCTCAACGCTCCTCGGTTTTCAGTATTTCTTCAATATCTCCACCATTAAAGCTCCGAACGTGTTCAAATTTGTAACAATTTTATAAACTGAAGTCGTGGTGATTTCTACTCAGCAGGTATTACATATGAACACGTACTTGTATCAATTTTATTGGCTAGAGTGTTCTTTACAAAACTGCGAAAAATTGAACGGAATTATGATGAATTGAATGGAATTGTGCGGAATTAAATGAAATTGTGAGGAATTGAATGGAATTGTGAGGAATTGAACGGAATTGAGTGGAATTGTAAGGAATTGAGTGGAATTGTGAGGAATTGAATGGAATTTTTTGGAATTGAACGGAATTATTCATAAAAGTGGAATTTAAGTGTACAAAAAACGGCCAGTGAAAGACCCCTCGTGGAGGATGCTATTCCTCCATAAATTCTACTTGTGAGGGTCGCGCGTGTGTAGATTGAAGATGCGATATCTCTTGAACCACTGGTGTTGGAGAATCGGAGTTTTGCGTGAGGTTTGTGATTTTGAGAGGCCTTCCAGTCACAAGTGGATTGCACATACGAAGAGGAGAAATGGCTCTTGTTCAAACAGACAAATTATATCTCCGAAAGTATTGGTTTCTCAGAGTTGGGAATTATATCAATGGATTCTTATGATAGAACTGCATCATGAAAGAAATTAAAATTAAAAAAAGCGTCGTTTAAAAAAAAGTTTCAAAAATTATCATTTTAACAAGATCACCAAAAAAGGAGCAATCTACAATGCTTAAAAAATTGTCATTGAATTTATTTATCAAAATTAAATGAGCAATCTGCAATGATTCAACTTACACTCGGTGCATAGTTCTCACAACTCGAAATACCTAAGTAAAGTATCATCGAAATGTCTAGAGCAAGGCTGGAGATAATCATAGCCGATTCGCCATTTATTCCTGATATTTGAGTAGGTAGAGGCTTACGAACAAATTATTTTAATAGTTCAAAATATATTAACTAGCAACATTATGAAAATACTGTATATAGGAACATGTCTTACTACTTAAGGAAGTAAAATGTAATATTAACCTCAGTGGTCAATGAAGAGTAATTTGTTTTGATGATTCCGTTATGTTCTTCTTTTCTATTGCCTTCATGAACTACATCAATAAAATGATCCAATTCTAAATCTTCTGAAGCATCATTCCGAATTTATACGTAAATTATTCAATGCAACCAGTCAATATTATTTTCGGTTTCAAAACAGTCTTGTATATATTCACAAATTCAAGAATCAGATACTTGTTTTCAAACTACGAATTGACATGACTCTAATAGCTAGATAAGATGACGTTTATGAAGAGTGAACACAGACAGTGATTACATAGAACTACGATGTTAAAGTTGAAAATGATATCATTGGATTCTTATGATAAAATGGCACCTTAAAAAAATGAAATCAAAAAGTTGTAATGTAAAAAAAAATTTTTTTTTCGTTACTCCAAACCATCAGGCCAATTGTTCCCAATAACGAACTTAACCGAGATATTTATCCCTCGAACCTACTCTGAAAATTTCAATTGCCTAGCTCACTTCGTTCAAGAGTTAATCTGTTAAAGACCGGACGGACGGCCGGACAGAATCGATTTTGACCATGGATTCTTGATCAGTGGGTCGAACCAAATCGTTTAAGACCATTTACAGCCAAAAATTCGAAAATTACAGACATTAGGGCAAAATGATAAGCCTGTTCCGAGGAACAAGAGCGCCAAAAATTGATGTCAATTCTGTACACGGACAAGTCAGTTGGGGGGAAATAGCCAAAAACCAAAAACAATTTATAAATTGTTTTTGGTTTTGAATTCAACCAAAAACAATTTATAAATTGTTTTGGGTTTTGAATTTTCAATAAGGAGTGGTAAAGGCTGCGTTCTTTGTTTTTTCGCACAGGTGGCGTGAGCGTTTATATACAGTGTGGAAAAGCCACATGGAATAAATTCATTATCTTGGTTACTGTAGGTAGGTACCACATATTTATGGAAAATCCCGAAACATGTCAATTCAAATTTTAAATTGTCATTCTTCTTCGTAAAAATTTAAAAAAGCACTGACGTGAAGTCTTTTATTATGCGCTATTTTATTATGAATATACGCTATTTTTTATTTTTTTATTGGTGGGAAGAGCGAAGCATAGTTGTTACACATGTCACCCTAAAACGGTCATACCTCGAGAGGGGTAGCCACCATCTCTAAATTCATCATAGAGAAGAGTGGTCAAGCTAAAGCTAGTATCAGTGGGAATTGAATTCTCTTTACGACGAGGTCATATTTTTGGAATTTCATGGGTACTATGATTTTAAGTTTTTACTCATAGTACCGGATGACAGTAGTAAGTAAGGTAGGTACCTACAGGGTTTATTTGAGTTTTCTAAAGAGCTGTTCAGTTTTTATGCTGACTTTCTTATTTTTGATAGGAGTATAGCAGTTTTTACATTTCAAAGTTTTCACGTAATTTAAGATCCAACATTTTCAGAGGGTAGTAGGCACCATTCAATGTCGGGTCAAAAAATTGACAATGCTGTGTCTATGCTCTAAGGATAGAGTAATAACAAAGTCGACAAATAACACAACTGACTCTTCGCTTAGTCGCACAAGCTCTAGGTAGGAGCTTCTGAGGCATCTCCTTGGGGAAGACCTAGGAGAAGGGGTTGCCAACCGTCCTTTATTTCAAAGGACAGTCCTTTATTTTAAAACTATGTCCTTTGTCCTTTTGAAATGTGTCAAAGGACTGCTTTGAAATCATCCGAAAATATAAATATTTTCAAAATAATTTCAAAAAGTTCCACACACCATGATACGCCATCCAAAACATAAATACTCTATTTTCACGCTAAATGTTAATCATAAAATGTAAAAAAAGATATTCAACCCAGACAACACACAACAGTGGTTAGCGTTCTGTGGTGGTTAGTTGACCATATCTGAAGTTGTCTCCAATCTAACTTAGCTAATATGGTTCCGACAATGGCCTAGATTTACCTGATTATAATGAATAATTAACAGTGGTTAGTGTTCTGTGGTGGTTAGTTGACCATATCTGAAGTTGTCTCCAATCTAACCTAGCTAATATGGTTCCAACAATGGCCTAGATTTACCTGATTATAATGAATAATTAATATTCATTTCATGTCTCAGTTATCCCGAGAGTCTGTTTAGAGCACAAATTGTAGAATGCTGCTACAGTCTAGAACTATCCAGAATTATTAGTGTTCTCTGGTCCAGAAGCTTACAACATAGACAAGGGATATATGGCTTACAATGAGCATTGAACTTTCTGAAACACTTGAGCTGGACCACATGGCTGAGTTGCCAGGTCAAAAATTGAATAAAGCAGAAGAAGTAGCGACCATAGAAAAATTAACAATTTTTGTTTTCTGTGGTAGAGCGACAGCGTTGTTTTGTCAAACATCGCCATCTTAACTTTAATTGAATCGTACAATCGCACCTTCACCAGTTCATTTCCTTCATATCTCGAACTGGGAAATTAGGTCGATTAGTGTTAGTGGAAATGGAAAATTAAATTAAACATTTAACCATACAGTTCATATTACTTCAATTGTACTAGTCTAATAACTCTCCAGGATGTACACCGTAAGCGTAGAATACTATCTGTTGCGATTTTCGCAACAATATTGACTATTAATATAAGAATAATATTTAACTATTTTAAGGGAACAACAACTGATCAGGATAATCGATTTAGCGACAAGGAAAAGAAGTTACTGAAGCAAATGAAATTTAGTGAATGCTTGAGTCAAAGGGTTAGTAATATAAGCATTAAGCATATTCGTTCGATGTATTGAAATCCTCTTGTTGCAGGTTGATATGTCAAAAATTAAATTCGATGTTGTGAAGCCATGGATTCAAGATAAGTTGACTGAGATTTTGAAGATCGATGATGATGTAGTCGTTGATTTTGTCTACAACCAGTTGGATCAGAAGGTTAGTATGATCAAGTTTTGGTGAGCAATGCACCAATGTGCCATTTTACAAGATATCCTTCTATTCGTTGAGATATATTTGAAGAATAGGGAGTAAATGCAGACAAGGTGCTCATTAACAGCTTGTTAAAATAAATGAGCCGATCAGAGGAAAAGTGGTAACTCATAAATTTCGAATTTTTAGTTAAACCGATATTTCGATACCTAAGATTGTATTTCATTCTCTGAATGAATGGCATAAGTCGAAACAATTTTGTCACTGTGTTAGAGCCGGCTGATGTTTTACCTCTCAACGAAATACCTTGATTTTTCAATCCGTTGAAAAGTAAAACCTTAATTTCCAAAAATATCACTTAAATGTAGTTATACCACTTTTCCTCTGAGTGGCTCAAATAATGGCACCAAAAAAATCGTAATGGAACCCTGACTGCTGAAGTGTGAGGACATACAGTTTCTATATATTCCACTTGCGCATTGTAATTCAATTAATACATTAAACGCCACAGCGGCTCATTCTATGGATTTTAATACTTTAGGAGGACCGCTAGGCCCCTCAGAGTGTAACATATATAATAGTTTGAATTTTGTTCTCAATACTAGGTCCTCCGTCATCAACTAATTTGCTTCCAGAAAAAGTTCAAAAACATGATTGTACAACACAAAATTAACCGTAATTCTTATAAAACAAATACAATCTTGGAATTAGGTTCTCATTTATGACCTCAATTTTCATAGAATGTATGCACTGTTTGCCCTTATTTTTGGACGAATGTCTTTGATATCCTAACAACCGTAAGAATTTCATTACGATTTGTTGGAGTCCATTTATGAATTCAGGCATTTTCTGGTACTTCCTCTGCATGATAACCTGGGTAGCATAGAGGTTTGTAGGCCAACCATTTGTTCAATGATTTGCTGATCTAAGAATAAACTAAAATATTGAAAAGGGCTGTTATTCATCAATGCATTCTTTCTGATTGTCGATATGGAGAACCAAAATTTTTATCGTTTCCTCGTGGAATCATCCACTCCTGATTTACTTCAATTATAGGCATTTCAGATAATACTGAATAAGAATCACTGGTTTCTATGAGGTTGGAGGCAATATTATTCGTATCTTGCTGTGTCCCGGAATCATTCTGGACTTCCTGATCGTCCCCTATCTCAATATCAACTGAGGAATAACGAATTTGTCAGGACTATAAGTGGGGCCATCCTCCGAATTGCTTGAAAAGGAACCATATTCTTCATAATATTTAAAATCTGGGAAAAAAGAAACGATATCATAGAAGAAAACTTGAAGTTTGAATTCAAAATACCAAAGGATTTTAAAACAATTTATTGCAGTATACATATATTGGCAAAATATAATGAACCTACCTTCCTCATGAAGTTCTGCTATTTCTGCAACCGACATAATCTTTCTTACTCGATCTGAAGACATTTTGACGACCACTTGTACTCTCTATGGCTGGTTTTCCTGTCACGCTGACGGTCGGCGCTGATGAGTCAATATGTATGTAGCTATAGGTAGCGTTTTCGAGTCACGCGGCGCTGACGGCCGTCAGCGCTGAGCTATATACGCGCACGTACGCGCCGGCGCGTCGTCGCCGCTGACTAGCTGGCGCCGACAAGCCTCCACATTCAGTGAGCCAGAGACAATAGCATCCTTCTATTTCTTTTTGTGATCAGCGCGATACTAAAAGGATCCAAGCTGACCGATCAGCGCTGACCGTCAGCGCCGACCGTCAGCGTGACAGGAAAACCAGCCTATAACCATAGTATTATTACTGATTCAAATGAAAACCATGCAGTGGTGGAAACAGACAAGACTTGACCAGCTTCATGCTCGTGCTGGGCGATTCTATTTTGTCTAAGGGCCAGAGCGGTCCCATGGGACCACTCAACAATTTTTTCAGAAACATGCGATTTTGAACTTGTGGAAAATATCTGACAGGAGAGATACCTAATATGATACATAGAAAACTCAAAATAGGAAAAAAAAAATGTTTGGCCCGAAATATAGCGATATTTCGACGGCGTTTAACGTGTTAATGTCTTTACTGCTCATGTTTTGAGCCATTTCAGCCATTTGGAATTTCCTGCTCTTTAAAGGACCGTTCACGTAAAACTATTCCAGGGGCGGTTTACGACCGCAAAATTTTTGTAACGGTTGTGCTCAGTTCATAACTGATTCATGACCTCATTGAACCCAAAACAATCGAGTGACTAATTTACCTTAAATTAATTGGTTAAGACCAAATGGGATTGGTAAACCACTCTGTTTTGGTTACTCCCTTAAAATCAACTATGCAGGAAAACAGATTATAATTGTGGAACAATATTTTCTGTGTTAGCAACGCTTCTCTTATGTATTATGTATTTATCAGCTATCATGGTGAGCGGCCTCTGGAAGCAAAGAAAGCATTGCTTTCTCTAAAATTCTCAGCTGAACAAACATCCTAGCTTCAAAATTTTAAAAAATGAAGTATTTTTTTATTTGAATCTGTAATATTATGAATCAAGCCTCTAGTCAAGAAGAACAAAAAGAGAAAAATTATGTTACATAAGATAAAAAAATGGGTTCAAGCCCTGTGGACAGGAGCTTTCTGGCGCTCTAGTTCGAACAGACAAATTATATCTCCGAAAGTATTGGTTTCTCAGAGTTGGGAATTATATCAATGGATTCATATGATATAACCGCATCATAAAGGAAATTCAATTCAAATAATAGTTTATTTATCAAGATTAAATGAGCAATCATGAGAATGAGAACTGCACCATGGAAGAAATCAAATTAAATCTGGCCAATTTTGCCCAATAACGAACTTAACCGAGATATTCATCTCCCTAATCTACTCTGAAAATTTCAACTACCTACCTCATTCCGTTCGAGAGTTATATCTATGTCTATGGATGAAAAGCAGTCTCACTACTCTCAGATCTCTTACTAACTTCATGTTCCGTTCCGAAATGTAAGACTTTTCTGAGAAAAACTAATTTTGGAGCAAACAACTGAGATTTTTCTCACTTCGCTCACAATTCTTCGATTGATTAGATAATGTAATGTCACAGGAACATAAGTTGACATTAGGACAATTCATACATAGAATTATATCATTCTGTGACAACGTTGAAATACGATTTATTATTGAAATTTTGAAAAATCATATCTCCGAAAGTATTAGCTTGTTAAAAATGATATGAATGGAGTCTTATGATAAAACTGCTTATTAAAAAAAAATTAATTTGGAATTGGTTTTGTAAAAAAAAATTTTTTTTTTTTACTCCGAAACCATCTGTCCGATTTTGCTCAATAACGAACTTAGCCGAGATATTTATCCCCGAAACCCACTCTGAAAATTTCAACTCTCTAGCTCATTCCGTTCTAGAGTTATCGTGCCTACGGCCGGCCGGCCGGACAGAATGAATTTCGACCACGGATTCTTGATCAGTGAGTCGAATCAAATCGTTTAAGACCATTTTCATCGAAAAATTCGAAAATTACAGACATTTGGGCAAATTGATAAGCACTCAGTTCCGAGGAACTAGAGCGCCAAAAAGGTTGGAAAAGAACGAAGTGCTAAAAAACTAGATTTATGCACACTGAGATCAAGAGGTCCATAAGACCATGAAGAAAGTGCTAGCTGCGTTACAAGTAAAGGGCTTCTCAGCAAGAACTTGAATTTCGAATTGCGCGCCATTTTTGACTGTCAATTGTTGAGTCAGCAATATTTGTTGTTTGTTTAATTAAAACATAGACATTTACAAAAATGGTGGGTTATAGCTTGGAAGAACGTTTGTTAATAGTGAAAACCCATTATAAAATGATGAAGGTGTCGCCGTGACTGTCGACGGTTATCGTTACCGGGCCATGTTAACAGACTTTCTGGCAAAAATTAGACGGAATGGACTTAAATGAGATGTGATTTCAACAGGATAGCGCAAGGGAAACAATGACATAGTTACAAACCAAGTTTCAGGTCGAGTAATTTCTCGTTTCGGAGACCAAAACTGGACGCCAAGAAGTTGTGATTTAACTTGTTTGAACTATTTTCTCTGGGATTTTTTGAAAAGTAAGGTCTATGCGAACCATCCTGAGACAACTGAGGAACTCAAAGAAGAAATTGCAGGTCAAATTCGTCGAATCCAGCAGCTCTTACTGCAAAATTTCATCAAATGAGTGCATACCTGTCAACAGAGCAACGGTTGCCATTTAACCCGTATTTTTTTCATGTCTAAATGTAATCATTACATGTAAATAAAAAAAAAAAAAAAAAAAAAAAAAAATAAATTCCATGTAGAAAAAAATGTTGATAAAATATTGAATAAATATATATTTTTTAATTTTCAAAATTCAAGTTCTTGCTGAGACAACCTTTACAAGTTATAAAGGATGATGTGCAGGAAATATACAGAATGAACAATAAGGAAAATGCACCTGTAATGCATAAAACTCAAAAACGCCAACATATACGCAGCAACATATTGCGAAAGGAAAAAAAGGGAATGAAATAAAAAATGAATTTGATTTGAATGGTTGAAACATATGCTTCAATGAGCTCATCTGGGTTCTGTGCTACTCGCGCATAGAAGGTAATGAGGTGGCCATATCATTAGCGGCGCGAGGCGCTTCCACAGGGCTCATTGGACCTGAACCCGCCTGTGGCATCTCTCTTAAGGGGCAGGAGGGTGGGAGAACAACAGATGGTTAGACCAAAAGGTCCAGCAGCATACCTGAACACAAACATGCTCGCTCAACAATTATTGGCCCATCAGCAGAAAGAGCCAGACAATGACTCAAATTCTCCAGGTACTATTGTATAAAACAATCATTGTTCCTATTTGGAACTATGGGATAGAAATCTGGTGGTGTTGATCAAAAATTCTACAGATGATAGCCAACGCACCGTAGTATGTGAACAACCAGACACTGCATAAGAACACTCCTAGCAACTAGCTATCCACGAAGACTGAAGAGAAACTGGCCAGATCACCTGATGGAAGTCTAGGAGGTTTTCTCAATGGCATCAGTTTTGAGATATTCTTCATTGAATGTTATAAAATCAGATTATTCCACTACTTTGGTGGATCCGCCCCTGAACGTTGCAAATCAATCTGTAAACCACATTACCGTACCTCTTCCACAACAATTAATGTCATAGATAATTTATATGCATGAGTGTATTAGCACATTGTGTATTTAAACGTTTGTAACTTTTTTCCTCAGCCGTGTTTCATATGATGAGGGGAATCTATGGTTAAAATTTATGTACAACTTAAAGACTTACCCTGTATATTAAGAGACCTGTAAAAAAATATTTGGTTGCGAAATTTTTTTCACCAAGATTCTGCTAAAAAGATGAAACACATGTTTGATAACTAAGATGAAAACCAGTTCTTCTATATCATATTTGTAGATGAACATTTTTGACTAGTTCATGTCAATGAAAATTATTTTCTTAGTTTCCAGATCCCAGAAAGATTCAGATCAATTTAACTGGCTTTTTACAAGGAAAAAATGCTCGTGAATTTATGGCTGAGCTTTGGGCTCTCTTAATATCGGCTCAAGAGAATCCTACTGGAATTCCAGATTGTCTCATAGATTCAAGGAAAGAAGAACTTGCTAAAAAGAAGGTAAGGTTTTATTTTCATTAGCATTTTCATTCGAATGTTATGCAATTCGTAAATTTCTGAAATTTTTATACTCTGATCGGTTTTTGCGAGATTTCAACTATTTGAGATTCATTTTATTGTGGATAATATCGAATGTAAGTTGTAACTCAGACTGTAATTTTTTGAATTAATTATAATTAGTGTCCGACCGAAACTGGTATTTCAGCCGAAACCGAAACCGAACTTTCGGCCATGGTCTCAGTTTCGGCCGAAACCGAAACCGAAACTTTATTTTCATACTGAAATCTACTGTATTTTTTACAATTTTATTCGCATATACATAAAAATAGTTAAGGAGTGTTAAATAAAATAAAAAGACATTTTTTTTGAGATCTTTATTTATTATTTTGGTATTACCGAGTTATCAAAATAATCAGTCGAAGTATACAGGGTGATTCCAAATCAGGCGTGAACCTTAGAGGAGATGTTAGTATGGATCATTTGCTGTGGTTTGAGCCATTTTTATTGATAACCAAAAATCAACGGTTTCCGAGATATTTGAGTACCGTAACCGGGGGTTACTTTGAACACAAGGGGTTACTTTGAACAGATACGTTGTAAAATCAAAAATCCTCATAGCGGGCTTAGTTCACAAGCTAGCGACCTCTAGTTGGTACTCAACATTCAATGATTACATGTAGACGGCGCTACGATCGCGAAACGTTGTCAGGTTGGCTAACCTGAGCCGCTGCGCGCCTTTTTATCGGAATTGTGAAATCAGCTGTTCTGAGAACAATCCTCAAACCTCCTCTGCCGCAGTGATCCTGTTGTGAAATACCGTTTTAGGTAAGTTATATATTTCTTATCAATCTATTGGCAACATTTTCTATTTTGTTTCATATCTCTAACTCATTTCGTTGATTTTATATAGCTAATCGAGTAAAAAACAGTAACTTTGAGGGGTTACTTTGAACATCGCGCTTCGTCTACTTTTTGTTCATCAGGGGCAAGCCAACAAGCCGCGAACTTATATTCGCAAGTTGGGAGCTCGGATGTACAGAAATTATTCAACAGAAATCCTTGCCAAGGCAGTAAAAAAGTGTTTAGCTGGAAAATCAACTATCGGGGCTGCTTCTACTGAGTAGTTTTTTTTCTGTTTACGTAGGTACCTACTAGAGCACAGTCAAATCCACTGTTGTTCCTAATTACGAATATTTTCTTGTTTTAGATTGAACCTTCCCTCTGGAACGATTTGCATGTACAAGAAGGCGGCGAAGGCAAATGCAGCAGCTGCTAACCTCTCAATTGTATCGAAATCGCCAGGACGTCCAACCGTATTTTCAGCTGAAGAGGAAAAACTTCTGTGCGCGCACATAGTGGCAGTTGGTATCTACCGCTTCCCATGCTCCTTGAGAGATGTAAATATTTTCAATAAAGTTATGATTTTTGTGTTTATTTGTGCATTCTTGAGTAAACTCAGCGAAAAAAAATTAATTTACAATCTTAGGAGCATTGCAATGAAAAAATAAACATTGCCAGGAGTTCACGAGCTGAACCGTGAAGGAAAACCTTATTATCAGGCGACATTATTCTTTTAAAAACTCATACTTGCATATTCAAGGGGTTTTTATGAACAGGGCGCCCAAAACTGGCGTTTTCTATGGTAGACGCTCTCTTGTTCAAAGTAGCCCCTTCTTAAGGGGTTATTTATGAGAAGAAGAAGAAGAAGAAGAAGAAGAAATATTTATTAAGTAGGTTTCCCTAATATACAAAAGCTCAAATATATATATGCAAATAACAACAAGAACAAAAAACAATGTATCACAATGTTGTATGGACTCAATCTATATGAATGATCTGTTGAGTAGGTTATCAATCTGAAGTAATAAGAATAACATTATTACAATCAAATATAAAAACAGTTACAACACAATACATAGTAAAAAAGAATAATATCACTATGCAATGATCAATCCTACAAGATTGAACAGTAAACCGGACAACAAGAATAATACTATAAATAAAATAAAAATAGTCCTAATTTAGTTCCATTATATGTATCAACAATTTGTGTCTGAAGTTTTTACAAGATCCACTAGATTTAACATTATGTGGTAAGTTATTGTACTCTACCATACCTTTATAAAACAATGAATTTCTCGTATTTGATAATTTCACTCTTGTCACATGAATGTTGTCCAAATTACGGGTGAAATGATTGTGAATCTCGTGTTTGAAATCAACATAATCACGAAAGTAAGAAGGTGCTTCATCATGTACTATCTTATAAATAAATATCATTGTTAGGAAGTAGAGTCGTTTCGAGACTGATAGCCAATGCAATGTATTCAACATTATTGAAATGGGGGTATAGCGATTACAGCTCAAAATAATCCTCATGCCTCTATTCTGCAGTCGCTGAAGCTGTGTCATTTTATTTAGATTGAATTGATATAGTAATGTTGCACAGTAGTCAAAATGAGGTAGTAAAATTGACCGGTACACAGTGATCCGTGTATCCACAGATAAATGCTTTGCAATTCTTGAGAAAAAGTATAGTTTCTTCGAAATTTTTTTAGTAACATATACAAAGTGTTCATCGAAAGTAAGCAAATTATCCAGTTGGAAGCCCAAATACTTGACAGCTGTTACGATTTCTATTGGCTCGTTATCAATCCTTATATCAATGTCATTAACATTTATCTGCCCATACTTGTATTTAGTTGTCACTATCATCGCCTTGGTTTTTGCGACATTGAGTTTCAGCTTATTAATCAAAAAATATTCACTTACACTTATTAGAACATCATTCATCTTCCGCAAAGCAGTGTCAAGAGACGAATCACTGCAAGCTAGTAGTGTGTCATCAGCAAATAAATTGATGAACTCACAATTCACAAAAAGGTCAATATCATTCAGATATAGTATGAAGAGGAGTGGTCCTAGCACACTTCCCTGAGGTACCCCAAGATTATTGCAAATTTCCCTTGAAGTTGCATCCCTAACTCTGACTCTCTGCTTTCTACCATGCAAGTAACCTTCAAACCATTTTAGAACTTTGCCCCTAATTCCGTATTGAAACAATTTGTTCAATAGTATATTCCGGTCTATGGTCTCGAAGGCTCTTTTGAGATCTAAGAAAACTGCTACAACATATTTACCATCGTCTATGTCACTTTTAAACTTAGTTACAGTAAGCTGCAATGCTGTCTCACAAGAATGCCGTTTACGGAAACCGGACTGATTACTAATCAAAATATCATTATGATCAATGTGATCCAGTAATTGACTATAAACTACAGTTTCCAAAATTTTTTCAATAGGTGGTAATGTGTTTACAGGTCTAAATTCACTTGCAAGGGTTGTGTTAGAAATTTTGGCAATTGGAACAATAGTGCTAACTTTTAATAATTCTGGAATTTTTGATTTTTCAAGTGACGTATTAATGAGATTTAAGACAACATGTCCAATAGACCCAAAAATACCTTTCAAAATTTTAGCATTGAGGATCTCGTTCAAGCTGCATTTACTATCTAGAGAAGTGACCACATTGTTCAGTTCACTGAGTGTTATAGCTCTGAACTCAGAAAATTCGAGATACAAATTATGATTGAAATTACACCATGATTGCCCACCATTAAGTCCCTCTGTGATCTTGACAACACTGTCAACAAAATATTCATTAAAACCATTAGCCATTTCTGAATCATCGCGGATAACCATCATTTCATCATCACTTTGAAATTGGATACAGTTTGGAAACTCCCATACATTTGTATCAACCAGTTTTTTAAGTGTTTTCCACATTTGTGTAGCATTGTTCTTATATCTGTCTATTCTCTTATAGTAATATTCGGTTTTTTTATTTTTCAATAACTGAACTACTTCATTTCGTTGTTTCTTAAAGAGTTTCCATTTATTTTCTCTATCAATACCAACACTATTTTTGAATTCCCTGTAACATCTATCTCTTTCCCTGGTTTTTTCAAACACAGAGCTGTCGAACCATGGTACATTATTTTTAAAATTGACAACTTGAATCGGAGATATCATATCAATTACATTTTCACAAGTTTCGAAAATTTCTTTATATATCCAATTCACCTCAATGGCATTAAGTGACCAATTTGCTTGTAGAAGCTCAACATTTATCGATAGCAAACTATCACTGTTAAGGTTTCTGAATTTTTTTGTTTTTTTATCACTGTCGTGTTCATTGAAAACATTAACAGAAATTACTGAGTGATCCGTTATCGCAGGACTTGCATGTACTTTCGCTGAAATATTACTTTGGTCTGACAAAACATAATCTACTATGGTCTTACTATTATTTGTTATTCTGGTCGGTTCTGTAATCAATTGACTTATCCCATATGTATCTATAAGATTTTTGATCTTTTTAACATAAAAATGATTGCTACTTGAGTAATCCAAATTGAAGTCACCAACCAAAATACTTTTGCCGCCATTGATAAACATTGAATCACAAATATCCTCAAATTTATCCATGAAAGTTGCATCAGATGATGAGGGAGAATGGTAGAGACAACCTATTATCCAGTTTGATATACCAAGCTTAATTTTCAATACTTTACACCAATAGTTTCCCTCTAGAATAAATGATTTGAAGATTTTGAATTCAACGTCATCTTTAACATATATCACAACGCCACCAGTGTGTATGAACATATAAACATATGCCCCCACCAACTTCTATTGAAGATAATGGAGTCGTACAAACGGGAAATTGAAGCTGAGATAATAAGCCATCGATTGGTTGAAAACATTTTCAAATATCTGCAGAAATGTTTGCGCTGCAATGGAATTAATGCAAAACTTGTTCAAAGTAACCCCCGGCTACGGTACTGGTTCTGTTGAAAAAGAATTAGTATGATTTGAAAGGGGATATAAGAAGCAAATAGAGAAAAATAACGAATTCAATTTTTTTTTTGCAACTAAGCTCGAAATTACATTAGAAAATGTATTCATAAATTATGTTCCACCATTCCATAGGCTAGCACGTGCCGTCTTTCTGATGTCTTCAGTTGTTATTTTCCGCCTGAAATTTACTCACGCTATCTTTTGATACACATTCACTATTGCCGTACATTCAAAAGGTTGCTTATAAAAAATCTGCTGAAACGAAACTAGTTAAGCAATCTAACGAAATCTTTTAGAGAATGAAGAAGGAATTTGGCAAGTTTTTAAAATAATTTTGGCATACAAATTTATGAAATTCGAAAGTTGCAGACAAATTGATATTAGAAATAGATTTTTCATTTATTCATATACCACATTTCAAATCATACTAATTCTTTTTAAACCTCTCATACTGCATAGTTTTGCTTTTTTCGTACATATCATATTTTTTTCTGATTTAAATAAACCAAAATTATCACCAAATTTGGTCAACGTAGAAAAAATTCACGAAATATGTACTATAAGTTCAGAAATCTTTTGAAAATCACCCGAACTCCAAAAACCGTTGATTTTCGGTTACAAATAAATATGGATTAAACAACAGCTAATGTGTCATACTCTAAGTTTCACATCTTATTTGGAATCACCCTATGTAATCTAATTAATAATCATTAAAGTGAATTCTCAGTCTTAACAAAGATAGATCACAATAACTCGTACGACAATTACGTATAGCTACTTATAACTCCTGGCCAAACGAACAGGATAATCCACGAACATTCTAGTTTCGGCCTGGCCGAAACCGAAACTAAGGCCGAAACTAGATTTCTTGGCCGAAACCGAAACCGAACTTTCGGTCGGTCACTAATTATAATTCAATGATTTTCAAAACTTTATTTTTCTTGGAATGCATACTAAATGGAATTCTTCATTCGTGGTTATTTCTGTTGAAAGCGTGCAGGAAAAAAATGTCCACAAATGTCCACTCCATTACAAGAAGTATTAACAATATACAGGGATGGGTTGAGAGAAAATATTTACAAAATAATAATATTCGCATAGGTTTGTACTGGATTTAAGCATATCCGGCACATTTCATTTTGTCAATTTAGTAATAAGTCTTTCAGTTAGGTGATACTGTTATACCATTGGTTTTGGATATTGGTAGAGATCAGATTTCTATTGAATCTGTCGCAAATTGGGCGCCATCTTGATGATACTACTTTTCATTCAAACACAAATAATGATGTATTGAAATATTTATGGATCCTCTATGAATTCCAGTACTGAGAAGATAAACTTCAACAATGTATACTTGTTAGATTATAAGTTTTAAGGGAAGTTAGCAATTTGTTTGCGTTTCATGATTCTAACAGGCTATTATTTGAGAAACCTATGATCCCTGCAAGTCCTGCAATGACCACAAAAATGGCCATCTGAAGCAGCTTGAGATCTGGAATTCGACAGCTCAGAATTTCATTTCATTTCCTTCTTTGCTTGGAAATGAACAAATCTAATCATTTGGTACTGACTCTAATCAAACTGTACTGACAATGAAAAATTTATTTCTAAGGAAAAAGAAGAAAAAGAGAGGGAAAAGGAACGGGACAGGGATAGGTCGGACAAGGAGAAGAAATATAGGGATAGAGATAGGTCTCGAGATCGATCAAAGTCCAGGAGGTCCAGATCAAGGTCTAGGTCTAAGAATTCAAGATCCAGATCCAGAAGGTCCAGATCTAGGTCAAGAGGAAGGAGGAGGTCTAATGATAGGTCAAGCAAGAGAGAAAAGGAGAGGGACAAGAGTAGGGAACGTGATAAGGTGAGAATTTTTATCCAAAAAGATTTATTGTAGGATTTTGAAAATAATGTTCTCATCAGGAACGTGACAAGGAAAGGGAGAGAGAGAGGGAGAAGAAGTCACCCACTAGAAGTAGGAGCAGGAGTCATAGCCGTTCTAGATCAAGGGAACCGATAGATGACAAGAATGGAACCATTAGTGGCGAAGATGGTCCTGAAAAGGAAGAAAAGGAAGAGACCAATGGCTTAACAAAAGCGTGAGTGACAGTGATTTATAATTAAGGGGTTTCCTCTAAAAATGTTACATCAGTCATTAGAAAACTCCTTATGCCGGGTCCAGACGGATGTAATTTAACGCGTAATGTAATGCGTAATGTAAGGCGAATTCTCCATGTGGACGGTACTACGAGCATTACATGTAACGCTCGTCTACCGTCCATATGGAGAATTCGCCTTGCATTACGCGTTACGTTACACCTGTGTGGACCCGGCATTAGGAAGGAACAGTAAAAAACTTTGTTGAACTGTATTAATATTTTTCGATTTATTATAATAAGAATCTTTGCTCATACATATCATTATACTTGACTTATAATACTAATGCTATATAAATGAGAATTGCACATACCTGGTATGAAATTGCACTAATGATTACTTAAATCCATTCTGGAAATAAGAGGAAACCCAATGTTGAAATTATTATTTTAATGAGTCATTAATTTTATCATAATTATTCTTTTAGTGAAGTTCAGGCAAGCGTGTCCAAGCTGCAGGCAAAGCTGATGAATTTGGCAGAGAATAATGTCAAGCTTTCCCAGTCAAGGAGCCGATCTAGGAGCAAATCAAAAAGCAAGTCCAAGTCACGATCCAAATCCAGGAGCAAATCGAGATCTTCCAGTAGAGGTGGAAAACGGAGGAAATCTGGTAGATCAAGCAGTTCAGATTCGAAAACGAAATTCGAAATACATAAAAAGGAAGACAGTGTTCAGAAGAAAAGACATTATAGGTCCAATAAGGAGAGGTGAGCAATAAAATCATAATAATGATACTGATATGTGTTGTGTCATGGTAACAAAAACAGCCCCACAACCGCTTGTTGACCAACAAGCACAATAAAATCTATACATGACCCACAAGCTCTAACCTAATGATAAGAGAAATGAGCATAGTCTAGTAAACAGAGATAGCTATATTGACAAACAACATGTTTGTCTAGCGCTGACACAAAGCACAGAAAAAAGAAGACTTCTTTATTCTGTGCACAAAGTGGGGCTATATTAGCCAATATCATGTGTATTCCGTCGAGTCTAGTGGGAATGGTAGGCACTATAGACCACATTAGTTAGGTTAGAATCATTCTCTTGGTGGGAGATCCATATTAAAATTTTTTAAACAAGGAATTTCAACTTTGAGATGAAACCACCCTATTTAAAAGAGAATGTTAGTACAGAGACATCAAGTATTGGGCACCTTCATCATTAGTGCATGTATTCATGTTATTTCCACATTAAAATCTACTTCAATTTATTCTTAAATCAAAATTGAAACCAGTGTAGTTCGAAAGATTACCGTATGTCGTAGATGACTTCTGTTGTGCGTCATTACAAGGCCGATTTAGGGTTATGTTATTATTTTTGACTGATTTCGTGTGAGCTAAGACATACGTCAACCGAATTTGGTGAACACTTTTATATT
Organism: Halyzia sedecimguttata; assembly: GCA_937662695.2. Classification (NCBI taxonomy): domain Eukaryota; kingdom Metazoa; phylum Arthropoda; class Insecta; order Coleoptera; family Coccinellidae; genus Halyzia; species Halyzia sedecimguttata. Next base: position 43,012,903 of record OW569413.2, on the reverse strand, counting down.
TATTAATTATTTTGGAAATATACAATTTTGTTATGAAAACTTGATTTTAGATGGTTGAGAAAGGTTCACAGAATCTATTTCAACCGAAATAAACCTTAAGAAATTAGCCAAAGTATCTAAAAACAGGCGAGAAATTCGCGTAAATTTTAGGTCCATAAGAAATGCATGGGGAATTCAGTGCTCGGATCCACGGATGGTTCGTAATTCAAATTTCCCGCCTAACCTAACTAATGTGGTCTATAGACCAGATTAGTTAGGTTAGAATCATTATCTTGGCGGCAGATCCATATTCAAATTTCTCAACATGGAATTTCAACTTTGGGATGAAACCACCCTATTTAAAGATAATGTTAATACTGAGTCATCAAGTATTGGGTACCTTCATCATTAGTGCATGTTTTCATGTTCTTTCCACATTAAAATGTACTTCTATTTATCCTTAAATCGAAATGGAAACCAGTGTAGTTCGAAAGATTTCCGTATGTCGTAGATGACTTCTGTTGTGCGTCACTACAAGGCCGATTTAGGGTTATGTTATTATTTTTGACTGATTTCGAGTGAGCTACGACTTACGTCAATCGAATTTGGTGAACACTTTTATATTTATTAATTATTTTGGAAATATACAATTTTGTTATTAAAACTTGATTCTAGGTTGTTGAGATAGGTTCACGGAATCTATTTCAACCGAAATAAACCTTAAGAAATTAGCCAAAGTATCTAAAAACAGGCGAGAAATTCGCGTAAATTTTAGGTCCATAAGAAATGCATGGGTAATTAAGTGCTCGGATCCACGCATGGATCGTAATTCAAATTTCCCGCCTAACCTAACTAATATGGTCTATTGCCAATTGTGAACTGGGAACAAAGTACGTAATTTAAAAGTTCCAAACTAACGATGGGCACCCTCGGATGATTTCAATACTAGGATATTCGAAAACCGAGTAATAATAATAACTAGCTTTATTTGTGAATACATTAACAGGGTGATTCAAAACTCGAGGCGAAAAATTAAGGAACGTATACAGGCTGATATTCTTGATAAAAAATTTAGAATAAAATTTTTGGATTTATGGTTTTGTTTCCGTGATATCAGACTTCAAAGTTCCTGCATGTCATCAATTTTCAATTTTAATACAGTGAAATCTCCCAAGAGCGGACACCGTTGGTTCCGGCTTTTTTGTCCGGACGTGGGAGGTGTACGCTTGTGGGAAGGTTACAAATGAATATGAAGAGATGAGAAAATACTAAACTATATGCATTAACTTATTGAAGAAAACTAATTGAAAAATTTTAAGCTATTGCAGAAACTGTTCACATTATAAAATATATTCAGAAAAAATCTAGGGTTCGTTTTTTCTTCTCTTTCTGTTAGCAAACTGGTTTCAAAATATAGCTCCCATTTTTTTAGAAATGCCGCAAAAAAATTTCAAGGGTCCAATCAATTTTAGTACTTTATACTATTAGATTTAATTTTAGGGATTTCAGAAATCTACCTTCTTGCTCGCTGTTTAATTTTTGTTCTTCTTCATCTTTCTCCCCATTTTGGCGCTCTTGTTCCTCGGAACAGAGTGCTTATCAATTTGCCCAAATGTCTGTAATTTTCGAATTTTTGGCTGAAAATGGTCTTGAACCATTTGGTTTGACTCACTGATCAAGAATCCGTGGTCGTAATCGATTCTGTCCGGCCGGCCGTTCTCACGATAACTCTCGAACGGAATGAGCTAGAAATATTCAGAGTAGGTTTGAGGGATAAATATCTCGGTCAAGTTCGTTATTGGGCAAAATCGGTCTACTAGTTAAGGAGTAACGAAAAAAAAAATTTTTTTTTTCATTACAACTTTTGAATTCAAATTTTTTTAAGATGCAGTTTCATCATAAGAATCCATTGTTATCATTTTCAACTCTAAGAAGCTAATACTTTCGGAGATATGATGTTTCAAAGTTTCAATAATACATCGTAAGTTCTATGTATTCACATAATGTGAACACAGAATCTGTCTGTGATCACTATTCATAAATGTCATCTTTTCTAGCTATTAGAGATTGTCAATTCGTAGTTGTTGTTTTCTCTTGGAAAGCAAGTATTCGATTCTTGAATTTGTGAACATATACAAGACTGTTTTGATGTAGTTTATGGAGGCAATAGGAAAGAAGAACATAATGGAATCATCAAAAGAAATTACTGTTTGTTGAGCACTGAGGTTAATATTACCTTTTACTTTCTTGAGTAGTGAGACATGTTCCTATATACAGTATTTTCATAATGTTGCTGGCAAAAAAATACTGAAATATGGATGTACATTTGTGTATCAAACATTTTTTCTTGAGTTAAGGTTCATAATGCAGAAAAGAATGTGTTAGTGGTATGAACTATTAAATTTTAAATTATGAAAAGAGGATAGTATTTTATTAATATTTTTTGAACTATTAGAATAATTTGTTCGTAAATCACGACGTACTCAAATATCAGGAATAAATGGACAATCTGCTATGATTCTCTCCATCCTTGCTCTAGACATTTCGATGATACTTTCCTTAGGTATTTCGAGTTGTGAAAACTATACACCGAGTGTAAGTTGCAACAACCCATTCCACGAGGTTGAATCATTGCAGATTGCTCATTTAATCTTGATAAATAAATTTAATGACAATTTTTGAAGCATTGTAGATTGCTCTTTTTTTAAAGATAATTTTTGAAGCATTTTTTTTAAACGACACTTTTTTAAATTCAATTTCTTTCATGATGCATTTCTATCATAGGAATCCATTGATATAATTCCCAACTCTGAGAAACCAATACTTTTGGAGATATAGTTTGTCTGTTTGAACAAGAGCGCCAAAAAGCTCCTGTCCACAGGGCTTGAACCAATTTTTAAGATGAAAATCAGAATGCTCTTCTGTAGGAATTTCTTCATCTAAATTAATGAATTCTGTCTTATCCACTGTGTTGCATACTGCTTTACAGTTTTTCAAAAAAATGACTAGTACTGACAAGGGCATCCAGTCCTCTGAAGGGGATATCCCGAAGTTCGCTTTAGCGCGGTTGCACCTCCGTACCTACACATTCATTTTTGCCCGTTTTTCAGAATTCCGCGTCCGTTCCTGGGAGGTTTTTCGGCACTGGTGGGAACATTTTGGTGTCCGTGTCCGTCCGATAGAGGTGTCCGCTCATGAGAATTCATTTAACAAGAAAATAGAATTTTTCGGTTTCAGGAAAATTGTCCGTTTAAGGGGAGTTTCCGTTTATGAGGAGTGTCCGCCAAGAGAGGTTTCACTGTACATAATATAAAAATAAAAAAATAAATAAATCAAATTACAAAAATGTCACCATTAGCATCGATACATGGCAACGCAAAATGAGGGAATCGTAAACTAATGGCATGTTTTACCTATTTCGAGTTTCGACTGCATTAATAATTTGTTCCATTAATTGTTCTTGTTTATTAATTTCCACTTCGTAAATAAGTTGTTTTAAATGCCCCGATACCAAATAATCCAAAGGATTCAAGTCTGTTGATCTCGCAGGTCATAGCATCAAGCCGAACTATCCATTAACTATTGAGAGTTTAGTTTACCCAGGCGACAACATTTCGTCCAACATGCGGTGGTGCTCCGTCGTGCTGATACCACATACGGTTGTATACCAAATCCACGGGAAAATCTTCCAGCACATTTGCGAGATCGTTTTCTAAACATTGCAAGTACGCATCGGCATTCAAACGATTAGGGTTGGGAGATTAAAGACTTCGCCCCATACATTAATAGAGAATCTTTGTTGAAAGTATCTTCTTTTAAAAGCGGGAGGATTTGCATTGCAGGTCTCTAGAATATCCTCACACTTTTAAAAGAAGAGGTTTTCAACAAAGATTCTCTGTTGATGTATGGGGCGGAGTCTTTAACGGGTAATCACTTCCAATTCAAGTCCTTCCTAATCGTTTGAATGCCGATGCTTACTTGCAATTTTTAGGAAACAATCTCGCGAATTTGCTAGAAGATTTTCCTGCGGATTTGGTATACAATCGTATGTGGTATCAGAACGATAGAGCTCCAGATGGAGCACCACCGCATGTTGAACGAAATGTTGTCACCTGGTTAAACCAAACTTTTAATAGGAGATGGATTGGTCGGCGTGGTGCTATGGCCTATTTACGCAGTGGAAATTAATAATCAAGAACAATTAATGGAACGAATTATTACTGCAGTCGAATCAACTTCAAAATAGGCAAAACATACCATTAGTATAAGACTGCCTCATTTTACATTGCCAAGCCTGAATCGATGCTAATGGTGATTTTGTTGAACATTTGATTTATATATTTTTGTATTTTTATATTATGTATTAAAGTTTGAAACTTTGAAGTCCGATATCTCGGAAACAAGGCCAAAAATACAAAAATTTTATTTTACATATTTTATCAAAAATATCAACCTGTATACATTCCTTAATTTTTGGCCTCGAGTTTTGAATCACCCTGTATAATCAAGTACAACACATTCCGCCGTATTCACAAAGCATTCAATCGCCGTTAAGTCCTAACTGAGGTCCTCAGTTAAGGATAAATAAGAATCGCAACCTCAATTAACGTATGTAACGGTGCTGAAACAGGCATGTTTCATGTTAATTTTCACTTAAACTGAGGTTGCGATTCTTATTAATCCTTAACTGAGGACCTCAGTTAGGACTTAACGGAGATTGAATGCTTTGTGAATACGGCGGTTTGAAGTGAAACTGTGGCAGTATTTACTCGCTTCAGACCTATATAAATGGCCACACTCAAAATTCATCTACCGAGTATGGCACTGTCTCAAGGAGCATTTTGAATAGTTGCATTTTAAATCTATTTTAATTTCTTCTGCTCTTACTGATGCTGGAAGTCTGTTGTAGTATTTGATGCACCTGTATTCTGCATAAGAGCTTTGGCGCTCTTGTTCAAACTTTGACAAATCATATCTCCTGGTTTTTCAGAGTTGGGAATGATACTCGAAATGATATCAATGCATTCTTATGATGGAACTTCATCATAAAAAAGAATAAATTCAACAAGAGTGCAAAAAATTATTAATCCAAAACTAACAGACCAGTTCTAGCCAATAACAAACTTATCCGAGATATTCATTCCTCTAATCTACTATGAAAATTATATTATATCAATTTAAACTTGGCCAATATTCCAGTTTCGTTTTTACTGGAGATATTCTGAACCCAATTTCATCAACTTGACAATGATGAAATGTATGATCACAGATGAAATTCATACACAGACGTCAATTATCGATACAGCATTCTGTGAAATCATAGTTACGATTTAATATTGGAATTTTGAAAAATCATATCTCCGAAAGTATTAATTTGTTAGAGTTAAAAATGATATCAATGGATTCTTATGATGAAACTGCATCTTAAAAAAAATTTAATTCAAAATTTGTAATGTAAATAAATTTTTTTAATTTTTTTTTTGTTACATCGAAACCATCCGGCCGATTTTGCCCATTAACGAACTTAACCGACATATTAATCTCCCAAACCTACACTGAAATTTGAAAAAAATTATAAATGAAACTCACAATTATTGTGTTTAAACTTGCATTTGCAGTAATAACCCAAACTGAGAAGAATTCCCCATTGTTGAGCGAGAATGTCTGAGACCAGATATGCTGCTCCAGAGTTCTTGGACCCTTTGGTCCATCCATCTGTTTCTCTCGTGCCTTGGGAGATATACCACAGGCCTTAGTGAACCGAAACCAAGATAAGCTTCAGTCTGCAGCGCTCTCTCAGTTCAGCAAATTTGATTTGGCAGTCCTGCACAAGTGGGGACGTACTGTTTTAGGAAACAAAAGCCTTCAGGGCGGTTTGGCTATTCGCAAGGATCTTAATTGTTCTGCAAACCCATCCTTTTTCAAGTAGGAGCATCGCACAGTGATCAATGACGAACATTTCTGCTTGAAAGACAGTCACAAATTTACCCCGGCTGATGGATTCGCCATTGGCAATTTTACAAACCACTGACCACCGCACCATTCCTTGGGTGATAGCAGACCCATCAGTGAACCAACAAGGGCCCTCAAGCACTGGGATCCCAGGTATCTGCTGGGAAAGACAATAAGACCACTCTGTGTAGGTTTTTATTGTAGATACGTCAGAACGCATGCTCCTTATCTCGTTGGCCTCGAAGTCGAACTGCAGAGAACAGGGCATGAATTTGATCATATCAGGCTCATTGTGAACCATATGGTGAAATCTGGGTGTCGCCTTCAGGGCCACGCTCCTGATCGCGCGATGTCTTGTAGAAGTTCCATAGCTGCAGTGGTGGTGGAGCGAAAGGCTTCCGTCAGCATCATTCATGCAGATCTCTGGATTTTCACAAGCTTGAGTTGAGATTGAAATTTTAAAGTGCAATCTCTCCAAGCTGTACTGCAGAAAGTGGTTTGTTGTCCCACCACTGTTAGTTACAGCCAGTGGAATCATCTCTTTCCACAAGTGCGCTGGCAGGCCCAGAGGGACTGCATAGCCCTGTGAATCACCCTTTCCTGGTATAAATTCCAATTCACACAATTGAAATGACAGTAAATGTAATTGAAAGTATAAATAAATCGATAACTGAAGTGAATGATTGTACAATGTTCTATTTTACTTTAAAGTTCGGATAGCGAGCCCGAAGATAAAAGAAAGCGTAGAAAGTCTACATCAAGGTCACCAAGGCGAAGAAGGAATAGTAGGGAAAGGAGTCCTAGAAGAAAAAGAAGTGGATCTAGAAAGAGGTCTTTGAGTAGAAGAAGGTCTTTAAGTAGAAAAAGAAGCAACTCTAGAAGGTAGGTTTGGGTAATTTTTGGCTTTGTATGTAAGTGTTACATTTTCTGGGTCTTTCAGGGACAAACATGAATTTAAACTGTCCTTTGGATTTGATTCATATAATTTTTTTTAAGGGTCTATTATTTTGGTCTATGACATGTAGACACAATTCAAAATTCAGAATGAACACAAATTCATATCAATGAGCTAGTTGTGACACTAGCTAGAGTTTGGTGGCCGCTACCATCTGACTAGAAAATTTCTTTCCTAGCCCGGAACATTGATATGATTATACGGACACTCCTAGGTCTTCCTAGGAGACCCCTCATAAGCTCTTAAGACATTGTGCATTGTCCTTTAATAGAAGAATGGGAAAATTTAAATACAGAGTTGATTCGGAATTTGATAAGAGGTCTTCCACAACGGATGAGAGCTGTCTTCAGCGTTCGAAAATATCACAATATTTATATAAATATCAAAATATCGAATATATATCGATATATATCAATTTCCTGATATTTATTTTTATAAACAATTTTTGAAGTTTTTTCTTAATTGAAATCATTAAATTAAACGCATTTAAATGCTGATTTACTAAATTTATTGAAAAAAATAAACAAGATACACAAAAACGAAGAAAATAACAAAAATAAAAAAAAGTTAATTAGTTAAAAAATGTATCAAAAGTATCAGAAAGAATCTGCTGTGCAGAGGCTGTGGCCTCATCCCATTTACATTCTATATTGCTACTATTGCAAGCTTTAGGTTTAGCCGCATGCTCTCTGCTTAGACAAAAAAACAAGTTTGACTGTTCTGTCACGTTCACAATTGATTTCTTAATTTTGATTGTACCAAGCCACATGTTGAAAAATAAGATTCCGCGTAGAAGTTATAAAAATCACCATCTTAAGATAAAGTAAGACCAAGTTGGGGATTCCCCGAAAAGGTGTTGCTTCATCCATAGGGCAAATGGTCGGTATGTCGGTAAATACCGATGTAAAAAGCCGTTTTCAGCTGTTGGCTGTGGCCGCTTGACGTGGGCATAGGCGTGCTCTTAAATGGCGATTGATTTTGAATTTTTTGAACAGCGTTGCACATTTCAGTAAATTTATAAATATCCGTGATATATATCACAGGTTATAAATATCGATATATATCATGATAAATATCGGCTATATATATATCGGTCGAACCCTGCTGTCATTTGAGCAATACTAGATACTAAAATCGATTTCTGTGTTCCAAGATTTTTTCTATTTCTTAAAATTTTTCTATGTTTGTAAATAGAACATAATATGTTGGCAATTCTTTATAGAATGTTTAACTTTGAATAAACAAACTTCATGACATTTCATTAATCAATATCTTTAAAAAAAAATTAGAATTACATACTTATCCAATTATTCAATATTTTATGTGGTGAGGTAAGGAAAGTGTTTCACGATTGATTTTCATGGTTATTTGTGAGTGAATTGAAAACGGATCATTTTAAACCTTTTGAGACCGCTGATTGTTGAAGGCTGCGTTTTAATTTCTGATTTGTGTTCATGACAATAAAAATTGGTTCAAGCACTGTGGACAGGAGCTTTTTGGCGCTCTAGGTCAAACAGACAAATTATATCTCCGAAAGTATTGGTTTCTCAGAGTTGGGAATTATTTCAATGGATTCTTATGATAGAACTGCATCATGAAAGAAATTAAATTGAAAATATTGTCTTTAAAAAAATGCTTCAAAAATTATTATAAAAATATCTCCGAAATTATTGGTTTCTCAGAGTTTGGAATGATATCAATGTATTCTTACGATAGAACTGCATCATAAAGGAAATTCATATCAAATAATAGTTTATTTATCAAGATTAAATGAGCAATCTGAGAATGAGAACTACACCATGGAAGAAATCAAATTAAAATAGCTGAAATGAATTTGACTTTCTCTTATAGAATAGGATGACATGTACGAGTATGAACACAGATCATATAATAATTCATAAATAGAATAATTATAGCATTCTGTGAAAACATAGAAGTACGATTCATTATTGAAATTTCGAAAAATCATATCTCCGAAAGTGCTAGCTTCTTAGAGTTGAAGGTGATATCAATAGATTTTTAGGGTGAAATTGCATCTTAAAAAAAATTTAATTTGAAATTTGTAAGTTAAAAAAATTTTTTTTTTTTACTCCGAAACCATCTGGCATATTTTACCCAATAGCGAACTCAGCCGAGATACTCATCTCCCAAATATACTCTGAAATTATTATATATATTATTATTGTAGAAACAAAATTTTGAAATTAAAAAATATTTTTTTGACACTTTACGGCAATCCGATCAATACAAAACTTCATGCGTATGAAGGTCATTATTCTACAATTTGATGCTAAATTTCAGATAGATCAAGTAATCGGTTTCGGAAATATTCATAAAAAATGTTTTTACTAAAAACGGCCATAACTCCGAAACCTCTCGATGGATTTCGCTGGTTAACGAACTCGTCCGAGATATTTACGCTCCAAACCTACCCTGCAACTTTCAATCCTCTAACTCCTTCCGTTCGAGAGTTATCGTGTTAACGGACGGCCGGACAGAATCGATTTCGACCACGGCTTCTTGATCAGTGAGTCGAACCAGATCGTTTGAGTCCATTTTCAGCCAAAAATTCGAAAATTACAGACATTTGGGCAAATTGATAAGCTCTCTGTTCCGAGGAACAAGAGCGCCAAAAATATCTGCAGGTGTATGTTGAATTCTTTCTACCTTAATTCTTGTGTGGAAATGTATTGACATATTATGAGTAGTATCTCTACAGCATCTCAAACTTTTTTTTTGGTTGGACTGCGTACCATTTACAATTCATGGTTGATTTCAAAGGGCAAGGACATTTCATTTATAATGAAATAGTAGAACCAGATATTATATTCCTGATTACTGTAATTTTCATAATTACTCATAAGCAGCATGATACTCTGCTAAAGTTAATAAGGGATAGTAGAGCTGCCATACAAACTTGATATCCTTGGTCTTTTACTCCCTTAAATATTTCATTCACTATGGCTCCAATAGGACACTTGGACTGTGTATACAATCTTGGTATTATGAAAGGTAAGGTCGACCCATACCACGGTCATTTGATAATTGAGAAGAATATGGATGGAAAGGCAAAGAGATATAATCACCTTTCACCATATTGAGCTCTTGCATTGACGCCTGGGGATCCCATTTTCTGGGAATAGGTTTGTTGGGCCAGGACTATTCCGGCATTTTAGCTGGAGGCCTGTATTACTGGATGAATGTACCATCCAGTTGGGCGAGGAATATACGTTCTCTGCGTCAGCGTGGCCACCCACAGCCAACTAGAAAACACAATTAACAAGAATTTTGTGGTGAGATTTGGAAAAGTGAATGTGTATATATTTTTGAAGATCCGGCCCGAAGGACCAAAAATTGTGTAAATAAAATGAGGGTGGATGAATTGAAAACTCCGGTTTACAATATATTTACTCTTTCGATAGAGTGGACTGATTTTGTTTTGTTGCTGGTTCACTGATCATTAATAAATACCAACAAGAGAAGATGAATAAATTGAATTTACTTCAAGTTGATGATTATTTGTCAAAGATGAAAGTGTTTGAAATAACTGTAACTGTGTAATGTCTTTTAGGAAATCTGAATTGTGTCTAACCTAAGTAGCATAATTTGCTACTGAGTAAAGTCATATATTCAAGTTCCTCCCATGTAGAGGGAAAAAACCAACTTCGATAAAAAATCATCTTCTATATTTGTAGGCGGTCGAAACCCCAATAAATTCGTCAACTGTAAACTGATATTTATGGTCGCAAGCAATGTGTATGTAGTTTTGTTTAGAAAATGACAACGATTCTCAATTAGTTCAAAACACCAAACAAATGAAATGACATGATTCAATGTAGGCGTCGGGAGCTTTCAACAAAATTCTCAATCAGTATCCACTGGATTCTATGCGAAAATACCTATTTGTATTAATGTCCGTTTCAATTCATTATGCAATAGCCAAAATACAGGCAGTTTCTCTTGAGTTGGGTTTTCCTTGGAAGTAGACTACCAACTGTCCCTACATCGGTTTGGTGGTCTTCCTAGGGGATGTCTGCATGATGGTTTAACAATTTTACCATGCTTGTTCTCTTCCATTCTCTCTACATCCTCAATACAATATCTTCTTCTCTTCCTTCCTCAGCTCTAAATGTTCTTCTGATTGTGTCCTTTCTCTCTTTCTATCTCTCTCTCTCTCTCTCCACACTGGATCTATTCCCAGATACTTGATGGACATCACCTGTTCGATTATCTCGCCGTTTATCATTGGCTTACATCTTATTGGTTTTTTTGAGTATGTCATACATTTGGTATTATTAGTGGAGATTCTCTTATTCAGAGTCTCAGCCGCTTGGAGAAATGTCTGGAGTATCCTTTGTAGTTCGGACTCAATTTCCGCGTTTTGTACATACTAAGGGCTGGTCTTTCCACCTCCTAATATAGCGACCAATACTTATTTGTTGGTACTGGACGTATTCGAGAAATATACTAAGAAACTAAGAGCGTTATTCGTCAAATAGTTAGATGCTTTTGGAAAGTAGAAAGAAATAATTCTTATTGGCCAGTTTATTGATAGGTGGAAAGACCGCCCTAAACATAACAAAATATTTGTTAAATACCAAAGCTTTATTTATCGGGGACATTTTCAAAGCAGAAGATAATTTATAATCTGATAACAAATGTTTTCCATGTTTATAACCTTTTCTTTCAGTTTATAGTGAACGATCTCTCAATTGGTGATTTTAGTTACTTTCTGAATTCAAGTAAAACATAATTATGTTCACAGACGTAGTAATTCCCGTTCTAAAAGGAGCCTCAGCAAAAGACGTAGGAGCACTCCTAGGCGTCCTAGTCCGAGAGGTGGCAGAGTAGGTCGCAACCCGCCGGGACGTCGACGAAGCCCAAGTCCAAGAGGTCGTTACGGAGCAAGAGGAGGGGCGCCGTTCAGGAGGAGCCCTAGTCCAAGGAGAAGGAGTACATCACCACCATGGGCAAGGAGAAGGAACAGCCCATCAAGATGGCAAGACAGGTTAGGCGACATCACGGAAACAATTTGCGAAAATTCTTGGTTCTTCATGGTCCACGATGGTCTTGGAACGTCTTCTGAGATCTTCAACTCGAGCATTTCTGGAAGGTCCTGTCCGGCACCATCCTGATCCATGACAACTTATGAATTGAGGATCCATCCACTATGGAATACATGGAAAGTCACGCCTTGAAGTTATCGTCATCATCATGTATCGGAGTCTGGGAGTCTTCCACAACAGAAGGGTGCTGCCACCTTGCCATGTAGAGGTCCGCTTTGTCCCAGGGATAATGAAGTGAAGCGGTCACTGGATGAAGATCGTTCATTTCTAAAGTGTACTGAGAGCACCTCTGCTATTCTGTTGGAGGATGATCCCAAGGAACCTTCGAGATACCCTTTTTCCACTCATATCCATCCAGCTGGAAAATCAGTTCTTTGTTTCTGGTAAACCATGATCCCTGAAATAGGTACATGATTTATCCTAGCTTTTAAATCTTTTAAGGTGAAATGCATTGCTTCAATTTTCCATTTTGTGAAAAGCATTAATTTTTTTCCACCACTCCAACAACACAGTTCCAAATATGTTAACCTTTTCTCAATCATTTATAAGATAAAATCAAATGAAAAAAAAATGGTAATTTCATATGGATTGGACTTTCTATATTGTAGGACAAAACAAAACAAGAATCTTGAACTTCTTTCTAACAATGTCAGTTAATATCTGGTATTAGAAGTCCTGTGAAAACATGATCAATGTGGCGATAACTCAAGGCTGGACTCACCAAATCATCGAATATGATTGTTTCGAACAATTTTATGAATTTTTGTCATATGTTTCAGACGTGGTAGTTATAGAGAAAGCCGTGATCCTCCCAAAACAGCATTCCGCAGATCAAGAGAGCGTCGACCATCGAGGGAACGGCGCGCTTCTCCGACTAGGGAAAGAAGATCACGCTCCAGGGGAAGGCAATCTTCTAGAGACAGAGGAAGTGCAAGAAAGAAGTCACCTGTGAGGGCTCAGTCCAGAGATAAGGATTACGAGAAGGATCGTACAAGGAAACCTAGTCCAAGTCCAGTAGCTCAGGCAGACACTTCAAGAGGTAAGGAACGAAGTTCAAGGGAGGACAAAGGCAAATCATCAAAGAAGATTGAAGAAAAGCAACAGGATGAGAAGCCTCGAAGCCAGGAAAGAAAGAAAGCGAGTGAAAAGAAGATCGAAGAAAGAAGACGAAAGACATCAGAGAAAGAAGAATCAGTTGTGAAATCCAAGCAGAGGAGGGAGTCCAAATCTAGGAGTATCAGCCCGCAACAGTTGAAAGCTGACTATCCAGTGCCACCTAATGGACCACCAAGGTATTCTAAAAGTCTTTCTAGAACCCCATCTCCATTCATCAAGGCCAATGAGTTTCCACCGAAACCTACCAAAACTGTTGTTCAGAAAGAAGAGAAGAAAAAGAAGGAAAAAGTGGAAACAAAATCTAAGAAACCTCAGAAACGTGCGAAGAGCGATAGTGATAGTAGTAGTGATTCGGAAAGTGACGACCATCATGAAAAAAAGAAGAGAAAGAAGAAACTACGTAAACGTGAATCTAGTTCAAGTGATAGTGAAGATTCATCCAAAAATGAGAGGGATAGTAGCGCAGAAGTTGAAACAAAAAAGAAAGAAAAAAAGAAGAGAAGGGACAGCAGTGAAGACAAACCCAAGAAGAGAAGGGTTAGCACGGATTCCGAAGATGAAAAGAAATCTAAAAAGAGAAGAGGAAGTTCCAATTCTTCAGATAAAAAGAAATCAAAAAAAGACAAAGATGAGTCTAGTGATAGTGATTCTCCGAGGACAAAGAAAAAGAAAGTTGCAAGTTCTGATGACTCAGAATCTGTCAGTGAAGAGGAAACCTCAAAGAAACGTAAATTGAAGAAGAAGCAGACTAAATCTGGAAGTGATTCTGATGATGAAGTGGAAAGTAAGAAGAAAAAGAAGGATAAGAAGCACAAAAAGAAGAAGAAGCATTCTAAGAAGCACAAGAAACACAAGAAGAAGAAAGTAGAAAGTGATGATTCTGAGAGCGACGTGGAAGTTATGAATGAAGATGAGAAGAAGTTGAGAGAGAAAGCTCTGAAATCCATGAAGCGGCAGAATTCATCTGAAAAATCCGAATAGATTCAAGATCCTTAAAAAGTAAAGTATGTTTTCATTTATTTATCATATTCTTGTGGTTGGCCAAGTGTAAAATTGAAAATTATAAAAGCCCCATTCGTTCCATAAATATCGACATTTAAAATATTGGACATAATATCTTGAAAAATGCAGGTTCCATAAAATTTCTATTTTCATTTAAAATGTCAATTCATACATTCATGATTTAAATCCGATTTTATTACTAACAATTCTTACAACTTCGTTTGCCGTTTTAAAACAAGATCGAGATTTAGTGAAAAAGGTTGATTGCTTGTCAAATAATTCCTACATTGTTGCCTGCTCTTACCAAGATTTGCTTTCAACGATAACATTCTGAGAATCGTCAATCGACAACGGAAGGAAATCCTCCCCACCAAAAATTTATCAAATTATAGCCAAGCCAATATCTTGCAGAAAAAAACGTCAGCTGTTCACACGAAAATGCTTTGGCGCTCTTGTTCAAACTTTGACAAATCATATCTCCGAAAGTATTTGTTCCTCAGAGTTGGAAATGATATCAATGCATTCATATGATAGAACTGCATCATAAATTAAATTAAATTCGAATATCTCTGAAAGCATTGATTTCTCCGAGTTGGGAATGATATCAATGGATTCTTGTGATAGAACTGCATAATAATAATAATGTTGTTATTGTTACATAAATCAAAAATTATTGCAGAGATAGAGGAAGAAATATTGTTTGTGGCCATACTGTGCTGAGTATGCTAGATACCGTCCGAACAATGAAGGAAGCAGCGTCGGGCGTGGTTAGTACTTGGATGGGTGACCGCTTGGGAACAGCCCATTCTGTAATCTTTTTTCAATCTGGCCTCTGTGCATCAATTTTCAAGAATTTTTCTAATGAATTTCAAAACGTAGGACTTTGACTCACCTCATGTTGGATATACTTACATCAGCAAATTATAATTAGAGTATTCAGTGAAATCATAGAATTAAGTATAATTATTGAAATTTTGAAAAATCATATCTCCGAATGTATTAGTTTCTTAGAGTTGAGAATGATATCAATGGATTCTTATGATGAAACTGCATCTTAAAAAAATATAATTTAAAATTAGTATTGTTAAAAAAAATTTTTTTTTTCGTTACTCCGAAGCCACCTGGTCGATGTTGTCCAATAACGAATTTTACCGAGATTTATTTATCTCCCAAACCTACTCTGAAAATTTCAACTGTCTAGCTCATTCCGGTAGGGAGTTATCGTGTTAACGGCCGGACAGAATCGATTCTGACCACTGATTCTTGATCAGTGAGTCGAACCAAAACGTTTAAGACCATTTTCAGCCAGAAATTCGAAAATTACAGACATTTGGTCAAATTGATAAGCACTCTGTTGCGAGGAACTAGAGTGCCAAAAAAATATATATTATAAAGGGTGTCTCAGCAAGAACTTGAATTCTAAAAATTAAAAAATATATATTTATTTAATATTTTATTAACATTTTTTTTCTACATGGAATGGAGGTAGTGATGACATTTACATATGAAACAAAATATCGGTTAAATGGCCAGCGTTGCTCTTTTGGCAGGTATGCACTCTTTTGATGAAATTTTGCAGTAAGGGCTGCTGGATTTGACGAATTTGACCTGCTATTTCTTTGAGTTCCTCAGTTTTCTCAGGCTGGTTCACATAGACCTTACTTTTCAATAAACCCCAGAGAAAATAGTCCAAACAAGATAAATCACAAATTCTTGACGGCCAGTTTTAGTCTCCGAAACGAGAAATTACTCGACTTGAAAACTTGGTTTGTAACAAAGTCATTGTTTCCCTGGTCTGACAGGTAGCCCCATCCTGTTGAAACCACATCTGATTTAGGTCCGTCTTATTCTTGCCAAAAAAGTCTGTCAACATGGCCCGGTAACGATGGCCGTTGACAGTCACGGCGGCACTCCCCCATTTTTGCGCGTATGTTCTGGGGAACATCGCGTTATCATTTTGCCCAAATGTCTGTAACTTTCGAATTTTTTTACGAAAATGGTCTCAAACGATTCGGTTCGACTTCCCAATGAAGAATTCAAGGTCAAATTTGATTCTGTCGGGCCGGCCGTTGCCACGATAACTTGAGAACGGAAAGAGCTAGCGACTTGAAATTTTCAGGGTAGGTGGCGCATCTCAAGACGACGGACAAGTTCGTTAATGGGCATCATAATCGGCCCAATGGTTTCCGAGTAATAATTTTGTTTTCAACCAATATAGATCCGATCGAATTGAAACTTGGTGAATAGTTGTAGAATATAAATCTAAGCACGTTTGTGAAATTTTGTGAGAATCGTATCGCTAGAAAATTGTTGAAAAATATTTTTGTTGTCACTATAACCTGAGAACGGAAAGTATAGCGGCTTGAAGATTTCAGGTTAGGTTGTGCATCTGTATGCGACATTTGAGTTTGTTTATAAGCATAATCGGCCAAACGGTTTCAGAGTTATAGCCATCTGAAATTTGGTTGTTTTTTGTTCCTCATTAACTCGAAAAATACAAAACCGTTTTAATTCAAACATGGTTATTAGTTGTAGAACGCCAACGCGAAAATTCTTGCAAAATGTCGATAGTATTTGTAGAAAATTTTTAAAAAATCATTGAAAATTGATTAAAAAAAATCTATATTTCAGTAACTATTCGTCTGAAATTGCTGAAATTTTGCAAGAGTCTTTAGAACCTAACTCTACTGCCAAGTTTCAAGTTTTAACACGATCGGTTAAATATTGTTGGAGATTCGAGCAGCCTTGTTTGAGTTCAGTAGATGGGTGACCGTTGCGTCGATAACTTTCGAACGAAAGGAGATAGGGACTTGCAATTTTCAGGGTAGGTTGCGTATCCGAATGGGAGAGCTAAGTTCATTTTTGGGCATAATCGGTCTAACGGTTTCGGAGTTATACCCACCTGGAATATTATTTCTTTGATAACTCAAGAAATAAAGAATCGATCGAATTGAAGCTTGGTAAATAGGTGTAGAAAATCATCATAAAGACGTGTTTAACATTTTGTAAGAACCGTACCCCTAGAAAATTAGAAAAAAATGACGAAAAAAAAATTTTTGTAAGAACCGTACCCCTAGAAAATTTCAAAAAAATCACTAAAAAAAATGGTTCAAGCACTGACGTGAAGTCAGGAACTTTTGCGCGTATGTTTTATTGCATATATTACAATAATGGTAAATTATAACCATTATTTACCATTGTAAATTCGATTAAGGGTGTCCAATACAGAAGAATGGACAATAAAACATACGCGCATAAGCTCCTGACTTCACGTCAGTGCTGGAACCAATTTATTATAATGGGTTTTCACTATTAACAAACGTTCTTCCAAGCTATAACGCACCATTTTCGTAAATGTCTATGTTTTAATTAAACAAACAACAAATATGGCTGACTCAACAATTGACAGTCAAAAATGGCGCACAATTCGAAATTCAAGTTCTTACTGAGACCACTTTATGTCCAGTGATTTTTTTCTCAACTGAAAATTTATCAGGTGACTTGATATGATATTATTAAGAAATAAATAAGCACTCTGTTCCGAGGAACAAGAGCGCCTTGAAGTGTGTAGCACAGGGGTATCTATCACCTATTTAAATGCAAGAGCTGACGAATTTTTCCTCAGACCATCGCGAGCTGACTTCTTCATTACTTATAGGATCATATGAACAATCAGCTTATGAATTTTAATCTGGGAGAAAATGACGTATCTAAAGTTATTCGACTCTATACTTCCATACATTTATTGGAATATGTTAATAAATTTATTGTAATTATTCAATTTAATCAATATTTTTTACAGATGTTTCAAGGTTGAAAGTGATAAGAAAATCAATTAAATAATAATTTAAATTGTTAAATTTAAATTTTATTTTTTTCCAATTTAATCATGTTTGGTCTCGCTTTGGCTCGTGTCACCCTCATCTCTTTCTGATTCACTGCCAGAGCTGTCTACCATCATATTTTCATTATTGTCATCTATACTAAAACGTAAAGAAAATTAAGTATGTATGTTTAACATAATACAATCACTGAGCATATACATATTTTTGTCATGTTCGTGTAACCAGCTGATGTATAATCCAGTCTACGACTGCTGACTTTTTTTTTTCAAGATATTGACTTGGGTATAATTTGATAAATTTTTGAACGGGAGAAAATAGTTGAAAATAATTTGTTTCCTACATGCACGGGAGGCTACTCCTCGACCTACCCATGGAGCGGCAGCTGATGTTCGCGAGGCTACATGATACAATTCTCGGAAGCATTTTACGTGTTTTTGCCTGAGAGGAAATAATATATATAATTTGCTTTTGGCTCGGGGACTAGAAATATTATTAAAAGGTTTCTCTCTGGGCTTTCTCTCCCAAACTCTGAAAAATATCTATAGAATAAAAAATTTATTATTTTGTGAATTGCTTCTGCGTAAGAAACATAAGATATTTGTCAGAAGCGATCAATCGAACATTTTTGCCTAACAATCAATAAAGAAAACAACATCAACAATGAAACAACTATTTCGTAACGTTTTGGAATCTATATCAGACTCTTTAGTCAGACACTTCATGAAAATCTTCAAAATAATTTTTTGTTGTTAGCTATTCTGAAATTCGAAAGGTTACGAAATAGTTGTTTCATCGTTGATGTTGTTTGTTAGGCAACATTGTTCGATTGATTGCTTCTGACAAATATCTTGTGTTCTTTACGCAGAAGCAATTCACAAAATAATACATGTTTTATTTTATATAAATTTTTCAAAGTTTGGGAGAGAATACCCAGAAAGAACCCATTCAATAATGAATACACCATCCACAGTATCCTTTAATGATTACTAGAAATATTACTCTATTCTCTATACCTTTTGTGATATTCCCTAATACTTTTCTCTTTCCACAGATTTTAAGAAGTTTTAACATAGAAACTACTAAAGGATTGGTGTTTTTCTGTGAATGGTTTGAATTTTCATCTCTAATGCGAAAATTGATGGGGTTTTATATTTTTGAGAAATGCTTCGAGTTAGTTCATAATTATTGTTTGTGTTGAATGCTGAAGAATTTTTTTGATTGTTCATTCCTTTTTGATTTTGTGTTTATTAAATAAGACAATGGAGTAACTAGACCTATGAGTTGATATGAATGATTATTGTAGGCATTGTTAATATACAGAGTTCGAAATCCCTCTTATTGTTTAATTTCTTGTCAATTCTTTAAGGAGAAATCTATAACATCCATGTTCTATGAAGGGAAGGAATTAAATGCTAGCAACATTTTCACACTCCTTTTTGTTTTCCCAATATTTCCAAAACTATAAATATAATCGAGTTGAATTTTGGCATCCAGGTATAAGGCAACGATTTCACCTTCATGCAAAATTTTATGAGAATCATGTCACTACAAGCAGAAACAAATTATTTTGAGAAAAATGTCGAAAACTTATCACCAGAATGTTGTATGTACAGGTGGGCAAAATTGGTGATACCTGAACTACAACTTTTTAACCGTAAGAGATGGAGGAAAATAAATGGCATTTTGCTGTTATCTTTTTTTGAGAAACTTATAATGTCTAACTAAATTCCTCTATCTTTTTTTGTTTTTGAGTTATAGGCCAAAATTGAAATAAGGGCGATTTCAACATTGGTCATTATCTGCGTTCCTGTTTGTGCTACGATGTTGAAATAAACATATTATACAGACTGTTTTGTGATAGCAATCCATAGGCGTACTTCGATATTTTCCAATGGGTTTCCTTGCTGAAATGCTTATGGAAATAGTAGTTTATTACAATGACTGATATATATTTTGAAGTCTTTAAAAACTATTATTTCTATTTATTATTTTTTTCATCCAGTACATAAAGGGCAACAATAAAATGTGTTATCTGCAATATCAGCCCCATAGCTATTTAACGTGAAAAGAAATCCTGATTCAACAATGAAATAAGAATGCGCATATAAACTGATGAGCGACATCAGAAGCATTTCTAGAACAGTTTGGATTTTTTGAATATTATTTAGGTCCAAGGAAAAAATATGGAATTCTCAGGTAGATTTTTAACGATAAAATGCGAAGTCTGATTGTGGAAAATTCGTACATTTCACGGAAAACATCTATCAAGTGAAAAGTTTGAAAGGAGCAAAGCTAAAGAGAAGAATTTTGATACAATCTGAAAGATAAAATAGCGAACTACACCTTTCAATCCAAAAAAAAAGACGACTGTAAAATTTTGTGACGATCGTAACACTAGAAAATTAAAAAAAATATATTTATGTGATAATCTGAGAACGGAAAGATATAGCGACTTGCAATTTTTAGGGTAGGTTTGTTAATGATCATAATCGGCCAAACGGTTTTGGAGTTATACCCATCTAAAATTTGATTGTTATTTCTTTAATAACTCGAAAAATGCGAATCCGATACAATTGAAACATGGTAATTAGTTGTAGAATACCGGCGCAAAATTTCGTGAGGGTCGTATTACTAGAAAATTTAAAAAAATTGGTTCAAGCCCTGTGGACAGGAGCTTTGGCGCTCTTGTTCAAACTTTGACAAATCATATCTCCGAAATTATTGGTCTCTAGGAATTATATAAATGTATTCTTACGATAAAACTGCATCATGAAAGGAAGCTGGATTTATTCTGAACGCAATTTGATTATGTATCTTACCAAAGAATGTATTTCCATCATCATATGGATTATCTACGGGCATTATATTATTACCTTAAAAGTATAATATCATATCATCCTCATAATTCTATGATAGCTGAGGTTATTTCATTGGTCATTTTGCATTCAATCATACTTTGTATGAACAAAAGGTGTATTTTATATCAAGAATATCGAACCAGAAATAATTTTGACATTTTATCTCTAATAGGAAAATAAGATGACAAGTAAGAACACAGATCATATAATAATTCATAGATAGAATACTTAAGTACAGCATTTTGTGAGAACATAGAAGTACGATTCATTATAGAAATTTCGAAAAATCATATCTCCGAAAGAATTAGATTGTTAGAGTTGAAAATGATATTAATGGATTTTTATGGTTATTTATTTATTCTTTTGACTGAGAGCTGTATATGTGTTAGCAGAGGTTGGTGTAACGGGGTACCATACAATTCGACGTATGATACAAGAGCTTAGGGAAAAACCTCAGCAAAAAACCCTTTCTCCCCGTGAGTGTGGTGATTTGTAACTATTGTTTACAAAATTTGCTGAAATTTAAAAATATTGATGGGGATATATTTCTTCAATGTGGATTCCCTCGTCAAAAAACGGATAGGTTTCTCCAAGGTACCCGAAACTCAACCTGAAAAATGAAAAGACAAGACCCTAATAGCACAAGTGTATTCCCAAAATGTTCCCGGAATATCCATCTGCGACAAAAGATATGTTCCGGGAATGTCGCAAAACATCCCGGGACACTCCGGGAACATTCCCGGTAAAGCCCATATGGGCAAATCGCACATTCCGGGAATGTCCCATCGGGACATTCCCGGAACATCCGAGGATGTTCGCGGAATATTCCAGGGGCATCCCCGTGACAGTTCGTAAGAGCGTTCCGATAATGTTCCGGGAACATTTTGACGGAACACGTTTCAGGCACCAATGGACATTCTCGGAATAGCCCGGGGACATTAAGAAAGGGAGGGGGGGGCTGGTTTTTTGTAGGTCGGGGGAGGGGGTATTGGATTGGATTGCGGGGTGGAGGGTGGGGATTGTTTTGGGTAGGTTGGGGGTGGTTCGCAGAATGATATAATAAAATAATGCATATACATAAATGTATTTTTAATAGAGCCATAAACTGAAAGCATACAAAGTATAATAAAATCCAAAATATTTTTCATACAGCCTCCAGAATCATACCACGCTGGATCTCCTTTTCCTTTCTGGAGCTCTCCTCAGCCACCCTCCGATAGAAATTTCTGTTTCTTTCCTATTTGTTATTAAGTTTGTTTTCTCTGATGCATCTAAATGGAGAGTAATTTATTAGTAAACACTAACAGGGAGATAAAAGAATATATACATATTTATTAATAAACAGCGAGGTACCATCGAGCTAGAGGCATGTCAGAAGTAGTTTGCTTTCTTATAGTTGTACCATTGATATTCATCGTATAGTACAATTAATATAATTGAATTCGAAATTAAACCAAACTTACCAACAATTGCTTTCGACAAGTTCGAAGCTCCAAAGTTATATTTGCCACTTCTGCCTAAATACGTGAACTGCATGGCTAAATCATCCCGTATTATCGGAGCCAAGTATCTTTTTACAAATTCTGTCAAGTTGTTTCCTCCGATTATGGAGAAATATTTTACCTATAAAAAAAAGGATCAATGATATGTCACAGGGTCTCATGAACACTAGCAAAAATAGAGTTTTTGACATATTTAACTATTTCTGCAATTCGAATGATGTCATATTAGATTTGACTATAACTGAACAACTATAGAGAACAATTAAAAAAATCATGAAAATTACCATGCCAGAGTAATTTTCCTGTTCTTCTAAAAATACATTAAATTCATCTAGAATTATTTTGTTTCCAATAGGGAACTCTATATTGGCCTTTGCCAAAATGCCTATTTCCTCAACTGGTTCTCCCCTGCTCACATGGCTCTTCAATAGGTGATCGACTTTTCCATTAAGTTCCACCAGTAATGATGTCATTACGTAATTTGATTTGCTATCCGGTTTTTTTCTGCAGCAAACACCGCACAGATTATTGCATGCCGTAGTAGAACCTAAAATACAAATATTATCTTAGTGGAAGAAATTTCCAGAGTAAATACAAGAAGCATTACTATCTCAACAAAGAAAACTGAACAGCTTATTAATTTATTAGGAAATAGCAATCCAATTATATTATATAAATTTCTAATTGATATATGAACTTCACAACCAGGGAAAACTAAAACTTTTGCCTTATAACCCTATAAATTGGTCTAGCTCTAGTCTATATTGACCTTTTCATGTACAATAATAGAACCGACAGTTCCTTCCATACATTTCCAAAACTAGGTTAGATTTACATAAGGTAACCTTAAAATATGGTCGTGTTTGAAGATCTTGCTAACGAGGGAGTGTCTGGGGCACTATAAGCTTGTACTGACGAAGAACCCGGAGAACTCCTAAAACTTAAAGTTCGTCTGGGAGTATTTTCCAGTCCTAAAACAAATTTTGCAATTTACATTATCTCCATAACATATAATATTCATACTAATTGTGGGTTTAAAATCAGGGGATCAATTATTGACGAATAATTTTATCAGGCATTTGCATCAATAAAATTGTTTGTTTCAATTTAAAAAAATCCCTAAATATACTTACTATTTTATTTTCTGATCTTAAAATCAAATAATACCAGGTAAACTAAAATTAATATAATTACCAATGCAAATCTCTTCTTCACTCAAGAGGGTATATAAATTCATTTGAGGGGGTGGTGGAAGGGAATGCAATCTTTTGTTCTTCTTCTTTTAATTGGAGATGTCATTTTCAGAACCAGATGAATCAGATGAAGAAAACAATCTCTTTATTATCCTTCTTTGGCCTTCTGTGTCAGTATTTAAATCGCTGGTAAACTCGGCTTTCTTCGCTTTTGCTCTGGCTAGTGCATAGTCCCCTAAAATGGCCAAAATAATTAACTTTTTAATGAATGTGGAGTGAACATTAATATTGTCTGAATCCAATGACCTTTATATATCCATAAGTCATTTTTTATGTGGATGACAAATATATAATAATTTAATATAATTAGGTGGGTTAATTACGTGCCCTGTTGAATTTAGTAGGATGGCTTTGACAATTGTTCCGAAAGAGTTGGTTGAGAAGAAGATTCTCCACGGTTTCTATCTATTGCAATATATAATTCTCTATTGGTATGATTTTCCACAGTTTCATTGTCCGATTCACTGTCACTGTGAAGAATAGGTGAATCCTCTAGAGGAGTAGTGAGGAAAGCTTATAACGATGCATCCTGAGAAGTAATGGAAGCAGATGTTGATGCTTCTTGAAAAACATATGAAGATGAAGGTTCTCCAACGGGGGAAGAATATATTGGTGCTTCTTGAGAAGCGTGTGTTTTCTGGCGTTTAAACCGTTCATAAAGTAATTTTCCTTTTGAAAAATTTTCACTTGGGGTGGACATCATTCCAGGAGTAACTAAAACCAAAACAACTATTTGGCATACTAAGAAATATACAGTCACGTAAATGAAAAATAAAGAGCTTTGACGTCTTAATTCCTAACCATAAAAATAAAATACATCTTTTATTTCTGTATAAATACTGAGAACTGAGAATAATATTTGTTACTTACCTATATAAATCAGGTATACTTCTTAATTCTTATCTCTTATCTCGAATATTACAAGGGAGACAATTACGCAAACAAAGAATAGATGACAATGGTGACATATTGGTTCAAAACATAGAATTTGAGAAACTCTTTTCTATGAAAAGACAAATGGACAAAAATGTTTGCTGGCCTCGGTGATCCAGTACGAGAAGATCTCACTTTGTTACCAAATCCTGCTCAGGCTATGGATATGGTCCAGTATGAATGAGTAAAAAATGAAATATCACCAAACTTTTACAGACTAATTATTTTTGAGTGAATTAAACCATAAATGAGTATATTTTATATATATATATATATATATATATAAAAATGGAAAAGTATAACGGGTGATTCCGCAAAAGAAGCAGAGAAAATAATTCTGCTGGTACTTTTCCATTTAAATATACTTATCCGCATTATCCTATTTTCTTTAATATATATATAAATATATAGATAGATTTTTGTGCAAGATTTTCGTAAGTTTATTAGCATGTTGTTTTGTCTAGTAAAAATATGAATCAAAGAAGCACAAGAAAATTCAATAATCAATAATATATATATTTTGTCTGATTTCGGATTTTTAAACGACAATATGTGTCAAAATAATATGTTCCGGGAACATTCTAAGCGGAACATTCCAAGTGGGACGTTCCGGGAGCATTCCAATTGGGACGTTCCGGGAACATTCCGAGTGGGACGTTCCGGGGATATTCCATAGGAGGCCGGGACATTGCGACACGTATGGAACATGAATGGGATGTTCCGGGAACAAAGTGTGTTATTAGGGGAGGAGGAAACGGACAAATTAAAAATAATACATAACCTTTCAAAAGTCTCCTCTCACAAAAATACTTCTCTGTAGGCGAATGGGATCTCGTGGAGAAGAATCGCCTCCGCTAGTTTTCGAAGATATTCGCTCCTGAAATCCCTTCAATATTTGAATTCAAAAATGAAAATGTTGCTCGTAAGGCCAGGAGGGTCTCTTTCAAAACCAGGTCTGACCGGTCCAAGCGATGATTATTCAGAACTTCAGATGTTCGAAGCCCGCTACAGGGCCCTTAAGAAGGGCTATCATCTCACATAGATATATATTTTACTTTATATTGTATAAAAGAATGAAAAAATGCATCTTAAAAAAATTAAATTTCAAATTTGTAATGTGAAAAAAAATTTTTTTTTCGTTACTTCGAAACCGTCAGGCTGGTTTTGCCCAATAACGAACTTAACTAAGATA
Organism: Halyzia sedecimguttata; assembly: GCA_937662695.2. Classification (NCBI taxonomy): domain Eukaryota; kingdom Metazoa; phylum Arthropoda; class Insecta; order Coleoptera; family Coccinellidae; genus Halyzia; species Halyzia sedecimguttata. Next base: position 42,987,250 of record OW569413.2, on the reverse strand, counting down.
TGTATCTTCCAAACCTACTCTAAAAATTTCAACTGCCTAGCTCATTCTGTTCGAGAGTTATTGTAGAAACAAAATTTGAAAATATAAAAAATTCTTTTTGACACTTTACGGCAACCCGATCAATACAAAACTTCGCATGCGTATAAAAGTCATTATTTTACAATTTGATGGTAAATTTCAGATAGATCGAGTGATCGGTTTCGGAAATATTCCTAAGAAATGGATTTAACTAAAAACGGCCATAACTCCGAAACCGCTTGGTGGATTTCGCCCGTTAACGAACTCGTCCGAGATATTTATGCTCCAAACGTACACTGCAAATTTCAATCCTCTAGCTCCTTTTGTTAGAGAGTTATCGTGTTAACGGCCGCCCGGACTGCCGGACAGAATCGATTTCGACCACTGATTATTGATCAGTGAGTCGAACCAAATCGTTTAAGATCATTTTCAGCCAAAAATTCGAAAATTACAAACATTTTGGCAAATTGATAAGCACTCTGTTCCGAGGAACAAGAGCGCCAAAAATCATTGAAACTCGTTGAAAAAAATTCTATAAATCAGAAACTATTCATCCGAAATCTCTAAAATTTTGCGAGAGCCTTCAAAACCTAACTCTACTGCCAAGTTTCAAGTTTGAACAGGATCGGATCTATATTGTTGGAGATCCGAGCAGCCTTGGGTGAGTTCAGTAGCTGGATGGGTGACCGTTGCCACGATAAATTTCGAACAGAAAGAGATAGTGACTTGCAATTTTCAGGGTAGGTTGCGCATCCGAATGGGAGAGTTAAATAGTTGGGCATAATAATCGGCCCGGCCCAATGGTTTCGGAGTCATATCCTTCTGGAATGTTATTTTCCCGTTAACTCAAAAAATAAAGATACTATCGAATTGAAACTTGGTAACTAGTTGTGCAATATCGACATAAAGACGTGTATGTGGCAATGATGTGAGAGTCGTATACCACTAGAAAATTTTAAAAATATTATGTATCTCACGATAACTTGAGAACGGAAAGAAATAGCGACTTGCAACTTTCAGGGTAGGTTGCGCATCCAAATGCGACATTTAAGTTCGTTAATTGGCATAATCGGCAAAATGGTTTTGGAGTTATACTATACTCATCTGAAATTTTGTTGTTATTTTCTCTATAACTCAAAATATCAAATCCTGGAGTTACTTGAGGCGTAAATTTTTTCCTATTTCGATTTCAATAAAATAGATTAGACATTTTCGCCATTAATCACTGCGCAAAACTCATGCTTGAAAAATATAAAAAAGCACTGACGTGAAGTCAGTATTCTTTGGCGCGCGTGTTCACGTGGGCTGATTTGAATTGAATATGATGGGTGTTTCAAGCTCAGAGTGGGTAAAGTGACCCGGAGATCTGCTCAGTGGGTAGTGGACATCATTCAATGTCAGGTCAAAAATTAACAGTGTTGTTCCAAGGCTGGCGTAAGGATAGAGTAACAAAGTCGACACGAATACAACTGACTCTCCTTAGTCGCACAAGATGCTAGGAGGTTCTAAGGGATCTCCTTGGGGAAGACCTAGGTGGGTCAGTATAATCATAATCATTTAACGGCTGGCCGGACGGACAGAATTGAATTTGACCTCGGATTCATCAGTGAGCCGAACTGAATCGTTTGAGACAATTTTCGGCAAAAAATTCGAAAAATACAGACATTGTGACGAAATGATACCACGCTGTTCCTTGCGGAACACGTGCACAAAAAGGAAGGATTCGCAGATCAATTAAGATCTTTTCGAATAGCCAATCCACCCTGACGGCATAGCGTTCTTACAACTGCACGTCCCATACATGATATCTATGGTTCCATACTTGATAACTAGGCATAGAAGGCCATGAGGTGTCGGATTCATTGGCGGCGTGGGGGCGGCTTTCACGGGACATATTGGACTTGAGCCTGTGGCATCTCCCTCAGGCGCAAGAACAACAGAGATGGTTGGATCAAAAAGTCCAAGAACTCTGGAGTAGCATATCAGACCTTAGACAAGTTTAGTTCTCTTTTCGATAACAATGATAAGGCAAGGGATACCCGTTTATTTTTTGAAGATTTGATGAAGATCTTGGCTGATGAACTTCTTGCTCACCTGTACGTTTTAAAGGAGATACTTCCCAGGTAACACAGACCTCGCATAGAGGTCTCTGAGAGGTTACAATGTGGATGAAAATGCGAGCTCCCAATGTGAGATCCTCAAGATATCACACAGATAACCAGAATAAGATATTCCTATTGCGAGCACCTAAAGATATCCCACAGATAACCAGACTAAGACATCCTGTTGCGAGATCCTCAAGATATCACATATGTAACCAGAATAAGACATTCCCATTGCGAGCTCCTAAAGATTTCACACAGATAATCAGAATAAGATATTCCTATTGCGAGCTCCTAAAGATATCACACAGATAACAAGAATAAGATATTCTTATTGCGAGCTCCTAAAGATATCCCACAGGTAACCAGAATATGACATTCCTGTTGCGAGATCCTCAAGATATCACATATGTAACCAGACTAAGATATTCCTATTGCGAGCTCCTAAAGATATCCCACAGAAAACAAGAATAAGATATTCCTATTGCGAGCTCCTAAAGACATCCCACAGATAACCAGAATAAGACATTCCTATTGCGAGCTCCTTAAGTCATCGCAAGTATTACAAGAATAAGATATTCCTATTGAGGAGATCCTCAAGATATCACATATGTAACCAGAATAAGATATTACTATTGCGAGCTCCTAAAGATATCACACAGATAACAAGAATAAGATAATCCATCTCAGAATATTCCCCAGGGTGAGCAGTTTAAGAATTTCCCCATGCGATATCTCCGAGATGTTACTGGGCTCATCCCCTGTGGCGGACATTTGGAGGTGATAGGGAGGTCTGGGCGACCTCCCTGCGATATCGCAATAAACCTCTTGAAATATTCCCCAGGGTGAGCAGTTTGAGAACTTCCCCATGTGATATCTCTGAGATGTTACTGGGCTCATCCCCTGTGGCGGACATTTGGAGGTGATAGGGAGGTCTGGGCGATCTCCCTGCGATATCGCAGTAAAACTCTCAAGATATTCCCCAGGGTGAGCAGTTTTGAACTTCCCCATGCGATATCTCTGAGATGTTACTGGGCTCATCCCCTGTGGCGGACATTTGGAGGTGATAGGGAGGTCTGGGCGACCACCCTGCGATATCGCAATAAACCTCCCAAAATATTCCCCAGGGTGAGCAGTTTGAGAATTTCCCCATGCGATATCTCAGAGATGTTACTGGGCTCATCCCCTGTGGCGGACATTTGGAGGTGATAGGGAGCTCTTGGCGACCTCCTAGCGATATCGCAATAGGCGTCACAATATCCCGGCAGGAGCTCGCCGAGACATCTCTGGGAGGTCTCTGTGAGTCTGTGTTACCTGGGTTATGGGGTAATGGTGGTCACCAACCTAAATTTGGATATATAAATCAAAATATAATACAGTAGAACAGAAACTTGGTAGCTAGCTGTAAAATACTGACCCAAAGACGTTAGTGAAATTTTGTGAGAATCATATCAGTAGAAATTTTTTTTAAAATTATTAAAAAATATTATTTTTCTTCGATCGTGGGAAAAGTGACACTATTTTGATCTGTTTTCTATGCGCAAAGCTGAACATTCCAGAATAGTGGGCAGTTGCTAAGCAATTAGAAAATAACAGTGCGGTAATATTCTTACCGCACTGCTGTAGCGTGCGGTAATGTTACAAATGGATTATTACAATAAAATGAAACAAAGTATGGTTTTAATTTTTATATTGATAAAGTTGTTATAAAAGAAATAAAAGAAACATCTAATTCATAACGATATTCTTGAACACAAATTAATTGTTGTTAATTTTTACATTTATTGTACAGTTTGTACAGTTTGTAAATTGTACTGGAGGGCAACGAGAATTTATAGACTTCGAAGCTGCATGGCTAATTGTTTGGTTTATCTCGTTTCGATCATTTTCATTTGAAGTAGAGGCAGGGGTGTTGAATATTTTATTAGCCACTTCTACTTTACCTATTATTAAGTGATTCGTCAATATATTCTTCCGCCACATTGGAAGATTTCCATCCTCCGTGGCGCTTTAAAGAAAGAATAGCAGCTCCAGCATCTACCAAATGTGTTGCCGATGATCTTCGGAAACAATAATGTCCTGTATATTCTGTCGGATTTGGCAACTGTAAATAACTTGCAACAATTTGCGGCATTTTTCCAAATTGATTTATTCCAATGACTGTCTTCCATCCTTTTCCCTTGTTGAATTTAAAAAAAAATCTAGGATTTTCAAAATCATTAGGCCTAAATGATACGTACTTTCTACAAACATTTAAATAGGTTTCATTAATGATAAATGATCTAGGTTCATTTGTTTTTTTTTCTGGTATCTTTACCAGTATTTTTGAACCGAAATCTTCTATATCCTGAACATTCATTCGGACAAGCTCATCTCGTCGACAGGCTCCTGCTATTCCAAATATTAGAGCTACCTAAAAGGTAATCAAAAATTGTATATTTCGTATTTTATGTATTTTGAGTAATACTATTTTATCTATATCTACTTACTTTGGTCGATAAAAATATGTCATCTGGGGCCTCTAAAATGAATTTCTGAACTTGTTCCTGGGTTAAAATTTTGGATTTTTTCGGTTTGTATCCTGCAGCTTGTCGTTTTAAAAATGCTCGCAGTTTCTGGTACTGGGCAATATTAATATTATTTTTAACAGATAAAGTTGATCGAAGCATGGAATAATGTGCCCACAACGTCGAAGATTTCATTGTTTTAGCCAAGTCAGCAACATACGCCATCAGTACATTCTCGGAAAAGGATACACTGTTGTTTTTTCTGCAAAAATCCATGAAGCGTTGGTACGCTAGTTCATACTTCTCTCTGGATTTCGCCGGAAGTAAATCAAGTGAAGCTGCGTTCGCGGCTTCCACTAGTTCAGGAGGCGTGCAGGGTAACAAATAATCACTATCAGTGTTCATGTTTATTAATTCTTTTTTAATTACTTATAAAATATAACGAATCAAACAAAACCAGCTTGACAATTATTCTACTTTTGTCATAACAAAGTAATTTCCATGGTTACCACTTCTTTATTTCAATATGAACACAGAGAAACCTATTTAACCTTACTTGATCACATCTTGAATGAAATATTTTTTAATTCATTTTTTAAATGTAAATCAACGATCGAAGAAAAAATAGTATGTATAATTCGTGGGAAAAGCATATTCCCAAAATCCTGTGTTACCAGACTCTTCGCTACGCTCCTCGTCTGGTAATTATCACAGTCGTTAGGGAATATTATGCTTTTCCCACTAATTATACAATATACTCTATTATCTCACGATAACCTGACAATAGAAAGAGATAGCGGATTTTTAGGGTAGGTTGTGCATCCGAATGCGATATTTCAGTTCGTTAATCGGCCAAACGATTTTGGAGTTATAACCATCTGAAATTTTGTTCTTATTTTCTCAATAACTCGAGTAATACGAATCCGATCGGTGACACCGAAAGAATGTTATTTCGGTGTTAACGATCCGATCCAATTCAAACACGGTAATTTGTTGTAGAATTCCGACTCTACAGCCAAGTCCCAAGTTTGAATAGGATCGGATCTATATTGTTGGAGATCCGAGCAGTCATGGGTAAGTTCAGTAACTGGCTAGATAACTTTTGAACGAAAAGAGATAGGGACTTGCAATTTTCATGGTAGATTACGCATCGAATGGGACAGAGTTAGGTTCTCAAAAATATAGACCCGATCGAATTGAAACTTGGTTACTTGTTGTGGAATACCGACATAACGACGTATGTGAAATATCACTAGAAAAAATTTAAAAAGATTATGAAAAAATATTATCACACGATAACTGGAGAACGGAAATATACCAACTTGCAATTTTCAGGGTAGGGTGCGCATCCGAATGCGACATTCAAGTTCGTTAATTAGCATAATCGGCCAAACGGTTTTAGCAGAGTTATATTTATCTGAAATTTTGTTGTTATTTCCTGTATAAATTAAAACATTCAAATCTGATTCAATTATAAAACTCGGTAATTACTTGTAGAATGCCGACCAATTAATTTAGCAGAATTTCGTGAATAATGGTATCTTGAAGTTACTTGAGGCGTAATTTTTTTCGTATATTATTAGATATTCGACGAATTTCAATTCCCATAGAATACATGTCAGAATTAAAAATTCTGTGATCATAGACGATTCTCTCAGTACTCAAGTCTGTCATTAAAATCGTAGGTATGAAATGTATTCATATCTTATAAAAGCTGAGAAAACCGTACATTCGATTCAGTGTGCCCAATAGAGGTGAATATAGTCAATAGAACATGCGCGCAAAAGCTCCTGACTTCGCGTCAGTGCTTGAAACAATTTTTTATTGTTACTTCGACCAACGTATTTTGACACATAAAATATTAAAAAATAAACAATTACAAAAAAACACTGACGTGAAAGTCAGGAGCTGGGGGGTTGGAAAGTAGTCTGGGTTGAATATCTTTTTTTACATTTTATTAACATTTAGCGTGAAAATAGAGTCCTTATGTTTTGGATGGCGTATCATGGTGTGTGGAACTTTTTGAAATTATTTTGAAAATATTTTTATTTATATTTTCGGATGATTTCAAAGGACATTTGCAGTCCTTTGACACCTTTCAAAAGGACAAAGGACATAGAAATTTAAATTAAACATTGAAATAAAGGACTGTCCTTTGAAATAAAGGACGGTTGGCAACCCTACTGATTACTGTTTATACCTGTAGTTCACAGAATAAACTATATTATTATTATTATTATTATACACTTTGTTTTCTTTCCAAGTGATGATATTTAAGGAATTCTTCTGTGAATAACACTAAATTTATTTTGATTCTTTAACAAAATTTTTCTGAGACAAGTTCTATTGTCAAGATTTAGATCTTGTAATCAACAGAAAAAATGTTTGTGTAACTCTCGATAAAGAAGTATATTTTTTCATTTAAAATGGTTTTCATTGCACTTTCAATTTGAATATCATAGTAACGAGTGAAGTAAAAAAAAATCTTGTCACTTTAAAAATCAAACTATAGATTCAGTTGATAATATTCAAATATTGTTATCCAAAGAAAAGTAAATTTTGGCGTTTTTTTGGCGCTCTAGTTCCTCGGAACTGAGTGCTTATCAATTTGCCCAAATGTCTGTAATTTTCGAATTTTTCGATGAAAATGGTCTTAAACGATTTGGTTCGGCTCACTGATCAAGAATCCGTGGTCAAAATTCATTCTGTCTGGCCGGCCGGCCGTAGGCACGATAACTCTCGAACGGAATGAGCTAGATAGTTGAAATTTTCAGAATAGGTTTGGCAGATAAATATCTCGGCTAAGTTCGTTATTGGGCAAAATCTGACAGATGGTTTCGGAGTAACAAAAAAAAAGTTTTTTTTTTACAGAACAAATTCCAAATTAAATTTTATTCAATAAGCAGTTTTATCATAAGAATCCAATGATATCATTTGTAACTCTAACAAGCTGATACTTTCGGAGATATGATTTTTCAAAATTTCAATAAAAAATCGTATTTTTACGTTTTCACAGAATTATATAATTATTCTATGTATGAATTGTCATATTGTCAACTTATTTTCCCGAGATATGACAGTCTCTTGCTAATAGTTGGATCGAGAAACGTCAAAATCGACTTAGAGGAGACAAGGGTAAAAAACCGTCAAATAAACCCCCATGTGGCGATTTTATGTCGAAAAGTGAAAATTAAGAATATATATCCCAGGTAAGTACCGACGTTTTATTCTAATACCGGAGATCGACAAGATCGTACGAGGAGCCCGATAGCCGGGGTGTCTACGCTGTCGGGTTTTCGGTTTCGGAACGAGAGAAGGCGGGACTTTTTGGCGCTCTAGTTCCTCGGAACTGAGTGCTTATCAATTTGCCCAAATGTCTGTAATTTTCATTTAAGATGCAGTTTCAACATTAAAATCCATCGATATCATTTTCAACTCCAACAAGCTAATACCTTCGGAAATATGATTTTTCTAAATTTCAATAATGAATCGTACGTACTTCTATGTTTTCACAGAATGCTATAATTATTCTATCTAAGCTTTATTATATGATCTGTGTTCATACTCGTACATTTCATCCTGTTCTATAAGAAGGAGTCAAATTCATTTCAGCTATTTTAATTTGATTTCTTCCATGGTGCAGTTCTCATTCTCATATTGCTCATTTAATCTTGATTAATAAACTGTTATTTGAATTGAATTTCCTTTTTGATGCAGTTCTTTCATAAGAATACATTGATTTAATTCCCAACTCTGAGAAACCAATACTTTCGGAGATATAATTTGTCTGTTTGAACTAGAGCGCCAGAAAGCTCCTGTCCACAGGGCTTGAACCAATTTTTTTATAAAAATATTTGAATCTTATCAGTTTAAACGGACATCTTTATGGATGTCGATAACAGATGTCTAATGGATGTCTGTAACAGATATCTTATGGATGTCGGTAATGGATGTCCAATTACCTCCTAGGATATCTTATGGATGTCCAGAATATCCGTTACATATATCCTTCAGACATCCATAGGCCAAACCTGTGCTATCTGAGCTTGGAATTCTGTGAATTCAGGGAAATACATAATTAGAACGAAGGTAAAGCACGAGAGCTGATTTTGCTTTTAATACCCAAGTATGGTTTTCCTTGGTATAGCCAATAGATCTCAATTTGAAAGGACTCTTCAAAAACAAGACTTATTGGAAAACTACGTATTCTACAACATTTCGTAATTTTGTTCAGCACCACGAGAATCTAGAAAATGCCAAAATATGCCACATAATCAGAAATAAGTACCGAAAAATACAATAACTTAATTCTTCGAGACCGCTATTCCTGTGACGATGCCTGGGGTCAACATTTATACATGATAATGAACCTGAACAGATATTTATTAATATGATCACATTGTTTTAGGAATCGCTTGACTCAAGTAGGTTGGGTTTCTTGTAGGTACCTAAGTACAGTCTGAAATGGATGCTAAATTTAGTGGACTCTCGTTTGGTAGGTATCTTATTAACGATTTTCGTTGGAAATATTCGAAAGAATTTTGATGCAGATGCACCTCGTAAAACCTGTTTGTTGATACGACGGGCCATTCATTACTTAATTAGCTTGTCTGCTTGAGCAAGGCTGGGGTAGTTACTATTAGTGCAATTTTACACGAACGTTGGTACATTTACTAATATACTAGAAAATTATTAAAACATTATTAAAAAATATTTTTGTTGTCACGATAACCTGAGAACGGAAAGAGATAGCGGCTTGAAGTTTTCAGGTTAGGTTGTGCATCTGAATGCGACATTTGAGTTTGTTTATAAGCATAATCGGCCAAACGGTTTTAGAGTTATAGCCTTCTGAAATTTGGTTGTTTTTTGTTCCTCATTAACTCGAAAAATACAAAACCGATTCAAACATGGTTATTAGTTGTGGAATGCCAACGCGAAAATTCTTGCAAAATTTCGTGAGGATAGTATTTGTAGAAAATTTTTAAGGAATCATTGGAAATTGAAAGAAAAAATTCTATATATCAGTAACTATTCGTCTGAAATAGCTGAAATTTTGCAAGAGCCTCTAGAACCTAACTATACTGCCAAGTTTCAAGTTTTAACACGATCGGTTAAATATTGTGGGAGATTCGAGCAGCCTTGTGCGAGTTGAGTAGATGGCTGACCGTTGCCTCGATAACTTTCGATCGAAAGGAGATAGGGACTTAAAATTTTCAGGGTAGGTTGCGTATCCGAATGGGAGAGTTCAGTCCGTTTTTGGGCATAATCGGTCTAACGGTTTCCGAGTTATACCCACCTGAATTATTATTTCCTCGATAACTCAAAAAATAAAGATTCGATCGAATTGAAGCTTGAAAACTTGTAGTAGAAAATCAACATAAAGGCGTGTTTGAAATTTGTTAGAACCGTACCCCTAGAAAATTTCAAAAAAAATGAGGAAAAAATTTTTTGTAAGGACCGTACCTACCCCTAGAAAAATTGAAAAAAAATACGAAAAAAAAATTGGTTCAAGCACTGACGTGAAGTCAGGAGCTTTTGCGCGTATGTTCTATTGTCCATTCTCCTGCATTGGACACCCTTTATCGAATTTACCATGGTAAATTATGTTGTCCGTTCTCCTGTATTGGACACTTAATTCGAATTTACCATGGTAAATTCGAATTAAGAGTGTCCAATACAGGAGAATGGACAATAGAACATACGCGCAAAAGCTCCTGACTTCACGTCAGTGCTCGACCAATTTTTTTAGATGGAAATTCCAGGATGGAAAGACTTTCTGAGAAATTTGGAACAATTTTCCATCATTTAATTTTCTGATGGGATTGTGAATTTCCACCGGGTGAAAATCAACGATTACACGGTGTACTCCACATCGAGTACCTTCCACAACGTCCCTTCTACCTGTTGCGTAGCCGGATGGACTCCTTCCAGACTTCTTCAAAGTAGATTGTGTCGAGGACTGACCCAAGAATTCAAGAATGCTTCAGTGTCAGCTTAACCGGTATTGTATAGTGTTATAACGTTTCATCTTCGACTTTAATGTCCTATTATTGACAGCAAAAGTCGAGCAAGACTTCCTGTGCGCACATTACATCCAAGAATTAACTGTTATTCGAAGCAGCGTTTGAATTTGAAATTCCGTCAGTAACTTTCAACGATACGCCTGTCGGTTTGTGAGAAATTCCAGAAATGATGAAAATATGAAAGCTGAATGGTTTTTTAATTTTTGAGACTGTGCTTCTTCCTTGTTCGGTTTTTAAGTTCAATTTTGACTCTGCGAATATGAAATACAACATTGGAATAACGTTGATGGTGAGAATAAATCATTTATTTTATTTATCTATAAGGGACGGGAAACTATTCTCGCAATATATGTAAGGAAAACATGAAATTTCGAATAACATATCTAAGTATGTCCATATTTTTCCCCATTTTTTTCCATTGAAGGACTCAAATACTCACTTCATTTATTCACTTCTATAAGGAAAAGAAGACTATTCTCGTAATATGTGCATACGAAAACATGAAATTCCATATAAAATATCTTAGTATGTATATTTTCCCTCATTTTTCTACCATTGGAGTACTCAATTACATTCTGCATTTATTTACTTCTACAAGGAAAGGAAAACTAGTCAAGTAATATTGATGTATACGAGAACATGAAATTCCATATAAAATAACTTCGTATGTTCAAATTTTTTTCCTCATTTCTCTCCCTTTGAAGGACTCAATTTACTGCAGCATATTGAGTCAGAATTTGTTTATTCATAACTCAGAAAAGCAAATGGTAATATTGATCCGAAAACGATTAATCCATCAAAGCGATATGGAGTTACAACTGAACAATAAATTGGATGACAAAAGTAATAATTCTCATGTGATCCAAATATTTCGATTTTGATTGAAAAATTACGATCAGTAAAATATTTTCCGAATACGGAATCTGCAAATATACGGAATATTTTTCCGTTTTGTATAAGCTCTTAATTGACTTGAAGGAAGGAAATATATAATGGTAAATTCGAACTAAGAGTGTCCAATACAGGAGAATGGACAATATAATTTACCATGGTAAATTCTATTCAGATTGTCCAATACAGGAGAATGGTCAATAGAACATAAGCGCAAAAGCTCCTGACTTTGCGTCAATTGCAAATTTCAGATTGATATAACTCCAAAACCATTGGGTCGATTATGATAATTATCCAAATTAAATGTTGCATTCAGATGCGCAATCTACCCTGAAAACTGCAAGTCGCTATTTCTATCCGTTCTCAAGGAATCATGAGGTACATAATATTTTTCCGTAATTTTTTAAAAATTTTCTAGGGGTAAAGTAGATACTCCTAAAATTTTACACACGTCTTCATGTTGATATTCTACAACTAGTTACAAGCTTCAATTCGATCGAGTCTTTATTTTTTGAGTTATCGAGGAAATAATATTCCAGATGGGTATAACTCCGATTTTTTTTTAAAATATTTTATTGATTGAGCGAAATTTTGCAAGAATTTTCACGTTGGTATTCTACAACTACTAACCATGTTTGAATTGGATCGGTTTCGTATTTTTTGAGCTATTGAGGAAATAAGAACAAAATTTCAGATGGGTATAACTCCAAAACCATTTTGCCCATTATGCCTATAAAAAAAATCGAATGTCGAATTGAGATTCACAAACTAAACCGAAAATTTCAAGTAGCTATCTCTTTCCGTTCTTAGGTTATCGTGACATAAAACATATTTTTTAATCATTTTTTAGAAATTTTCTAGTGTTTCAGCTCTCACAAACTTGCTTAGGTTTATATCCTACAACTATTCACCAAGTTTCATAACGATCGGATTTATATTGGTTCATTAACGAACTCGTCCGTCGTCACCACCTACCCTGATCATTTCAAGTCGTTATCTCTTTCCGTTCTCAAGTTATCGTGGCAAATGCCGGCCGGACAGAATCAAATTTGACCTCGAATTCTTCATCAGGCAGTCAAACCCAATCGTCGGCGAAAAATTCGAAAATTACAGACATTTGGACAAAATGATAACACGATGTTCCCCAGAACATACGTGCAGAAAGGCTAACTTGCCTAATGTCTTTGTACAAAATTTCAAACAGATTCAATATATATGTTTCTGTAAACTTATAATGGGTACTGTCGGTGGGACATCCTGTATTTCGATTTTTGTCGAAATATTGGTTGATAGAAAAATATTTTAATTTCATTTTCCACCGCAAGGCATGATTTTACCAAGGAATTAGAAAGATTGTCAAAAAACTGCTAAAAAGCCGTTTAAGTATAATGACTACAAATTATGAATTCAAGTTAGACTATATTTCTCCCTGTCTGGCACAATGCACTTAAGCCAACGTATTTTCCATTTCTTCAAACAGTCACAGAGTTGCAACTGTGCCCGGTGCGGTATTTTGAGTTTGTTGAACAGCGAGAGGTCGCACGGTGCTAAATCAGGCGAATACAGTAGTTCTGGAACTATACGGATGGAGTTTTTGGTCAAAAAACGAATGTAATGCAGTACGGTGCCTTAGTGGTGCAGATACCAAGAATCGTCGGTCCATTTTCCTCTCTGGAGGCGAATACCTTCACGCAAATAATTGAAACACTCGAATTATATTCCTTGTTGGCAGTTCGGCCTGGTAGCTGGAGTTCATAATGCACTAGACCTCGATAATCGAAATAAACTGTCAACATGACCATGATTTTTGGTCTTGTCCCACTTTTGCTCAATATTTGCTCGGTCGGTCGGTTAGTTCTGTGCCGTATGCATAGATCCAAATCTGATCTCCCGTTATGACGTTCTGGTAATCAGAAATTACTATTAACATATATGTCTGATGCCTGTATATACATTTCGCAAACAGAATTCAATGCAAATTTTTGGCTCAACAGAAGTAGACTTGAATATAACTAAGAAACAAACTTTTGAATGTTTACGAGAAAACGCATAGATGTGAAAGATAATACTACCAACCTACAAAAAAAGAAATTCATAGTATACTCCATTCACTTTTATAAATTCTCCCGGTTAGCCATGAAATTTGAAAATTTTGAAAATGTTAGGTTATAGTCATTTTCCTGTCAGATAACTACGCAACGTTGTCCTCTCTACATAGAAGTCGTAGTAATTACGTATTTGCACAATGTGAATTTACTTCGGAAAAATAATGAATTTGAGAAGATATTATGTGAATTCAATAATTCCACAGTTCCTCTGTTGTTACTGAAAATATTTCACGTAAATAAACTGATTGGAAGATTCAATTATGCTATTTTCTTGTATGGAAATCAAGAATCAAGTGTTGGAATTTTATTGAAAAATAATGAATAGAGTAGTCCGTTACTTTGTGATAGTTCATTTGAAAAATTTGTTCAAGCCCTGTGGACAGGAGCTTTGGCGCTCTTGTTCAAACTTTGACAAATAATATCTTCGAAGGTATTGGTAAAAGTTGGGAATTATATCAATAGATTCTTATGAAAGAACTTCATCTTAGCAGAAATTAAATTCAAACATCATAAAAGAATTTAATTCAACAAGAGTGCCAAAAATCATTAATCCAAAACCAACAGACGAATTCTACCCAACAACGAACTCATCCGAGATATTAATTCCTCAATTCTATGATGAACGATAATATATATTATTTCCTCGAATCCACCCCAATACTCCTATTCTCCAATATGCCAATATTCCAGTTTTGTTTTTACTGGAGATATTCTGAACTCAATATTATTTACTTACCATTACTATTCCCATCTTCATATGGATTAACCATCGGCATGAAAATATCAACAAACAAAAAGTATAATATCATATTATAATGCTCATAATTCTACGATTGCTGGTGAATTATATTTCTGTTCTCCTGTGTTGGACACCCCGAATTTACTATGGTGAATTCGATTAAGAGTGTCCAATACAGGAGAATGGACAATAGAATTCACCATGGTAAATTCGATTAAAAGTGTCCAATACAGGAGAATGGACAATAGAACATACGCGCAAACGCTCCTGACTTCACGTCAGTGCTTGAACCAATTTTTTTTGGTGAAGTCAAGATGAGCAAATGATGAGAAAATTGACACATTGTCTACCTTCAATTCTTCTTTGGGAGAAGAATACATAATTATTCTAGTAAAATATTACTGGAATTAATGTCATATTTAAATAATCATAGTAAAAAAAATTATAAGTTTAGTTACTAAGATATTGAATGAAATTCAATTGAATTCCAGTAATATTCAATTAGTTATTCTTAACCAATTGCCCATTGATAGATCTAAAGGTGTTAAGGTGAAACATAAAGATATATTCTCATTATAGTGATAGAAAAACTGGCCTAAAATGCCTCTCTACCCATCACGAGATTTAATATCGACAAATGAGCCTCCCACCTCACAAGATCAGAAAGTGTGATTAATTTAAAGTTAAGTTTTGAAGCCTTCAGCAAAATTTCAGCGATATCATATTAAAAATAATACATAATCTTCCAAAAGTCCCATCTCACAAATATACTCCTCTGCAGGCGCATGGATCTCTTGAAGAAGAATCGCCTTCTCTATTTCTCAAAGATATTCACTCTTGTTCATAGAAATCCCTTCAATATTTTGTTGCCTCCTCCTAAGGAGGATCTCTTTCAAAACCAGGTCTGACCGCTACAGGACCCTAATGTAGGGCTGTCATCTCCCATAGATTTGTGATGAAATAACGCGATTTTCTCCAGAACATACGCGCAAAAATATGTCATCATGACATTCATGGTTTTGAAGGTTCTCGCAAAAATACAATGATTCGCATCCAGCTACCGAACTCACAAAAGGCTGCTCGGTTCTCCAACAATATGGATCCGATCGTGTTCAAACTTGGAACTCTGCAGTAAAATTAGTTTCTGAAGAATCTCCCAAAATCAGCCATGCCGGACGAATAGTTTATGATATATACAATTTTTATCAATTATTTTCAATAATTTTTTTGAAATTTTCTAGTTATACCATCCTCACGAAATTCCGCAAGAATTTTCGCGTTGGCATTCTACAACTAATAATGTTTGAATTTTATCGGTTTTGTATTTTCCGAGTTATTGAGGAAATAACAACCAAATTTCAGATAGGTATAACTCTAAAACCGTTTGGCCGATTATACCTATAGACACATTCAAATGTCGCATTCAGATGCACAACCTAATCTGAAAATTTCAAGCCACTATATCTTTCCGTTCTCAGGTTATCGTGTCATAAATAATATGTTTTAATAATTTGTTTGAATTTTCTAGCGATATGACTCTCACAAAATCTCATAAACGTGCTTAGGTTTATATTCTACAACTATTCACCAAGTTTCAATTCGATCGGATTTATATTGGTTGAAAACAAAATCATTACTCGGAAACCATTGGGCCGATTATGCCCATTAACGAACTTGTCCGTCGTATTGGGATACGCCACCTACCCTGAAATTTTCAAGGCACTAGCTCTTTCCGTTCTCAAGTTATCGTGGCAACCGGCCGGACGGACAGGATCAAATTTGACCTCGAAATCTTCATCAGGGAGTCGAACCCAATCGTTTGAGACTATTTTCGGCGAAAAATTCGAAAATTACAGACATTTGGGCAGAATGATAACGCGATGTTCCCCAGAACAGACGCGCTAACATAATAATTCATAATTCTGTTTAAACTAAAATTTTGAATTAAGGTACATAAGACTTCTTATGGAGTCAACACCTAGCTGATTCCTTGGCTTTGTTATTGTTAAAACTGCTCTTGAAAATAGCCTTTCCGCTATTTAGCATAAGGATTGAAAAATATAAAATTATATTTTTCCTATTTGATAAAATAAAGGTTTTAGCAAGTTTTCAATTAAAAAAGCGATTTTTCTGTATATTATCCCCCCTCCCCCTTCATTAGTGGGGGGGATATTGCTCAATAACAATACGAGCATTTCGAGTAAATATACTTCCACACACTCATACACCCAGACACTCGGACACAAAATTTTGTTTGCTCAAATGATGTTTTTGTACAATTTAGATCATTTATTTTAGGTAAAAAACAAATTTTCCCGATACAATACATATGTGGAGGTACTACAAAAAATTTTGTTGGAACTTTGTGCCCATAATTTGGCAGAGTATTTTTGTATTTCTCTGGTAATTATTATTAAGGGCTCTGCAACGTTCGACGTGCAAAATTTGAGCATTATACAAACTATTATAATAAATCTCAAATTACATTTCCTTTACTTTGAACCCGGAATTTTTAATTTTCAGGTAAACACTTGTTATTTTTGTGAAATCATGGTAAACATTTGGCTAATTTATCTTTTTTGTTTTTGCCGTTGGTACTTATGTCCACCGCAATTTCGAAAACATCACAGAATTTATTTCGGTCAGTATTGTCTCTACTACCACTATCCTAAATTGGCGAACGCTTCTGATTTTTCCTTCCGCCACCGCAGACGGCTACGGTTTCAGATTCCGTTCTGCCATTCTCACAGGCACTAGTCGTAGTCGCGTTAGTCTCACTCATCATTTTATATATTTATTAAAACCGTAACGATTACCTTTCTGTTTATTGCTTGTTGGTAATTTGAGCCAGAATCGGAACCAAATGGCTCAGCAGACGTACTCTGTTAACTGAAGAGTCACTGTCACTCATGGTGAAATAAGACTCCCACCAGACACCATAGAATATTTCTTCTATTTCTCTATGAATACCCCTTTGTAATAATAACCTGAATTAACTAAAACGTGTAAAGCGAGCAACTGCGCGACGCCATTTGAGTTCGTCAGAAAAGAAAGGGGAAGCTCGCCGGGCAATCACCGGTTAATCAAGAAATTTCAAGATCTTCAAATTTCTTGAGTCAAGACAAGATATAACATGTCAAGAAGCCGGCCCGCTAGCCTAGCGGTTGAAGAGCTAGCTAGGATGCCGGAGTCGCGGGTTCGAATCCCGCTCAGGGCATGGATGTTGGTTGTGATTGTCCGGTATCAATGTTAGAAATTGGACTCTGCTGGTTAATGACGAAAGTCAAGACCATACTTAGGGACTAGGTCCAATGTGATTAAAAAAAAAAAACATGTCAAGAAAACGTCAAGACAAGATTTTTTTTAATTTCTCGACAGGAAGTTGTTTTTAAGACAAGAGTTCTTGTCTTGTCGACACCTATATAGAACAGAGTGCTTATCAATTTGCCCAAATGTCTGTAATTTTGGAATTTTTCGATGTAAATGGTCTTAGACGATTTGGTTCGACTCACTGATCAAGAATCCGTGGTCGAAGTTGATTCTGTCCGGCTGGCCGTAGGCACGATAACTCTCGAACGGTTTGAGCTAGGCAGTTGAAATTTTCAGAGTAGGTATGGGAGATAAATATCTTGGATAAGTTCGCTATTGGGCTAAATCGGCCTGATGGTTTCGGAGTAACGAAAACAAAATTTATTTTACAATACTAATTTCAAATTAATTTTTTTTAAGATGCAGTTCCATCCATCATAAGAATCCATTGATGTCATTTTAAACTCTAACACGCTCATACTTTCGGAGATATGATTTTTCAAAATTTCAATAATACATCGTACTTTGATCAGAGATGAGAGGGGATATCGCATGCCGTACTACGCAACGCTATCGATCTGAAACCAAAATATTAACAGACTTTGACAGTTTGGTGGACATTTGTTTCTTGTGTTTATCTGAGCGTTTACGGACTGTTTTGTTATAAAACTGTCTTACACATAAATGTAGGATGTGCAGCTTACGGATGTAAAAGCCACAGCAGGAAAAAGGAGCCTGGTTCTGTGGTCATGTGGTGGACATTTGGTTTCAATGTCAGGGAATATGTTATCCGTCCTATCTTTTATATAGTCTAAGAAATCGTACTTCTGTTTTCACAAAATGTGAATTCCATCTGTGTTCACTGTTCATTCATGTCATCTTATCTACCTATAAAGGCAAAAATTCATGAGACGATTCTGTCGTTAGAAATTGGTTCAAGCCCTGTGGACAGGAGCTTTCTGGCGCTCTTGTTCAAACAGACAAATTATATCTCCGAAAGTATTGGTTTCTCATAGTTGAGAATTATATCAATGTATTCTTATGATAGAACTGCATCATAAAGGAAATTCAATCCAAATAATAGTTTATTTATCAAGATTAAATGAGCAATCTGGGAATGAGAACTGCACCATGGAAGGAATCAAATTAAAATACCTGAAATGAATTTGACTCTCTCTTATAGAACAGGATGACATATACGAGTATGAACACAGATCATATAATAAATCATAGATAGAATAATTATAGCATTTTGTGGAAATATAGAAGTACGATTCATTACTGAAATTTCGAAAAATCATATCTCCGAAAGTTTTAGCTTGTTGTAGTTGACAATGACATCAATGGAGTTTTAGGGTGAAACTGCATCTAAAAAAAAATATTTTGAAATTTGTTAGTTAAAAAAAATTTTTTTTTCGTTACTCCGAAACCATCTGGCCTATTTTGGCCAATGGCGAACTTAATCGAGATCTCCCTAACCTACTCTGAAAATTTCAACTGCCTAGATCATTTCGTTCGAGAGTTATTGTAGAAACAAAATTTGAAAATAAAAAATTTTTTTTTTGACACTTTACGGTAACCCGATCAATACAAAACTCAACATACGTCTGAAGGTCATGATTCTACCATTTGATGCTAAATTTCAGATAGATCGAGTGATCGGTTTCGGAAATATTCATAAAAAAAGTTTTTAGTAAAAACAGCCATAACTCCGAAACCGCTTGATGGATTTTGCCCGTTAACGAACTAGTCCGAGATATTTATGCTACAAACCTACCCTGCAAATTTCAGTCCTCTAACTCCTTCCGTTCGAGAGCTATCGTGTTAAAGGACGGCCGGACAGAATCGATTTCGACCACGGATTCTTGATCAGTGAGTCGAACCAAATCGTTTGATACCATTTTCAGCCAAAAATTCGAAAATTACAGACATTTAGGCAAACTGAAAGCACTCTGTTCCGAGGAACAAGAGCACCAAAAAGCAGCGACGCTGTCGTTAAAAATTTCCCTTCCTATACTTTTCATGGAACGACAAAATCGGACAACAGCTTTTGAACTGATTTAAAAACATAACCTAATTGAGTACTTAAATGACGGATTTCTGATACCGATACATTTCAGTATTGAAGGGTGTAAGAAATCAGTGATCTGTTGACCATTTAATGAACGAACTCGCTGAAGCTGAATGCCGGCGTAATGTTTCCCCTTTATAAAGCTGATAAGCTTAATCTTGTGAAATGATGAATAAGGGAAACATTCATAATTGGCCATTACACCAATCAAACTACCACTTTAATGACCGTTACATGGTTCTTTGTGAAAATAATAATTGTATATACCTTTCTTATCGGTAATGAAAAGCAATCCAATGAATTGCTTGGAAAAGTAACAATTTATAACAACTCATTTAAGTGTCAAAATTATCTATTCTGTATTGAATAGAATCCCATAATTATCAATCTAAGCGGAAATTCAAGAATAGACAATTCACATAACGGTATGATTCCAGTTTCAGAGGAATTCTAAAAAATCGGGTTCACTAATAGGGTATAGTAATATGAAGTGATAGTTCGTGATCAAAGTAGTTTCTTCCGACAGCTGAACTTAATTGAACGACACGAATAGAACGAAAAATTGGAGAAAATTATGTCGAGTGAATGTACCAGAAAATAATAATTTCATCTTGAATTTGCGCTCAGTAAAAGTACTCCTATCTACAAAGCTACAAATATCACGTGAAGGTATATTATTTATTTATTTTATTATTTTCTCCTCAAAATGCACGTATATTCATGTTGTACGGAGTTGGCAAATTTTCAACACAGTTGGAAAAAAATTCGAAGAAGTTGGAAAAATTTCAATGGAGTTGGAATATTTCCGAAAAAATTGTCATAAAATGTGAAGGAATTTGACCACCTGACCGGATAAATGCAAAGATAAAAAGGACGGAATAACATGGAATAACACCATATACATACCCTTGTACACATAACTGTTGCCGTAAACTCAATATTCAATAGTTTTCGGCACAATGTGTGTAGCCGGCAAATTATAAAATTTATGCTCTTTTGCGTTATCCCAAAGCGAGTAGTCATAAAACAAACCATCTGGTACCGATTTGAGCTGTTTTTCACTGTCGAGCGCCGTTTTAAAAAGCTTTTATTTCTATTGAATTTAGCATTTTAGCGATTTTCCGCTTCTTAGAATGAATCGATTGAACTGACAAAGATCTAATTAGTGATCCATGATCCATCGAATAGAGTTCCAGGGTTTGATCACATAAAAATATGGTGTGTTCTGAATCGTTCAAGAACAGATCGTGGTATCTGCAATAGCACGCTTTTCAGTTGACATCCTCTATTGTCGATGCGGAGAAGCAGAGGAATCTATAGATCATTTGGTTAATAATTGTCTCATATATGATATATTTAAGGCTATTCAGAGAATCCTTTTTAGAATGGGTAGTGTAAATCTATTTAATAAACCAAGGAATATTCCATTTTTAATTGGATCGTATTCCTCTTTTTGGGCGAATGTTTTGGGGAACAGCGTGCTATCATTTTGCCCAAATATCTTTAATGTTAAAATTTTTTGTCGAAAATGGTCTCAAACGATTAGGTTCCACTCACTGATGAAGAATTCGAGGTCAAATTTGTTTATGTCCGGCCGGAGAAGCCGTTGCCACGATAACTTTCGAACGGAAACATTTAGCGACTTCAAATTTTCAGGGTAGGTTGAGTATCCCAATTGGACAATTAAGTTTGTTAATGGGCATAATCGGACGATCGATTTCGGAGTTAAACATATCTGAAATTTTGGTTTATGACATCATTCAATTTATTCGAAATTGAAGTTAATGAAATTCAAACAAAAATTATATTATACATATTTATAACCTACAACTTATCAGCACAAAACAATTCGCGAAGAAGTTCTAAAGAAACTAACATTGCCCCAGAAAGTGTTTTACGTAGTTTTCATGGTACCATCAGGAAAACACAAAGTATTTTTTATTTTCTTTCTATCACATCTTGAAGGAAATATATGATAATGAATTTCGGTAATCACATGATTTTAATTTTTTCTATTGTCAGTTTTGAATAAACATGAAAGTGATGATATTTCTGAATAGGGAATGACGTGCCCTTTCAAATGATATTTCACGACCTCATACTTCCTATTTCAAAAATTAGGGGTTGTACCTGTCTTTCGAAGGCGGTTGAATGTAGGGTTTGCATTTTTACGAAGAAGAATGACAATTTAAAATTTGAATTTGACGTGTTTTGGGATTTTCCATAAGTTTGTACAGCAACCAAAAAGTGTATAAAAATATGTTTCGCTGGCAGATCTTGAGTAACATAAAGTATAGTGTTCAATGGATTTTTGTATTTATCCGTATGTATAATATCATCAATTTCAGTATTGCGCATTTGAAATTTATTTATACACCTAACCATAAATTTCAATAGTGGAGGTATTACAATTCTGTTCATCGTTCAATGCACGAGTATTTTTAGGCTTTTTTGGCGCTCTTGTGCTCCGGAACAGAATACTTATCAATTTGCCCAAATGTCTATAATTTTCGAATTTTTGGCTGAAAATGGTCTTAAACGATTTGGTTCGACTCACGGATAAAGAATACGTGGTGGAAACCGATTCTGTCCGGCCGTTCGTCCGTTAACAGGATAACTTTCGAAGGAAAGGTGTTAGAGGATAGAAATTGGCAGAGTAGGTTTGGAGCGTAAATATCTCGGACGAGTTCGTTAATGGGCGAAATCCACCAAGCGGTTTCGCAGTTATGGCCGTTTTTAGTAAAATCATTTTTTATGCATATTTCCGAAACCGATCACTCGATCTATCTGAAATTTAACGTCAAATTGTAGAATAATGACATTTATATGCATGATAAGTCTTGTATCGATCGGGTCACCGTAAAATGAAAAAAAAAACCAAAATTTAAAAATTTTTATATTTTGTTTCTACAATAACGCTCGAACAGAATGAGCTGGGCAGTTGAAATTTTCAGAGTAGGTTTGGGAGATGAATATCTCGGTTAAGTTTGTTATTGGGCAAAATGGGCCAGACGGATTTGGAGTTACGGACATTTTTTTTTTAATAACAAATTTCAAATTCAATTTCTTTTAAGATTCAGCTTTATCATAAAAATCCATTGGTATCATTTTAAACTCTAACAAGCTAATACTTTCGGAGATATGATTTTTAGAAATTTCAATAATGAATCGTACTTCTATGTTTTCATAGAATGCTGTACTTAATTATTCTATCTATGAATTATAATATGATCTGTGTTCTTACATGTATCTCATTTTCCTATGAAAGATAAATGTCAAAATTATTTCTGGTTCGCTATTCTTGATATGAAATGCACTCCGGTTCTAAAAAACAAAGTATGATTGAATACATAATGACCAATGAAATAACCTCAGCTATCGTGGAATTATTAGGATGATATGATATTATACTTTTAAGGTGATAATATAATGCCCGTGGATAATCCATATGATGATGGAAATATATTCTTTGGTAAGATACATAATCCCATTGGGTTCAGAATATCTCCAGTAAAAACAAAACTGCAATATTGTCTAAGTTTTAATTGATATAATATAATTTTCAGAGTAGATTTGAGGAATGAATATCTCGGATAAGTTCGATATTGGGGAGAATCGGCCTGTTTGAATTTAATTTCTTTCATGGTGCAGTTCCATAGTAAGAATCCATTTATATCATTCCCAGAGACCAATAATTTCGGAGATATGGTTTGTCAAAGTTTGAAAAAGAGAGCCAAAGCTCCTGTCCACAGGGCTTGAACCAATTAATAGATGAGTGTCTTTTGCAAGCTTCAAAACGTTAACTGAGAAAATTATAGCAGATCCTAAATTATAGCGGGTCATAATAATCGAAATTTCCAAAATTCCCGCGAAGATAATTTTTTTATTTCAATAAATTCCTACCGGAATTACAACTTCACAAATCCTGTGGTAGAATCAGTTATTTCCATGAAAAATATGGAAACTGTTTACTCACAACATGGTAATGTGCCTCTAAAATATCCCACACAAAATACTTACTCATGTTGTACAGTTATGTGAGGTCAATGATCAGCCGTGTTCGTATACAGGTGGTCAGAAGTAATGTCACGATGCGATTGATTTACCGTATCTTTATGAAATGGAATGGTTAGTTAGACCGCATTTTGTTGAGATTCTAGTCGAGATTTATAGCAAAAAGGCGACAAAATCCATACAAGAAAAAAAAAAAAAAGCACTGACGTGAAGTCAGTACTCTTTGGCGCGCGTGTTCACGGTGGCTAATTTGAATTGAATTATTCAAAATTTAACAGTGCTGTATCTAAGCTGCCATCAGGATAGAGTAACAAAGTTGGAAAAGAACACAAGTGACTCTCCTTAGTCGCACAAGCTCCTAGAAGATTTGGGAGGGTCAGTATAATCCTAATCATGTTTATAGCACGCGCGCCAAAGCAGATTGACTTTTTACACTTTTTCTTTCATTGTTAAGTCAATCTGCTTTTGCGCGCGTGCTATAAACATGATTAGGATTATACTGACCCTCCCAAATCTTCTAGGAGCTTGTGCGACTAAGGAGAGTCACTTGTGTTCTTTTCCAACTTTGTTACTCTATCCTGATGGCAGCTTAGATACAGCACTGTTAAATTTTGAATAATTCAATTCAAATTAGCCACCGTGAACACGCGCGCCAAAGAGTACTGACTTCACGTCAGTGCTTTTTTTTTTTTTTTCAAGTTCCTTTAACAAATATAGCTATCAATACAGTTTGGCTGTTAGTTTTACCGTAGATCAGAAAAAAATTCGGTTGTGGGTCCTCCGTTAGGGACAAAATTGCATCTTCTCCAAATCCGAACGCATTTTAATATAGATCTACCGAATATAGTTATTTATAAATTCGCTTCAGGGCCACCATACAGACATTTCAAATCGGAAACAACGCTATTTCCCCCAAACTGACTTGTGTCCGTGCACTGAATTGACATGAATATTCTTTTAAAACCTCACAATATCGGCTCATTACTCCCAACATAACCCAAACAACCCAAAACCATTCACTTCTCGTCTGCGCAAGCGCAGTATACTCGTGGCTGCAAGTCCTCCCAAAATTACACACCTCACAAAAAACTCCGATTCTCCAACACTAGTGGTTCAGGAGATATCGCTTCTTGAATCCACGCATGCGCAGACCCTCACCAGGGGATTCTATAGCGGAAAAGCATCCGCCACCCCAAAACCCCAATCCTCTCTGACGAAAGCACCACCAGTTAAATCACTGATGGTCTGCTCATGCGCATAACGAAAAATGCCCGTAAGGGGTTGCATCCATTTCGAAATTAGCCCCAGGGCCAAGGTAAGGACACTTTAACTCTGAAGCAACGCTACAGCCCCCAAACTGACTTGTCCTTGCACTGAATTGCTATGAATATTCTTTTAAAACCTCATAATATCGTCTCAGCACTCCCAACATAACCCATCCAACCCAAAAACAGTCACTTCTCTTCTGCGCATGCGCAATCTACTCGCGGCTAAAAGTCCTTTTCAAAATAACACACCTTACAAAAAACTCCGATTCTCCAACACTAGTGGTTCAGGAGATATCACATCTTTAATCCACGCATGCGCAGACCCTCAACAGGGGATTCTATAGAGGAATAGCATCCGCCACCCCAAAACCCTAATCCTCTCTGACGAAAACACCACCAGTTAAATTACTGATGGTCTGCTCATGCGCATAACGAAAAATGCCTGTAAGGGGTAACATCAATTTCAAAATTAGCCCCAGGGCCACGGTACGGACACTTTAACTCGGAAACAACGCTACATCCCCCAAACTGACTTGTCCTTGCACTGAATTGCTATGAATATTCTATTAAAACCTCATAATATCGACGCAGCACTCCCAACATAACCCATCCAACCCAAAAACAGTCACTTCTCTTCTGCGCATGCGCAATCTACTGGCGGCTAAAAGTCCTCTCAAAATAACACACCTTACAAAAAACTCCGATTCTCCAACACTAGTGGTTCGGAAGATATCGCATCTTTAATCTACGCATGCGCAGACCCTCATCAGGGATCTGAATTCTATGGAGGAATAGCATCCGCCACCCCAAAACCCCAATCCTCTCTGACGAAAACTACAGCAGTTAAAGGACTTCTCATCTGCGCATGCGCAATACGGAAAATGCCCGGAAAGGGCAGCATGAACCTCAAAAACATATGTTTCGGCATTAAAAGCAAAGTATTCCGCAAAATAGTAGTAATTTTTTTATTTTTTTCATGTCACGTGATCTTCACGAAATTTTGCAAAAGTGTTTGCTTTGGTCTTTTGCATCTAACTACTGAGTTTCAATTTAATCAGATCAGTATTTTTCGAGTTATCGTGAAAACAAAATTTTCAAATTTTCAAAATTTTTTTTTGCCACTTTAGGGCCGTCCGTTCAACACAAAACTTCGCAGGTATATAAAGGTCATGATTCTACAATCTGATGCCAAATTTCAAAAAGATTGAGTGATCGGTTCCGGAAATATTCATAAAAAACGTTTTTATTAAAAACGGCCTTAACTCCGAAACCGCTCGGTCGATTTCGCCCGTTAACGAACTTGTCCGAGATATTTACGCTACGAAACTACCCTGCAAATTTCAACGCTCTAAGTCGTTCCGTTCGAGAGTTATCGTGCTAACGGCCGGACCGGCCGGCCGGACCGGCCGGCCGGACCGGCCGGACGGACAGAATTGAATTTGACCTCGAATTCTTCATCAGGGAGTCGAACCCAATCGTTTGAGACCATTTTCGAAAAAAAATTCGAAAAATACAGACATTGTGACGAAATGATAGCACGCTGTTCCTTGCGGAACACGCGCGCAAAAAGGACCGGTCAGACAAACCGGAATAAAAGATATTATTTATGCAGTTTAGAAGGAAAATATATCTTGTGACACTGTCGTGTATCTACAGGCTGAATCATATATTATGTCGTGTATTGGGTGTGTTTCAACTTGCAGAATGATTAAACGTAAAAATTTTCCTGTATCTTAAAGTCGACACCAACTTTCTTTTTCAGATTTGAACCTGCATTTTTAATCAAATCATCAAATGTTCGAATGAATTTTCAATTCAAGTTGAGACCCCCGTAATTACGGTTATATATCTATTTCCGTTTCCGTCAATTTTTCCAAAAAAGTTACCCTGTTACCAAAAAGTGGGAAAGCCCTGTGGACAGGAGCTTTGGCACTCTTGTTCAAACTTTGACAAATCATCGGTGGGTTTCACAAAGCTTTGACAACTCTTAATTGCTAAATTAGTGCGACTCTATGTCGATTTTCAGATCATTTTTGACACATACATCGAATTAAATCCACAATTAAGCTAATCGAAGCTTCGTGAATCCCACCACATATCTCCGAAAGTATTGGTTCCTCAGAGTTGGGCATGATATCAATGGATTCTTATGATAGAACTTCATCCTAAAGGAAATTTAATTCAAACATCATGAAAGACTTTTAATTCAACGACAGTGCCAAAAATTATTAATCCAAAACCAACAACCAATTCTACCCAATAACGAACTTATTCGAGATATTCATTCCTCAAATTGATTAACTTGCCAAAGTACATATTTATTTCAATCATCATCATCATCATATGCATTATCATCATCATAATTATGGATTATCGAAGAGCTATCTACTTTATCTGAGGTTATTCCATTGGTCATTTTGCATTCAATCATACTTTGTTTGACATGTCTCTTATCTGTAGATGAGATGACAATGATGAAATGCTTGAACACAGATGAATTTCATAGATACGGACGTTAATTTTCATTACACCATTCTGTGAAATCATAGAGTTACGATTTGATATTGAAAGTGTGAAAAATCATATCCCCGAAAGTATAAACTTGTTACAGTTGAAAATTATATCAATGGATTCTTATGATGAAGCTGCATCTTGAAAGAAACTAAATTAGAAATTTGTAAAGTAAAAAAAAAAATCGAAACTATCCGGCCGATTTTGCCCAATAACGAACTTAACCGAGATATTTATCTTCCAAACCTACTTCCGTTCGAGAGTTATCGTATCTACGGTTGGACCGGCCGGACACGATCGATTTTGACCACGGATTCTTGATCATTCAGTCGAACCAAATTGTTTAAGACCATTTTCAGCCAAAAATTCGAAAATTACAGACATTTGGGTATATTGATAAGCCCTCTGTTCCGAGGAACAAGAGCGCCAAAAAGATATTCCGCCGTATCCACAAAAGAATTTTCCACGTCCCGTTAACTAACTGATCGTTAATTGTTATGTATGTTAAAAAAATTGAAATTCACGAACCATAGTTAAGGTGAATTCAAATCTCAGTTGGCTAACTGAGGGTTCATAGTGGCACTGTTAACTACGGTTTGTGAACCCCCAATTCTCAGTTAAGATAGTTTAACAGCGTAGTTAGCGTGATCACTGTCGAATACGTTAACAAAGGTTACGTATACATTTTTCCTTAACCATGAGTTTCCATTAGGATTTAATGGAGGTTTAAACACTTAACAATGCTTTTCGAATACGGCGGATTATCTCGCAAACTGTTCAAAACAGGGAAACGAAATGTATGTAGAAGTTAGCTAGAACTCCAGGCTACCTTCCTGATCACCCCATTTTATTCCAATTATATGGGGGCAATCAAATGGTAACAAACGATTACATAAGATTTACTGACAGAGAATGTACACGATATATACTATAGAATTGTGGGAAAGCCCTGTGGACAGGAGCTTTGGCGCTCTTGCTCATACTTTGGCAAATCATATCTCCAAAATGGTTTCTCAGAGTTGGGAATCATATCAATGGATTCTTCTGATAGAACTGCATCTTAAAATGATATAAATTATATAAGGATCCATTGATATCATTCCCAACTCTGAAAAACCAATACTTTTGCAGTTATGATTTGTCAAAGTTTGAACAAGAGCGCCAAAGCTCCTCTCCACAGGGCCCCCACTTTTTCAATTTGGCTTCTGTGCGTCAGTTTTCAAGAATTTTCGTAATTAAATTCAAAACGTAGGTCTATGAAATCATATGGAATTATTGGGAATAATTATTGAAATTTTGAAAAATCAAATCTCCGAAACTATTAGTTTTTCAGAGTTGAAAATGACATCAATGAATTTTTATGATAAAATTGCATCTTTAAAAAGATTGAATATAAAATTTGTAATGTAAAAAGATTTTTTTTTTGTTACTCCGAAACCGCTTAGCCGATTTTGCCCAGTAACGAGCTTAACCGAGATATATATATATCTCCCAAACCTACTCTGAAAATTTCAACTGTCTAGCTCATTCCGTTCGAGAGTTATCTTGATCAATACAAAACTTCGCATGCGTATAAAGGTCATTATTTTACAATCTGATGATGAATTTCAGATAGATCGAGGGATCGGTTTCGAAAATATTCTTAAAAAATGTTTTTACTAAAAACGGCCATAACTCCGAAACCGCTTGGTGGATTTCGCCCGTTAACGAACTCGCCCGATATATTTACGCTCCAAACCTACCCTGGAAATTTCAATCCTATAACTCCTTTCGTTCGAGAGTTATCGTGTTATCGGCCGGCCGGACATAATCGATTTTGACCACGGATTCTTGATCAGTGGGTCCAACCAAATCGTTTAAGATCATTTTCACCAAAAAATTCGCAAATTACAGACATTTGGGCAAATTCATAAGCACTCTGTTCCAAGGGACAAGACCGCCAAAAATACTGATTACAGACTTGGAATTTGCCTTTTGATTTGTTTAATGTCCAACTGGCCGGTTGAGATTGTAGCATTGTACGCCCAATGGTTTTGGAGATATTTTTGGCCCTTTTGTTCCTCGGAACAGAGTACTTATCACTTTGCCCAAATGTCTGTAATTTTCGAATTTTTGACTGAAAATGGTCTTAAACGATTTGGTTCGCCTCATCGATCAAGTATCCGTGGTCGAAATCAATTCTGTCCGGCCGGCCGTAGTCACTATAACTCTCGAATGAAAGGAGTTAGAAGGATTGAAATTTGCAGGGTAGTTCGTGAGCGTGAATATCTCGGACGAGTTCATTAACGGGCGAAATCCACCAAGCAGTTTCGGAGTTATGGCCGTTTTTAGTAAATACATTTTTAATGAATGTTTCCGAAACCGATCACTCGATCTATCTGAAATTTGACATCAAATTGTAGAATAATGACCTTTATATGCATGCGAAGTTGCCGTAAAGTGTGTAAAATATTTTTTTATTTTTAAATTTTGTTTCTACAATAACTCTCGAACAGAATGAGCTCGGCGGTTGAAATTTTCAGAGTAGGTTTGGGAGATAAATGTCTCGGTCAAGTTCATTATTGGGAAAAATCAGCCTGATACTTTAAGCGGGGAGTAACAAAAAAAAAATTACATTACAAATTTCAAATTCAATTTTCTGTTAAGATGCAGTTTCCCCATAAAAATCCGTTGATATCATTTTCAACTCTAACAAGCTAATACTTTCGGAGATATGATTTCTCGAAATTTCAATAATGAATCGTACTTCTATGTTTTCACAGGATGCTGTAGTTAATTATTCTATCTATGAATAATTATATGATCTGTGTTCTTGCATGTCATCTTATTTTCCTATGAAAGATAAATGTCAAAATTATTTCTGGTTCGTTATTCTTGACATAAAATACACCTCCTGTTCTAGAAAACAAAGTATGATTGAGTGCAAAATGACCAATGAAATAACCTCAGCTATCGTAGAATTATGAGGAATATGAGGATGATATGATATAATACTTTTCAGGTGATAATATAATGCCCGTGGCCTGTAGATAATCCATATGATGATGGAAATATATTCTTTGGTATAACACCTAATCAAATTGGGTTCAGAATATCTCCAGTAAAAACAAAACTGCAATATTGTCGAAGTTTTAATTGATATAATATAATTTTCAGAATAGATTTGAGGAAAGAATATCTCGGATAAGTTCGTTATTGAGGAGAATCGGTCTGTTTGAATTTAATTTCTTTCATGATGCAGTTCTATCGTAAGAATCCATTTATATCATTCCAAGAGACCAATAATTTCGGAGATATCTGTCAAAGTTTGAACAATGCTCCTGTCCACAGGGCTTTTCGAAATTGTATGCTCAATTTCGTGGTTCGTATCACTTGGAGCATAGAAAAATAAATTTTCCTTATTTGAAGAACAATTCACTGGATTTTCAGGAATCTAAAAATTTCAATATTGGTTCCCAACTAACTACGCTGCTATGATTTATTAGATTCACTACAACTAACTGGGTCCCTGAATACTTGTTTCTAAGATATTGAAATTTTCTTTGGATTTCTGTATTTTCTAGTATTATGATCCTTGCGACTGAATAATATAAATAACTTATTCGCGCATGACATGCAGCGACATAAAAACAATAGAAAAATACATGTACAAATAATTTGCCACCAACAAATTCCATGGCTTATCATAAAGTATGGGTTCAATCAATCCGTACAACAAACAAATATCACCTACCAAACCTCGAATATCCCCGAAACCATTGAGCGCATATTGCCCATGAACTTATTCAATCCATTTCAACATCAAACCTACTCTGCAAATTTCAACTCCCTATGTAGTTTGATTTGAAAGTTATCATGTTTATGTTTACGGGGGGAATTGGATTCGACCATGAAATCTACATCAGTGAGTCTAATGTTATCGTGTGAGATAATGCAATTACAGCCATAATAATGAAATTGGGAAGATACTGTCTGAGCTCTGCGGGAGTCGTTTCTCGATTAATATCGAGTGAATGGTGGCATATGATTTCACGCTTGAAATATTCACTGGTGGGGAAAGGCTGATTTCCGTGTTTTGTCTCATAGGTGGCGTGGGCGATTAGGTATGATCGACCAAGCCGGCTCTGAGAGGCTTAACCCGGGTCAGTTTATTTGAATTTGTTGAGAAGCTACAAAGTACTGGTGAAGACCAGAAGCCTGCTCTTGCTTTCTCAGCAAATCAATGAACCCCCTGGGGTCTATATGACTTGTGGAGTATATGCATAAGTATAGTAATTATACGAAGCCATTTATGAAGGACCCTATTGGCAGGAACGCTCTGGACTTGTTGAGCAATTACAGACGTTCGGACGAAAAGATATCTCTCTAGAACAAGCGATTCAACATACATTTCCTTCATTTATTCAGATTGAAACATTCCACAAGTCAATGGAGAATAATGAGAATTCAGGAATTTACTGTTTTATCCCCGAATAAAACTTTAGCGGTGTCATGCATGCATCTTTCGCAAAATCATTCGTTATTCTTCTATTTATTCACTGTCGAACGATCTATCGTAGTATTTTATAGATTGAACAAGAGCGCCAAAGCTCCTGTCCACAGGGCTTTCCCACTTTTGTACTATGAATTGAATAAAGGCTATATTTTTTCTCAAAAACATTAAAAAACATCACTTATCGAACAAACCTATTAATTGTTGATCCAGGCTTAGTCTAGTAAACAAGTGCTTTTTAGGTCAAAATTTTTGCGTAATCTCCGAAAATTATGATTGAGGTGCCATTCGATTCAGAATGGCATGTAGATAATTTTTGAGAAAATGCTGCTCAAATGGTTTTTGGGAAAATGCTAAGGCCGCTCGCAAAAATTGCTATAGTTATAAACAATTAAGTTGAATATCAATATCAATATCTCAGGAATTATCTCAAAAAATTCAAATTTGAAAAAATATTCAAGAAGAGGAGGAGATTTGCTGAAAAAAAGTCTCAACTCCTGGAACTACGACCAATTTATAATTTTCCCAGGGGGTTGACAATACTCCTAAAAACAGGTATTCCGGCTTGCGTAAGCCTCGCCCCCTTCGGACCTTTCATGAATAAATATTATTTAAACTTATTACATATGAATAAATTGAAAAAATTCAGGCGTCTGCAAGATAGATCAATGAACAATAATCCGCGTTCCAAAAATGTTTATCTCGATTTTTCAATTAGTTATCCATTAGGTAATTAATATTTGTTTGTAGCACAAACATTAACATTGCAAGTACGATAATTGTTAAACTATTAATCTGAGAATTTTTTCCTTTCGTGGAGCTATTTCTCAGCCTTAGAATAGATTCCTATTGAAAAATTATAAAATTTGTTAATTTTGGTTTTGTTATGAACAATTTACTTAAGTGAAAAATTATAAAGCTTCAATTCATAATATTACTATTGATACGTTTTCTTATGATCAGAAACTACTTAAAAATGATTTTCAATAATTATTATCTCCTATTGTTTAAAAAATTGTTATAAACCAATGCGTTGTTCATGAGATAATTTAAAATTTTCTTTTGAAAGCATAATTGGAGCTTTATATTTTTCACTTAAGTAAATTTTTGATAATAAAACGAAAATTAACAAATTTTTCAAATTTTCCAATGGGAATCTATTCAAAGACCTTTGAAAAATCGCTCCACGAAAGGAAAAGATTCTCAGATTAATAGTTTAACAATTATCGCACTTGCAATGTTAAAGTTTGTGCTACAAAAAATTGTTAATTAACTAATGGATAACTAATTGAAAAATCGAGATAAACATTTTTGGACCACGGATTATTGTTCATTGATATATCTTGCAGACGCCTGAATTTTTAAAAATTTTTTATTTTTATATTTAATAAGTTTAAATAATATTTATTCATGAAAGGTCCGAAGGGGGCGAGGCTTACGCAAGCCGGAATACCTGTTTTTAGGAGTATTTTAAACCCTCAGGGAAAATTATGAATATTGGTCGTACTTCCAAGAGTTGAGACTTTTTCTTAGGAAATTTCCTCCTCTTCTTGAATATTTTTTCAAATTCGAATTATCTCAGATTATTTCTGAGAGATTGGCGAAAAACCTAACCACCTTCTTTTTTATTCAACTTAATTGTTCATAACTATAGCAATTTTTGCGAGCGGCCTTAGCATTTTCTCAAAAACTATCTACATGCCATTCCGAATCGAATGACACCTCAATCATAATTTTCGGAGAATACTCAAAAATTTTGACCTAAAAAGCACTTGTTGACTAGACTAGCTAGTAGATAATGTCAAAGTATCGCCGTACATTGATATTTATCAAGATAATATAAATAGGAGTCTAATTCATAGCATCGAAAGACTATCTTGTATTATGTATTTAAAACGAAGAATATGAAGTTATTTGCATTTGAATGTATTCGATAAACTATTTGGCATATATGTATCTGCATGTATGATAGAGCAAAGCTACATTTTTGGATTTTTTTGTTGATGACTTTTTTACGCTCATAAAGGTAGAATAAATTTTCAGTGTTCACGTATGGGTCGAACTAATACTAACAAATATAGGAAATATCAAAAATATTCCTACTCCGGTCCCGATTCTTTGAATTCCAGAAATGATTAACGAATACGGCCGAAAACAGGTCATTATATTTTAGGGATTTTAGGTGATTTAGGGATATTGAGTGAAATTCCAAAGTTTGCAGTTAATAACTGCAAACTTTGAAATATGTCAGTTGAATGGTGCACGATTTATTGAACTTCGAAATTTCACTCAATATCCCTGAATCACCCTGTTTATTCGAAACCAAGGACCTCAGGCGATTAAAATTCCTCGATATGAGCCCAACGACATGACATCAGTTTATGGTTTCCGTCTGTGCATTCCTTCCGGGAAACCCTGTATAATACAGAAGTAGATGAAATGAAAGAACAGGTAGAATCGGAGGATTTCGATGAGGAAATAATAAACTTGAAAACAGAAGCGTTTTTGTTTCTCTTGCATCATTTAGAGCAATTTTACGAGTAAAAAAGTTTTGGCCATTGAGTCCCTTGGAACTTGAAAACTATCAGATAATCCCCCTACCAAAATGGTTCCCATTGAGTGGAATCGACTGCTCTTGTAAAGTTTACAATTAAAAAATGGGTTCAAGCTCTGTGGACAGGAGCTTTCTGGCGCTCTAGTTCAAACAGACAAATTATATCTCCGAAAGTATTGGTTTCTCAGAGTTGGGTATTATATCAATGTATTCATATAATAGAACTGCATCCTAAAGGAAATTCAATTCAAATAATAGTTTATTTATCAAGATTAAATGAGCAATCATGAGAATGAGAAAAGCACCATGGAAGAAATCAAATTAAATCTGGCCAATTTTGCCCAATAACGAAATTAACCGAGATATTCATCTCCCTAAACTACTCTGAAAATTTCAACTACCTACCTCATTCCGTTCGAGAGTTATATCTATGTCTATGGATGAAAAGCAGTCTCACTACTCTCAGATCTCTTACTTCATGTTCAGTTCCGAAATGTAAGAATTTTCTGAGAAAAACTAATTTGGGAGCAAACAACTGAGATTTTTCTCACTTCGCTCACAATTCTTCGACTGATTAGATAATGTCTCAGGAACATCATTTGACATTATGACAATTCATATTCATACATAGAATAATATCATTCTGTGACAACGTTGAAATACGATTTATTATTGAAATTTTGAAAAATCATATCTCCGAAAGTATTAGCTTGTTAGAGTTGAAAATGATATGAATGGATTCTTATGATAAAACTGCTTATTAAAAAAAATTTGATTTGGAATTTGTTTCGTAAAAAAAAATTTTTTTTTTTTGTTACTCCGAAACCATCTGTCCGATTTTGCCCAATAACGAACTTAGCCGAGATATTCATCCCCCAAACCTACTCTGAAAATTTCAACTCTCTAGCTCATTCCGTTCGAGAGTTATCGTGCTTACGGCCGGCCGGCCGGCCGGACCGGCCGGACAGAATGAATTCCGACCACGGATTCTTGATCAGTGAGTCGAACCAAATCGTTTAAGACCATTTTCATCGAAATATTCCAAAATTACAGACATTTGGGCAAATTGATAAGCACTCAGTTCCGAGGAACTAGAGCGCCAAAAATAGATTCCTTTCTGGGTTTTCTCTCCCAAACTCTGAATATCTATGAAATAAAAAATTTAATTATTTTGAAATTGCTTCTGCGTTAGAAATACCACTTAGATATTTGTCAGAAGCAATATACAGGGTCCGAGACCGCTAAACCGACACGGGCAAGGAGGTGATAGGGTAACATTAGGGTGTCACACTTCCTGTTGTTAAACTGTCCTCCGGGTCTTCTGATAGAAGTTAGGAATGGTTTAAGCGAGGGGTGAGTTTCCTTAGTTTGCAAATATTTTATAGACCAGTTGAGATAGAGCAATGAAATTTGACGGTTTGAGTAAGAAGCTCGAGTACTTTGAAACCCTAGTGACATAAGTTTTTGTAATACCCACTGAAACAAATGGTAAGGGGTGGGCGTACTTTCAGAATAAATGATTTTTTCCACGTTAACGTAGTAATAATAAATTAGATTCCAAAAATGCGATCTTTTACCTTTCATTTGGTGTATCGATGACACTTGGGGCTCAAGCGGTTACAAAGATGTTACCAAAAGAATGTCACGAACACAAAACATTTTCGATAACGGGGTAGAGCCCTACATACAGATCGGCGATTTCCAGCTTCCTATTATCATATTGAAATTTTTATCTCGCGAGTGTCGCTACGAACCATAGTCTTCATATATTCAAGATATTTATTAAGAAGTATACATGGTGTTCCAAAAAAGGCTAGTTATATGACAACTTTCAAATTTTCAATCCGATACCCTCTATACTTTGTCATTTTTTAATTCTACGACAAATTTAAACGCAAGTTTGTGACGAGAACTTTGATTATTTAAGCAGCATTAAAAATTAATTAAAAAGAGCTGCTTGAAAAAAAAATTGGTTCAAGCACTGACGTGAAGTCAGTCCACCTTCAGGAGAATGGCCAAATCGATATTGTACATTTAGTTAGCAAGCTTCAATTCGATCGAGTCTATATTTTTTGAGTTATCGAGGAAATAATATTCCAGATGGGTATAACTCCGAAACCGTTGGGCCCACTATAGCCAACAGCGGACTTAACTCTCCCATTCAGATGCGCAACCTACCCTGAAAATTGCAAGTCCCTATCTCCTTACGTTCGAGAGATATCGAGGCAACGGTCACTCATCCAGCTACTGAACTCACACAAGGCTGCTCTGCTCTCCAACAATATAGATCTGACCGTGTTCATACATGGAACTTGGTAGTAGAGTTAGTTTTTGAAGGCTCTCGCAAAATTTCAGCCATGTCAGATGAGTAGTTTCTGAGTTATAGAATTTTTTTCAATGATTTTTTAAAAATTTTCTAATAATACGATCCTCACGAAATTTTCATGTTGGCATTCTAATAACCATGTTTGAATTGGATCGGTTTCGAATTTTTCGAGTTATTGAGGCAATAACAACCAAATATCAGATGGGTATAATTTCAAAAACCGTTTGGCCGATTACGCCTATAAACAAACTCAAACCGTTCTCAGGTTATACGACATCTACCCTGAAAATTTCAAGTCGCTAGCTCTTTCCGTTCTCAAGTTATCGTGGTAACGGCCGGACGGACAGATTCAAATTTGACCTCGAATTCTTCAACAGTGAGTTGAACCTAGTCGTTCGAGACCATTCTTGGCAAGAAATTCGAAAATTACAGACATTTGGTCAAAATCATAACGCGATGTTCCCCAGAATAGACGCGCCAAAAATACAACGCCCTTTTTTAGATATTTGTGAACGCACTAAATTAATTGTGTCATTAAAAGAGTTCAACAAATGACACCAATCCGATCAGAAGCTAAAGGAATACAAAGAAAAAGCTACAAAACAGGACTGGTGTAGGAACAGGCTACAGTGAAATGAACAACGTTGCGTTAGAAGCTGATTATGGATTTAAATAAAAGAAGCCTAGTCTATGAGACATATCGCAAAAAAATCGATTTTTTATTGAGTTGCAAGATAAGAAAAGAATATGGAAAGCATAGATCTGGAAAGTGTACGTAAAATTATTGATTGTTTTCCAGATGACGTAGACGAACACTTAGTGAATGAGTGTATTCAGTTGAAATCTTACTTACTACAGTCTACGCCAGAGTCTTACACATCTTGCTGTAATTTTTTTATGCTAATTTATGAAAGGAAATTTCTTCATGGGAATTATTTCCCAAATTGTTATACGACATTTAGATTTTTTTGACGTTGCCTATAACTAGCTGTGAAGCAGAGCGCCCTTTTTCCAGGATATCTCACGTAGAGAACAAATATAGGACAACAATGTCGAACTATCGACTTGATTATTTAACAGTTCTCTCCATAAATGGTAATTTTAGGAAATTTAGGAATTATTATGTCATGAGTAGATTTAGGATTATGCAGCACAAAAATGCCGAAAGGTTATTTTATAATTTACATGATATAACTACACATAACCTGT
Source organism: Halyzia sedecimguttata (assembly GCA_937662695.2). Taxonomy (NCBI): domain Eukaryota; kingdom Metazoa; phylum Arthropoda; class Insecta; order Coleoptera; family Coccinellidae; genus Halyzia; species Halyzia sedecimguttata. The sequence goes on along the minus strand of OW569413.2, from coordinate 42,949,108 downwards.
TAATTTCTATTGCAATACAGTTGCTGTTTGCGTACACAATTCATATTAAATAAATAAAATATTTTATTGTGCTATTTTCTTCCTATACAGTACACCTACATCACACAATACAGTTTTTTGAGGGCCCTTAAATAGTATTAGCCCAGGGCCCCACAAATTCACGATCCGCCCCTGTAACGACCAATCGTTTCGTGTATGTGCGGCGAATTTGAAGCGATCGATTGTTACGATTAACGTCAGATTGATCGAAACGATTAATTCTACCGTATATAGGGCCCTTAAATCAGACTCCTTCATCAAAAATCAAGCGAAAATTTCCAGAAATATTTTCTTTTGACAGTTATTATGAAATATGTCAAACTGACAGTCTTTGAAAAAACAGAGTAATATAGATCCACTTCACATGGAAATTATCATCAAGGATTATGTTATCAAAAAAAAATTTCGAAATATCTCATAAACAACGCATTTGTCCATTACAATTTTTTAAACAATAGGAGATAAAAATTATTAAAAATAATTTATGAGTAGCTTCTGATCATAAGAAAACGGATCAATAGCAATATTATAAAAAAAAGTTTTTTTCAATGTTTAATGAAACCTTATAATTTTTCACTTGAGTAAATTGTTAGTAACAAAACGAAAAGTTACAATTATTCAATATTTCCAACTAGAATCCATTCGGAAACCTTTGAAAAATAGCTCTACGAAAGGAAAAAATTCTCACACTAATAGTTTAACAATTATCGCACTTGCAATGGTAATGTTCCTGGTTCAAAAAATTGTTAATTAACCAATGGATAACTAATAGAAAAATCGCGATAAACATTTTTGGACCACGAATTAGTGTTCATTGATCTATCTTGCAGGCGCCTGACTTTATTCAATTTTTCATTTTCATATTTAATAAGTTTAAATAGTATTTATCCATTACAGATCCGAAGGGGGCGAGGCTTGCGCAAGCCGGAGTACCCGTTTTCAGGCGTATTCTCAACCCTCTAAGAAAATTATAAACTTTTTTTTAGAAAATTCCTTTTTTTTTTTTTAATCTTTTTTCAAATTTGAGTTATCTCGAATATTTTTTGAGATATTGGTGAAAAACCAAACCCCTCCTTTTTTCACTTAATTGTTCAAAAGTATTGCAATTTTTGCGAGCGGCCATTTGAGCAGCATTTTCTCAAAAATTATCTACATGGCAATCCGAATCGAATGACATCTCAGTCATAATTTTCGGATAATACGCAAAAATTTTGACATAAAAAACACTTGTTGACTAGACTATGAGGAGTCAATCTGTATTTTGGTGAACAGAGAAAACAATTTTGCAAATTGCTCGACTGGAATTGACCATATTTGGTTCAATTTGTTGAAGAAATAGTTAGACCTTGGACCTGTGTTAGTGCCAGTGTGACAAATTTCATAACAACAGTCAACAAAAAATAATTCTGAAGATTTTCGCTTAGTGTCTGATGAAGGTAGTCTGATTTAGTCTCTGAAACGTTACAGAATAGTTTATTAGGAAACATTATTATATACAGGGTGAGTCTTTAAGTTGTGCATTAATTTTAACCAGATATTCCTCTCATCAAATAAAACACTTTCTTCATTTACCATTTCCAAATTTGGCTCAGGTAAAAAGTTATAAGCGTTTAAAGACTTTACAATGGGCTGATACTCCCCTGAATTTTCTCTGTACGTGGACACAGATTATTTTTAATGTAACTCCTATTGTATATTGACCAAATCTGTATCATCTGATGCTTGAAATTCACTGACTTTGTTTGAGGAAACTTATTTACTCACTCAATATGATTTGGCTCTTCATGCAACATTTCCAGCAAAAATTTCTTCAATTCTTAAATATGAAAACAGTGAACTTTAACTTGATACCTATTCTATCCATTCCATACTTCATTACCCAATTGTTTCCACTATTATAATATACACAATTTCATGATCGTCTATTAAGAAAAATCCTTAAATATCCTTTATATCTTCAATGATACTTGAAAATTAATTCACTCATATTATTCCTATTCCAATTCCAACCTCAATATAAATCACAGCGCAGAACACTAATAATCGACGAACGAACTTCATTGCAATGATCTAATAATTGGCGATTCAAGTCGATCTCCGAGCCACCTGGTGGCGAATTTTGAAGCGTCGTGTATGGGTAATGGAGTTTGTTTTGCTTTGAGATGGTATATTTCTTAACGCATTAACTGTTGTTTGTGAGGATTGAATGCTCAAAATTTATTTTTCTGCATTTCTTTTATATATTAGACTATTGAGGTTAATGATAAATTACTTCAAATGTCCAAATCAAAAGTGTTTTGTTGTGTTTATGGATAGTTTGGCCAACAGGGATAAAGTGTTCTGACATGGAATCTGGTTCCCAAAGTAGAGGAAATAATGACAATTATGTTGTGCTGTGAACTTATCAAACCCTATTTGTTTTTGTACGTAGTTTTTTTTATTTTTGAGGCCTAATGTACTTTTCTTTCTATTTATTATTTTGTATTGCTTCATAATACGTCAATATTGCCCAAATGTATATATTGCTCATTTGAAATTTCACATTATATTATCTGAATCGCATTGTAGTGCTTTGAAAAACCTCACCCTTACCACCTTGTACCTACATAATTTTATCAAGGTATTATTTAAGACCTTCAGGATAAGTTAATGAAAGTTTCATGGAACGTCACACATATTTAATTTATACATTAATATATACATAAATAAAGAAACGAAACAGAGTATAAGACATTCAATGTCAAAGTACTTATGAGCCAATCAGAGGAAAACTGGTATAACTCACACTTCATCTACGAGAATTTTTCCTCTAATTTCATGTGGATGTGCTGAGAGGGCCGATGTTCGTAAACACAAACCAAAAACTTCTAAAACTCTGCAAATGTTTTTGGTATACCATGTTTTTTCCCTAATTTCCACATAGTATTAAGTGGCCAGCATTTAAAACTGCTTCTCCTAAAATGTTTAGTTAATGAAAATATTCAATAATTTTTATGAACTCACCTTCCAATATATTTCTACTATTGGGAATGGAATCTAAATCTCTAAAATATTCGCTCAGACTGAGGAAAACACTATTTTCATCTTAGGCCATCATTTTTCCCTAAATAAAATGTGAAAACTAAACAAATATCCTTGTATTTACACTTATTATACCCACACAGGAAGCTTCCTGAAACTTAATGTTTATAGAGGGCGCAACCTACCCTTGAATCGCGAATAAGTAGAAGAAGAGCTTAGAGAGAGAGAGGCATTGACTCCAACATAAGAGTGAGATGCAATGATAGAAATCAGCTGATGTAGGGCAAAACATCGTGTTTTGCAATGCTAGTCTTACTAAATTATCATATTTTATTCGTTTTTTTCCATGTTCATTGAATTGTTTTTGATTTATTTAAAGTTTTATAAAGATTAATATGTTATATCTAATAATGGAGATGGCCTATTAGGCGTCCGGTTGTACGAATATTATAAAAATAAATCATTAAATTTCAAAGGTGAGCTATCTGAATCTTATAGACTACTGGCCCATGCTGAAAAAATTATGGGTCATTTGAACCATCAGGTGACCTATCTAGAACGATATAAGAGCATAAAATAATAAGATTCAGCACTATGCCGTCACTTGTAAGCTGTCCAACTGAGTGCAGGTGAGAATTCGAAAGTACAGGTAAAGTGAGTACATTTTGGTCACATATTTTTGTACGGCATTCTTAACACCTATAGATCCATGAAAAATAATAAGAAAACGCGCAGTGCCGTACAAAAATGGTGGTCCACAAAGTCGAATTTTTTTTTTATTTTCTGACAATTACCAGGGTAAATTTGGTCATTTGATCTTATACGGCATCTGTGTCATACTATTTCAATACTGCTTCTAATCCATTATTCCGCAACGCCGTACAAAAATCATGCGACAAGGGGAAAAAATCGAGGGTTGTAATCCCCTCTCTTTCCGTAGTCCAGGGGGTGATTTGAAAAGGTACGGCTTCGGTTCCAAAACATTATCTAGCACTCAAAAGTGCTATTAAAAATAATGCCGTCAAAAATTGATTGTTCATTTGAATGTAAATCAATAATTACCTTAATTGCATCGTATCCTTGATTTTTAGAGCTGTAAAGTCATTTGATCCTGTACGGGAACTTTTTTTTTAACATGATATTGTAAAATACAATTGTTATATAGTATTGCCGTTCAAAAAAAACCGTTCTAAAAAAAATTATAGAGAAATACAAAAACTGGAATTTTGCGAATTATTGTAAAAGTTTAAATATCATAGATTAATGAAATATAGCAGTTTTCTACATTTTATCCCTTGTTTTAAATAGTATTAACATATATAAATTAGGAAAAAATGATGCCGTACATTTTTATGCACACCATATCTTTTAGGCTGATGAAAGTGACGCTACAATTTTGAGGGTACTTTATGGCCATCTGATACAGTACGGTATCAACATAATTTTGAAGAGAACAATTGATAATATGATAAAATCACTATGACGTCTAACTGAACTGAAACGGTGTGTATATTATGTCCAAGAATTGAAACTGTCAATCCCAGTATCAACAGTTTTGTATACTTTTTGGTTCAATATATACTTCAAACCTTATTGATACATACATATAATTGATTTGTTTCATTGTAATGATGTGAATAAATAAAACAATCATGTTTCAGAAAAATTCGAAATATTTAATGATAATAATAAAAAAATTGGTTCAAGCACTGACGTGAAGTCAGAAGCTTTTGCGCGTATGTTCTATTGTCCATTCTTCTGTATTGGACACCCTTAATCGAATTTACCATGGTTAATTATGTTGTCCATTCTCCTGTATTGGACACTCTTAATTCAAATTTACCATGGTATATTCGAATTAAGTGTCCAATACAGGAGAATGGACGACATAATTAACCATGGTAAATTCGATTAAGGGTGTCCAATACAGAAGAATGGACAATAGAACATACGCGCAAAAGCTTCTGACTTCAAGTCAGTGCTTGAACCAATTTTTTTTTCGTGATTTTTTTTTAATTTTCTGGAGGCGCGGTTCTTAAAATTTTTTTTTTTCGTCATTTTTTTCAAATTTTCTAGGAGTACGGTTCTTACAGAATTTTAAACACGTCTTTGTGTTGATTTTCTACTACTAGTTACCAAGCTTCAATTCAATCGAATATTTATTTTTTGAGTTATCAAGGAAACCATATTCCAGGTGGATATAACTCGGAAACCGTTAGACCGATTATGCCCAAAAATGAACTCAACTCTCCCTTTCGGATACGCAACCTACCCTGAAAATAGCAAGGCCCTATCTCCTTTGGTTCGAAAGTTATCGAGGCAACGGTCACCCATCTACTGAACTCACACAAGAATGCTCGAATCTCCAACAATATTCAACCGATCGTGTTAAAACTTGAAACTTGGCAGTAGAGTTAGGTAATGAACGCTCTTGCAAAATTTCAGCAATTTCAAACGTATAGTTACTGATATATGGATTTTTTTTTTTATTTTCAATGATTTATTAAAAATTTTCTACAAATGCTATCCTCACCAAATTTCGCAAACATTTTCGCGTTGGCATTCTACAACTAATAACCATGTTTGAATTCAATCGGTTCAGTATTTTTCGAGTTAATGAGGAACAAAAAACCACCAAATTTCAGAAAATTTCAGATGGCTATAACTCTGAAACCGTTTGGTCGATTATGCTCATAAACAAACTCAAATGTGGCATTCATATGCACAACATAACCTGAAATTTTCAAGCCGCTATCTCTTTCCGTTCTCAGGTTATCGTGACAAAAAAAATATTTTTTAATAATTTTTTTAAAATTTTCTAGCCACACGATTCGCACAAAATTTCAAAAACGTGCTTAGGTTCATATTCTACAACTACTCACCAAGTTTCAATTCGATCGGATTTATATTGGTTGAAAACAAAATTATTACTCGGAAACCACTGGGCCGATTATGCCCATTAACGAACTTGTCCGTCGTATTGCGATGCGCCACCCACCCTGAAAATTTCAAGTCGCTAGCTCTTTTCGTTCTCAAATTATCGTGGCAACGGACGGCCGGCCGGCCGGACGGCCGGACGGACAGAATCAAATTTGACCTCGGATTCTTCATCGGGGAGTCGAACTTAATCGTTTGAGACCAATTTCGTCAAAAAATTCGAAAGTTACAGACATTTGGGCAAAACTATAACGCGATGTTCCCCAGAACATACGCGCAAAAAATGGTCATTTCATAAAAAAAAAATTCATAAATTTAATGATGATAATAAGAAATATGGTTTTTGTTTGAATTATTCTGTATCGGAATCCGTTGCTGAGTTGTTATCAGAATCAACGTCTTCATCGACGTCCGAATTATCTTCTCTCGGGTCCAAGCCGAGTACATCCGAATAAAATACGATATTCCCTACAAATGCTAAACGTCGTAACAGAACGTCGCTCCAAAAATGTGCGAGTACTTATGATACTGAAATTAGCAGAATTATTTTTGAAAAATTAAAAATAAAATTGCACATCTACATAATTCAAGTATAAATCGATAGTAAACAAACCCATAGATGACATAGTTTCTAACTAGGAACCTAGAATCACGAAAAGACTGAAAATTTGTACAAATAAACTATCTAAATGCCGTATAAAATAAATTTCACCTTACATTTCGTTATATAGATTTTTTCTTTTTGATTTTTTCTATTTAATTTTTTTTCCCTTTGAACCAACGAAAATGAACGGCATATGAAAAAATATTATCTATGCATAAAATACTTTCAAAATAAATTTATTTCATGTTGTATCAAATCACCTGCTGGACTACCGAAAGAGAGGGGATTACAACCCTCGATTTTTTCCCCTTGTCGCATGATTTTTGTACGGCATTGCGGAATAATGGATTAGAAGCAGTATTGAAATAGTATGACACAGATGCCGTACAAGATCAAATGACCAAATTTACCCTGGAAATTGTCAGAAAATAAAAAAAAAAATCGACTTTGTGGACCACCATTTTTGTACGGCACTGCGCGTTTTCTTATTATTTTTCATGGATCTATCGGTGGTAAGAATGCCGTACAAAAATATGTGACCAAAATGTACTCACTCTACCTGTACTTTCGAATTCTCACCTGCACTCAGTTGGACAGCTTACAAGTGACGGCATAGTGCTGAATCTTATTATTGTATGCTCTTATATCGTTCTAGATAGGTCACCTGGTGGTTCAAATGACCCATAATTTTTTCAGCATGGGCCAGTAGTCTATTAGGAAATAATAAATTATACACATTCTAAAATATGAGAGACGAAAGTAGGTATTTGAAATGGAATCAGGGATTACTAAGAGCTGATATCAATTCTGCAGAATCCATCATATTTTTATTTGTGTAGATAGGTACATCCTAATTTGAATATAAATTTCACACACATATTATTCTTAAGTAAAATATTTGATTGCTTTCAAAGGATTGTTCAAAACAGTAAGTCTTTAGGCTTTGAATTATTTTTGTCCAAAAGAGAATCAAGAACTTGCGAACAAATGCAAGTTATTACATACATGTTTATTAATAGAACTCAATCCTTTGACACCTATTAAATGTTTTATGAAATTTTCAATCAAAATAATAATCTATGAACGATGGCATTGTGGCTTTCAGTTTTGATTAGAGATATGGAGGTATCATATCTCTGGTTTTGATTGAGGGTTCCCTATCCAGGGGCAGATTGATAAATATAGTGAAATTTCTGGATTTTTCATCAGACTTTATATAATTCAAAGAAGAATATCTTGAGAACAGTATGTTTTAGGAGAAATGATGAAGAATACTTTATTTTTCTGAAATGATTGTAGATTCTTATAATAACTTAAGCTAAACTTAATATCCTTTCTTCATGCTTATTTCTAGTTTTTTGTATTCGCCAGTCTATAACTAGGAAACGGGTGGAAGTAGGAAAAAACTGTTGATTGTAAATTATGTATCATATTTATAGAAAATTTCACCCCAAAATTCATTCCATTCGGAATATCCATGTCAAAGATAGAAAAGAAAAACTGATTTTTTTTGTCGAAATTTCAACAGCCTGTCATCTTCACCAGAGCCGAATTTGGAAAAATGGCAAATGGAAAAAGTGTTTTGTTTGAAGAGGGGAATCTTTGGTTAAAATTAATGCACAATTTAAAGACTCACCCTGTACAGGCTGTCCCAAGTTCGAGTGCCTATTAGACGTTTCTGGAGAACTGAACATATTTGAAATCTGAAAATTAGGATTATGATATTGCTTGAAATTCTCTACAGAGCTAAGATATTTTCGAAGCCAAATTACTTCCGGTTATAAATGGAGTGAAAATAAATTTGATGAAAAAATTTGTTTTTCAAGTTTTGGCTTCCTGATATGATCAAGTATTCAATGCTGAATACATTTCTGTTAAATCCATTGTATTCATTCGAATAGTTTCAAAATATCGAAAAAAAAAACGGAAATAAAGTCCAATATGTTTAGTTAGTATTATGTTCATTATTCTTGTTTTGAACATCCTGAGCGTGAACCGTTTTTAGAACATCGAAGAGGAAGAAAAACCTGAGATAATAAACATTATTATTATTATTATTATTATTATTATTATCTTTTGAATTTCAGAAATATCATCACAGGGTGTTTCAAATTTTGTGTCGAAAATTGTGATCAAAAATTGGCCATAACTTCTGTTTTTCAAATTAAAACCCAATTTTTTTATGATTGCGTTGGATTCTGCGGTAAAAAATAATCATAGTTTTCTCACATGATTTTGCTCCTAAATTAAATAATTTCTTAGTTCTTGCTTTAATTTAGGAGCATAATCATGTTATCATTATTTTTCACCGCAGAATCCAACGCAATCATAAAAAATTGGGTTCTAATTTGAAAAAGTTGTGGCAAATTTTTTATCACAATTTTCGACACAAAATTTTGAAACACCCTGTGATGATATTTCTGAAATTCAAAAGATGCATGACCTGTCCACATTCTTCTTCTTCATCAAATATGTCCAGTTCTCCAGAAACGTCTAATAGGCACTCGAACTTGGACACCCTGTATATTGTTTCTGAGAAATATCTATTATTTCGTACGCAGAAGTAAAATATTAAAAAAAAACAAGAAAGAAACATTTTATTGATGTTTTCACCCCTCCAGAGTAGCATTTAATGATTACTGAAAATAGTCATCATTATCATTATTGGGAAAAGTCAGTATCTATCATCTATTATGTATGAAATGCATTATTTTAATTTTTCACCATGCCTCCATTCTACAATTTTATAATATTTTGAAATAATTCAATCCGAATGAGTGGCAATAAATTCGAGTCAACAAGTTCACAGCGAAATTGAAATGGGTTCCTATAATTTTTATACTTATGTAAAGAATTCAGATATCAAATTAATACTCTATGCATAAGTATACAAATCATACGAACCCATTTCGATAGGTACCCTATTGGGAGAACGCTCTGAACTTGTTGATTTATTAACAACGTTATCAGCCATTTTCAATATGAATGAATTCGGGGTTAGGGATGTTATGATTAGACCCCGATTTTCCAATAAGCACTGAATGAGGATGTGAAACAATTGACTAAAATTCGATATTACAGTTGTGAAAATGACTTTCCACTTTTCTACCATCATGTTAATTTTCCCCTATATCACAGGGTATTAAAATGAATATAAATTAACTTTCCACACAGATTCGAACGAGCTTCAGAGAATTAATTACGGTTTATCCTGGCTTTACTCGTTAATGAAACAGTATTATGCGGTTCCGACAGTTCCGCACGATTATATATGGATTCCGCATTGTGCAAAGAATCGCAGGAAACTCGGAACATGCAACATAGTCAAAGTTTGGATAGGAAATGAAATTCTCATCAGATATACCAATAAACAATATAAAATTCAATTAGTTTTTGCGCGTATGTTCTGGGGAACATCGCGTTATCATTTTGCCCAAATCAATGTAATTTTCGAAGTTTTCGCCGAAAATGGTCTCAAACGATTGGGTTTGACTCCCTGATGGCCGGCCCAATGGTCTCCGAGTAATAATTTTGCTTACAACCAATACTAATACGATCGAATTGAAACTTGGTGAGTTGTTGTAAAATATAAACCTAAGGACGTTTGTGGAATTTTTTGAGAATCGTATCGCTATAAATTTTTTGAAAAAATATTAAAAAATATTATTCACGTCACGATAACCTGAGCACGGAATGAGATAATGACTTGAAATTTTCAGGTTAGGTTGAGAATCTGAATGCGTCATTTGAGTTTGCTTATAGGCATAATCGGCAAAACGGTTTTGGAGTTATACCCATCTGAAATTTGGTTGTTATTTCCTCGATAACTCGAAAAATGCAAAACCCATCCAATTCAAACATGGTTATTAGTTGTAGAATGGCAACACGAAAATTCTTTGCTATTTACATTTATGTGTTGTACCTATATCTTTTTTAATCTATGTTTGTATTTAAATTTAAGTGTGTGTTTCATGTTAGCTTCTCATACGAAATATATATATTATCCGTATATGATGGTATACTAATTTTTTGTTTCTGGTGTTTTATTTCCTCAAATATTAAGCCTTTGGAATCGTGCAGCGAGATTTTTTCGAAATTCCCCTGAAATTGTCACGGTATGTAGAATTGAAAAATTGAACGAGGAGCTGGGTTATTCACTACTAAATAAAGAAAAATTTGGTGAAAGTTGGAAAAAAAATCTGTACAAACATTTTGTGTTTAACCATAAACTGGAGGACTATACAGGGTGGGCCAAATTGGAAACTTTTGAAAGGGAAGTCCTATTTCTGTACTAGATAGACAGAATCTGATATCGGTGTCTGAGAGCCAGAAATTCATTGGCGAAAACCGCGTATAACTTTCACCGTTACCGGGTGTTTCACTGTTTTTCGACAATCTGCATTTTCCTAATATTGCTGTAACGTTTCTTCCGTTAGACATTTTCCAATTTTGTAAAGACATTCTTGTAAGTAATTTTGACAAAAAATTCAATGACGTTAATCAAATTTTCCACGAACCGATATTTTATCAGATGTCGGTATGGATTTTTTTTTCAAATTGGACACTCCGTATATTTTTGCTTATTTTGATAGAGCTTGAAATATCCATTTGAAAAATATAGAACACTTGATATTTTTCTGAAATAATTAAATTAAAATTATGGAAAATCAAGTATGCTATATTTTTGAAATTTTAATTTCAAGCCCTATGCAAAAATATATGGGGTGTCCCATTTGTGAAAAATATGTTCAGGCCGATAGGTATCAGATGAAATATGAAATGGAAAATTTTCAGCAGAAGAAACGTTACAGCAATATTTCGAAAATTCACAATTTCGAAAAACATCCTGTAACTGTGTAACGGTGATAGATACCAACATGCGGTTCTCACTAATTAGTTTCTAATGAAAATTACACCGATATCAGTTCCGTCTATCTAGTACAAAAATATGACTTTTCCTTAAAAATTGTCCAATTTGGCCCACCTTGTAAATGTTTTCAGTGCAAATGGACAATTTGGGTATTCTGAATCAGTGTTCGAAATATATCCTAAGTACACTCGTTTATGAGATACAGACTGTTTTATACATTTTATCCAAAACTTTCACCCTGTATAACTCTTGAACGCTTTAATAGATTTCCATAAAAATTTCAAGGGATAAGTCGTTGACATCGACCAATATTCATTTCTAGTGGATGATCAATAGCGCAGACCCGGACTGAGAAAATTATATTTTTGATGTTACATCTAGTAAAACACCCTGTTTGACATTTTTTCCAAAAACAAATTTATGCTTATGAACTACATTGAATACTCTATCAAGCAAGCTTATCGGAAGTACTGCCACATACTGAACTGTTAATCTCTGAATAATGAGTTATTCCATTTTGCACAACAATTGAATCTCACAGTAACAGCTCTCAAAGAATGTGCTGCATATCTTATTCCACCGAAATTTTGGGAATATTTTATTTCCTAAATGATTAAAACACAAATGGTGCAAAGTCAAAGATTTAATGCAATACAGCATGGATGCGAATACATAAATAAATAATTGAAGATATCTCATAATTAATTAAGGAATAACAATTCATCTAAAAAACATTAAATGAACGCATCACATAAATAATTTATTAGAATGAGATTCATAACTTCCTTTCCAAAATTCCATTCTATAAACTTTTTGGCTCTTACTAGCGTGAGTTCAAAAAAATTCGTGGTCAAGTAGGCTATGGAATTTTGAACGTCAATATTCTGCGTCTGAACGTAGTTCAGGCATCGCAAGTTTTAAAATTCCATAGCCTACTTGACCACGAATTTTTTTGAACGCACGTTATTTGATGTGCTACAGCTTTCCTTATTAACTCTGATCAATTTCGTGTCTTATCACATGCTGCTTGAATTCGGTCAATCTGTTATTTCGTTAAGTAATCTAAATTTTCCAAGTGTTCTCATAAGAAAGAATCCAAGCATGTGAGATGGGAGGATCTTGCAGGTCAGTTAAAAGGTAACGCTCTGCGAAAAAAATGCATTAAAGCGTTATTAAGTTATTCATTAGTCCGTGATTAATATGAATTGAAGTATACCTGAAACCTAATTCTACATGAGAGTTTGATGTATTGAATGTAGTTTATAAGCTGAAAATTGATGGGGTGTTTTACTATATGTAACATCAATAATATAAGTTTCTGAGTACGGGCCTGTGCTATTCATTATTAACTGAAACTGATAATTGGCCGTTCTCCTGCACTTATTCTTCGAAATTTTCATGAAAATCTATGAAAGCATTCAAGAGTTTTATCTACCAATTGAACAATTTTGATAAAATGATATTGATATAAAGGGTTTTCATAAACGAATATACGTAGGAAATAAACTGCTCCACAAGAGTTAGGGATAATCGTTTCAACTAAAATAACTGACATTCTGAAACCTTTGTTTGTGCTGAAAACGTAATTTAATATAGTTTCAACTTCAAAACAATAAATGCACGGAAGTTTTTTGGTCTGCAACATATACAGGGTGATTAACAGAATAGGGTCAAATTTAACGACTTTTATTTCCGGACATTTTATTGTTTTTTTGTGTCTTTTTATGCCTTCAATATAAGGTATAGCCACCACGGGCATCAATGACCTCCTGACATCTTCGTTGCATACTGTCAACGAGGGTGTTGAGCATATCTTGAGGAATTTCATTCCATAAACGAGGCAGTAGTGCTTTGAGGTCATTTAATGTTTCTGGTGGAGGTTGGTGATCATCTAGTCTTCTTTGTAGCATATCCCATGCATGTTATATGCAGTTTAAGTCTGGCGAATGCGGAGGTATTGGTAAATGTGGAATATCATGCTCGTCTCGCGCATTTTCTACTATTGCTGCACGATGTGGTCTTGAGCTATCGTCAAGAAATTGGACTGCTTAACGAATGGCAGCACGAAAATTTGGCACTACGTTGCCAATGACATGTTCCCTATAATGTAAAGCAGTCATATTGCCAGGACAAATGTGAAGGTCTGTGCGCCCGTTATAACATATCCCAGCCCATACCATAACAGAGCCTCCTCGAAATGGATTAACCTCTTGCACATGACGGCGATTTCGGGATATACGTGGCATAGTCCATACCCTTATTCTTCGAGAATCTGAAAATCGACCGTATCTGGATTCATCTGTGAAAAGTACACTACGCCATTGGACGTTCAGATTAACATGCTGCCTGACCCATTCTAATCTTTGTCGTTTATGCTCACGTGTTAACGGAACACCCCTCAATGGACGTCTAGAAGCCAGGTTAATCTCCCCCAAACGACGTCGGATGGTTTCAATGGAAATTTCAGGACCATTGGCCTTTAAAAGTCGATTTCTCAGCATCCTACACGAAGAAAGAGGATATCTCCTCGCCGAAATGGTGACAAAACGGTCTTGTGCGGGTGTTGTTTTTTTTGGTCCACCAACCCTATGTCTTTCCTGCACCGAACCTGTCTCATTGAACCTATTTCAGAGTCGCGATATTACACTTTGCGATACTTGAAATGTTTCTGCCACAGCGACTTGAGTGAGGCCACCCGGTAGCATACCGATAGCCCTATTAGTCTCGGCGTTTGTTAATTTACGTCTTGGCATCTCAAGAAGCTCGTGGAATTTACTAAGTTCGATATCGCTAAGAGACTGACAATAAATTAACTGCATATTGAAATGTTAAATCTTACGAATAATGTGAAAAACTGCCAAACTCAAGAAAAAAGACGACCAGATGGTGAAAATATGCATTCAAATCGAATTAATAAGTTTTTATTGGCAGCTGATCATGTTTTTGATATTGTCTTTAAAGTTTTACGCCCCTTAGAACAACTTAATATGATATCCCTAACTCTTGTGGAGCATTTTATTTCGAACACTGATTCAGACTAACCGAAGTATCCTGCATTTACATTGAAAGCATGTACCTACGGTTATTCATGAAACACTCTGTATATAGTCGTGTAGATGAGACCGGGGGAAACGTTTTTGCTTCATGTATATACCTCGGTTTTGAAGCATAAGGGGGATACAGGTTTTTGAAAGTAATTTTAGAGTAATATTACTAATATTACTAATAACACTACCTATGTTAAAGCATTGAACTGATGGTACCTGTTCATATCTTAGTATTTTATTGTTAATTCGAATATAGTGTAAAAATCCGAAAAAACATCATTCAAAATGGCGGAAAAGCAGATGGTTCATTATAAGTATGTATTTTCAGTTACCAAATGGAATTTCATTTTTTTAACGTACTCGATTTTTTAAGAATACGTGGGAAAAAATTCTTCACGAAAATCAGACACTTATTTTTCTATGTCTACTGAAAACAAAATTAGTTTTTGAACGAACGCCTTTCAAATAACCAACTCGGTTTTTTAAATATTTATACTTTCAAACATTTGGTGGTTATGACGGTAAGAATTGTGATGAAGTGCTGTCTGAGCGTCCCATATAACAAAACCAAATAATCACACAAACAACATTCAACTGTAATACCAAGAACGCACCGGAGATGATCGAATTCACCACCTCCAGATTCGAGGGTATGTTGAAATATAAATTGATGCTATGAATTCAATCCTATTAATTTTTCGTTACCAAGCAACGGTCAATTAACCGGATTTAACAGTTCATTGGAGTTAGTTGGAGTTAGTTGGAGAATATTATTTTCCAATTTATTTGTATCGAATTTAAATTTAAATGAAAATGCCTGAATCAATATCGGCGAAGAATGAAATGCTTCAGGCTTATAATGAGGCGAACTTCTCAGGGAGGATATAGCTGAAGAAATTTACGATCCCAAATTCTAGTTTTGCCAGTTATTTATAGCATTACATTTTTAGGGTTATCATCTGTGAACTATAGTAAAAACTACAGAAACGCCTTATCACGTTATAACAGTCAAAGATGGAAACGGGTTACCTAACTCGGATATAATTTTCTCTAGCGCAATGAAGTCGCAGTAGGGCTTCACGCGAGAGCGAGATTTTTCTCGTCTCGTCTCGTTCTCGTCTCGGAAAAGCGAGACGAGACGTTTAGAAAAATATTATAGGCGATACCGAGACCACATACAGCCCAACACGAGAGTCTCGTATTTGGTCTAGTTAAATTTTTTTTATGAACTTTTCATTCAAAAAATTAGGAAAGGTCTACATAGGAAACAATATATTTTACAAATTATCAACTCTTGTGACTGTCTGTGAAAAATTTCTGTTCTTATAGTAACTTTACTCTTATCATAAATATTTATCCTTGCAGTGTTTTATATTTTAGGTTTGAATGTTTTTTTTTCAAGATTATTTTACTCTCGGTTGAGTATATATGTCTATAAACTACTCAGTAATAAACGTGTTTGTTATTGAAGGGGTTTCTTTAGCTCAACATTTTCTACCTGGAAGAGAATGTCTTATTCACTACAGATACATACAATAAACTTTTCATATATACGACTCGATATTTTTCAACACCCACAGAAAACAATTTGAAGAATTTCCACTATAATTACCAATATATTTTGTCTATATTATACATCAATCGTTCTAGTTACACGATTTTTAAAAGATTATTGATTATTATGTTTGTTATGAACATGCGATAATTGGGATTTGTTCAAGAAAAAAAATGGGTTCAAGCCCTGTGGACAGGAGCTTTCTGGCGCTCTAGTTGCAACAGACGAATTATATCTCCGAAAGTATTGGTTTCTCAGAGTTGGGAATTATATCAAATTATTCTTATGATAGAACTGCATCATAAAGGAAATTCAATTCAAATAATAGTTTATTTATCAAGATTAAATGAGCAATCTGAGAATGAGAACTGCACCATGGAAGAAATCAAATTAAATCTGGCCAATTTTGCCCAATAACGAACTTAACCGAGATATTCATCACCCTAACCTACTCTGAAAATTTCAACTACCTAGCTCATTCCGTTCGAGAGATATTGTAGAAAAACTTTTTTTTAATTTTCAAAATTTCTTTTTGACACTTTGCGGTAATCTGGTCAATACAAAACTTCACATGCGTATAAAGGTCATGATTCTACAATTTTATGCTAAATTTCAGATAGATCGAGTGATCGGTTTCGGAAATATTCATAAAAAATATTTTTACTAAAATTGGCCATAACTCCGAAACCACTTGTGGATTTCGCCCATTAACGAGCTTGTCCGAGATATTTACGCTCCAAACCCACCTTGCAAATTTCAATCCGCTAACTCCTTTCGTTGGAGAGTATCGTGCCTACGGCCGGCCGGCCGGCCGGACAGAATCGATTTCGACCTCGGATTCTTGATCAGTGAGTCGAACCAAATCGTTTGAGACCATTTTCAGCCAAAAATTCCAAAATTACAGACACTTGGGCAAATTGATAAGCACTCTGTTCCGAGGAACTAGAGCGCCAAAAAAACAAGTTTCGTATGACAATTGCCCAAAACAGGTTTAAAGTACCTACAAATAGTAGCTATTCCATAAAACATGTATGAAAGAAGAGAAGTAATAATGAAAAATTACCTTGTAAGCGATCAATAATTTCCTGATCTACGTTCAACAAATTTTCTCCTCTCTCGAACTACAGAATTATGCTTTCAATATTTACGTAATATTTTCAAACATTTTCGGGTGAGGTCCCCGTTGCATCGCTAAAATACGAGTATTTCAACCCCAATATTTTTGAAGTTATAATATTCCCTTCCGTCAGTCCCGTCATAAATTGAGAGAACTGAGCATTCTATGTCTATGGGAAAAGCAGTCTCACTACTCTCAGATCTCTTACTTCATGTTCCGTTCCGAAATGTAAGTCTTTTCCGAGAAAAACTAATTTCGGAGCAAAAAACTGAGATTTTTCTCACTTCGCTCACAATTCTTCGATTGATTAGATAAAGTCATGTCTCAGGAAAATAAGTTGACATTATGACAATTCATACATAGAATAATTATATCATTCTGTGACAACGTACAAATACGATTTATTATTGAAATTTTGAAAAATCATATCTCCGATAGTATTAGCTGGTTAGAGTTAAAAATGATAACATTGGATTCTTATGGTAAAACTGCTCATTGAAATAAAATTAATTTGGAATTTGTTTCGTGAAAATTTTTTTTTTGTTACTCCGAAACCATCTGTCCGATTTTGCCCAATAACGAACTTATCCGAGATATGTATCTCCCAAACCTACTCTGAAAATTTCAACTGTCTAGCTCATTCCGTTCCAGAGTTATCGTGCCTACGGCCGGCCGGACCGGCCGGCCGGCTGGACAGAATGATTTTTGACCACGGATTCTTGATCAGCGAGTCGAACCAAATCGTTTAAGACCCTTTTCATCGAAAAATTCGAAAAGTACAGACATTTGGGCAAATTGATAAGCACTCAGTTCCGAGGAAATAGAGCGCCAAAAATAGAATTCACAACCATAAAAACTGATGCGATTATGAATTCTATACTTAACGGACAACTTTTATTGTCCCTAAATCCCAATGCTTTTAAAATTTCCACTGTATTTGAACATCTGGAGAAATTTATTGTTTTTTCTTGGGCTTCTTGTAGGGCTGGTTTCTGAGGAATATAACATGTGGTTCATTTTCCAATTATTTAATTCAATAGAATTCAGTAGATAAATTGAAGATAAACTCCATTCAAATACCGTAGTGAAGATGTGAACAATTATCGAATACATCTGTAGAAGTGCATATAATAAATCTGGTAAGGAAATTAAGCTATTCAATGTTTCGAAAAGTGTTATGAGGAATACGCCAAGAACACCCTCAATGATCTACTCACTGGGAAAGTATTCATTGAAAACTATACCAATTTGTCCAATTCTATTAAAAAATGTATATCGATAGCTTCTTTAACATCAACAAAACGTTCGAAATATTAGAAAGCTGAGTTTGGAAAATATTTGCTGTTAGAAAGAGCAAATACCAATCAAAACATTTTACAGTGGTGGAAGGTGATGAAGAAGTTATTCCTACACTTACCAAAATGGCCGGTGATTTATTAATGGCTACATCCGTACCTCTAGCTAGAGAGATTATTTTCTACAGCAGGTATGACCATGGCAAAAACACGTACATAATTGAAAGATGATGTGATGCAAGCGTTATTATGTTTGAATTCTTGGACATCGAGTAATTTAAGATGAAATTAACAGTGTTTAAAATTGAAAATGATATGTTCATGTACGAATATTTTTAAATGAGAGAAAAATAAATATAGCTTTACAAAATTATTCATTATTATATACCATTTCGTTTATATACATATTATAATATTTTTTATCGTTATTCACAATTGAGCCCGACGAGACGAGACAACTGATAACGAGACGAGAACGAGACTTAAACGAGACTTAATTTTATGGGAATTGGCGAGAACGAGACGAGATTTTTTATGCTCTCGCCTACTCTCGTCTCGTGTGAAGCCCTAAGTCGCAGGGTTACTTAACTCTATGCTTAATATTTTAACCCTGTATTCCACGCAAGAGGGCCTAATAGGGATAAATTATTATCTCCTGCTATTTGGTATAGATGTGGGAAAACATTGATACTACTAAATCTACACATCTTTCCTCAGCATTTCCTTAGACCGATACTTCGACGACTCGAGAAACTACGTTTCCTCATTAAGCCGTCACTCCTCAAACAAGCCAAAATTGATTTGTTTTCCCGAAGTTCGAAGTGCCGAAAATACCCCTGTGAATTTCCTGGAACGGTGATCCAAACGGGAATGCGGATATTTGAAAATTAAAAGATGCGGATGAGGAAGCGAGCGGAAATTTCAACATTTACGAGGATAATTCGCAGCTGAAAACACGAATTCCATCACATTTTTTATCTCCTTGACTGTCGTGACATTCCGTGTTATTTCAGTTATTTAGCTAAAACATCCGTTTACTCGAAACTTCAGAAGGGGGTTTCATGTGAAAGTTTTGAAGGATGCACAGAATAAACTATACCTCCAATTTGTTTTAATGAGTGTGGAACATCTAATAATATTCCAGAAACTCTATTAACACGTGTCGTGTCGGAGGCGATATTACTTATGCTCTGGGAGCGAGAATATATTACACATGATATGGAAAAAATACAATGCAATATCAAAAAATTTTAATAACATGAGGATTTTCATATATTCCATGGATAATTTTCGTCACCATTCAGACTTTATTGAAAAATTGAGGAACTGAAAATTCTGCGTTAACATTCACAATATTATATTTCTGATATGGGTACAGAGTGTTTCAGCATAAGATGTTAATCCTTGAAGTTCTGAATCCTAAGGAGATTTTAAAAAGAAATGTTTTCATGAACCTATGTCCTAAACCCCGTAACATTTTAGTTAGATGGTTTTGAAGTTTCAAGAAAAAGAAGTTTTTTGATCATAACTTTAATAACTTCATAGATATTTTCCTGAAATTTGGCACATGCCCTATTAGCATCAACAGCCATTTTTTGACGCAGAAGATTTTTTGCGCGCATGTTCTGTGGAACCTCACGTTATCATTTTGTCCAAATGTCTGTAATTTTCGAATTTTTTGCCGAAAAGTTCGTTAATGGGCATAATCGGTCCAATGGTTTCCGAATGATAATTTTGATTTCAACCAATACAAATACGATCGAATCGAAGCTTGGTGAGTAGTGGTAGAATACAAACCTAAAGACGTTCGTGAAATTTGATGAGAATCGTGCATCTAAGAAATTACTAAAAAATATTATTTATGTCACGATAACCTGAGAATGGACAGAGATAGCGACTTGCAATTTTTAGGTTAAGTTGTGCATCTGAATCCGACATTTGGGTTCGGTAATAGGCATAACCGGCCAAACGGTTTTGGAGTAAAACCCATCTAAATTTGGTTGTTATTTTCCCAATAACTCAAAAATTACGAAACCGATCCAATTTAATTCCAAAATGCCGACTCAAAAATTTTTGCAAAAATTTCGAGAGCATCGCACTACTAGAAAATTTTCAAAAATTCATTGAAAATCATTGAAAAAAATTCCATATATCAGAAAATATTCGTTATAGCCTTATTAATAATCCTGTAAACAGGGTGAGCATCTAAGTTGTACATTCATTTTAACCATAGATTCCTCTAATCAAATGAAACACTCTTTATATTTATCATTTTTCCAAATTTGTCTCAGGTAGAAAGATATACGGTGGGTTTCACAAAGCTTTAACTTCTCTTAATTGCCAAATCAGTGTGATTCAATGACAATTTCCAGTTCATTTTTGATGCAACCACCGAATTAAATCCACAGTTAAGCTAATCGAAGCTTCGTGAAACCCACCATAAAGGTGTTGGAATTTCAAAAATAAATAAGTTTTTATTTTGTACCTTTTACATGAATAAAATGAATGTTGGTATGGAGGTTCCAGTAACTATGACACATATTCTACAAATATGATTTTTTTCTACTTCCACTGGTTTCATAAAACTAAATGTAATTAGCATAAAAACGCAGAGGAATGTTATCATGAGTAATCTCAAGAATACTAAATCATTTTATGAAATTACATTATTCTTCATCATTTCTCCTCACACACACCGTTTCCGAGATATTCTTCATTGAATGTTATTGAATAAAAAATTCCAAAAATTTTACTTTTTTGTATCCGACCCTTAGCGTTGGAAACCCGAATCAAGCTGTAAATCACGTTGCCCAATTTTTTCTCCTTTACCTTCGATGAAATCTTCAAACAATTGAAACTTTTCACTTGAGCCGAATCTGGAAAAATAGTTAATAGTCTATTTGATGAGAGGAATCTATGGTTAGAACTAATGCACAACTTAAAGACTCATCGTGTAACATACAATGCTCTGTTTATATACCCAAGGATGTAGGCAAGAATCATAATACCCCTAGACAACGATAAAAACTTCTTAAACGATTCATTCGCTCATACGCATTCCCTCTACGTTTCGCTGACGGCTATGACATTTACACAATGAGCGTTATCCAAATAGAATAGTTGCGTGAATGATTTCAGAAACTCACTGAATAAATACCCGAATCAGCTCAACTTGAAGAAACCATAGTTTTTTTAATTTAATGAATTTCTCAAATAAAATTAATTTAAGTATGGATAATATTCAGAGACATAATCTAATATTTCTAGCAAATTGGATGTATAGCAACAAATAATTTGTTTACTTAGATATCTAGCTTATTCATTCTGATATTTTGTATAAAAAATTGGTTCAAGCACTGACGAGAAGTCAGGAGCTTTTGCGGGTATGTTCTATTGTCCATTCTCCTGTATTGGACACTCTCAATCGAATTTATCATGGTGAATTCTATTGTCCGTTCTCCTGTTTTGGACTTGTTTTGGATTTACCAAGGTAAATTCCGATTAAGAGCGATCAATACAGCAGAATGGACAATAGAGCTTACGCGCAAGAGCTCCTGAAGTCAGTGCTTGAACCAATTTTATTTTTCGTAAATATTTTTAGAATTTTCTAGCAGTACGGTTCTCATAAAATTGTACACACGTCTATATGTCGATATTCTACAACTAGTTAGCATGCTTCAATTCGATCGAGTCTATATTTTTTGACTTACCGAGGAAATAATATTCCAGATGGATATAACTCCGAAGCCGCTGGGCCGATTAAGGCCAACAGTGAACTTAACTCTCCCATTCAGATGCGCAACCTACCCAGAAAATTGCAAGTTCCTATCTCCTTCCGTTCGAGAGTTATCGAGGCAACGGTCACCTATCCAGCTACTGAACTCACACAAGCCTGCTCGGGTCTCCAACAATATAGATCCGATCGTGTTCAAACTTGGCACTTGGTAGTAGAGTTAGGTTCTGAAGGCTCTCGCAGAATTTCAGTCAAGTCGGATGAATAGTTTCTGTTATTTAGGATTTTTTTCAATGATTTCTTGAAAATTTTCTAGAGATACGATCCTCACGAAATTTTGCAGGAACTTTCGCGTTAGCATTCTACAACTAATAACCATGTTTGAATCGGATCATTTTTATATTTTTCGAAGTATTGAATAAATAACAACCAAATTTCAGATAGGTATAACTTCAAAACAGTATATCCGATTATGCCTATAAACAAACTGAAATGTTGCATTCAGATGCGCAACCTAACCTGAAAATTTCAAATCGCTATATTTCCGTTCTCAGGTTATCGTGACATAAAAAATATTTTTTAATCATTTTTTTCAGAAATTCTAGTAATACGATTCTCACAAAATTTCACGGACGTGCTAAGGTTTATATTCTACAACTACTCACCAAGTTTCAATTCGATCAGATTCAAATTGGTCGAAAACAAAATTATTACTCGGAAACCATTGGGCCGATTATGCCCATTAACGAACTTGTCCGTCGTATTGGGATGCGCCACCTACCCTGAAAATTTCAAGTCGCTAGCTCTTTCCGTTCTCAAGTTATCGTGGCAACGGAAGGACGGCCGGACAGAATCAAATTTGACCTCGAATTCTTCATCAGGTAGTCGAACCAAATCGTTTGAGACCATTTTCGTCAAAAAATTCGAAAGTTACAAACATTTTGGGCAAAATACTTTATATATTTGTACAAATTTGGAGATGAATCAAAAGAATTTCTTGAAATTTAGTGTTTTTTCTGTACCTAATTCTTGAGATATGATATAGGTAAGTACACGAAATTCGGTATATACTCAAATCAATATTTTACTAGGTTGAATGTGTCGCCCATCCAGGTACTAAACTCGTCCAAGGCTTTTTTGCTCCCAGGAAATAAATTAATATTTGCTCAATATTTCCCACAATATTGGCCTATTCGATTCTGGCGAGAACTTGACTGTAAAATAAGATTGAGAAGGCTCTTGCAAAATTTTACCGATATCTGACGGGTAGTTTCTGAGATACAGAAATTGTTTCAATAATTCAATTTTCTAGTCACGAAATTTTGCAAGTCTGTGTGACTGTATTTTCCAATTAATTACCGGGTTTGAATTCAATCAGATCAATATTTTTCGAGTTAATGGGAATACAAAATTTCTGATAACTGCGAAACCACTTATTGGCGTATTTTCAGCCAAATATTTGAAAACTACGGATATTTTGCGCAAAATTATAGCTCCACTCCGCTCCTCCCAGGGAAACAAGCTCGACAAAAACGAATTCTGAATGGATACATTTATTCATTTAGATCCTGTTCATTCAATGATTAGTGGGATCTTACTAAGTTAGTTTCAGATCTTCCATGCAAACTTCAAGTTCCTAAGTATTGTTTTTTGCAAGCTATCGTGGTCATAAACGACTTACCGGATAGCCAGAATTGATTTTGAACAACAGTTATCAGTAAGTCCGTTCGATGAAATCTTCTGCGACCATTTTTGGTTGAGAATCTGAAAACTGTATACATTTGGGTACGTGCTGGCAAAATATACTTCTCGGTGGGAACAATTTTCCAAAAAATATTTGGTGATTCCCACAATCGAGACATATTCCAATTCATAAAATATTATCAATATTTCATGCTTTTATTAAGGATTCAAATTTATTTTCAGGTCACAACGATATTCTGCCATATATCAGACGTATTTTCCAAAATTCCATCACAATGCCGAGGTGGAGGTGATCTCAAATACTTATGGGGAGATGCTCTCTCCGATAATCCCAATTGTTTGGGACCAAATGATATGCCATATCCAACGTAAGTTGAGCCATGTTTGATTTATCACTTGAACCTGATCATAATCCACTCAACATTTCGATAATGATGACATGTTATTTATTTCCATGTGTAACAAGAAGAGGTAATATTGATTTCCATAATATATGGGCTGATTATGACGCCCCTGTGAGTGGAACTAGTTTGAATCTCAAGAAAAGTTAACTTTTCATTATTTGTATGGGGGGTGATGGAATACATTATTCTCATGTACGATTTGTTTTCGAATTCCCAACAACCGATTGCAGTACCACCTACCCCGTTCTGTTCTGATTCTATGTCTCCCTAGCCCCACTCAAACTCATACACAAAATTTAATCAAGATCAGTCAAGCCGTTTTTGAATTCCAGTAGACCGATTGCATCGCCACC
Organism: Halyzia sedecimguttata; assembly: GCA_937662695.2. Lineage (NCBI taxonomy): Eukaryota > Metazoa > Arthropoda > Insecta > Coleoptera > Coccinellidae > Halyzia > Halyzia sedecimguttata. The sequence goes on along the minus strand of OW569413.2, from coordinate 42,924,429 downwards.
TACTGCTTCTGATATTCACCCTTTATTTACAATATTGGAACTTGATGAAAATCTTCACAACATTGATAGAATTTACTTTCGCAATTATTGAAGTTCGGCAATACCGCAATGTGCTCTGACTTCGTCTGAGTGAGAGTTTCTCGCCTTTTTCAATCGTCTTATTATAGGGGATAAAAACTCGTATCCACGTTTATCTTCTAATAATTAACGTGTTCAGAATTCAACTGAACTATCTGCGTCTTACTCGTATTCAAATCAGAACTGGCCATACCCTCGTTGTTCCTAACGGTACCTTCTCTTTTTAGCCCCCCCACACTTCGGATTTTCCGCAATCTCATAAGGTAGTACTCAATTGGTGATTTCCTGGCTGTAAAATTATGTTTTGAGGCTCTCGCAAAATTTTAGCGATATCGGATGCATAGTTTCTGAGATACAGAATTTTTCCCTATGATTTTTTCAAAATATTGTAGTGATAAGATGCTGGTAGAATAAAAAAAAATTATGTTATTCAAAAATTGCTCCTTGATCCTTAAAACATACGTCCCAAATTTCATAGAAATATTTTAGAGAAGTGTAAAAGTTATAAATAAAAAACATTTTTTTTTCCTATAATTTTAACACCCTGTATCTCGGAGAGGAAGCATTTCTCGACATATGTTTATATGACAAACTAGGGATCATTTTTAACGTAGAATACGTGGTTAAAATTTATTGGCTAAGATCTGGACCACCCTGTATATGATTGAGTTAAAGTTGCCATCCAGCATAAACCAGCCCTCAGACTCGTTAGAGTTTAAATCTAGAACTTCGCTGTAAAATTAGCGCTCTTGCAGAATTTAAGCGATATCTGACGGATAGTTTCTGAGATAAGATTACTTTAAAAATATTCTTCGTGTTGGTATGTTACTATAACTGAGCTTTCATTCGGTCAGAGTAGTATATTTCGAGTTATTGGGAAAACTAAATTTCAGATGGCTATAACTCTGAAACCACTTGGTGGATTTTCTCCATTAAACAACTCAGCTGGCGCATTTTAACTCCAAACCTACTCCGAAAATTTCAACTCTCTAACTAGTTGCGTTCGGGCGGAATCCTGTTGACGGTCGGCCGGACGGCATGCCGGACAGAAGTTTGACCTCGGATTCTTCATCAGCGAGTCGTAAATAATAGTTTGAGAACCTTTCTCAGCCAAATATTCGAAAATTACAGACATTTACACTCTGTTCACCTGAACCGCGTATACCAAAAATTGACGAATAAATGATATCGGATTAATCAACTCCTTACGAAGTCCTGATTCTTCCCCTCGAGTTTCTTATCGATTTTATTTACAATAGAATAGTTGCAGTTCTTGTGAAATTTACATATGGAAATCGTATATGTGTGAATCATATACGAACCATACTTTCTGAAAGGGAACGCGGAAGGAAAAGTCTAGTTGATACATATTAAATTCTTGAGTGCAGATCTGAAGTTCAAACCACATATAGTATTCAATCATTCCTTGACGTTCGGGTAAATGGAATTTTTATCATTATGCAGAACTTTTTTGAAATATTTTGTACTTTCATCCATGAAGGATCAGGGATTCAAACGAAAATATAATATATCCGATTGCATTTTCTCGAACACGTGTCTAATAATTGAGTAATTCGGCATTAGATAGAAAATATATCGAACAATTTCTATCTTTGATGATTACGTTTCCTATATGACTCTAACTGCTCTGAATTCGTATATTTTTGCGCGCATGAATTAGCATTTTGCACAAAAATCTGTAATTTACGAATTTTTAGCCGTAAATGGTCTCAAACGATTAGGTTCCACTCACTTATACATAATTCGATGTCAAAATCAATTCTTGCAATTTTTAGGGTGGGTTGTGAATCCGAATGCGATGGTTGATCGTTAATGTGCATAATAGTGCGAAAGGCTAAACCTATATGAAATTGGTTCCTCAATAACTCAAAAAATACAGATTGGATTGAATTAAATCAAGGTTATTATCTGTAGAATGCCAACAAGCAAATTTCTGCAAAATCTCACAGAATGATATAAAAAATGACCATAAATAAAAAAATGTTGTGTTCAAAATTTTATATTTTAGAAACTATCTGTTAGATTCCCCTGAAATTCTAGACAAACTTAAAGCCACCATTTTACCGGATTTCAGTTCGTTTGGCTTTCAAACTTGTATCTACTTCTGAAATTTCAAAACAAAATGTGAATCTCAGAATTGTAATAACACCTCGATGATCGAGATGTTAACGTGGTCGCCTGTAATGAAAGTCTTTTGTGAGGCGTGAGTAGACAACAGTTTTTGAATTTTATAATTCAATATCATTATTCATGGAATATTCTTAGTGATTTTTGTCTAAATTATTCATTGCATTTGTATAGATCACTATATACATATAGATATCTCTTCAAAAAACTCACGGCCGGTTTCAAAATAAGTTTTAAAGTCTCTTTAAATTTAAAGCATCCTTTAGTTGGACATTTTGAATCAGAATGTCTATCTAAAGGATGCTTTAAATTTGAAGACTTTAAAACTTATTATGAAACCGGTCGTCCCTCTTCCTACATGAATTAATTGTTTATAGTTACTGTGTAAGCGTAATACACAACTGCAAAATATTCAATAGGTAAAGGGTGTCTCAGCAAGAACTTGAATTTTAAAAATTAAAAAATATATATTTATTTAATATTTTATTAACATTTTTTTCTACATATGTATGGAGGTAGTGATGACATTCACACATGAAACGAAATATCGGTTAAATGGCCACCGTTGCTCTGTTGGCAGGTATGCACTCTTTTGATGCAATTTTGCAGTAGGTATACATTTTGCAGTAAGGGCTGCTGGATTTTACGAATTTGACATGCAATTTCTTCTTTGAGTCCCTCAGTTGTCTCAGTATGGTTCGCATAGACCTTACTTTTAAAAAAACTCGAGAGAAAATAGCCCAAAAGTTAAATTACAACTTCTTGGCAGCCAGTTTTGGTCTCCGAAACGAGAAATTACTCGACCTGAAAACATGGTTTGTAACAACGTCATTATTTCCTTTGTGGTGTGACAGCCAGTTGAAACCACATCTCATTTGAGTCCATTCCGTCCAATTCTTGCCAAAAAAAGTCTGTCAATATGGCTCGGTAACGATGACCGTCGACAGTCACGGTGGCACCTTCATCATTTTGAAAAATGTATGGTCCAATTAACCCTCCTGTCCACATGGCACACCAAACTGTCACTTTTTGAGGATGTACCGGAAGTTCTTGAATGACATGTGGGTTTTCATCTCCCCAGATACGAGAATTCTGTTTATTAACGAAGCCGCTGAGGTGAAAATGAGCCTCGTCACTAAAGATGATTTTGTTGTGATATTCATCGTCAGTTTGCAGTTGTTCCAAGATACAGCTGGTAAAGTTTCTGAGCTGTCTATGATCGTAATCCTGCAACTGTTGAGTCAGCTGGATTTGTGGAAGGTGTGAATCTTTTTTCAAAATCCGTTGAAGAGTGCTGCGATGAATGTTTAGTTCCTGGCTACGATGTCGAATGGAGGTGCTTGGTCGTGCAGCCACACTGTCTCTCACATCTGCGATGTTTTCCGCCGATCTTTTTGGCCGATAACTGTCATCTTTCAATGAAAACGTCCGCTCAAATTTTTGTATCAAATTCTCAATAGTAGGCCGCGACGGTCGATTATGCACGACGAATAAATGATCACGTAACTTGCGAATAGTCACAGTGAAATTTTCCCCTTTTTATAATGGGTTTTCACTATTGACAAACGTTCTTCCAAGCTATAACGCACCATTTTCGTAAATGTCTATGTTTTAATTAAACAAACAACAAATATTGCTGACTCAATCATTGACGGTAAAAAATGGCGCGCAATTCTAAATTCAAGTTCTTGCCCTTTATTTTCGCAAAAACTAATGTACAAAAAATATAAAAAAGCAATGACGTGGAGTCAGAACTCTTTGAGGAGCTTATTCACGTTGGCTGATTTGAATTGAATGAGGAGTGTTTCAAGCTCAGTGGATAGAGCGAGGTGGAGATCTAGTCAGAGGGTAGTGGACACCATTCACTGTCGGATCAAATATTATCAGTGCTTTCCCTAAGCTGGCGTAAGGATGCAGCAACAAAGTCAACAAATAACACAACTGACTCTCCTTAGTCACACATGCTCATAGGAGCTTCTGAGGGATCTCCTTAGGGAAGACATAGGAGAGTCAATTTAATCATAATCATGTCTATAGCAAGGGCGCAATTGCAGATTGACCTCACGTCAATGCTTTTTTAGTGTTTTTACTTCTTCCATAGCGAAGTCAATCTGCAGTGGCGCGCTTGCTATATACTTATGATTATTATTATTATTATTATTATTATGATTATACTGAGCCTCTTAGGTCTTCCCTAAGGAGATCCCTCAGAAGCTCCTAGGAACTTGTGCGACTAAGGAGGTCAGCTGTGTTCTTTGTCGACTTTGTTTCTATATCCTAACCCCAACTTAAGGAAAAGATTGTTAATTTTTGACCTGACAGTGAATGGTGTCCACTACCCTCTGACTAAACCTCCGGCTCGCTATATCCATTGAGCTTAAAGCACTCATCATTGAATTTAAATTAGCCAACGTGAACAAGCGCGCCAAAGAGTGATGACTTCACGTCAGTGCTTTTCTATATATTTTCAATTTTCTTTGACAATTCTGTCTATTAATACAGTATGGCTACTAGCTTTAACGTAGGTCGACATTGCGGTTAATTATTCTTCGAATCCAAATTGATTCAATATGGATCTTCCAAAAATAGTAATTTATTAATTGGCCCCGGTGCAGACATTTCAACTCGGAAACAACGCTATTTCCCCGAAACTGATTTGTCCGTGCACAGGTGGTAATATGGCCCTCGAGTTCCTCCCCAGTCTTTCAACTTTCAGACAAAATTTGAAAAACAATTCAAAATTCCATACATCGTTCACCCATTCATTCATTGGCCACCGTATATACACGTCCATATTTAAATCAGTTGCCCTTGTACATATGTTAGCGATCGCAATCAGATAAAACACGTGTAGGTACCGAAGTCCAATGTAAACCAGATGTGATTTTCCACGTGAGAAAACAACTGAAATAATTTGTCCGGTTTTGAATTTCTAAATTATTGGATATTTTTGAGGCTCCTAGTGGTCTGTTCTCAGTGAAATTTTGCACACCTCAAGAGGTCAATATTGTTCACCGAAATGCTACAATTAAACTCAATCCGATATTTGGTTTCGTAATTTCAAGCAAAATATTCCGCAAATAGTTAAACATTTTTTGAATTTCTAAGTCATGTTATGCTCAGGAAATTCTGCAGAAGTGCGTTGGTATTTTGCATGTAGCTACCGAGTTTTAATTCAATCAGATTAGTATTTTTCGATATTTTGTGAAAACAAAAATATCTTTTGTTTGTGTATTTTTTTTCTAATTCATAGCCATCCGATCAATACAAAACGCATGGACATAAAGATCATGATTCTACAATTTGATGCTTAATTTTTGACAGATCGAGTGATCAGTTTCGGATATAATCATAAAAAATGTTTTGAATAAAAATGCCCACAACTATGAAACCGCTGGGTAGATTTTGATCATTAACGAACTAAACCGAGATATTTACTCTCCAAAACTACCCTGCAAATTTCAACTCCTTCCGTTCGAGAGTTATCGTGCCCTTCTGGGACAATTTCGATCTACGGGGTGCTTAAGCTTTGACAAGAAATTCTTTCTGCGCGGTTGTTCCGCTTGGAACAGCGTGCTATCATTTTGCCAAGACATCTGTATATTTGGAATTTTTTGCCGAAAATGGCCTCAAAAGATTGGGTTCGACTCACTGATGCATAATTCGGGGTCAAATCCAATTCTGTCCGTCCGTCCGGCCGGCTGTGAGCATGATCACTCTCGAACGAAATGAGATAGAGAGTTGAAATTTGCAGAGTAGGTTTGCAGCAAAAATATCACGGCTAAGTTCGATAATGGGCAATATCCGATGAGTAGTTTCGGAGTTATGGGAATTATGAGCTTAAGTTATATGTCTGGATATTTCCTAAACTGCTATTTCAATCTGTCTGAAATTTAGCACCAGATTGTAGAATTACTACCTTTATATGCATGCAAAGATTTGTATAGATTCGATTACTATGTACAGACAGTTTTATGAATTTTGTTTTCCCAATAACTCAAAAAATACCGGTCTGATGGAATGGGAACTTGATAGGAAAATACAATTCAAACATGGTAATCAGGTCTAGAATGCTGACGTGTAAGTATTCGACCGATATCGCTGAAATTTTGCGAGGTCGTTCAAAACCTAACTTTACAACCAATTTGCGAGTTTGAACACGATCGGATCTCCATTGTTGGAGATCCTAGCAGACTTGTGTGAGTTCCGATATTGTAGCACGAATTTAAATATAATATCTACTCAATGAAATAAATACGGCAAGAGTATTTATGCAGTATATTCGAATATTATAAGGTACTTAATGCATTTCAATTCCGATAGAATACATATAACAGAATTACAAATTCTTTGATCTTAGACGATTCTCTCATTACTCAGTCTCAGTCATTAAAATGGTACAAAATGTATTCATATCTCAAAAAAGCTGAGAAACGGTCTATATCGATGGTAAATTCGATAACGAGTGTCCAATAGAGGTGAATGGACTATATAACATGCACGCAAAAGCTCCTGAATTCACGTCAGTGCTTGAATCAATTTTAATAAGAACAGACGATATCACAAAAACCAGTTTTTCAATGTGGTTGAAAAACTGATTGTTTTTGTCCTAAATTAACCAAAGATATCCGTAGAAATTCTTATGATTAATTCAACAATACTAGGTGTTATTTTTTCTATGTCCCTTAGTATATCTTACCAAAATGCAGCATAAAGATTTCCATCAATTTCTCATAATATACAGAAACTAGCGGACCGGATAGACGTTGTCCTGCTCGAACTTTGGATTGACTCAGTGGTATCAAAAGCTGATCAATTCTAGTGTAATAGGCATTGTCTCATTTGACAGAAGAGCCTGTATTTTTCGTGTGATTGGTGGTGAAAATAATCACCACCATGTGACAGATCACATAATTATAATTAGATTGATAACTATGTGAAATACTCACTTCAATACTGCAGCGACTCCCAGCATGTATAGTTTTTGGTTGCATTTCAAAACCCTTCACACATTAATTACACTTTAGTATAATATGTCTTCAGCTTCATTTCCACAAACAGCATAATTCTGACTGAATTTAAAATTAATAACAAATGTCAAAGTGACATCTCCAGATCTCTGAGATCTGAGAAGAGCCGATGTTCTAATAAAAGGACCAACGCATCCGCCATTTCATACCAAAAAACAAGACAAATATTCTATTACCTCGGCGCCTCCGACTGGGTCCGATTGCAACTCTAAACCATCCAAGGGCCCACTCAGAAACACAAACCAAATTTTATAAAAATCTGTCACGTCGTGTAGGTGGAGTTAGAACTCACACACACTTACAGTGGAATTTAATATACTAAGAATATTTATCTTGCGGTAGGCGATCCACGGATATTTTGATACTATATTTCATTGTTGAGCTTTTGGAAATATATTTTTACGATTTAGAAGGTTAATAAAGAATGAATGAACCATGGGCATTGACTATCAAAATTTGACATATCATGTCTCAGGAAAATAAGTTGGCTTGTATGAACACAGATCATATTATAATAATTCATAGATAGAATAATTATCGCATTATGTGAAAACACAGAAGTACGATTTGTTATTGAAATTTTGAAAAATCATATCTCCGAAAGTATTAGCTTGTTAGACTTAAATATTACATCAATGGATTCCTATGGTGAAACTTCATCATGAGAGAAACTCATTTTGAAATTTGTAATGTAAAAAAAAATTTTTTTTTTGTTACTCCGAAACCATTTGACCGATTTTGCCCAATAACGAACTTAGCCGAGATATTTATACCCCAAACCTATTATGAAAATTTCAACTGTCTAGCTCATTCCGTTCGAGAGTTATCGTGTTAACGGCCGGCTGGACAGAATCGATTTCAACCACGTATTCTTGATCAGTGAGTCAAACCAAACCGTTTAAGACCATTTTCAGCCAAAAATTCGAAAATTACAGACATTTGGGCAAATTGATAAGCACTCTGTTCCGAGGAACAAGAGCGCCAAAATGATATAGCTTGAATTAATTTTCATATTTAACAGTATAGGTACAGTCGATACAACATACAATGAATCCATTCTGAAACACATTTTTAAACTATACCACCTCAAATAAAAAGTTAATATATAGATGCATAAAATTTTATTCCCAAACCAAGAATATTGGCTATGGAAAGTTTAATCGTCTAGAATTGTACCCAAATATACTGATCCACAAAAGTTAAGGAAGTTCAGGAATTTTGAGACTGTTTAAAAAATTTCCATTTTGTTCCCAATTACTTATATAAATATGATAAATCTAAATGTTTACTCACTTATCTAACTCATTCTTTCGCCAATGTCTTTATAAGCTTCACAGTTTTAGCTGAAAATTTATATTTATGATTTGTAGTGCAAAATCAGTTCATTCAAAAAATTTCAAAAATAAAGTTCAGTAAAGAGTATGGCCTCCTCGAACATCAACCACAACCTGACATGCCTGACAACGACTTTGCATACTTTCGATCAGATTGTTGAAGTAGCCTTGGTCAATTTTTCTCCAGAGTTGCGGTAAGAGCCGTCTGAGTTCTTGAAGTATATGTGGAGGTGGTTGATGAGGATCCGAAGATTTTTGTAGCTGATCCCAAGCATGTTCAATAGGATTAAGGTCTGACGACCGAGGAAGCAGAGCAAATGTGGATAACATGGTTTTTCAGAGCTTCATCGACAATTATTCACAAACGATGGGGTGGCACAGTATCGTCCAAAAATAAGAAATTTGGCCCAATAGGAGCCTGAAACAAAGGAATAATATTGTCAATGACTTGCTGTATGTAAATCTGCGCATTCATGGTAGCATCAAGCACCAACAATTCTGTACGCCCATTAAAAGAAAATGCCTCGATTCCCCAACAGTAACTGTACCACTTCTGAACGGATGAACTCTGTGAACCATACAGACCTCCATTGATCGTTCCATATTACGTGCTCATTGGCCCATTCCAAATCGCATACTATGTTGAGTTAGTGGAATCCTCCTCAAAATTCATCGAGAGTGTAGATTAACGTCTCGAATTCTTCGACGAACTATTTCAATCGGAACCGAAACACCAGTAGGGTTCAAAAAGTACTGTTGCATGATTCTACAAGTACTCAAAGGCTCTCTACGGGTAGACACAGTCAGAAACCGACCTTGTACAAGAGTGGTAAATCTTGGGCATTCATTTTTCGGTCATTCGGTCACATTTTCAGTCACTCGATATCGATGGACGAACCGGGAAACTATGCTTTCACTAACTTCGCAACATCTCTCTGATTACATCCTGCCTCGATCATACTAATGGCCCTATTGGCTTCATCCGCACTAAAATTAAGCCAAGGCATTCTTTCAAAACACATTTGCAGATTTTGAATCAAAGTTGATTGTAAGAACGTAAAACAAAAATTCTCAGAAACACAAACGACAAGAACTTGCCTGCAGCTGAAAAAATTGTCTAACGAGGACCAAAAAAACCATTCAGGTATAAGAGAGTAAACATTTTATTTCTCATAAATGAACATTTGGTGGAAAGAATTGGCAACTTTTGAAACGGACACGAAATTTCTGAACTTCTTCAACTTTTGTGGAGCAGTACTATTACTCCAACTTTTCTGGTGCTCATTACTTCAAGAAAATAAAGTGAAAATTGATTGTAAGGTGGAATGTTCAGTTCCCGTGAAATTATCTAACGACAATGAGCAACTATAAAAACTTCCAGATTTGGGAAGTATGGAACCAAGTAAATATCTTTTAAACGAAAAGAACGATATTTATCAAAATTTTCAGGTAAGTGCATTCGAACAAAATGCATCTGATTTTTTTGTTAATAATACACTTCCGGTTCAACCGGAAATGCCATCAACTTCTTTAATTTAAATGGGACACCCTATATATTTTTACAGATTTTGATAGAGCTTGTTATTTTGAATTCGTACATACTGAGTTTAGAGTAAAAAAAATTGTAAACATGAGGAATAACTCACTGTTAGTTGTACAAATAGGTGTACATTTCATTATTTTAGAATAATGAGAAACAAAATTACTTCAAAGGTTCAAAATGCTCGCCGTTTACTTGCTGACAATATGCCATCCTATTAACAAATTCTTGAGTCACTCTTTCCAAGACTTCTCCACGTATTAGTTCACATTCATCAATAATTCTTTTTCTCTATTCTATATTTCTATTTGTTGGTCGTCTAACGTAAACACGTGATTTTAGATAACCCCAAAGAAAAAAGTCTAACGGCTAAGAACGAGAGAACGAGCAGGTCACTCTATGAATCCTCTACGCACAATCCATCGATTTGGAAAATTCGCATCCAGAAAATCCCTAACCCGTCTATCATATAAGGGAGGTGCTCCATATTGTTGAAACCAAATATTTTGTGGTAAATGCCTATTCTGTTGGAGTGCAGGAATAATTTCGTTATTTAGTAGATCCAAATACTTGTCACCATTCAAGTTTCCGTCGATAAAAAATGGGCCTATAAGCCTATTTTCGACAATTTCCATCCAAACATTCAACTTCTGTGGATCCTGGGTATGTGCTTCATGAATCCAATGAGAATCCTCATTGTGATTAACTGTTCCGTTTAAACAAAAAGTTGCCTCATCGGAAAAAACTATGTTAGAAGCAAAAATCGTCGACATCACAGATGTCCATTAGCCGTCGTTCCAGCCGTCGGTCAAAATCAATGTCTGACAATTCTTGAACCAACTGTAGGTACCTTATGCGGATGATACTTTTCACTTTTTAATATCTTTCCTACAGAACGTCGACTGATACCATGGTTTAGTACCAAATTTGTGGTGGAAGTTTGAGGTGATTCTTCTAAATCGATTGCAATATTTTGTTTAACAGTTTCATTCGTTGCAGTCCGCGGTCTTCCAGGATTTAGCAAATTTTTTACCATCCCAGTTGTATTAAAACGTTGTAATGTTTTAGTTACTGTTGAGCGTGATATAGGATTTCTCTCCGGATGCAAATTATTAAAAATATGACACACTTCTTCATGAGTTCTAACACGATCACCATAACCGATCATCATTAAAATTTCAATACGCTCTTTTTCACTTAATTGAACAATTCTAAATATTGTGAAATTTATGTCCGTCAATTAGAATTTGACACTTGGAGAACAAAAGACGTACTAAACAGTACTCGTTTATTTATTACTATGCATACAAACAACATCAATCAGTTTATCTAAATAGTTTTTGGCTCTAATGCAAAAAACTCTAAGGAGGTTGATTAAAGTGCTATATTCCTCGTTTTTACAAATTTTTTTACACTAAACTCAGTATGTATGAATTCAAAATAACAAGCTCTTTCAAAATCTGTAAAAATATATAAGGTGTCGCATTTAAATTAAAGAAGTTGATGGCATTTCCGGTTAAACCAGAAGTAAATTATTAACAAAAAATGTACATCGGATGCTTTTTGTTCCATTGCACTTACCTGCAAATTTTCATAAATATCCTTCTATTCGTTTAAAATTTATTTACTTGGTTCCATACTTTATCCCAATCCTGTATATACTTCGCCAGGCTATAGCATATTCTGTTCATACGAAAGTATTTATCGATAAAAATTCATTTCCTTATTGGTTTTCAGAATATATGCAAATTGCCAAGTTCATTGAAGAACAAACTGTCGCATAAAATCGAATGTATTTCTTTTTATCTGAACTCCCGGATTCTCTCTACTAGGGTGAATACAAAGTAACAGAATGGAAACTGTGTAGTTACAAGAATAATGAAATTCTCGAAGTTGGATTCATTATATAAATTGTTAGAATCAATAGCACCTCTATAAAATCCAAATTACAAGATGGGCTCTAAACTGTCTAGACTGTTTTAATTCAATTAATATCTAACCATTTATAATGAAGGGAAGTAATCCGAAAATTTCGATAGAAATAATGCGATTACTTGGAAGTTAATGGAACCCTATTTTGAATATTATAGAATTGGATTTTTCTCATTTCGTCGTTAGATACCATTAATTTGTATGGAGTGGGTCAAATTGTAGATTGCAGATTGTAGAGTATACATGGTCTACTGCGAATAGCTCTTCTCTTATAGATTATGTTGTAACAAATATTGACTCTAATAGGGCAACTGTTCATGGAAATCTAAGACTGACTGATCACTCTATCATATCTGTGAATTTCGGTTGTGCAAATATCACAGTAGGAGGGACAAAAATCAAGCAAATTAGAAAAATGAATGAAGATACCTATCATGGCATGAAAATTGAGCTGTTGTCCTGTCGCTGGAATTTGGATTCAGTTTATGTGGATCTGTTATTGAATGGTATAACGAGGAATTGTCTGAATGTTGTAGATCAGTTGGCGCCACAACATACTGTTAAAATAAGAGCAAACCAGGTTCCATACTATGATGATGAATTGACAAAGCAAAGGAATGAGATGTAGCCTATGAGATATTCCAACAGGGTACAAATTAAAGTAAACATAATAGGTAATTGGGAAAATTATAAGAGACTATATAAGAAATTAATATGTAAGTAGGTACACACTATTTCCTGAAAATTATTACTCTAAATTGGATTTAGGTATGAGCGATTTTGAAAATTTTCACATTTCTTTAGCATTATGCTTATTTTCATTAATTTTCTGTTCATATTAAGGCGGCTTCTTTGATTTCAACATAGAGTGTGAAAAAGCCAAATGGAATAAATTCATTATCTTGGTTACTGTACATATTCACGAAAAATCCCGAAACAGGTCAAATTCAAATCTTAAATTGTCATTCTCCTTCGTAAAAATGCGAAACCTACCTTCCACCCCCTTCGAAAGACAGGTACAGCCCCCAATTTTTCAAATAGGAAGTATGGGCTTGTGATACATCGTTTGAAAGGTCGCGTCATTATCTAATCAGAAATTTTATCACTTCCATAATTATTGCTAAACTCAAAATAGAAAAAAATCAATTCCTGTGATTACCGAAATTCATTATCATATTCCCTTGAATATTCCCAAATCTTATTATAATAATATTAAACTTATTTGCCTTCAAGATATGATAAAAATAATATGAAAAAAAAAACACAATATTGTGTTTTTCAGATGATACCATGATGAAAACTACTACTGTTGCAATATTAGTTTCTTTAGAACGCCTTCGCAAATTGTTTTGTGGTGATAAGTTTTAGTTTATAAATTGTCTAATTTGCGTTTGAATTTCATCAACTTCAATTTCGAATAATGGTTCGATTAACGGAAATACACCAAATAACAATTTTACAATTTTTTTCATGAGAAATTTTCGAATTTGCTGCCTATCAGCAGATTAAAATAGCAGCTGCTAATACAATGTATGAGACGATTTTGATAGGAGAATTTATATTTGTGAACAAATGATGGACATGTTGGATTGAATATTATCGGATGAGTGTACTTTTTCTCTCAACGGCCATGATAATCGTCAAAATTGCCGCTACTGGTCTACCAAAAATCCTCACTGGATGAGAGAGGAACACGCGAATTCCCTCAAAAGGCTAATGTTTGGACAGGAAATGTTCCAAATCATATCGTAGACCATTTTTTCATAGAAGGCAATTTGAATGGCGATAATTATTCAGCAGTATTTCAAAATTATGTCGTTCAAACTTTGACAAATTTACATCCTGATCAAGGAAATTCTCAAGTTCCACGGAATACGATATGGTACCAACTGGATGGAGTTACAGCCGGACATTGCGTTGGTAATGTAGTGGTGCAATATTTCCAAATCGGTGGATAGGAAGGCGACGAACGATCGAATGGCCAGCGCGATTCCCTGATCTTAACCCATCGTATTTCTTTTTATGGGGATATGTGGAGAGCATTATGTACGAAACTAAACCCCTTGATTTGAATGACCTAAAATATCGAATAACGCTTACGATTAGGTCGATCACTCTCAAGATCTTGAATAATGGACGAAATTCTTATTTTAGGTTAGGGTGTTGCCAAGGCGTGAATTCTTTGAACATCTACTTCATTAACATTCATAATTTTTTTGCTACTTTTGTATTACATTTTAGTTTTTGATATTTTACCAAATTTCGCTTAAACCTTGATTTTATGTTTTTCTAATTAGACTTTTGCAATAAATAGGAAAGCGATAACATTTGTTAATAGAGAATACGGAGGCCTTTCAAACGATGTATCACAAGCCCATACTTCATATTTGAAAAATTGGGGGTTGTACCTGTCTTCCGAAGGGGATTGAAAGTAGGGTTCGCAATCTTACGCAGAATAATGACAATTTAAAATTTAAATTTGACATGTTTCGGGAATTTCCATAAATTTGTACAATAAACAAGATAATTAATTCATTCCATTTGGCTTTTCACACTGTATGTTGAAATCAAAGAAGCAGCGTTATTATGAACAGAAAATTGATGAAAATAAGCATAACGCTAAAGAAATGTGGAAATTTCCTAAATCGCTTATAAATCCAATTGAGTTTCAATGAGTATGTTATCAATAGTGTGGGTCAGATTGTGAAGAGTATACTCCATTCACTTTTATAAAGTCTCCCGGTTGGCCATGAAACTTTGACACATTTCACCATGTATATTTTGATAATGTTAGGTTATAGTAATTTTCCTGTCTGATAACTACGCAACGTTGTCCTCTCTACATAGAAGTCGTAGTAATTACGTATTTTCACAATGTGAATTTACTTCGGAAAAATAATTAATTTGAGAAGATATTAGGTGAATTCAATAATTCCACAGTCCTGGCGACTGTAAAAGAAAATTGTTCCTGTGTTGTTACTGGAAATATTCCACGTATATAAACTGGTTGGAAGATTCAATTATGCTATTTTCTTGTATGGAAATCAAGAATCAAGTATTGGAATTTTATTGAAAAATAATGGATAGAATAGTCCGTCACTTTGTGATAGCTCATTTGAAAAATGGGTTCTAGCCCTGTGGACAGGAGCTTTCTGGCGCTCTAGTTCAAACAGACAAATTATATCTCCGAAAGTATTGGTTTCTCAGAGTTGGGAATTATATCAATGTATTCATATGATAGAACTGCATCCTAAAGGAAATTCAATTCAAATAATAGTTTATTTATCAAGATTAAATGAGCAATCATGAGAACGAGAACTGCACCATGGAAGAAATCAAATTAAATCTGGCCAATTTTGCCCAAAAACGAACTTAACCGAGATATTCATCTCCCTAAACTACTCTGAAAATTTCTACTACCTACCTCATTCCGTTCGAGAGTTATATCTATGTCTATGGATGAAAAGCAGTCTCACTACTCTCAGATCTCTTACTTCATGTTCCGTTCCGAAATGTAAGAATTTTCTGAGAAAACCTAATTTCGGAGCAAACAACTGAGATTTTTCTCACTTCGCTCACAATTCATCGATTGATTAGATAATGTCATGTCTCAGGAACATCATTTGACATTATGACAATTCATACATAGAATAATATCATTCTGTGACAACGTTGAAATACGATTTATTATTGAAATTTTGAAAAATCATATCTCCGAAAGTATTAGCTTGTTAGAGTTAAAAATGATATCATTGGATTCTTATGGTAAAACAGCTTATTGAAAAAAATTTAATTAGGAATTTGCCTGGTAAAAAAAAATGTTTTTTTTGTTACTCCGAAACCATCTGTCCGATTTTGCCCAATAACGAACTTAGCCGAGATATTTATCTCCGAAACCTACTCTGAAAATTTCAACTGTCTAGCTCATTTCGTTCGAGAGTTATCGTGCCTACGGCCGGCCGGACAGAATGAATTTCGACCACGGATTCTTGATCAGTGAGTCGAACCAAATCGTTTAAGACCATTTTCATCGAAAAAACGAAAATTACAGACATTTGGGCAAATTGATAAGCACTCAGTTCCGAGGAACTAGAGCGCCAAAAAATAATAAAACCTGAATAACCCGGAAGAAAAACTTCTAAACGAACAGACGTACCTATGGAATTCCCCACTTTTCGAAATACTCAAGAAATAAGCCCACAGAAGACATTTAAATATCTTGTTGCACAACTCGAAATACACCAGTTTCAAAATGTAGTTACACTACGAAACCCGAGTCATTCTTATTTCTTGTATCTTAATAAAATATAATGATAGGAAACTAAGTACAATTTCATTCGAGAGTTCAACATGTCAGAATGAAGTTTTCCTATTGCATATTTCGTTTCTTTATTATATTCGAAGATAATGGTCTGTGATAATATCTTGTCTAAAATTGAAAGTTATGTTATGATTATGTTGAGAGTAGAAATTGGCAACGTCTCGGCGAATTGTTTTGACCTTGACGATATTTCAGCAGTGCCAACCTGCCTCTGCTTTAGTTACAAAAACGTGATAGACCTAAATCATGGCCAACCGGGAGACTTTATAAAAGTGAATGGAGTACATAAAGTTGATTCAGACTGGAGTTCATACGGTATTGACATGGTGGATTGTAGAGTGGATTTATTTAAAAAGCTAGAATTGTCGGAGTTAAGGAAACATAGTATTTTCACAGAATAAGATTGAATGATCGGAGATAATGAATAGTCAGTTTCTGAAAGAGACTTTCAAAACCTTGGGATATGTAATATCAAACTTTATGAATATGTCTCTGCACAATGTAGAATTTCCCGGGTGCTTCAAAACAAGCACAGTAATACCAATACCGAAAATAAAAATACTATGGAATCTTGCAAATATTCGTCGTGGGTCCTTGCAGTATACAACAGAAAATTGGAAAGAAAAATTGATAAATGTAATTACTTTGTTCGTACATTCTTGGATTTGAAGGGAGCATTTGAAACAGTAGATAGGAATATATTAGCCCAAAAGCCCAAATATTATGGTATTGGTGATGTGGTGTTGAAGTGGTTGGAATATTACCTCAGTTTCAGGAGTGAGAACAAAAATTAAGGGGAGCTACTCACTACTTACCAGAGATAGAAAACGATCTTGGGGTACCACAAGGTAGTGTGTTAGGGCCTTTACCTTTTTGCGCGTATGTTGTGGGGAACATCGCGTTATCATTACGCCCAAATGTCTGTAATTTTCGAATTTTTCGCCAAAAATAGTCTCAAAATATTGGGTTCGACTCGCTGATGAAGAATTCGAGGTCAAATTTCAATCTGTCTGGCCGGCCATCCTGCCGTTGCCGCGATAACTTGAGAACGGAAAGAGATAACGACTTGAAATTTTCAGAGTAGGTGGCTCATGCCAATACGACGGACAAGTCCGTTAATGGGTATAATCGGCTGGTTTCCGAGTAATAATTTTATTTTCAACCAATATAAATCCGATCGTATTGAAACTTTGTGAATAGTTGTAGGATATAAAACTAAGCAAGTCTGTGAAATTTTGTGAGAGCAGAAACACTAGAAAATTTCTAAAAAATCATTAAAAAATATTTTACCCAATAATTTTTAACCAATAAGGGTTTGATCGAATTGAAACTTAATGAGTAGTTGTAGAATACAAAACTGAGGACGATCGCAGAATTTATGAGAGTCGTATCACTAGAAAATTTCAAAAAAATGATCATAGAATATTATTTATGTCACAATAATCTGAGAAAGGAAAGAGGTAGCGACTTGAAATTTTCGGGTGAGGTTGTGCATCTGAATGGGACATTTGAATTTGTTTATAGGTATAATCGGCCGAACGGTTTTGCAGTTATACCCATCTGAAATTTGTTTTTTATTTCCTCAATAACTCGAAAAATACAAAACCGATCCAATTCAAACATAGTAATCAGTTGTGGAAGGCCAACGCTAAAATTCTTGCGAAATTTCGTGAGGATAGTATTACTAGATAATTTAAAAAAAATAATTTAAAATCATTGGAAAAAAATCTATCTATCAGAAACTATTCCTGCAACATCGCTGAAAGTTTGGTTTCAAATCCTATTTCTACTGCCAAGTTCCAAGTTTGAACACGATCGGATCTATATTGAGAGTTGAGATCCTTTTTGGGCATAATCGGTCCATCGGTTTCGGAGTTATACCCACTTGGAATATTATTTCCTCGGTAACTAAAAATATAGACTCAATCGAATTGGAGCTTGGTAACTAGTTGTAGAATATCGACATAAAGAAGTGTATACAATTTTAAGAGAACCGTACCACTAGAAAATTTTAAAAAAATTACAAAAACAAGTTGGTTCAAGCATTGAGGTGAAGTCAGGAGCTTTTGCGCGTATGTCCATTCTCCTGTATTAGACACTCTTAATCGAATTTACCGTGGAAAATTCGATTGGTTCAATGTTTGAAGCAATTTTTTTTTCGTTATTTTTTAAAATTTTCTAGGTTACGGTTTTCATAAAATTGTACACACGTTGTTTACCGTGGTAAATTCGATTAAGAGTGTCCAATACAGGAGAATGGACAATATAACATACGCGCAATGGACAATATAACATACGCGCAAGAGCTCCTGACTTCTCGTGAAGATGGCACATTAATATACACCTATGATGAAACATTGCAGTTGGATGTTGAAAGGATGAATTATACATTGAGGAATTTTGAGTTATACCTTGGAACAAACAAACTAAAACTAAATATAGCTAAAACGAAGGCAATGATCATTATAACAAGATATAAACGGGATAACATTGTAGGGAATCCAGTCAAAATGATATTGAAATGGTTAATAAGATTAAGTATCTAGGGTTCATTGGAGATAGCACAATTTAACTGAATGATCATGCCGACTATGTGATGGGCAAGATAGACAAGAAACTGTATTTCTTCTCTAAGGTGTCATCTTCATTATCGATGTATGCCAGAAGAACGTGCTATAATTGCACAATAAAACCTCATTATGATTTCTGCGGGTCCCTCTTGTATCTTATTAATCAAAACAAATTGAACCAGTTACAAAAATTTAAAGAACTGTGGAATGCGGGTAATACTACGCTGTAATAGAATAACACCTATCCGGATATGCTTTGCAGATTGGAATGGCTCACAGTTTCTCAGAGACTTTTCTGTTTAACTATGGTGTTTTTGAGATAGTAAATAAATTTCAACCAGCATATTTGGTTAACTTTTTGATGACAATAATGAAGTACATTAAGGATGAATTCAAGAATGTGAGAAAGCCCTGTGGAAAGGAGCTTTGGCGCTCTTGTTCAAACTTTGACAAATCATATTTCCGAAAGTATTGGTTTCTCATAGTTGAAAATGATATCAATGGATTTTTATGTTTGCACTGCATCATAAAGAAATTGAATTAAAAAATCATGAAGTTTCGATTAACTATTGAAATTTTGAATAATCTACTCCCAAAGTATTAGTTTGTTAAAGTGGAGATTGATATCAGTGTATTCTTATGATGAAATTGCATCTGAAAATTTCAACTGCCTAGACTCTAGCTCATTCCGTTCGAAAGATATCATGTTAACGGACGGCCGGACAGAATCAATTTTGACCACGGATTCCTGATCAATGAGGCGAACCAAAACGTTTGAGACCATTTTCAGCCAAAAGTCCGAAAATTACAGACATTTGGGCAAATTGTTGGATTGACATACATCAGAAAATTATAATTAGAGAATTCTATGAATTCATAGAATTAAGAATAATTATTTAAATTTTGAAAAATCATATCTCCGGAAGTATTAGCTTGTTAAAGTTGAGAATAATACCAATAGGTTCTTATGATGAAACTGCATCTTAAAAAAAATGTTCAAACTTGGAACTTGGTGGTAGTGTTAGGTTTTGAAGGCTCTGGAAAAATTTTAGCGATGTCGGATGAATAGTTACTGATATATAGAATACTTTTCGATAATTTTCAATTTTTTGAAAATTTTCTATTCATATTATCCTCCCGAAATTCTGTAAGAATTTTCGCGTTGGCACTATACATCTAATAACTATGTTTGAATTACATCGGTTTTGTATTTTTCGAGTTATTGAGGAAATAACAACCAAATTTCCGATGGTTATAACTCCAAAACCGTTCGGCCGATTATGCCTATGAACAAACTGAATTATTGCATTACGATGCACAACTTAACCTGAAAATTTCGAGTCGCTATCTCTTTCCGTTCTCAGGTT
This sequence comes from Halyzia sedecimguttata, assembly GCA_937662695.2. Classification (NCBI taxonomy): domain Eukaryota; kingdom Metazoa; phylum Arthropoda; class Insecta; order Coleoptera; family Coccinellidae; genus Halyzia; species Halyzia sedecimguttata. The sequence continues at coordinate 42,904,109 of OW569413.2, read as the reverse complement.
ATCGTGACATAAAAAATATTTTTTAATAATTTTTTTAAAATTTTCTATTAATGCGATTCTGACAAAATCTCAAAAACGTGCTTAAGTTCATATTCCACAACTATTCGCCATGTTTCATTTCGATCAGATTTATATTGGTTGAAAATTAAATTATTACTCGGAAACCATTGAGCCGATTATACCGATCCACGAACCTGTTCGTCGTATTGGGATGCGCCACCTACCCTGAAAATTTCAAGTCGCTATCTCATTCCGTTCTCAAGTTATCGTGGCAATGGACGGCCGGCCGGCCGGACAGAATCAAATTTATCCTCGAATTCTTCATCAGGTAGTCGAACTCAATCGTTTGAGACCATTTTCAGCAAAAAAATTTAAAATTACAGACATTTGGGCAAAATGATAACGCGATGTCCCCCAGAACATACGCGCAATAATATACTTAAGGTTTTCACAAGCAAATATCAAGTTGGTTAATATAATCTATCGACCCGGCGGATGCCAGCAGGCATTCTTCTGGTCTGCCGTTATATGGCCAGTAAAAACTGACCATATCATTAAAGCGTCAAAGTTTGGTGATATGTCAATCCTCGTTTGGTCATATCATTATAACAGCAAAGGTTCCTCAAAATTTCCAAATAAAGAAAGAACTTATAGAGTGAGGGTCAAAATTATGGAATAATGGATTCATTCACTCCCCTTTCAGGCTCTCTTTTCTTCCCAAATCCTCTGTTTCAACTCCTCGATGTTATTTGGCCGATTGAGGCGAATTTTGCTTATGATATAACACCATTTGAAAAAGTCTGACGGAGTCAGATGTGGAGACTGAGCTGGCCATTCAATTAAACCTCGCTGACCGATCCACCTGTTCAGGAACACTACGTTCAGTTAATCACGCAAATCTTGAAAATAATGGAGTGGAGCTCCATCTTGTTGAAACCATAGCGTTTCATTTGGAGATCTGGATCTGCATCGTTCTAAAAAAGGACCGGCAACGTTGGAATCAGGTCGTTCCGTAATAAATCCAATTATTTTGGACCTGGTAACTGTCCTTCAATGAAAACAGGCCCTACAACCCTGGTCCTAACAGTTCCAGCCCATCCATTCAATTTTTCAGGAAATTGTGTATGAGCCTCCATCATCCAGTTCGGATTGTGATCTGACCAATAGCGGCAGTTTTGTCTGTTTGACAGTTCCATTCCAATTGAATTTTGCTTCGTCACTAAATCAAATTTGAGGTAGAACGCTCCTTATCGGCCTGGCAAATTTCGATAATTTTTTCGCAAAACTGACTTCTGCGGTCAAAATCGTCTCTATTCAGTTCGTGTATTAAATTAATCTTGTATGGTTGCAATTTATGGCATTTTATTTTCTCAACACCGATTTTTGCGATTTATTGTTATTTGCCGCTATAGTTCTCGAAAGCAAATGAGGATTATCCTCCAACTCTAATAAAATGTTCAATTCTATTTCCTCTGGAATTACCAATTGACCACTCTTTGGATGATCCTTCACGTATCCGAAATCCTCATACTTACTGATTATTGCATTAACAGCACCCCGAGTTACAGGTTCAGCATCAAGATATTTTTCATTGAAATAATCACAAACTTCTTGATGGGTGTACGTGTTCTTCCTCCACAACCCCTAATAATCTAAATAATTATTAATAGTCTAAAATATTATTTCTTAGTTTCAGTAGCAGTAGGTACTATAATATATTTTTTATATTTAAAAAATTACATTTCATGTAATAGTTGTATTTCATGAAATGGTTTGCCACATTGTGGTGTTATCAATTCTAAGATCTGGCTCCGACATACCAGCCATATATACCGGGTGGCCCACCAGAGACGCGGAGCTCGTTTTGAGGGAGTAAATGAAAATATTTTGGGAATTTTTTTTTGTGATGTGTGTAGGGTGTTCGAAAGTACAATTTAAAATTATTTTCATATATACAGAGTGTTCGAAAACAAAGATATAGACCAAAGTTACATTTTTTTATTGTAACACCGTGTATTTGACCTCAAAAATGGAATGGCAAGCTCAAATTATGATGACTTTCTTCAGATCACTTTATACCTTAGAAGTACCATTTACGAGAAAATGGCGAAAAATTGAAAATATGGAGTTTTTTTAAGACATATGAGCTACTTCTATACAGACAAAAAAAAATAACTCTGGAATATACAGAGTGATCATATTAATTTTCAAACATCAACTTCAAATAATGGTCAAAAACTTTCTTATTTCAAATGGCACACCCGGTATTTTTATATCTCGTTGAACGTAAAAATTAATTTCGAAACTATCTTCGCAAGGTTTTCCTACACCTAAACCTGATAGTTTTCTCATCAATTTTTGACCATTATTTGTAGTTGATGTTTGAAAATTAATTATGATCACTCTGTATATTCTAGAGTTATTTTTTTTTGTCTATATAGGAGTAGCTAATATGTCTACTTAAAATTAAAATGTCTGTATCGCTGGCGTTACTGGTTTCTTCATTAATTAATATTTAAAAAAACTCCATATTTTCAATTTTTCGCCATTTTCTCGTAAATGGTTCTAATGCATAAAGTGATCTTAGGAAACTCATCATAATTTGAGTTTGCCATTCCATTTTTGAGGTCAAATACAGGGTGTTACAATTAATAAAATGCAACTTTGGTCTATATCTTTGTTTTCAAACACCCTGCATATATGAAAATAATTTTAAATTGTGCTTTCGAACACCCTTCACACATCACAAAAAAAATATTCCAGAATATCTTCATTTACACCCTCAAAAGGAGCTCCGCGTCTGTGGTGGGCCACCCGGTATATTGGAGGGGATACAAATTAGTAGGAATAGAGGAATACTGTTTCAATTTTATATCTCAATCTTCTCAAATATTCTGTTTTTTACAGTGCAGCCATAGAGAGATCTCTAAAAACGAACATCTGGGGTGGAAATTCCCGGAGGGGAAGATCTCAAAAATCTACGATAGATCCATTTGTTACCAGAAAGGCTCTTTTAAAAGCCCATGAGTTCAGTATGGAGGGAGACGAGGGACTAATTTCAAGAAGAGGTAAGCTGATATTAAGATGCACAAAAAAATATTATCCTGTGGCAATTTCTATTTTTTGTGACATGTTAGAGGCAGTTTCACGCTCGGAATTTCTGTAACAGTCCTTCGTTTCATTCTCTTCATTAGACTCGTATGAATTGTTTTGTCAGATATGCAGAATAACTTTCCGGGTAGGTAATGTAATATTCTGTAGGTATATGTTTCGTTGCAATCAAATGAGAGCACTTTTCAGTGCATCGCAGATATATTTGGGTACATTCGAGGATAAATCTTAGAATAGGAAATCAAACTCTAAAAACATAATTGTAGATGTGAAGTGACTACACAGAGCGAGACGAAGGTGCAAAGATGCAAGGTTTTCAAGAACATTCAGGGTGTACCGTGAGTAGTGGACCAATGAGATATGGGTGATATAGGGAGTTTATATCTGACAAAAATATTAAAGTTTATTGTCCTGGGTAGAGTGTCTCAACTCGAAAATGCATGAATGAAAAAGGTATCTAATGACTGCTTTTCACTGCTTTGACAAATCATTCCATACCTCCATTGACGGCAGGCAGAGGACTGTCAAAGAGATTCCGAGGCTGAGTTTGGGCCTACTCTGATTAACAGATGCCTCCTCCAATGAGGTGAACTGTGCTAATTGCCAATAACTAAAAAAGACAAACGGTGAAATATTTATTGATTTTAACTAACAAAAAATATTCCGCGTGGCCGGGTAGATCACCTCATCGCTCAGTGTTCCCCAAACAGGAAATCATCATTCAAGGACAGACACAAACCCGGGTTTCATGATTATTACCAATGATCAGTGTGATTTAGCCAACACTGAATGACAACCGAAGGAGTTCCAGGAAACTTAATACCATCAGTTGCGAACTGATAAAGGGAAACAATACCACCAGCGGCAGCTATGGAAATCCTCACGATGATCCTCTGCGATGAAGAAACCTTGTAGTTTAGTCAATCTGGCAAAAATTAAATCGTTCCGATACAGAAAATAACCAGTGGCTGAATCTTTGTTAATAGTTGGAGAATGATGTTAGAAAAGGGTTTATTGGGTCGGCCCCGTTGGACCGTGATGAGTGTTTTGAAAAACTCAAAAAAATTTTGAAATGCATTTATCTCGTGATCTATGCATTTCACAGAAAAATTTATTCAAGAAAAAATGTAGAGGACATCGATATCTACAATTAATCTCATTGGTGCTATGCCGTACAACAAAAAATGCACGCAGTAGGTGGCGCTAAAGTTCCAAAATAAGAGTTTTTCCACTTTTTTGCTATTAAATTTTCTTTTTTCAACCATATTGTAAATGTAAATGTTGTTCCTTTTAATATTACGAACAACTTTTATTCAAACATTTTTTAAATACAACTTACCGTTCGAAAGTTATAGTGTAATACAGCGCTGCGTTAACATCGCAGTGCTGCTAACGGTATTTTTCTCGGTCCTATTTTTTAAAATATTATGATGAAAAATTTGAATTTACAATTTAAATATACATAAACATACCAACTTTTATTGAAAACAATCTTTTTTTGTAATTTTGATCCGCCATATTAGTTGCCACTTGGAATTTTAAAAATATCACAAATTCAGTGACTCCAAAAACATATATACACAAATTTTCACATCAATTTAACTTATACAAAAATGTAAGGGTGAAAGGGTTAATCAAGTGTAAAATCCATATTTGTACTTTATCATCGTTATAAAATGAAAAAAATGTACATTAAAAGAAAAACGCTATTGTATGTACCAATAAAATTGATGTTATATAATGATGTTATTGAATTTGTTTTCGTCAACCTAATCCAAATTTCTCGAAAAGTCAATGAAATCATTTTAATTGTTAACATTTTTCATAAATTATTTTATAAGAAATCATTTTTCATAACAAAAATAAAGATTTGAAAACTATTTCCGTTCAATAAAATAATGTATAAAAAAATTTGATCAAAAGCTATAATTATTCATAATAATTTACAATCGCTAATTGGAAATATTACAAACAATGTTACAAACAATATAAATTATTACATCTTGATCAAAACAATAAAGATACGTCAGTTATATGCACCACAGCTGTCCTCATACTTTGTGAAATAGTTGTAATGGAATTTTCAAACTTCAGCAAGCTGTAGCTTCAAAACGGTAAGTTGTATGTAAAAAATGTTTAAATAAAAGTTGTTCGTAATATCAAAAGGAACAACTTTTACATTTACAATATAGTTGAAAAAATAAAATTTAATAGCAAAAAAGTGGAAAAACTCTTATTTTGGAACTTTAGCGCCACCTACTGCGTGCATTTTTTGTAGTACGGCATAGCACCAATGAGATTAATTGTAGATATCGATGTCCTCTACATTTTTTCTTGAATAAATTTTTCTGTGAAATGCATAGATCACGAGATAAATGCATTTCAAAATTTTTTTGAGTTTTTCAAAACACGCATCACGGTCCAACGTGGCCGACCCAATAAACCCTTTTCTAACATCATTCTCCAACTATTAACAAAGATTCAGCCACTGGTTATTTTCTGTACCGTCGAAATGCCAGATTGACTGAACTATTGAGCGATGTTCTGCGACGTTCATTATGTTGCCTAAGAGGGCCAGGGACGACAAAGCTGTCTACTTATATAGACACTAGCTGGCCCGGCAGACTTCGTACTGCCCTCCAACTCCAACTCCAACTCCAACTCCAACTCCAACTCCAACTCCAACTCCAACTCCAACTCCAACTCCAACTCCAACTCCAACTCCAACTCCAACTCCAACTCCAACTCCAACTCCAACTCCAACTCCAACTCCAACTCCAACTCCAACTCCAACTCCAACTCCAACTCCAACTCCAACTCCAACTCCAACTCCAACTCCAACTCCAACTCCAACTCCAACTCCAACTCCAACTCCAACTCCAACTCCAACTCCAACTCCAACTCCAACTCCAACTCCAACTCCAACTCCAACTCCAACTCCAACTCCAACTCCAACTCCAACTCCAACTCCAACTCCAACTCCAACTCCAACTCCAACTCCAACTCCAACTCCAACTCCAACTCCAACTCCAACTCCAACTCCAACTCCAACTCCAACTCCAACTCCAACTCCAACTCCAATTCCAACTCCAACTCCAACTCCAACTCCAACTCCAACTCCAACTCGAACTCGAACTCCAACTCCAACTCCAACTCCAACTCCAACTCCAACTCCAACTCAAACTCAAACTCCAACTCCAACTCCAACTCGAACTCCAACTCGAACTCCAACTCCAACGTGAACTCCAACTCCAACGTCAATGCAAACCTCAACGCCAACGACAACTCCAACCCTAACGCCAACTCCAATTCAAATTGATCGTAGCACTATCTGTCGGGACAAACTAAAATTAAAATAGAATAATATTGAATGCGATGATAGCGCCATCCGTCGAATCTGATGTAAAACATTCTAAAATCAAAAACTCCTTACAAAAAAAAAACATCTGAATTCACAAAATTATTTATACACACTTCAAAACTCTTTAAAAAATAATTACATTTAATATTTTAATCAGCACATGAATTGAATAACAAATTAATCGTAGCACCATCTGTCGGGACAAACTAAAATTGAATGCGATGATAGCGCCGTCCGCTGGATCTAATGTAAAACATTCCAAAATCAACAACTCCTTATAAATAAGAAATTAATTGAAAAAACATTTTCCAGTAGACCAAATTGTAAATCTAAACCATTCTCGAATCTCCACGAACACACACAAAAAATTTCATCAAAATCGGTCTAGTCGAAGTTACACATCGCGTTGCAAATTGGCGGAGGTGCCAGGTATACCATCAAAGAAAGGATAATTATGATGAGCAATGAAAACTTTGGTTTTTTAGTAAATCTAAACCATTCTCGAATCTCCACGAACACACACAAAAAATTTCATCAAAATCGGTCCAGTCGTTTAGGAGGAGTTCAGTCACATACACACGCACCAAGAAATATATATATTAAGATTAGGTGCATTTGGTCATTACATCGCTGAGCTGGTAAGATCGAGCGGATTTTATGATCACGTGATTTTCGAGCCTTTCAAGCGTCTAGGAATATCCAAACGCGATTGTTTATTCTGAGTTTGGAATTCTAACCTAAATAGACTGCTTCCGTCATATTGAAATTTCAAAAATATGAATAATGAATTATTATTCAATCTATGACATATAGGGAAAAGATGATGATACTCGATAGCGATTCAGAAGATGAGGAAATCAACCATGAAGAAAAAATATCGTATTTTGCCGAAGTTGAGATTTACAGATAATCAATTTAGGTATCATTTTCGAATAACTCCGGTCGCCTTTGAAGAATTGTTACTAAAATTGCATGAGGTTCATGAAGATAACGTGCATAGAGGCCAACCTGAAGTCGCAATGGAGAAGCAAATAATGATTTGCGTGTGGTACCTTGCTAACATAGAGTCATATTTAAAAAAAACATACGTTCTTCCATATGTATTTTCATAACAGAAACGCTTTCTGTTGTTCCTTGGCAAATTTCGCATTCATAAATAATTCTCAAATTTTTTTGGGTAATTATTTCGTTGGACGTTTGCCGATTATATTGACATTGAAAATGAAAATAGTTGACAGCTTGATCCGCTCCACCGATTTTCTCGGAGCTTTTTAAGTGACGTCCGAGCGATCGCTGAGGTAATAACCTAACACCATTTTGATCACTCCGTGTACTCGATTTGTAAATAACAAACACGATCGAGCGATCCAAGCGTTCAGATGTATTTAACAAATGCACCTCTTTATGGACTGAAAACACCCGGTCTAGTGTAGTTAGATAAACCACCAACCAGTGAACATTCAATGAGATGAACTGTGCTAACTGCTAATAACTTTGTGTCTGCCCTTGAATGACGCTTTACTCTTTAGGAAACACTGAGCGATGAGGTGATCTATCAATCAATAAATATTTCACCGTGTGTCTTTTTTTAGATGGCTCTATGGATGTCAGTGCTGGAATATAGGGGGTGAGGCCTAGAAAAGCTTTGAAGCTGAGCTTGGGGTTGCATGCCAGAGTATTTCAGGCATAAATCGTAGCTATCGCGGCATGTGTGAGGGAAAATATTATTTGAGCCTCTAAAGTGTCAATCTATAATCTCTCAGATAGCCAGGCCACCATTAGAACATTACAGTCCTATAAAATAAGTTCTAAACTCGTTTTGGACTGTCATAGCGTACTAAATAGCGGCATTCACACATACACACTTCCCCAAACTCCTGTAGCGTGAAGGAAAGCGTGCGAGTAAAATCATCGCGCAATCCTCAGGGAATGATAGTGTAGCCAAAAATATGACGCCGCGCTCTTCTTCAAGAAAGCGTGTCGACTTGTCTGCGTGAAGGAAAGAACGTATGTGTGAAGGGGAATCTCGCGCGCAATCCCCGGATTGATGGCAACATTGATCAATGGACAAATAAAAAAAAGAGGGTTTGGGTGAAAGACTGTCGACGTCGTTTGTGCCATTCGCCGTTCATATCTGAGCTACAGGAAAATCACCCACAAGATTTTATTAGTTACTTAAGAATGAGCTCCTCAGCTTGAAAGATCATCAAGTTATTAAACAATACACACACATGAGGAGAAGTATCAGCGCTGATGAACGCTTAATAGCAAATATGACTGATTGTACTCATCGCATTTATTTTTCCACAAGCACTGGAAAGATTTATACAAATTGATAAAATCTGTGATAAGTTCTTTTCACCAAGTCGAACGTCCATAGTTAATGGGAACTTTAGGTAAGAGAAGGTGGCATGATGGAAGATGCGTATTGCCTTTCGACTACCAAGTTGAGACTGCCCGAGCTTTCTTTTACGAAAGAGCAAACGCAATCCCCCACTCCAGGTTCACCCTTTACACATACACGCTTTCCTTCACTCTTTCCTGTTTGAGGCCCTTTCTGTACGGAAGAGTGTATATGTAATGGCCGCTATTGAGCTGGGAGCACGCAATAAGGTAATAGTGTTGTGGGTGCTAGCTTACGAGGGAATAAGGGGCAATGAGTAGGCTAATATCTTTGCCAAGGTGGGAACGACATCTCCTCTAATAGGCTCTAAACCAGCTTCTGATATCGGGACTCAACTCAATGCAGATTATGTGACGTGGAGGACGAAACTGCCAGCTATATCCTCTTCAAATTCGAGGCTTGTATATATATTTGTATATTGTTGTAGGGGGTAACGTTGCACTGCGACCTTGAGGTCTATTGTGCCCCCCTTCAGAGCTGTCGATGTCATTATCATCTACAGCTCTCCTTCCAGTTCCACAGTTCTGATGATCTGTAGTATCTGGGATGGCTTCAAGGAGGCTACGTCTTCGCTTCTGCAGATTTCTTGCCCAAAGCATTCCTTGCGTTGATTTGAGTATTCCATTATCCTCCCAACAGAATCTGCACTCGTCAGTTTCTGCTAGCCCTAATCTCATCATATGCTTCCTGAGGCCGCAGTGCCCTGTGAGGAAGCCAGTGAGGAGGTGCAGCGTGTTCTTACTGAGGTCCAAGTATTTTTTGGATCTGATAGTATCAAAGTTCCGGAGGAATTTCTTGGAGTGATACATTCCGGGGAGAGATCTCCAGAAAATACCTCTACCAATTTCTTCTTTCGTCCATAATTCACTTTTGTAGGTTTATCTACCAACCCCACAATAAGGTTCCGGGCCAATAAAGGGGATTGTGCTCCTTTCTTGGCAAGTGTGTTGGCCTCGTCATTTCCTATGATTCCCGCGTGACCAGGAACCCAGACCAAGGAGACCCTGTTGTTCTTGCCAACTTCATTGAGTTTTCTTCGGTACTCCCATATTAGCTTGGATTCGATAACATGGGAGCTCAGAAATTTAATAGCAGCTTGACTGTCAGAGTGGATTGCAATATCACATCTCTGATATTTTTTTTCTAGGTTCATTTCCACGCATATTTCTATTGCAAGTAATTCTGCCTGAAAGATGCTCGGATAGGAGCCTAGCGATAGTGAGTATTTTGTACCTGGTCCATATACTCCAGCGCCAGCTCCTGTAGTGGTTTTTGAACCGTCTGTGTACCATTTAATGGCATTTCTTTTAAGAACTTGTGTGGTGGATTCCCTGTCCCAGTCCTTATTACTACCAAGCATCGTAGTGAAGTTCTTTTCGATGCTTGCTTTCTTGATCATTTCGTCACTAGGAAGATTGGCTGATGAAATGAACCTGGTAAGGGAGGACCATGCTTTCTAGTTTTTAATACTCTCATTACCTGTCCCTCTCCTAGATATTCTGAGAATGGCTTCATGGGCCATTTTCTCTATCACTAGATGAAGTGGTGAAAGATTTGTTGTAATCTGTGCCCTGGTAGGACAGGTTCGAAGCTTTTTCCGGCATTAGAACTAGCATATTGAGCTTTGTTGACGAAGATGACTTATTTTTACGGGAGAATTTAATTAACAGACTCATGGAGTTCATAGAAAAATCCAAGCTGTTTTCAAACTAATCCTAAATTAGTGGCAGGCACTGTACTTCCTTCTGGATATGTATTGTTGTGCCTAAGAACACCCCAGTAATCAATCAAACAATTGGCCTAGGTCTTGTAGTTTCAAAGTTATGATTAACTTAAACAATAAGTTGAGGCTGTCTTATTACGTACACGAAATTTTGAATTTAACAAAATATACTTTTATTGTGCGTATGTTCTGGGGAACATCGCGTTATAGTTATGCCCAAATGTCTGTAACTTTCGAATTTTTTGACGAAAATGGTCTCAAACGATTTAGTTCGACTCCCCAATGAAGAATTCGAGGTCAAAATTGATTCTGTCCGTCCGGCCGTTGCCCACGATAACTTAAGAACGAAAAGAGCTAGCGACTTGAAATTTTCAGGGTGGGTGGCGCATCCCAATACGACGGACAAGTTTGTTAATGGGCTTAATCGGCCCAGTGGTTTCCGAGTAATAATTTTGTTTTCAACCAATATAAATCCGATCGAATTGAAACTTAGTGAGTAGTTGTGGAATATGAACTTAAGCACGTTTGTGAAATTTTGTGCGAATCGTATGGCTAGAAAATTTTAAAAAAATTATTGAAAAATATTTTTGTTGTCACTATAACTTGAGAACGGAAAGAGATAGCGGCTTGAAGTTTTCAGGTTAGGATGTGCACCAGAACGCGACATTTCAGTTCGTTTATGAGCATAATCGGCCAAACGGTTTTAGAGTTATAGCCATCTGATATTTTGTTGTTTTTTGTTCCTCATTAACTCGAAAAATACTGAACCGATTGAATTCAAACATGGTAATTAGTTGTAGAATGCCAACGCGAAAATTCTTGCAAAATTTCGTGAGGATAGTATTTGTAAAAAATTAAAAAAAAATCAATGAAAATTGAAAAAAAAATTCTATATATCAGTAACTATTCGTTTGAAATTGCTGAAATTTTGCAAGAGCCTTCATAACCTAACTCTACAGCCAAGTTTCAAGTTTTAACACCGTCGGTTGAATATTGTGTGAGTTCAGTAGATTGCTGAAATTTTGCAAGAGCCTTCATAACCTAACTCTACAGCCAAGTTTCAAGTTTTAACACCGTCGGTTGAATATTGTGTGAGTTCAGTAGATGGGTGACCGTTACCTCGATAACTTTCGAACGAAAGGAGATAAGGACTTGCAATTTCCAGGGTAGGTTGCGTATCCGAAAGGGAGAGTTGGGTTCGTTTTTGGGCATAATCGGTCAAACGGTTTCCGAGTTATACCCACCTGGAATATTATTTCCTTGATAACTCAAAAATAAATATTCGATCGAATTGAAGCTTGGTAACTAGTAGTAGAAAATCATCATAAAGACGTGTTAATTTTGTAAGAACCGTACCCCTAGAAAATTTGAAAAAAATGACGAGAAAAAAAACTTTAAGAACCGCACCCCTAGAAAATTTCAAAAAAATCACGAAAAAAAAAATTGGTTCAAGATCTGACGTGAAGTCAGAAGCCTTTGCGCGTATGTTCTATTGTCCGTTCTTCTGTATTGGACACCCGAATTTACCATGGTAAATTCGAATTAAGAGTGTCCAATACAGGAGAATGGACAACATAATTTACCATGGTAAATTCGATTAAGGGTGTCCAATACAGAAGAATGGACAAAAGAACATACGCGCAAAGGCTTCTGACTTCACGTCAGTGCTTGAACCAATTTTGTGCGCGTATGTTCTGGGGAACATCGCGTTATAGTTTTGCCCAAATGTCTGTAACTTTCGAATTTTTTGACGAAAATGGTCTCAAACGATTAAGTTCGACTCCCCAATGAAGAATACGAGGTCAAATTTGATTCTGTCCGTCTGGCCGTTGCCACGATAACTTGAGACCGAAAAGAGCTAGCGCCTTGAAATTTTCAGGCTAGGTGGCGCATCCCAATACGACGGACAAGTTCGTTAATGGGCATAATCGGCCCAGTGGTTTCCGAGTAATAATTTTGTTTTCAACCAATATGAATCCGATCGAATTGAAACTTGGTGGGTAGTTGTAGAATATGAACCTAAGCACGTTTGTGAAATTTTGTGCGAATCGTATGGCTAGAAAATTTTAAAAAAATTATTAAAAAATATTTTTGTTGTCACGATAACTTGAGAACGGAATGAGATAGTGGCTTGAAATTTCCAGGTTAGGATGTGCACCAGAACGCGACATTTCAGTTTGTTTATGAGTATAATCGGCCAAACGGTTTTAGAGTTATAGCCATCTGAAATTTTCTGAAATTTGGTGGTTTTTTGTTCCTCATTAACTCGAAAAATACTGAACCGAGAGAATGCCAACGTGAAAACGTTTGCAAAATTTGGTGAGGATAGCATTTGTAGAAAATTTTTAATAAATCATTGAAAAAAAAAAAAAAATTCTATATATCAGTAACTATAATTGGTTCAAGATCTGACGTGAAGTCAGAAGCCTTTGCGCGTATGTTCTATGGTCCGTTCTTCTGTATTGGACACCCGAATTTACCATGGTAAATTCGAATTAAGAGTGTCCAATACAGGAGAATGGACAACATAATTTACCATGGTAAATTCGATTAAGGGTGTCCAATACAGAAGAATGGACAATAGAACATATGCGCAAAGGCTTCTGACTTCACGTCAGTGCTTGAACCAATTTTTTGCGCGTATGTTCTGGGGAACATCGCGTTATAGTTTTGCCCAAATGTCTGTAACTTTCGAATTTTTTGACGAAAATGGTCTCAAACGATTAAGTTCGACTCCCCAATGAAGAATTCGAAGTCAAATTTGATTCTGTCCGTCCGGCCGTCCGGCTGTCCGGCCGTACGGCCGTCCGGCCGTTGCCACGATAACTTGAGAACGAAGAGAGCTAGCGACTTGAAATTTTCAGGGTAGGTGGCGCATCCCAATACGACGGACAAGTTCGTTAATGGGCATAATCGGCCCAGTGGTTTCCGAGTAATAATTTTGTTTTCAACCAATATGAATCCGATCGAATTGAAACTTGGTGGGTAGTTGTAGAATATGAACCTAAGCACGTTTGTGAAATTTTGTGCGAATCGTATGGCTAGAAAATTTTAAAAAAATTATTAAAAAATATTTTTGTTGTCACGATAACTTGAGAACGGAATGAGATAGCGGCTTGAAATTTCCAGGTTAGGATGTGCACCAGAACGCGACATTTCAGTTTGTTTATGAGTATAATCGGCCAGACGGTTTTAGAGTTATAGCCATCTGAAATTTTCTGAATTTTGGTGGTTTTTTGTTCCTCATTAACTCGAAAAATACTGAACCGATTGAATTCAAACATGATTATTAGTTACACTTAATTCGAATTTACCATGGTAAATTCGAATTAAGAGTGTCCAATACAGGAGAATGGACAACATAATTGACCATGGTAAATTCGATTAAGGGTGTCCAATACAGAAGAATGGACAATAGAACATACGCGCAAAAGCTTCTGACTTCACGTCAGTGCTTGAACCAATTTTTTTTTCATTTCTTTTCATTCAAGGAAGCTGAAAATATATTGTTTCTAATTTAAATGATATTCAAGCTTAATAATCAGCAACATGAAAATTAAAATTTTGATAATGCACTGATATGAGGTTGGTCCACTTTGGTGGGCTTTTTTAAATTCTTAACCAGAGCGGTCACCCATCCAGGAACTGAACTCAACCAAGGGTGCAAATTTTTAAAAGTAAAAACAATATCTACTCACTGGTCTGGATAATATTCTTCTATATCCCATTTTTTCAAACTATCGAAAGCAGAATTAATCTTAATCTTTTCGATTATTTTGTATATATCAATGTGATTTTCGTGGACGTATTACATTATTTAAACGTTCAATGATATTTGTCATCTAGACTTGTCAAATTTGACTTTGGCTAGCTACATAAATATAATATCAGAGTCGTCGGATTGAATCTTCAGAGAAATACCGTGATACAACAGACAATCTGGTTTACGGAAAAATGTTCAGACAAGAAAAATAAAAAAAAAAAATGTTGTACCTCAGAAACTCCGTCAGATATCGCTGAATTTTGTGGGAGTCTTCGAAACCTTATTTTACGGCCAAACTTGATTATTTAAGATATTGAGGAAGTATAGAAAAATAAAAACCAATATAGCAGACCGGTTATTTCTAGCACGCTTGCTTGCACTCACTAACCTAAATATCCAGATAAAACGATGATACAAAAATTCAAGTATGTTCTATCAAACTTACGAATGCGTATTAGGGCCAATGTAGAAAATAAAAAATTCTATATATCAGAAGCAATTCGTCCGACATCGCTGAAATTTTGCGAGAGCCTTCAGAGCCTAACTCTACTGCCAAGTTTCGAGTTTGAACACGAACGGATCTATGTTTTTGGATTTCCGAGCAGCCTTGTGTAAGTTCCTTAGCTGGACGGGTGACCGTTGCCTCGACAACTTTCGAACGAAAGGAGATAGGGGCTTGCAATTTTCAGATCTGGTTGCGTATCCGAATGGAAGACTTAAGTTCGTTTTTGGACATAATCGGTCCAACGGTTTCGGAATTATACCCACCTGGAATATTATGTCCTTGATAACTCAAAAAATATAGACGCGATCGAATTGATGTTTGGTAATTAGTTGTAAAATATCCACATGAAGACGTGTTTGAAATTTTGTGAAAACCGTTACCCTAGAAATTAAAAAAAAATCGAAAAAAAAATGGTAAAAGCACTGACATGATGTCAGGAGCTTTTGCGCGTATATTCTATTGTCCATTCGCCTGTATTGGACTATAGAACCTACGCGCAAAAGCTCCTAGCTCCACGTCAGTGCTTGAATAATTTTTTTTTAACTTAGCAGATATTGCCAAGAAGTTAGTTTCGAGAGAAACTGTTTTCGTGAGAAGAAGAGTAGGATCCGTAGGGAGGTAGGTCATTGGATTTTGTTTAACCTTGTGTTGAGACAAGCAAAATATGGATTACTCCGCAACCGTACATGATAAAAATATGTCATGGCTGAAAAATAGACCCTTGGACCTACAATTTGATAATTTTTTCTCTCTGTATGGTCATTTCTCTCCGAGTTACAGCCTGTTGAAAACCTAAAAAATTGGAATTTGTTTTATATTCCTTGATTTTTGTGGCTAGTGTATCTATAATTTGAAATTCACTGTTCGGAAATGTTTTGAGGTTCGTAGTTCTAGACTTCATAAGTATGTTGAGAGTCAGCTGGACGATATTATTAGACGAACCCGTTAGGTTGGTGTATGATAAATCAATTATTGTGAACTACATCGCTATCGATGTTCCGTTAAGGAACTGGCTCCGATATTTACGAGGAAAAGTTCAAAATATTCATGCATCAAGAATGTAAAAGCAGTATCATGTATGTAAAAGTCGAGCATTATTCTGGAAGGAAATACAGGGTGAGTTATAAAGGTATACATTGATTTTAACCATAGATTGCATCCAACAAATGGAACACCTTTTTGGCGCGCTGTTCTGTGAACAGAGTGCTCATCAATTCGTCCAAATGAGTGTAATTTTCGAATATTTGGCCGAGAATGGTCTTAAACGATTAGTTTCTGTATCTCGAGAGTATCTACGAGAGCCTTCGAAACCTTATTATAGAGTAAAGTTCTAGATTTGAGCTCGATCGGATCTATATTGCTGAAGATATTTCCAAAATTCCGATTTGTTCCAAAGATCGGGGTGAACTGGTGCCCTGGTTTTACATTCAACATAACAAATTATCAACAGTTTTTGATTTTTGAAATAATATAAGTAATCATGACGTGTTTGCATATATGATTATTCGTGTTCTGCGATGTCATATTTCATAGCGTTCTATGTTATTCGAGTTCATGTCATCCTCTGAAATGACCAGGGACATGTTGACAGACACCTGACACACCAGTATAAAATGATGAGAAATAAATAACAAAACTTGGTAATAGGATTAGGAATCAGCTTTGCAAGTTACACACAAGGATTGGAAAATGGTTAGATATCCAAAAACATTTTTTCCATGCGAAAGAAAAAATATGTACTTCAAGGAGAAAATATCCGAAGGAAACGAAATGATAAATGCAAATATTTCTTCAGAAACACCTCATTTTAGCAGTTTTTTTACTGAAATTTATATCTTTTTAAGGGTTTCACAAAGCTTTGACAGCTCTTAATTGCCAAATCAGCGTAAATCCGATTCCCAGTTCATTATGTGATATGATGAGTTATGTGAGATTTTCCGTATTATTTTTCAGAGTTTGGGAGAGAAAACCCAGAAAAGAACCATTTAATAATGAATATATCGCATTAATATCGTTTAATAATATACCACAGTGATTCTGTTCACTTGGAGAAGGATACTTCCAGCTGTGAGATCACTCTTTTTGAACGGAGATATTTAGACCTATTCTGTTTGCGTACAGCAATATTGCTAAGAAAAAGATATTGCTTCCACAGCAAGATTCGAAATATTGCTATTCTGATCATCGATTTTGAGCAATATGATCTGCCATTTTTAGAAACATATTGCTATCCACATTGCTATCTCAGCAACCTCATAATAGTACTTGCTGGATAACAAGATTTGGAATATGGCAGAGAACCAGTTTCTTCTTCCAAGAATTCGATAATATTGAAAATAGGTATGTCCTTGAATAAATATGGTTATACATAATCGTTTATATTTGTGAAAGGTACTTTAAAATACTTAATTTTAAAGAAATTTCTAAGATTCAGTTTTGACACTAACAATCCCTTCTATTTAAAAACAGAAAAGTTCACAAACTATTCAGACTTAAGAATGAGATTGATGCTTTTGATTTAATTGAAGAGCTGAGGCAATTTTATTCATTTATTTATTTGTTCATGAGCAAACTAGGAAAGATACTGCTTCTTTTAAGTTGAAGAACAGAATATTAAATACCATAGCCATATTGTTAAACATTAGGAGGATAGCAATATGACCTTATAGCAAAACGCAAACAGAATAGGTCTGATTATAAAACGGAAGTCTGAAGTTAAATATCTAAGAGTAACACACACACACACTTATTATACATAGCATCATTCTGTGCCACAGTCAACGTCAATATTGAGTGTGTCATGTAATGTATGTAATCGAATGGCTCCTTATGCTACCACCAACACAACACTGTTTGTTTTTGACCCCACAGTTAAAATATGTATTTGAATAGACACCATACGCCACACAGCCCTTTTCATTTTCGAACTAATGGTGGATGAATGTATTTGAATGGGACCTCATACCACCGCAAACACAGCACCGTTCGTTTTCGAACCAACAGTGAATGTAAGTATGTGAGTTGAAACTAATCGTTTGATACTATTCTCGGCCAAAAAGTTTACCAGTTGTTTTTGGACGCTTGTTTTTACTGTCGGATTTAAATTCTAGGAAAATATATTTTTTTTCCTGGAGCTAAGCAGATAAGGGTTAGTTCAGTACCTGCATGCGTGAAAGCAGTACCTATAGATTTGGACAGTGCACGAAAGCTCCTGTCCACAAGGCTTTCCCCCTTTTTCAGTGACTAATTTTCCAATTTCGGCTCAGGTAAAAAGATACAGGATGCCAAGTGGAATTTATTCCATTCGGCTTTTCCACACTGTATACAAAATTTAATACATTTACGATAGTAATATTTTTGGAACCGGTAAAGTGTCACATATCTCCGCATGAAATATGTACAGGTCATCAGGATTCACCCCATACAACGATTATTCCAAAAATATCCAGATACATTATCATACCTGGATCTTTCAATGTTGTCTCAGAGATATATATTATTAATATACTATTTCTCCAGACGGTTCTGGGCGGAACAAGCGATAATTATGCATTTCCGAAATACCTCGATCGTATTTTCGGACCTCGTTCCTGTAAATGTTGCCAACTTCTGGAAGGTCATCGAAGTTCTCCGATTCCGAATATCGTTATCAATATCCGATTCCGAATGTTCTGAACTTTTCCATATACAAGGTTGCCTTATAGAGCAATATAACATTTCCATTCGGCGTAAACATAAACAACACGGAGAACGGGCGTACGATTTTTGAAAATTTGATTCCTTGACTAGGAAACTCTGCTCCATCAATCTAGAATATATTCAGCGCTTCGGTGTTGCCACTTATATCAGAAAGGACAAACAGCTTTGATATTTCAAATAGAACACCCTATACCCTATACAGTATTGCTTTTTTCGATCCGCAGTAGCCTACTGATTAATTCAGTATCAACTTCATCATCCGTATTTCTAGCGGTTTTTGATTAATTCATTGATTTACTTCCTTTTTGGTGCTCTTGTTCCTCGGAACAATTCGAATTTTTGGCTGAAAATGGTCTCAAACGATTTGGTTCGACTTACTGATCAAGAATCCGTGGTCGAAATAGATTCTATCCGGCCGTCCATCCGTTAACACGATAACTCTCGAACGAAAGGAGTAAGAGGATTGAAATTTGCAGGGAAGGTCTGGAGCGTACATATCTCGGACGAGTTCGTTAACGGGCAAAATCCACCCAGCGGTTTCGAAGTTATGGCTGTTTTTAGTAAAAATATTTTTCATGAATATTTCCGAATCCGATCACTCGATCTATCTGAGGTTTTGCATCAAATTGGACCTTTACACGCATGCGAAGTTTTGTATTGATCGGATTGCCGTGTCAAGAAAAAATGTTTTTAATTTTTAATTTTTTTTTCTACAATAACTCTCGAACCGAATGAGCTAGGCAGTTGCTATTCTCAAAGTAGGTTCGGGAGATAAATATCTCGGTCAAGTTCGTTATTGGGCAGAATAGGCCAATGGTTTCGGAGTAACGAAAAAACTAACAAATTTCAAATTCAATTTTTTTTTAAGATGCAGTTTCACCATAAAAATCCATTGATATCATTTTCAATTCTAACAAGCCAATACTTTCGGAGATATGATTTTTCGAAATTTCAATAATGAATCGTACTTCTATGTTTTCACAGAATGCTATAATTTTTCTATTTATGAATTATTATATGATCTGTGTTCATACTCGTACATGTCATTCTGTTCTATAAGAGAGAGTCAAATTCATTTCAGCTACTTTAATTTGATTTCTTCCATGGTACAGTTCTCATTCTCAGATTGCACATTTAATCTTGACAAATAAACTATTATTTGAATTTGATCCCCTTTATGTTGCAGTTCTATCATAAGAATACATTGATATCATTCCCAACTCTGAGAAACCAATACTTTCGGATATATGATGTATCAAAGTTTGAACAAGAGCGCCAAAGCTCCTGTCCACAGGGCTTGAACCAATTTTTTGTGCAAAACATAGCTTCATTTCAAAATTCATTACTTCGTTACTTGGGATCCTAGAAAGCCGAAATTTCGGATATGGATTAACGATACCCGTGTATCATTTACGTGACGTCCCTAATCATACTGGTTTGTTCAAAATCCGAGGCTTTTCCGAGATATACTTAAACGATAAAAAGTGCATTCTTTCAAATGGAATGACCTATATATTGATGTATTGAGAGATAATTTAATTTCCGATTAAACGATATAACATGTTCCTATAACTATATTGTAAGGTGTTCGAATTAAAAGTCATAGAACATGTAAATTATGATAATTTAACAATCGGCATCGATTGTAAAATATTTTATTGAAAAATCATTCAAATGGAAGGCAATAATTGTACAAATGAAGTTTTGATGAAATTGTTTCTTCTTCACGGTCAATGCGATCAAATTGTAGCAAGATCATGCAGAATGTTCTGGCTAGGTCTAAATCTTATTTTGAGCTTCCAGTGAAAGAATAAAGATTTGCTTTGAAATAAGTTAATCCATTTAAAATGTTCTCTTGTTTTGTTATAAGCTTCAGCATTGTTCATCCAACTTTAAATTTTGATCTATAAAGGATGAAATTATTCTGCAAGCGTATAAATGATTGATATCTTCAATGATAACTTCATTTGTATAAATTGTTATAAATTCAAATTATTAAAATTTATATGTTCTATGACATGGATACCTACCTAATACAAAATTTACCATAATTGTCCCATTGGCATAAAAACTTGCTTTTTATTTGAAAACATTACAATTTAGGTATAGGAAAAGCCTCGTATTTTGAACAACTCTCTATGATTAGGTAGTATTGAGGTAATGAATGTTTAATTGAAACTATATTTTGCACAAGAAAAGAAGTACCTAAGTCAATCAATTACTCGAAAACTGTTAGAGATAGGGATGAGGAAGTTGATACTGAAATAATCAGGAGGCTACGGTGAATCGAAAAAAACAATAATATACAGGATGTTCCCTTTGAAATATCCAAATTGTTAGTATGTTTTGATATGAGCGGCAACACCGCAGCGCGGAAAATATTATAGATCAATGGAGCAGTGGTTCCTAGCCAAGGAACCAAATTTTGAATAAAATCGTACGTCCCTTTCTCCGCGAAAGTCCAGGATACCGTCGACCGTGACCCACCCTGTATATATGAAGCGGCAAAATAAGAATATTTCAAAGCCAACTGCGATGTTGCAATCATTTATAAAGACCCTGTGTAATAGAAAACTGACTGAAGAATTCAAAGTTTTTAGAGGACATCTTCAAATGAGTTTTACACAGGGCTTTCCCACATGTATTCGAACAATGAATGCGACCTGGTGCGAGAGCTCAAAAATAAAATTTAAAATAATAAATGACAAAATAAACTTCACAACAATCACTTATTCATTTTAGAACATATCATAATTGGATTTTTGTTTCAGATAATATAAAGTACTGTAAATTGTTTTGAATTTTTATGTATAACAATAACATGGCTCATTGTAAGAGAACTTGCGTCTGAATAATAAATCACATGCGGCAAAGTTCGAATGGATCATAGTTCCTCTGGAGACCTACGAGTTCCCAGCTTACATCCCATAGTTTTTTTGCAATTTCGGGATTTTCAGCATCAGTGGACGGTTTCTTCACTCTACATTCCGTGTAATACAAACCCGTTTCGTTCCCACAACTTTCATCTACTGCACAGTAAATTGTTGTTTGAGCACCTTGCTGGGCATTCTTAGCAAATATTTTCACTCCAAAATCAAAGAGAATCCTCAAACCCCCTAGGTAAGAGTCCAAATGCCGGCCTAGATTCGTTGCCACAACACCTGGATGAAGGCTGTACGTAGTCACGTTATTGTAATTTTTTTCCTCGAGTCGTCTAGCAAGTTCTTTGGCGAACAGAACATTGGCTAGCTTACTTTGTTTGTAGGCTCCGATACCACTATAAGGTCTGGCTGTCCAATTGAGGTCTTCGAAATCGATGACTCCGCCATAATGTGCGAGGGAAGACACCATAATGATTCTTGAAGGACTACTTACGAGAATTTTGGGTAGTAAGAGTAGTGTAAACAGAAAATGACCCAAATGATTTGTACCAAATTGCTGCTCGAATCCATCTGCAGTTTTCGAAAAAGGACACATCATAACACCCGCGTTATTGACTAGCAAATTGATTCTTTCTTCCGTTTTCATTAGATTCTCAGAACATTCCCTAACTGATTTCAGGTCAGACAGATCAAGATGGATAACTTGCAATTCTCCAGTGTTTTCGTCTTCTGCCGATGATAATCTGATTTCTTCAGCTACCTCGTTCGCTGCTTCAATATTTCTACATGCCATTATCACTTTAGCACCCCTCTTGTAGAAGTCTTTTACAGTTTCTTTTCCGATTCCTGCATTACAACCTGTTACGATTGCTATTTTGCCATCTAGTCTCGCTTTTGAAACGCACTTCGAATTTAAGATCCCCATTTGGAAACGTTGTGAAACTTATTGATCGTAACACTGCACTTCGATTCGTAGAATGATATTTCATTCTATAATCACCATGATTATTTGAAGATAAGATAACGCACCGCAAAACTCGCAATTTGGTGATTGGCTCCCAAATCTGTGACACTCATAAAGGTTCTTGCCATACACTACTCTCTGGTGGATAATTGAGATAATTCTATAATTTCGATAGGCCTCTGCACCTGTTTGAAAGTTTACAATTAGATGATATCTAATATCTGTCGTACGAACAGTGCCGGAAACCGAAAAGTGAACGGTTCTACAGAGTATGACGCTTTCTCTCCTAGCTCTGTTCACCTCGGCTAGTTCACTATTCGTTCGAGAGTAGGGGGAGTCACAAACAAGAGAGGAAGTCAATTCGAATTTAATTGAGCGCCAGGTAGTTTTAATATAATTCTCTGAATACTGACTTTCACTATTATTCTGTTGAAAACTACCAAGAGGAAAGAAAATTGGTTCAAGCACTGACGTGAAGTCAGAAGCTTTTGCGCGTATGTTGTACCAATATGCACATTATTCTTATACCTATCGGTTCAGCTTACTTCCGGGGCACAATAGATCTCAAGGTCGCGGTGCAACGTAACCCCTTATCAATAATAAAAATACTTCCGATAAAGAAAAACAAACTTGAAAATAGTATAGTAACACTAAGTTTAACGTATAGCATAACTACAACTAAGAATAAGCCTACTTGAAATGAATATAGAACTGTCTTTTAGCAAAACTTTCTTAGTTTCCGAATAAGTATAGTTATTTTCTGAGCAACTATTTCCTTAATGCAGAGTAACAAGTAATAAACTTGAAATGAGAATATTTCCAATCATATCAATGTTATTCTTAAAATTGTTTGATAATCATCTATACTCTCCCTCCGAGTATAGTGAAACTCATATCAATTTTGAAGTGTTCTTCAATTTAATTCCCTTTGAAATGAGAGACACTCAAATAATATGGAGTGTCAAGTGGTACATCATAGAAAATAATTCTTTTTGTTGTCCTTCGAACTATCTGAATTTTTTTTGACGACGTGATGCTTGACCTCCCATATTTGAAAATTTGAAGTTAATTCTCTCTCCAGCGTCATCTACTTAGTATCAAAATGTTATTTATTTCAAAAAATAGCATTGGGTATTTATTCAAACCAGTCCCATATCTGAGCGTCGCAATATTGCAACAATGATAGCTTAGTAATATTAGTATTTAAAGCTATCCTTGTTGGAACCTTTGCCTAAGGTTGCGACGCACATATATGGGACTAGTTTGAATAAATTCCCAATACTAATTTTTGAAAAAAATATCATTATGATACTAAGTAGATGACGCTGGAGTGAAAATTAACTAAAATTTTCAAATATAGGAGGTCAAATATCACGTTGTAAAAAAAAATCAGATAGTTGGAAGGACATTAACAAAAAGAATTATATTCAATTATGTACCACTCGTCACTCCATAACATTTGAATGTCATTCATTCCGAAAAATAGAATCGGTACAAAAGTAAGTAGGGAATGCACAAAACAACATCAATATTTTTCACTTTTCAGAATTTGTAAGGGGTTATGTCATTTATTCATTTGCACAATATTTTGCTCAGCATTTTGGTGAAATGGATTGTTATCTTTCTTGCTGCGATGTGCCAAGTTACAAGTAAAAAGTTGCAGATCAGTTTGGTGCAATCAGGTTCCTGAAAATGAAATTATGGTTCCAATGAAATTATACAAAGTATATAAGTACTCACTGTTGAATACTCAAATTAACTCGGCCAATTCCCATTCGTTTAAAATATTCTTCATATTCATTATTACATATAATTATAAACTTATAAAATCACTAGTTGTTGCCGATCGTGATCAGGCTCTCTTTGGATCCGCGTCCAAAATGTCCGCCGCCAGCCTTTCTACCCTGTGCAGATATGTGGATTTGCTCAATCGATACTCGATAGTTGAGTGTATTGAGACTTGACTGCGCATATAATATTATTTCGAATAAGAATAGCCTGATCTTGGGTGAAGTTGTACCTGAATTTATATGAGATCTCTTAAATTTCAACCATGAGAGCTATTCTCAATATAGTTATTGAAACACTTTCATCAGTAGAATATTTCCTGCAATTAAGAATTAATATTCTAGCTATAAAATAGTGCTCCTTGTATTTCAATGTCAAAATTAGAATACGATCAACGTTAAATAATTTTGGCTCAAGTCTTGCATTTTCTTTAGAGAATACTAAATGATTTTCAATAGAACTCAATAGCGGTTCTTGCTTTCATTGAAGTGATCTTGTTGTATTGAGAATATAACATGTTCAATAAAATATATCGTAATCTTGGTGAATAAGTATATGTGTCTTCTCAGAATAAAAGCAGTATTTTCTACTTTCAATATAAATAGTTTCAACTCAGGTATGAAAAAAGACCAATGTGTATACTTAAATGTAAATTATGATTTTTTTTCTGTGTAGGAATATCAATTTTCCACTTGAATCACGAGTTTTCAATTTTTCACGTAGTTCTCAAGAAGAATACATCTTAATTAATTACATGTCATCCTAATCTCATATGCTACCGGGAAGTTGGAACTCCTTTATTCTGTGCTAATAGATAAACAATGAACCGAAAAATTGTTGATTGCCTTTCAAAAATACATTGGGCATCAAATGACCGAATTAATTTAATTTATTGTTCCGAACTAGATATATTTTCTGACCGTTACAAGAGCATATTTGGCTATTTTTCGGATTTGATGAGGCTTTGACACACAATAGCTCTATTCTGTGGTTTCGCATTGCGATTCCATGAAAGTGTCAAACCCAAACGCTTCGCAGGTTCATTTAAACCACTGGTCGGCAAGTAATTTGAAGTGAAGTCCGAATACTTTGGGTAAATTGCTGTGACGTCCATGCCTAGACTATAATAACAGTTACGTATCTAGACTAAGTTTCCATCGCTGAATTCCTTGTAAAATACTAGAAACATTGACAAAAATTGGTTCAAGCACTGACGTCAAGTCAGGAGCTTTTGCGCGTATGTTCTATTGTCCATTCTCCTGTATTGAACACTCTTAATCGAATTTACCATGGTGAATTCTATTGTCTATTCTCCTGTATTGGACACTCTTAATCGAATTTACCATGGTGAATTCGATTAAGGCTGTCCAATACAGGAGAATAGACAATAGAATTCACCATGGTAAATTCGATTAAAAGTGTCCAATACAGGAGAATGGACAATAGAACAAAGAACATATCTATCTATCTATCCATCTATCTATCTATCTATCTATACATATATAAAAATGAATAGCTGTTCGTTAGTCCCGCGAAAGCTCGAGAACGGCTGGACCGATTTCGGTCTAGAATTATTTGGGGTCCAGAGAAGTTTTAAAAGGTGATTACATAAAAATGCTTGGAATGAAATCTGACAGATCTAACAGACTGTATCATAACTGTGTGAGCCTGTCAACTATCCCACAGAGTTTTTAAATTCACTGGAATGGCCTGGAATACCACCTCACAATTTACTGAGGAGTTGGGGTTGGAGTTGGCGTTGGCGTTGAGGTAGGCGTTGAGGTTGGCGTTGGTTATGGAGTTGGAGTTGGAGTTAGAGTTTGAGTTTGAGTTTGAGTTGGAGTTGGAGTTGGAGTTAGAGTTGGAGTTGGAGTTGGAGATTTGGAGTTGGAGTTGGAATTGGAGCTGGAGTTGGAGTAGGAGGTGGAGGTGGAGTTGAAGTTGGAGTTGGAGTTGGAGTTGGAGTTGGAGTCGGAGTCGGAGTGGAAGTTGGAGTTGGAGTTGGAGTTGGAGTTGGAGTTGGAGTTGGGGTTGGAGTTGGGGTTGGAGTTGGAGTTGGAGTTGGAGTTGGAGTTGGAGTTGGAGTTGGAGTTGGAGTTGGAGTTGGAGTTGGAGTTGGAGTTGGAGTTGGAGTTGGAGTTGGAGTTCGAGTTGGAGTTGGAGTTGGAGTTGGAGTTGGAGTTGGAGTTGGAGTTGGAGTTGGAGTTGGAGTTGGAGTTGGAGTTGGAGTTGGAGTTGGAGTTGGAGTTGGAGTTGGAGTTGGAGTTGGAGTTGGAGTTGGAGTTGGAGTTGGAGTTGGAGTTGGAGTTGGAGTTGGAGTTGGAGTTGGAGTTGGAGTTGGAGTTGGAGTTGGAGTTGGAGTTGGAGTTGGAGTTGGAGTTGGAGTTGGAGTTGGAGTTGGAGTTGGAGTTGGAGTTGGAGTTGGAGTTGGAGTTGGAGTTGGAGTTGGTGTTGGAGTTGGAGTTGGAGTTGGAGTTGGAGTTGGAGTTGGAGTTGGAGTTGGAGTTGGAGTTGGAGTTGGAGTTGGAGTTGGAGTTGGAGTTGGAGTTGGAGTTGGAGTTGGAGTTGGAGTTGGAGTTGGAGTTGGAGTTGGAGTTGGAGTTGGAGTTGGAGTTGGAGTTGGAGTTGGAGTTGGAGTTGGAGTTGGAGTTGGAGTTGGAGTTGGAGTTGGAGTTGGAGTTGGAGTTGGAGTTGGAGTTGGAGTTGGAGTTGGAGTTGGAGTTGGAGTTGGAGTTGGAGTTGGAGTTGGAGTTGGAGTTGGAGTTGGAGGCACGTATCCGCTTTCTATTTTCTGCAGTTGCTACTTTCCGCCTCAAATTTACTCTCTATCTTCTTGCAACTTCGTATATTCTCTCCACAAGTTGTGATCGTGTATTCATTTCTCTTTCATGTTCCATTTCTTTTGAACTGTGCCAAACATGAAAATCTAGTTGTTAGTTGTTAGGAAACTATTCATTCAAAAACATACAAAGTAAGGTGAGAAATATTTTAAAGATCACCAGAACTCAAATATGTTGGAACTGTCGATTTTCGTGTATCAATAAATATGATAAAAACGAAAGCAAATGAGTCATACACCTCCTCCAAGGAATCCTGTATCTTTAAAAAAGCTAAATTGAGGTGTTCTATAAAGTAATCCAGCGTGACGAAATCTCTTCTAACAATGAATGTATGGATTGAACTTCCGACTACAATTAATCTTTTTCGAAAAATCAATAAAAAGTAGAAAACCCCTGTGGACAGGAGCTTTGACGCTCTTGTTCAAACTTTGACAAATCATATCTCCAAAATTATTGGTTTCTCAGAGTTGGGAATGATGTCAATGGATGATAGAACTGAATCACGAAATGTCACGAATTTAACCTTGTGCAATGGGTTGTTGCAACTTGGTGCATAGTTTTCACTGCTCGAAATGCCTAAGGAAAGCATCATCGAAATGTCTAGAGCAAGGCTGGAGACAATCATCCCCGATTGTCCATTTATTCCTGATATTTCCATAGGTATAGGCTGACGCACAAATGATCTTAATAGTTCAAAATATATTAATAAAATACAATCATCTATTCACAATTTAAAGGTTCATTCCACTAACACATTCATTCTGGTTTATGAACCTTAACTCAAGAAAAACATTTGATACACAAACGTAGATCAATATTTCAGCATTTTATACTTGCAACATTATGAATATACTATAGATAGGAACATGACTCAGTACTTAGCATAAGTAAAACGTGATATTAACCTCAGTGGTCAACGAACAGTAATTTCTTTTGATGTTTCCATTTTGTTGTTCTTTCCTATTGCCTTCATAAAATACATCATAAAAAAGATCCAATTCTAAATCTTCTGAAACATCATCCCCGATATTTATACATAAATTATTCAATATGCAACAAGTCATTATTATTTTTGGCATCAAAACAGTGTTCTATATATTCACAAATTCAAGGTTCGGAACCTTGTTTTCCAACACAAAATATTTTCAAAGTACGAATTTTATGAACACACTAGAATAGAAATAAATATGTCACTTATAGGTAGATAAGGTAGAAGATGACATGAATGAACAGTGAACATAGATAGAACAAAGACAGATAAAATTCGCATTCTGTGAAAACATAGAAGTACGATGTATTATTGAAATGTAAAAAAAAATTAGCCCAATAACTAACTTAACCGAGATATTTATCTCCCAAACTACTTTAAAAATTTCAACTGTCTAACTCATTCCTCTCGAGAGTTATCATGCCCACGGCCAGCCGGACAAAATCGATTTCGACCACGGATTATTAATCGGTAGGTCCAACCAAATCGTTTAATACCGTTTTCATCTAAAAACTCGAAAATTACAGACATTTGGGCAAATTGATCCCAGGTAGCACACTATATTGGCGGAGTATCGATTTTATATTGGCCCAATATAGATACATAGATTCATAGTAAATCTATATATCCCCAATATTGACCCTATATTGGAATTTCAATATATATCCAATATTGTGACTTGTTGCTACCGCCAATATTGGCCCTATATTGGCGATAAAAAATTTGTCAATATTGTAAATGAGGACGACCTCCAATATTGGCCAAATATTGGGATTTCTATATCTGGCCAATATTATGAATTAGGGCTGCTTCCAATATTGGTCAAATATTGGTATTTCTATATTGGACCAATATTGAGAATTAGTACTACCTCCAATATTGTCCCGATATTACAGTTTCAAGATCTAGCCAATATTGGGAATTACTGCTGCATCCAATATTGGTCAAATATTGTGATTTAGATATTGGGCCAATATTGTGAATTAGTATTGACTCGAATATTGGCCCAATATTACATTTACAGGATCTACCCAACATTGTGACTTCTTCCTACCGCCAATATTGGCCCTAAATTGGCAAAACTATATTGGCCAATATTGAATATGAGTACTGCCCCCAATATTACCCCAATATTGGGATTTCTATATCCGGGCAATATTATGAATTAATGCTGCATCCAATATTGGTCGAAATTTGAGATTTTCATATTGGGCCAATATTGTGAATTAGTAGTGTCTCCAACATTGGCCCAATATTACAGTTTCATGATCTAACCAATATTGAAACTTGTTGTTACCGCCAATATTGGCACCGAATTGGCTAAACTATATTGGCCAATATTGAATGTGGGGTACTGCCTCCAATATTACCCCAATATTGGGATTTCTATATCCAGCCAATAATATGAATTAATGCTGCATCCAATATTGGTCGAATTTTAAAGATTTCCATATTGGGCCAATATTGTGAATTAGTATTGCCTCCAACATTGGCCCAATATTACAGTTTCATGATCTAGCCAATTTTGTTACTTGTAGTTACCGCCAACATTGTCACCGAATTGGCAAGACCATATTGGCCAATATTGATTATGAGTACTACCTCCAATATTAACCCAATATTGGGATTTCTTTATCTGGCCAATATTATGAATTAGGGCTGCTTCCAATATTGGTCAACTATTGGTATTTCTATATTGGACCAATATTGAGAATTAGTAGTGCCTCCAATATTAGCCCAATATTACAGTTTCAAGATCTAGCCAATATTGTGAATTAGTACTGCATCCAATATGGGTCAAATATTGTGATTTAGCTTGTGGGCCCATATTGTGAATTAGTATTGCCTCGAAAATTGGCCCAATATTACATTTTCAGGATCTAGCCAACATTGTGACTTCTTCCTACCGCCAATATTGGCCCCAAATTGGCAAAACTATATTGGCCAATATTGAATATGAGTACTGCCCCCAATATTATCCCAATATTGGGATTTCTATATCCGGGCAATATTATGAATTAAAGCTGCATCCAATATTGGTCGAATATTGAGATTTCCATATTGGGCCAATATTGTGAATTAGTATTGCCTCCAACATTGGCCCAATATTACAGTTTCATGATCTAGCCAATATTGTAACTTGTTATTACCGCCAATTTTGGCACCGAATTGGCTGAACTATATTGGCCAATATTGAATGCGAATACTGCCTCCAATATAACCTCAATATTGGGATTTCAATATCCAGCCAATATTATGAATTAATGCTGCATTCAATATTGGTCGAATATTGAGATTTCCATATTGGGCCAATATTGTGAATTAGTATTGCCTCCAACATTGGCCCGATATTACAGTTTCATGATCTAGCCAACATTGTAACTTTTTGTTACCGCCAATATTGGCACCGAATTGGCAAAACCATATTGGCCAATATTGAATGTGGGTACTGCCTCCAATATTACCCCAATATTGGGATTTCTATATCCGACCAATATTATGAATTAATGCTGCATTCAATATTGGTCGAATGTTGAGATTTCTATATTGGGCAATTAATTTGAATTAGTATTGCCTCCAACATTGTCCCAATATTACAGTTTCATGATCTAGCCAACATTTTAACTTGTTGTTACCGCCATTATTGGCACCGAATTGGCAAAACTATATTGGCCAATATTGAATGTGGGTACAGCCTCCAATATTACCTCAATATTGGGATTTCTATATCCGACCAATATTATGAATTTATATTGCATCCAATATTGGTCGAATATTGATATTTCCATATTGGGCCAATATTGTGAATTAGTATAACCTCCAACATTGACCCGATATTACAGTTTCATGATCTAGCCAATATTGTAACTTGTTGTTACCGCCAACATTGGCACCGAATTGGCAAAATCATATTGGCCAATATTGAATATGAGTACTACCTCCAATATTACCCCAATATTGTGATTTCTATATCTGGCCAATATTATGAATTAGGGCTGCTTCTAGTATTGGTCAAATATTGGTATTTCTATATTGGACCAATATTGGGAATTAGTAGTGCCTCCAATATTGGCCCAATATTACAGTTTCAAGATCTAGCCTATATTGTGAATTAGTGCTGCATCCAATATGGGTCAAATATTGTGATTTAGATATTGGGCCAATATTGTGAATTAGTATTGCCTCGAACATTGGCCCAACATTACATTTTCAAGATCTAGCCAACATTGTGACTTCTTCCTAGCGCCAATATTGGCCTCAAATTGGCAAAACTATATTGGCCAATATTGAATATGCGTATTGCCCCCAATATTACCCCAATATTGGGGTTTCTATATCCGGGCAATATAATGAATTAATGCTGCATCCAATATTGGTCAAATATTGAGATTTCCATATTGGGCCAATATTGTGAATTAGTATTGCCTCCAACATTGGCCCAATATTACATTTTCAAGATCTAGCCAACATTGTGACTTCTTCCTACCGGCAATATTGGCCCAAATTGGCAAAACTATATTGGCCAATATTGAATATGAGTACTGCCCCCAATATTACCCCAATATTGGGATTTCTATATCCAGCCATTATTATGAATTAATGCTGCATCCAATATTGGTCGAATATTGAGATTTCCATATTGGGCCGATATTGTGAATTAGTATTGCCTCCAACATTGGCCCAATATTACAGTTTCATGATCTAGCCAATATTGTAACTTGTTGTTTCCGCCAATATTGGCACCGAATTGGCTAAACTATATTGGCAAATATTGAATGCGGGTACTGCCTCCAATATTACCCCAATATTGGGATTCCTATATCCAGCCAATATTATGAATTAATGCTGCATCCAATATTGGTCGAATATTGAGATTTTCATATTGGGCCAATATTGTGAATTAGTATTGCCTCCAACATTGGCCCGATATTACAGTTTCATGATCTTGACAATATTGTAACTTGTTGTTACCGCCAACATTGGCACCGAATTGGCAAAACCATATTGGCCAATATTGAATATGAGTACTACCTCCAATATTACCCCAATATTGGTATTTCTATATCCGGCCAATATTATGAATTAATGCTGCATCCAATATTGGTCGAATATTGAGATTTCCATATTGGGCCAATATTGTGAATTAGTATTGCCTCCAACATTGGCCCGATATTACAGTTTCATGATCTAGCCAACATTGTAACTTTTTGTTACCGTCAATATTGGCACCGAATTCGCAAAACCATATTGGCCAATATTGAATGTGGGTTATGCCTCCAATATTACCCCAATATTGGGATTTCTATATCCGACCAATATTATGAATTAATGCTGCATTCAATATTGGTCGAATGTTGAGATTTCTATATTGAGCAAATAATGTGAATAGGTATTGCCTCCAACATTGTCCCAATATTACAGTTTCATGATCTAGCCAACATTTTAACTTGTTGTTACCGCCATTATTGGCACCGAATTGGCAAAACTATATTGGCCAATATTGAATGTGGGTACTGCCTCCAATATTACCCCAATATTGGGATTTCTATATCCGACCAATATTATGAATTAATGCTGCATTCAATATTGGTCGAATGTTGAGATTTCTATATTGAGCAAATAATGTGAATAGGTATTGCCTCCAACATTGTCCCAATATTACAGTTTCATGATCTAGCCAACATTTTAACTTGTTGTTACCGCCATTATTGGCACCGAATTGGCAAAACTATATTGGCCAATATTGAATGTGGGTACTGCCTCCAATATTACCTCAATATTGGGATTTCTATATGCGGCCAATATTATGAATTTATACTGCATCCAATATTGGTCGAATATTGATATTTCCATATTGGGCCAATATTGTGAATTAGTATTACCTCCAACATTGGCCGGATATTACAGTTTCATGATCTAGCCAATATTGTAACTTGTTGTTACCGCCAACATTGGCACCGAATTGGCAAAATCATATTGGCCAATATTGAATATGAGTACTACCTCCAATATTACCCCAATATTGGGATTTCTATATCTGGCTAATATTATGAATTGGGGCTGCTTCCAGTATTGGTCAAATATTGGTATTTCTATATTTGACCAATATTGGGAATTAGTAGTGCCTCCAATATTGGCCCAATATTGCAGTTTCAAGATCTAGCCAATATTGTGAATTAGTGCTGCATCCAATATGGGTCAAATATTGTGATTTAGATATTGGGCCAATATTGTGAATTAGTATTGCCTCGAACTTTGGCCCAATATTACATTTTCAAGATCTAGCCAACATTGTGACTTCTTCCTACCGCCAATATTGGCCCCAAATTGGCAAAACTATATTGGCCAATATTTAATATGAGTACTGCCCCAATATTACCCCAATATTGAGGTTTCTGTATCCGGGCAATATAATGAATTAATGCTGCATCCAATATTGGTCGAATATTGAGATTTCCATATTGGGTCAATATTGTGAATTAGTATTGCCTCCAACATTGGCCCAATATTACATTTTCAAGATCTAGCCAACATTGTGACTTCTTCCTTCCGCCAATATTGGCCCAAAATTGGCAAAACTATATTGGCCAATATTGAATATGAGTACTGCCCCCAATATTGGGATTTCTATATCCAGCCATTATTATGAATTAATGCTGCATCCAATATTGGTCGAATATTGAGATTTCCATATTGGGCCGATATTGTGAATTAGTATTGCCTCCAACATTGGCCCGATATTACAGTTTCATCATCTACCCAATATTGTAACTTGTTGTTACCGCCAACATTGGCACCGAATTGGCAAAACCATATTGGCCAATATTGAATATGAGTACTACCTCCAATATTACCCCAATATTGGTATTTCTATATCCGGCCAATATTATGAATTAATGCTGCATCCAATATTGGTCGAATATTGAGATTTCTATATTGGGCCAATAATGTGACTAAGTATTGCCTCCAACATTGGCCCAATATTACAGTTTCATGATCTAGCCAACATTGTAACTTTTTGTTACCGCTAATATTGGCACCGAATTGGCAAATCCATATTGGCCAATATTGAATGTGGGTACTGCCTCCAATATTACTCCAATATTGGGATTTCTATATCCGACCAATATTATGAATTAATGCTGCATTCAATATTGGTCGAATATTGACATTTCCATATTGGGCCAATATTGTGAATTAGTATTGCCTCCAACATTGGCCCAATATTACAGTTTCATGATCTAGCCAATATTGTAACTTGTTGTTACCGCCAACATTGGGACCGAATTGGCAAAACCATATTGCCCAATATTGAATATGAGTACTACCTCCAATATTACCCCAATATTGGTATTTCTATATCCGGCCAATATTATGAATTAATGGTGCATCTAATATTGGTCGAATATTGCGATTTCCATATTGGGCCAATATTGTGAATTAGTATTGCCTCCAATATTGGCCCAATATTAGAGTTTCGAGATCTAGCCAATATTGTGACTTCTTGCTACCGCCAATATTGGCCCCGAATTGGCAAAGCAATATTGGCCAATTTTGAATATGAGTACTGCTTCCAATGTTTTCCCAATATTGGGATTTCTATATACGGCCAATATTATGAATAAATTCTGCATCCAATATTGGTCGAATATTGAGATTTTCATATTGGGCCAATATCGTGAATTATTATTTCCTCCAATATTGCCTCAATATTAGTGTTTCAAGATCTTGCCAATATGGTGACTTGTTAAAGAAGCCACATGGTGAAATATTGATTGATTTTAACCATCAACAAATATTCCGCTTGGTCGAGCTAGAATATTCGTTGATGTTTAAAATCAATGAATATTTCACCGTGTGTCTTCTTTAGTTATTGGCAGTAAGCCACAGTTCACCTCTTTGAATTGTGACTTGTTGTTTCCGATAATATATTGGGTTGGCACGATGTTGTTAGGAAAACCGTTTGTAATAATATTATGAATTCAATCCAAGTTTATATTGGCTCCGAATTGACAAAACTATATTGTATATAAGTACCTCCTCCAATATTGGCCAAATATTGGGATATCTATATCCGGCCAATATTATGAATTAGTGCTGCATCCAATATTGGCCTAATATATTGGGATCCATATGCCGCCAATATTGGATCCATATGGACAAAACTAAATCGGCCTACATTTAATGTATATGAGTACTGCCTCCAATATCGGGATTTCAATAGCCGGTGAATTTTCCGGATTTGAGCTGCATCAAATAGTGGTTAAATATTGGGATTTATATATTGGGCTAATATTGTGAATTAGTACTGCAATCGATGTTAGGCCAATATTGAAATTTCAAATCTGAGAATTTTCTAACTTTATCGGGACAATATTGTAAATCAGTACTGCTTCCAATAATGACCCAATATTGAGAATTTTATATTGCGAAGAAGCACTGCATCCAATGTCCAATCTTGGGATTACTATATCATATACTACTTACTTGATTTTAAACGACGAACAACAAATTTGGCGTCATTTATAACAGAAATTTTAACAAATGCTTATGATGCTAACAATGAGTACTATGTCAATGATACTTTTGAAATCGCAATAAGAGCTATTAACAAATTTGAACTTAACTATGAAGTTAGTTCTTCTTATTCCTACTGTAGTCAGAAAACTTCGTATTTGAGGGGAAATACTACATTCAACTATTCGGCTGCACATGGGATCAAAACTAAGTCCAATACTATCTCTTTATGTAATGGATTCTCAGTTAGAAACATGCATATCAAAATTACCATTTAAGTTAACCTTCTAAAAAAAAAATCGTGGATGACCTCATAAAAGCAATACCTCCAAAAGGAACTGACACAATCCTTGAAATTTCAATTAAACCTCAATAAACATATACAATTCAACATGATGATATAATATCTAATATTGGGGTGCGTTTTTGGCGTTCTTGTTCGTCGGAACAGAGTGCTTATCAATTTAATTGCCCAAATGTTGTAATTTTCGAATTTTTGGCTGAAAATGTTCTCAAATGATTTGCTTCGACTCACTGATCAAGAATCCGTGGTCGAAATCGATTCTGTCCGGCCGTCCGTTAACACGATAACTTTCGAACGAAAGGAGTAAGAGGATTGAAATTTTCAGGGTAGGTTAGGAGCGTAAATATCTCAGACGAGTTCGTTAACGGGCGAAATCCACCAAGCGGTTTCGGAGTTATGGCCGTTTTTAGTAAAAAAAATTTTTATGAATATTTCCGAAGCCGATAACTCGATCTATCTGAAATTTAGCATCAAATTGTAGAATAATTACCTTTATACGCATGCGAAGTTTTGTATTGAACGGCGGCCGTAAAGTGTCGAAAAAATTTTTATGAAATTTTTAAATTTTGGTTCTACAATAACTCTCGAACATAATGAGCTACGCAGTTGAAATTTTCATAGTAGATTTGAGAGATAAATATCTCGGTTGAGTTAGTGGGTAAAATATGCCAGATGATTTTGGAGTAACGAAAAAAAGAATTTTTTTAACTTACATATTTCAAATTCAATTTTTTTTCAAGGTGCAGTTTCACCATAAAAATCTATTGATATAACTTTCAACTCTAACATGCTAATACTTCCGGAGATATGATTTTTTCGAAATTTCAATAATGAATGTTTTCACAGTATGCTATAATTATTCTATCTATGAATTATTATATGATCTATGTTCATACTCGTACATGTCATCCTGTTCTATAAGAGAGTGTCAATTTCAGCTATTTTAATTTGATTTCTTCCATGGTGCAGTTCTCATTCTCAGATTGCTCATTTAATTTTGATAAATAAACTATTATTAGAATTGAAATTCCTTTATGATGCATTTATATCATAAGAATCTATTGATATCATTCCCAACTCTGAGAAACCAATACTTTCGGAGATATAATTTGTCTGTTTGAACTAGAGCGCCAGAAAGCTCCGGTCCTCAGGACTTGAACCAATTTTTTATTTTCATCTACCGTGACATGGTCCAAATTAATCAGTATTCCACTCCGATGAAGAAATAGATTTCAGTAAGTGAGTGCTTTAAAATGCTAATCAACAAAAAAATGCAATAAAAATAAGTCACATCTCAGGTCAAGTATAATTTGTTTTGCTTTGACAGTTCGAAACTACGAAGTACATTCTGAATCATTTAATGAATTTGATTTGCTTGTTATGATGATAACTGGGTGAACTGTAATCTCCAAGAATCGATTATAAAGAGATTTTTTAAATTTAATAATATTGCATATAATAATAGTATTATTTCGTTTTCATTCTATCAATGTTAAATTGAAACGTATATTCTAAAAATCAAAAGAGTTTAATTTTCAGTTCAGCCACTTCGGCCTGTTTATTTACATCCTCGGAAATATAGTGAGACTGGTTGACTGGTAGGATTCAAATTGCTTCAAACAGATGTGTTTGCAATAAAACCAGCGAGTATCTTAGAAAACATCTGTTGTATTGTTGCTCTTCATTCTACAGAGGGTTGAATAGTTTTTATCGATTTTTAAAGCATAACTGTAGAAAAAGGAAAGAGAATGTGCCCCAGAGCCCAGAGCAGAGGCGAGATTCTGGCGGTTTTAGTTTAAGTTTTAGTCATTTCATTCGTGGCGTCCGGTCGAAGTGTTTCAGAGGATATTTGTTCAGTGATTCGTTACACTGCAGGTTAGTTCATTCCTTTATTTATTACTTTTTCAATGCATATATGTTCCTATAATTCAAACTCTTTGTATATTTGCCTTGAATTTAATCATTGATGATGTTATTTAATATCATAATTTGTTTCATGTCCACTTTTTTTCAGAAAATGTATGTGATCTAGCCCTAATCATAAGCGTTTCAAGAAAAAGAATGTCTAACAGCTTAGGAATTAAATCTCCGTGGAATGGCCAGATAGGAAACAAAAGATCGGAGAATAAATCAATCTAATTTTGGCAAGTTCGAGTAAGTGAAGTTATTGAATGAAGGTGTAGGTATACCTACTAAACTTTTGGATTGTGATGTACCTACATTGTCCAATGTGAATTGATACAGTATATTTTGTAATGAGTGAAAATTACAACAATATGCTGAAATACTAATTCTAATATTATTAGCTCATAAAGATAATTCACATTTTGATTATAGAATCTGTGAGAAGGAATATTCATGACACAACCGACCTTGAAATAATGCAAATTATTGGATTTCCCTTAGCGACTGCTGGAGATAGGGATGGTGGGAGGCTAATGTAGACCAAGTAAGTTTATTGCTTCTTTTGTTTTTCTTTCCTTACTCTAACATAATCTACTTTGCAGGTGCCAGTCGAGGAAATCAAAAACGAATAAAAGAAATATTTTGTAAAATAAATGTATGGCCGAATGAAATATATATGTTTTTTGGATACTTCTTCTTAATTGTTCAATCACTATGTCGATATCTCCACTGGAATAATTGCAGCGAGTATAGTTTATACGAGAGAAACACATCTCTTCAAATAATGTGTGAGTGTTCAACCTTTTATTATTGGGCCAGTATATAGAAATTATACTGGGCTATTATATGGAAATTATATTTGGCGAATATGTATGAACTATATTGATATTGGGCTAATATGTAGATACTATATTGGGCGAATACATAGAAACTATATTTTGCCAATATCTAGAAACTATATTAGGCCGATATTGATAACCTATATTGGCGCTTCATTGTAAGATGTTAACATTATGTTATTGGTCCAATGTAGAAAAACTATACTGGGCCAATATATAATAACGATATTGAGTTGATATTCATTTCCAATATTGGTGCTTTATTCTATAATGTCAACATTTTGTTATTGGACCAATATTGGTTATCAATATTAACCCAATATAGTTTCTATGTATTGGCCCAATATAGATTCTCTACATTGGGCCAATAACAAAGTGTTGACAAGATTCAATGAAGTACCACTATTGGATATAAATATTGGCCCAATATAGTTTTTCTACATTGGGGCAATAAAAACATGTTGACATTTTGCAATGAAGCGCCAATATTGTTTATCTATATCGGCCCAATATAGTTTACATTGGGACAATAACAACATATTGACATTTTACAATGAACCACCAATATTGGATATCAATACTGGCCCACTATAGTTTCTATATATTGTTCCAATATAGTTTATCTACATTGGGCCAATAACAACATGTTGACATTTTACAATGAAGCGCCAATAGTGTTTATCAATATCGGCCCAATATAGTTTCTCTACATTGGGCCAATAACAACATGTTGACATTTTACAATGAAGCACCAATATTGGATATATATATTGGCCCAACATAGTTTCTATATATTGGCCCAATATAGTTTCTCTACATTGGGCC
Organism: Halyzia sedecimguttata; assembly: GCA_937662695.2. Taxonomy (NCBI): domain Eukaryota; kingdom Metazoa; phylum Arthropoda; class Insecta; order Coleoptera; family Coccinellidae; genus Halyzia; species Halyzia sedecimguttata. Next base: position 42,864,690 of record OW569413.2, on the reverse strand, counting down.
AATAACAACATGTTGACATTTTACAATGAAGCGCCAATATTGTTTATCAATATCGGCCCAATATAGTTTCTATGCATTGGGCCAATAACAACATGTTGACATTTTACAATGAATCGCCAATATTGAATATCAATATCGGCCCAATCTAGTTTCTCTATATTGGGCCAATCACAACATGTTGACATTTTACCATGAAGTACCAATATTGGATATCAATATTAGCACAATATAGTTTCTATATATTGGCCCAATATAGTTTCTCTACATTGGGCCAATAACAACATGTTGACATTTTACAATGAAGCGCCAATATTGTTTATCAATATCGGCCCAATATAATTTCTCTACATTGGGCCAATAACAACATGTTGACATTTTACAATGAAGCGCCAATATTGTTTATCAATATCGGCCCAATATAGTTTCTCTACATTGGGCCAATAAGAACATGTTGACATTTTACAATGACGTACCAATATTGGATATCAATATCGGCCCAATATAGTTTCTATGTATTGGCCCAATATAGTTTTTCTACATTGGCCCAATAACAACATGTTGACATTTTACAATGAAGCACCAATATTGATTATCAATATCGGCCCAATGTAGTTTCTCTACATTGGGCCAATAACAACATGTTGACATTTTACAATGAAGTACCAATATTGGATATCAATATCGGCCCAATATAGTTTCTATGTATTGGCCCAATATAGTTTTTCTACATTGGCCCAATAACAACATGTTGACATTTTACAATGAAGCACCAATATTGATTATCAATATCGGCCCAATATAGTTTCTCTACATTGGGCCAATAACAACATGTTGACATTTTACAATGAAGCGCCAATATTGTTTATCAATATCGGCCCAATATAGTTTCTCTACATTGGGCCAATAAGAACATGTTGACATTTTACAATGACGTACCAATATTGGATATCAATATCGGCCCAAAATAGTTTCTATGTATTGGCCCAATATAGTTTTTCTACATTGGCCCAATAACAACATGTTGACATTTTACAATGAAGCACCAATATTGATTATCAATATCGGCCCAATATAGTTTCTCTACATTGGGCCAATAACAACATGTTGACATTTTACAATGAAGTACCAATATTGGATATCAATATCGGCCCAATATAGTTTCTATGTATTGCCCCAATATAGTTTTTCTACATTGGCCCAATAACAACATGTTGACATTTTACAATGAAGCACCAATATTGATTATCAATATCGGCCCAATATAGTTTCTCTACATTGGGCCAATAACAACATGTAGACATTTTACAATGAAGTACCAATATTGGATATCAATATCGGCCCAATATAGTTTCTATGTATTGGCCCAATTTAGTTTTTCTACATTGGCCCAATAACAACATGTTGACATTTTACAATGAAGCACCAATATTGATTATCAATATCGGCCCAATATAGTTTCTCTACATTGGGCCAATAACAACATGTTGACATTTTACAATGAAGCACCAATATTGTATATCTATATTGGCCCAATATAGTTTCTATATATTGACCCAATTTAGTTTCGCTATATTGGGCCAATAACGAAATGTTGACATTTTACAATGAAGTGCCAATATTGGATATCAATATCAGCAACTTTTAGTCATTGGCCCAATGTAGAGGAACTATATTGGGCCAATACATGTAAACTATATTGGACCAATACATGAAAACTATATTGGGCTGATATTGATATACAATATTGGCGTTTCAGTGTAAAATATCAACATTTTGTTATTGGCCTAATATAGATAAACTATATCTGGCCAATATATAGAAACTATATTGGGCCAATATTGATATCCAATATTGGTACTTCATAGTAAAATGTCAACATGTTGTTATTGGCCCAATGTAGAGAAACAATATCGGACCAATAAATGTACCATATTGGCCCAATATTGGAACAATATCGGTGTGCTACCTGGGATAAGCACTCAGTTCCGAGGAGCAAGCACGCCAAAAAGGAGTCTCACTCGAATTCGTTATTTGGCATGTAATTTTTCGATTTTCTATTTCTCTAGATATTAAAAGCAATATCTCAAATAATCACCCAAAGAGATGATTTCGTCCAGTTGTAGAATACTGATTGATTTCGTGAGGATCACATCACTAAAAAATTCTATATATCAGAAACTATTCGTCCGACATTGCTCTATTGCTTCCAAATTTGAATACGATTGGATCTATTTTGTTGGAGATCCGAGCAGCATTGGGTGAGTTCAGTAGCTGGATGGGTGACCGTTGTCACGATAACTTTTGAACAAAAAGAGATAGCGACTTACTATTTTCAGAGTAGGTTGCACATCCGAATGGGGCAGTTGAGTTCGTTGTTGGGCATAATCGGCCCAAAGATTTCCGAGTTAACCCATCTGGAATATTATTTTCTCGATAACTCAGTAAATACAGGTTCGATGGAATCGAAACTTGGTGACTAGTTGTGGAATACCAACATAACGTATGTAAAATTTTGTGAAGATCATATAAATGGAAAATTTTAAAAAAATAATGAAAAACTATTATGTATCTCACGATAACTTGAGAGGGAAATGAGAGAACGACTTGCAATTTCCAGGATAGGTTGCACATCCGAATGAGACATTTGTGTTCGTTAATAGGCATAATGGCTCAAATGGTTTTGGAGCAATACACATCTGAAATTTTGTTGTTATTTCCCGTATAACTCAAAATATACAAATGCGATCCAATTAAAACTCGGTAATTATTTGTAGAATGCCGACGCGCTCATTTTCGAGCAATTTGGTTTCGTATATTATTGGATATTTAATGAATTTCAATTCCGATAAAATACATACCTATGTCAGAATTAAACATTTTGTGATATTAGACCATTCCCTCATTACTCAAGTATGTCATTAAAATGGTACGAAATGTATTCATATCATTTAAGGGCTGAGAAAATGGTCTATATCGATGGTAGATTCTTTTGAGAGTGTCCAATAGAGCTGAATTTACAATAGAACATGCGCGAAAAAGCTTCTGGCTTCACGTCAGTGCTTGAACCAATACATAGCATTTTGAGTTATGGAGTTATTGCTTCGGGTGAACCTTACTCCAACTTTTAGAATCTGTTGAAGAATCATCAAAGAAGACTTTCGAATACAATAAATGAAAATAAAGTTATTCAGAACAACCCTTTGAGAGTCCAGCTTATTTCACTTGAATCACTTAAATATGATTATGTTGAACTAAAAGATGATTTCATGGGCTAAAGGAGTATCACCAGAAATAAAATATCCAATTGCCGATAAGATTTCAGACTATCAGTAGTATTGTGAGAGCAATTAATGTCTTTTACTCGCATCCAAAGAATCTACTCAGTTGCAGAAAAATTATGTGATAGGAATCAAATTTATTTTGTTATGTTGTACTCCTATATTATATTGATGAGGTTCAAATGGGCTTTAGTTTTTGTGAGGTTTATGTTTTTATGTTGTTATGTTGTATATTATATTGATGAGGTTCAAATGGGCTTTAGTGTTTGTGAGGTTTATGCTTTTATGTTGTTTATGTTGTTATGTTGTATATTATATTGATGAGGTTCAAATTGGCTTTAGTTTTCGTGAGGTTCATGTTACCTTTTAAGTTGAATAAAAGTATAGTTTACGATATGGAAGGGTAACTCAATTAGCTCTGTGAGTTTCATATAATTTGTATGTAGTGAGTATTTTTGGGTGACTGCATAAATGAATAAATATCATTTATGTCTATCTCCCTAAAAGATCATAAGGTTATTCGCTCACTTCTTGCATTGATCTGTCCCAAACTGGTTTTTGCCCGGACTCCGCTTGTTTCTGCAGCCTAATCCAAAATTAACCAGCGACCAAATCAAACATAATTACAGAATCCCAAATTCCTCGTGATGTTCCATTTTGGGAGTTCAGATATCTACGGCAAGATATTGTTTTTGTTGTTAATTAAGCTCGAGGGATCCAAGAAAGTTTATTTTAGGGTACGCATAATCTCAAGGGAATCTGGAATCGTAATTATAATCCATAAAACGCTAAAGGTCCATCATTTCCCGATCAAAATACATCATAGCTCTTCAAATTTGTATAAATTTTGTAACTCATTCAAGTTTTCACCTCCATTTTTCTACAACTTTGGAATTGCTGGATCTTGCATGATATACAGGATGTCCTGGACGGAATAAGACAAACAGAAACCATAAACTGAGGTCATCTAGGTGGACTAACATCGAGGTATTTGAATTTTTGGATATACAGGGCGAATTTCGTATAATGAGTGAAATTTCAAAGTTCGATAGATCTGTAACAATCAACTGGCAGACTCCAAATTTTTCCGCTGAATCGCCCTATTCGAACGCTGTCATTTTCCATTTCTCAAATCTACAAAATCATTATCGGAGTAGGATAATTGTGACCATTTTTTTTTGTACATTTGCTATATCTGATAATATTAGTTCACCCTGTACGTGAACACTGATAATTTCTCACACCTTTATGAGCGTAGAACAACAAAAAAATCCAAACATATGCTTGGCAATATCATACAGGGTGATTAATACATTTCTGTGATGAATAAATCCATTTTGACTCCATTTTTTCAACCAGCTAGATATACAGGGTGAGTCTTTGACCACTGCATTAATTTTAACCAAAGATTCATCTCATCAAATGAAACACTGTCTCCATTTAACATTTTTCCAAATTCAGCTCAGGTAAAAAGATACAGGCTGTTGAAATTTTGAAAAAAAAATCAGTTTTTATTTTGTAGCTTTAACATCCTTTTTTCGAATAAAATGAATGTTGGCGTAAAGTTTCCTCTAACTATGATACATATTTTCCAAATATTAGTTATTTTCTACTTCTACTGGTTTTCTAGTTATGGACTCGTGGATTCATAAAACTAAACGAAATTAGCATAAAGAAAGCATATAAAGTTTTTCTTGAGTCATTTCAAGAATATTCCATCGTTTTAGAACATTATATTATTCTTCATCATTTCTCCTTAAACGCACCGTTTTCGAGATATTATTCATTGAATGTTTTAAAATGGAAATCTCCAGAAATTTCACTACTTTTATGGATCCGTTCCTGAGCGTTGGAATCCCGAATCAAGCTGTAAACCACGTTACCATGCCTTATTCTCGTCCGCCAACAATGTCATAGATAATTTATATGCGGGAGTGTATTAGCACATTGTGAAATCTTTAAACGCTTGTAACTTTTTACCTGAACCGAATCTGGAAAAATGGTAAATGAAAAAAATGTTTCATTTGATGAGAGGAATCTTTGGTTAAAATTAATGCAGTGGTCAAAGACTCACCCTGTATATTTCACTTTGTATGGCAGTCATATATCAATTCTTATATTCTAGACCTATTCAGATAAAGGATGACACAACTGTGAACAATTTTCCAGCTAAAAGTTAGTTTGATTTCTCACATTATTTTTGTTTGTGTTCAAAGTTTTCGTTCACTTTATTCATGCTTGTTCATTGTAGATAATCATCGTTATTTATTGACCAGCAAATACGATCTTTTACAAACTAATCATTTTTATTAGTGTGTGAAATTTGTTGTTCATGTTGGTTATTCTGTTGTACTTGATTCGGGTTATTTTTATATAGAATATTCCTTGCAAGTTTGATAGTTCAGAACAACATTTTCAATATCTCTTAGCATTTCACTTCTGTTGACTGAATAATCCTTCTTTGACGATTTTGTCGTTTAAATCCAACACATCCAACCAAATTTTCAAATAAAAAATTAGAAAATGTGCATCGAACTTCTCAATATCATTTTCGAATTTTTCATTTTCCTACTCGCTTTCGAATATGAAGGTATTATAAATTTTTAGAACTTGATCTCCAATTGAGACAACAATAATGGACCTACATGGACAATCGAATTTACCATGGAGAATTCTATTGTCTGTTCTCCTGTATTGGACACTCTTAATCGAATTTACCATGGTGAATTATATTGTCTGTTCTCCTGTGTTGGACACCCCGAATTTACTATGGTAAATTCTATTAAGAGTGTCCAATACAGGAGAACAGACAATAGAATTCACCATGTTAAATTAGATTAAGAGTTTCCAATACAGGAGAATGGACAATAGAACATACGCGCAAAAGCTCCTGACTTCACCTCAGTGCTTGAACAAAAAATTTTTTCGTGAAGTCAGGAGCTTTTGTCCGTATGTTCTATTGTCCATTCTCCTTTATTGGGCACTCTAAATCGAATTTACCATGGTGAATTCTATTGTCTGTTCTCCTGTATTGGACACTCTTAATCGAATTTAGCATGGTGAAATCGAAGTGTCCAATACAGGAGAACAGACAATAGAATTCACCATGGTAAATTCGATTAAGAGTGCCCAATATGGGAGAATGGACAAGAGAACATACGCGCAATTCTGACTTCACGTTAGTGCTTGAACCAATTTTTTTCTTCAATGATTATTTAAAAATTTTCTAGTGCTAAGATCCTCACGAAATTTTGCAAGAATTTTCGCGTTGGCATTCTACAACTAATAACCCTATTTGAATTGGATTTGTATTTTTTGAGTTATTGAAGAAATAACAACCAAATTTCAGATTGATATAAACCATTTGGCCGATTATGCTAGTTAACGAATATAAATGTCGTATTCAGATGCGTAATCTAATCTACCCTGAAAACTGCAAGTCGCTATTTCTTTCCGTTCTCAAGGTATCATGAGATACATAACATTTTTTCGTAATTTTTTAAAAATTTTCTAGTGGTACGGTCCCCACAAAATTTTTGCACACGTCTTCACGTCGATATTCTACAACTAGTTACCAAGCCTCAGTTCGATCGAGTCTATATTTTTTGAGTTATCGGGGAAATAATATTCCAGATGGGTATAACTCCGAAACCGTTGGGCCGATTATGGCCAACAGCGAACTTCACTCACCCATTCATATGTGCAACCTATCCTGAAAATTGCAAGTCCCGATATGTTCAAACTTGAAACTTGGTAGTAGAGTTAGGTTCTGAAGGTTTTCGCAAAATTTCAGCGATGTCGGAGGAATAGTTTCTGATATATAGAATTTATTTCCATAATTTTTTAAAAATTTTCTGGTGATACGATCCCCAAAAAATTTTGCAAGAATTTTCGCGTTGCCATTCTACAAATAATAACCATGTTTGAATTGGATCGGTTTTGTACCTCTTGAGTTATTGAGGAATTAACAACCAAATTTCAGATGGGTATAACTCCAAAACCGTTTTGCTGTGTATGGCTATAAAAAATCTCAAATGTCGTATTCAGATTATCAACTTAACCTGAAAATTTGAAGTTGCTATCTCTGTCCGTTCTTAGGTTATCGTGACGTAAATAATATTTTTTAATAATTTTTTAAAAATTTTCTAGCGATACGATCCTCACCATATTTCACAAATGTTCATATGTTTATATTCTACAACTACTCACCAAGTTTCAATTCGATCGGATTAGTATCGGTTGTAGACAAAATTATTACTCGGAAACCATTAGGCCGATTATGCCTATTAAAGAACTTGTCCATCGTATTGGGATTCGCCACCTACCCTGAAAATTTCAAGTCGCTATCTCTTTCCGTTCTCAAGTTATCGTGTCCGGCAGGCCAGAATCAAATTTGACCTCGAATTCTTGATCAGGGAGTCGAACCCAATCGTTTGAGACCATTTTCAGCGAAACATTTGAAAATTACAAACACTTGGTCAAAATGATAACGCGATGTTCCCCAGAACATACGCGCAAAAATGAATCCCTATATCCCTTGGTCACGCCATCACGCGTGAACCGCTGAACCGATTTCACTATTTTTTTTGTTGTGTTTGTCAGGAGATGGTTCTTATGAAAGAAGAAATTTAAAAAATTGCATCATACATTTTTCTATTAACGTCAATTGTAATTTCATACAATTGTGTTATACTTTCGAGGCTTACATCATTGAAAATAAACCATTACATACAGGCTGTTCTTCATATCACGGCACATTTGTACTCGATTGAAGTGATTTGTGCCACAAACAAAGCATTAACTAATTAGGTACCTTGGATGGATTCTCATAATGTATTTGTCCGAAATTTTCATACAGGATGTTTTTCTTTTAACGCAAATTGCAACTTGCTGTTTTTCACACCAATCGTACAATACAATTCAATTGAGTTAAAAAATATCATTTCGAGGCATACATCATTGAAAATAAACCATTACTATACAGGGTGGTCTTTATATCACGGGACAATTGTACGCGATTGAAGTGGTTTGTGCCACAAACAAAGCATTAACTCAATAGGCACCTCGGATGGATTCTCATAATGTATTTGTCCGAAATTTTCATACAGGATGTTTTTCTTTTAACGCAAATTACAACTTGCTGTTTTTCACGCCCATCGTACAATTTCATTCAATTCTGTTAAAAATTAATACCTCCGAGGCATAAATCATTGAAAATTAACCATTACTCTACAGGATGTTCTTTATATCACGGCACAATTGTACGCGATTGAATTGATTTGTGCCACAAACAAAGCATTAACTAAATAGGCACCTTGGATGGATTCTCATAATATATTTGTCCGAAATTTTCATACAGAGTGTTTTTTTTAGCGTCAATTGCAACTCGCTGTTTTTCGCGCCAATCGTACAATTTCATTCAATTGTGTTGAAAAATATACTTTCGAGGCATACATAATTGAAAATACACCATTGCTATACAGGCTGTTCCTTATATCACGGCACAATTGTACGCGAATGAATTGATTTGTGCCACAAACAAAGCATTAACTAAATAGGTACCTTGAAGGATTCTCATAATGTATCTGTCCGAAATTTTCATACAGAGTATTTTTCTTTTAACGTCAATTACAACTTGCTGTTTTTCGCGCCAATCGTTCAATTTCATTCAATTGTTTTTAAAAATATACTTTCGAGGCATACATCATTGAAAATAAACCATTACTATACAGGGTGTTCTTTATATCACGGCACAATTATACACAATTGAATTGATTGTTCACAATTGAAGTGATTTTTGCCGAAACACAGCATTAACTATATACGTACCTTGGATGGATTCTCATAATGTAACAATTTTGCTTTTCCTTTGATGTATGGACATGGCGCATGGACAATTATACGTCGCGTGTTCGCTCGTCGGAGAACCGTCATCTTTGTTTATCTACGCACCACAAAACAAAACAAAAAATATAGCTTATCAGAAAGCTTTAAATTGATGTAGATAGGATACACTATCTCTGTGAGTCTATCAAAAACAAATTGAAACCTTATAAATAGCCAATATTTCAGGAAAACTCTGTTTTGTAAGTAAGCAACATAATGTGCAATTAATCGAAAATAATAATAAAGCTTCATTCATACCCAGCATTGTTTTTAATAACTTAGGCGGTGCGAAGTTCGCCGGGCCAGCTAGTGAAAGTATAAATGCATAAGTGCTTTTAGTTTTTTTTTAAGTTGATCGTACAGGTCCTTGAAAATAGTATTGCACCTAAACTGCAGCATGGAATAATCATATTCATGCAGTGCAATGCGTTGCACTGCTATTGCGTTGCATCAATATTGCCTAGTGTAAAGCGGCTTATACTCTTCATCGATAGCAGGAATTAATCAACGAGATATCAATTCCTATGTTTTCCACCACAATTCCAGCTATCATTGGCATTCGGTGGAGCTGACTTGAATGCGAGTGAAAAATAAGATATGCTCTTCCGGATTCTATGTGTTCCGGTGCGCTGAGGTACACAGTGATACGCTGCTATGGGTTTCCTGAGGGCCAAACACTGATAAGGATTTGTCCCCACAACTCAACACTCTATTATTGTTGCAGATTGGTTGGGAGGTCGACTAAGTGCTGCGCGGTAAGCATCCATTAGGGCACTAGGGATGAGTTCCCGGTTTTCATCAAGAATACTGTGTTACGGAGTGGAGCGCATCTCTTTTTCGAAGAAAGCCAGTAAAGAAGTCTTTTTGAGAAGGAAAAGAAAATGTGGAAGTTGAATGTCATTTCCTAGCCTAGAACATTATGCACATAATCTTTCATGGAAGCGTGACAATTTGGAAGCGTTCCCGGAATAAAACAAAGGATCCCTCCAAATAACCGGAGAACAGGATGTAGAAAAACATTGGTTCAAGCCCTGTGAACAGGAGCTTTTTGGCGCTCTTGTTCAAAAAGACAAATTATATCTCCGAAAGTATTGGTTCCTCAGAGTTGGGAATTATATCAATGGATTCCTATGATAGAAATGCATCATGAATGTAATTAAATTGTAAAAAAGTGTCATTTTAAAAAATGGCTCCAAAAATTATCTTATGAAAAAAGAGCAATCCACAATGCTTCAATGCCTTAATGCTTCAGAAAATTTCATTAAATTTATTTATCAAGATTAAATGATCAATCTGCAATGAATCAACCTCGTGGAATGGAACACATTCTTTTCTATATTATGAACCTTAACTCAAGAAACAATGATTGATACAAAAATGTAGATAAATATTTCAGCATTTTTTTGCTAGAAACATTATGAAAATACTGTATATAGGAACGTGTCTCACTACTTAAAGAAGTAAAAGGTAATATCAACCTCAGTGGTCAACGAACAGTAATTTCTTTTAATGATTCCATTATGTTCTTCTGTCCTATTGCCTCCATAAACTACATCAAAACAGTCTTGTATATATTCACAAATTCAAGAATCGAATACTTGCTTTCCAAGAGAAAATAACTACTTCGAACTGACAATCTCTAATAGTTAGAGAAGATGACATTTATGAATAGTGATCACAGAGAGATTCTGTGTTCACATTCTGTGAATACATAGAACTTACGATGTATTATTGAAATTTTGAAACATCATATTATCTCCGAAAGTATTAGCTTATTAGAGTTGAAAATAATAACAATGGATTCTTATGATGAAACTGCATCTTACAAAGATTTGAAATCAAAAGTTGTAATGTAAAAAAAAAATTTTTTTTTCGATACTCCGAAACTATTGGACCGATTTTGCCCAATAACGAAGTTAACCGAGATATTTATCCCTCAGACCTACTCTGAAAATTTGAACTGTCTAGCTCATTCCGTTCGAGAGTTATCGTGTTAACGGCCGGACAGAATCGATTTCGACCAAGGATTCTTGATCAGTGAGTCAAACCAGATCGCTCTAGACCAGTTTCAGCCAAAAATTCGAAAATAACAGACATTTGGGCAAATTGATAAGCACTCTGTTCCGAGGAACAACAGCGCCAAAAATGGTTCAAGCACTGACGTAAAGTCGGGAGCTTTTGCGCACATGTTCTAGTGTCTATTGACCTCTATTGGACGCCCTTAGTCGAATTTAACATCGATATAGAGTATAGATCGTTTTCTCAGCTTTTATAAGATATAAATACATTTCCTACCATTTTAATGACGGACTTGAGTGATGGGAGAATCGTCGAAGAGCACAGACTTTTTTATTCTGACATATTTATTCTATCGGAATTGAAATTAATTGGAAAATATCCTATGATATACGAGAAAACTTACGTCTCAAGTAATTTCATGATTCATTATTCAAGAATTTCCGCGAAAATTAGCGCGTCGGCATTCTACAAGTAATTACCTAGAATTAATTGGATCGTATCTCTATATTTCGAGTTTTGTAGGAAATAACAACAAAATTTCAGATGTGTATACCTAACTACAAAACCATTTTGCCTATTAACGAAATGTCGCATTCGGATGTGCAATCAACCCTGAAAATTACAAGTTGCCATCTCTTTCCGTTCTCAAGTTAACGTGAGATATATACTATTCTTTCATAATTTTTTAGGAGTTTCCAGTGATACGGTTCTCACCAAATTTCATATACCTCTTTATGTTGATATTCCACAACTAGTTACCAAGTTCCAATATGATCGGATCTGTATTTTTTCTGTTATCGAGAAAATAATATTGCTCCGAATCCATGGGGCCGATTATGCCCAACAAAGAAATCAACTGCCCCATTCGGATGCGCAACGTACCCTGAAAATTACAAGTCCCTATGTCTTTCCATTAGAAAGGTATCGTGGCAACGTAAACCCATCCAGCTATTGAACACAAACAAGGCTCCTCGGATCTCCACGAATATAAATCCAATCGTGTTCAAATTGGGAACTTGGCTGTATAGTTAGGTTTTGATGTCTCATGCAAAATTTTAGCATTTTCAGATGAATAGTTTCTGATATAGAATTGTTTTCAATGATTTGAAATGATTTTTTTTAAAATTTTCTAGTTATACGATCCTCACGATATTCAGCAACAATTGGCGCGACGGTATTCTACAACTAATTACCATGTTTGAATTGGATCGCATTCGCAAAAATTTGCGGGTTGGCATTTGGATAATCTCAAATGTGGCATTTGGATGCGCAACCTACCCTGAAAATTTCAAGGCGCTATTTCGTCCTGTTCTCAACTTACAGTGTTAATAGCTTTTGGAGCACTTGTTCCTCGGAACAGAGTGCTTATCAATTTGTCCAAGTGTCTGTAATTTTCGAATTTTTGGCTGAAAATGTTCTCAAATGATTTGTTTTGACTCACTGATCAAGAATCCATGGTCAAAATCGTTTCTGTCCGGCCTCCGTCCGTCTGGCCGTTAACACGATAACTCTCGAACGGAATGAGCCAGACAGTTGTAATTTTCATAGTTGGTTTAAGGAATACATATCTCAGTTCGTTACTGGGCAAAATCGGCCTAATGGTTTCGGAGTAACGAAAAAAAGTTTTTTTTTCACATTACAACTTTTGAATTTAATTTTTTGTAACATGCAGTTTTATCATAAAAATCCATTGATATCATTTACAACTCTAACTAGCTAATATTATCGGAGATATGATTTTACAAAATTTCAATAATACATCGTAGTTATATGTATTCACAGAATGCGAATTCTATCTGTTTGTGTTCTCATAAATGTTAATTCGTAGTTTGAAAATATTTTCTGCTGGAAAACAAGTATCCGATTCTTGAATTTGTGAATATATACAAGACTGTTTTGAAACCGAAAATAATATTGACTGGTTGCATATTCAATAATTTACGTATAAATTCGGGATGGTGTTTCAGAAGATTTAGAATTGGATCATTTTAATGATGTAGTTTATGAAGGCAATAGGAAATAAGAACATAATGGAATCATCAAAACAAATTACTGTTCGTTGGCCACTGAGGTTAATATTACCTTTTACTTCCTTAAGTAGTAAGACATGTTTCTATATACAGTATTTTCATAATGTTGCTAGCAAAAAAATGCTGATATATGGATCTACATTTGTGTATCAAATATTTTTTCTTGAGTTAAGGTCCATAATTCAGAATTAATATGTTAGTTGTATGAACTATTAAATTATGAAAAGAGGATTGTATTTTATTATTATATTTCGAACTATTAAAATAATTTGTTCGTCAGCCTCTGCCTACTCAAATATCAGGAATAAATGGACAATCTGCTATGATTGTCTCCAGCCTAGCTCTAGACATTTCGATGATACTTTCCTCATTATTTCAAATGATTAGTTTTGAAGCTTTAAAGCATTGAAGATGGCACATTTGATCTTGATGAAAAAACTATTATTTGAATTGAATTTCCTTCATGATGCAGTTCTATCATAAGAATCCATTGATACCGTTCTCAACTCTGAGAACGCGATACTTTCGGAGATACGATTTGTTAAAGTTTGAACAAGAGCGCCAACCCTCCTGTCCACAGGGCTGGAACCAATTTTTTAATTTCTTGGTGATACGACCCTCATAAAATGTCGTGTTGGTCTTCATGTCGCATTTGGGTGCCACCTACCCTGAAAATTTCAAGTCGCTATCTCTTTCCGTTCTCAAGTTATCATGGCAACGGCTAGGGGGACGCCTTAGCGAAATCCTCCATATATTTTTCTTGGGACATCTTCGAAATTTTGAGTACAAAATCTTGTAGAAGATATAATGGACATAAAAAATGTATACCAGTATTTATGTGTGTAGGATATATGTTTTTGAGAAAATATTACATACTACGAATGAATTTACATAATATCATATTCAAAGTACCGAAAATGTTCCAAGATAAAAAAATTGATACAATGGTATTACCAGTCAATGAGTTTACCTGAGCCATTTTTGGTAGTTCTTTTAATAGAGGCCCAAAAACCTCTGGAATGTAAAAATTTACACTCACTGTACTGAACTGATTATCGAAAATATTGCCGCGCAACAAAAGCAATATTAAACCTTAGTGAAATTTGTTGGGCTTCTTAATTCTTTGTATCATGATATATAACATCGAATTCAGCGAGAATTAAAAAAAAAACAGATCATTTTAGAATTCAAAAATTTGTCGAAAAGCATGAATTGATATCAATATCAAACAATTCGAAAATTAATACCAATGGAAAATTAATTACAAACGTGGATTGAGTTAAGTACGTACGGATAATTTTCGACATATTCATTCTTCTTATGTTATATTATGCGTTGTTTTATAGTATTATAAGTTATGGAGTTATTGCTTGAGGTGAAGCTTACTCTATTATCTATTAACTATTAGAATCGTTGAATATAATAAATGAAAATAAAGTTGTTCAGAACGACCTTTTCTGAGTACCAACGGCTGGCCAGATGACCGGGCGGCCGGATATAATCAAATTTGACCACGAATCGAGTCGAAACATTTTCAGCCAAAAATTCGAAAGTAAACGACATTTGGGCAAAATGATATCATGCTGTTCTCCAGAACAAGCGCGCAAAAATGTCAAGTCAAAGCTCTGCTTTCTGCCTTAGTTCAGAAGTCGAAATATGCTGCCTCTTTATGCAAGCTTTTTCCACCATAATGATGTTCATACAATTCTTTAATCTAGAAGAAAATTGAAAAAGCACTGACGTAAGTCAGTGTGCTTTGTTGCTTTTCTCAAATTCATAACCAGAGTGGTCACCCATCCAGATACTAAACTCGTGCAGGGCTGCAAGCCAAGCTTCAGGAAACAAAATAATATGTTCTCAACATTTCCAACAATAGAGATCCGATCCACTTTAAATCTAGAACCTGGCTAAAAAATAAGGTTTTGAAGGCTCCCGAAAAATTTCAGCCAACAGATAGTTTCCAAGTTTAATTTCGCAGTTCTCCGCTCCCACTGGCCGGCCAAAGTAATTTCAGCCAAAAACATTAACTGACCCTGTACATCGCAAGCCTTTAATTTTTTTTTCAGTTTCAGTTTAGCACTTGTCCATGTGTGAACTATTACCCTTAGAAATATTTATATCTAAATCAGAAACAACCTGTATATTGAAAATATATTTTTGTGAAGGCTATGACAGGGTTTTCAGTTTTCTAAAGTGTTCTTTTGAAAATTGAAAATGTGGCTCCCTGGTATCTGCGCGAAATAAGATTGAATCATTTGAATTTGGGAAGGCATAAGACATCAAATCATGATTCATATCACAGAATAATTCATTATGTTCAATGGAATATAGTTGCTTCCATCAGATAAACTCGGGCGTCTTTCTAGGAAATTCTCACGATAGCTTGTGGAAAAACATCGCATGAAATTTAGGACTTACTGCGCGGAATACCTGGGTACTTTTTCATACTTCCCAAAGCCGACAGTTGCCGTTATAACTACTCGTAATTTAGGGCAGGAAGACAGGAAATTGTTGAAGCGTAGCAGAGGTGAATAATTAAACGTGTCATTATTTTGATGTAAGGAGCAGGAAATAATTTCACGTGATATTTTGTTCAACTGCAGGCATTTCGAAAAGCTTATAATTGAAGCTGGCTCTGAATGTATAGATCTCATATTTTAGTTCGAGTTATCTGCAGACAGATTATAAACCAGTGGCGGATTAACCGGTACGATCAGTACGCTTAAGCGTAGGGCCCCGAGGTCCACAGGGGCCCCCGGGACCCTGTTCGAATCAACATTTCTACAAGTCAAAATGAAAAATAATGAAATAATGAAGAATGACCTGTAAATTGTCAGTCCTACAAAACGAAACGCAACCTGACCTAGAGCAAAATTCAGCTGTCAGTTATAAAATAATATCAAATCAAAAGTCCCGGTTCCACATGTTTTCTCCAATTATTCTTATCTGCCTGCAATAAATTCCCTCAACGGTGGCAGAAGAGTTGTCGGCATCCCTTTGAAATCTAGGTACATGCCACCGTCGATATTGTGAGGGAGGGAGGGATGCAAAGTGCAAGGCACTTGTTTGGCATTTTTAGTTCTGATTATTTGTCATATTCATGTTATAACCCTAAGGAATATAGGATTAGAGTTGATGTTGATGAATGAGTTTTATTGTTCGTTCTACTTGCATGTCATATAAGAAAGAATTGTGGAGAACTGAACAGGGTTGGTGTAAATGAACAATTTCTCTTTATCTTTGGACTTCTAATTAGAGTGATAACATGTTCTTTCTGAACTAAACAAGATAAGCTTTATAGTTTTATTTCCAGGCTTCTCCGATATTCCAAACATAATTGTTTATTCTCCAATCTGGGAATTGTTTTCCAAGAGGTGGAAAAAATTTCATACAATCTTTCCACTATTCATTTCTACTTTCTACTAGACATTTACTATTCTAAAGAAACAAGCATTCGAAGCCGACCATTGGAATGTTTTCAGCGTTACATTTTTCAATATTCGGACTATTTTTTATTGTCTTGAGGTATACGAGGAACTAGTTTTTGGTTTTCACAACTCGAAATACCTAAGGAAAGTATCATCGAAATGTCTAGAGCAAGGCTGGAGACAATCATAGCAGATTGTCCATCTATTCCTGATATTTGAGTAGGTAGTGGAATACGAACAAATTATTTTAATAGTTCAAAATATATTAATAAAATACTATCCTCCTTTCATAATCTAAAATTCAATAGTTCATACCACTATAACACATTCTTTTCTGTATTATGAACCTTAACTCAAAAACAAATGATTGATACACAAATTTGGATCCATATTTCAGTATTTTTTCTGCTAGCAACATTATGAAAATACTGTATATAGGAACATCTCACTACTTAAGGAAGTAAAAGGTAATATTAACCACAGTGGTCAACGAACAGTAATTTCTTTTGATGATTCCATTATATTCTTCTTTCCTATTGCCTCCATAAACTACATCAAAACAGTCTTGTATATATTCACAAATTCAAGAATCGAATATACTTGCTTGCCAACAGAACATAACAACTATGAATTGACAATCTCTAAGAGCTAGAAAAGATGACATTTATGAATAGATAGAACAGATTCTGTGTTCACATTTTGTGAATACATATATAGAACTTACGATGTATTATTGAAACTTTGAAACATCATATCTCCGAAAGTATTAGCTTGTTAGAGTTGAAAATGATAACAATGGATTCTTATGATGAAACTGCATCTTAAAAAAATTTGAATCCAAAAGTAGTAATGTAAAAAAAAATTTTTTTTTCGTTACTCCGAAACTATTAGAACGATTTTGCCCAATAACGAACCTAACCGAGATATTTATCCCTCAAACCTACTCTAAAAATTTCAGCTGTCTAGCTCATTCCGTTCGAGAGTTATCGTGTTAACGGCCGGCCGGACAGAATCGAGTTCGACCACGGATTCTTGATCAGTGAGTCGAACCAAATCGTTTGAGACCATTTTCAGCCAAAAATTCGAAAATTACAGACATTTGGGCAAATTGATAAGCACTCTGTTCCAAGGAACAAGAGCTCCAAAAAATGATTTTCATGTATTTACTCCCGATTGAAAATATATTAAATTATGGCCAACCCAAATCTAGAAGAGTAAATAAAGGCAGGTGGTCATAGAGGGGTGGATTATACATCAGCTGGTTACGCGAACATAGAAAAAAGTTTATACAGGGTGATTCACGAAGACCGTTCGTTAGAATATTTCAAAGAAAGACTCGAGATAAACACTTGAAATTTAATACTTAAGCTTTGTTCGGAGAGATGAGTTCTTGAAGACAATTTCAGAATCGTTCGACTTCCGGTTTCACCAGAAATGATAACGACTTTCGTTTTTTAAATGTAATACCCAGTTTTTTCATTGATAATCAGATTACTAGGGATGTAACATGCTACATAAAAAAATCGATTATTTTTATTAGCATGATAAATCGATTAATAAATAATTGATTTTTCTTAAAAAAATAATCGATTGTTTTATATCAATCGATTTATTCCTCATTTGTCAATTAATTCAAAAATAAAGGCCATAAATATTATATGAATCATAGTTTTATTAATTTAAAATAAACATTTTGTTTCTAGGAAGAGCATCATATCCATCTTCTTCTAATACTTGCGCTGGAACTCCTTCTAGGCTGTGCAAAACCAGATACAACACAACAGCTCCTATGTATGGAGTTTCACTGACCTCAGGGCAGCCTGTTACAATTGTACAAAAGTTTCCAGATCTTCTACAGCAAGTAGTTTTCGAGGTGAGCTAATATCAGATGTATTGATTGAAGTTAATATTTTCAAATATAAATGGAACAGTGTAAATTTTCGCTACTATTTTTAGTCCTCTTCCTGGTCTGATATCCATGTTATCATCTCCACGTTAGGGTGTTCATATATCTATCCAGAGTGCTTCGTTTCCGAATTGTTTCCTCTCAACCATTCCTGGTTTACTGAGATTTCGAATGTATGATTGTTATGGCACAATCTAGCTCCGACTATACAACGATATATCCAGGAAAACAGCATAATAACACGGGTCAACACAAAATTTTACCTAAACCTTAAAGTATTAAATTACGATTCTTTAGTTCGTAATTGGAAGAAAAAAAATATATAGCATGAAAAAGTTTACTTTTGTATTTACCGATTGAACGATATTTTCCAAAATTTGTGGTTTTAATTATCAATAATCAAAGATAAAACCATTTAAGTAAACATTTTTATTATTTTCATTAAGATTTAATACCAAAATAAATTACAAAAAAGTAGAAAATAATCTAAAAGTGCACGCATTCACATTTTCTTTTATGTTCGTAAGTACTTTCTCTCAATAAACCCCAAATATAGTCTCCCATCATGTTTCCAATGTATTGGCCTTGATAACGTTGTTCGAAGCTCAAAATTTCCTGATTAATACATTCTCCTTGCTCCTCTGAATACGCTCCCATGCTGTTTTTGAATTTATCTAAATGAGCATGCAGCATAATATGTACTTTTAATGACATCCTGCAGCCCATGTCCTTGAAATTTTTTAGCATATCCTCAACTAGGTTTTTGTAGTTATTTCGTTATTTCCCAAAAATCCAGAAAGACTGCTTTGAAACTGTCCCAGCTTGATTTTTGAGTACGATTCAGCAACGTTGGAAGTTTTTCATCCGCGAAAATCTGATTTGCAGACCAAACCTCTCGAACTTTGATAAATTGTCCACATATATAGCAAAATGCATCCGCATCATATTTACACTCTCGCGACGACATTTTCAGTTATTCTGGACTTCTACAAGACACCTGGGGGTCTATTCTCGACCATTCGCAATTTCAACGATCGGTCGCATATGCTATATATTGCTATAGAGATGCGCACGATCGTGCAAATTGCGAATGGTCGAGAATAGACCCCCAGGGGACCTATTCTCGACCATTCGCAATTTGCACGATCGTGCGCATCTCTATAGAAATATATAGCATATGCGACCGATCGTTAAAATTGCGAATGGTCGAGAATAGAACCCCTGATCGTTGTTCATCACTCGAGTGCCATCTAGAAGCATTGTCTGAACGTTAAAACCCAATTCTGATAGCGTGGTATATTTGAATGCATTTAAACTAATTAAAATTTATACAAAATTTTTAAATGAGCATTTTTAATATAACTATTACAAAAGCAAACTTCATACTAAAAAAAGGTATTTTCTTTTCAATTAGTTCAGTATTTTAAGAAATTATGGATAGAACTAAACTAATTGTTCCTCTAAATTTCCTAAATCTAAATTTAGAAAAACAATGAGTTCAGTATTTCCAGAAATTATGGGTTTAAAATAAAATATTCAATAGCTTAACATATTTTGTCAAACCGAGTCACCAAATTAAAAAGATTCTTCAAAACCAACAGGTAAATATCTCATTCCCGACAAACAATAGCCTGGCAAAACTCATAAAGAATAATAAATCAAAGTGTAATAAAGAAGATAAATCCTGTTATTATCGGCTAAATTGCGGTAATTATGATACATTATATATAAAGAAAACAGGTAGAAATTTAGGTAAAATCATTAAGGAACATCATCACAGCTAGCAAAACAACAAAATTAATTCTAATTATGCGATTCATTTATTAGCAGAAGAGCATAAAGTATCGAAATGTTACACAATTTGAATAAAGGTGCGCAACTCAATTACTGGGAACTAGTGGAAATAAATAGAAAAAATATACCTTCGGGTAATTTAGTTATTGAACAATTAGATTTAAATTTTTCTCCGTTACACAATATATTCAAATATGAAATTAATTTATGAAAACGGTAGGAATGAATTATTGTAAATGTTTACAAGGAACTAGCAGTGTGAGATTATGTTATTAGTTTTAAATAAGTCGTGAGAAGAAGAAGAAGAAAAATGGGTTCAAGCCCTGTGGACAGGAGCTTTCTGGCGCTCTAGTTCAAACAGATAAATTATATCTCCGAAAGTATTGGTTTCTCAGAGTTGGGAATTATATCAATGTATTCATATAATAGAACTGCATCCTAAAGGAAATTCAATTCAAATAATAGTTTATTTATCAAGATTAAATGAGCAATCATGAGAATGAGAAAAGCACCATGGAAGAAATCAAATTAAATCTGGCCCATTTTGCCCAATAACGAACTTAACCGAGATATTCATCTCCCTAAACTACTCTGAAAATTTCAACTACCTACCTCATTCCGTTCGAGAGTTATATCTATGTCTATGGATGAAAAGCAGTCTCACTACTCTCAGATCTCTTACATCATGTTCAGTTCCGAAATGTAAGAATTTTCTGAGAAAAACTAATATCGGAGCAAACAACTGAGATTTAACTCACTTCGCTCACAATTCTTCGATTGATTAGTCTCAGGAACATCATTTGACATTATGACAATTCATATTCATACATAGAATAATATTATTCTGTGACAACGTTGAAATACGATTTATTATTGAAATTTTGAAAAATCATATCTCCGAAAGTATTAGCTTGTTAGAGTTAAAAATGATATGATTGGATTCTCATGATAAAACTTTTTATTAAAAAAAATTTAATTTGGAATTTGTTTCGTAAAAAAAAATTTTTTTTTTGTTACTCCGAAACCATTTGTCCGATTTTGCCCAATAACGAACTTAGCCGAGATATTTATCCCCCACACCTACTCTGAAAATTTCAACTCTCTAGCTCATTCCGTTCGAGAGTTATCGTGCCTACGGCCGGCCGGACCGGCCGGCCGGACCGGCCGGACAGAATGAATTTCGACCACGGATTCTTGATCAGTGAGTCGAACCAAATCGTTTAAGACCATTTTCATCGAAATATTCGAAAATTACAGACATTTGGGCAAATTGATAAGCACTCAGTTCCGAGGAACTAGAGCGCCAAAAAGAACAGCAGAAAGACTCTATGTCCAGGTCATATATGTATAGGGAGATACTTATTGTTAAGAATTTAGTAGGATATAGTCTGATGAAGTCACTGTGTCGACGAAACGCGTCACAATATTAAATATATTAGAATAAAACTTATATAAGTTTTCCAAAGGGTTAATATGGATTTGCATCAAGTAGAAGCCGCATGCATTATACTATTTAACAAGTTCAATATTCCATTGACACCCCATATACATCTGATAATTCTGAAGAATGTTTTATATTTTCAGGTTTGTGAAAGCAATGAATGTGACGTGGTTAGGGGAGAGTGCACCCAGACTTATGTCCCGTATCTTTTTCTGGTGATACCACTAGGTCCAGTCACACTCACAGGTCAAGATTACGTTCTGGTAGAAAGTGGATGTGTATGCAGACCAAAGTATGCAACGCAAACTGTTCAAGACTCCAATCCTTTACCTGCCATTCCAGTTTTATAGACATCGCGAGATTTGTTGAGAAAAATATGTTTGTACTCTCCCATCTGAGGAAAAAAAATATTTAAGAAATTTTATTGAATTGATTAAAGTGACATTTGTATGATGAATGTTGAACTTTGGATGAGGATCATTTGAATGATTCAGTTTAAATATTTTTTTCAACGGAAATTGTATGAAATATTCAAATTCAAAGTGTGTGTGCAAGCTTAATGAATAGTTCAAGAGAATTCTGTCTGGATTATGATATATTTATTTTAGATATGTGAATTATTTATTTTTATTTTATTATTTAAATCTGGAAACTATTAATGTGAGATTGTGATTTTGACATTTACTATTAAAGTTTTCGAACGCGTATATTTTTTCTCCACCAATTAATGTCTACAATTTCATCAGTTATTTCTTGTTATGAAAAATAAGTCAAAAAGATACACGGTGAAATATTCATTGATTTTAACCATCAACAAATATTACCCCTTGGACCGGGCTAGGTCGCCTCATTACCCTAAGTACCAAGTATCATTCAGGGGCAGATACGAACCGGTTTAATGGTTATTACCAATCATGAGCGTAACTTTAAACGCAGAAGGACACCCGAAGTAGTTCTAGGAAACATAATTCCATTCGTTGCGAACTGGTAAGGAGAAAATCCCATTAGCGGCATCCATGGAAATCCTTACAAACTCCGACCCTCTGCGATGAAGAGACCTTGAGTGATATTCAGTAACGTTCATTCTTTTGCCGTAAGAGGGTCAGGGACTGCAAGGCCATCTACCTATATAAGACCATTACGAACTGAAAAGGCAACTGAGTGATGAGGTGACCTAGCCCGACTAATTTGTTGATGGTTAAAATAAATAAATATTTCACCGTGTGTCTTATTTAGTTAGTGTGCAATTGGCTACAGTTCACCCCATTCTATGAAAAAGAAGAGTTAGTGGCTAAGAATTAGTAGGGTCAGAGTAGGACACCACCATCAATGTACAAGTGGGATTGGGGGTATAAATCTCAAGCACCACTAAGAAATGAATAAGCTTTCGGTTTATTATTTTCTCTAAATTATGAACTGAAACCGTTTTTGTTGTGTATGAAAAATTCCAAAATAGAAGAAAAAAAATGTCCGATCTCTCGCTTCTCATAGTCGATAATTTTGTCTTGAGCATTGGGGCAAATTCATGAAACTACAAAAATAATCAATGGTCACCCTGAGACGAACCTTTCGTGATATTCATACGGTTTGATTCAGCCTTTGAAGTTTAATCTGAAAAAAAATGGTTCAAGCACTGACGTGAATTCAGGAGCTTTTGCGCGTATGTTCTATTGTCCATTCTCCTGTATTGCATACTCTTAATCAAATTTACCATGGTAAATTATATTGCCCAATACAGGAGAATGGAAGTTAGAACATACGCGCAAAAGCTCCTGACGTCACGTCAGTGCTTGAACCAATTTTTCCATTTAGATCTCCCATTATTATTACTTTTCGATTTTTCCCGATTTTCGTTATTTCATCGTTCAATTTTTCATAGAATTCATCATTTACAGCATATGGCTCCTCATAGGATATGCTGTAGATTCCTAGTGAAGTACGAGTAGTTGGCCGATTTGTTAAGTTCATGTTAATTTTTATTATATTCTCGTCAACAGCTTCATAGGTGGTGATATTTCTTTGGTACTTGTGCATCAAAACGAAACTCTCCGTTTTGCCCTTTGGTGCTTTTCAATTCCAGTATGCACATGAACATAATTTTCCACTGTTTCTACTCTCACTCCCTTTTTGCGCGTATGTTCTGGGGAACATCGCGTTATCATTTTGCCCAAATGTCTGTAACTTTCGAATTTTTTGACGAAAATGGTCTCAAACGATTAAGTTCGACTCCCCAATGAAGAATTCGATGTCAAATTTGATTCTGTCCGGTCGGCCGGCCGGCCGTCCGGCCGTTGCCACGATAACTTGAGAACGAAAAGAGCTAGCGATTTGAAATTTTCAGGGTGGGTGGCGCATCTCAATACGACGGACAAGTTCGTTAATGGGCATAATCGGCCCAGTGGTTTCCGAGTAATAATTTTGTTTTCAACCAATATAAATCCGATCGAATTGAAACTTGGTGAGTAGTTGTAGAATATAAACCTTAGCACGTTTGTGGAATTTTGTGCGAATCGTATGGCTTGAAAATTATTAAAAAATTATTGAAAAATATTTTTGTTGTCACGATAACTTGAGAACGGAAAGAGATAGCGGCTTCAAGTTTTCAGGTTAGGATGTGCACTAGAACGCGACATTTCAGTTTGTTTATGAGCATAATCGGTCAAACGGTTTTAGAGTTATAGCCATCTGAAATTTTCTGAAATTTGGTGGTATTTTGTACCTCATTAACTCGAAAAATACTGAACCGATTGAATTCAAACATGGTTATTAGTTGTAGAATGCCAACGCAGAAATGTTTGCAAAGTTTGGTGGGGATAGCATTTGTAGAAATTTTTTAATAAGTCATTGAAAATAAAAAAAAAAAATTCTATATACCTATCAGTAACTAATAGTTTGAAATTGCTGAAATTTTGCGAGAGCCTTCATAACCTAACTCTACTGCCAAGTTTCAAGTTTTAATACGATCGGTTAAATATTGTTGGAGATTCGAGCATTCTTGTGTGAGTTCAGTAGATGGGTGACCGTTGCCTCGATAACTTTCGAACGAAAGGAGATAGGGAATTGCAATTTTCAGGGTAGGTTTCGTATCCGAAAGGGAGAGTTGAGTTCGATTTTGGGTATAATCGGCCTAATGGTTTCCGAGTTATACCCACTTGGAATATTATTTCCTTGATAACTCAAAAAAAAAATTGGTTCAAGCACTGACGTGAAGTCAGAAGCTTTTGCGCGTATGTTCTATTGTTCATTCTTCTGTATTTGACACCCTTAATCGAATTTACCATGGTAAATTCGAATTAAGTGTCCAATACAGGAGAGTGGACAACATAATTTACCATGGTAAATTCGATTAAGGGTGTCCAATACAGAAGAATGAACAATAGAACATACGCGCAAAAGCTTCTGACTTCACGTCAGTGCTTGAACCAATTTTTTTGTATCCGTCGAGATGACAATATCCATGCGTAATCTCGTTATTTCCTCTATTACTTCCTCCATCTTGCCTTATATACCCTGCACATTCTATGTGCCCATACTCATTATCCTTTTCCGTAGCCTAAGTCGTTAACCATGTATCCCATCAGAATTTCCGAGGCTTCTATTAGGCTTTTTAGTATATTAAGGTGACAGATAACCAACCTGACGTCCGAACCCCCAACCTGGAGAACCAGAGAAATATGTTTTCAAGGTTTCCATCCTTTAGCTTTTATTTGATCCAAAAGCAGGTTTGCCACTTCCGCCGTTCCGAAATTCGCATTCTCCGCCTTCTGCACCGTTGTGGTCTTCATCTCTGTACTTTGGACAAGAAGCCCTTACAGGGTTCTATCATCCGGGCCGGATGAACCCTGGTGTTTTTACGAGGTTGTTACTCCTCCCACTCACCCTTTCTCAACCTGGCTTGGGACAGGCTTCGGCAAGTTTGATTATGCCTATTAACAATTTCAAATGTCGGATTCAGATGCACAACCAAACCTAAAAATTTCAAGTAGTTATCTCTTTCCGTTCTCAGGTTATCGTGACATAAATAATACTTTTAAATAATTTTTTTTAAATTTTCTACTAATAAGATTCTCACAAAATTTCACAAACGTATTTAAAATTATATTGTACAACTACTCACCAAAATTCAATTTGATCGGATTTGTATTGGTTGAAAACAAAATTATTACTAGGAAACCTTTCTGCAGATTATGCCCATTAACGAACTTGTCCATCTTAGTGGGACGCGCTACCTACTCTGAAACATTCAAGAGATCTCTTTCTGTTCTCAACTTATCGTGGCAACAGCTGGCCGGACAGAATCCAATTGGAACTCGAATTATTCATCAGGGAGTCAAACCCAATCGATTGAGACTATTTTCAGCGAAAAATTCGAAAATTACAGACATTTGGGCAAAATGGTAACACGATATTCCCCAGAACATGAGCGCAAAAATCCTGGACTGAGTATGCATCGTCCAGTTCTGGACTGTTCTGGACTCATGCTACAACAAACTTAATATAGGTTTGTAGTAATTTTAAGGATGTTTTATTGTTATAGCATTCCCAACAATAGAAATATAGAAAAAATTCATCTTTTCAATTTAAGTTCGAATATTCAATATACAATAATCAATAAGTCATTCGAAACATGCCCCAATTAGATTGATTTACTCTGTCCTTATGTTTCCCCTCTGGCCATTCCACGAATATTTAATGCACAAACTTTTAGAAACAGATAAATTGAAATTGTAATAAATAGGGGCATGGATTTACCTCTAGGTATAGCATAATGATTACTGACAAAATGTCACTCGGATTCGATCGAACGCCAACAATTAAATGTCCGGAACCAGAGTCTCGTCATTCTCGTCTCTCGGTCACAGTAATGCTTTCTGAATCGAAAAACTATTTAAAAAGGATATTATATTCCTTCAGCCTCTACAATAAAGAGCTACGACAGATGTTACCTAATATACTCGCTAGTTCGATATCTATGAAAACGAATCGGGTTGAAGCAATTTGAGGCTGAACTGAAAATTCCGAAGAAACTCTTTGATTTTCAAAATATACGTATCCAATTTGCCATTGATCAAATGAAAACGAAATTATGCTATTATTATATACATTATAATGACTTAAATAATATTCGACTTTTTGGCGCTCTCCTCGAAAAAAAATGCTTATCAATTTGCCTAAAATTCTGTAATATTCAATTTTTTTTGATGAAATAGGTCTTAAACGATTTGGTTTGACTTACTGATCAAGAATCTGTGGTCGGAAATGATTCTGTCTGGCCGGCCGTAGGCACGATAACTCTCGAACGGAATCAGCTAGACAGTAACGAAAGTAAAGAGTAACGAAAATTTTTTTTTTTCATTACAAATTTCGAATTCAATTTTTTTTAAGATGCAGTTTTATCATGAGACTCCATTGATATCATGCTCGACTCTAACAAGATAATACTTTCGGAGATATGATTTTTCAAAATATCAATAATACATCGTACTTCCATGTTTCCACAGAATGCGAATTCTATCTGTCTGAGTTCTATTTTTGTTCACTGTCAGACATGTCAAATGTATTTCTGTTCTAACAAACAAAGTATGATTGAATGCAAAATGACCAATTATAGGATATTATAATTACCCTTACCCTATATGCCCTTGAATAATTCATATGATGATGGGAATATATAATTTGGCAAGTTTTTTAATTTAGTTTCTTTTATGATGCAGTTCTATTATAAGTATCCATTGATATCATTCTAACTCTCAGAAATCAATAATTTCGGAGATGATTTGTCAAAGTTTGAACAAGAGCGCCAAAGCTCTTGTCCACAGGGCTTTCTTTGTGATTCTTCTAGTTGTACGGTGATCCACTAATCAAATGAGCTCATCCAGAATGATTGCATTTTGGTGCTCTTGTTCCTCGGAACAGAGTGCTTATCAATTTGCCCAAATGTCTGTAATTTTCGAATTTTTTGACGATTCCGTGGTCGAAATTGATTCTGTCCGGACGGGCCGGCCGGCAGTAGGCACGATAAATCTCTAACCGAATGAGCTAAACAGTTGACATTTTTAGAGTAGATTTGGGACATAAATATCTCGGTTTAATTCGTTATTGGGCAAAATCAGCTGGATGGAACGGAGTAACGAAAAATATAAATTTTTCTACATTAAACATTTCAAATTAATTTTTTTTAAGATACAGTTTCATCATAAGAATCTATTGATATCATTGCCAACTCTAACAGGATAATACTTTCGGAGATATGATTTTTCAAATTTTCAATAATACATCGTACTTCTATGTTTTCACAGAATGCGAATTCCATCTGTCTGTGTTCCATCTTTGTTCTCTGTCAGACATGTAAAATGTATTTCTGTTCTAGCAAAGTATGATTGAATGCAAAATGACCAATTATAGGATATGATAATTGCTCCTACTCTATATGCCCTTGAATAATCTATATGTCGGAGAATTAGTGTTTAAGTCGACTATTTGATTTGTTTGGCCAGGCGGCACGTGGTGTTGCTTGATGTGGCCGAAGATTCACTTTTCAGTTTAAGTGCCTCTTCAGCAAAATTAATTTATGAAGTATAGGATAAGAAATTATTGAAATGAGGAAAGAGAGGAGGGCACGAGGGCAGTTAGTTTCGGGAGACGAAATAAGCGTGATCTACGGATACTGTAACGAAGTGTTTTTTCGTTACTAAATAAATTCAGGATATTGTTTCCAGGATTTTTCATTTCGAAATAATTCCTGCATTTATTCCGTAGAGTCATACCGTAAGATACGTTCATGAAGGAAATTCGAAACTTTTCCGTCCAGTCCGTTTCCATATAATTTAAATGAGAGAATTAATTATATCGAGAAAATATTCATATAGGGAATTTAAAATCATTCCGATTATTCGGATGCATTTTAAAATCGCAGCCTATGTGGAAAAAATCCGTCAACTCCAGTTTATCGCTTATCGCCGTTTTTTGCCAGATGCGGAAAGATAATTCTACGATGAAAAGGCGCAAAAACTGGAGGTCCGTTGTTTATGCTCTCGAGTGTTCGAATTCCTTCTAGAATAAATGACATAATGTCGGACCAATCAGAAACGTCCAAAATCCACCTCCCTTCAAAATTAGACGAATTTGATATCATGTGACATGCCATCCGACCGAGTCTATATAAGGGCTTTCCGAGTCAAAATTGGTAACTTTGGTTAGATTTCCGAGTAGTACACGTCGGAACTTTTATTAGATTTCCGAGTAGTTCACGTTTAACCTTTTTGATAGATTTCCGATTTTTTGAAGATTAATTACACCGAATATTATAACCGAAATATTTTTCCGAAAACACCGATAAACCGTCTTTTCGATTTTGATTACCGTTATACGAGAAAGAGACTCTATTTTAACCGTAACTTGTGAGTGAAAGTGAGTTCTGATTTGGGTAAGCATTCCGTTGGCCCTTTGGCTTTCCGTTTATTTTTCCGCATTGCTTGTGTTCCTTCATTTCGATTTGTTCCGAGTCAGGTCAGATGCTTGATAATTGGTCAGGTTAACTAATTAGCTTAAATAGTTTATTTCCGAATTTGTTGTATACAGGGTGATCCGATTCCATTAGTGAATTATTGATATTTTATTTTGAATTGATTGTTATCTTTGCGAACATTGTAGGACGTAACTCCGGTAAAATTTCTGTTCAGACCCTAGTGTTTCAGCGACCGAGCCCTGGCATTTTAGGGGTTGAACTAGAAGTGGTGTTGCGTCTGAGGCATCCTTGGATAATTGGATTCAGGTCAACGTCCATATCGTGCTAGCACGAGGTGGGTTACTCGGTCTGGTATTCGAGTTTGAATTGCCGAACTGTGAGCAAGGGTGACAACCCTTTGACACTCCATTGGTGTATTATTTTATTTAAGTGCCTGGTATTTTATTTTGAATTGATTGTTATCTTTGCGAACATCGTAGGACGTAACTCCGGTAAACTTCCTGTTCAGACCCTAGTGTTTCAGCGACCGAGCCCTGGCATTTTAGGGGTTGAACTAGAAGTGGTGTTGCGTCTGAGGCATCCTTGAATAATTGGATTGAGGTCAATGTCCATATCGTGCTAGCACGAGGTGGGTTACTCGGTCTGGTATTTGAGTTTGATTGCCGAGCTGTGAACAAGGGTAACAACCCTGTAGCGCCCCGCTTGTTCATTATTTAATTGAATTGTCTGGTGTTTTATTTTGATTTGTTATCTTTGCGAACATTGTAGGACGTAACTCCGGTAAACTTCCTGTTCAGACCCTAGTGTTTCAGCGACCGAGCCCTGGCATTTTAGGGGTTGAACTAGAATTGGTGTTGCGTCTGAGGCATCCGTGAATAATCGGATTGAGGCGAATGTCCATATCGTGCTAGCACGAGGTGGGTTACTCGGTCTGGTATTCGAGTTTGATTGCCGAGCTGTGAACAAGGGTAACAACCCTCCGACACCCCACTTGTATATTATTTTATTGAATTTTCCGGTATCATATTTTGATTTGTTATCTTTGTGAGCATTGTAGGGCGTAACCCCGGTAAACTTCCTGTTCAGACCCTAGTGTTTCAGCGACCGAGCCCTGGCATTTTAGGGGTTGAACTCGAAGTGGTGTTGCGTCTGAGGCATCCGTGAATAATCGGATTGAGGTGAATGTCCATATCGTGCTAGCACGAGGTGGGTTACTCTGTCTGGTATTCGAGTTTGAAAGCCGAGCTGTGAACAAGGGTAACAACCCTCAGACATCCCGCTAGTTTATTATTTTGTTGAATTGCCCCTGGATTCAGTTTTTATTTCATATCTTTGTGAGCGTTGTAGGACGTCACTCCGACAACTTCCTGTTCAGACCCTAGTGTTTCAGCGACCGAGCCCTGGCATTTTAGGGGTTGAACTAGAAGCGGTGTTGCGTCTGAGGTATCCTCGAATAATTGGATTGAGGTGAATGTCCATATCGTGCTAGCACGAGGTGGGTTGCTCGGTCTGGTATTCGGGTTTGAATTGCCGAACCGTGAACAAGGCATTTACCCGTCCGAAACTTAAGTACCGATTATTTTGTGACGTTAATAAGTTGGGAACACAAGCATATATCTATTATAGCCAAAGGGACCCTAAATTTTTATTACCTTCATCACTTTCATTTGGTACTGTATGCTCTCATTGTCTGTCCTGTAGTCCTGTTGATGCTTTTACTGCTTATATTACCCGCTCTGCTCGCTATTCTCACCTCCGCAATCACCGTTGACATTCACTGCTGTAGTATACCTTACATCACATGTATCATCTGCCTTTGACCGTGTATACTGTATATATTCATATTCCAGACAGTGAATGGTAGTGATATTGTAATATATTTGTACATAGTTATAGTGAGTTTTATTACATTATTTATCAAGACCGTATTATCCGAAAGAAACTGGTACCACTCAATCGCTTACACCATAGATTGTAGTGAACCCTTCTCCAACTGTGTAAAGGCTACCTGGGGAAAAGGGAAGTGTACGACAAGGAGTTGCAACCTTGGAACAAAATTTGCAACTGGCGCCCGAGGAAAAGTCCGTAGGGTAGAAAAGGTCGGCACAAAATGGCGCCCGAGCAGGGACCTGATTTCTTTCAAGGATCGCAGGAGCAGGAAAGGCCAGTCATGACCATGGAGGTTAACAGACTGAGGGCTGAAGAGTTGATCTGGGAACTCGAAGCCCGGGGATGCCAAGCGAGGAGGACTGTCCATGAAAACCGTACCGAGTTGCGTAAGGTACTTGCGCAGCGGAAACCGTTCTGCCTAAAGCCAAGGAACACCGAGGAGGAAATGGACACTGCCAACCGGATCCTGGGATATTTGGTAGAGGAACTCCGAGAATTTGATGAGGAAAATGCGACGAACGAGGAGATTCGGATAAGGAGCCGTCTACTACATGTCCAGAACAGGATCAGCCAGATCAGACCGTCCACGTTGGAAGCAGAGGATAGGCTAGAGGACTTAAAGTGCGTCTGGACCCAGACGTACGAGATGTTGAAGGATGCCAAAATTCTTGCCGAGTCCAGACAAGTCCTCCAGAATCCGTTGGGGGACACCAGAAGCCGATCAGGACATCCTGCAATGGACAGTGTGTCTCAACTGGAACAGGATGGCGACCTGATTAGCTTCGACGTTCCGATTGAGCCCAGGACTCAGAACACCAGGCTGGTTGAACAATTAGCCGTGGGT
Source organism: Halyzia sedecimguttata (assembly GCA_937662695.2). Lineage (NCBI taxonomy): Eukaryota > Metazoa > Arthropoda > Insecta > Coleoptera > Coccinellidae > Halyzia > Halyzia sedecimguttata. Next base: position 42,832,706 of record OW569413.2, on the reverse strand, counting down.
ACCGAGTGCCCGACAACCCCATGTCCCAACAGGAGGGAAGGGGACCGAAGAAATCGTTCCGAATGGGACGGAACCGCAGTCACCCAGCAACCCGAAACTTCGCTGAGGACTGGACTCACCGTGGATTTCCTCCAACGACTCCGTGAACGAGCTTGTGAAGCTGTCCGTCAACGGCTGAACCTCACCAGTCCCATCAGACGACCGGAGGATGGCCGGATACAGAGGTCAGTAAGGAGGGGTAGGCCGACCGTGGCGGAATCAACCCGTAGGATCTCCTTCCCTTACTTGGAACGAGAGGCAGAACCCAATACTCCGATGGAACCAGATAGGATATCGCAAAATCAGTCAGGGGAACTGAGGGTTGACCGCCAAAACCCCGAAGTTAGAACCAAAGACAGCCAAGGTGAGTCCAGAAACCGAAACGACCACCATCCGTTAGTACCCATCTATAAGTGGCAAGTCCACTTCGATGGTTCCACCAGTGTGAACACCTTCCTGGAGGAGGTCGAACAGCTGGCTGAAGCTCGACACATCGACCACCAAAATCTGTTCCAGTCCGTGTTCGAGCTACTCAAGAAGGATGCGAGGGATTGGTACGTTCCAAGGAGAGGTTCTTTCAGGGATTGGAAAGACTTCAAGGAACAACTACGTGAAGCTTTCCTTCCCCCGGATTACGAGGAGAACTTGTTCAACGAGATTAGGAAACGAACCCAAGGTAACGGAGAGAAGCTGTTGCTGTTCGTCACCAGGATGCAGAACCTCTTCTTGAAGTTGACGACCAGACGCCCGTCCGAGGAAGAACAGATAGCCATCATCAAGAAACGTCTGGTGCCAACCCTCCAGAAGGCACTGGCCTTCCAAGAGACCAAAACCTACCGGCAGTTACTGGACAAAGGGAAGGTGTTTGAGCTGGTGCAGTGGCAGGCTGACAATTACGTCCCACCGCCGACTCGAAAGGGTTTCATTGACGAGCCACACCTGGTGTATGAAAGCCCACAGCCGGAAGCTCCGAGAAACCTGACCCTACATGCAGCACATCAAGGGGCGAGTCAGCCAGCGCAACCGCCTCCCCCGGGGAAACCGCCGTCTGTCACGGAACCGAAAACCGTTGTCCAGCAGCCAAGTCCATGCATCGGTGGACCCAGGAATACAAAGTCACCTGAACCAAGGAGGGTACAGTTTAAGGAGACAGGACCGCAGTGCTGGAGGTGTGGTGAAACTGGTCACATGAGGAGTGAGTGCCGATCTCGACCAAGGCTGTTCTGCTCCCGATGTGGTCGACAAGGAGTCCTATCCAGGGACTGCCGCTGTTCGGCAAACGAGAATGGAGCTGCTGATCCCGGAAGGAATATGCAGTTCCCATCTAACAATTCTCCGATAGAACCGAAATCACCGAACCGAGAAAACCGCCCTATCATCACGATCTATATTGGAAACACGCCAGTACAGGCCTTATTGGACACAGGAGCATCCCGCTCATTCATAAGTGGACAGGCAGCACGGAATTGCAGGAATGCGGGGGTGCTCCCAGCACAAGTCCATGACGTGTTAGCCACCATCGCAGATGGAAGTTCTCTTGCCGTTGAAGAGGTCTTTCACCCAAGGCTGAGGATAGGAAAGGAGCTGATTGAGGCAAGACTGTTCTTGGTCCCACAACTACCCATGGACCTGGTTTTGGGAATGGACCTGCTGTCATCTCATGACTTCCGGATCGACTTCCGGACAACACAATGTTTTTTGGGAGAAGAACTGCTGGCCAGCCCCGTACTTCCACCGAGGGTATCGCATAGTCACGCTGTAAGCTCTTCGAGTTCGAGGCAAAAGCACAGGAATGGTAACCAGAACCGTGTGGCAGATGCCCTGTCACGGGACCCTTTACCGTACCGAGAGGAGTCATGCTTAGCCGAAGATGTGGTGTTGTGTTCCTGGTACTCCCGGAGGTTCCAACAAGTGTCGAAAGAGCCAGTGGACCATCCCGACTACCGCATCCGGAACGGCAAGTTGTACCGTCATTTCTGGAACTCTAACGATTTCGCAGAAACCGAGATGGGAACTCCGTGGAAATTGTGCGTCCCTACCGAGGACCGTCAGGCCGTGTTGAAGGAGAACCATGACGAGCCAGTGGCTGGTCATCTGGGTGTCGCGAAGACCATATCCCGGGTGGCCCAAAACTACTATTGGCCCGGAATGTTCCGCGAAGTGGCCCAATATGTGCGGAGGTGCGCACAATGCCAGAAGTATAAGGTATGCCAACAGAAACCCGCTGGGAAGATGCAGCCCTACACGATTACCGAACCGTGGCATACTGTGAGCACCGATCTAATTGGACCACTTCCCCGTTCGAAGAAGGGTAACACCTTCTTAGTGATGTTCCAGGACCGTTTCTCCAAGTGGATCGAGTGTAAACCCCTCAGGGCCGCCACTGGAAAAGGGGTGTTCCAGACATTTTACGAGCAGGTGGTGCTGAAGTTTGGATGCCCCAGGACCGTCATCAGCGACAATGGTTCCCAGTACGACGGCAGATTGTTCAGGGGAAACCTCAGGAGCTTAGGTATACGTCATCGGTTCGCCCCAGTATATTCTCCCCAGTGTAATCCGGTGGAAAGGGCGAATCGAACGATCAAGACCATGATAGCGCAATTCTGCGAAGGAGATCATCGCAACTGGGACGAACACATGGTTGAATTAACAGTCTCCCTAAACTCGGCGAAACATGAGTCGACCGGATTCACCCCAGCGTTCCTGAATTTTGGAAGGGAAGTCCGGTCCCCGGAGACGAACCGCCGAATATCTCCTGATCCAGGTAATGGTGAGGAGTCCGTCGATGAACCGCTCGTACTGGGCGTGGACCAGTACGCCGACCGAATCAAACGACTGCGGGAAACGCATGATTTCGTGCGTGTCCAACTGGCGAAGGCATTCAACGAACAGCGCCGTTATTATAACCTTCGAAGAAGAGAGTGGTCATGCAGATTAGGAGACCAGGTCTGGCGCCGAGAACATCATTTATCTTCGGCAGTAGATGGTTTTGCGTCTAAGTTGGCCGCTAAATACGCCGGTCCGTATACTGTTGTCAAGGTAGTGTCTCCTGTGGTCTACGACCTGAAAGACACGTCCGGAAGGTATCTTCGAAATATCCACATCAAGGATTTGAAACCGTACCGAGGAGGTGAGAACCTGGACGAACCGCTGTCGAGCGCGAATACCCCGTAAACCGCTGACATTAAGAGAGCATACTAACCGATACCGCCGTCCGTCCATCTGTCACTCTGAACATCCAGGTTGAGGATCCCATAGGACGAAATTCGTGATTTCATGTACCTAAACTCTGTCAGTTTTCAGATTAACATGTCCTTAGTGTAGTGGGAAAACCTCGACACCGACCTCGTGGAATCGTCACCAGCGGGCCGTGATGACCTGATGGAGGAGGAGTACGGCGATGGGATGGAGAAGTGGCGCGAAGAACGGGACGCCATGAATGCCCAGAAAGACCTGAGAACTCCGCCAGGGCCTGAAAGTGTAACCAAACCCTCAACTGCGAGACAGGAAGTCCGCGGCAAGAACTCATCCCAGAACCGCTGCGGAACCCAGTCAGCGAAAAGGAAGTCAAGAACACGACCCAAGGTTCCACGAGCTCAAAGAGACAACCGAACACCTGCGTCGAGTAGAACCCATGCCGACAACCGAACCGCCCGATTACCGAAGGGGAGAACCCAAGGAAGGAGGAAGAAAGCCAATCACCCACGGAGGGAACCCCAGTACGTGCAGTTGTCCGAGGGCGCGTGCTGGCGATGTGGATTGACTGGACATGCCAGGAGGGAATGCAACAACGCTGCAAAGCTATTCTGTTCCGGTTGCGGTCGATTGGGAGTCTTATCCCGTGAATGCCATTGCCGGTCGAGAAGCACTTGGCCGATGAACGAACCGGACCTCCGACTACAACCCGGACCCCGTAGAAACATGGAAACGCTACCCAGAGTGGGTCCCTCGTCAGGCCGTTCCAGAAGATCCGTCGGCGTGCAGTGTGAGATCCTGGCCACGCCCACCTACCAGATGCCGATGCTATGGCAGCCCGGCGTTTTCTACGCCGTCTGCAAATAGGTGATGAATGAGCGAGTAGGGGTAATAGGTGATAGGTAATAGGTAATGGAAAATAGAGCAAGTCTGAGGTAAAAATAAAGAAAACCTCTGTTTTTCTTTATTTTTTGCGGAAGAAAGGGCGGTGTGTAACGAAGTGTTTTTTCGTTACTAAATAAATTCAGGATATTGTTTCCAGGATTTTTCATTTCGAAATAATTCCTGCATTTATTCCGTAGAGTCATACCGTAAGATACGTTCATGAAGGAAATTCGAAACTTTTCCGTCCAGTCCGTTTCCATATAATTTAAATGAGAGAATTAATTATATCGAGAAAATATTCATATAGGGAATTTAAAATCATTCCGATTATTCGGATGCATTTTAAAATCGCAGCCTATGTGGAAAAAATCCGTCAACTCCAGTTTATCGCTTATCGCCGTTTTTTGCCAGATGCGGAAAGATAATTCTACGATGAAAAGGCGCGAAAACTGGAGGTCCGTTGTTTATGCTCTCGAGTGTTCGAATTCCTTCTAGAATAAATGACATAATGTCGGACCAATCAGAAACGTCCAAAATCCACCTCCCTTCAAAATTAGACGAATTTGATATCATGTGACATGCCATCCGACCGAGTCTATATAAGGGCTTTCCGAGTCAAAATTGGTAACTTTGGTTAGATTTCCGAGTAGTACACGTCGGAACTTTTATTAGATTTCCGAGTAGTTCACGTTTAACCTTTTTGATAGATTTCCGATTTTTTGAAGATTAATTACACCGAATATTATAACCGATATATTTTTCCGAAAACACCGATAAACCGTCTTTTCGATTTTGATTACCGTTATACGAGAAAGAGACTCTATTTTAACCGTAACTTGTGAGTGAAAGTGAGTTCTGATTTGGGTAAGCATTCCGTTGGCCCTTTGGCTTTCCGTTTATTTTTCCGCATTGCTTGTGTTCCTTCATTTCGATTTGTTCCGAGTCAGGTCAGATGCTTGATAATTGGTCAGGTTAACTAATTAGCTTAAATAGTTTATTTCCGAATTTGTTGTATACAGGGTGATCCGATTCCATTAGTGAATTATTGATATTTTATTTTGAATTGATTGTTATCTTTGCGAACATTGTAGGACGTAACTCCGGTAAACTTTCTGTTCAGACCCTAGTGTTTCAGCGACCGAGCCCTGGCATTTTAGGGGTTGAACTAGAAGTGGTGTTGCGTCTGAGGCATCCTTGGATAATTGGATTCAGGTCAACGTCCATATCGTGCTAGCACGAGGTGGGTTACTCGGTCTGGTATTCGAGTTTGAATTGCCGAACTGTGAGCAAGGGTGACAACCCTTTGACACTCCATTGGTGTATTATTTTATTTAAGTGCCTGGTATTTTATTTTGAATTGATTGTTATCTTTGCGAACATCGTAGGACGTAACTCCGGTAAACTTCCTGTTCAGACCCTAGTGTTTCAGCGACCGAGCCCTGGCATTTTAGGGGTTGAACTAGAAGTGGTGTTGCGTCTGAGGCATCCTTGAATAATTGGATTGAGGTCAATGTCCATATCGTGCTAGCACGAGGTGGGTTACTCGGTCTGGTATTTGAGTTTGATTGCCGAGCTGTGAACAAGGGTAACAACCCTGTAGCGCCCCGCTTGTTCATTATTTAATTGAATTGTCTGGTGTTTTATTTTGATTTGTTATCTTTGCGAACATTGTAGGACGTAACTCCGGTAAACTTCCTGTTCAGACCCTAGTGTTTCAGCGACCGAGCCCTGGCATTTTAGGGGTTGAACTAGAAGTGGTGTTGCGTCTGAGGCATCCGTGAATAATCGGATTGAGGTGAATGTCCATATCGTGCTAGCACGAGGTGGGTTACTCGGTCTGGTATTCGAGTTTGATTGCCGAGCTGTGAACAAGGGTAACAACCCTCCGACACCCCACTTGTATATTATTTTATTGAATTTTCCGGTATCATATTTTGATTTGTTATCTTTGTGAGCATTGTAGGGCGTAACTCCGGTAAACTTCCTGTTCAGACCCTAGTGTTTCAGCGACCGAGCCCTGGCATTTTAGGGGTTGAACTCGAAGTGGTGTTGCGTCTGAGGCATCCGTGAATAATCGGATTGAGGTGAATGTCCATATCGTGCTAGCACGAGGTGGGTTACTCGGTCTGGTATTCGAGTTTGATTGCCGAGCTGTGAACAAGGGTAACAACCCTCCGACACCCCACTTGTATATTATTTTATTGAATTTTCCGGTATCATATTTTGATTTGTTATCTTTGTGAGCATTGTAGGGCGTAACCCCGGTAAACTTCCTGTTCAGACCCTAGTGTTTCAGCGACCGAGCCCTGGCATTTTAGGGGTTGAACTCGAAGTGGTGTTGCGTCTGAGGCATCCGTGAATAATCGGATTGAGGTGAATGTCCATATCGTGCTAGCACGAGGTGGGTTACTCTGTCTGGTATTCGAGTTTGAAAGCCGAGCTGTGAACAAGGGTAACAACCCTCAGACATCCCGCTAGTTTATTATTTTGTTGAATTGCCCCTGGATTCAGTTTTTATTTCATACCTTTGTGAGCGTTGTAGGACGTCACTCCGACAACTTCCTGTTCAGACCCTAGTGTTTCAGCGACCGAGCCCTGGCATTTTAGGGGTTGAACTAGAAGCGGTGTTGCGTCTGAGGTATCCTCGAATAATTGGATTGAGGTGAATGTCCATATCGTGCTAGCACGAGGTGGGTTGCTCGGTCTCGTATTCGGGTTTGAATTGCCGAACCGTGAACAAGGCATTTACCCGTCCGAAACTTAAGTACCGATTATTTTGTGACGTTAATAAGTTGGGAACACAAGCATATATCTATTATAGCCAAAGGGACCCTAAATTTTTATTACCTTCATCACTTTCATTTGGTACTGTATGCTCTCATTGTCTGTCCTGTAGTCCTGTTGATGCTTTTACTGCTTATATTACCCGCTCTGCTCGCTATTCTCACCTCCGCAATCACCGTTGACATTCACTGCTGTAGTATACCTTACATCACATGTATCATCTGCCTTTGACCGTGTATACTGTATATATTCATATTCCAGACAGTGAATGGTAGTGATATTGTAATATATTTGTACATAGTTATAGTGAGTTTTATTACATTATTTATCAAGACCGTATTATCCGAAAGAAACTGGTACCACTCAATCGCTTACACCATAGATTGTAGTGAACCCTTCTCCAACTGTGTAAAGGCTACCTGGGGAAAAGGGAAGTGTACGACAAGGAGTTGCAACCTTGGAACAAAATTTGCTACTGGCGCCCGAGGAAAAGTCCGTAGGGTAGAAAAGGTCGTCACAATACGTCGGCCAAAGTAACGAATCATTAGTTATTGAGAGTAATTCTCGAAGTTTTCTTGATAAATAATCATGGATAAAAACGAACGATTCGACATCAGAAGTGGGATTCAACTCGCAAACACGAAATGGAGATTATCGTGGATATTCAGAATCGCAATTTCATAATCATATTAAATGCAGTGAAAAGTACAGAATAGAGTGAAAGAAATTTGCCGTTGCCTAAATTTCATTCTGAATTGTTAGATATTGATCCCATTGCTTGATGCAATACAGTCAATTTGTGCCAAATCCGAAAGACCAAGTACAAGGTAGTGTTTTAATTAGTGCAAGTTGCAAGTTTGCAAGGAAGTGCGTCTCATTGGTTAGTTATCACGAATATGCTATAGGCTGGTATTACCTGGGCGGAATTCAAAACTGTAGGTATTCATTTGAAAATATAGTACAAAGTCGTCTAAATAATGAGAGGACAGGTGAGAAGAAACAAATCAACAGGGTGAACATAGTTCCAACAGGTATTTCAGAGCAGTGTGGTGAGTTGAAGTAGTTCTATTTTGATTCCGGAGCAGAATGCCCATTGATTAAGGATGAAATGGTAGGAAAATTTACTGAAAGATAATTCAATAACATCGTTGATTTCAAGAGTTTAGGAAACAAAAGTTTTTTGTACAGTACAGTGTACAGGTTTCTTCAGAAATTGATGATTAACATTGATCATCCCGTATTTACAGATGGTTACCTGAAATGAAATATCATGATATAATGATTTTTATGTGGAATGCTTGATAAAGGCATTGAGTTTAGGATAGTAGGTACAAATTTTTTTATTGTGAATAAATAAATCGAGGATAAATGGCTGCAATGAAATGAATTCTATCAGTACTATTGATTTAAGATTCGTATCAAAACAGATATTGATGATTAGGTATAATAAAATAAAAATGGCTTGCGAGAATTTTCAAATAACTTCATTGAAAATTGAAAATAATCCTAGTGATCGAGTCGCTAGCATACAATTGAAAGTACGATTAATTTATGAGAATAAAATAGTACGAAAATCATCTAATTGACTTGCATTGCATATTGTGAAAAGTGTGATAAGCAAAATTCAGGTGTTGAAAACTGATATAATTTGTCTTAGTTAGTTCTTAGTTAGTGTCTCGTTTTCAAGACCGATAATTTTTATTAAAAAAAAAATGATACGGATCGATTATGTCTCAATTATAGAGAGTAAAATTGGAATGCCAGATGGGCATTATGAAAGGTTGCTCATGCCTTTTGGATTGAAAAATGCTACGGCAGTTTTTCAGCGTGCAAAAATGAAAGCTTTGGGATGAATTTCCTGTTCTTGTGTTATCGTTGATGTAGATCACATCGATGTAACGATAGAAAGATTAGAAAAAAAAAAGCACTGACGTGTAGTCAGTACTCTTTGGCGCGCGTGTTCACGGTGGCTAATTTGAATTGAATGATGGGTACTTCAAGCTCAGTAGATAGAGCGAGCCAAAGATCTACCCAAAGGATAGTGGACACCATTCACTGTCGGTTCAAAAATTAACAGTGCTGTATCTAAGCTGCCATCAGGATAGATTAACAAAGTTGGAAAAGAACACAAGTGACTCTCCTTAGTCGCACAAGCTCCTAGAAGATTTGGGAGGGTTAGTATAATCCTAATCATGTTAATCACACGCGCGCCAAAGCAGATTGACTTTTAACACTTTTTCTTTCATTGTTAAGTCAATCTGCTTTTGCGCGCGTGCGATTAACATGATTAGGATTATACTGACCCTCCCAAATCTTCTAGGAGCTTGTGCGACTAAGGAGAGTCACTTGTGTTCTTTTCCAACTTTGTTAATCTATCCTGATGGCAGCTTAGATACAGCACTGTTAATTTTTGAACCGACAGTGAATGGTGTCCACTATCCTTTGGGTAGATCTTTGGCTCGCTCTATCTACTGAGCTTGAAGTACTCATCATTCAATTCAAATTAGCCACCGTGAACACGCGCGCCAAAGAGTGCTGACTACACGTCAGTGCTTTTTTTTTTTCAAGTTTCTTTAACAAATATAGCTATCAATACAGTTTGGCTGTTAGCTTTACCGTAGATCGAAAAAAAATGCGGTTGTGGGACCTCCGTTTGGAACGCAATTGCCTCTTCTCCAAATCCGAACGTATTTTAATATAGATCTACCGAATATAGTTATTTATAAATTCGCCTCCGGGCCACCATACAGACATTTCAACTCGGAAACAACGCTATTTCCCCCAAACTGACTTGTGTCCGTGCACTGAATTGACATGAATATTCTTTTAAAACCTCACAATATCGGCTCATTGCTTCCATCATAACCCAAACAACCCAAAACCATTCACTTCTCATCTGCGCAAGCGCAATATACTCGTGCCTGCAAGTCCTCCCAAAATTACACACCTCACAAAAAACTCCGATTCTCCAACACTAGTGGTTCAGGAGATATCGCTTCTTGAATCCACGCATGCGCAGACCCTCACCAGGGGATTCTATAGAGGAATAGCATCCGCCACCCCAAAATCCCAATCCTCTCTGACGAAAGCACCAGCAGTTAAATCACTGATGGTCTGCTCATGCGCATAACGAAAAATGCCCGTAAGGGGTAACATCAATTTCGAAATTAGCCCCAGGGCCACGATACGGACACTTTAACTCGGAAACAACGCTACATCCCCCAATCTGACTTGTCCTTGCACTGAATTGCCATGAATATTCTTTTAAAACCTCACAATATAGGGTCAGCACTCCCAACATAACCCATACAACCCAAAAACAGTCACTTCTCTTCTGCGCATGCGCAATCTACTTGCGGCTGAAAGTCCTCCCAAAATCACACACCATACAGAAAACTCCGATTCTCCAACACTAGTGGTTCAGAAGATATCGCCTCTTGAATCCACGCATGCGCAGACCCTCACCAGGGGATTCTGTAGAGGAATAGCATCCGCCACCCCAAAACCCCAATCCTCTCTGACGAAAACTTCAGCAGTTAAATCACTGATGGTCTGCTCATGCGCATAACGAAAAATGCCCGTAAGGGGTAACATCAATTTCAAAATTGGCCCCAGGGCCACGGTATGCACACTTCAACTCGGAAACAACGGTATTTCCCCCAAACTGACTAGTGTCCGAGCACTGAATTGCTATGAATATTCTTTTAAAACCTCACAATATCGACTCAGCACTCCCAACATAACCCATCCAACCCAAAAACAGTCACTTCTCTTCTGCGCATGCAGAAAGTCCTTTCAAAATAACACACCTTACAAAAAACTCCGATTCTCCAACACTAGTGGTTCGGAAGATATCGCATCTTTAATCTACGCATGCGCAGACCCTCATCAGGGATCTGGATTCTATGGAGGAATAGCATCCGCCACCCCAAAACCCCAATCCTCTCTGACGAAAACTACAGCAGTTAAATGACTTCTCATCTGCGCATGCGCACAACGAAAAATGTCCGGAAAGGGCAGTATGAACCTCAAAAAAATAGGTTTCGGCATTTTAAGCAAAGTATTTCGCAAAATAGTAGTAATTTTTTTATTTTTTTCATGTCACGTGATCTTCACGAAATTTTGCAAAAGTGTATTGGTCTATTGCATCTAACTACTGAGTTTCAATTTAATCAGATCAGTATTTTTCGAGTTATCCTGAAAACAAAATTTTAAAATTTTTTAAATTTTTTTTTGCTACTTTAGGGCCGTCCGATCAAAACAAAACTTCGCAGGCATATAAAGGTCATGATTCTACAATTTGCTCCAAATTTCAGAAAGATCGAGTGATTAGTTCCGGAAATATTCATTAAAAACGTTTTGACTAAAAACGGCCTTAACTCCGAAACCGCTCGGTGGATTTCGCCCGTTAACGAACTTGTCCGAGATATTTACGCTACAAAACTACCCTGCAAATTTCAACGCTCTAAGTCGTTCCGTTCGAGAGTTATCGTGCCGGCCGGACCGGACGGACAGAATTGAATTTGACCTCGAATTCTTAATCAGGAAGTCGAACCTAATCGTTTGAGACCATTTTCGAAAAAAAATTCGAAAAATACAGACATTGTGACGAAATGGTAGCACGCTGTTCCTTGCGGAACACGCGCGCAAAAAGTGGTAACAAGTATTGAAGACTGCAGGATTCTCGTTCAAAGCTTATAAGGAAAATTGAATATCTTAGATTAGAAGTGAAAAATTCTGAAATACGAACAAATTCCAAAATTTTCACAACTTTTCGGTCCCTTTATCTTTTAATATCTAACAAAAGAGATGTCCAGTGAAAACTGGAACATTATATGATTAGAAAAAAAAAATACCATTACCATCTTTGCATGCGAGCGATAACAGTGCCTTAGATATGTGATCTAAAAGACTCAATTTAATTATTCACCCATACCAGCTTTGGCTTGGTACGATATCGGAGTAAAAATTGATAACAAACTTAGCGTAATTGGATTCTACTGCGAAATAATATCTTCCACTGAACCTAGGTATCTTTCTTTATGAGGTAGAAACTCTGATTGTTAACAATACAATTTATCATTATTGGTATTTACTATTTACACACTGAAATATTTTGAAATCAATGAAATCGAAA